>OY728156.1:1197129445-1199529445 GCA_963277665.1 Viscum album | reverse complement strand
GGTATGAAAACCCTAGTACCATAAATGGACTGTAATTTTATTATTATTATTGGATAATTCATTATCATATATCATTTTATGTCCTTATATATAAATGAAATGAAAACACAATCCGAGATGTGTTAATATATAACATTCGCGGACAGCGGGATATCAATTTCTATTATTATCATTAATTATGTTTAGGAAACAATTTAAATGGGTAAACTAGACTATTAAAAATTTGTTCTACATTATTTTATGTTGTGGAATCATTTTTCACACATTATGTAGAATAATAATGAAAAATAAGTTAATTGTGATAAAAGGTTCCAAATTAACCTAAGATTTTATCATTAATGTTTTATATAATGATTCAACTTAAATCTAAGTAACCAAATAAAAAATACTATCGTGTAACCATATGGTTGTTCAATAATTAAAATATAACTCCAATTCAATACAACCATCCCCAATTTACATGACTCTTCATTCATGAAAATATGTAAATCGATCGAAAAACAAGAAAACAAGAAGACCTAAACAATGAGATTGAACCACTTGACATATCAAAAAGGTCATGAATGAAATTAAAATTACTATACTAAATATTTTAAATATATAGTTGGTTCTGTAATTATTAATGAACCTAATTTTATTATTCAGGTCATTAATATCAAGAGGAGAACACCATCAGACTTAAGGTAAGGAATCCTCTCTATTTCACTATTAATCAACAATGTCCTCTGTGTTACGCCATTTTATCTATAATACCTAATGATTTGGTATGATTTGGATCCTCCCAAATACTTACATCAAGGTGTATAATTGATTAGAAACACATTTATCTCTCATTAATCCCTCTTAAGTACACCTGATACCATGCCGATAATCCATAAAAGATTCTACTCAAACTTCCTTTGTTCCTTCGGGTTTCCTTATATTACTTTTACCAAAATTAAATAATCTGATATCTTTATGTGAATCTTATAAATGATGTTTACATATACCAAATTCATTTATCTGGACCACTTCATCGCTATCTTTTGTGAATATACATGTTTTTATGTGATTCCCTCCTCAATACTCCCTGATAAGAAAACCGGATTTGAGGGAACATCTAGAATTCTTACCTGATTTCAAGATCACTATATATTCTTTTTAAATCCACTGTTATCTTTATAAAATCATTATTTTTAATTTTTAAAACTTTCTTGGTTCACTTCAGGTTTTAGGTAAATGATTGTTCCCTTTTCTCTGTTAAAGCCTCTATAATATTTTCCTTAAAACCGCACAAAAAGGTTTTGAAGCTAAAATTTCTTAAATAATATTATTACATATTGTCACTAATACATGACATCACTTACCAGATACATCCATATTTTCCCTTATGAATGTCCATGTATATTTTAGTTCCTTTCTATCCTAGACACTTTTATGATACACCCATTTTTTATGCTTTATGACATGATTGCGGTACCCAATTCTTTCCATGGGTAACCCTTATGTCTATCTAAGATTGATTATGTATTATTGATTATGTGGAAAAAATATTGATGAAATTTTAATATAGTTGTTCCCAGATATCTCTCTAATACAGTGGGTAAATTTTATCCTTATGGGACGTTATGTGCAATGGTATTAGTGGTTAGCCTCGGCGTGTGCTACCACAGGTGATGGTCTTTGCAGTTAGCCTTGGCATGCGTAACCATGTGGAATGGTCTTGGAAGTTAGCCTTGACTCATGCTAAATGAATTTTTTATGTTTCTACCACATTATTATGACTCCCTGTTTATAACATTATATTTTTATATGTTATTATTATATATGTTACATGCCTTCTTATATCATCATGCCAGACCTTCTATCCCATGTGCTAATGATTTGTTCTTAAGGTTATTCCCTTACTGGTTATTTATCTCATCCCATTGTTCATGTGTTCCCCAGGATACCCAATGCAGATATTTGAGCACAAATGGATGATAGGTGATCAATTTTAAGATTAAATAAATAAATTCTTTATTTATTTCTATGTTTTCAGTTTTATGTTCCCAGTCATCCAAGACACTAGACTTTACGATCCTTGGCTTGTTCTCTGATGTATAATTAAGCTTAAAATCACAGAATGTTATTTGTAAAATGCTAGGGTTTCTATAGTTTGTATCATTTCAAGGTATATTTATTTTGGGAATTTAGGAAGATAGAACATTAGTAAGAACCATAAGGATGAGTCTAATTATAAGAAAACACCCCTAAAATTTTGTAAGTATAGAGTCTGTGGTTTATCACGAAAATATATCCCCATATGGATACAAATAGGTAGAGGTTTCAATGGAATAGATGCATCTAGGCTTAAAACCTGAAAACATTTTTTTGAACTATACTTGAATATAAACCATTGCATTAAAACTAGCCATGTTGCACTCTTGGTTTGACATTCCCTGGGGATATGATTTCGTAAATTAATGATCATGGTACAAACCATTATTAAGGGAATGAAAAAATTCCCATAATAATATAAGTTAAAAATTAGATCAATAACTGACTAGATTGAAACATAGGAAATAAAAAGTTATGATATACTTCTCCTTTAAATGATCATCATTTTATGTTCATAGTATCCTTTTCATGATAAATAGTGATGTATTCAAGCCCTAAAATTGTACATTATTTTTCATTGTTAATGGTAGGAAAGAGATGAACATGTTCCAAAAATAAATGTGATAGGGAATGTGAATATTTACCTAATTATATGTAAAATATTATTGGAGTGGGTGCTCAAAACATCATTACAGTACTTTCCTAGCCAGATCAAGTTATGAATAATAAAATGAATCATATGGAACTACCTCCTCCTCTATGGAATCGGCATGTTATTGTTGAATCTGTGATGTAGAAATGGCCTCCAATGTTTAGTGGATATTCTAAACCCATCATGATGGAATAGTGGACTAACTCCCTTTAAAGATATTTTCTATCCTCTAGTGCTCATAAAAAGATAAATTCATACTGGGGGGTCTATTGTTTTGATGGGGAAGATGGTCAGTGGTGGAACTGATCATGAATGTGAAGCCCCATGTCAAAATTTATTCCATAGAATGGTATGAATTAAAGAAAATGTTTTTCAATAAATACTTTCCCCAAAACATCCATATCATGATGGAATATGAGTTTATTAGACTAAAGCATAAGGAATATGTGTCCATCTGGGCATATAAAGAAAACATCACATTCATTTAATGGTGTGCCTCTGGCTTTTCCTTGAACACCAAAATCATTGTCGATTGCTACATTAGTGGACTAAAGATTAGTCTACGGAAAGAATTGGTGATTCAATACATTGATAGATATGAGAAGATTTCATGTTCATCCATTACGGTTGAATTGGAGATTGGAAAATCAAAGTGTTATCATGATCCCAGTGAAAATAAAAGGGAAATGGAATAAAATTTTGGCAGATCCACAAATAAATTCCATGATTTAATGAAGACCAATCACCCCCCATGAAAATATTTTGTGAAAAATAATCCTGGGAAATATCTAAAGGGATCTATGAATTTATTCGAATGTGGACGATTGGGACATCTGGATAAAAACTGACAAACAGAAATGAAAAATACAACTAATGTAGAAGAAGAAAGGAATGTTCAGATCCACACTCAACATGTAGTTTAGTGTTACAACTGCAATAAACATGGTAATTATTTGAAAAATTTCCCTATGTCAGGGGTTGTTAGAGGCAATCAACAACAACCCCCAATCCTACAAAGAAGGGGTTATTCTATCACTACTACTGAGGTGGATCTAGAAAATGATGTGGTGATAGGTACTCTAGTTATTTATTCAAGAATAGAAAGTGTGTTATTTGATTCAGGTTCTACACATTATTTAATATCTTGAAATTTTAGTAGAACTATTAAAACACAATCTAAAAAATTTGTGGATATGTTATATTTGAGAATAGTCAATGGGGAAATTATTGCGTCCACATTTTATAACTCCTCCCCGTTTATCGTTTGTGGACTAAACCTCCTAGGAAATATTGTCATACATTCTTTAGTAGAGTTTCATACTATCATAGTCCTGGATTGGATATCTTTATACAAATCCAACATCAAATTTCGTGAAAGGAAGATCACTCTTCATACCCCGAAGCATCCTCCAGTTACGTACAAGTGTAAGGATGAATATGAATCTAAATTAGAATCATTGTCTCATGTGTGGATATGAATTATTTAAGAGAAATCATGTCTAGCTCAAATGATTGAGACAATGGAGAGAATCATTCCAAAAGACATTCCCATCATAAGGGATTACACTATTGTATTCCCTAAAGTGTTTTCTGGTGTTCCTCCAGATCGAGAGGTTGAGATCTCAAATGAACTTATTCATGGATCTCTGCCTATATTAAATACACCTTATAGAATAGCCCATGTAGAGCTAGATGATCTCAAGAAGTAGTTATAGGAGAATATAGAGAAGGGTTTTATATGCCTGAGTGCTTCACCATGGGGTGTGCTTGACCTATTCATCAAGAAGAAGGTTTGACCAATGAGCCTATGCATTTATTATCATGAGATCAACAAAATCATGATAAATAACAAGTATCCCCTACCATAGATAGATGACTTGATCGATTAGCATCACGAGGCCCGTTTTTTTATCTAAGGTGGACCTTTGGTTAGGATATCACCAATTAAATGTGAGGAAGGAAGATATTCCTAGAACTACATTTGAAATGATGTATGGACACTACGAGTTCATATTGATGCCCTTATGACTCACTAATGATCCAGAAATATTCATGGATTTAATAAATATAGTCATTAGAGAATTCCTTGACAAATTAATGGAAGTCTATGTTGATGACATTCTAATTTACTCCAATTGAATGGAGGGACATGAGGACAATTTAAATACTATGTTGAAGACTATGAAAAGGGAGAGGCTTTATGCAATGTACAGTAAATGTGTGTTTTGGGTGGAGGAAGTATCATTCATGGGGTATGTTATCACTAGAAAATGGATATATGTGGACCCTTACAAGACAAAGGCAATTGAAGAGTCACCCAAGACAACATCAATAATGGAGATCTGTAGTTTTCTGAGTCTAGTCAGGTATTACCGACGATTTGTGAATAACTTATCATGATTGTTAAGGCTAATGACCTAGCTGACTTGAAATGGAGTAATGTTTTCTATACTCGTGAATGTGAATACTGCTTGAAGGAGTTGAAAAATATACTAATCACTACACCAGTACTAACATCCCTAAAATGTGAAGAACTCTTTGTAGTGAAATGTGATTCTTCAAAGAAGGTCATTGGCGTTGTGATGATGAAAAATTATAATCTAATACCTTACACCTCATGGAAGCTGAAAATCCACGAGCAAAAATATAATATGTAAGATATAGAGTTGGAGGCTATGATCTTTACGTTAAAAATATTGTGGAATTATCTATATGGATTGAAATGTGAGAAATATACTGATATGAGGAGTTTAAAATATACATTCAGAAAAAATAACTTAATATGTGCCAGTAAAGATGGAAGGATCTCATTTAAGATTATGACTGCCCAATCCACTATCATCCCGGTAAGACAGACATGGTAGAAGATGCTCTAAGTAGAAAGGATCATGCATTTTTATCAATGATGAGAATTGAAAAGGATTTGATATTCATAAATTTTAAGTGGATGGACACGGGGATCATTAATGGAGGAACATCATCAATCCTTTATCAAAAGATTGATCAACCATCCCCCTTGGATAAAATAAATGATGCTCAAATAAAATATGTGGAAACTCAAAAAAGGTTGTAAGCCATTATAAATTGGAAATACCATGATTTAATGATTTATGAGGAAGGAATAGTAAGATTTAGCTCATGATTATGTGTACCATATGCTCTAGATATAAATAAGAAGGTTCTGAATAATTCACATAGCTCAACCTTCTCTATCCACCCAGGGAGAAGATAGTTGTATCAATTTCTCCGAGAGAGAATTTGGTGGGATAATCTGTATAAGGATATTGTTGAATATACATCAATGTTCCTAGTATGTCAAAAAAATAAGGCTGAAGGATATAAGTTTAAGGGGATGGTGAAATAACTACCCATACCAAAATGGATGTGGGAAAATATCACCATAAATTTGGTCACAGGACTTCTAAGGTCATCCAATGGAAACAATTCACTATGGTTAATTTTGGATCATCTTAAAAATACGTCACACTTTATCACAATTCGAGAGGAAATATCATTGGATCAACTTGCACAGATTTATATAAATGATGTTGTAAGGATGCATTGAGTACCACTACATTTTTAGTTCAATAGAGATAAGACATTCACCTCGTTGTTCTGGAAAAGTATCCAACATGCAATAAGAACTGAATTGAAATTTAGTATGACATATCATCCTCAAACTAATGTCCAATTTGAGTGAACTATTCAGACATTAGAATATATGTTGAGAGCGTGTTCTATGGAATTCAAAGGAATATGGGACCAATATATTCCATTGGTCAAATTCTCCTACAAAAATTGTTTCTACTCGGGCATAAAAATGGTACAATATGAAGCCCTTTATGAGAAAAGGTATAGAACATCGGTGTGTTGGAATGAAGTTGGCGAGCGTAAGCTCCTAGGACCTAAAATGTTTGAAGAAATAATGGAGAAGGTGAAAAACATTCAACATCACATCAAGGAATCCCAAAGTCGATATATAAGTTATGTGGATAATTTTCGACATAAACTTGTGTTCCATGATGAAGGCATTGTATTTATACACATATATCCATAGAAGAATGTCATGTGGTTTGGAATAAAAGTAATCCTATGTCCCAGGTACATTGTCGCCATTGAAAATCTTGATCATGCAAGGGTTGTGCCCTATTGAATATCACATCCTTCTACCAAGTCTAATGTACACATTGTCTTCCATGAATCTCAATTAAGGAAGTACAAACCAGATCTATCACATGTACTTTCTTTAGAGGTGGTATAGTTGGAGAATGATGTTTCTTACGTGGAGCGTCTAGTGAAGTTCATGGATTGTTTAGATAAATTTATAGGTAACAAGACTACCCACCTAGTAAATTTACTGTGGTAGAACCACATGTACGAATAGGTAACGTGTTTACTAGAGGATTGAATGTTGGAAAACAACCCGCACCTATTTATGGATTAGAATGGAAAACCAAATTTCGAGGGTAAAATTTCATAAGAGGGGAATAATTTAACAACCCAATGGTTTATCAATGTAATTTACCTTTTTATAATTTTTTCATATAATCTTATTAAATCACAACACATGAAAATAATAATTACTATGTGAACTTTAATCATTATAGTGTCACTTCTATGATTTGAATTTTGAAAATATTACATACACGGTTGTGATCTGAGAGATGTTTTGAGTCCGATAAGAGAAACAAAAATTTTAGAGAATAGGAATTGACCCTTATAAATAGTAATGTTACCCTTATGAATTTTAATATGACCTTTATGAATATTAAATCATCTGAAAAAATGTTATCCTCACCCATGAATGTATAAATAAAATTTAGGCATCTTATAAATGATAATATGACCATATCCAAAGTATTTGTATTTTGGAAAGTCATAAATAAATAAATAAAATTAACTAAATAATTTAAAAAAATTATTTTCATAAATGGTTCTGATAAATTATCAATTTTATCTCTTCTAGATTTATGATAATTGTATAAGACCTTATAAAAATTTTTTAGAACCATATAAAATCAGTTATAGTTTTAAAATCAATATTTTTCAAGTAAACAACTATTTTAATTAAAAATTAAATTAATTATATTTTAAAAACTATTTTTGAAAAATGGATATCATTTTTTTATTATAAAAATTGAAAAATGGTTTGGGTTATTTTTAGGATTTTTCTAAAATAATGGAATTTTTTATCAATAGTAAAATACTATAATACTTGAAAAATACCGAAACCTGAATTTCTACATCATGCTTGAGTCATGGATGATGTAAATGGACATTGGTTTGAACTAAAATTCACATATTACAATTTTCTGCCACAATAATCTTTACTATTTCTTGTCTTATAGAAGAATAATAAACTAATGATAAAAATATAAAGAAAACCTTCATCCCCTCCACCATAAAAACAACCCACACTCCCTTCTTATCTTCACTCCTCTCAAGCCTTGCACCTTCACTAAATTCAACCCAAATCTCTCCACAACATCCTACCAAACGTCCAGAATCCCTTGTTATCCTCAAAATACCAAATCCTCTCCCCTTAAAAGGCTCTCAAGGAATAATAAATCAATTGGTAAATTCCTCTTTTCTTTTATTTTATTTTCATTTCATGTTCCATTATTATCTTTTCATTCTAAACACTTCTCATCCAAATGGTTTGAAAAATTCATTACAATACATTTATATATTTTTTGTTATTTTAACGGGATAATTCATTATGATATCCACTTTACCATATTTCTATATGAATGAAATGAAAATACTATCCGAGATGTGTTAATTTATCACATTTAAGGACAACGACTTATCGATTACTATTACCATATTCAATTATGGTCATGGAACCAATTTTTGGTTGAACCACACTATTAAAAATATATTATATATTATTATATGATCTAGAATCATTTTTTACACATGATGTAGAATAATAATAAAAAACATGTTAATTGTGAGAGAAATCGCCAAATTAATCCAAGAGTTTATCATTAATGTTTTATAGAATGATTCAACTTAAATCCAAGTGACCAAATTAAATTTACAACCATTATGACCTTATGTATGTTCTATAATGAAATATAACTCCAATTATGGACAACCATCCACATATTACATGATTATCTTTTTATGAAAATAATCAAACTGGTCGAAAAAACAAGGAAACAAACTTACCCGAGCAATGAGATTTAACCACTTATCAAATCCGAAAGGACGTGAATGATCTTAAATATAATATACTAAATATTTTAAATATTGAATAGGTTATTTAATTATTAATTATTGAGCCTAATTTTATTATTCTGGTCATTAATATCAAGTGGAAAACACCATCAGACTTAAGTTAAGGGATCCTCTATATTTCACTTTTATTCAAGAATTTCCCCTATGCAATTCAATTTTATGTGTAATACCTAATAATGGGATATGATTTAGAACCTTCCCATACAACCCCAATGGTGTACATGTGATTATAAACCCCTTTCTCTCTCATTAATCCCTCTTATGTACACCAGAATCCATGCCAATAATTCGTAAGGGATTCTACCGGAAACTCCTTTGTTCTTTCTGATGGATTATCTTCCTTTGAAAAAAGTGAAGTTATCTTATTTTTTTCATCTTAATTATTATTTTCATATGTATTAAATTAATTTATAATGACCCTATCATAACTCTCTTTTGTGTATATACATGTTTTTAAGTGATTCCCTTCTCGATATGTCCCGATTAGCAAACCTATTTTCAGGGAACTTCCTAAATTTTTACCCGATCTCAATCTTACTCAATATTCTGTTTTAAGCCTCCATTTTCATTATAATTCAATTATTTTTTATTATGGAAATATTCTTAGTTCACATCTGGTTTTATATAATGTACTATTAACTTTTCTATTTTAAAGGACATATAGTATTTCTTTAAAACTTCACTAAAATGTTTTAGTATTAAAATTTCATTAATACATTTCTTAAATTTTATCACTCATACATGACATCACATACCATGAAATATTATTATTTTACATTATGAATTTCTCGGTATATTTTATTTCCATTATTTCATGTAAACTATTATTATACACCCATTTCTTTTTCATTATGACATGCTTGTGGTATCCAATTCTTTCCATGGGTAACATTTATGTCATTATAAGATTGATTAGTTATAATTCTATATATGGAAAAATTATTCCTGAAATGTTAAGATGGGGTCACCCAAATATCCCTCAACTGCATTGGGTAATGTTGAGTCTCATGAGACATTTTGTGTGACGGTCTTGGGGGTTAGCTTTGGCTTGTGCTACCATGTGTGAAGGGCTTGGCAGTTTTCCATGGCTTATGCTATGATGTGAAATGGTCTTGGCAGTTAGCAATGACTCATGATAAAGTCATGTTGTATATTTCGGCCACATTACTATGACTCCATGTTTACATGTTATGAGTCCATAAGTTACATGAATTGTTTATCATCATTTCATGCCTTCTATCCCATGATCCAATGCTTTGTTCTTATAGTTATTCCCATACTGAGATATTTAGCTCATCACTTTGTTGATGTGTTCCCCAGGGTTCTCTATGAAAAGTTTTGAGCACAATGGAAGTTAGGAACTCAATTTTAATATTAAATAAAGAAATGTTTATTTATTTCCATGTTTTCAATTTTATTTACCTAGGCTCCCAAGACAGTACAGTTTACGATCCTTGGATACTAATCTGATGTATAATTATGTTTAAAATCATGTAATGTTATATGTAAAATGTTAGGGTTTCTATAGTTGTACCCTTTAAGGCCATCCTTTCATGTCACCCATGACTGCGGTGCATCATTATTTAAGCCTCACATTAGCTCCTCCTCCAAGATTTCTATGTTCCATCGTGGGAGGCTATCACTAAGACCATATTATTTTGGGTCTTGTATCATCATTCAAAAGAGAACGTGATTAATAGAAACAACAGTTCTCACATGAAGAATATTAGGGTTTGTGATCATCTCTTTCCTTCATGCAGTAGTAGCATATTCCCTCATCATGTCAGCCTGTTCAGCATCCATTTCTATCAGACCTCGAAATTGACAAAAGGGATTGCGCGAAAAAAAAAATTTGGTGCATAAGGAAGAAATCTATGCACAAGATGTGTGTTATCAATGAAAGATCAAGCTATGTTAGGCGCATAAATGATTTAAAAGGAGCCCAAAAGAACCCACATATTCGCATATGGACTCGATTGAAATCCATATCTTTCACACAGATTGGATGATCATTCACTCATTAGAGAAGAATAGCCTATTGCATGTTAAATTCAATGTATGGAGCCCCGCCCCCACCATAGTGTATTTATAGGTATGGACATGGCCTTCAGTGTATGAAGAAGCGGTTTTCACACCAAGGAGAGATTTTTTACACACCAATTTTCAATCATTCATCTTTTCATTGTTTCCTTTGGAATATGACCATTGGGTCCCCTTTATGTTGAGATTCCAAGGGTGAATTTGTTGGTGCCTAATTTCAGTTAACGCAATGAATTGACATTTTTTGAGAAAAAATGAAGTCTTATGATGAATTATAAGACAATTATGAGTCAATTATGTGAGGTGTATACAATATATAAATCCTCAAATGAAGAGTGAAATTTACAAGCAAGATATTGCATGCCCAATGCGACGTTAAATGGATCCTTCTGCGGTGGGCTCCCAAAAAAATAGCCAAGGTAGTGGCATGAAAGCAATCAAGCTAGTGAAAAGGAATTGTTTTGTGCACTAAATATTCTACACCAAATACGATGTCAAACAAATGGTTCTGCACATGCCTCCTTATGCCCCACTGATGAAGCTTTTACTATATATAGAAGTATACCCCCACACTTTAAGGTATCACTTTGTTAGATGAAATTACACTCTACTATGTGTAAGACACCCCTTCCACATCCACATGATATCCATATCTGCAAGGTACTGAAACTCACGTGACCGGTCTTTCATGGGTAATTTTGGTGGTCCCACAAGGGATTAAACCTCCCCAATTTCATTTTACTCAAAGGAAATTGTATGAAAAAGATTATTCTTGCGCACATTTTTCCCCTGTCTCATAGAAATATTTCATGTAGGGTTCCTTCCTGTGTGAAGTCCCTCATATTTCGTGAAACATGCCAATCTATGTAATTCCTCTCTTTATGTGATCCATGTGTTTTCCTTATCATAATGCACCATTTATGAGCCACTATTACGTGAAACACCCCTCTCCTATGCACACATCTCCCATCTGGCCTTCTAGTCTTGTATAAAGTAATTTCAAATCCTCCCATGGAGTGGTTCATGTGGTTTTCGCCTAACATGTGCTTATTCACATAGTCAAAGTAAATTCTAGGGCTTCTTCTCCTAGCCACACTAACATGGACCCTTCAATAGATCACTCCACAACCTCGACTCTATGGAATATCTGGTGCCTTCCCTACCCCATGAATAAATTTTTGCTAGTTATGTAATTAATATGGGTGAGAATAAAGTCCTCATTGTATGATCTTCTTGAGGTTAAAATTTTAAGAATCATAGTCCCTGAACCATGGTGTTAAACTATGAGCACCAGATGTGCATCTACCCCTGGATGAGTTAATGATGGATGAGAATAAACGCTATATCACTCCCTCCCTCCCATTGTTATTTGTCTCCATGTGTGCTTTGGGAAACCCTATGCATAAGACCCATCCCAACATGGAAAGGTTTTCTATTCATGTTTTCATCTCCTCCTCAAATTTTTAAACACCTTTCTCTCTCATCGAGTTTCTTTCTTGGAGTAATTCCCAATTTTCTTCTTTCTAGGCCTCTAGCCATGAATAATCCCATATATATTTCTTGTTGAATCACCTTCCGTGACACGATTATCAGGTCCATTGTTTCCTCTTATTTCTTATACTGATAATAGATCACGTAGTCTTAGAGTCATCATCAACCATGACATCCTCAGTGGTCCACTTGCCATGCATAATCCCCATGCCCTTCACCACTGAAAAACATGGACTTTGATCTTAGCCTTTTTATCCGGGTATGTAGGAAGCCACATTGAGGTTCAACACCCTTATCTATCCCATTCCATCTATCCCGACCATATTACATTGGCTCACCTTCACCTCGTAAGATATTAATCTATATGTTCCATGAACTGTGTGGGTTTTATCTTTTTCGGTTATGTAGGAAGCCTCTTCGAGGTTCAACCCCAACGAAAGGTGAACGCTGGTGATCCTTTCTAGGGATGTACCCTCCAGATGTGATGTATACCCTTCTTGGGACATATCACTTCGATTCTCCTCCCTGAGGTGTTTCGAACCACCCATTTGGTTTGTTTCACTTTATTTACACTCCATTACATGTCCCATTTTAATAGGAAGGTAACAATTCATAAGCCCAACAATTGATCTATACTATTTCAACCATGAGAATCCCTCTAGTGATGGGATGCTAACCATGAGTAAGCACTATAATGTCTCTAGGCTTCTTTCCATCATGTACACCCCAATTCAATGCCCCACTTCTAACCTCTATGGACTTCAATCTTTTTTCTTTTTGAAAAAGGTACATATGAATCTTCCCTGAGGTTGAATCTCGCATTACATTTCCCATTATGGTATCTTCGTTAAGATTTTGTGTTTTGGGAAGATCATTCCTCAACAAAAAGTTTCTACTTCCTTCAGGTCCCATCCATTCACCCATTCTCACAAGCTGCATCCCTAGGTGAATCATCACCCAATCCCAAAACACTGTGGACATTGATTCCATACCACAAGGATACATTGTAACCCTCCTCAGGTTCAATACCAACACCACCACCTTCACACTGATTCTTGGATCCAAACCCACCGAGTCCACCCATCAAAAAATATTTCATATCGATCCTTATTTTATCCATGTCACTATGTCCCGATGGAATCATTTCATTCATCCCATTGCTCTTTGTAGAACATGACTCGCTGACCATGTGTAAGCCTCAACATGTCCTTAGGTTGTTTTACATTGTATACGCCTCGACCCGTTGACTCACCCTCATGAATTACATTGGTTTTGATCTTGGTATTCTAAACAAGGTTTGTAGGAAGCCTTCCTGAGGTTCAATCCCAACCACTTGTAAACATTGATGTCCCCTTCGTTCAGACCCATCATCCTCTGATCCTCTATTTGAGGTTTATAGATCAGCCTTCATAGAGTAAAACCTTACCTTTATGGGACTTTCTATCCAGGGTCCACACATATTTGGTTCTCTAACCCATCCATCTAGTAAACTTTCTAGGTGCTCTATCATAGTTTTGTACCATTCAAATCCACTCCCATCAGTGTTCTGATCAATCTGATTTGTCTACTCTTGAAACTAAAATCACGGAATACCCTATGTTAATCAAGGGAAGATAAGGAAGACTTATGATATATGCCTCAAAATATAATTATCTTCATTATATGTGGGATTCCTTGAGCTTTAGCACCTTATAAAATCCCTTTGATAAGGGAAAATACATGTGTAGCTGTATTTCGGCGTCCAAACATGAATGTGATGCTCAACAAGGATAGTAACCTATCCAAAGGATTCTTCCCTGACTTAAATTCTTGGAATGTCCTCATAGAAGCAACGTAATCAACCATCATAAAAAAAGATATGGAACTAGGAACAGTTTTACAAACAATGACTTAATATTTAAAGGCGACCCAGAATATGCGATGAATTTTGAGGAGGAATCCATTGAAGGAGGAACTGACATCTCATCATCCTATTTTGATCAAAGGGAAAATGACCCTAGAGAGTCAACTTATTCCTCCCACATTTGGAATTCAAAAATACAAGGAAACAATGAGACCATCCGCATAAAATCCTGACTTACAGAGCATGGTGAGGTGCATCCCAACGAAAACATTGGAAATTGTTTTGTAATGGTTTTGGATAACCATACAATTATTGAGAAAGAAAATTTTATTATAAAAAAATGTTATTATTCATTAAATATACCATTTATAACAATTTTTAACACATTTTTATTCTAATTACAATTAGCATAACCATTATAATATGTTGATTTTCGTTCACAATCATATTAAAAGCACAATGTATGAATTTTGATAAATATCTTGTTAGATAATCTCAAAATATACTTTCATCAATGATATATCATATTATTTAACTAATAGTGTGTTGAAGAATGATATATGTGTTTTAAAAAAGATTATGTATGTTTCCATTATGGTTATGGTGACTCATAAAAATATTCTTTTAATTGGTCGTAAAACATTGTCATTGAATAATCAAAAATATAATCCATATGTTAAATTCTATGTTTCATTAAAAAATGGAATTCAATTTTATCAAAAATAATATTATAAATGATTAAAATTAATATTCTAAATATAATAAAAATATATACGTATAAAATTATTATTAAAAATAAAATTTAATTCATTTAAAAAGTGTTCTCGTATAAATATTCATCATTTTTCAAAATTATTACATATTTATTTATTTTATACCATTTATATTGATATTGGAGTAAAAACATCATTTAAAATTAAAGGTTTTCTTTTAAATAATTAAAATAAGGAAGAAGTTTTCATAATTTATATTGTAAATACGTTTTTGGTGGATTTTTAATATATTTGAAAATTTTAGGTTGTAATATTATTTACAATAATTTTGAAATTTAATCCATGAAATATAAACTCAAATCCTATTATTTAAATACGATAATGTATATTTATTTCTTCAAACAATTATATTCTCATGGTTCTTCATCCTGCCAATGATTTCTTCAGTATTCCATCACAAGATGAGTGGACATGTTTTATAGAAAATTACCTCTAATATACATGGTTTTCCTGACATGCCCCTCGAAAAAGAGATCTGTATCCATCTATGTCATCATTAAATTCAAATATTCTAAAGGATATTGTATATATTTCTTCAAATGATATATGTAAAATACTTGTTTTTCTTCATAATGGTTTTATTGATGGATAAATTCAATATTCCATAGTTTTCTCATGATAATGACTCTTGAAGAGTCCTATATAATAGAGACATAGATTTCCCTTCTCTAAAAATGTCTTAACCCTATTCCATAATAATATATAATAGAATAATTCATTCTGATCCTCAAAATCATGGATTCATTTAGGATTATCCATATACATCTTTTTTATATATCAAGTGGTTCTTAGGTGTTGGTTAATTAATTGATCCATTTCTATCATCATTTACACCATATTTAGTCTGGATATATTCTATTATTCAATATCATTACAAGATGTTATAGTTCTATATTTAATCTCATATTGGGTTTCCTAACAAGATAGTTGAATTCTTGAGTTGTTGAAATTTAATTAATAACATGATATGATAAATTGGTTGAACACGTCCCTGTTTATTGGCCATATTGAAATACCTAGTAAAGTATTCTAGTTTTTTCAAAATCCTTTTAGTGAAAACATTTTCCTAATGTTAAATATTTATAAATATGTTCAAATATATGTTTTATCCATTTTAATGTATCCTAGAAAACATTTATTTAAGGATAGAATATCAATCGAAAAAATACCATACCCAAATTTAAATAAGGTGAAGCGCTTTATAAAAAATCAAAAAACCCACATTTCAGAATTTAAATTATATGTGTTTAGAGTACTCATGATAAATTAAATGGTCATATTCTCTCATTTTCATGGCTGTATAGATAATTGTTAAATAACAACCTTAGAAAAATATTATTTTGACATAAGGTTCATTAATACAATAATCATAGGTTTATATGAAAAACATCATCATTTGTATTATTCTAGAAAAGTTGTTCTCATAAAACTCTATTGAAAATTTTATTTCTTAGGTGAAGAGAGAATTCTAAGCTATGTGTATCATCTAATAAGTCATTATTTATATTTTATTCTTAAAGTAAAAAAATTATTTAACATGTCATATAAATTAATTTTAATGATTTTTAAACATAATATCATGCCTTTTCCCTTTCTTCTACAATTTATATTATATCCTTATCTTTACATTGATACTTAAAAATGTTTATATGATATAATGTTGAGTAATAATTTTTTACATTTATTATTTTATACCTTCATTTAAGATTCCATATTCATCACTATAATTTCTATGTTAATTTGAACCCTTCCAATCCTTATATGATGAGTGTTTTAGGATATTTTTATATTATGAAATCATTAATTTTATTTTCATTCTATTGATGATACATTAATAAACAAAAATTCTCTTTAATTTGATCAATCTATATATAGTTGAACATGTTGATATCAATATCTATGAATATATACTTTAAAATTATTTGATCTCAATATGTTTCATAGATTTCTTAAAAGATATAGTGAATCCTAAAATTGGTGTTAAATATTACTACTAAATAATATATACAATAATTTGGTAATTTTATTGACGTATGATATTATTCCTTGAGTTATAGTTATCATTTTACTTTAGTTCAAACCTGTGTCCTTCATTGAAGAATCACTTCAGGTGAATATTCATTTCACAGTTGAGAGTATTTTGAGATCAGTTGTTATAATAATAATTTTGATCATCTCCATACAGAATTCATTAAATTTATATTTTAATACAAATTTAATATATTTCTTGGATATATTTTTTGATTTTAAATCCTTAATAACTATATAAACAACCATATATGGAATTTAGATAATAAAAATAATTTATGGATCTTAGTTTCTGTTTTTAGTTTATAAAATTCATTAACTTTTATAGACTTTGACGGATAAATAAATATCCATGTAATTATGATAAAATTTCCAATTAAAGTCACATTCTCCCACTATAAGTCACATTTATAATAAATTTCATAAATATTAATCATTCTTAATGAATTTAACATAGTTATCTTACAAATTAAATTCCATTTATTTGGAAATATATAATAAGAAAAACTATATATACCAGCCCATATTTTATTATTGTAATCTCTAAATTATATATTCATAATATCTATATTTAATGTTACTATACTAATGATTTTGATTAGTGTTACTATGAAAACATAATTTCTATAATTTTAATATAATTGTTTTGGTAATATCTTCATTTATTAAATTAATCTAATGATATCCCAACAAAAGATCCTTATATGAGAAACAATACGCACAATGGATTAGATAGAACGTGATATAAATTATTGTTATTGGGTACCTAGGTTTTTCACTTTCTTGTTTTCTCTAATGATAATAATTATTAACATACGGTAAAAAATAATTTTTCAGGATAAAGGTAATGATATTTACACATGAAGGAAATGTATGGTGTGAAAAACCCCTATTAAAATTCATTATATATTGAATTTAAATTATTTATGTTAATTATGGTATATTCAATAGGAATAGTTTTATATTGTTAGATATCCATGAATATGTTTTTTAGAAGACATTAAATAATAATAAAGAATAGTTCCATGGAAAAAATATTTGAATACAACATGATACTCCCATAGAAAATAGTACTTCTATAAGAAAACATTCTAAAGTTATCCAAAAATTTTGGTGTGATATAATTTATCATAAAGAATAAATATCCACTATTTAATGATGGAAAATAGAGGTCTTTCAAAATTTTCCATTCCTCTATAAATAAACAAATGATAGTTTTTTATTGGTGAATTGATTTCT
Source organism: Viscum album (assembly GCA_963277665.1). Lineage (NCBI taxonomy): Eukaryota > Viridiplantae > Streptophyta > Magnoliopsida > Santalales > Viscaceae > Viscum > Viscum album. Next base: position 1,199,511,057 of record OY728156.1, on the reverse strand, counting down.
ATACCATGATTTATAATATTATATCTGTATATATGTATAATTATTCTGTTACGAATATAAAATCAATTTCATAAAATAGAAGAATTTTTTTATAAATATTAATTTAACAAATGGTAAATATGGACTAGAAATATATTTTTGATATAATTATTGAAATTAATTGTTTATTAATTAAATACACTACTTACATATCTCAAGATATTGATTAAATTTTTATAGAAGAAAAAATATATAATTAACCTGAAATAAATTATAGTTATAACCAAATAGAGTGTTAAGTATTATAATATAGATAATATATAAATATGAGAAAATGTTTTTTATCACATCACTGATAGTCAGAGAAACAAATCCTCCCAATTACCATATATTTTGAGTTTTATATCACTAATTGTCCATAATGACACAAGGATTAAAGAATTGAATTTTATAATACCCATTATCCATTTAATGGAATCAAAATACCGTGGGTATATGATTGAAACAATCCTCAATTTTCTCCACCATATTAATTGAATTATTTTTTCCTATACAACATAGTATAGCAAACCTAAAATCATCACTATTACATCTGATGCTAATATAAAATATTTATATTTTGGAATTTTTTTTTAATAAACATGGCAAAATTTCAACCCACCAAATCATATAACATCAAATTAATTATTATATCACATAAACATCGAATGAATTTTTAGGAATAAAGTTTTATAGAATTAGAGTAAACAATTTCATAAGAAAATGAATACATAAATAATTCAAAAAACTAAAATTAATTTCTAACAATTTCCTCCAAATATTACCTTATTTTCAGGAAAAAAATTCAAATCCTTTATTTACAACTTAGGAATGTAAATCATAATAAAGAGGGAGATCAAATAATCTATATGGGTAAAAATAATCCTTAATAGTTTAATGTCATTAGTGAGAATAAGATGAGAATAAGGGTATGATGATATAATTCATGTGAATGATCATAATGTAACATCCTGGCCTGGGTGCCACACACTGATTCCTTAAACCAGCCTATCACATCACCTCCAGCATGCCTCCCCTTATTCTAGAGGATGTTGGATAGTTTTGATGGTTTAGTAAGTCATTCATTGGGAGACTATAACTTTTTTTTATCCGATCAATACAACAGTATAAAAAAATAATAGAAAAAACACATAATTACAAACAATACCAATATCTCATGAAACGAATGAATGAAATAAAAATTTCAAACTTAACAATAAACATGTCAAACCATGTATGAACCAAGTGTCAACGTGAAACCCAAAATTATAGACATCGAAAACACCTAAGAGGTTCTTGATCCACATCTAGTTCCCTAATTCATGATTCACAACAACTCACCCAACTAAAAAGATATTTTTCCTTTGACCTATCCTGTAATAATAATTTATATATACATACCTATTAGGTAACCTAGGTAGGGTGTGAGTACAAATAAATAGGCCACCACCAATGGTTTATCAATCAATTCTAGTCAGTAATAGTGTATGTACCTCTAATTAGATTATATATAATGCATAAATATATTGTTTATCATATCATTAAATATTATTTATTGAAGCACAGTAATCCCCAGGTTGTTATAGACACCCAAACCTCAAAAACTACTTTGACCCATTCATAAATTCTAACTATCCCTGAGTGATACCATGTGTTTGAATGTCCATATTATCATTCTTATTTTACAAAGGAAGGAACATGTTACCATTCATGTAATCACACAATTGAATAACTATGTTACCATTCTTTATTTCACAAAAATGAATGTCCATGCTAACATTCATTAACTCTCTCCATTGAATGACCGTGATCCCGTTCTTTATTTCACACAATCAAATGACCATGATACCATTAATTAAATGAAACCATTGAATGACCATGTTACCATTCAATAGCACATAATTAAATAAAAAAATAATTATCCACAATAATTAAATTAAAATTTCTATAATTAGTTAAAAAAACATTTCCATTGGTTAAAAAAACAATTAAATAATCACATTATAACATTAATTAATTCAAAAATTAATTAATCATGTTTATTTATGTAATTGACTAAAAAAATTACATATACCATCAACTAACCTTATTAATTCAAAAAGTAACTAATCTCATCAAAATGATTCTATTTAATTCATTAATTAAAAAATCAAATTAAAAACTCTAGTTAATTCCACGATTAACTAATCTCATCAATTATATTATTTATAGGCGCATTTAATCACTTTTTGGGATGTGATTCACATTTCAAACTAAAATGAAACTTATATATTGAAAACATTATGTAGGAGTCATATAAGTTATAGCGTGTTCCAGATTAAGCTATGAACGATTAGTTCCTATCACAATTGACATATAGTTCATTTTAATAAAATAAAAAATAATCCAAATGTTTTTTATCGTTTTGAGTATGTCACATTTTTTTATTACTAAAGTAAAACATTAGAATGGAAAAAAACACTTTGAGTCATACTTATCACAGATTTTATTATTATGACATGTGGTCAATTCCTATTCATAAAAATTTACCTACAAATAATTTCCCAAAATTATCAAGGTAGTATGACTGTGTTTTCTCATTTTTCAATGAGTGGAATGTTTTGAAATAAAATTTATGTTGGAAATTGACAATAAAAAGTTTTATTCATATGAAGAACATCATATATCTTATTAAGGTGTAGATGATTTATAAATATGAATAATTACTTGTGGATCATTTTCCTAAAGCATCAAATAAATCCATACATTTTTCTTGGGTTTGAGTATGTTAGTTAATTTTTTAGTAAAATTCATGTGATTTTTTTTTTCAAATAGTCAATTAGAGTCATACTGATCCAACAGTTCATCAGACTGAGGTGCATAAATTTACTACCACTCAAAAATGACTAATGTATAATTTTATTAATATATCAAATTAATCAGAATTTATTTTCTCATTTATTAGTATATCAATTTTGTATTATAGTAAAATGTATTTTTAACATTCAAAAACACACATTGAGTTATACTAGTAACATATTCTATCATTTATATGTTAGTTTGATTCATACAAATAACAAATGACTTATGAATCATTGTCATAAATTATCATGATAATCATAGAAGGATTAATCATTTTTCATTGAGTGAACCCTAATAAACTAAAACACAGATTTTAATATGAAAGAAGAGATATTGAGTCACACTAGGAATATCATATATTAAATTTATGTTTATATGATTTCAATAGATCTGAAAAAACATATATTCTATTTTACTATATACTAAAATAAAACCCTAATGTATTTTATTGGTTTTCTATTTTTCTGTTGTTATTTTCAATAAAATTAATGTCAATTTTAAATATAATGACACACATGGAGTCAAACCGATCACAGAGTTCATATGACTATGTGTCTTAAGATTTATAAGTGTTAAAAAAAGACATTTGATCATTTTACTTAAGTATCAAAACAATCTGAATGGATTTTCCCATTTTTTTTAAGCCACTTGTGTTTTTTTACTAAAATGTCATTTTAAAATGGAAAGATTCACATTGAGTCACACTGCTCATATTTTGAGACATTTTGAAATGAGGCATATTACTACATATCAAAAATAAATAATAAATCATTTTACCAAATTATCATGATAAGTTGAGATAATATTCTTTTTTTTTGAGTGAAACCTTTTGAACACAATTGTTATTTTAAAAATGATAGAAGACTCTTTGATCCATTAAATACATCATGTATAATATTGATAGGTGGTTTATTCATAAATGAAAAAAATGAAAAATTTATCATTTTACAAAATAATGAAAACAATATAAGTTCATTTTCTCTGGTTTTGAGCATGCTAGTTGTCTTTTTTACCAAAATTAATGTCAATTTTAATTAAAAAGACACACTTAGATTGATTCTGAACACAAAATGCGTCAAATTTATGAGTCAATTATCAATACATGTCAAAACTTAAATATTTATCATTTTATTAATGTACCAAAAAACTCCATATGTGTATTCTCAGTTTGTAGTTTTTCACTTTTTTTATTTACAAAAATGAAATTTTAAACAAGAAAAACACACTTTCCATGAGACCAGTCTCATCATGTGTCATTTGGAAATGATACTAATTCTGATATTTTGCAAATTGTATTTTAATATTTTTCTTAAATGGTAAATAAAATATGAGCTCATTTTTTTGGTTTTTAGTTACTGGCAGTTTTTGAACAAAAATGCTAATTTTAAAATGATAAAGAACATTTTGAATCATAATGGAGAAATCATGTATCAGAATGAGGTAGGACTAATTAGAACATGTCAAAAAGGGAATATTGATAATTTTCATAGACTAAAAAAATTGAATGTGTTTTCTTGGTATTTATTATGTCACATTTCATTGTTACTAATAGTAATGTAAATTTTAAATTAAAAATAAAAACTAGCTGTCATATGAATCACACTATGAATCAAATTGATTATTGGATAATTAATCCACACAAAAAATTACTTATGTAAGATTTTAATAATTTATAAAATCAATCGGAATTTTTTTATTTTTTTTATGTATGTCACCTTTATTTTTTACAAAAAGGTCATTTTAAAATGGAAACACACACCTGGAGTAATATCAGTCACATCATATGTCAGTTTGATGTGAGACTGAATGCTACATGTTTGAAATGAAATTTGAATCATTAAATAAATTATTAAAAAATCCTAGCTTTTTTCATGGATTTTATGGAGGTCATTTTTATGAACTATAATGTAAAATGTAAACTAATAGTGGACATATTGAGTCATATTGGGAATATCGTGTATATGATTGAGGATAGGATAAATCCAACACATCACATATGAGTTATTGATCATTTTTATAAAGTATCAAGTCAAAATTTATTCATTTTTTAGGGTTTTGATAATGTCAGTTGACTTTTTTACTGAAATTAATCTCAATGTGAAATAAAAAAACACTTGGAGTCATACTGGTCACACCATGTATCATGAATGTGGTGCAATAGATTACTATAAGACATAAGTTGAATATGGATCTTTTTCCTAATGTTCCAAATGAATCAAAACTCATTTTCATAGTTTTTGGTTTTTCACTTGATATTTTTACAAAAATTTCATCTTAAATTGGAAACACATACTATGAGTGATACCGTTCACATCATGTGTCAGATTGATATGAGACTAATTAAAAATCAAAAAAATTGACATATGACTCATTGTCCTAAATTATGAAAAATATATGTGTCCATTTTATTTCTTTTCATTGAGAGATACTTTGAGATATATAATTGTAGTTTTAAATATATAATGCTCACATTGAGTCATACCAGGTACGTAATGAAACGGATTGATGTAAGGCTAAATCATGCACATAGAAAATGACAAATAGATCATATTTTTGAGTTATAAAAGCAGTATGAATGTTTTGAATCAATTTGGAAAATTTATGTTGTTTTTTATTCAATGTATTGTAAATTTTAAATAAAAAATCACCCATAGAGTCATAACGATCACACTAGGAATTAGATTGAGGTGAAATTAATTCCCATGTTGAAAATGATATATAGTTAATTTACCTATTTTAAAAAATAATCTAACTTCATGTTACCATTTATGAGTATTTCACTATTACTTTTAAAAAAATTCCATTTTAAATTGGTGACATACACATGGAGTCTTACTGGTCATATCTTATATCTGTTTGACATGACTCTAATTCATACACATTAAAAACTAAATATGATTTTTTTTCTGAATTATTAATAAATTGAAAGTATTTTTTCTCAGTTTTTATTAAGTTAAAATATTTGAACTAAAATTTTAATTTTAATCATAAATAAACAATTTGAGTCATACTCATACTGGGCACATCATTTATCAGATTGAGATGTAAAGGATTATAACATGTCACTAATGAATTTTGGATTGTAGTCTTGACATATCAAAACTATATGATTTCATTTGTTCAGTTTTGAGTATGTCAATTTTATTTTTTACTAAAATAAATGAAAATCTCAAATAAAAAGACCAACATTGAGTCGTACCAGCCACACCATGCATTAGATTGAGGAAAGTATGATTCTTCCTCTCCAAAAATAAAATTTGTATTATATTTCTAACTTATAAAAACAAGTTGAATTTTTATTCCAGGATGTGATTTTACCACCTTTTATTTTTTCCTAAAATGTCATTTAAAAATGGAAACAATAATTTTGAGTCATACTAGACACAACATGTGTCTATTTTTCTTAATAATTATTATTACATATAAAAATATCTTATGAATCTTTCTTAAAATTTTTAAATACTATTCAATAATGTTTTATATGATTTTATTGAGTGGAAAATTTTGTACTAAAATGTAAACTCTAACCCAATAACAGAAATTTTGGGTCATTCCGAGGATATCATGTATCACAATGAGGTGTGCCTAATACCTACACATATGAAATTACATATAGATCATTGAATGGTAGTATAAAAATAGTATGAATGTTATTTATTAGATTTTAATTTATTAATATATTTTTTTATAAAATTCAATGACAATTACAAATTAAATGACACACATAGAGTCATACCACTCACACCATGTGTATAGTTGTGGTGTTCCTAATAAATACACAAGAAAAAGGACTTATGAAACATTTTCCTAATATTTTAAAACAATATTAATTCATTCTATCAGTTTTCTATTATGTCACATATCTTTTATACATAAATTTCCTTTTAAATTAGAAAAACCCACTTGGAGTCCTACTTGTCACGTATTCAACAAATTTGATGCATTATATATTCCTAAATATAAAAATTGGATTATGAAATTTCAGGATAATATACAAATACAATATAATCATGTTTTATTAGATTAAATAGAGTGAATTGTTTTTACCAAATCGTCAATTTTAAACTAAAACATACAATTTGACTCATACTGGGACCCTCATGCATTAGATTAAGGTGTGGACGACTTATACAAATCAAAAAATGAATTATAGATCATTTTTTATGTATAAAACATTATGAATTAGTTGTCTAGTTTTTTATTATGTTAGTATTCTTTTTTAATAATATTTAACACAGTTTAAAATAAAATGATACATGTGGAGTCATACCACACATATAGTGCTTTAGATTTAGGTGAGCATGATTCATCTTAATTGAAAATTATTTATAGACTAATTTCATAATGTATGAAAAAAATTCAAATTCGTTTTCACTATTTTGAGTATGTCACATGGGTTTTATAAATAAAATGACATTTTATAATATATAGAAACAGATTGAATCATACAAGTCACATTGTGTGTTGGTATGATATGAGGCTGATTCCATCAAATAAAAATTGAAAAATTTTGTGTTGGTACGATATGAGGCTGATTCCATCAAATAAAAATTGACAAACGAATCATTGTTATTATATTTCAATATAATCCAAGTTTTATTTCTCATTTTTCAATGAGTGGCAAATGTTTAACCTAAAATTTTTATTTTCAACAGATAATGGACACTTTGGGTCATAATAGGCACACCATATATCATATTAACATGTTTTTGACTACTATATCTCAAAAATGACATATAGGTATTTTTCAAAAATTATAAAATCATTCTAGATGTGTTTTCTCTATTTTGAGTTTGTCTATTTCTTTTTCATTAAAATCGTTTTCAATTTAAAAAAACATGTTTGGAATCATATAGAAAACATTCTATGTCATATTTTGGTTAGGCAGATTACTATCGGTAAAAAATGACTTCTATATAATTTACTCAATGTATTAAAAATCATATTAAAATTTTTTATTAGTTTTGAGTGTGTGATGTGTGTTTTTAAGTAAAATGTAAATTATAATATAAAAATATACATTCGAAGTTATACCAAGCACATTTGTAATCAAATTTAGGTGTGGATGACTATGTTTGTGAAATGTGTTTTACATTTAACTATTTGAAATAATCCAAAAAATATTAGACATGTTTCATTAAAATGGAAGAGGAAGCCTAATGCCCCCTCTAACACTCCAGGTTTTTACAGCAGGGGTTTTACTCCTCCATTTGAATGGAAAAAATTATTGACCCATTTCCTTATTATCATTATCTCAGTTTAAATCGTTATTTAAAATATCTTAGGAGAAAAATTATCTTTGGAAAACCCATCCCAACAAAAGAAAAATAATCCACCTGTATAATCAAGAAATATTATTGTTATAGTAATACTAAAATTAATATATTAAATAGAAATTTGAAATAATACATTCATAGTACCATTGTTTTAAACAATGTTTTCAAACAAGGAGAATTTTTATTCGCTCACTATGGATACATATATGATATTTTAAAAGTAAAATCCAAAAAATGGATATATTTTACCACATTACAATAACATAACATTCACATATTCCACAAAATTTCAATAAAGGCTTTTATCTTTTTGTGTTGGTGTAAAATTCATATTAAATAATTTTACTTCAAATTTGATATAAGAATATTTCGTAACAAATTATATATTCATTGATTATACCAAAAAGTAATGTATACATTTATTTATTCTTAAAAAACATTTTCCATTTGTTTAATCTTGTTAGGGTTCCTTTATTCATGTAAAATAAGTATATATATGTTGTTTTATGGATCATAATGAAATCAGTATTTCTATATCACGGTTACACGAAGTACAAAATCTATTACAACCAATTTATTTTCTTCGATTGAAATAAATATGGTAGACCCATTATGTATTATCAGAAGAGACTGAACTCCATTATAAACTATTAAATCTATTTAAATATTATTAAACATCATAATTTCCCTTTACAGATTCTAATTTACACTAAAATCTTGAACATAAAATAACTATTACTGTATTATTCAATATATTAGTTTATCTATTTCAATATTTTAGGTGATGATAATATATAACATAACATCATTATCATTTTTTTATAAAAATTGGAGTATCACTATTGTCATGTATTTTTTATTGATAATGATGATGTTTTTTTATTAATGAAATATTGAACATGGATCATTTTTAATAATTAATGTTCACATTATTATTAGTGATGAACTAGTGGACATATTTGTTTAGGTTGAGCTAGTAAAAAAGTTTCCATATGCATAATATGGATATGTTAAACACTTCTACTCATGTAATGATTGTTACAATCTATATGATATAAAGGTCTGGGGATTTAATTTTACACCATGTGCATTAAATAGAATTAGTTTTTGTAAATCCATTTCACTAATATAAATATGATGTGTTACATGTATGGATTTAATTGGTATTTATTATATGATATCATGAATCTATCTGATGATAACATAAACTTATTAATTCAAAAACACAATAATGTGAAACAAATATATAGTTATTGTTCCACTATAATTAACCTCCACTCATAATGGAACCTTAGAGAGGGAATTATTATTTTTTTTTTAAAATTTTAATTATATTAACTAGAAAATGTAGCAATGTTTGATAAAGATTACTAAATTAATAATCAGAAGTCACTACATCATGACTATTGTAGACATTTAGAATTTTTTTTTCTGCTCAATTATAAAAAATTTTATTTCCTCCATTATAGATTTCCATGGGAAACAAATCAAAAATAATATATACAAATTCTGATACTAATGATTCAAACCAAAAATATATTTTGAAGGTCATGGCCAATACATAAAGAAAAACATAGAAGGGAATCACATAAATTATATGCCTAAAACATTATGACATGATGTATGATTCTTGTAAATCTTTTAAAAAAATAACTTCTTTTTTTTAGTAAGAGGGTTTTCAAAAATATATGTTGTAGTGAGAAAATATAGATATAAAATTATTGAGAATTATTTTTAATGAAATATTTATTTCCATTGGAAATTATATGCTTGGGGATGCCCATCATTTCATGGATTATGATATCTCTCATAATTTTGAGAATATAATATCTAAAATCATTGCTATTAAATTGATTTGTAAAATGAAGAAACCATGAACATGTGAAGTAAATTTTCTTGTAATATTTTTTGATTGTTTTATCTTCCTTTGTATATATTAAAATATTACCATTTGAAGTAAACCATAGGATTTTTTGTGCATTCCCCATATTCATGCAATGATTTAGCCTATATTTACTGATATACCCATTATAAAAAATTCTTTATAAAAAATAGAATGTAAAATGAAATTAAAATAATATCTATAAAATAATTATTGGAGTGTATAAATAATTATAATTAAACCTCATTTGTCATTGGTTTTTTGGATATCCATGCCTTGGATATAGAAAATAAATAATTGGGGTATCCATATTGAGTGTGATTTTCATCAAATACTTCCTAAAATAATATATAACTAGGGAATAATATCCAAAATATAATTTATATGATTACATTACAGTTTTCCACTAACTAATTTGAGAAATTTTAAAGACTATATAATTTTTTATTTATGTGTCCAACATATCATATAGAACATCTTTTTTTCCAATTTCACTTTTCTCGAATAAAATAATTCTCTATAAAAAGGGATAAGGGATAAATTAATCTAAATTTATCTATAATATATTTCACTTTATATTGTATTAATATAAGTGAATATAATATTATGATTATTTATTAACATTAATGAACATATTCGACCAATATTTATAAATAACTATTAGGAAAATGTACTTTATATATGTATTCACTACGGAGTCTCCTAGCTATTCAAACATGAAAATAAAATTTATACTTATAACGCCAACATTTTATGTAATAATTCTCCAAATATTTAATCTTCATATAGATTTTATGTAATATTTGTATATATTAATTGGATCTATGCATAATTATTTAATGATAAACTGTTTTCCATTAAATATTTTGGAAGAAGTTAATCTTGTAAGGTGATTTCTATTTTTTGGTTGATTTAGTAGATTTTCAATATCTAACCCTCTGTTTCAAGGACACTTTATCTTTTTGTAATAATATACCCCAATTTAGAACTTTTATCATCAACTAATACATTTTTTTCAAAACAAAAATTATTTAATGGAACGCTGAATATGTCTGTATAATATTATATTGCAATGTTATGACTATTCCCAGAATGTAATTAAATATTTTAATATATGGATCATATAGTGGCATAGTAAACTCAGTGTTTATATATTGAGTTATCACAATCCCTACTCTAATGTGATAATTTTGGAGTTCATTATTTTTTTCATGCCTTCTGGTATATAAACACCATACCATAGACAACAAGGTGGTTTGTCAATTTGAAAGATAGAAACCATATACTACTTGAGCCTATAGAAGTTTAGTAATATAGTTTAATCAGCAGTTTTTTTATTTGCATTGATGTGAAATTGTATTGAAGAAATGAATTTCCTTGGGTATGGTATGTTGTTTAGGGGAATGAAATGAATCAATTATAGCATGGTCAATTTTTTCTTCATTTTTGGATATTTTTTCCATTGATTGATTGTTTATATAATTGTTTATAAATTGTTTTACCAATGTAGATAAAACAATAATATATTGGAAATAATATATTTGTGCCTGAAATCCCTTCACATTATAATATGTATCTTCTTGTTGTTTAATAATATCTAAATATGTTTTAAGAGACACTCGATAACCTACTACTGTAACATGAAAAGATTGTTTTTGATATTTAAAATATAATAAAAATAGTTTTTCATATGGTAGAGTTGATGTTTATTCAAATATATAAACCATATAAAATGAATATGAACATAAATAGATATTTTTATTTATTAGTTTAGTAAATATTAATGAATTACTATTATTTCGTACATACATTTGTTTCCCATAATGTTTTTTAGTTTTAATCAATTATTTTACCCACCTTATTTATATGGGCCTCCTTTAATATCACAAGAAATGGTTTGTAATTTTCTATGGATTTTGATTCATCCATATACAAATAAAAAAATGAACATATCCTTTTATATGACATATAATATTTATTTTGGATTTAAAATACATTCAAATTTCATCTTTAGTCAAGATTAATAAATCTATGCTTTATGATAGGGATTCGTTGGTTTTGAAAAATAGTCATCATTTTAAGAATACATTTTATATTCAATAAATCAGCAATTTTGAATTAATTGGGATTAAATAAATAAATTCCTGTAATATGTTAGCAAATGAATTATAACTAAACAAATATCTCATCATGGTGAATGATTAGTTAATTCCATGTTTCTTATTATATATTGTTTCCATAACTAACTACTGGGAGGGTCTTTGATTTCCCTTAACAGCACTAATATTTATGTTTTTATGATGAGTCTGTAAGCCATTATTTTATTTTTCCAATGTCCATTAAGACATATTTCTTACAAAAATATTATAATATTAATAAACACTACATGGAATATTTAAAATAAATAAATGTTTAGTTAAATAATTTTTTAGTAATTTATAGAAATTATATCATAAAATTAACATTATATCAGCCCAAAGGGATTCTTTCATTGCATGTGGAACATGTCTTCATGAATCAATATAAATCGTAATATTCATCCATTTCATGACACAAATAAAATTAATGAAAATTGATTTGTAGTGGTCAATAGGTTGGATTGGTTGATTTGATCTAACATCCATTTTTGTATCTATAATTCAAGACATGATAATTTTATTCAACAGTATGATGTTGCATCATTCTGGTTTTTTCAGCAACATGCAGTTAATTAACAAAAAAATTCAGTTTCAAAGTTACCAATATATTCTTAACTAGGATTGGTAATACCATCATAAGAAGAAAACATTTTCTACATGAGGTGTCAAAAAATTAATTTATAATTTTTTTAATGTAGTAGAGAACATCTAATATTATGAATAAAATCATAGAATATTTTAAAAAATATTTAAATCTCTCATTGCAAACTCATTCCATTCTTAAAGGATGCCAATATTTGTATCTTCTATAATGTATATAAATACCTTCATTGTGTTCCCCTATAATATACATGAAATTTTCTATATTGGCACCTCGATGAACAGATTGGATTCTCCAAACGAAATGTTCCTCATCGATTAATTTTTCTCCTGACTCTATAGGTTTATTACTCATCTATAAGACAATCGATTAATTATTGTTTTCTAGATTAGAGACATAATATAATTACACTTCATGTGATTCCCTTGTGAATGGATCATACATTTCCCATTTTTTATATAAATTTACCTTCATGAATCCCATTTTATCATCTTTCATTACCCTCATATATTAAAACCTTTTACAATGGAATATCAGCAATTAAAATGTTATATATTTCAACATGTATATTAGTTTTATAACACCAAAATATATCATAGTCACATGAATTTGACATATACCCTTTGAAAAATATATGTGCACCACTTCTAACATAAGAATAACTCCACAACATTTTATTATACTCAAATCATCATGTTATTTTGTATAGAATTGAAAAAAAATTATTAATGATTCAATATAAAATATATTATTTCTATTTGTTCCAATAGATATCCAATAATGTTATACGACAATTGAATTCGGATTTTCAGATAAATATTTAAAAAATAATCCGGGAACCATCTTATAGACTATTAATTATTTATATTTGATATTTATACATAATCCCTTGATGGATTAAAATATATTATAATTAATTTGTGGTATTCAATGTATGGATCAATATATTCCATATTATATAAAATATAATTCTAATATTTCTCACACAATTTTATTTTAAATGTAATGAAATATATCCTGAAAATATGGTCACCCATTAGGCATCTGATGTGACAAGAATATATAAGGACAAAACTATCATCATCATGAAGGTAATCATTGAGTATATATATTTCTTCTTCAAAAATATATTGTTCTTCAATAAAAACATCCAGAATACATCGAATATAGAAATATCATTTGAAATTAATTATATACAATTCATTGGGATATATCTATATGTAATGTACATGACAACATAGTTTAGTCTCTAAGAATAGTTTATCCATCGAGCGAACAATTATATCAAACAATTATGTGGGGAAGAACATATATAATAAAAATAATATGACCGTAAGCTCCATATTTATTATTGGATTCTTCACTATGTATATAACTTTAATTCAAATGGAATTGAAAAATAAGAAGACTCTTTTTAATTTATTTCATATACATTTTTTGAATAATTCTATATAAAAATGAGCATCATGTCATTTATCATAACATAGAATTAATGTAATTATAGTTCATATAACATCAACATTGTCATTGACATGACATAATTTTATTTTATAAAAACCCCAAACGATATGTTACACCATAAAGAAAAATGAAATTTTTTAATTTTCCCTCAATAGATTGAGTATATGCTGTTGGAGGATGTAAAATCCACGTTTTACCCATCACTGATGCCAACACTTCCCATATACCAAAGTCAGTCATATAAAATAGAGCCTTGTTTCCATATTTTTTTATGATTGGAAAATAAGTTAATTTTATAATAACACTATTAAATACAGTTTTTTCTACCTAATTGACATGATGAAAATTTATGATGTAAAAAATATTACAGAATAATAATTCAAAGAAAATTGAACTCTATTTCCAACCAAATATCATATGTTTTTTGAATGATTTATCAAAAACAATGTCAATATATTTTACTGTATTACAAATTAATTCACTTGTTAATGGAGATGGTGTTGTACCTCGTTCAATGTTACTATTGAATTCTATTTTCCATGATCTATATTTGTATCCCTGAGGAAAAAATTGGAAATGACCGAATGAAATATTATTTCAGGAATTGTCCAAACATAACTAAGTTTTTGAAATATTCAAAAATGGGACACCCCAAAAATCAATTAATTCTATATCTTATAAATTTCTATAATAAGGAATGTCATTTTCATCTCATATAACATTTCCCTCAATCGGAATTCTTCATTTATATGAGCATCATACATTATAACAGATGTATCCCAAATCATATTAAAATCATTTATTAATGGATCCAAATAGATATCAGTATAATTAATGGGATTAAATTGCTTAGATATAATAATTGGAAATATATTTTATTTTTTACTCATGTATATCAATGGTGTGAAGTTATAATTTATCAACATGACAGGCCATGTACTATGGGTAACACTCATTATACTAAAAGGATTTAATCAGTCTATAAATAATGAAAGATGATATTTTGACTTCACAATTACAAATTTTGGATACTCGTAATATATTTTCATCCACTGAATAGAATATATAAGATAATGTAGTTCCACATATTTAATTCATTTAATTTCATGCATTGAAAATTGTCTTGAGGTTCCCTAAAATGCATAATGTCTTAAAAAACATGGAATGAGGGGAATTTACTATATGTATTTTTAAAGACTGGATTCATTTTTCTTTTATCAATTCATGACACAATTATTAAATTTTAGGTGTGATTCCTGGTCCTTGACAAAAAATATTAAATCAAGTGAAAAATAATGGATTTTTAGAGAACATTTCCATTTAATATATAATACTCTTTTCAATATATGTTCAACATGAATGTTAGTTAGGATACTATGTAGTTCAATAAAGCTATTGTTTCTCAATTTCTATCCCAATTTAAAATTACATAACACTTATATAGCTAACAATGGAATTAATTTAGTATAAATAGTATAAAACAATGTGTTAGCACATCTATTTAATATCTCAATGATCTTTTCAAAATCACAAAAGTCATATTCCATTTCCAATTTCATTTCATCCTTGAAATCTCCATCAAAAATTAAATAGGTATTCATATCAAATGATCTATTAACCCTAGTATCATCCCAATCGGTGTGCACATTTCGTTTTTTTCACATGTTTGATCCAATATTTATAGATTTGATCAATTCATTAAAAATTCAAATGATCTTCGAAAACATACAAACTAATTTTTTTTTGAAATAAAATAATATAAACATGAATAATGTATTTGAGAAGGGTAGTATGGATTTTTTATCCCAAACATGTTGATCTTTTTATCTTTATCTTCATACTCTTTTTTCATACTATTAGCACAAATCCATTTTATATTAACATCCATCCTATTGGTTTTAAAAAGTACTCATTTTGTACAAAATATAAATAAAAACACAAAATATATTCATTATAAATGGTTTGAGTAGTTGATAATCTTAATAATGGGAGAAAAAAAATTTGATTGTTTTAAATAATTTTAGTATATGCAGAAAATAAGGCGTAATTAAAAATATTAATAGAATTAATACACTATGGTAGGTTTATTCCTTTGAATTCTTCCAAAATGAACATTGGTACCCGCTATGGGATGTCTATTATTCACAATAGTTCAAGAAAAATTTGTTCATTTCCTAAATATATGAATAATAATTCTCCAAAAAACGTAATATTAACTTTTGAGGTGATGAAATTGACACATATGTTTTTTGTCTAGTTAAAAAAGATTAAATACCAAAATCGTAAAATAAAATTTAAAATAACATAAAAATAACAACATTAAAAATTTGAGATGGTTGTATGTTGAATATTGAAAATCTATTTGGAATAAATTATTTTTAAATTCCACAAAACAATGATTATTATTTTTCAAACACATAATGGTATTTAAATTCATTTTTCAAAAAAAAATATACTATGAAGTGAAATTTTTTAAATTCATATTCAAAAACCACTAAAAATATTTTAAAAAGTAAACTCCATTTCCATGGTCATATTTAATCATTTAATTTATTAAAAACTATGAGTTCAAATTGAAATCAATTCATAATATTTTACTCATCGAATCAATTATAGTTTATTTTAAACTAAAACACTAATTTTTTTCATTTTAAAAGGCATATTTACATTCAAAACCATGTTGCCTTTTACATAGCTGATATTTAAAAAAGGAATGACTATAAAAATGAAATGTCTTCCACTACACAGTCCAAAAAATATCATGATTGTTAAACATTTCATAAACATTATATAATGATGAATTTAATAAGAAAATTTCGAAGCCAATGAAAAATTTTCAATTTAATTCTAAAAATATTTAGTCTTCATTACTAGCAGAAATATCGTAGTTCCCATGGGAAACATAAAAAATTCAATAATGGGGCTATTCATTTATTAAAAATTAATTTCATAAAATATCAGACAAGATTCCATAACCCTAATCTTTCATATTTCATACAAATATTAAATTACCTTCATCACAAAGGGTTTATAAATATTCATTTCATTGAAACTAGTTTTTCAAAATACTATGAGGTTTTAGATAGAGATTGTGTGTGATATCTTGGATAAGATTGATTTTAATTTTCTCTACTGTGAGTAAATTTAGAGGTGTTATTGTACATAATAAGAGGTAATGATTATATATTTGGTTTTTGTTTAACAACGATCCATCCATGATGTTACACCATGTTTTGAGTTTGTAATTTATTGTGGGTGTTTATAGGATCACAAGATGACATCAGTTGTTTATGAATTGTGGAAGAAAGATGATATCTCATATATATGGTTGAAACTATGAAATTTTTGTGAAATATTTGATAGATGAGGTCTGATTTATGTTTTTTCTATAGATTGGTTGTGGTGAGTTGGAAACCACATCATGGGTGTCGTTAAAATTATATATTTATAGATATTTATTTTGTGTATTATTCCTAACATGTTTATATGTTTTTAAATTATTTATTCGAAGAAATTTATGATTAGAAATGTGTTCATTTGTTATTTACATTATTTCATTTGTATATATTTCTTAATAGAAAATAAATAATCTCTAAACCATTTTAAGATAAATAAGGAAATTTTGTTATCATAGGATTGGATTATGGTAACTCACATTATTTTGATAATCTAATATGAATATTCCCATTTCATATCTATTTTTTCATGATTGAAAATTATTATTATGTACATAGTTCTTTTTTTATATCATATGTACTTTTAGTGAACCTGTATTCTGTTTTAAAGCATGTGATTAAATGATATGAATATATATATAGATATATATTCCATTTTATAACTTGTATTTTATTTCAATGAAATCCATTTAATTCCATATAAAAATAGAAATATACATTAATTAATAATACATAAACATGATTTAGTGATTTCTTTAATGATTATATAATGGTTTGGTTGATTATGTTTAAACGAATTATTTTTTGTTATAACAAATTATGTATCATTAACTTGTATGATTTTTGAGACTAAACAAAAAACATTTATGTAAAAAATTTGAGTGTTTCTATATATAATTATGTTTGGATTTGGTTATATATATATACATTAGATAAATAAAATTATTCCTTAAACCACAAAATTGGGTGTTATGGTTATTTTATATTTTTTAATAAATTCAAATCTTACATTACTAATTGGTAATGGGATTCTTGGTTTGAACAAACAATCATATAAATCTATACATAATTGGTATTTCGTTCATCCTTTAATAAAATTAAACTATCATCGTATATGATTTTATGTAGCAAAAATAATGGGTCTAAAATTTATAAGTACAAATGTATACACTAAATAGATGAGAATAAATAATCAAGACAACATGTTTATAAGAAAAATAACTAAAAATCTATATTTATATAAAATATCTAATAAATTTATAATAATTACTGTTTGTAAATGAAAATAAAATTTAAATAGATAATATTTTAAAAAATTAAACAAAATAACATCCCAAAATAAATCATAAGTAATTTATCGGTCAAACATCTCCACATGACCCATGGTCACCAACCTCCACCAAAATTTACATAAATGTACTATATGAATTACATCCTATTTGAGATCATAACCTCATAACATATAAAAAAATATAAATTATATATTTATATAACAATACGGGAGGTGTGTATGGTGTTAGTTAAATAGTCCTAGGGTATTTTCTCCAAATAGTAAATTATACTTATTTTATAAAACATTTCAATTAAAATAGTCTGAACTCCACTGAAACAATATGTTTTAGAAAATGAATGTATAATGTAATCAAATATGATACATTTATCTATTTTTTAATTCCAAAGGTAAATAATTTTTGGAAAATAAAATAAAACCATGATTAAAATAAATAGTATTATAATCCTTTGGATAAAAAAATTTATTTGAAATCCATCTCTAAAAATCCATTTTTACCAACAAATGGGTTGAATAAAACATTTAAAATATAAAACACATTGAAATATAAAAAAATTAACTACTATGATTATGAAAATAAATAAAAATACATTTTATTCATTAATTGTTTTTATTAAAATTTGTTATAAAAAAAACAATAACCCTCAACCATAGATTAAATATGGAATATAGGTCAAATGAGTTCCATTATTACACAGATGTATAATAATAGTAATCAAAAATAATTTACTACATCTTTTCCATGAAATGTAAAAAAGGGACTAAATCACTGTGTGTAACTACGATTCCTAGGAAAATATCATCAATTTAAAAAACATAGTGGGAATATTACTAGATTCATGGATGTAATAATATTAAACATATATCAATAGAATCAATAACTGATGGGTTCCCATATATAATAACTCCATCGTTACTGAAATAAGGGTATCATATCCACAACATTATATTTGAAGTATCATATATATTACATCACTAACTGTATAAGAAAATAAATAAGGATATCATGTAAAATCAATATAACATAGAAAATTTAACATAGTTACATTGGTTGTCCATGTAATAGTAAAGATGGATGTGAGAAAAAAATTATGAACATGGTCAATATACAAATAAATATTAAAACACAACCAATAGACCTAATCTAACCTCCAACACCATATTATGAAATATCCACCAATCAAATCATACATGTATCATAAAATAATTATAAATACATATCCCATAAAATTGAAATTTCTTATAGAAAACAGATACAAAAGGAGTTCGTAGAAAGGATGATAAAATCATAATAAAACATTTATTAATAATCTAACAAGATGACTTTAATAACTAGATGTGTTAAATTATTGTTTTTAAAACACGATCATTATAATATAAGGATACCATTTAACAATTACCAAATGAATAAAAATAATCATTAAAAATAATGGTTAAAATATCCTTTAAAAACATTATATGTATCAAAACTTTGAAAAGGAATGATTCCTCTCATAAGAGTCATATAATAATCTTACAATTACTTTTATAAAAACCTTGAATCATTGGATACATCATTTGGAACTCAATTTATGGTCAAAAACATATTTCAATAATCAAAATCATTTAAAATATACATTTATTCATTAGATGAAATTAAAAATAATAAAAAGTAGTTTCATAAATAAGGTTATAGTCTTTACAAAAATATAATATAGTCTACATTAGAAATATATAAAAAGAATTATAAACCCAAAATGTTATGTAATTAATTTTCTACCCTATATAATCCATTCAAATACATGGTATGAATATATATGAAAATGTTGAAAAAATAAATGAAGTTATAAGAGATATCATTTATATTGGTCATGTGATTTAATGTTTAAGGGAGATCCAAATTGAATTAAATTTATATGAAGAATTCAATATGTGGTTATTGAACTAAAAAATGCAAAGAAGAATAAAAAAATATAGAGACCTCTAAATCAAAATGATTTATGAAAATATATTTGTAAAATAAACATAAAAAAAACCTAAAAAATAAATTAATGAGCAAGGAAGAGGATAAAATGATATAAAATGGACTCGGCCTTTGATTCATCCGGGATAAATAAGAGATATCATGGATTCATGGATTTTTTTCAAGCTGTGATTTGAGTCTTGGTTTCATTCAAGTCTTAATACAATATTTGAATTCATTTGATCCTTGATTTGTCCCTTGATTTGAGAAATGTATTCATAGGTAAGTTGCGCCGATAATAGGGGAATTGCAAAAAAAATCTTCTGATATAGTGACTGAAATCAATGCTGTAGAGGTTATTAAAATGATTAGGGAGATATTTAATGATGCTTCCAAAAAGAACTCAAAAATTATACCAATTATCAACACTAAATTAATATTTGTAGATATAGATACCTTTTACCAACGTTTTTTTAAAGATTATAAATCTCTATATTTATCAGTATTGATGAAGTGCAAATAAATCCATCTTTATTAGCACAAAAAATTTAGCACCGATAAACTATTTTTAATTATAATTATAAATACAAAAATTTCATAATATATTTAAATAATTATATATTTCTTTATAATAATATTATAATTATTTGAATATATAATTATTATATTTTAATTAAATAAATAAATCTTAAAAAAATCATATTTTTTATTTATAATTATAAATATATTAAATATACATTTATAAACATATTAATAAATTTATATATTTTTAAATGTGCTTATAATTATTTATTTATAATTATGATTACAATCATATCATTATATATATCTGAAGTGCACTGTGTTGCATTTGTTGTCAATGAGGCATGAAGTTGTCTTGGAATGAATGGATGTCATGAATCGTCAAGATGTGAATGTCAAAGGATGTGATGGTGATGGTGATGAAAGAGAATGGCCATGGTACTTAGAGGAATGTCACTTAGGAGATTCACTAAGTGGCATTGGAGAATATGGTTGAAACATTCTCCATGGAAATCTGACGATTGTTGAGCTGTTCTTTAAGTTCAAAGAACTTGTATCATGATGATACAAAGTCACAACAATGTTTGAAGACCATGCATTGTCTTCACAATGCATGAGGATATTAAAGGGATCCATTCACAACTTCTAAGTGGATGAAGTGTATTAATGAAGTCCATGCACTAACACTTAGTGCATGTGAATGTGAAGAAGATCCAACTTGATCTCTGATTAGATCAATGAAGATTATTGAAGAAATCTTTGATTCAGAAGTTCGGTTGAAGATGAAGAACCTTCAAGAATTCACTCCTAGGCAATGAGTATATGTTGAGGAGATTTGAGGAATTCAAATGAAGAAGAAGATGAGAAAAAGAAAGGAATAAGGCTTGGCTTGAAGTGGCTTGGCATTTGGTACTTGATATGGCTTGATTTCATGGAGGACTTTGTTTTTTTACAAAGTCTTATTCAAGACTTAGCCAAAAAATATGGCCAGCCCGTGAGCACCTTGTGGGTTCAACCCCAAGGCTCATGTGGGCCTAAGGCGCCACGCCCAAGGGGGAACCCGTGGGGCGAGCTCAGGGCGGCAGGGGCGCACCCGCAGACACCACAGAGGCGTTGGGGCACGCCCGGAGGAGCGCAGGGGGCCGTGTATAAGCCCCCGAGGGCACGCGGTGGTGAAGCCCGCGCACCCAAGATGCATAGTGGGCGCTAGGAGCGCGCCCGCAGGGAGCAAGAGTGGGCGCAGAGCGCGCCCGCAGGGAGAACACGGTGCGGGGCGGCACCGTGGAGGGAGGAGTTTCAACTGGCCGTTCAAGGGATCGGCTGGGTAATAAGCCGCGAGAAGACTGGGCGGCGTTTCGATGTGGGACGCAGGATTTTCCCGCGGAAGAGATCCTGGCCGTCCGTCTCATCGCGCGCTTGATCTGCGCCGCACGATCCATCCGCGGCGCCGCGATCTAATCCAGGCCGTCAGATTTATTTTGATCGCCCGATCCAACGGCTCCCGGATCATCTCCTTCGTCGAGCTCGAGCCGAAGCCACCCGCGAGCAGCCGCTGAACCAGAGCACTCCCGATGACCTATTTCGAGCTCCGGGCCACCATTTCCAACGCCGAAGGCTCCATTGAGTTCGTCTGGATGTACTGAACACAACCATGCGTAAAAATGGGAGTGAATGCAATGTATGGAGATTTTGGAGTTCGGCCGAAGGCAAACGAAGTGCCGAGGCCATGAGGATTATTGCTGTGCATGGTTTGTGCCAAAACAGAGGCCATGCATGCGTTCTAAATCGCATGCACGAGGAGGAAAATAAGGAAAGAACCCGCGGTGGAAACTGAGGAGAAAAATGAGATTTTAAAGAAACTTGAGATCCGAAAATCTCGGTGGTTCAAGATTTTTCTCACGAGGATAAACCACCTCAGCCTCTGCCTATAAAAATGAGGCCGAGCCCTCTGTGCAGCTTGCTGAATTTTTGAGAAGTCCCGCGAGTGCCTTGCCTCGTGAAGAACAGCCTGCGCGCCCCCTGCGCGGCAGTGAAGCCCGGAGCCACCCCTTGGCTCCGTGAGATCCTTTTTCTCACTTCTTGTGAAAAAGAAGAAGGAGGAAGGGCAACGCGACCTTGCGCGCCCCCCTCTGTGCATCGCGCCCCCTTGCGCGGTTTGCACTTGCGCGCCCGCGGTGCCTTGCACCCGTGGCTTGCGCGGCCCTTGTGGCTTGAACCTTGCGCGGTAGGCAGTGTTGGAGTAGAGAAGGACACACCCCCTTGCGCGACTAGTTTGAGTTCGGGTGTGTGCAAGTGAAGGCCGAGACACTTGTGCTTGTGTGCCAAGTGAAGGAAGAATACCTACGGGTTGGTTTCATGCAAAAGAAAACAAAGAAGCCGTAGCCCTTGTGTTGGTATTCGGGTGTGTGAAAGAAGAAGCCGAGGCATGCCTTGTGTGTGCAAGTGGGTGAAGTGAAGACCACACATTTGTGTGTGTGTGCAAACTTGAAGAACCACCTACGGCCCAAGTGTGTGCAAGAATAAAGGAGTAGGCCAAGATCAAGTGTGTGCTAAAAGAATATTATTTGTGTGTGCTAAGTGAGGAGGAAGATCACACTTGACCGTGTGTGCATTTGAAGAGGCCGAGGGTTGTGACCTTGTGTGTGCACCAAGTGAAGACACATTTTGTGTATGCAAAATTGAAGAACAAACTACGGGTTAAGGGTGTGCAACAAGAAGAGGGAAGAGGCCAAAGTCAAGTGTGTGCAAAACAAAGAACAATTTATGTGTACATAAACAAGTGACAAAGAAGGCCGAACCTATGTGTGTGCACAAGAAGTGTGTGCTCACTTAGAAGAAGAGGAGAAGACCCACACAAAGTACAACACACTTTTAAGTGTGTAAACAAATAGAATTAAGTGTGTGAAGATTGTGAAGAAGGTGTGTGCTTAAAGTGACTACACCCTTTGTGGGTCTACTGCACCAAGAGGAAGAAAAGGAGAGTGCATGCATGCATGCATGCACGTGCACACGTGAACAGTGCTAAATCAGTGGTGTGCAACTGAGACTGGACCAGACCGAAGATAAAGATATTATTTGTCCGAGCATTCAGTAATTGGAGAGAAGCCGGGGCATCCTTGGAAGAAGGTGATAAAGCCCGAGCAAGATGAGAGGACCTGCTCACCACAAGTGATCAGAAGAAGAGCAAGGCCAGCAGCCTTTATCCCAGGCTGTTGAGGATACTTGAAGAACTTAAAGTGAAGAAGAGCTACTCGTGTGACTCGAGGAGCCAGGAGAAGACCCTGTGGGACTCAGGGAGAAGAAGTCTTCAGTGGGATTCTGGAGCAGGCCAGTGGGACTCTGGTAACACTGTGGGACGCAGTATAAAGACCCTTCTGTGGGACTCAGGAGAGATACAGTGGGACTCTGTATCGACCATTGTAATACTAACCGATTATAATGGAGAATCCATGCTGAGAGAGCATGGCAAGGATGTAGACCTTTGGTGCCGAACCTTGTAAATCCTTGTGTCCCGTGCCTTTTCATTACTGCATTATCCGGGAAAGGTTGACAGATACAAGAAGAGTGGATCGAGGCTTTAACCATCCATAGAGGTTTAATTGATTAAGAATCAATTAGTAAAAAGTTTTAAAGGATCACTGATTCACCCCCTCCCCCTCTCAGTGATTCACACTGATCCGGGCACTTCAATTGGTATCAGAGGGAGGTTACCTCTAAAATATCCAAGGGAGTCTATATGGAGTGCAGATTTGAGGAAACGAGCGACCAGCCTCAAATGGAGATATCTGCCAAGACTCAGAAAAATAGAAAGAAGAAACAGACCAAGAAGATGAAGAAAGCCTGTCCTAGCTGTGATGAAGTTGAAACAATGAATGATCTTCAGAGTGCACTCAAATATCCTCAGAAGACAGTTCCCATGGAAGTGGAAAAGTGTATAGCTACAGGCATCCATGATCTTCATGAAGAAAAATCACAGTTAGAAGAAGAAGCCAATGCAATGGAAGATCAATTGGCAAAAAGGGTTGGCATAACCAACACTCTCAGAAAGCTGGTAAATGCCAAAGATGAAACAGTATCTCTTTGCAATGAAAGATAAGAAGACACTTGTGAAGAATTGCAAAGAAGCCTTTCTGAGAAAGAAATCTTTAAAGTAATAATCAAAGATTTTTACCATGAACTGGAGAAGAGGCATAGAGTATCAATGGTTGTTAAATATGCTCAACTTGAAGACAAAGTAAAAAGGGTGAAGGAGCTGGACAACTCATTGCTTGAAATGAAAAAGGTGCATGAAGACCAGATAAAGCAGCTGGAAGAGAAATGGGAAGGAAGGCTAAGAACTATTGAGGATGAGAAGAACTCCCTCAATATGAAATGCTTAGAACTGGAGGTGATATTGAAAAATCAGCAATCACCCAAAGCTAAATCCTCCCAGTCAGCTGAAAGAAGAAATGTTGCTACTCAAGTGAACCTTGAGAAGGATGATTCTAAAAGAAAGACATCCTCTTGTGAAAGTGCAACAACTTCTAAAAAGAAGGTCCCATCCATACCATCTTGTACTGATGCTTCTAATAGTGTTTCCACAAAAAGTGCAGGATGGAAGAATAATTCCAAACAAATATGGATGAAGACAGTAAAGAAGCAGAGCTCTCCTGAAACAGCACAACAGGTCAAGAAAAGTACCCTACAATTAGAAGGACTGAAGAGGTCAAGATTCGTGGGACAATGCTGGTGTTGTAACAGGTATGGGCATTATGCAAAGGATTGTTGGTACAATCCACTGAATGCCAAAGCACAGAGGAAGCCCATGCCAAGGGGGAGCAATCCAGAAGGAAGGAAGCAGCATCCACAGGTCCAGAGACATCTGTTTACTGCAAATAGATTTGGATTACTTGACAACATCTGGGATGTTTGCAAAAGTGGTCAAATAGATACATGTCAATCTCCAACTGTATCCAGAGCTCAAAAGAAGAAAAGATCACAGAACCTGGCTAAGAGAGATTCCTTGGGAAGCAAGAAGAAAGTAGAAAATGCTCCCAAGAAGTGTTTTATAAATGAAGAGAAGTCCTTGGAGTCTGAGTCCAAGAAGGGTGATGCATCCAGAAGGACCACCAAGAAAACATGCTTCTACTGTGGAAAGAAAGGACATATCATGGATCTTTGTAAAGAAGCCATGAAATTCAATAGAGGCAGACTGGACTCAAACAGACAATCAATCCAGAAGAATCAGAAGGGATTGATTGAAAACAAGTTGCCTAAGAAAGGTATCTTGACAGCATCAAAAGAACCATGTGGAATATCCAGAACTGAGGCCACACTTCCAAGTGACTTACTAGTCATATGGCCAAATCAGTTGCAACTTGCCAAAGATCTACAAAGAGCTGAAGATGAAGTTCTGGAAATTGCTAAGGCAAAAGGGAAGAAGAAAATTTCACATGAAGATGTATTGAGATCCACACCAGCACAATCATCAATGAAGATCAAATGTGCAAGTGTGAAGACTGGTGAAAATGGGACATCTCGGTTGAGAGAATCTTCTCAACCTTGTTGTTCACATTGATGAACCAAGGAGGTTCCATCTTATTCCCTTATACTCTTGGTATTTACATGTGCTAACATTGCAGGGAATTGAAGATGATGATCATTCTCAACTGGAGAGTGGTTTGGACAGAATGGAGTGCACCCCTTGAGGGGGAGCCAATCTGAAGAAGATGGGATTCTGAGATTAATACCATCTTGAGAAAAGTGAAGGTATTCCAATCATACTTTCATCCCCTGTTTCTTAATTGAGTTAATCTTGTCAATTAAGAGGGAGTATGGATTGAAGACAATTGGATGAAAGGGGGAGCTTTATCTTTGCACTGAACTTTCTAATGTGTTTGGTGAAGTATGTGCAGGATTTAGCAATTCATTGTTATATCTGAAAAATTTCAAACCCCTAAGCATGATCTCACATGTGTAGAGAAATATGGACAACTTTGAATTCCTTGGTCATATCACTCTTGTTTTCTACACCGGGTTTGCCCAAGTAGACTTAGAGTTGATTTACTAAAGGTTCTTTGCTAAAGAAGAACATGTGACATCATCCCTCTCTCAGTGTTTTTCAAGAAAATACTTTTCAAAGGGAGGATGAGATTTTTGAAGAGAGCCACACCACACCTTTGCATTTGATTGCCAATAAGGGGGAGAAATATTGGCACACATATTGACCCATTCATATGTTCTAAAGGAGTGTATTGACAACAAATACAAAGGGGGAGATTGAAGTGCACTGTGTTGCATTTGTTGTCAATGAGGCATGAAGTTGTCTTGGAATGAATGGATGTCATGAATCGTCAAGATGTGAATGTCAAAGGATGTGATGGTGATGGTGGTGAAGGAGAATGGCCATGGTACTTAGAGGAATGTCACTTAGAAGATTCACTAAGTGGCATTGGAGAATATGGTTGAAACATTCTCCATGGAAATCTGACGATTGTTGAGCTGTTCTTTAAGTTCAAAGAACTTGTATCATGATGATACAAAGTCACAACAATGTTTGAAGACCATGCATTGTCTTCACAATGCATGAGGAGATGAAAGGGATCCATTCAAAACTTCTAAGTGGATGAAGTGTATTAATGAAGTCCATGCACTAACACTTTGTGCATGTGAATGTGAAGAAGATCCAACTTGATCTCTGATTAGATCAATGAAGATTATTGAAGAAATCTTTGATTCAGAAGTTCGGTTGAAGATGAAGAACCTTCAAGAATTCACTCCTAGGCAATGAGTATATGTTGAGGAGCTTTGAGGAATTCAAATGAAGAAGAAGATGAGAAAAAGAAAGGAAGAAGGCTTGGCTTGAAGTGGCTTGGCATTTGGTACTTGATATGGCTTGATTTCATGGAGGACTTTGTTTTTTTACAAAGTCTTATTCAAGACTTAGCCAAAAAATATGGCCAGCCCGTGAGCACCTTGTGGGTTCAACCCCAAGGCTCATGTGGGCCTAAGGCGCCACGCCCAAGGGGGAACCCGTGGGGCGAGCTCAGGGCGGCAGGGGCGCACCCGCAGACACCACAGAGGCGCTGGGGCACGCCCGGAGGAGCGCAGGGGGCCGTGTATAAGCCCCCGAGGGCACGCGGTGGTGAAGCCCGCGCACCCAGGATGCATAGTGGGCGCTAGGAGCGCGCCCGCAGGGAGCAAGAGTGGGCGCAGAGCGCGCCCGCAGGGAGAACACGGTGCGGGGCGGCACCGTGGAGGGAGGAGTTTCAACTGGCCGTTCAAGGGAGCGGCTGGGTAATAAGACGTGAGAAAACTGGGCGGCGTTTCGATGTGGGACGCGGGATTTTCCCGCGGAAGAGATCCTGGCCGTCCGTCTCATCGCGCGCTTGATCTGCGCCGCACGATCCATCCGCGGCGCCGCGATCTAATCCAGGCCGTCAGATGTATTTTGATCGCCCGATCCAACGGCTCCCGGATCATCTCCTTCGTCGAGCTCGAGCCGAAGCC
Source organism: Viscum album (assembly GCA_963277665.1). Lineage (NCBI taxonomy): Eukaryota > Viridiplantae > Streptophyta > Magnoliopsida > Santalales > Viscaceae > Viscum > Viscum album. Next base: position 1,199,482,421 of record OY728156.1, on the reverse strand, counting down.
ACCTGCGAGCAGCCGCTGAACCAGAGCACTCCCGACGACCTATTTCGAGCTCCGGGCTACCATTTCCAACGCCGAAGGCTCCATTGAGTTCGTCTGGATGTACTGAACACAACCATGCGTAAAAATGGGAGTGCATGCAATGTATGGAGATTTTGGAGTTCGGCCGAAGGCAAACGAAGTGCCGAGGCCATGAGGATTATTGCTGTGCATGGTTTGTGGCAAAACAGAGGCCGTGCATGCATTCTAAATTGCATGCACGAGGAGGAAAATAAGGAAAGAACCCGCGGTGGAAACTGAGGAGAAAAACGAGATTTTACAGAAACTTGAGATCTGAAAATCTCGGTGGTTCAAGATTTTTCTCACGCGGATAAACCACCTCAGCCTCTGCCTATAAAAATGAGGCCGAGCCCTCTGTGCAGCTTGCTGAATTTTTGAGAAGTCCCGCGAGTGCCTTGCCTCGTGAAGAACAGCCTGCGCGCCCCCTGCGCGGCAGTGAAGCCCAGAGCCACCCCTTGGCTCCGTGAGATCCTTTTGCTCACTTCTTGTGCAAAAGAAGAAGGAGGAAGGGCAACGCGACCTTGCGCGCCCCCCTCTGTGCATCGCGCCCCCTTGCGCGGTTTGCACTTGCGCGCCCACGGTGCCTTGCACCCGTGGCTTGCGCGGCCCTTGTGGCTTGAACCTTGCGCGGCAGGCAGTGTTGGAGTAGAGAAGGACACACCCCCTTGCGCGACTAGTTTGAGTTCGGGTGTGTGCAAGTGAAGGCCGAGACACTTGTGCTTGTGTGCCAAGTGAAGGAAGAATACCTACGGGTTGGTTGCATGCAAAAGAAAACAAAGAAGCCGTAGCCCTTGTGTTGGTATTCGGGTGTGTGAAAGAAGAAGCCGAGGCATGCCTTGTGTGTGCAAGTGGGTGAAGTGAAGACCACACATTTGTGTGTGTGTGCAAACTTGAAGAACCACCTACGGCCCAAGTGTGTGCAAGAATAAAGGAGTAGGCCAAGATCAAGTGTGTACTAAAAGAATATTATTTGTGTGTGCTAAGTGAGGAGGAAGAGCACACTTGACCATGTGTGCATTTGAAGAGGCCGAGGGTTGTGACCTTGTGTGTGCACCAAGTGAAGACACATTTTGTGTATGCAAAATTGAAGAACAACCTACGTGTTAAGGGTGTGCAACAAGAAGAGGGAAGAGGCCAAAGTCAAGTGTGTGCAAAACAAAGAACAATTTATGTGTACATAAACAAGTGACAAAGAAGGCCGAACCTATGTGTGTGCACAAGAAGTGTGTGCTCACTTAGAAGAAGAGGAGAAGACCCACACAAAGTACAACACACTTTTAAGTGTGTAAACAAATAGAATTAAGTGTGTGAAGATTGTGAAGAAGGTGTGTGCTTAAAGTGACTACACCCTTTGTGGGTCTACTGCACCAAGAGGAAGAAAAGGAGAGTGCATGCATGCATGCATGCACGTGCACACGTGAACAGTGCTAAATCAGTGGTGTGCAACTGAGACTGGACCAGACCGAAGATAAAGATATTATTTGTCTGAGCATTCAGTAATTGGAGAGAAGCCGGGGCATCCTTGGAAGAAGGTGATAAAGCCCGAGCAAGATGAGAGGACCTGCTCACCACAAGTGATCAGAAGAAGAGCAAGGCCAGCAGCCTTTATCCCAGGCTGCTGAGGATACTTGAAGAACTTAAAGTGAAGAAGAGCTACTCGTGTGACTCGAGGAGCCAGGAGAAGACCCTGTGGGACTCAGGGAGAAGAATTCTTCAGTGGGATTCTGGAGCAGGCCAGTGGGACTCTGGTAACACTGTGGGACGCAGTATAAAGACCCTTCTGTGGGACTCAGGAGAGATACAGTGGGACTCTGTATCGACCATTGTAATACTAACCGATTATAATGGAGAATCCATGCTGAGAGAGAATGGCAAGGATGTAGGCCTTTGGTGCCGAACCTTGTAAATCCTTGTGTCCTGTGCCTTTTCATTACTGCATTATCCGGGAAAGTTTGAGAGATACAAGAAGAGTGGATCGAGGCTTTAACCAGCCATAGAGGTTTAATTTATTAAGAATCAATTAGTAAAAAGTTTTAAAGGATCACTGATTCACCCCCTCCCCCTCTCAGTGATTCACACTGATCTGGGCACTTCAATATCTATATAATATCTATATATATATATTTAATACAAAAATATAAAGATAAATTTAGTATGTGTGTTCGTTATTTAAATATTTTTATTTTTATTTTATATTAATAAACATATTTATATGATTATCTATATATGTATAATTTTATATATATTTAGTTTAAAAATATATATAAATATAAAAATACAGATACAAAATATATTCATTACTTATACATATTTTTATAATTTTAGATTTATTTAAATTTATAATTAATTAATTATCACTATATAAAAAATTATTCTTATATAATATTTACATATTTATATCATTGTATATATTTATATAATTATATATATAATAAATATTTTTAAATTTAAATTTAAATTTAAATATATTAAATATAGTCATTATTTAAAAAAAATATTTTATATATATATATATAATTTTTTATTTATAATTATATAAATACTTTTTTGAAATACAATATTTAATTATCTACAAATATAAATATATAAATTTTTAATTATAGAATCTACAGACACACACACACACACTCATATATATTTAAAAAGATATTTGTGAACTTATTAATGAATATGTATTCATAAATGAATGAATTTTAAAAATAAGTAATATTGAATAATTAAAAATGAGTACATTTACAAAATATTCAGAAATGGATATAATTAGTAACTATGCATGGTAGGTTCGGGGGTATGGGTATATAAGAAGGAAAACTGCAGATGTGGATGTTCGAAACCAGGACCTCCTCAACTAACAACCATAGGTACAGTAGGGGTGTAACCACAAAAATGCACCCCATGGAGCAATTGGGTATATTTAGTAATTAATTGTAAATTATATAAAAAATTAATATATATTGAAATTAAGAAGACTAAATATTCGAAATATTTATAGATTTTAGATAAAAAAATAACAATATAATTTTTTTTACTAAATTTAAAAATAAAAAATAAATCATAAACAATATTAAAAATGAAAAAACAATACATTACATTAATAATATAATCAAATAAATAAACAAAATTCGCAGTTTAAAAGCATAATATATTAAATATATTTTGTTGTAATGAAAATTTAAAATGAATACTAAAATTTAAATAATTACATAAATATTAGTTTTACGTGATTCTTTATATGATTTAATTAATTATATAAATATTTGTGTGTGTGCCTTCTATATAAAAATGAATTAATTATTTATATTTTTTTGAAATCAATGTAAAACACATATTATGTATGTAAAATAGAAAAATATAACAATGTTTATTTATTTCCATTACTTGATACAATGAGTAGTTATTTTTAATTAATATATTTTTTAAATTATAAACCAGTTATCATTAAATATATGATATATTTAATGTAAGAGTAAATATTTAGTATTAAATATATATATATATATATATATATATTATTTTAGGAAATATTTTGATCATTGGGAAATATATATATATATATATATCAATATATTTCTATATTAAATATATTATTGAGGAATAATGTTTAAAAACCATTAAAAATGAATAAGACATTAACATGTTTTTAATTATTACATTTTATTAATTTATAATATTTTTCTTTAACACTTACATTTTTAACTATTTATAATTAATATATATATTTATATTAAGTTGTTTAACAATTGTTCAATTTATAAAATTTTAAATGCTTTTGTTGATTATTCATTTTTATAAATTATGGAAATATATTCGTTTTATGTAAAAATATTTAATTTAAAATATTTATTAACATTTAATATATATATATATATATATATTAAATTTATATATTTTTATTAATATTTATTTAGTTATTTTTTTTAATAATTTTCAGAATTTACTCATTTTTTAATAATAAAATTGTATTAATTTAAAATATCATCATATTTAACATGTACTATATATTCATATTTATAATTTATATATATGTATATTAAATCTATTGATTTTTATAAATAAATAAATAAATAATTAATGTTTATAGTTTTTTTTAATTTACTCATTTTAAATATTGATTTTTGGATTGTTTCATTTTATTAGAGACCTTTATCGGTTCTAAAAAACCACTGATAAATGGTTTTTGTAATCATTTCTAAAAATAAATTATTGATAAATAATACCATTTTCTGGTCTAAAAATAAATCATTGATAAAGAGTACCTTTTATCAGTGCTAAAGAAAATAACTGATAAACTGAACCATTAGTAATGCTTTTGTCTAGCACCGATAATGGTCATCACTGTTAAAAACCTCCTTTATAGTAGTGTCATAAAACTAAATATTTCAAATAATGGGTGATTTTTTAGAATAGTGTAATTCCTAATATTTATACTCATTTAAAAAAATTATTAATTTTTAAATCACCACATTGAATGTTTCAAATGATAAACTATACATAATTTAGTGAAATATTTATTTTTTTAATAAAAATTGAATATGATATAACATATGTCATATAGCAAGAAGTCATAAAACACCAAAAGTGATGTAATACATATTTAAAGAAGTATTTGAGACTATAATTATGATTCCCATTTAAGAAGGTTTTTCTGGAAATTATTTGATTAATATAAGAAACTTATTCAATCCTAAAAACCTATATTATATTTTATAGTTATCCAACTAATTATTTATAATCATTACTTAATTCCACATCATTATGTATATTATTTTAATGATTTAAATTATTATTGTTATAATATATTTAAATCAACTACTATACGGTATAAAATAAGTGAAAATCATGGAAGGATTTGTGGATATGATTATTTGTGTAAAGTCCCCAATCCAAGATCCACTAAATCGGTGCCTCATGCAGATTCATCAGATAACCTCAAGCATGAATCCCCATATGCTATATCTTTCGGACTAGCATGGAGGGTCTAGATTAGTCTTCTAGGAAAACTATCCCCTCTTTACCTGAGTAATCCATAATAGAACACAATATAAAAACTGGAAAAATAAGAAATGACCAATTACCTACATAACCAGACATATCCCAAACTGGCTATATACCACAAGCAACAGTAAATATGTCATTTCATGCTACAATTCCAAGTGAATTAAAACCCAAAATAAATAAAAAACATAAGAATCAACAAATAGGTCCTGACTGCAAGTCTAGAACCCCATATATGTGTGTCTCATGTCCATCACAACTCCCTATCAATGGTCCCTTGCCCTTGTCCTGACATGAAAGCATTAAATCTATTCGGGTTCCAAAAATATCCATATAATTTATCATTCAACATAAGAGAATATGTCAAGTCCCTATATCAATATGGATGATCGTATCAATTAATCACTACACATACCTTGGAGCCTTTGTCTTGGTATTTTAATTGAATACTACCATTGGTGGCACACAACATCTATCTGACTCCCCAACCAATGCATTCCTAGGTAGGTTAGAGCATTCGTCCAATCCTACCCATGGGAGGAGAATCATTCATTAATACAACCAAAATTCTTTGTTCCCATGCTTATTTATTCATTCACCATATTTATCCATTTCCCAAAAAATAAATCCAATAAATATAGCAATCACGGTACACAATAATTAACATGGATTAAATGTTTTTCCATTTCCCATTTACGATTCCATTTTACGTTAGACAACCCATTAGCCCAGTTCTCTTTCCCATGTCTAATACAATTAACCATATTCATCAAATCAGAAACCATTACAAATACTATGTGTCAAATTTTCTCGTACGCCCTTCCCTAAAGGGTTTCCTACATAATTTTTTATCCACAATGTACAATCCCCATTTAACTAATTCAATCCCATTTTCATTAGTGTTCCAAAAATAAATTATTCCATTACTAATAATAAGCACATGCATAAAATTCATTTTTACTCCCACTCAACATTCCAACATGATTATAAAGGGCTATACATCATTCCAAGGAAACTTTTCTCCTACATAGCTGAGTTCTAAATCCGAAAAGTATCGGCGCGCCCCATGGGTGGTCCTCCAAAGTCAAGTTATCATATTTTTGTCCCAGGAGGACCATAAGGGTTTCCATTCATCATATAGATATCCATTACAATAAATATCATCAATGGATCAAAACAGAAAAAGGTGTAACCAATTTATAAACCTAATCATGCACTAATCTTAATCAAACTATGGGATAAAACATATAGATGACCAAAATTAGATTCATTGGTTAACGCACACCTAATCATAGCCTTGGATCTAGATACAAAACCCCTTTTTAAGTCTCAACCTGGGTCTCAATAGAAAAAAGGATTTTAGATCTTCATAAGGATATATGGAAGAAATGTAAACCCTAAGCCAAAAAGTGAAGAACGAGGGGGATTATCCATACCCAGATCTTCAATTTACAATGGAAGGAACTCTAAAAACTTATAGATGGGAGAAAATCACAATTGGAATCTCATGGAAGATTTGGTTCATCACTAGGGTTGTAATGGGGAAGAAAGGAGAAAACCCCAAGTTGGGGATTAAAATCCCATAAGGGAATTTTTGACTTTTTTTAAAATTTACAAGGCTTCATGATTTACCCGCATGGTTTTCCAAACTATTCACAAACTGTTTGAGACCTACTACACCAAAATCCCCATTTGCCTGGTTTCCTAGGAATTACACAGCATTAGCTTAACCTTTTGATAACCATTCACAAGGAATTATCCAAGGATGCATAGTTACCTAGGATGATATGTTTGTTTTCACTAACTGTGAGAAAACCATGCAATATGCCAAGAACTCCTTTTTCCTCCATTTTTTTGTCAAACCCCAAGAACACCACCAATAAATATTTTGTACTTTAGGAAACACTTATTAAACTAAAATAAATGAAATAAACTAAAACATAATAAAAAATATACTCCATTTAAAATCCTGAATCTTACCTCTATCCCACCATAAGATAGATCATGCTCGAGCCACTCTTCGTAAGCATTATTGATTTTCCAAAGTAATGATTTCGGGCCGCTGGGCCTGTATATCTGAACCTCACTCCCACGTTTCTTATTTGATGTTTCCATGCTACCATAGAACATGTAACAAAGGTACCACCATGTCTTAAAATACCTTCTCACTATGATCCACAATACAAACCAGATGCTACCAGTCTGATCCTCTCCATGATCTCAAATGTCCCACATACATGGGGGCTATCATTCATGTCTTCAAATTTTGTTAGTGACCCATCCAAGGAGACACCTAAAGAAACAATATATCAACTATGAATATCTATAGAGATATATACCTCCCATCATCATACGATTTTTGCATACTCTAAACTATTTCCATCCACATCTAAATCAACTTATCCTTCATAGATGTCTTGGGAAGTCTCGAGCCTGAGCTACTGAACTCATCCCTTGAAAATGTCACGTATTATGTTTTTTATAAAAGGAAACCTAAAAAATTTAAAACATTTGTTTTAATTTCCTGATCTATTACCATCCTAGGTTTTGGATAATTAGAATCCAAAAATAAAATCTAATTCAATTGTAAAAAAAGGAAAATCATTGAACAACAAATTATCAGTTCAACACCACCACATTAAAAATTTATAACATCATTACCGCTAATACTATAAGAATATTTTTAATACATTGGTTGAGCAAAATATACCCTTTAAGTGTTTTTTTACAATACAAAAATTATTTTAGGACATCTTATGAAAATTTTACTAATATACTTAAACATGTAGTTCATAAATATCATTAGAAAACCATTATTATGCTAAATAATGAAAACTGACAAATTTTGTAGGTGATTCCTCTGGGAAAGTAATAATTTTTTGTGGGTCATAAACTGTATATGGAATACCATGTCTAAAATCTATACATAAGGCCTACTATATATTCATATACTTATAGGTTGACTCCTTACAACGTCACTTATTTCACCAGTACAGAATTTTTTGAAAAGATATTCGGATGTCCTTCCTATCTCATCTCTACCCCAAAACATTTATAAAGTTCATAAGTATGAGTAAATTTCTTTAATAGAATAAAAACATCCCCATTTCACCCATTTACTCTCAATTATTATAAAGTCATTTAAGATAGAATCCCATTATTGAAAATTTTTTCAATGATTAAGAAAAATAATTGTTATATTCATTGTTTATATGCATTCATGATCTTGTAATGTACATCTTGTCATGTATGGACAAGATGATGGCCATAACTATCCATTAATGAGTTAGAAGATGATTTTGATTCAGGTATGCACATGAAATGATAACTTGTTTCATAGTTTCACATTAAATGATATGATTTATCCCATGATGTTGAGAAAACAAAGTGTTTAGAAGAGTTTAAAATCCCTAAATATTAATTTGGCGGTTGATAAATACCATTTCAAAATAATAGAGAAATAAAATATATAATTATTTTTTTAATACTTAATGCTTATATATGTGTATATATTTAACTATATATATATAATTATATAATTCTATGTGGTTTTTATATTTAAATCTTTGTCAAAATTTTAAATCAAGAACCATTCCATATGAACACACACTAAGAGCATGTTGATAAATAAATGAAAATGTGTTCACTGGTATGTAATATTTCACACGTACCCACATATATGTATATGAACCATATAAATATAAATTTTGGTAAATAAGTTATAAAAAAGTGTTAAGATATAAGAATCAATGTGAAGAAAACCATACAATATATACATATATATTACGAAAATATGTAGCTATATATGTTTGTGTATGCATGTATAGACATAGATATGTATATATGAAATTTTTGGTAAAAATGACATAAATTGATAATAGTATTTCATTCATAAAACTGTAATACATGATATATAGATCTTCTAAATCAAGAAAAAATTTCTTGTTTACCATTTTAGTTAAAAGGATATGGTATACACTTATATATATAGATATATATGTATATATATGTACCTATTTTTGTTTATAAAAAAAGAAACAAAAAAATCCCATTACATGATTGGGATCAATATAGAGATAAGGTTTCAGGAACAGAGAGAGAGAGAGCTTAACAAAGGAGATTTTCAAGTGGAACATGGGTGTGAAATGTGAGGTTAAAAAACAATGTTTCCATTATTGATCAGAATAGTCTAAATCTATTCAAACAAAATGTCAATTAGTGCAAAATTATACATGAAACATGGTTAATTGACATATCAAAAATGAAAATGAAACCATTGGGGAGATCTATGTTAGGGATTATGATTTTTGGCTCTAAAGTACCCCCATACATGGAATTAATAGAATAAGTCATGATGATGGTGGAATGCTATTACCATAGTAAAATATGGATAAAGTGGGGTTGGTGGATGCAAGGTTTGATGGGGACTAGTGTGGCTCCTTAAGGAAGAAAAAGGGAAGAAGAATGGATAGTTTAGATCAAATTTGACCAAAACCAATGGTTTAAAATATCCCTAAAAGAACTTAACTAAGGGAATGTTTTGTCTGGATAACGGATGACCAGGATGCTAATGCAGATATGACTACATGACTAGGATTGATCCATGAATTTAAAAACAATGGATGACCGTGATTAGACTAGGGAGAGACTAAACGACAACATATGCTCATATATATGTAAATAGGTTGAATTATTTAGATTTGTTGAAGCCCGGTTGGATGGTTGATAAAAACACAGTGATTGAGATGTGGAAGTGGGGGTACGAACGAGGAACCCGAGAGTATGTTCTGGACCTCGTGGGATGAGATTGGGTGGCTAAGATCGCCCCCCTTGGAAAAACCTACATCCCACATTGAAATTCTACAAGGAAAGGGGATTCCTTATAAGGTTCAGTGTGTGGTTCTCATGTACAATGACAGAAGAACGCACACAATGGGGTCCTTATACATGGGACCCAACCTATGGGCCTCAGCCCACCCTATTCACACCCTATCCTATGCACTAGTTCATGACCTGGAAATCCTATACCAAACTCACCTCACCATACACACGGTCTTTCCCTTGCAGTACCCATGTGCTAGGATAAGCACCAACCTGGACCTTTAGGGCAAGGCCAATAAGGATTCCCTCAGATGGTGGGTGGTACAAAAATATTTTTCAGTAAATATTGAATACCTAAATATTACAAAATACAGAAATATGTATATCCTTGTATGTTTTACTTATAGAATAATTTATTTTCTAGTTTGGGTATATCATTTTTCTATTATTTTCATTTCTCTGGTTATATTACTAAAAACAATTAAGTGTTAGTAAATTAAAATTCATCATATATTTTTAAAACATCCACCATTAATACACAAAATATTATAAAATTCATGATAACCCATGTTTTATATTTTAAAATAAAAACATTGAATAGTAACTCATAATTTTATTTAACCGAAAATGTTATTTTAAAACATTTTAGGAATTTTAAATTTTAACGACCGAAAATACCCAATGGTTATAAAACATCAACAATCACCTTGAAATGAAACAACTATTTTTAACAACCATTTAAGATATATATATATAAATTCAAGGTATTAAATGGATCGAAAATTAGTTCTTTTTTTAAACATAATTTATATTAACATCCCTTTTACCCTCAACATTTTTTCTATTATTCTTACTATTTATTTTTTTATTACGGTGGATTTTAGATTTGTAGGCTAGTTAACCAGCCTTATTGTTTGTAGGGTCTTTTTATGTTTGTTCATATCGGTTATGTGATGAGTTATCATGAGTAGTTGTAATATATTATACTATTGTAATAATTTACTATTTATTTGAATAAAATGTTTCGAGTTTTCTTGATTGTTTTTGAAATAAAACACACCAATTCGCATTAAAATGAGAATAATATTACTAATATCTAAAAATATTATTATTACAGTTTTAAATACATTTGGGGAATTAATATTTTCTCCCTTAATAAAATGGCATCCTCTCAATTCGTTTACTCTCCCAAACCCACCAACAAAAGACCTTCAGACATCATACTTGACGTCCTATCAAAGATTTCTTAGTTATTATTAGTCAAAAAAATTTGAAAGGAAATTAATATATCCCTTCACCAGTTCCACCACCTTGGACAGTCCATTAATGACCTCAAATCAATTCCCCAGTTAGTTTTATATTACTCATCTTATTTAGCCCAAATACACCATGATCTACTATGATTAAACTCATATATGAAAAAACTAGGTTTCCAAATAGTGGTATGGAAGGTTTAGATATTAAAGATATCAGAGTAGACTTGATCTTTATAGACCCATTGAGCTATTCCATTATTAAAATTTATTATATCACAGGCTAACCCCCATCTTATTAAGATAATAATTTAGAACATATATGCTGGTCGGAGGTCACCCTCCTCTACAACATCTTAGAATTTTCCGAAAGCTATATAATTCTCTGACAGAGTGAAAAATAGGAAGGGACCATCATATTAAATACATTTATGCCCATAGTATACATGTTTTTTATATTACATAATGTGATATTCATGAATCAATCCTTGGTCGAATCGAAGGAAATTTTGATTATCTGACACCAAGTAAAGATGTTTTCAGGATAAAAGTCGGTTTTCGAAAGGTTAGTATGCATCTAAGCATGATTTGAAAAATATGGTCTTGAGTAGCTTAGTAGGGTGAGATAGGGGATAATTGGTGTAACACCCCAGGTAAATAAAGAATATGAAATTTTTTTATTTATCCATATTTGTGAATAAAATGTTAACATTAATTTAAAGGGGACTCTATGCTCGATGGGTACCCAATATGCAACAACGAGTTTCTTGGGAATCTTATGTTGCACTCTAAAAATAAGATAATATTATTTTTAATGGTACTTAACGCCTATCCATTGTAATGGCGGGAAAGAACGGAACTAACTAAAAAATGATTATATATATTTTTCAAATATTTTTACTTTTATCCAATAAATGTTAAAGGCGTAAAATGAAAATGAATCCAATGTTAAGCATAAATCATCTAATATTCTTTAAAAGGTCGATTAACCGCCTTTTGATGGAGATCCATTTTTTTAAAAATAATTTTGAAAATTTTATATTTATTATTTGAAAAAATAAAATCCTTCTTTAGAATATGGATATAAAAATTTACTTTTTGTAAATTTTTGTTATTTTTCCGATAATGATCATTTTTAGTGAAAATGTTGCATTTTAATTCAAAACCTCCTTTTAATCATTTTTATTTATATGGATAGATTATATTTTTAATTGAGATTAAATTGTATTAAGAATATATTTTTACCATTTAATCCAATGGTGGTCATTGAAATTAATTTCACTTTGAAATTGGACTTAAACTAGTGTCAATCTTTTAATAGATATTGCTTCTTAAAAACACGTTATTTGTTTTGACAGCGGGAATAAATTATTAAATTAATTAATGAAACTTATATATTTTTAATTTTTTCAAATAGACATCATTTTTTTATTCGGAATATCAAATATAGCTTAGGGTGAATTTTTGGTATTTTTCTGAAAAACTTCAATTTTTGATGAATAGTGAAACCACTAAGTGGTAGTTAAAGAAACTAATTTTTCGTTTAAATGAAACTTTACCACTTCTGTGATTTGATTTTCAAAAATCCTACATAAATGGTTTTCATTAGGATGTAAAATGTTGTTCAATGAGATTAAAATTATTTTTTGGTGAAGAGTAACTTTTATGTTTTATTAATCGCGATTGAAGACAATTAGTGTAATTTAAGATAAAAATAATGTTTTAATAATATGAAAGGACCTGGAAACATGTCCTACCCTTATTGGATGTGTCATGGACGACCAATACAATCCATGTGTCAACTTTGGTACCCCATGGAGCCACTTTGGTTGGAATATGACATTAATAACTTTTTATTTAAAGCTAAAATTAAAATGTCACAAACATGTATTGTTTTACTAAAACACTTTTTACATGGGGTTATACAAGTCATATTTTTTACTATAAATATTAATTATAAATATAAAGATATTTACTACATCAAAATATTTTTTTTATAATTTTTAGACATTAAAAAAGTTAATTTATTTGTGACACTGTGATAATGCATTGATTACCTCATAAATGAATGATTTAAATAAAATGGGAAGATAGGGTAAGATATAAGTCTTACACTTGTCACAAACCAATTGTATTGGTGGATTTCTAAACCTTATCACATTATCCTCGAAATAAAAACTTTTGGGACCTTTAAAATCTGAAAAGCGTTTTATAATAAAGTAATATTTTATAACATTTCAAGAGTGCCCCTCCTCTTCTCTTATAAAAGGCCCCCACCTCTACCACCTTACCCACACCTCTCAAGTGTTTGGATCAGCCAAAACATGCCCACTTAATCTCTCCAAATCTCTATATTAATCATTGAACGCTCACCTTTGGCAGAATTCTCTTCAAGAAACCATTTTGGTTCAAACCAAGAGCAGTTACCATATTTTAAGGTAATGTCTTCACTTGTGTTATTTTGATTTATTTTGCTTCTCCAAGCCTCTAAAATCGTTTTATTATTTTATTTTGTAACAAAAAAAGTAATTTAAATATACTAGGATGTTGTTATGTGATGTATTTTAGCTACACTCACACACACCTTCATCTAATGGTTAAAGAACATAATGTTTCTGTGGATGGCGAATTTCTGCCTCACGAAACGATGACTGTTCAATCTTCTCTTAACACCTTTCATGGTGGCCATTATGATGTCACTATATTTTATATATGATGTATATGGTATTTATGTTTTCTATATGCTTCCGAATTTTATATTTAAAACATTCCTTTATGCTTTTCATGTTGTGCAAGTGCGATAATTCCATACGAGGAAGTGTGGACTACCACCCCCTCAAGTGATGTGACTAGTTAATGCAATACATGGAATGTATAAATAATGAAATTAATGAACATATGTGACATATATAAAATATATATTATACTGGAATTATAATATATATCTCTCTCAATTATTTTTAATTCCATTAATATGACAAAGAAATGAATGTAGCGTTCATGCGTACGTACGGCCTACCGTCTCCATGAACGGTGCATTTCATTTCTTTTTATCTCCAAATGTTATGGAGTAGTATAAAATAAAAATTTACTGGATATATATGATATTTAAATCATTAATACTATTCTGGAGATGATTTACTTATAGCTACATGGACAATAATTTTTAAACATGTTCATTTTTTACTCATGTACCAAACATCGACAAAAACGTCGATATGAACTCACATTATTAACCAATTATTATAACATTATAATATGTGATATGAACTGAATAATAATCTTTAAAAGAGGTCCTTAAGAAATTATAAATTGAACAAGGTTTATTATTCAGGAATATAATGAAACAAACAAGACAAGTCGGACTTGAGATAAGGGATCCTACCTCTCTCTTTCTTTTTAAGTACTCTCTTTTATGTAGTTTCTTTTAAGATCCTATTTCTTAGTTGGGGGATGTTATTTTATATTCCTATTAATGTACTCCCTATTTTTCATATGATGAGAGACACTATTTTATTTCATCAATACATTTTTTTTGAAGTTTTAAGTGGTGCAGTTAGGCTGCCGAGTTTTCGTAAGGGGTTTTTCATCTCACTTTTATTCTCGTGAGATTTATGCAGCATTTTCCACCATTTACTTTGAGTGTTATATGTACAGCCCATTATTATAATATTTTTGTAATATATTTTCATTTATGAGTATTTAAATAAATGTTGTATAGTTCTTCTTTCATGGGTTGTACGTTTTGAAAGTTACCCGAATCGGTAAGGGAACCTTTCACCCTCCTCTTTTTAAAAGAATTATTTTGTTATGTCTTTTAATTAACATATTTTTATGTTGGGATATGTTCTTATATATCCTTATTGATGTAAATTTTATGTCCAAGTTATGAGATACGATTTTTTCTCTCGTTAACTCATTTTATGAATTTTAATGTGACACTGTCAGGCTGTCAAATTTTACAAAGGGAACTTCTTAATCCAATTTCGATTTCATTGGGTTCAACATGTAGTTATTGAATATTTCATCCTTTGAATATGTGTGAATGACATTTTATGGTTTTAAACTTAATATCCACTTATATTCGGTGTATTTATATTTTTCACACATAATTATGAGATTGATTTATCCTTAATTTAAGGATACCTTCGTTATAGGGGATTTCATCTCATTTTACATTCCTATTGAGACTTCATTGTTGTTATGAACCAATTAACTATTATATGGTGTATATAATATCCTTTGGAATATTATATCAGGAATCCCTTTATTCTCATGATATTATAAATTTTTTATTAAATTTTATTCTTCAATTATTGTATTCAAGTGTCTCCCATTTTGTTAAAAACCATTTAACTAAAATATTATTTTAAATGTTTTAATGATTTATTCTTATAAATATTTCTCATTAATTTCCAAGTTTTAAAAATGGTTTAAGGATTTATTTATATGGATATTAATGGTTTAAAATGTTAAAAGTTTCAAAGTGGTATGGGACACTTTGATTCAAAAATCTATTTATTAAATGTTTTAAACGGTTTTGAAAATGGTTTTTAGAATGGATTCATTATTTCAATATCTTAAAATGTTATATTGTTGTTGAAATGTGGAAATGTTAGCTTTTTCTTGTTTCTTAAGTTATGTGCTATGATTATGTTATGGTTCTTGGGCATTTTGTATGAATATGGGTGGTTCCGTGATAAACTAAGGGTAGGTGAGCCCGATATAGCTCTCCAATGCATTGGGTAACGTGAAGGGGTTAAACGCTATGGTTTATATGAAGATATTTAGGGAATATACTATGATGGTTATTCCAAACATAACCATGAGGGTTAATCCCTATGTAATAATGTTATTAATGTCTCAAGATACCTTTATGTATTATGATTTCTATGATTTATTCATGATTTTATGAGGTATGTTAAAATGCTTATGTTCTATGAGTAAAGTGTGATTTCATTCATGGACTAATGTTTTCTTTCCGTATCGTTATAACCCTTAATGAGATTTTTATTCTCATACAATGTTTTTTTGAAATGTTTTTCACAGGACATAAATTTGAATAGTGTCAAGGATGGGATCAAGGAAATGTCAGGCTGTCTAAAACAAAGAACTAGACATGACTCTTTTGTTCAAAATTTTTTATTTTGTGAAAAAAAATGGAAGCTGAGTGGATGTGTCTATTTTGTAATCTTTCAGATGTAAAATTTATGTCTCAATTCTCTAAAACTCTAATCCTGAAAATATCCTAAATGTGAATTATTCATTTAATTCAATAATAAGTAATGTTTAAGACCAGTTCCTTATAGTTGGTATCAAAGGTTGGTTTAGATGAATTTAGCAGTTAGGGTATTCTTTAAGCATAAGTGAAACTACCATAATGGCTAGGATTTCAGAAAGAGTCATAGTTTTCAGATATAGTGAATGAGTAATTATATATTAGTGTTTATCTTCCTCATTAGTACATGATAATTTTGTTGATATACTCACACTGACATTTCTGGTTTTAGTAAATGGATGGATCTAGCAGGCACCAAAGTGACAATGGGTTTGAAGGAAACTGTGGTGCTTCTCTGATTAAGAGACTGAATGAAATGGGCGATCAATGAGAAATCTCGTGGTTATTCTAAACCAAATATCAAGGAGTCATGATCAACCACTTCAACCTTGGTAAGTTCTCTAATGCATCATGTACGAGATGACCAATCGATGTGGAAGTTCAGGTAATAATTATAAAGGTAACCATTAGGGTTTATATTATCCTTACTTTTGAGGTAATTATGGGTTACTATATGTTATGATTGAAAATGAAAGGCATGAGATAAACATGATATTAAAATATTATATGATTATTTTTGAATATTTTATCCCATTTTGGGGAATGTTTCAAGAATTATATAGTTTTGGAAAAAGGACAACACACAGACTGTGTGACAACCCGTTGCATCAGACAAAGATATGAGAATCGAACCCATAACCAAAGTGCGACTGTTATTTATTGCCTACCACTAGACTACATGAAGTCCGAGGTTAGTTTAACTAATTATTTTTAGATAAATGATTTTAGGAATCAAGAGTAAGTTTATTTTGGGTTATCTATGGAAATGATTAACCTATCATGGAGGATATGTCATTAGGTTAATTACATTTCAGTATGAGACTTTCATAGTAACTGATTTTATTTGGAGATAAATTTTAAGGTTTATATGTGATTAAATCCTTCAGATATTTGGGTTTCAGTCTTAGTATTGATTACTTTTATGAATTTTATGGATAGATGTTTATTGAATGGTCTTTGTTGAACTTTGGGTATTGCTTGACAAATTTTGGAGATTAAGAATAGATTTCATTGATAAAGGATTATAATTTTTGGGTATTATCTAATCTCATAATAACCTTTTTTTTACTTTTGGTTAAGGTCTAAAGACATGGGAAGTATATAGTTCTCTTTTGTGGATTAGGTGATTCTCTAGAAGTTGATTATAGCTCTCTTAATGTGAACAAGTCATCCTAAATACTCGTCTTTTGGAGAAAATATGAGTTCGTGTAAGAAATATAGTAAAAGTTGAAAGTCAACAGGACAAGTAAATATGTTTCCTAATGTTTTAGTTAAGCTCATAAAAAAATTCCACAATGAAAAGTAACTTAAAAACAAAAACGATGTCGGTTAACTTTTCCTACTGGGGAATCAAATACCGTTTAACCCATCACCATTTTGTGATTTTCTGGTGGTTAACTTTCTTCTAAACATGTTTTCTATCACTCTCCCGTAGAAAATGACCCTTTATTTTTTCATTCATATCCATGTTTTCCTACATTGAATCCTAATATGGGTTAACATGTGTGATTTTTGTACTTCCCTTTATTTCTTTAAAAGTGACAGTGTAATTTACTCTTGTTCCGATGTGGGATTTTCAATGAAGTTTCCAAGAAAAATTTTAAAATTGTGAGGATGCAATTCCAAAAAGGGGGGAAGGATGTAACACCCCAGGTAAATAAATAATATGAAATTTTCATATTTATCCATATTTGTGAATAAAATATTAATATTACTTTAAAGGGGACGACATGCTCGATGGCGTACCCAATATGCAACAACGAATTTCTTGGGAATGTTAGGTTGCACTCTAATAATAAAAGAATATTATTTCAAATGGTAATTAATGCCTAGAAATTGTAATAGAGGGAAAGAACAGAACTAACTATAAATTTATTATCTATGTTTGACAAATATTTTTACTTTTATCCAATAAATGTTAGAGGCGTAAAATGAAAATGAATCGAATTTTAAGCATAAATCTTATAATATTCTTTAAAAGGTCGATTAACCTCACTTTAATGGAGAAAATTTTTTAAATATACTTTTGACAACTTCATATTTTTTATTTTTCAAAATAAAATCCATCTTTAGAATCTGGACATCAAAATTTACTTTGTGTAAATTTTTGTTATTTTTCCGATAAAGATCATTTTTAGTGAAAATGTTGCATTTAATTCAAAACCTCCTTTTAATCTGATTTATTTATATGGATATATTATATTTTTAATTGATATTAAAGTGTATTTAGAATATATTTTTACCATTTAATCCAATGGTGGTCATTGGAATTAATTTTCACTTTGAAATTAGACTTAAACTAGTGTCAATCATTTAAAGATATTGTTTCTTAAAAACACGCTATTTGTTTTGACAGCGGGAATGAATTATTAAATTAAATAATTCAACTTATATATTTTGAATTCTTTAAAATAGAAATAATATTTGAATTCTGAATATCAAATATAGCTTAGGGTGAATTTTTGGGATTTATCTGAAAAACTTCAATTTTTGCTGAATAGTGAAACCTCTAAGTGGTAGTTAAAGAAACTGATTTTTCGTTTAAATGAAACTTTACCACTTTTGTGATTTTATTTTAAAAACTCTGACATACATGGTTCTCATTAGGATGTAAACTGTGGTTCAATGAGATTAAAATAATTTTTCAGTGAATAGTAACTTTTAAGTATTATTAATCGCGATTAAAGGTAATTAGTGTAATTTAAGGTAAAAATAATGTTTTAATAATATTTAATGACTTAGATACATGTCCTACCCTTACTGGATGTGTCATGGTCGAACAATACAATCCATGGGTCAAATTGGGGACCCCATGGAACCACTTTGGTTGGAAAATGACATTAATAACTTTTTATTTAAACCTAAAATTAAAATGTCAAAAACATGTATTGTTTTAGTAAAACAATTTTTACATGGGGTTATACAAGTCATTATTTGACTATAAATATTAATTATAAATCTAAAAATATTTCCTACATCATGAAATTTTTTTATAATTTTTAGACATTATATAAATTAATTTATTTATGACACCATGATGATGCAGTGATTACCTCATAAATGAATGATTTAAATGAAATGAGAAGATAAGGTAAAATATAAGTCTTAAACTTTTTAAAAACCTATTGGATGGGTGGATTTGTAAAAATAATCACCTTATCCTCTAAATATATCATTTTAGGACCATTAAAATCCGAAAAGCATTTTATAATAAAGTAATATTTTATAACTTTCCAAGAGTGCCCCTCCTCGTCTCTTATAAAAGTCCCCCACCTCTACCACCTTACCCACACCTCTCAAGCCTTTGGCTCAGCCAACCCCTACCCATGTAATCTATCCACATCCCTATCTTAATAATTTAAGCCTCACCTTTGGATGAATTCTCTTCAAGAAACCCATTTGGTTCAAACCAAGAGGAGTTACCCGATTTTAAGGTAATGTCTTCACTTGTGTTATTTTGTTTTATTTTGATTCTCCAACCCTCTAAACTCTTTTTATTACTTTATTTTTTAACAACACCAGTATCATAAATATACTAGGATGTTTTAATGATATGTATTCGAGATAAAATTACACACACCATCGTCTAATGGTTAAAGAACATACTGTTTCTATGGATGAGGAATTTCTGCCTCACGAAACGATGATTGTTCAATATTCTCTTAAAACCTTTCATGGTGGCCATTATTATGTCACTATATTTTATATATGATATATATGTTATTTATGTTTTCTGTATTCTTATGAATTTTATATTTAAATCATTCCTTTATGCTTTTCATGTTGTGCAAATGCGATAATTTCATACGAGGAAGTATGGACTACCACCCCCTCAAGTGATCTGACTCGTTCATGCAATACATGGAATGTATAAAGAATAAAATTAATGAACATATGTGACCTAATTAACATATATATTATACTGGAATTATAATATATATATATATCAATTAATTTTAATTCCATTAATATGAAAAAGAAATGAAAGTAGCGTTCATGCGTACGTACGACCTACCGTCTCCATGAACGGTGCATTTCATTTCTTTTTATCTCCAAATGTTATAGTGTAGTATAAAATGAATATTTACTGGATATATATGATATTTAAATTATTAATACTATTCTGTAGATTATTTACTTATAACTACATGGACAATCATTTTCAAAAAAGTTCATTTTTGACTCATGTACCAAACATCGACAAAAACGTCTGATATGAACTCACATTATTAACCAATTATTGTAACATTATAATATGTGATTTGAACTGAATAATAATCTTTAAAAGAGGTCCTTAAGAAATTATAAATTGACCAATGTTTATTATTCATTAATATAAAGAAACAAACAAGAGAATTCGGACTTGAGGTAAGGGATCCTACCTCTCTCTTTCTTTTTAAGTACTCTCTTTTATGTCGTTTCTTTTGAGATCCAATTTCACAGTTGGGGGATGTTATTTTATATTCCTATTACTGTACTCTATATGTTAATATTATTAGAGACCCTAT
Organism: Viscum album; assembly: GCA_963277665.1. Classification (NCBI taxonomy): domain Eukaryota; kingdom Viridiplantae; phylum Streptophyta; class Magnoliopsida; order Santalales; family Viscaceae; genus Viscum; species Viscum album. Next base: position 1,199,461,449 of record OY728156.1, on the reverse strand, counting down.
TTTATTTCATAAATCCATTTTTTTGGAAGTTTTAAGTGGTGTTGTTAGGCTGGCGAGTTTTCGTAAGGGGTTTTTCATCTCACTTTTATTCCCATGAGATTTATGCTACATTTGCCACCATTTACTTTGAGTGGTCTATGGAATGCCCATAATTATACTCTTGGTGTAATATAATTTCGTTTATGATAATTTACATCAATGTTGTACAGTCTTTCTTTCATGGGGTGTACATTTCGAAAGTTACCCAAATCGGTAAGGGAACCTTTCACCCTCCTCTTTTTTAAAGACGTATTTTGTTATGTCTTTTAATTTATATCATTTTATGTTGGGATATGTTATTATATATACTTATTGATGTAAATTGTATCTCCAAGTGATGAGATACCATTTCCTCTCTCATCAACTAATTTTATGAATTTTAAAGTGACGTCGTTAGGCTCTCGAATTTTACAAAGGGAACTACTTAACCCAATTTCGATTTCTTTGGGTCCAACATGTAGTTATTGAATATGTCATCCTTTGAATATGTGTGAATTACCTTTTATTGAATTACACTTAATATCCACTTATATTGGGTGTATTTATATTTGTCACACATAACGATGAGATTGATTTATCCTTAATTTAAGGTTACCTTCATTATAGGGGATTTCATCTCATTTAACATTCCTATTGAGACTTCATTGCTGTTATGCACCAATTCACAATTATATGGTGTATATACTATCCTTTGGAATATTATATCATGAATACCTTTATTCTCATGATAATATAAAGTTCTGATTAAATGTTATTACTCAATTTTTGTATTCATGTGTCTCTCATTTTGCTAAAAACCCTTTTACTAAAATATCATTTTAAATGTTTTAATGATTTATTCTTATAAATATTTCTCATTAATATCCATGTTTTAAAAATGGTTTGAAGGATTTATTTATATAGATATTAATGGTTTAAAATTATAAATTCTTCAATGTGGTATGGGACACTTTGATTCAAAAATATCTTTATTAAATGTTTTAAATGGTTTTGAAAATGGTTTTTAGAATGGATTCATTATTTCAATAACATAGAATGTTATATTGTTGTTGCAATGTGGGAATTTTATCTTTACTTTATGATTATGTTATGTGCTATGATTATGTAATGGTTCTTGGGTTTCGTTTTATAAAGACGGGTGGTTCCGTGATAAACTAAGTGTCGGCGAGCCTGAAATAGCTCTCCAATGCATTGGGTAACGCGAAGGGGTTAAACGCTAAGGTTTCTCCAAATAGATTTAGGGAATATATTGTGATGGGTATTCCAAGCATAACCATGAGGGTAATTCCCTTTGTAAAAATGTTATGAATGCCTCAAGTTACCTTTACATATTATGATTTATTTGATTTATTCATGATTTGATGAGGTATGTTAAAATGATTATGTTCTATGAGTAAAGTATGATTTCATACATGGACTAATGTTTTCTTTCCATATTGTTATAACCCTTACTGAGCTTTTTATGCTCATCCCATGTTTTTCTGAAATGTTTTTCATATGAAATAAAGTTGAATAGGGTCAAGGATGGGATTAAGGAAATGTCAGGCTGTCTAAAACAAGGAACTAGACATGACTATTTTTTTCAAGAGTTTTTATTTTGTGAAAAAAATGGAAGCTGAGTAGATGTGTCTACATTGTAATCTTTGAGATGTAATAGTTATGTCCTAATTATCTAAAACTCTAAACCTGAAAAGATCCTCAATGTGAATTATTCATTTAATTCAATAATACGTAATGTTTAAGTCCAGGTCCTTATAGTTGGTGAACCCTCTCCATATATATAAAATTTTTAGAAAGGGATTTCACTTAATAAAACATTCTTAAATTATGAGTTTGATTATAATTTTCTAATGTTAACAAGGTCGTTACTCTGATAACAACTATGAAGACCTATGCCCGAGCTACATGACTCAACCCTTGAAAATGTTGTGTATTTTTTTATAAAAAAATATAAATAACTACAAAAACAATTTAGGAATATTTGGATATTTTATGAACCTAGGTTATAGAGAATTAGAATAAAAAAATAAAAAAAAATACAATTGTATATGACATGGAAATCATTAAACAACATATCAGTAGTGCACTGCCCCACGTTAGAAATTTATTGTAGCATGACCTCCAAACCTGTAAGAGTGATTTTAATATATGGGATGAGCACAAAAAATATTATTAAATGGTTTTCCAATACAATAAGTAAATTATTTTAGTAAATATCTTGAAAATATTACAAATATAGTTTAAAAAATAGTTCATTAATATCCCTAAAAATAATCGTTACACTAAAATAATGAAAATGAATATTTTATTTTGGGATTATACATAGAAAATATTAATTTACTGTGGGATATTAATGGTACTTGGAAGACCATGTATAAAATCCAAACATAAGTCCACCAGTCAATTCATAGTCTTACAGGTTCACTTCCCACAATGTAACTTATTTCACTAGTGTTATATTTTTCAAAAACATTTTCCCCTTGCATGCCTTTCTCATCAGTATCTTTAAACGTTTCTAAACTACATATGTAGTAAAAAATTCCATTAAAATAATAAAAACCACCCCATGTCTCCATCATACTCTCAATGATTATAAATTCAATTAAGGGGGAATCTCGTGAATTAATTTTTTTTATATAATTAAGAAAACGAATTTCTAGATACATGATTTAAATATGTGCATGATATAATAATGATTATACTGTTATGTAAAGACTAGAAGTTGGCCATACCTATCCATGTATGACATGGGATATTATGTAGAAGTAATTTTGCACAAGAAATGATACCTTGTTTCATAATTTCACATTAAATGATATGATCTACCTCATGCACTTGAGAAACTAACTGTTTATAAGAGTTTAAAATCATGAAACATTACTTTGGATATTAAAAAATTGTATTTATGAATAATAGAGAATGAACATATATACTTTAGTTGTTTAAAATAAAATTATTATATATATGTGTGTGTCTATATATACCTATATAAGTGTATGTTTTTTGTACACATAAAACTAAGTCAAAATTTTAACTCAAGAACCCTCCCATATGATCACACATCATTAATGTGATGATATATACATGTAAATGTGTTTACTTGCATGTAGGATTACACCCATATCCACATATATGTATATCACCATTAAAATAATATATTTTGAAAACCAAGTCAATACATAATCTTTTAGATATAAGATTCATTGCGAACAAACCCTTAACATTCAGACATACTATATTCTAATAATATGAAGCTATATATATGTATGTACACATGTATATACACATATATAATTATGTTTTTGGTAAAAAGGTAACGATTTTGTAATATGATTGAATTCATAAAACCATCATTTTTGAAATATAGATCCTCTAAATAGAGAAAACATTATATATATACCATTTTGGTTAAAATGATATGCTATAAACTTATATATATATATACATATATATATATATACATGTAGATATGTTGGTTTACAAAAAAAAAGAAATAATAAAATCCCCTTACATGATTTAGTTTAGGAGAGGGCTGAGGTTCTTGGAACCCAGAGAGAGAGATAGAGAGAAAGAGATCTTTATAGAGGAAATTTTCGAGTGGCACATGGGTGTTCAGTGTGAGGTTAAAAAAAGATTTAATTATCGATCTAAGTATTATAAAGATAAAAAAACCAAAATGCTGATTAGCACACATTCTACGTGCAATAGGGCTACATGACATACCCAAATTTAAAAATGAAACCATAAGGGAGATCAGACTCAGGGATGGTGATTTTGGATTAAAATAACCTCATTCCTTAGAATTAATTGAAGAAGTCATGATGAGGGTGTAATGATATCATAATTTGAAAGCATGGATGAAGAGAATCCAAAATCCGTATGGTTGGATGGGGGCTAGTGTGGCTCTATAAGTAAGAATAATAGAAGAAGACTGAATGGTTTATATCAAATTTGATCTGATCCGAGGGTTGGAATTAACCCTACGAAATTTAACTAAGGGAATCTTTCGGCTTGATAACAGATGGACATGATGCGACTATAAATTAGATCGGATGGCCATGATTGATCCATGAGTTTCAGAAAAATGGATGACCATGATTAGATCTAGGAGAGATCAAATGACAATAGACAGTCACACACTTTAAAATAGGTTGAACATTCCTGATCTACTGGAGCGAGATCATATGGTTGATAAAAACGCGATGATTGAGATGCGACGGTGTGAGTTTTAACAAGGAACTAGTGTGGATTGTCTGGATCTCATGTGGAAATATCAGGCTGCTCATATTGTGCACCATAGAAAACCCTACATACCATATCGAAATGCTATGGGGAATGGGGATTTATAATAAGGTCCAACATGCAGCACTAATGATAAATGACATGAGAACACAAACCATTGGTTCCTTATACGCCGAACCCCACATGTGGGACTTGTCCCACCCTCTTCACACCCTCTCCCACTCACCGGTCCATGACCTAGGCAACCATATGACCCGCTCAGCTCACCTTACACATAGTCCTCCTCCTACACAGCTCATGTGATGTGTTAAGTACCCGACCAGACCATGAGGTATTGTCCTATAAGGCTAACCTCAGTTGGTGGGTTCTAAACCAATTTTTTAGTAAAAATTTATTACATAATTATTAAATAATACATAAACATGTATATGTGTATATGTTTAACTTAAGGAACTATTTATTTTCTTTTTTATGTATTTTGTTTTCATATTATTTTCATTTATATGGTTATATTACTAAAAATAACTTATGTGTTAGTAAATTAAAATTAATTATGGAAATTACAAATTCCCACTATTAAAAAACCAATGTTTTTAAACTCATGAATACCCTTGTTTTATATTTTTAAATAGAAACATTAAATAACAACCCATAATTAAAACCCAAGCTTTTATTTAACTGAAAATGTTATTTTAATGAATTTTAATCATTTTAAATTTAAAGCACCCAAAATAATCAATAGTTATAAAATAGAAACAGTCACCTTGAATCCAAAAATCTATTTATATCAAAAAATTTAACCAATATAAATACCTATCCAAGGTTTTAAAAGGATCAATTATCATTTCGTGCTACAATAGAATAGTCCATTATATCCCTTTGACCCTCATCCTTTTGTGATTATTCTCACTATTTATTTATTTTATTATGGTTTATTCAAGGGATGAAGGATATCTAATCAACCTTATTGTGTTTTTAGGAGATCTTCCATTTGTTCTACTAGGACTTGCATTGAGTTTTCTTGAGTAGGTGTAATATATTGTTTCAATGTAACATTTCAGTGTTTCTATGAATAAAATGTCTTTCTTTATCTTCAAATTATTTAAAATAAAACACAACAACTCGCATTAAAATAATAAGAATTGTAATAAAAACTGAAAATATTTTTATTACAATTATAATTAATTTTGGGGTGTTACACATATCCTGCATAAGACTCGGTCCCAACAGCTCAGAGTACCTAGCTTCTAATCAACACAATAGTGAAATACATGGCCTCTAATAGAGTTCCTCATATGTTTCCATCTCAATTATATCTTGGAAATTATTCTTTCATTAAAAATAAACAAACCTAAAATTCTTTTTCCATGATCCACTGAAATCCAGAACACATGCTCTCAACATATCTTACAATACCTGAATTGTGCGCTCGGACTTCCCATCCTTCTGTGGGTGATATGTTGTTCTAAAAAAGTGTACTAAGATCCTTATGTAATCCATTCTAGAAGATCAATTTGAAATTAAGATCATGATATGAAACTGTGGTTCCCGGCACACCAAGAAATTGTACTATTTCATGAAGATTCTACTCACCCAGCTGATCAACTGTGTAAGTATCCTGGATCGAAAATAAATGAGCCACTTTAGTCATCTCATCCAAAATAACCTAGATTATGTCATTCTTCCAAGGAATCCTTATATGTCCCACTACAAATTCAATCATTAAATCTTTCCACATCCCTTACAGAATGGGAAATATAAGAATCAGACCACCTAGATGTTGATGCTTTTCTTTCACCTGTTGAATGGTAAGGAATCACGCCACAAAACTCAAAATGACTTTTTTCATTCCAGAAACCCAATAAATATAATAAAGTTCAATATAAATCTTATTCAATCCTAGATGCACTGTCCACATTGATGATGGAAGTTTTGAATCAAATCTTCACCTAAACACACTAGTACCACCACAAGGACACTGATAGATATTACAACATCAATATCAACCACCCAACTAGAAGGTGAATTTCCCTCCTTTAATAATATCCTTCATAGCAAGACATATTAGAACCTCAAGCTAGATCTTCTTTCCTAGGGCCAAATGCATGGAATCAATCTCCTATGATGCAAGGTACATTATTGGATTCCCATCCTAGAACTCTTGGTGCATCTCTGGAAACAAGGACATTATTATCCCTTCAGAGATGGATTCCAGACCACTTCATTCTTAGTATTTCAACTCAGAGAATCCACAAAACTATTCCCTTATCATGATGTGTAATCAAACTCGGAATCAAAGGATTTTAGGAAATCTACCATCTTTTCACTACCCGAGGATTAAATTCCTCTCAGAGAAGATATACTTTAAACTCTTATGGTCAAATACACCGTGAATTGTTCTCCCAATACGTTGGGCCTCGAACAATTTACAGAATAAATTACATTAACTAGATCAATATAATGAGTGGGTTAATTTCCTTCATGTTATCCCAATTACCATAAAACATAAGATAAAATTGATCATCCTGCATCAACACCTCCCCATGTCTAACACCAGATGCATCACCAAACAATGTGTACTTCTAAATTGGTTCTGGTAAGATTAGAATCAGTATGGTAGTCAACCACTTCATCAACTATTGAAACACAATTTTTCACTCCTACGACTACTCAAACATAACACCATTCTTGGTTATGATTTTGATTAATTCTTCCAAATGGGATAAATCCATAATAAACCTCTAATAATAAATGGAAAAACCCAGAAAACATGGAACATCGGAAACACTCTTGGGTTGCTCTCAAGACACCCAATATTTCCATGTCTCTAGATCCACTAACACACACGACTAGAAAATATGTTTCCCAAGAAATGAAATTTATCAGTCTATAACTAACACGTGGATATCTTGGCATAAATACTATGATCTCTTATTGTAATCAAGACAATTTCAAGAATTTTGGTATGATCCTCAAGAGTCCTTGAGTACACAATGATCTTATCAAAAAATACAACCACATAGTGATCTAGATAAGGGTGAAATATATGGTTTATTAGCTCCATAAACAAAGACAACACATTGGTAAACCTGAAATATGTCACCAAAAATCCATACAACCCATTATTACTCTAAAAATTTGTTTGTGGTATGCTAGAAGGTTTCATCCTCAACTAAAGGTATCCCAATCTCAAATAGATCTTTGAAAACACTTAGGTACCTCTCTGTTGGTCAAAAGGTAATCAATTCTGGGATACAGGTTTCTATTCTTAACATTCATCAGATTTAACTTCCTGTAATCACCAGCTAACCGAAGCTACCCCTCAGCCTTCATAGAAAACAGCACGGAAGATCGCACTGTAATGTACTAGGTCTAATGAACCCATTTTACACTATTTATTCTAGATGAGACTTATACTCTTAGATTTGTCCTAAAACTATTCAATATTGTGGAATAGCAATGGCCTCTTCCCCTAGAATAAACTAGATGGTGAACTCAACATATCTTTAATGATGTAATTTCAAGAAATTCTCAAGAAAATAAATCCTCTATCTAATCCCCCACCGAAGGAATTTCGCATTTCTACACCTCTCCATCATCAATAATAAGGCATGAAACCTGGGTCGTGATATCTTCGAACTACAGAAAAATGGACTTACATGTTCTTCTAGAACATCCCACTATCCACCAAGGAAATAACTATCTTCAGTAGGAGATTTGAGCATTAACCTATGATAATAGAAACAGATATGGGAATAATACTTTACAAGACATTCCATACCCAAGATAAGTCAAAACCTGACATCTCTATAAATAAAATGTTCCAAAAAATGATAACCTCCATCCTATAAATCACAACATCTAAATTTTATGAAATACTCAAATCGAACCCCCTATAGTGAATTAATTGACATAATCCCTCAAACTATTTCCACGAATAGGCACAACAAAACCAAAAACTATTCATAGATAAAAGAGTGTGTGGAACCTATGTCAAACAGAGGATTTTAAAGTGTGGCAACTTCAACAGTCTTACCTAGAATAGTAGATGGTCCTTACATAACTCCTCAAGTTTTATACTGAACTGCGTGAATATGGATTGTACCTCTACCCTAGGATCTAGCCTGATTACCCTATGTTTCTCTGCCTTTCTGGTATGAATGGTCTCTCCCAAGAGTTCCATATCCACCACCAAAACCAGTTATTATTATGGAGCTCTAAATACCTGCTTGGTATGGGGTAATTGAACCAATTACTACCCTCTGAACTGATCACTATCATCAAACATTTCCAAAAATTCTAACTTCCTTCAGAACCTCTTCACATGGCCAATTTTTTCACATCCTTAATGCTCAAAAGGTGGTCGGGAACACTGACAGATCACATGTCCTAGACTTCGACAGTGATAGTAGAAAAATAAATCACTAACATATGAGATTGGTTCCATTTTTTACGATTCATTCGACCGATCCCATGGTGGAAATTCTCAAATTGGTGATTTCTATTATAAGATGTCACACCACTAGTTCCCCCAACCCGAACTATATGTCTTCTTCTGGAAGACTATTTGAGGATTCCTTCATAGATGAGTCCATGAACCATCACCTTATCAAACCTCTTCTACCGAAATATTTTTATCTAGGATCACATCTCACAAAAAATACCATCCTAAATACCCCTTTACAGTGTTGCCTCATCATACAATAAAGCAAGAACAGACAATTTCATGTCTGTGAACTGACCTATATTCTCTCTTAATGACATCTTCCCCTATGTCAAACTCGTATACTCTATATAAATCTATTTCCTTAAGGTTTATGTGTAGTAATTATCTTGAAACATTTCTTAAAAACCCCTCACATCATTTCCGATACTTGCTCAGTCTAAGCTATAATATCCCACCTATACTTTGCATGTCCTGACAACATATAGGCCACCAACATAACTTGATCCTCATAAGGAGTTTCCAAATTCTCATGAATGGTTTACATAGAATCTATCCAAAACATAGAAGACTCTAAGACACCCACTCTGGTAAAGGACGAAGGGTGCTACAACTGAATCTCTCTAGTGAACTCGAACATACTATGTTCAACCCACCCTGTGTCTAGTTCCATCATCTTCATAAAACAATAGAAGATCTCATGGAACTTCTCTTCCCTATCATCCTGAACCACTAGGTCTTCTTTCTCAACAACTAGGGGATAATTCTCCACAACATCTTATTTTCAACAAACTAGCACAGAACGTTTTGTTAGTATTTTTCTACAATTCTAAACACATACTTTTAGGAGAATAACGATGACACTTTCACAAGGAATTAGAAAAATCTCATCACTATCCATAAACAAACCATTTTATATAAACATCCCTTTGGGATTTATTAAATACGGAACACTACCTTCCACATTCCTTCCTAAGTCCATGGATAACATAGGATGACTAACTCACATGTTTACAAGCCCTACCTTTTACATTTTATGAAAAGATTTCTATATCCCAATTTACTTCCTTAAAATTTTAATTCACTTACCTTTGTTTATCAAGAATCATTATTTAATTATTACATAGCATTATAACCTCCCATTTTAATCTTTTATATAATAAAATTAAAAACATTTCACACCTTTCAATAAAATAAAATTCACCATAACCATTGTGTCTCGCACACACATCTCGTGTGTGTGACTACTATGATGCATGTCACTTATAAACATTGGTTAACAGATTGATGAATGAATGAAAAATATCATTCCATTCTATCCAAGAGAAAAATATCATAAATTTCTCACATCTCACCACATGTGTGTCACACAATGGTGAAATATCATAAAATATAACAATGCACAATCAAGAAAACCAATTCCCTCCAAGGGTGACTTGGGATTTCCCTATACTGGGGTTAGCTACTCCTTGGTACGAGCTCATTACCATGGCCTGGAACTATCCTAATATCTTTTCTACCATCCCAAAATAGTATGAAATAAAAAATAACACCTCTCATACCACATTGTAACACCCCCCACCCGGGTGCCACTAAATCGATTCCCTGAGAATGGTCGTCACATTACATCAGGTGCACTTCCTCATATGCCAAAGGATTCCTACTAGTATGGAGGGTCTAGATTAGTCTTTTTGGGAGAATATACCCTATCTAATAGATTAATCTATAGCACAACACAATAGAAATTGCGAAAACAATAAAAACAATCAATATCATACATTTGCAAACATCTCCCAAGCTGGGAACAAACCACAAGAAATAATAAATATGTCATGTCATGATACAATGCCAGGTGAATCAAAACCCAAAATAAATAAAAACATATAAATACCCAAAATGGTCCTCACTACAAGACTAAAACCTCATCTATGCTTGTCCCATGTCCAACCCAACATAGGTCCCTTACCCTTGTCCTGACCTGCAAGAATGATATCAACTCAGGTTCCCAATAGAGGCCCGAGCAGGGTGTGAGCACAACATAGTAGGCCACCACCAACATTGTCTCTGAAACATATAGTCTAATAGATATTTTATTGAAATATAAATAAAATAAATTTAATGGAATTATAGTTCAATCTAAACTCATTATCATATCTATACGTTGCTACTACTATTAGGATTATTTTTCCAAGTTCATTATGTACATCATCTCATCATTTAGTTTATCATCAACATGTAATCAATGATATAGACATTTAACTTATTCACATAATATCCATCGAATTTATCATTCCACATTAGAGAAAAAGTTATGTCTCTATATAATTAGGTAAAAACTTATCATGTAATCACCACACTTACCTTGGAGACTCAATCCATGTATTTTCCTTGAATACAACCATTACGGGCATAGAGCATCAGTCCGTATTCCCATGCCGAGAAATCATAGGTATGTTAGATCATTAGTCCAACCCTACATGTGGTAGGATCATTAGTCTTTAATCCCACCACCAATCCATGTACACATGCTTATTTATCTATGCATCACATTTATCTATATCCCAACCAATAAACCCTATAATGATAAAAATCATGATTCCCAAAAATTGACATGTGATTCAATGTTATTCCATATCCTGTTTACAAATGAATTTTACACTACACAACCCATTATCATGTTCCATTACTCATATAAATCCCAATAAACAAATTCATCAATTCCCAAGTCATTTCCAATCCCATGTGTCAACATTTCACTTAAGCCCACCCCCTTAGGGGTTCCATCATAATACATTAGCCACAAAGAAAAAATCTCAATTTCACTAATTCATTCCTATTTTTATAACTGCGCCAACAATCCATTAACCCATTACTAAGCATAGTGACATTCCAATAATTCGTTTTATCTCCCATTCAACATTCCAACATGCTTATCAAGGGTTATAAAATTTCGTATGAAAACTATGCTCATAATTTGCAAAATTATCTGTTTGAAAATTATTGGTTCACCCCATGGTTACCCTCCAAAGGTCATGTCATCCGCTATATATCACATGGGGAACATGAGGGTTTCCATTCCACATGTATAAATCCATTACACAAAATATCACCAATGTATCCGGGCACAAAAAGGGGCAACCATGAAATAAACCCAATCATTACCAAATATCTAATGATATTATGGGGTATAACTTATAAACCACTTAACATGGATCCGTTGGTGAAAAAACCCATAATCAGGGCCTTGTATCCTGATTTAACACCTATTTTTGAGTCTTTGCCTAGATCTTAATGGAAAAAAGGGGTTTAGATATTCAAAATAATATAAGGAAAAAATGTGAACCAAAAACCAAAAAAAATACGTAAGATGGGGATTAGCCTTACTCGGATCTTCAATTCACAACTGATGGAACTCTAAACGACCAAGAGTTGAGGGAGAATCACCCATGGATGCACATGGATGATTTGGTTCATCAATAGGTTTGCAAGGGGGGGGGGGAAGAAGGAAATCCCAAGTTGGGGATTAAAATCCTGTAATGTAATTTTTGTAAATTTCTCAACTTTACTGGGCTGTAGTGTTTACCCACGGGGATTTCCAACTCGTGCACAAACCGTGCAAGAGTTAATGTACCAAATCCCTTATATCTTGGTTTTCAGGGAGTTTTGTACAATTAGCTTATTCTTGTGACAACTGTGATCAACCCTCTATTCAAGGATGTAAGGATACCTTGGATGATCTACACGGTTTTCACTAACCATGTGCAATCTGTGAAACATGCCCAGAACCCCCCCCCCTTAATGTCTCAACCCCCCCAAAAAAACCCTATTTCCTTCTCATGAACTTTGGATAAAACTTATTTAACTAAAAATATGGACATAATCTAACAAATAAACAAAACATACCATAATAAAATGTCCAGGTCTTATAATTTGATTGTATATATTCCCAAAAATAAGTTATGAAATTAATAAAAAAATTCCCATATATTTTTCTAAAATAGTCCACAAATACACACATTATACTCTTTCAAAACTATTTTACTATGATTTCATATTTATGTTCCCTCTCTATATCCTTACCATGCCATTCAAATGCTCTAAGTGAGCTCATTCTAACCATTTATTTTCACCCTCTTAGACCAATTGATTATATCCTCTTCATTATTATAGTAAATTAATTTTATTATGCATTTTTATTTCACATTTTTAACATTGAAAAATATTTTTACACATACCATACAATCCATATGGATCCCATGTGACTACGTATAATCATTAAATCTCATTAATCACTTCCATGAACCCTTATCTACACCCATTGTGATGAAAAAATTATCTCATGAATTTACAATACCAAATGTTATATTTTAAATAATCAGCCCAATTTATACTCATAAATATTCAAATAGAGGTAAAAATTACCCACTAATTGGGGTATTTCTCTACTATAGTATAACAAAACATATTTATTTGATTAAAAATTATTAATGGTGTTCTTATAATGTATGATATGAATGGTTTAATTATGCATGTACATGATATTAATATGACATGTGGGACCATACTCATATTACCCACCGATGCATTTGGTAATATTTTTATCCCTATAAATTCCATATATGATGAAAATTATTTAATCCATGTCACATTATGTTCTAATGTATGTGATTTAATCCATGAATGATTTTTATGATGTCATGTGTTTTTTTATTTCGACATTCCAATGATTCCATAATCTTATCATCCTATATCAACATTCAATGTTCATGATTTTGATTATCACACATTTTATGTCACCATGAAATGACTCTTGGCTAACATGTATTACCTTCATTATGTTATGGTCTGATTATTCCATTATTGGGATTTATAGCTCACCCCTATCATATAAACATCCTCAGGACATCCAATGCATTTTTAAAAGATAGACATAATTTTAATAACATGTTGAGTAGTTTTAAATAATTAAATTGTATCCATGTTTATGTTCATGTTAATTTAATATGTACATATATTTCGTTAAAATAAAAGGCATTCGGATCTTATAAGAGAATTCCATGTGTGTTTTTATGTAATAAATCAAAAATTAATGTGTATTAAATATGTGTTCTCATATTTGTTATGAACATGAGGTTGATTAATTTTTCAGGATTTGAATTGAAAAAAAAGACGTGAAATCCTTATAAATAACACAAAAAACTAATAAAACATCCCAATATTTTTTTAATGAATATATTATTATATTGCAAGAAAACAAAATATATTTCTGGTTGCTGAAAATTGATTTGGTCCTTATTATGATGTATGTTGGTGTAATAACCTTGAAAATGGTGATTTTTTATTGACATGACCACCACCTGATCCCTTATAATGTATCCTTATAGAAAAAAATTAATGACAACCCTAGAGGTATTCTTTGGTTAATTATAAATCTATATATATAATATTATAAAGGTAAAAAATAACATAATATTTTATGCTAGGAACTACATACTGAATTGCATACATGTGAACTGATTAAGCATCACATTATGAAATATGTGTAATTTATTTTTAATTCACCAAATGATAATGGTTTTACTTTTATGTGTAAAATATTTTAAAATTTATGGCCCATAATGTTCCCATTTTTTAGAAAATTGATGGAAATGGGAGGATCAAAGGAAATATCCAATGTGATGTTCAATTTATGATTTCCGAAATGATATTCCAAACCTTATGGGAGTATTATTTGAGAACATCATGAATTTAAATTATAACTTTTTTCATTATTTTAATAGAAACATGACTCATAAGGTGCACCCACAACCATATAAAAATATCGAGAGTTTCAACTGATAAATTTAAGTAACAAAATCCTCAATCATTTTGTGTAGATATTGTACCATGAATCCTTTAATAGTGGAAAAAATCTATTGTTAAGGTATTTTGCATCATTAAATGCTATGATAAATAGATTTATATGTTGGATATTTGTGATATAAAGATTGAAGTAGATTAATGGATGATATTTATGTAAAATTAAAATCCTGTTGAGGATAATAAAATGTTGTATTTGAAATAATTCCATAATTTTTTAACAACAATTATTCATGAACTCTCTAGATGAAAATCGATATAGTAATCATTTTACTAAATAAAAATTGATATTGAAACTATTGGGTTGTCTAAGGAGATCCTTATATAACAATTTTTTCTATTCCTCCTTCATTTTAATTTTCCCAAAAATTAATGTTGGATTCTTATTTGGTAGGATTAATCCAATTTTAATAAATTTTTCAATTATTCAACACATTGGAACTTATGAGGATATAATACAAAGAGAACTCAATGTTAGAATGGGTATCTTTTATTTTCAATGGTATCATGGTTCTTAATGTTGAATGTTTAGAATGCATTTTAATTCAATTTTTGTGGTGTATAAAATATTTGGGGGTTTGAATGTACAAAACATAAATGGTCAAATGTGTCAGAAGAATCATTATTTTTATAACCTGATGTGGATACAAAAATGATTTTGGAGAATGAATGAATGACCACCATCAAAAGGATTATTATTGAAAGAACCCACCGATTTTATTCTAAAAAGGATTTGAAAATATACCATGAGCTTTTTTTCTAATTTTCACCTATAATGAACATGAAAATTATGAAATTCAATGCACTATCATAGGGGCTGTTGATGATAACCCATCACAACAAACTCTGAGGCATATAATTGAAGGTACATCATATTACATCCTAACTAATAGGTTGGGTCATGATAATGACCTTTATATATGTATTTTATTTATCTATTCTAGGATATAAAACATAAAATTTAATCCTACATATATGAAATATATCATATCATTCACTTTTAATACACCTATCAAAACAACATCTTAAAATATGAGAGTCGATTTATGAGTGAAGCCAATATATGGATCATGTATACATTCTTACGTATATAAATCATCCCCTATACAAATATTTTGGATCTATTAACCAGTTATCCTTTTCATGATTCTTTTAGAAAAATATAATGAAATTTTGGGAATAAATTGTTTTTAATTGTATAAATCTATCAAAAATTTCTGAGAGAATTAAACTGCACACCGTATCACAAATATTCCTATGATTCTATATAATTTATAAATTGATGATGAATCTACATTGGTTTATTTATATTAAGAATGGATATTATTATCATATAAATAATGGTTTATAACTATAAATATTGATACTACATAAAATACCATCTTTGATGAAATTCCAATTATATGGGAATTTGATGATATGTTTATCGAACAATTTTTTCATATTTCTCCTAGAAAGGTGGATTATTTCATAATAATATGTTCACTAAGATATTTTATAATATCAAATAATCTATATAGACTGAACACCACTTAACTTGAATATAATAATGAAAAACTACATAATAATTTTTATAAGGGATTTATATTACCAAGAGAATCACTATTGGGTAAATGAGTCCTTTTCATTAAGAAGAAGGATGAGACAATGCTTCACTACATTGATTATCATGAGATCAAAAAGATTATGACAATGAATATGAATCCTCTTACATTTATTTGTGACTTGTTTAGTCTTAAACACATATCCAAATACATTACTATGATTGATCATCATTCTAGTTATTATCAACTAATGGTGAAAGGGAGTATCAAATTTTTTTTGGGTATAATGTATGTACACAACATGTTTATAGAGATTCCATTTGGAATATATAATACTTCATAATAAATTAATGGAAATTATTGATTGGTTCATTAGGGATCACTATTATAAATCATTAGTAGTACATATATATTATATTTTAATCTAATATAATGTAGGTGGGATGTGATAGAAATTGGATTTCTTTACTTATGATCTTTTGAATGGAAATGTTATATGGGGATGCAAAAAATTTAAGTTATAGAAAGAACATGTTTCGTTCTTAGGGAATGTTATCAATAAAAGTGGGATATTTTTGTATCCTTCAAAAATAAAGGCAAATAATTAATTGACTAGAAAAAAATATGATATGGAAATTTGTTACATATTTCTATTATATAGAAATTGTCTTTAATTATTTAAAAAAGTGACATGATTTTGAATCCCACTACACTTAATAACATATAAGAGATTCATTTTTTTATTGAATGATAAATATTAGGAGATGAATAATTAATTAATTAATAATATAATCACTACAAAAATACTCATATTAACCTATAACAAGGAATGATTTTAGATTTATAGCAATGATTCTAAAAATGAATTAGGTTGTGTGCTCATGCATGATGAAAAAGTGATAGCCCATACCACCTTCCAATTAATTATCTAGAAGAAGAAATAAAAAACACATGACTTATAAATTTTTTGTATTGATCTTCATATAGATTATTTGGTTCTATTATATCTCCCAATATAAGATTGACATATATACGAATCATAATGTCCTCAAATATTACTTTTCAAAAAAGGATCTCCCTATATGTAAATGAGGGAGGTTAAACCTACTCAAGGATTATGATTGTTTAAATTGTAACCATCATTGGAAGAAATATAATGTTCCACATTACCTGAGAATAAATAATCCAACAATATTCTCCATTAAGAGGATTAAATGGTATAAAATCTACTAAAAAATGTAGAGGAGGAAAATATAAATAGTGAAAGGATCCTCATCCTACCATTCTTATACAAGTTCACAATAATCCATTATTTAGTGGACCATGGGGTCTGAAAATGATGATGTGGATCTATAAAAAATTTATATTGATAATTTATTGTTCAATTTTTTCATATATAGAGATATAAATTTTGTAATATCGAGAGTTGTGCAATAAAAATAGATTTGATGATGGAGATTCTGGATGATGTGCACAAATCAATATTCTATGTTTATCCATTAAGTAAGAAGATACATAGGTATCTGAAGAAAAATTTCTTATTAGTTAAACTAAATGAGTATATTATTTAATTAGTAGCCCAATTAATGGAACACTACAATGTCAAGGATGAAAAAAATAAGTCTAATACTATGACAAAACCATTACCCAACTGATTATAAAAAAGGGAAAACATTACAATGTATTTAGTCGTAGGACTCGAAAAAAAACTAAAAGAAATAATACATCCTGGTTATTATTCCCCCACTTTACAAAGTTAGCATATTTTATTTATATAACAAAAAATTTATCTCATTAAAATATCATTATGTTATACATAAGGTAAGTTGTAAGAATTTGTGGAGTTTGATAATTGTTGGTCGGAGTAGATTACTAAATAGGGGGGTGAATTGAGTAACAATAAAAATTTATTTTTAAGATGATGTTCTTAATAAGATTTCCCCTTTAAGTTAAATACAACCCCGGTAATCAATGTAATACGGTTATAAAGGTTTGACTGTTTAAATAACTTCTTTGAATATTGATTATTTCTCAGTAATAATAATAGTTATTAATATTACTTTTGAAACTATTTTACTAAGACAAAGAAATTATAACTTCATTCCATGATTAACTATCAAAGTAAGTTTAGTGATTTATGAATTATACAGTAGAGCAGTGAAACAGAGAAAACTAAATTATGTAGCACAGAGGATAAGAAACATGTGGTTAAGTATCAAGACGAGACCTAATCCACTCCACTTGGTGATCACCTACCACCAAGCAGTTTATATTAATAAACATGATCCACACCCTGGATCGAGGTTATACAATAGTATATAGGACTATACAGGTCGCCCAAGGACCTCTTCCACAGTTCTTCATGGGTACAAACTACCAGGCCATACAGGGACCTCTTCCACAATTATCTGTGGGTATACACAAGAGTAAATGATTATTTGAGTAAGGATATCTTGTATCCTTCAATTTGATGCAGGAGACAAAGTGTGTTATTATATAGAAACACACACTGCTCGAAAGATAATAAAAACATACACATTAGAGAAGAAAGTTTGATATAGGTTTAAAAGTTCTTTGAGTGTTAGTCTATGTAGCTCTGGACTTCTGAGATGAAGCAGATGCAGAACTCAAGTCCTCATCTAGGAAATATAGTGTTGTAAGTCAGACAGATCTGGCTTGTGTTCTTCGTGATGTTTGACAGTATGAATATGTTCTCAAGATTTCAGTACGCTTCGTGTGTTCTTCACCAGAATCGAGTTTCATGATCCATTTCTCTAAAATTTATATTCTTCTCACGTTCATGCCCACCAACCTCTTCCTTTTGTCATTCTTTTCCTACATGCTTTTCTTCCCTCCACTAGTTTCTGGGCTGCACTACACTTTTATCTTGGATTACATGTGTTGGGGCCAACATGTTTTCTGTATTATACACCTCATACTTCATACTATCTGATGATATGTCTAAAAAGAAGCATTAATTATGTAAGTGTACTAATGTCTTCAAATATGACCATTAGAGATTAATTTAAAAGACTACAATATATATATTATGAAACATTGTCACAGTATGTCATGGAAATGGTGTCTCTTTCACACTGTGTCTGGATTGGACATGGTGTCTCATAGTCACGGTGTCTTGTTCACGGTGTTTTATTCACTGTGTCTTGTTAGCAGTGTATTGTGCATCGTGTCTGAATGTCACGGTGTCTTGTTGTTCATGTTGTCTACTTGTTCACGGTTTCTGATGGTCACGGTGTCTGGATGTCATGGTGTCTGGATGTCATGGTGTATGTTTCACGATGTCTACTTCACGGTGTCTATTTCACTTTTCTAGAAAGCCATAACCAGTGGTGGACTCATAGTGTCTCAAATTTTTTTAAAAAACGGTATTCAGACTTAATCAATGATGATCATATAATGGATTAGACTTAATCGTTTGTCAAAGAAGGTATTATAACAGTAAATCAAGGATAATATAAAGTAATTAAACTGATTGTATAGAAATTAATATCTTGAATGGATCTTCTTAAACCATGATAATACTTAAACAATAATACGAATGATTTGATATAATTTACAGGATTTAACCCGGTTGAATAGGCTTTTTGATCATTGAAACATGATTAGTATATGAGGGGTCCAACAATCCCCCTTTTTATGATCACAAATCATGTAGATTTAAAGTGTATATTTGATTCAACAATATATATAGATATAAATGTCTAACATATAGATATTTCTCCCCCTATTAGGATTATCAAAAAGATGGAATGAGAGAAGTCCTGAAAAGTTAACATTCCATTAATGAAAATAATATCCTGTACAAAAAGAAAAGCGCAAAACAAAAACAACATCATTCCTATCAAGAAATTGTAATCACTGTTATTCTTTAAGAGCTGGCCTTCTCTTTGCCTAGCCTTGGTAGAAGAAGAAGAAACCGTAAGAGCATTGGTCGAGGTAGAAGAAGGGAATGAGGTGGTTGATAGGGAAGGTAAAGGAAGGCCTTCAAAAAACAGAGGGAGCCAGAGTAGGTGTAGTAGAAGACCGACGTAGTTGTTGATCAAGGATCACATGCCTAATCTGACTCAATGCCTGACTAAAAGACATGGAAGTGGAGGATAAAGAAGAGGTGAAGGTAGGAAATCTATGTTTTAGAGGTGCAGCCATAGGAGAAACAATGGATGTACTCTATACATGAAGATAGGGCCTCATGAGTTTAATCCAATCCGCAATGATCTCTCCACCATAATGCATGAATTTCTCAAAATCATCATTGTTCTCCATAAACTTTTCCAGCAACCGAGTAAACTCTTTGAGCTTTTTGACTTGGGTCTTGAAATCTTGAGTAACAGGAGGAATCCACAAATTTTTCACATGACATTTGAAGTGAATATTCATCTCAGTATTGGAGAATATTCTGTTGAAGTATAAATCCACTTTCTTGGCAATCCCTTGCTGAGCATCATTAGCAATTTTAGAATTAATTTTTACCAGGTCAAGAACTCTGTCACTGTTCTTAATAACTACATGTAGTGAATATTTATTGAAGCCACCAAGCATAGTATAGAGCTCTTTGTTGACCACTGTTCTAAGCAGATCGCTGTCTACAGAGAGTTGAGAGTATTGACTAGAGGATTTAGAAGCATTGACAACTGTGGTGAGATATTTCATTTGATTTGGAACTTTTTGAAGAAACCACATATACTCATCATTGAGTTTTTTTAGATTAACCACAATCTCTCGCATTTAATTCACAATCTATTGGCTTCTTTTTGCGACCTTTTCAGCTAAAGAAGTAAATGAGGTTGAATCTGAGACACAACATCCTGTGGGGTTTGAGGAACAAGAGGTTCTATAGGATGAGAAGCATGCTCTGGTCTCGAATGAATTACTTTCTTCATTTCATCAATCATACCTCTTAGGGTCTTCACTTAATCACTAAGCAGTTTGTTCTCAACTCTTACTTGTTGAATCTCATGTAGAATTTTGGGTTGTATTTTCCAAATAACGTTATCCAACAATAATGAGTCATATTTCTCACATAGATGCGTCGCAAGAGCTGGTTTTTAATTCAGAACGTTTTCAACACTAGACAAAAGGGTAGCACCAAATTATTTTAGATCATCCTTACTCCCAAAATATGGGTGTTCTGATGAAGTTTCAGAAACAGGGACTGATACGACTTCATGTACCTTCTGAAGAGCAAGATTAGAGACCGATTTCAGTTGTAACATAAGAGAAATTTCATGTCCTTTTACTCAAAATTGCTTAGAGTCATCCACATCATAGAAACTGGGGAACTTATATCAAGTGTCTACAGGACTTCAAACAATTGAGTTTGATTCTTTGATAGATTCCAGATTTTCGGTTTTCTCCCCCTCAATAGTTGATTCCTTCTCAGGACTGAGAGGCCTAGGATCTTGATCCATTTCCACATATTCATCTCGTAGATCTTCTCTCCTTTCCTACCTATCCACCCGAAAAGCCAGCTCCATCATTTCCTCAGCGGAAGGAATATCTTCATGAAAAAATTGTTCCACTGGGAGTTCCTCAAGGATAACCTCTTTTATAACAGGTATCTCTTCTAATATAGGTTCTTCCATGACATTATTTTCATTATTATTGGAATATATTACATTTCAACCTCGGGTTGATCTTCCAGATTAACAACATCTTTAGGATTATGGACCTCTTCTTCAAGAACATTATGAGGAACAAGAGTACTGTCTTCCTCAATAGAAATAGTTTCTCTGGGATTCACAACAACCTCTTCTTCTTCTTCAGAAGAGTATTCAACAACCTCATCCAGTTTCAAACTAGGATCAGAAATATCTCTTGGTTTTAGGGACGTTCCATAGGATTGAATTTTTCAAAAATTCTATCATTGTCTTCTACCCATGCCTTTTTCTAAGGGTTCCAATTTATCTTCATCCCCATTATAGTGACTTCTGAAAGGCAGTACTCACAATCCTTTATAACATCCTCATTAGGTCCAACCATACCATTGAAATGAAGCATTGATGAGAGTAAAATAGAGAGGTTGACTTAGATGTGGCTTTGATCGGTTCACACATGTGATGTATGATATACTTTCAAAGGTTGATCTTATGCCCATTTTTCATAAGGAGGATCAGAAACACATCTTGATATTTCAAAAGAGAAAAATGATATTTTCCTGGGCTTACCAGATTGTGAATAAATATAAAAAAAATCCTTGATTATTCATCTATTTCAGCAACAACAGCTCTTCTCTTGGTGCCATTACCGGTCAATATTTTCAGAGCACCTTCCAGATCAAAGAATTTGGTTGATGGTGGAGGTCCTCTATGATAATCCTCACAGATTCAATCATAATGTATCCTAAGGAATGAAACCCATAACCTCAAAGATCATGAGCATTTCGTCCCATTGATCCAGCTTCTCACAACATATCCCTCTTCATACTCAAAGGAGAACTGAACATGTTGATAAAATTGAGCCACTAACATAGGATAGAAATGTCTATCTTCCATTGAAATGAACTCTAGATAGAATTTCTCTTTTTAAACATTTAGAACCAGAGACTTACCTGATAGAATACTTTTGTGTAAACCCTCTTTCTAAGGTAAGAAAACTCGGTTTACCAGATTTTGGTTTAGAGGACCTTCGGGTGCTAGCTTGGGTGAAATTTTATTCTTCTTTAGTCTATGTTTCTTAGGAGTCAATGATGAATTGATTTTCATCCTGGGAATCCACCAAAGGTTCGAGATAGATATTAGGGTTGTAGTCTTGAAGAGAGGTTACGAATGAGTGAATAGAAGAAACCTCACATGACGGACAAATGATACTTCCTTTATTTTATAATTTTGGAATACCAAACCTCAAAAAAGTAAAAGTGCGGGAAAATAAAAAAGGTGAAAAAGATAATTACCATGATTTGGATTCTAATTCAAACATAAAAATCATAATGAATTTTTACGGTGAGATCATATCAGGTATTCACGGTGAGACAGAGAATGAATATTACGGTGAGATAGTAACTGAGCGTTATGGTGAGACATTAAACATGAACTTTACGACGATACAGTAAACATGAACATTATGGTGAGATAGTAAACATGAAATTTATGGTGAGACAATACATATGAACATTATGGCGAGATAGTAAACATCAACTTTTTGGTGAGACAGAAACTGTCTGTCAGTAGTCATGAAGCACTAACAGTGAGACTATAATCATGAAATAGTAGGACATTTACTTAAGATTTAAAATGCCTAATTCGTGTATAGTGTAGTCTATTCTTTCAGAATTTATTGATTTGGTAAATATATCAACAAGATGATACTCAGTACCAATGAATTCAAAAGGGATATCACCTTTTTGATAATGATCTCTCAAAAAGTGATGTCTTACATCAATATGCTTTGTCTAAGAATGTGAAATAGGATTTTTCGAGTTGTTAATAACACTTGTGTTGTCACAATTTATAGGTACATTCCTGAATTGATATCCATAATATAGTAATGTATGTTTCATCCACAAAATTTGTGCACAAAAACTTCTAGCAGCTATGTATTCAGCTTCTGCAGTAGATAATGCAACAAAATTTGGTTTCTAACTACACCATGACATTAGTGACTTTCCTAAAAAGTGACATGTTCTAGAGGTTCTTTTTATATCTAACTTACAACCACCTAAGTCAGTATCAGAATAACTAACTAGTTCAAATGATTGTCCTCTAGGATATAATAGTCCTAGATTGGGTGTATGTTTGAGGTATTTGAAAATTATCTTTACAGAATTTATATGAGATTCCATAGGATTTTCTTGAAAATGAGTATAGATTCACACACTAAATGTAATTTTAGGTTAACTAGTAGTCAAGTATAGTAAACTTCCAATCATTCCTCTATAAGTGGATTGATCAACATATTTTCCATCTTCATCAAGATCTGACTTACAAGTGGTACTCATGGGAGTGTCACTACTTTTAGTTCTATCCAATCCAAACTTTTTTAGAATATATGTAGTATATTTACTTTGAGTTAAAATAATTCCATAATTATTTTGAATGATTTTAAATCCAAGAAATAATTTTAGCTCACCCATTAAACTAAATTCAAATTCATTTTTCATCAATTTAGAAAAATAAACACATAAAGAATTTTTTGACGATCCAAAAATAATTTCATCTAAATATATTTTAACAACTAAAACATCATTATAAATTCATTTTATAGAAATGGTAGGATTATATATTCATTTGGTAAAACATTTGGAAGTAATAAAAGTACTTAATCTATCATAACAAGCTATTGGAGCTTGATTTAAACCATATAAAGCTTTAGATAATTTAAAAATATGATTTGGAAAATGAGGTTTTGTAAATACAGGGGTTTTTCAAAAAAACAACCTCAGCAATGTACCCATTTAAGAATGCACTTAAAACATCTATTTTATATAGTTTGAAATTCAGATGTGCAGCATAAACAAGCAGTATTCTAATAGCATCAAGTCTAGATACTGGTGAAATGGTATCCTTATAGTCAATTCTTTCTTCTTGATTGTAGCCTTGTGCAACCAATCTATCCATGTTTTTAACTATATTACTAGCTTCATCTACCTTATTTCAAAACACCTATTTAGTGCCTATGGTGAATGTGTCCTTAGGTCATTCATCAAGTTTTCAAACATTGTTCCTTTCAAACTAATTAAGTTCTTATTACATTTCCATCACCCAAAATTCATCATTGATAGCGTCATTTATGTTTTTAGGTTCATGTTGTGATAAGAAGACTTGATGATTAACCTGATATCTAAGAGAATCCCTATTTCATTTTCCTTTGTCTAGGTATCCTAGAATAGCATCTAAGGGATGCTTATTAAGAGTTCTAATAGATCTAGAAAAGAAGGGACTAGTGATTTCAGGTTCATCAGCAGGTTCAGATTCTATGGAATTTTCAGAATTGAATGTTTTCATAAATTCTTCCACAGATGTATTTGAGTTTTTTGAATTGATGTTCAGATTTGAAACATCTTCTTCCAGGATTTATAGAGAGTTTTTAGGCGCATTTGGATATGTTTCATCAAATTTGACATGGACAGATTCTTCCACACATTTTGTTCTTTTATTGAACACTATATAGGCTTTACTAGACATAAAATATCTTAAAAAGATACCTTTATCCCTTTTGGATGCAAATTTTTCTAGACTTTCCGTAGTATTAAGGATATAGACATTACAGGCAAAAACTATGAAGTAGTTAACATTGGGTATTCTATTGTTTCATAACTCAAAGTGAGTCCTCTTAAGAATGGTTCTGATCAACAATCTATTGATTATGTAGCATGCTGTATTGACAGCATCAGCCCCAAAATAAGTAGGCAGGCCATATTCACTAAGCATTGTTCTGGCTATCTCTTGCAGGGTTCTATTTCTTCTCTCTACAACTCCATTTTTTTGAGGTGTTCTAGGGGCATAGAAATTGTGACTATAATAATTTTGTGAGAAAAAGGATTCAAACTCTTGATTTTCAAACTCATGGCCATGATCACATCTTAAGGATTTAATTCTAAGTCCACTATGATTTTATATAGACCTTGCATATTTGGTAAAATAAGATCAGGATTTACTCTTGTGATCCATAAAGAAGGTACATGTATATCTAGAAAAGTTACCTTCAAGAGCATAAACATATTTCTTCACATTTAAGAAACAAACTCTAGATGGTCCAAATAAATCATTGTGAACCAGATCGAGAGGTTGAGAAGTTGACCCTTCTTTCCTTGGTTTGAAGGAGATTTTGTGTTGTTTCCCATTTTGACAGGGATTACGTACTTTTACATTTGGAAACCCATGTTTGGGTAAGACTTTAACTTATATTTTTCTAGTTAGATTTTTATGGGAGTGAATATTACCATGTTATAGTTTTCTATAACAGAGCCAAGACTCTTTATAAAATACAGTTAAACATGACTTACTTTGAGAAGCTAAGGAATCTATGTTAATGGAGTAAACATTTTCATTTCTTAATTTAGACAACAATAATTCATCTTTCGAAGTAATGATTTTGCAATAATCATCCTCAAATCTAACATGAAATCCATCATCACATAATTGTGATATACTACACGAATTATATTTTAATCCATCAACAAACAGTACTTTAGAAATTAATACTGAATTAGAGTTACTGATTTGGCTGAGGCCAATAATATTTCCTTTGGAATTATCACCAAATGTGACATGTCCTCCACCTCTTTTGAATAGGTTCTTGAAGCATGATTAGTCTCCTATCATGTGCCTTGAGCATACACTCTCCAAGTACCATACACTATTATAGGAACTCTTTATTGAGCTTTCCTACAAAAAGATTAAGAAAAAACAGATTTCGGTACCCATACTTGTTTGGGTCCAGTAATATTAGTTATAAGTGCTTTAGGAAATCATATCTATATCATATGTTTACTATAATCAATAATTATGTATTTGAAAAATAACCTCTATTCGGTCTAGAAAAAATTGAAACAGTAGACAGTGTATCATAACGTGAATTAGATGATATGTGTCCATAATTGGAAGAAAATTGTACGTCCTTGATTTATAATCAATCTTTGATCTACCAAGGTTTCTTTTTCTAGGTTGGTAACCAATTCCAGGGTTTTATTTAGGGGAAATTTGTTTTCCTAGCATTTGGTTAAGGTTATTATTCCCATTGGTAAACTTTTCTAGGTCATTCTTCAATTTCTCATTAGACATTTTTAATTCATTGTTTTGTTTGAGTAGTTGAGAATTTTTCTCTTTTTCAGTTGTGAGTTCAGATTTAACATTCACAGTGAGAGCATGTTGTTTCTTCAATGATTTATATTTTTCTTTTAGTTCATTTCATGTTTCTTCAATCATGTTACTGTATTCAAACATTTTTTCAATAGCCATGTTTTCAGAGTCACTCTCATATCCGGAATAGTATGAATATTGTACAGAGGAGTCCAATGTTACTTCAGATGTGTTTGTCAGAAAACAAATATTGACTTTGTTAACCTGTTCATCCAGTGATGTTCCAGAGTTTCATGAACTATCCTCAGAAGCACTCTAGGTTTCTTTCTTTTCCTGTTTATATTTCTGATCCTTGTACTCATATTTCTTTCTGTATTTGAGCTTTGGACAGTCAGCCTTGATATGTCCTTTGTGCTTATATTCATATGGGACAATTTCATCATCTTTGTCACTTCTTTTCGAGTCCTTCTTCTAATTTCCTTTTTGATCATATTTTTCTCTTGAGGTTAGGTTTTCTAAAAAATTTATTCTTCATGTAAAAGCATTTGAATCTTCTGGATAGTTGAGCCATCTCCTCATCAATGTCAGGTGATGATTTTTCACTGGTGGAGCTTTCTATAGAAGCATCGAGTTTCCCATTGACTTTGTGTTTAGATGTGGTGGTCTTGAATGCAACATATTTTGTTTTTGGTTCATCCTCTTCCTCCTTGTTGACTTTCAACTCTTCTTCACACATCATCAGTTTCGAAATGAGTTCTTTTTCATGTATCTTTTTGATGTCGCATTATTCTATAATAGAGACAGAGGTTCCCCTCCATCTATCAGGTAAACATAGAAGAATTCTCATGATTTTTTCCTTGGCATTGGCTTCTCTTCCAAGCAACTTCAATGTGTTTACAATCTCATTGAACCTAAGATACATGTTAGAAATAGTCTCATCATGTTTCATTTTAAAGTTATCATATTTGATAGTATGAGTATTATGTCTCATTTCTTTTACACTGGATGATCCTTCATGTGAAACAGACAGAGTATCCCAAATCTCATGGGTATTTTTACAAGAATAGATTCTATTGAATTCCTCATCTCTAAGGAGCATTATTAAGCATTCATAGCTTTTCAATTGTTATTGTAGGCAGATTCGATAGGTTCATCCCATGAGATTCTATCAATAGCAAAAATCTTATATTCAACTATAATGGAAGTCCAAATTTCAAAACTCATACTCTCTAAATGCATTTTCATTTTAATTTTCCATTGATCATAGTTAGTTCCATTAATGAATGGTGGTATGTTGGTTGCAGCACCTTCCAATATATTATCCATAATAAGAGAATA
The DNA here is from genome assembly GCA_963277665.1 of Viscum album. Lineage (NCBI taxonomy): Eukaryota > Viridiplantae > Streptophyta > Magnoliopsida > Santalales > Viscaceae > Viscum > Viscum album. Next base: position 1,199,433,226 of record OY728156.1, on the reverse strand, counting down.
GGTTTAAAGAGATATAGATTTAGAATTAACATAAATTTACAGATCTTTAAAGTACAACTACAATCACAGTTGAATAAGATTAAACAAAGTCCAAATAAACAACCTATGATACCAAATATTGGTTGGATTAGATTACTCAAGAAGGGGGGGGGGTGAATTGAGTAACTATAAAAATTCATATTTAAAAAGGTGTTCTTAAAAATATTTCCCCTTAAAGTTAAATATTTCCTAGTTAATCAAAGTAATATGGTTGTAAAGGTTTGACTGCTTATATAACTTCTTAGAAGATTGATTATTTTTCAGTAATAGAAATAGTTATTAATATTAATTTTAAAACTAATTTACTAAGACAAAGAAATTATAACTTCTTTCCAAGATTAATTATCAAAGTATGTTTAGTGATTTCTGAATTATACAGTAGAGCAGTAAAACAGAGAAAACTAAAGTAAGATGCACAGTGGATATGAAACAAGTGGTTCAGTCTCAAGTCGAGACTTAATCCACTCTAATTGGCGATCACCTGCCACCAAGAGGTTTATATAAATAAACTTGATCCACACCCTAGGCCAGGGTTAAACAATAGTACACAAGACTATCTAGGTCACACAAGGACCTCTTCTAATGTTCTTTGGGGGTACAAACTATCAGGCCACATAGGGACCTCTTCCATACTTATCTGTGGGTATAAACAAGAGTAAATGAATGTTTGAGTAAGGATATCTTGTATCCTTCAGTTTGATGTAGGAGACAGAGTGTGTTATTATACAAAAACACACATTTCTCAAATGTTAATAAAAAGATACACAATAGATCATAAATTTTGAGATAGGACTAGAAGTGCTCAGAGTGTTAGTCTATGTTGCGATGGACTCTGAGATGGAGAAGATGCAGAACTCGAGTCCTCGTTTGGAAAACAGAGTGTCGTATGTCAGATAGATCCAGATTTTGTTTTTCGTGATGTTTGATATTATGAATATGTTCTTGGGATTCCAGTATGCTTTGTGTGTTCTTTAGTAGAATCGAGTTTCATGATCCAATTATCCAAAATGTATATTGTTCTCACATTTACACATACCTTCTTGTTATTTTTGTCATGCTTTTCAAAAAAGATTTTCTGACCGCCACTTATTTCTGGGTGGCACTACTCTTTTATCTTGGAGTTCATGTGTTGGGGCCGATAGGTTGCATGTATTCCGCACCTCGTACCTTGTGTTGTCCTATGATATGTCTACAAATAAACATTAATTATTTCAGTGCATTATGGTATTCAAATATGACTGTTAGTGTTTAAATTAATAGAAAACAAAATATATTAGGAACCAGTGTCACAGTATGTCATGGAAATGGTTTCTTCTTCACACGGTGTCTGGATTGGTCATGGTGTCTTGTAGTCACAGTGTCTTGTTCATGGTGTCTTGTTCACGGTGTCTTGTTCACGGTGTCCGAATGTCATGGTGTCTTCTTGTTCACTATGACTGCTTATTCATGGTGTCTTGATGTCATGGTGTATGCTTAACGGTGTCTACTTCACGGTGTCTAATTCACTATTCTAGAAGGACATAACCAGTGGAAGACTCATGATGTATAATTCTTTTCAAAGTTACTATATTAAGACATAATCAATGATGATCATAGAATTGAATAAACTTAATAAATTGTCAAAGAAGGTATTATAACAGTAAATCAAGGATAGTATAATGTAATCAAACTGACTATAGCTCAATTAAGATCTTGAATGACTCTTCTTAAAGCATGAGAATACTTAAATAATAATACACAGGATTTGATATAATTTACAAGATTTAACCAAGTTGAATATGATTTTTGATCATTAAAACATGATTAGTACATGAGGAGTCCAATAATAATACACTAGGTATAGTCATGATATATGGTTTACCTCTGATATCATAAGAATTGTTAAGCTATAATTGGATATATATATATATATATGAGTTTAAATAATGATATGATCTTTTTCTGGTGAATCATATTGATTTTTGGATCAACACACCCCATATGAGATTTCATATATAAGTAAAATTTCCATTAAGTCTCTTAAAATGTTACCTAAAGATGCTTAGTATGGTTAGTGGTTTCAAAATTCAATATTCTAGGATGAATTTGAACAATGGAATTAGGTTAGATTGTGTATCATCCATGTGATAACATAGAATATTCAAACCATTCAATGAAATGTGAATTCAAAACAATGTCAATAGAAAAACTAATTAGACAATTATCGATGTGAAATATATAGTTGGTTAGAGAAAAGTGTTCCCCTATATATTTCCTAGTGGAAATTCGTGTGGTATAGAAAGAAGGTGAATATTTGTTATAGATAAAATTGCTGATTTGATATCCTTTATCACATCTGATTTTTTCACTATCAACTACCACTCCAAACCAACGTATCCCATGTACATAATTCCATTCATGTATAAAATTTAATTAAGTACATTCCAGAACCCTCATATATACTGAATCCATATGTAGAACCCTTGGAGAATGATATTTCATATGATGATCACCCTATGTAAATAATAGTTAATATGTACTTTTTAATTTTAAAAAATTCAATTAAAATTTTAAATGTTCTATGGTGGAAGCAGAAGTTTGATAATTTAAATGGAAACCAAAATATACAATATAATAGAAGTACACTCATATGTTCTATTTAAAAAAATGAAATATTAAGAATTAACTTTATGAAGGTTCGAGAATGTATTGACCATATCATTTATAAATATACTTTTCTTTTGAATGAGTGAATTTTATAACTCTATAGATAAGTCATGCACTTCATTGGTTATTTTTGGGTGATATAACATATTGGATTTTTAAAAAAATAAATATATTAACTACATATAATATATATATATATATATTATAATGAAATTTAAAAATATTATATATTAAGGGTTATGATAAAATCCAATTAACAAAGAAGACATGAGTGATGGACTTGACCAGTATGAGAATTCACTATAAAGCATGTATATTAGAATATATGAGGGATATAGAATCAATCAAATTTAATCTCAAGAAAATATAATAGTACATTCAATAACTAATGAAATATAAAAACATTTATGGGTGAATTTACAGCTTATTGATATCACATTTAAAACCATATGCCCTGAACCACCCGAAGAAGAATTCACTATCGCACACCTTACCCTTAGGGTATATTCTTATTTAATAATGGTTTATATATCTATAAAAATATAGTATGAATTTACTTATTTTTCTTTTTAATTAATTAATGACTATAATTATACATTTTTAATTATTTATTTAATAATGAGTATACATATTTTTTGATAAAATTAAGATTCTGAAGGTAAAAAATAAAATTGGTATTTTTCGGAAATATATAGATTCATTTAATACACACTACCTAATAATTCAATAGATTGGAATTTAATTTTATTTGAAGAAAATATTCCTTATTAAAGAATATATATTTAATTATAAAATATAAACTAATTTAATTAAGATTTTCTCAATCCATACATTGGTTTAAAAGATTCTATCAACACAAAAAGTAGTATTGTCTAATTAGTGGGAATTTATAAAATAAACTTGTAAATTTTAATATTTATATATTTATTTAGATAATGAAAATATTTTGTTTTGATAACATCATTTTGAAATTATCGAACAGTTATTTTTTAATCATTTTCTAACGTAGAATAATTATTGGGTAAAAATTAAATAGTGTATAAATATATGGTTTTTATTATAAAATCATTTGAGACTAAATGTGATGTTATAAATATTGAAAATATTACAAAAGGAAAAAATTATTGTTTCTATTTTAAAATAATTTCTTTTTGATATTAATATATTAATTATATAATCCATTAATAAATCATTTAAAATAAATATTATATTTAATAATTTCAGAAGTTATTCATTATTAAAATGTCTCAATTTCATATCATTAAGGATATTATTTCAAATAGATTGGATCATACCATAGAAATATATTTAAAAGAATTCCTCTTTTTTAGAGTCAATGTGAAAAATGGGATAATTTTTTGGTTTGATTATATAACATATAAAGCCCAAAATCTTAGTTTAGAGTTAATAAATAATTACCCTCTATTTTTATATAAAAACCCACCTAACCACCCATTCAATAATAATAATAATAATAAGTTTATCATAATTTTACTCATCCTTTCCCTATCTAGATTCCTCCCTATATTGTGGAAATTATATTTTGAATCTTCATCTCTAATTTTTGAATGTCCCTCTAATAGAAATGGATCCTCTCCTCTGCCTATTTATCCAATTACCTTATTTTCATTAAATATTTTGATTTCCATTTTTTCATATTGGAATATTTTTTAAATAGCCACTAATTATACATTAATTTAATAATAATGACATAAAACAATTATCTCTCAGTGTATGGTTTCATGATCCTTTTTTTTAAACATTCGGCTTCCAAAATTATCTTTTCATTTTCCACAACAATATTTTATATTCTGAATACCCACCTCTATTTATAATAAAAGGTATTCACATATAAAAACTTTCCTTATTTGATTGTGGAAATCCATGAATTAAATCCCACATTATATAATCATGGGATTAAATGTTATGAATGGTGTTATATAGTGGTATAATATATGTTGACTAGTGAGACATGAACATGATTTGAATTTTACGGTGTTTCAAGGAATTATATATATCTAGAAGGCATTATCTACTATTTTAACTCTTTATATTACAATTATGGTTCATGGTATGTTATCATAAAAGCACAATGCTATGATTTTTTGATGTATAACATTAAGTTTTTCTTATGAGTTCATATTAAATCATACTACAGTAAACATGATTTTTATTTTCCTCCCCTTTATATAACCATTACATGACTCATTAATAATGTTATTTACACTAATAATGATATGATTTTATTATTAACTTATTGTAATTTATAGCTCACCCTTTTTATAGACATACTAAGATTATCTTATATGGTTTTAGAAGAGTGATGGTATTATAAGATCAAGTAATGTTGTTGTAAATTATAAATGTATCCATATTATGTTATTTTAGAATGTACATAATTTAATAGAGATACTATTCCTCGCGATTTTAATGTATTGAAAGAAATTTTTTCATAAAAATAATGAAATAAGGTGTCTTAAAATTTAGTTTTTCATAGAGACTGATTAAATATTTATTATAAGTGAATAGTCTTATAAGTATACAATCATAATCCATGTCAAATTAATACTCTAAAAAATGTTCCATTAAAACATGATGTACTAATAGAAAAATAATTTTGTTAACTAAAAATACCATTTTAATATCAATATTATAGTCACTCTCACAAATTCATAACCAACCCATTAAATTCAAATAATATATTATGAGAACCCTATTAATGGAAAACATTTTTCCACAACCTAATGGATTTGAGAGTTGTATTAGTATAATCAATAATTATGAGATTTATCAAGGAAACCCATCTTTATATGACATGACAAGAAACCATAACATAAAAATATCAAATAAAATAAATAATAAAAAAAATATTATAACCATTTTCATTTAATATATGAATATTTCCTTTTAAAACTAATATGGTTATGAATATCTCATTAAAATAATCATAATATATATAGATAAAGAATAAGGATGTTATCATTACAACGTATCCTTCAAATAACAAAAGTAAAAACAATTTTTTTTGAATAGAAATACCAATAAAAGAACATCAAAAAACCATTTCATTAAAATTTAATGTCAACATTTAAAATCACATTAAAATGATATAAATTATAAATAAATTTTGAACATACTTTTCATTTAAATAGAACTAGAAACTAATAACTGAAGCTTTAATGGAAATAAAGGTCATGTTGGTGTGAAAATATAATGTTTTCATTAATATAAAAAATCATAATTCTTCTCAAACATTTATAAAAAGATTAATGACTGACCTGTGATAAAAAAAATTATGAAATTTCCTTTTAAAATATTTAAAACTAATCTAAATGAATACATAAAATAACATTAAGAAATAAAATATTTTAGGTATGGAATATTTTTGAATTATTATTTAAAACATGGATATATAAAATAATTATATCCAATCCAAAATAAGATCTAATATTAGTATCACATAAAACAACATTCTTGATTTTTAATTAATTAATAATGGAGTAAATCGATATAAAACATTGAAACCACTTTAATAAAATTAGGAAAATAAAAGAGATGTGTTACAAGAAAATATGAATATATGATACATCATAATGGAACATTTGATAGTGGAAATATTGAAAATATGACATTGTATCATAATAATACTTTTAGTATTGGTAGCAAATAATGAGTAAGATTGAGAATGAAATGGATTAAAAATAAAAATTAAATATAAAGAATATATTATGATGAAAGATATATCATTTCAATGGGTATTATATAAACCTTACAAAATATTATAGGTACATATCACAAACATATGTCCCCATAAAGTAAAATTTTAGATGAATAAATATTACGAAGATAATCCAAACAAGCTAGAATAGAATAAAAAACATACAAATTACATTTCACACATAATCCTAAAATATTATAATTGATTAATAAGTTATATGAAATATTATAAAATTTTAATTATGAAACTTTGTACCCCATTCATAAAATAAAAATCAAAACCCTATAGATAGAATTTCACGAATTATAACATAAAATAAGATGATGTATGAAGGATTTATTTTATTACACGTAAAAGGAGAGTCAAATATAGACTATAAAATAAATTTGGTGAATAAAATAAAATTATTCCTCAATGAAAGAAAATTTTGAGGAAATCCAATAACTGAAAAAGAAGAATTCGTCGTCATTATACCAATCTCTGGACATGGACTCCATTGGTTAGAATATTAATTATTAACACTGTCATTATCCCCAAAACAATACTAATAATAAAAAAATATGATGTATACTTATAAATTCATGGTTGTTATCCTATATGTATTATGATATATCAAGGCCTATATAAAATAATAGTTTCTCTTTATATAAACTAATTATAAAAAACACCAATATAACAATACCTCTGTTACAATGATCCTATTATAAAATATACATTTAATCAAAATAAAAAAATTTATTTGTCCCTATTATAGTGAACCATGATTCTCATACATTGATACTACAAATATTTAAAAATAATAATTACATTACATGAACACATGCCTGATGACTATAACATTGTATTCCATTAGGAAACTCAAAACATAATAATCAACTCGTTTGAATGATCTACAACATCTACCAAAAATATATACTCATGTTTTATTCCAATTAAGAATAACCAAAAAAACATTTCATTATAATCTTGGGGATAAAAATATGTGATGGGGTGATCTTAGATTCTCCCAAAGTGTAAACATAAGAGATATCAATCAGAGATATGATAAATGAACAAGATAATTATAGGGCTCTGTGATCATGAAAATAACATAAAAATATCATACCTAACCATTAATGGATTATAAAAAAGATTCATGTAATAAAACATTCTTATTTCAGAGAACACATCCCAGGAGAGTAAGAAATCATCATAAATCTTGATTGAACCATAAAATAATGTTATAAATAAGTGGTTCCATCATAAATATAAAAACATATTTAATATTTAAATGAAAAATAATTATAAAATCATCATAGTAGATCAATAAGTATACCCCATATTCTATTTTTTACATGGATAAACCTATTTCCCGTTGTATACCAAGATGCACTGGTTTCTCATAGCTGATCAGTTCACATATATTTCACATAGATTGTCAAGACACATCTATTTTCCAAATTGGAAAAATTCTATTGAATTGTTTTAAATAATAATTAGATTATATATAAATATTTACCTAAATAATTGGAAGAAAATATTTTCCCACATATCTAATAAATAAAACTAAATTTATGTGAACCACACTATTATAAAATGTTCAACATATCATTACTTTATAACCCATGTAATGAAATCAGTTTTAATAAAAATTTCATGTATTCACTATTGAATATCCTATTAATATAAATGTGTTTTATAAAAAAATCATCAACATAAACATTAACAGCACAAGTAAAGAATATCAATTTTATCATAAAATCCTATCACATTTAAATCATTTGTCCAATAGAGGAGGTCATATTAGATTGAGAAAAAATTTAATGTCCTCTTATACAATTTCAGGGGGAAAATATAATGTATTTAAAAATTAAATTTTAAAACTAAAATTAATTAAATTATTTTACACATAATTTTCATTAATAAAACCATGAAAACATATATTGGAAGAATTTAAAATATTTCATGCGAAAAATATGAATTTTTCTTTGATAAATATTTAAAAAATATAGATTTTCAAAAAATATTTTAGTTAATAATACCATTCCCTATTATATAGAAATAATAAAATAGAATATTTATCATTATTTCATATAATTCCATTTGTTCAATATGCATAAATATGAATATTCTTATCATATTTTCAGCAAAATCCAAACAACAAATAATTTATCTAATGAAATAAATATTACATTCATTTTAGAAAAGGAAAACATGTTTAAAATATATATTATAAAATATATAGGATGGTAATAATACGTTTTTTTATTTTTTTTAAAACATGGTTTTGGAATAAAATTGATAATCGGCCATAAAGAGAAATAAATTTGGATTTACATTTGAGAAATTTCTCAATTATTTTATATAACAAAGAGTAAAAAATGAAATTATTCTTTCTAAATATGAAAAACTACTAGAGATTAATAAAATTAATGTCTTTCTTGAGAAATGTATAATATTATTTCACCACTCCATGCACAATCATAAATAGTCCGGAGAAATGAAGAGATTGTCACACAAGACTATTAAGGATTTGGTAGCTTTTAATCATAATCCCATGGGAAGAATAACATGAAATTAAAATTAAAATTTCACTAAAATAATTATATTATTGATATATAATTTCATAATTTAATTATATAGACATCATAAAATATTATATGTGAATAATATAGGATATGTATCCAAGAAGGAAATTTGAGAGAAAAACGACTTACCACTATGATAAATATGAAACTGTAATCCTCATTAAAGTGATATCCAAACATGGATATTTAAATACACATAAATATTATTATAATCATCATGAAATATATTCATGGGAATTATATACACCACAAAAATGAAATAGGTGGTCAATATGGTTTATGTCTCAATGATGTAAAAAAGTGAGGAGAAAATCCATTATCCTAAGACTCCACATCCTTTATACCCATTTAAAAAATATTTATAATAAATATAGGTCTATTTTAATTATATTATATTTTTATACAAATATATATAAAGCCATATATGATTTACTGACTCCATATTCTTACCTATATATAAATAATCCCAGTTAATGTCACATTTTGGGTAATAACAGCTATCTTTTTCGTATGTGGTTTGGTTTTTTTTATTTTTGGACCTATTAATTTTATCATTGTTTAATAATATCAATATTGATAACTATGATATAAATATAATATATATTCATTATATTTATATATATTTATAGTAATCTATAACACATAGTGATAGAGAATGAAATACACCATTCATAGAGACAATACATAGTATGTACGCATGAAACTTGTTTCTATTTTCATGATGGATTAAAAGGAATTATGGATGATGATCTATTATTATTATATAATAACACGTATTTCATATATATCTCACATATTCGTATCTATCCTTAATACCTTCCATGTAATGTGTGAACGAATCACATTGCTTCATGAGGTGGTAGTCATTTGTACACAAAAGTGACATTATCATATTCTCCTAAAATGGAAATCATGAATTTATGTGTTATATAGTTAATATAGAATAATAATAATATAATTAATATATTATATAAACAATAAATCTATCATTATGTCTAACAGTGAGATGTGTATGTTGAAAAAATAATGGCATTATTTCACGGGGTGGTATTCTATCATACAGAGAAATGATAATTTGATAACTAATTTGATGGAAGTAGATATTGAAGTAGTTCATTAAATTAACATAACTAATATAAATATTTCAAATATACAGATTTTCTATACAATATAGGAAAAATAATAATTTATCAATGTGGAGGATGAAATAAATCAAAAAATGATTGTTGATGAATACTACATTCCCTTTAAGTATCCTCCTAAGTATTGAACTAAAATTATTCCTATGATGGATTTTCTTCCAAACAAATATTTATAGGATGATTGGATGGAATTTGGGAATTTATTTCTTCATGTAATGTCCAATAAAATGGGTTGAATTTGTGAATAATGGAAAAGATAGGGTGGCCTTCTATAAGTGGATGAGATGCCATGTTTTGTGTTTTTGAATAGAACTGAACAGTTCAACATTTTTCTTGTGTAAAAAGTGTCAAAAATGATCTATTATATAACCATAGAGGTGTAACTATAAAATTATGTAAATAAAATAGCATTTATAAATGATTTTAGGTCAGTAATACCCTTATTTTTTTAGTTTTACTGTTGGTAAATATATTTTTATCAAAGTTTCAATAATTAATATTTACTACCTTAAATAGAAAAATTTGGTATAAAATTTTGTTAACCATAACAGAAATATCAATTATTATTATTGAAAATATTGGTACCAATTTAAAAAAATTATTTGATAGAGGTGAAAATTTTATTTTAAAGTTAATCCCACAATTATGATGATAAATTGGGAGTTTAAACAGAAAATGTTTTACAAATTACATAGTTATTATATCAAAATTCAATTTGGAAATGATTACAATGAACTAAATTTTATTGATGTATGTATTATTAATATAATTATACGTTAAATCCAATTAAAAATATAAATTTACTTTATAAATAAACCAAATGAATGGTTGTTTTCAATTAAAATCTAGTATTTTTCACTTTTGAAAAAAAATAAAACCTTTTATTAAAATCCAAAATAATCAATGAGATATAATTTTTGAATTTTTATTTCAAAAATATATTTTATTTTAAGAAATATATTTTCTAAATAACATAAAAAATAAATTTAATATTATTTTCCAAATTTAACAAAACTAATTTTGGAAAAAATAGAGTTTTAATAATTTATTATGATATTTTCTTAAATATTATATAAAAAACTACAAAGAAGAAATTTAAAATATATATCAAATATAATATATATACATTTTATCATTATAATTTACATGTAGTAATTATTTAATTTATTAAGGATAAATATTATTTTCATGTAAAAACTATTTTACAAAAGAAAATTTCTTTTATTTTCAATTTTTTTATTTTTAAAAATAAATAATTAGCTACCAAAATATTAATTATATATAAATTTAAAAATAATAATGTTAATTTAAATAATACTATAGATAATCATTATTCAAATGTCTAGGTGATTGCAATCATATTGAATAATATCATTTAAATAATTTTACATGTTTGTTTAAAAAATAGTTATTCATGTAACCCATGCTAAACTCGGTGTTGTGTGTAATAAATGATAAAAATAGTTTTGAAGATTGTTAAATCAAAACTCGGTGTTTTGTTTTACAAAAAAAATATTAAAATGAATACATTTATCTAAAAATAATAATTTCAGAAAAATATATGTGTGTTACATTCTACCCCTTATAAAATTAATTTAACACTTGCAAATTATTAATCTGTTACAAAAAATATATTATTTTCTACCTCATTAAATAATGAGGTTTCCATGTATCTTCCATATGTTTGGGGATTCCCAAATAAAATTTATCCATATTGTTGGACATATTTTTAAGATATATCTTTATTTGACCCAAAATATCTACAAGGAATACCTTATAGAAAATATCATACTCCAAAAGAATGATCTATGAATTCTATAAATTTAATAGACAAGGTATGAATGTAGTTATGTCTGATACATCTAACACATAATGAAATATAATGTGATTCTATAAAATAACCAATAAAAAGATACCACCCTAATATGATCTTGAATTTTAATGGGGAAGATATTAATATGGATTAGCTTTTCTTTGTATCATAATAAAAAATTAATCCTTTGGTTTTGATTTGACAAGTTTTTAGTTCATTTCATACTAGACTAAATTTAGTTATTTTTTTATTTGTGATTCACTAATGGATTAGAAGATCCCTAATATAATGATAATTTATTCCTTTAATCTCTACTAATGTTTTCACTATTTCTAATACGAATTAATATTCATCTGCTGAATATATACTATAATAAAAAAAACCTCATACAATGTTAAATGTAAACCATTCCATAAATTTTTATCCTTGTTATAATTAAATACATCAATACATATATATAAGTTCACTAAATATTTCAAAATAAACTAAAAATTAATCCCATAATAATTAATAGTAATCTCTTAGTGGTCTCATGATAAAGAAGTGAATCTATTGGTCATATATTCTCTTGATGCATATTAATAACCATAATTTATTTAAATACTCAATAAAAACATGAATTCTTCCACATTTCTGGAATCAAACCATATATTATTGAATATATTCCATAAATTAAAGAATTCTACCACAACGATAATTTTTGAAATTCATTTTTTCAAATAAAATTAGTATTTTATACATATTTTGTAACACATAAAACTGATTTTAAATTTTATTATGTTCAAAAATAATTTTAGTTTTCATTACACGGAATACTAATGATATATTCCACAACACACAATATTGATTTTCAACTATATGTGTAATATTATGAAACACTTATTATCAAATATGATAGTTATAACTTAGTGTTGGGAATGGTAGGTATGAGAAGGATTAGTTAAATAATAAAAAAATATATTTTGAAAATGTGTAAATAATTAATTATTTAGTTACTGATTAATTAAAAATTAAAATAAATACAATTTGAAAGTAAATGTAATATTTTACAGAAAATCTTTTTTTATATTCACATTTTATTTATCTAAATAAATTAAATTAAGACTTCTTATTTAATTATTTTAGTGAAATTTATACATTAAGTATTAAATCAAATATTTATAGTTTATCTTATGTATTTCATATACAAGAGATACAAATTAATCCAATTTTACTCTTAAAACAATATTTTTTAAAAAATGATGTTATTTCACCATTGGTGTCAGAACCCTGATCTTCGTTTTAGGTACGGTTCTTGATTTTGGGTTTTTTTTAGGAAAAAGGAAAAAATTGGGTTATTTGAAATAAATGATGTGTACCTATCTTGTTGTGTACCACTATGTTCTAGCGGCGTAATGGACGAATACATGGTTGTGTGGTGACCTGACAGACCACATTGGTTAGGGTTCAATTAAGGTAACTATATGGAATGTTGTTTAAATGAACATGCCCTATACTTTTTGTCATTCTATGGGAATTTTACAAGGATTTCAGATTTCCTGGGATATTCATTTGGGGTTTGTTGAGTTTTTATATAAAAATATCTACCGATCATCGATTCAAATGGATCCTTTTGAGGCGCTCTATGATTGGTCATTTTGATCTCCATTGTGATGGAATGAGGCTGGTAAGACCTAACTATTAGGAACAACCTTAGTGTAAGAGTCATCTGAAAAGGTCAAGCTAAACAGGCAGTGGTTATTAACAGCTCAGAATCACCAGAACTCCTTTGTTGATCAAAGATGCTGATATTTAGATTTTTCTATAGGTGGATGGGTGTTCCTATAAGTAGACCTTCATTTGGGTCAATGTCATTTGGGTAAGAGGGGGAATCTAATGTCATGGTATATCAGACATTTTGAGATCATCGAGAGGGTTGGTATGTAGACATACTATTTATCTTTTCCTTCACAGTTTACATTGATTCATGATGTATTATATGTTTCACAGTTGAAAAGGTATAACCCAAATCTGTCTCATGTGCTAAATTAAGAAGAGTTGGAAATAGATATAGATTTATCTGTGTTTGAATGGAATGTGTATATTTTATATTCTCAAGAGAAATTGATTTATGGGAAGTCTATCCTATTGGGATTTTTCCTTTGGAAACATGCTAATGATGATCTTGATAATTGTGAGTGGAAGTCATGGGTTGAATAGGAACTCTCATTTATATTCACTAATCATGTATGAATTTTACTTTTTATGGATACAATGTTTTCATGGTGGGGTTTATTGTCCCAACTGTGATTTTATGTTTTTTCCATTTTTTTTAGTCTAAAATTTTTTCCTTGAGTTTACTTTTATTTATTGGAGAAATTTTGATGTTTTAATAGAAACAAAAGGTGGTGTGGGTTTGGTTCAGGGTTTGGTAAATTGCGCATCCTTATCCATGTTACTATGCATACAAGAAATGTTTTTGGATAGTGGTTATTCGTATATTCAGCACATCATTTTTAAACTATGCGGGATAATAATGCAACATGTCCTGCTTAGAATGTAAGGGGAGCAAGTTTTCCCAATGTTTTAGAGAGTCTTGCGGCCAAACCATGTAGTATGTCCAGGTCATTAAAATTTAGATTTTTTACTTTCTTTCCCCCTTCTTATTTTAAACCATATTCTCCCTAAATTCTCCCTACTCAGGATTTCCGACCCTAGGTACATCACTCTCTCTTTCTTACTCTCTTGGGTTGTTATTGTTTTGGTGGATTTAGAGTGATATCTCTATAAAATATTCATTTAAGTGGTTATCTTCTTTGATTTACCCACATTTTCTAGGGTTTCACTCATTTTTTCATTGGGGTTTTTGTTCTCTAATAGTTTGGTTGACCATTTTATTGTTAGATCATGATTTTTAGGGTTCTATCTTGATGTTTATGGTTTAATATTTTCTTCATAGGGTTTTTGTGAGGTGTGGTTTTTATTTTGCACCATTTTTTGAAATTTTCTTTCCTCAAGGTATGGGGTTCCATAATTAAAAATTAGTTTATGATTTTATTATGCTTTATTGTATTATTTTCTATGTTTTTTGTGTTGTAAATGAGGTTTGAAATGTGTTTTTAAATTTATTAAATGTGTTTCTGTTTGAGAAGATGGGTTTTCAAAGGAATTGAGTTATGTTCAATGTGTATTTCACATGTTCCTCTTTGTTTTACCTCTTAAAGGTGTTTGATAAAATGTTTGTATGGTGTGAAACGTCATTTGAAAATTTTTTGTGTCAATTGGATTCAAAAAGTGCTACGGTTATGATAATAGTGTTTTATCATGTGATATTGTGTTTTTTTCCTTGTACCAGTGAATATAGTGATACATGAGATATGTGAAATGAAAACTGAGCATGAAGGGGGAACCTAGGTATATAGGTCGAAAGACTAGAACTTGTATGTTAGTTGACTCAAAAGTAGCTTTTCCCTGATTGATCTATACGGATTGACAAATACAATACTAATTATACCATGATGATGATCGGAAACCAGAAGGCCTATGTGATGTTCCCTCCCAGCGGCTCGTGCATGAGAAAGTTGTTTTTTGTGGTTATTATACCACATTTCATTAATATATGATGTTCCTAGTGTCCCACTTTATATAGTGCCTATAGGTTTTTCCTGTTCCTTTGTGCTCTTGTGATATCATACATTCCATCATCCTATGTGTAACACCCCATGTAAATAAAGAATATGACATTTTCATATTTATCCATATTTGTGAATAAAATATTAATATTACTTTAAAGGGAATGCTATGCTTGATGGAATACCCAATATGCAACAATTAGTTTCTTTGAAATCTTGCTTTGCACTCTAATAATAAAATAATATTATTTTAAATGGTAGTTAATGCCTAGCCATTCTAATGGCGGGAATGAACAAAACTAACTAAAAAATGATTATATGTGTTTGTCAAATATTTTTACTCTTTACAATAAATGTTATAGGATTTAAAATGAGAATGAATCCAATTTTAAGCGTAAACATTCCAATATTATTTAAAAGGAAGATTAACCGCCATTTAATGGAGAACCTCTTTTAAATACACTTTTTGACAATTTTATAACCTCTATTTTTTAAAATAAACATATTATTTATTATTGGGACATTGAAATTTACCTTGGGTTAATTTTTGGTATTTTTCTGACAATGTTCATTTTTCAATTAATAGTGAAAAATACAGCATTTTACATAAAAACTGTTTTTTCATATAATTTAATTATATTGTTATATTATATTTTTAATTTGTTTTAAAGTTTAATTAGAATATATTTTTACCATGTAATTCAGTGATGTTCATTGGGATTAATTTCACTTTGTAATTAGGCATAAACAAGTGCCAAACGTTTCATAAATATTGTTTCTAAAAAAACCCATTATTTGTTTTGACAACGGGAAGTTTTTTTTAAATTAATTATTGCAATTTATGTGTTTGTAATTTGGTAAAATGGATTACATATTTGGAATCAGAAGGTCCAAATTATGTAATTAAGACTCTTTTGTTTTTGGACATTATGAATAGTAACAACGGTAATTATCTTTAATTATCTTGATTAATGAGTAATCAAGAAGTTAATGATAATAAGATAATATCATAAGAATAAAAAATGACACAAAATGTGTCCTAAGACTACCGGTTGTCTCATGGCTGACCATTGGATTCCTTGTGCCAAACTTGGGGGCCCCATGGAATCACTTTTGTGAGGAAGTGACTTTTTATCTTTTTATTTTTAAAGAATGTTAATTGTAACAAAGAATGTATCACCTAAGTAAAATATTTTTAATTTTGTCTAAATAAATGATCATTTGTACTATAAATATTAATTGGAAAGATAAACAGATTTCCTACATCATAGTATTTTTTTATAATTTTTAGACATTAAATAAATTAAATTATTTATGACATCGTGATGATGCAGCGATGACCTCATTATTTAACGATTTAAATAAAATGGAAAGATAATGTAAAATATAAGACCTACACATGTCCAAAACCTATTGGATGGGTGTATTTAGAACCCTTATCACCATATCCTAGAAACACATCAATGTGGGACCATTAAAATCCGAAACCCAAACTAAAATAAAGTAACATTTCTTTTCTTTCCAAGAGTGACCCTCACATCCTCTTATAAAAGGCCCCCACCTATACCTCGTTACCCACACTCCCAAAGCCTTTGGCTCATCCACCCCTGCCCGTTTTGTCTCTCCACTTCCCTATCTGACTCCTGGAAGCCTCACTTTGGGCAGACGTCTTCCCAAGGAAACCATTGAGCTCAAACCAAAGGGAGTTACCCGATTTTAAGGTAATGTCTTCACTTGTGTCCTTTTGTTTTATTTTGCTTCTCCAACCCCTTAAAATATTTGTATTCTTTCCTTTTGTAACAAATCCAGTATCTTCAATATACTAGGATTTTTTTATAAGAAGTATTCGAGCTACACTTACACAAACCTTCGTCTAATGGTTAAAGAACATATTGCTTGTGTGGTTGACGATTTTCTACCTCACAAAAAGATGATTGTTCAACATTCTTCTAACACCTTAAAATGTGGCCATTAAGAAGACACTATATTTATATATGATATATAATATTTTTATGTTTTACTTAAGCTTCTGTATTTTTCATTTATGACATACCTTTATGGTTTCCATTATCGGTAAACGCGATATCTTCATTTAAGGAAGTGCGGACTACCGCCCCCTCAAAGTAATTTGATTCGTTAATACAATATGTGGTACATATAAAGGATATATTTAATTATATTATATATGATACCATACTTGAATAATATTATGTATCATTATGTTTTAATTACCTTAAATATGAAATATAAATGGAAGTAGCATTCATGCGTACGTACGGCTTACCGTCTCCATGAACTGTACATTTTATTTCTTGTCTCAAAATGTTATGTACTATTATAATTACATATATATAATGGATATATATGTAATATATTACATCTAAATGATGTATATAATTCTATAATTATAACATATACATATATCTCTCATTTTGTTTTAATTCCATTAATATGACAAAAAACTAAAGTAGTGTTCATGCGTACGTACGACCTACCGTCTCCATGAACGGTGCTTTTAATTTTTATCTCAAAATGCTATGGAATAGTATAACATTAATATATACTGGATATATATGATATTTAAAACATAAATAATATTCTGGATATGATGTACCTACAACTACATGGAAAATTATTTTCCAACAAGTTCAATTTTTGACTCATGTACCAAACATCCACAAAAACATCTGATTTGAACTCATATTATTAACCAATTATTAAACATTAAAATATGTGATATGAACTGTATAATAATCATTATAAGAGGTCCTTAAGAAATTATAAATTGACCAAAGTTTATTATTCAGGAATATAAAGAAACGAACAAGACAAGTTGGACTTGAGGTAAGGGATCCTACCTATCTCTTTCTTTGCAAGTACTCTCTTTTATGTCATTTATTTTATTCTACATGTTCTTATGTTGGAGGATGTTCTTTTATTTTAATCTTTATGTAATTATTATGTGATTATAGACCCTATTTGATCTCATCAGTCCATTTTATGATGTTTTATGTGGCGCCGTTAGGCTGCCGAATTTTCATAAAGGGATTTTCATCTCACTTTTTGTTCCTGTGAGATCCATGCTACATTGGCCACTATTTCCTTTTTTGCATGGTTTAAGTACTGCCAATTATTTTACTATTAGTATAATATAATCTCATTTATGGGTAGTTACATCTTCATTGTATGAACCTTCTTTCATGGGGTGTACATTTTGAAAGTTTCCCAAATCGGTAAGCGAACCTTTCACCCTCCTCTTTTTAAAAGACATATCTTGTTATGTCTTTTAATTTACATCTTTTTAGGTTGGGAAATGTTCTTTTATATACTTATTGATGTAAATTTTATTTCCAAGTGATGAGATTCCCTTTTTATCTCTCATCAACCCATTTTCTGAATTTTGAAGTGATGCCGTTAGGCTGTCAAATTTTACCAAGGGAACTTTTTAACCCAATTTCAATTTCTTTGGGTTCAACATGTAGTTATTGAATATGTCATCCTTTGAATATGTGAGAATGACATTTTATTGTTTTACACTTAATATCCACTTATATTTGGTGTATTTAAATTTGTCACACATAATTTTGAGACTGATTTATCCTTAATTTAAGGATACTTATTTTATAAGGGATTTCATCACATTTGACATTTCTATTGAGACATCATTGTTGTTATGCACCAATTCACTCATATATGGTGTATATACTGTCCTTTGGAATATTATATCATGAATCCATTTATTCTCATGATATTATAAAGTTCTGACTAAATGTTATTCCTCAATTATTGTATTCAAGTGTCTTTAATTTTGGTAAAACCACTTTAACCAAAATATCGCTTTAAATGTTTTAAATATTTGTTCTTATTAATATCCATGTTTTCAAAATGGTTTTAAGTATTTATTTATATGGATATTAATGGTTTAAAATTTTAAAAGCTTTAAGGTGGTATGGGACACTTTGATTCAAAAATCTCTTTATTAAATGTTTTAAATGGTTTTGGAAATGGTTTCTTTTTGAATGGATTCATTATTTCAATATACTAAAATGTTATTTTGTGACTGAAATGTGGAAATTTTATGTTTACTTTACGCATGCTTTATGTGATACGTTTATGTCATGGTTCTTGGGCATTGTTATGAAAATGGGTGGTTTTGTGATAAACTAAGGGTGGGTGAGCCCGATACAGCTCTCCAATGCATTTGGTAACGCGAAGGAGTGAAACATTAAGGTTTATCCGAAGAGATTTAGGGAATATACTATGGTGGGTATTCCAAACGTAACCAAGAGGTTTACTCCCTATGTAAGAATGTTATGAATGCCTCATCTTACCTTTTATGTCTTATGATTTATATTATTTATTAATGATTTGGTGAGGTATGTTAAAGATCCTATGTTTTATGGGTAATGTACGATTTCATTATTATGTATATATGAACTCATGTTTCCGTTCCATATTTTTTTTATAACCCTTACTGAGATTTTTATGCTCATCCCAAGTTTTTTGAAATGTTTTTCATAGGTTAAGGGAAAGTTACATGAAATGATGATAGTGTCAAGGAAGTGTCAAGAAAGAATCCATGTTTTATTTTAAATACGTTTCCATTGAGGGGAAAAATGAATACTATATTTTATGTAACCACTTTGTTTAAATGTGGAATGTAATGAAAGTTTTATGATCTAATTCTCTAAAACTATAAAACTGAAAAGATCCTCAATTTGTAATCTTCTAATAACTCATGATTAATTAAGGTTTAAGGCTGGGGCTTTATACTGTGACACCCTTTGATGGTTAATTCAAAAGAAAATCTTGTTTTTCTTTAATGTTCTTTCTAGAATAATGTTTATAGATTTTATTTCTTAAAAATTTGGATGTAAATTGTCTTATAATGTTTTTAGAATGGAATATATTTATTGGGTGGCATCCTACCAGTCTTTAGATCACACCCTAAATACACTTTTGGGTGTCTGTTGGACATGTTATGTTTAAATCAGGTAAAGGAAAGGAATATAGAGATGGTAGTTTGGGTTTCTAGTGGTCTTACTTGTGTGATGTTTTTGGTTCCAGTGGATTGACGGTGTCATCCCCCTCAGTATATGTTAGTTTTTGGGATAGTTTGTTGTTAATGTTTTGTTGTATCTCTTTTGGGTTTTTGTTTACAGTTGTAAAACATGAATATGAAAGTTGTTATGCCTAGTTTTCTTATATTTCTTCATAATTGTGTTCTTTATTTTTTTGGGTTGTTTATACCAAATAAATTAGTAAAATAATTCCCAAATAATGCTTTTTATTCACAGGAATTGGTTTCCAGCACATGGGGATTGGGAACACCCTTCGGGCCACTCCCTGAACTAGGTTGAGTGTCGAGATGTATGTCACTTCGACTAGGTTCATACCATGTTTCATGTGTCAGAGCTCCATAGGTACATGGATTATCTTATTCTTATCAGGGACTATAAGGATATTGATTTGGAGCGAGATGCATCATATGAGTATCATTTTCTATGGATTGTATATCAGTGTGAGAAGGATTTCAATGGAATATGGTGCCACTTTTCTAGACCATTTACCAGCATGGATGGATCTAAGAAGAGACCTAGGAGAGGGAGGCTAATGTTTGAGCTCAATGGCATGACTTATTTGATCAGGAACCATAGGTCCACTTCTCAATAATGATAAATCCTTAGAGGGGTGAAATTATAAAAAACTAAAACTTTTTCCCTTAATAAAAATCCATATTTACATTCTTATACTTCTTTTTTGAGTTATGAAATGTTTTGGAAAATGTTTATGGTATTTGAGAAGATTTTATAAGATTAAATATTTTTTAGTGAGCTATCTAGAAAAGAATGTGGAACCATTCCATAGTCCTCATAACCATGCCATAGAGGAGTTAGTTACACCATAATGGAGGGGTTTTTCATAGTGGGTTGGTGGAATAAAGTTCAATCTGCAAGGAAAATGGTTGTATCTTGGCGATTTTGACCGGTGGTGTTTTCAACGCAGCCTTCATCATGGAGGGATATTCATAGAGGTTGTTCCAAATTGAGAAAAACCACACTATATAGTCCTTTTCTATGTCAGTTTTAGATCATTGTTCTAGCAATTCAAGATTTTATTTTAAATATTTAAAATATCTAATTTGGAACAATATCATGTCATTTCGTTTTAGAAAATAAATTGGATTTTTGAGGGATTGTCACAAGTATTAGACCTCCAACGATCCCCTATATATAAATACTATTTCCACTCTTCATTATATATCATTCCAAGAGTTCCTAAGGGATAAATAAGTGATTCCACAACTTTATGTCATAGCAGTGCATGAACCAACATTGCTTCATGTCATAGAAATCCATACTATATCATGGAGGTCAATACATGGTGCACCATACACCATAGAGGCTCATCTATCACCATGGTAGTATTCTTCTTTCACATCCCTATAGCATGGTGTTCCACCCTATACCGTGGTGGAATTATTCTAGTACACCCATGCACCATGGTGTTCTACCCTATATTGTGGTGGTTGTTCTCATGACACCTCCATGCCATAATGCCTTGTTTATGTCATGGACCCTTTAGGTTTTCTATGAAACCTTATTCCGTTGTTTATTTTTTAGTGTGAACTTCTCTATTTTATAACCAGAATGAAGATTATCATTTACGGTGATTGACCTTTTGTAAAAATTGGTTATACCCTTTGACTTATTTTTCATTTTCATGCTTTAGAGCCCATGTCATTTGATATTAATGAAAATTTTAGGACTTATTAGAATATGAGAAATTTGGTTGATGTGTAATAAAGAATTTATGATGATACCCAGAATAAAAATTTATGCTAACATCAACAATTTTGTGGTATGAAATTCCCTACCATTTTTAAGCTCTCATTTACACATGTTTACATGTTAAATATTTTGTGTTGTCGTAACTAATAATCATTATTGATTGTGATCGAATGTGGGTTTGTGTGTATTCCATGAAAACTAATGTGATATTATTATATGAAAATTTATTAAGTATATTTTTCCACGTTTTATGTTGATTAACATTTCATTATATGATAATACTATATTTTTATTATGTGAAGTTATGTTTGTTATTCATATTATACATTCTTGTTTATTATCTTTCATTTAAAGGTTTCGTTCTTGGTACATGTCATAGGTGACTGTCATGGTATGGTTACCCCTTGAGGGGGGGGGGGTATGCTTGAATTGGGATGATGATGGTGGTAGAACAAGATAGCCTTGTGACTCACGAATAACTTGATGCATTAAAGATTTTGATGAACATATTGAAACACAATGCCTTGTTGATACCAAGTAGTGTCCCAACTAGATTCCTTGTGGATACTGAGTAATATGTTCACTCGATGCCTTGAGGATATCAAGTGACACATTGATAGCCTTTTGACTAGTTCTTATCATTACCAAAATCTTTTTTTATCCTTATAAAATTTATCCAAATCAGGTACAGTCATTGGTGTTTTGAGACTTGGTTAGTACATGACTTATCGGTTTTTATTTTTTGATCATGTTATTGTTAAAAATTTATTATATTCATAGAGTATACCTATCATACTTGATCACACTTGGTTAAGGATTCATTAGTGGTGTCTTTCTTAGTCTTGTACTCACACCATACTCATGAATTTCAGTGCTCTTATAGATTTTATAGTTAAGGATTCAACGAAGGGAAAGGGTCATGTGGTGGACAGTTGGGGATAGGTACATGAGATCATAAGGTACCGATAAAAACATTAAAGGACCCCATAGTTCACTTATTTACTTATATTCACTTATTTAAATGTTGTGGATTTTCATTGTGGCAGCCATTTATTACTGGTGTGACCTATATTCCCTCCTTATTCTTTTGTCTCTCTATATTTACTATATTGTTTGTTATATAGTTTATGATTTATTATGGAACCTATGACATGATATTGAGGGTATAGTCACCTCACTGATGAACTCGAACCCTAGAAACTAGTTGATAGCCTCTTGTATATAAGGAGACGCACATAAGGCTGTGTAGCATTCAGGGTCGGATTTGGTGGTTCTGGCCAGGATGTTACATTGACATTATTATTGAATAAATAATATTAAATGAATGAATGTTAAAAATGAGTGGCATTTAAGTAAAACATGAGTATATTGAAAATTATTAAAAAAATGAATGAGTTATTAAATTTAAAAAAATTAAAAAATAACAATTAATATATATTAAATGAAAAAAGAATACAAATATTAATTATGTAACTTACAACTTTATTCAAAAATTCATTTTTAAATCAATATATGCGTATAAAAAATATAAAAATATAGTAAAATTATAAAAATATTAAAAAAATAAAAAATAAAAAATAAAAGTTAACAAACATTTAATGAAATAAATAATATTAATAATGAATAAATTTAAAATATATATTTTAATAAGTAATAAATAGTATAAATTAAATAAAAATATAAAAAAATTATAAAATTTAACAATTAAAAACATAATATATTAAATATAAAATATTAATAAATAAAGATATAAATTGATAATAATAAAACTTTATTCTTTATGTATGTGGATTTCATTATAAAATTGAATTAATTTCATATATATGTATGTGTAAATTTAATTATGTATACATACACAGGTTTTATATATGTTAAATTGTAGAAAAAAATTTCATTGATTTAACAAAAAGTTTTTAAATTTATATTAATATTAATTAAAAACTATTTTTAATTAATATTAACTTTAAATTAACTTATAAACCATTTTCACTAAATATATGACTTATTATGTTTAAATACTTATTTAGAATTATAAAAATAATTTTTAAGAAAATGTTATATATAACAATATATATATATATACTTTAATATTAAATATGATTTTTAATAATATATTACATTTTCTAAGAATATCACCAATTATCAGGGTAAAATCATGCCCTGATAAAGAGAAGTATTATCAACACTATATAAAAGTAATAATAAATAAAACCTTTATCAGTGCTAAAATAAAGCACTGATAAAGGTGGTAATTTTGTCAACGGTTTTTAGCACTGATAATGATACCCTTTATCAATGCTTTTATCTAGAACTGATTAAACCATCTCTTTATTAAGGATTTTTTTAACGTTGTTAAAGGGAACCACCCAATATTTGTGATTTTTTATTAGTGACTCTTTCTCATCCCAAGGGTGAAAACTATACCGAAGAATAAAAAAACTCATTATATAATATTTCCAAGGTTTTCCTCTATGGTAAATATATTATTTTACCATTAAAAAGGTATCGAGACTATGAAACTAAAATATTAAACTAAGTCTCGATCCATAAAAATTAGGTCCTTTACATCCTCCCCTCATTTAAAACGTTTCATCATCTAAAAGTAAAACAACTAGAACCACTAAAAATAGAAGTACACGAAACAACCTCATGTGGATAATGATCAACCATAACATTAACTATTTTCACCTCCAAAGGTATGATCTCTAAAAAAATCAGAACACGATTCCCTAGGAAGGGAACATCTTATTTCATCCAAAAATATATTAGTTCTAACCATATTTAAGAAATATCTAATAAAAACCACACATCTACTCGGTCTATGTCTTTTCTAGACTCAACACCCAAAACCTTTCTCATTTAAAGTTTATCCCTCCATCTGGAATGAATCAAAAACATGAACAATTAACACCTATTGAAACAATATCAACCAATAAGGGTATCACTAGTGAAATCACCTCACTCCCCACATTTGAAGAGTGTTCTTGATGATATTCTAGGAGAACAACACATCCATTCCGCATACATCACCAATCACATCAAAAACATCCACACTAACATTGACAGGGTTGTTAAGTTACAAACTCCTTTGATTCCATGCTAGCTTATTTAAAAAATCCTACCAATAAGGCACATCCACCTATATTGATGTCTCACTACACAAAGGTAATATTTTCCTTCATCTCCAACCTCAACATTCATAGGAATCCACCATCTATATCTCAATCCTCAAAAAATGTCACTGTCACTATTATAGATAGCCTATTTCTATTTTTGTCACTCTTTTGTGAAAGCTTCTGATTTTTCCCATAGGCACCACACTATCCTCGCTCAACAACTCAATATTACACCACTACCTATTGGGTGGACCAATATTCCATAGTACAAAGAATAAGGTCATGTATGTTATAATGATCCTTCTATATTAGTTGTAGTCCCCAAGATAAAATTGGGCCAAGAAAATAAAATCCACAACCACTCAAGAAAAATCCTCTACTACATAGAAATTGATTCTAAGCAACGGGTACACCCACAAAGATCCACCTAATAAATTGGTGGATGCACTCCCCACCATAAGGAAATGACTTCATCATCATTTCCTAAAAATGTACAATCACACTGTACTACATGGTCGATGTTACCACTATAGGTCTCTCTCACACAGTAGAAGAGTGTGGGACCAATTCCATTAATAAAAGGTGATAAATATCACTCTTTATCTCTTTATCTCTCTTTGTGTAAAAACTAACGACTCAGGTACTTCCTCCATAATGTATTCCTAGATCCATATAATTTATGTATCAACCACTGTGAAACTATTGTGATACTTTTATCTCACTAACCACTATTAATTCAACATAAAAATGACAAATTTACCCCACGAATCTAGATTCAAACCTATGAGAGTTTATTTCACAACTGGTACACTCATGGGAAGATAAGATAAAATCTTTTAGACACCTAAAAGGATCCCCCATAAATAAATCCCAAGAAGGTTTTAGTCAATATTCATTAAAAATACACATGAGTGATCATCATTCCATTCAAAAACATTTAAAATGATATTCGGAATACAAGCTCATGCATACCTCAGCCGTTCTATGACACCTATGATTTTGGAATATATTTTTTCTAAATTAGTACTTTGTTCAATTGTTGTCTCCACACACACAAAAAACTAAAATAAGTCATGAATTATTTATTGTTAAAAATATTTAATAATAAGAAACTCTATAGTAAATAAAAAATATTTTAATAAATTATAAAATTAATTCAATATATTATTAAGAAAACTATATGTCATAAAAAGGCCTTTTTAGTAAAATATGTTTTTATTTATATATATTAAATTTTAATTGAAAAGATAAATTTATAAAAAATTTAATTTTAATTCAAAAAAATTAAATTACTTTTTGAATACCAAGTATCAAAATTAACAAAAAGTGCATTTTTGAAATATTTATAAATTTATTAATTTTTACGTGAATGGTAAAAAATACCGATATTGCAAATACATTTACTTCTATGGAATTTTTAATATAAATGTATGACCTAAAAGTTTTAATACGTTTTTATATGAAAATATATATTAAAAAAATAAAATGAAAATTTTTAATATACTATGTTAATCTTATAAAACCTATGCTTAACATTTTGGACACTTTAGTAATATTTTACTCGTAAAAATTATTCTTATTCACTTATATTAAAAAAAAATCATCACTTGTAGGGAAAAAATCTAGAAAATAAATTCAAAATTTTGTAATGACATTTTCATAATATGTATTGAGTTAAATTTCATTTTTATCCATAAAAGTTTGATCACTAATATTAATGTTAATGACCACGATAATGGTAAAAATGTTATTTTCAATGAATTGTTTTATTAATATTGTGTGACATTTATATAATAAAATAAATTTATTAATTCTAAAAAATGTGTTTAATATAATTTTTTACCTATATTTAAATATATTATCAATTATTAAATTGGTAATAAATACTAGATAATATTAAGAACACTTAATGATGAAAAAAAATTTTTTTTAAAAAAAATATATATATTAAAATTTTTAATTCAAAGATTAATGTTATCTTATTTAGAAATTTAATTTTACAATAAAGAGCCCAAATTTATATTTATAATATCAAATTTTGGTTATAAGTTCTACATTATATTTTTAATAAAATATAAACTACTAGGGTAAACAACTTGTTACCTAGGTAAAAAACGAAATAGTAAAATGTAAAAATCAATAAGTAAAAGGCTTGAGAAATGTTTAAAACATGTGCTAACCTGAATATTGGAAACCTTATAAACCTTATATAACCCAAAAATCCACTATTTATCACTTTTTGAACCATTTTCCCTAGAATAGTGTCATTCTATTTTTGAAAAATAGTGGGTGTTCATAAAAGTGTCAATGTTCTTCACTTATAGAAGTGGAAAAATTCCACACATTCCAGACACCCTTGAAAATCAAATTTTATCCTTAAAATATGAAACTTCTCTGCACCTATATAATTCCATAAATTTTATAAGCATCTAGTCTCAATTATTTACCACAATAACTTCATTTCCAATGAGACTTTCAATAGAATGTTCAAGGTCCCAACAAGAGTATTACTTATTCAATGACTTTTTATTCTTCATTTTTCATTTACAAACCTATAATAAAAATAGTAATATAATGAACTATGTTTAATTTTTTATTTATGGATTATTATACTAATGTAAAAACTATAATTTGTTCCTTCCCATTCACTTGGAAAAATAAAAGAACATCAATCATGTGTTTGTGTGGAATTCTGCCACCCCGAAGCAAAAACATAAATTTTTCACCACCACCTATATTCAATTTTTATAAGGATAGAACTAAAGAATACAAGTAGATATATTATATAAATATGATTATAATGATACAAATTATAATCCAACTTCTTTCCCTCTCATTCATTGAGAAATAAAAAAGATAATTGTGTGTTGTTCGGGCTACGGCCTAAACGAAGAAACGTATCTCATTTTTCATCTACAATATTTAATTTTAATTAAAATCACGTAAAATATGACTCAATTACTTATAAATATATAAATAATATCATTATGGTTTCTTAATATTGATATTATTCTAAAATAAACCATTTTCATAATCGTACTCATCCATTAATTACGGTATGTTCATGCTTGGGTCAATCTAACATCCTACATAAACAATACTATAAAATAATATCATGTATTGATATTATAATTTAATTACTGATGATATATGATATAAATAAGTAGATAATAATTATTATTTGTTTCTATAATAGTAAAATTAATTTTAAACTCATGAAGTAATGTACCATCATTTGTTTGTTAAAAATCACTAAAACATGATTATTGCTAATATTTTCTATAAGAACAGTGACTAGAACTCTCATATGATGAAATTATACAACCATAAAATATAATAAAAATTTAATTATACTACCTGGTATGATCTGGGAATGATGAACTTTTTGAGAAGAAATAACAACACTGATATTATGAAACTAGTTAAAAATAATCATGACAACTCACACTCAATATTGAAAATAGATTATAAAAAAACTAATATATATGTAGATAATAACTATAAATTAATTTTTTTAAAAGGTTATAGAAATGAATAAGGTCCTTTATTATATTATTAAGATAGTTATTTTGTAATACAAAAGATTCAAGTAGTTTAGTGGAAGTCAATAATTCAGGTAAGGGGTTCTTTATCTCAAATATAATTCTTTGAGACATGTCTCTTATTATGAACCATGATATATTAAAAATGGTGTGATTATGTAATGTCCCCCAATTTGGTTCTCTGTCAGATGGTAACAAATGGTTGGTTAGAAGACCTTAAGAGTTCCTGCCCATACGTAATAAGCTTTTGACTAGCAGCGGAGGTGTGAAATGTATAGTGGGGAGAATATAACCCCTGGTATGAACTATCATGAAAGTAGAACATAAATAATAAAAATTAATGAAATAAATATATAGACATAATAGAAAAAAATAAGATCTGACTGAATAATCCAATAAATAATAAACGATTAATTTAATGATGTGTTGGGATGTAAAAAAATGTCATGATTGGAAAAATACAAGTAAAAGACTAGTTAACCCAAATAATGACTTAAGAGTCCCTTGTTATGAACCCCATTTTGGTCCAACCTCCAAACTCCATCCCATCTAGCAATAATACATTCAATTCTAATGTGCTTTTCAATTTTCCAAACATGCATCCATATAATCTACTTGAGTACCAAATGGCATCCCAAATAGGGGTGATTATAACTCAGTATGTTGACATTGTTGTGTATAAACTAACCAGTGTGATAATAACTATATAAAAAAATTGATAAATAGATGTATTAATTAATTCAATAATTAATAAAATAAAATAACAACATACTTTAGCTATGTTCCATAATATCACTGAGCATGTATTATGTCCATTCCAATAACAAGCATATGACCAAGGTAAAATAACCTCTTTCTGTATCATCCGGGAATATCTCGTAGCATGTCTTAAAACCATAACAACCACCACCATATATCCTTAGTATAGTGACAAAAATATTTATCAAATACATATAAGAATTATAGAATCTGGTTAAAATCCCAATAATCATTATAGCGTGGGACAGGGCGTATCCCAATCTCTATTACATCATGGGACTAGTCCAAGCCTTCTCAATATTAGATTTATATCATATAAGTGTGAAAGTTCTAATGTGAAGCCTAATATCTATGAATTTCATCATGGAAAAAAATTATATCATATAGAATGGATATCATAATATCACATCATGTAACTCAATGGATAATTATGTGAATTTCCAATTATCTTTGAAATACCACTTTCAATTTAAATTGCAATTTATTAACAATTTTATAAAAAATAAAAAAGCCATAACTTAAGGATTATATGTCCAGAAATAACCAAAGTTTTCATGTCATGCTATGCACACTTTAATAAATTATCCACATCAATTATATTCATGGTTTTATCATCCCATGGGAAATCATAAGCCATGTTAGAAGACATCTAAAACCAAAAGAAACCGTGAAATGTTTCCATTCATTATTTAATTGGTTTGGGTTCATGCTAAATTGGTGTAATCACAATATTACATGAACATGGAAATAATCAAACCATAGTGTTAGGAATTAGACCCCCTACACTAACCAATGAAGAATAAAATGCTTCCCATGGAAAAATTTCATTAAGAATAAGGTTTAGATGATTGAAAAGAGGTTCTAATCAGAAAATAGATCAAGATCAAAACAAAATTTTCACAAAGCACAATAATTTCAAGAAATAGTTGGATAACAAAATGAGATAAGGAATAAACTTGACAAAAACCACAGACCATGGATTTAAGGAATTATTGGTACAAATGTAAGGGAGGTTGGCACTCTAAATTTTCCTATAGGATGTCCTACGGTCTAGAGGTGTATCATTCAACATAATATATAGAAAATCCAATGTAATGGAATACTTTAAAATAATAGTTCAGGGAATTACATGGTCTGTAATGTAGTTACACATCTTCTAAATATTTTTAATAGAATATACTGAAAAATCCATCATCAATGACTTTTTTTATTAAAACACTCATACATTTACACAACATGTAATGCATTTACATGGTATTTTTAGACCATTTATTCCTTTAAATAACTTTAACCTCATTTCATGATTCTCAACATACCAAGAACCTATGTTAACACTTTACCCATTTATACCCATACAATATTAATTCGAACAAGCTCGCATCCTATAAGTTTAGGTCATTTTCCCCAAAAAAATCATCTCGATGTAGATTCACTCTAATTTACTCAAGTTTTCTTGCATATTAAGACAACATTTATTCAATTGAAAAATTTCCATGAATAAACATATCCAAAGGAAATGTTAATAAAAAATTAATATATAGACTTACCTAAAAAAAATGGATCTTAAAATCTCACCCACATTATAACATCTCATCCCCAAGCTACTCAAAGAATCACTAAAAGGTCTCAATGAACTAGTTTTTTCACTGTGTTCACATATTAGAATCCCTCTCCAATGTCTCTTCTTGATCTCTCGCATGATTCCAATTCACTTGAACCTACCCTGATGATATTTATCACTACGATCCATAACCTGAATCAGATGTTCCTCAAAGGAATCATCACCATAAATCACGAAGAGTTTTACATCTATCACATGCAAAGGGTTTAGATAATATCTTCGTAATTGTGTCATGTAGAATATGTCGTGCATTTAACTATAGCATTGTGGAAGGAATAAATGGTTCTCCACTAGACCGACCCTTTCCACTATCTCAAATGGCCCGATAAACCTAGGTGTTATCATTAACTTTTTCATGATACAAAATATCCCCAAATAAGGAATAATTCGAAGGGAAACATTATAAAAATCATCAAACTCCATAGTTCATCTTTTAGGGTCACCAGATTATTTCTGATTACTGTCTATGGTCACCAACCTTCGCATGATCAACTAAACCTACTTAGATGTCTCCTTTACAATATTAGTCTCAACAAGTGTTGACTCACCTTCCTCCAACAGAAAAATAGGTGAATGGTATGTCCTACAATACAAAGCCAAAAAAGGATTCATTTGGATCAATACCTGGAAGATATTTTTATATATAAACTCCCTGAGTTTCATATGATTCTCCCATGAACAAAAAAAATCCAAAACACAGAAGTGTAACATATCCTCTAAAACCTAAATCGTCTTCTCAGGTTGACCATCATATTGTGGATGATAAGCTAATCTAAAAAGAACCCATGATCCCAGATCCTTCTCAAGACCCAGCCAGAAATGTGATTTGAAATGTGGATCTCTATATGAGATGATACTCCTTGGAACACCATGAAATTGAACCACCTTGTGCATGTAAATACTAGCTAGATAATCAAATGTGAAGGATTCTCTAATAGGTAAGAAGTGATATACCTTAGTTAGTCGATCCACAATAACCCACATAATATCATTCTTACGGGTTTCCTGGGTAATCATGTCACAAAATCCA
Organism: Viscum album; assembly: GCA_963277665.1. Lineage (NCBI taxonomy): Eukaryota > Viridiplantae > Streptophyta > Magnoliopsida > Santalales > Viscaceae > Viscum > Viscum album. The sequence continues at coordinate 1,199,400,831 of OY728156.1, read as the reverse complement.
TTATTAAATCATTCTATTTCCACTCTATAATGGTCAAAGTCTATAAAATTTCATCTTTCCTCTAATTCCTAGCTTTCACCTACTAATAAGATAATCATCTATATATGAATCATTAAAACTTCTTCTTCATTCCAAACCACCAGTATTGTTTATGGATGTCATAATACATATATGTTTTACAAGATACACTACCCATCATGAAGCATGAAACTCCCTCATCAGCTCCATGCATAAAGCCCGTAGGAACCCATACATGGCCTCTCCAAAGAAGAGAATTTTTTCTTCTGAGAGACCATCTTAATGGTGTCTCCCCCCATATAATACTTTCTCAAAAATGAGCCCTCTAGATAAGAAAACTATTTAGTTTTAATATAGTCTAAAACCATGGGTATAATAAATGTTGATGTTAGAGATAACCATCACTAAGACTAATGAACATCCAGATTCATTTCTACAAAGAGGGTGATTATCCACCACCCATCACAAGAATATCATACTGCTTATTTGTGTTTATTTCAGTTCAAAACATAGGCAATGATGTTTCCATTGTTTAGTGTATAAGACAATTCAAAGTTGAAAGACTGCATATACTCAACGCACCTCCTCTATCGAAGGTGCATGTATCACTAAGAAAATATGTACTTGAGCCTCTTATGGTCTATGTATACCACAAAACTGTCACCCACGAGAATTTTTATCCAACATCTCAAGGCATGTACCACTACTGCTAAATCTAGATTGTGAGTAGTGAAATTACTCTCATGTGGTCTCAGCTTCCAAGATTTATAAGAAGCCACTCTAAACATCTACATTATAACTAATCATATTCAAACTCCAAATATATCAAATTATATAGTATAAGATTTACCTAGAATAGGTAAAGAGAGGATAGGTTATATGTTAAACCTACCTTTCAACTCCTAAAAACCTCTCCCAAAATAATTACAGCAAACAAAATTCACCCCACTCACATTCATCTGAATCATTGCTACTTCTAAATAGGATAAGTCTTGGATAAAAAGTCAATAATAACATACTAAACCTAGAAAGCTTCAAATCTCAAATAAGTTTTTGGTTCTTTCCCAAGATACCTTGATTGGAACTTTTTATGGGTCCATTGACACTCCTTCTGCTAAAATTACATGGCCCAAAAAATTCACATTATTAATCCATAAATTTCATTTGGTTAGATTGGAATAAATATGATGATATCTCTATGAACTAACGAAAAAGTGACAATTTGTGGCATTTTTGTTTGTATAATAGGACTACACTAAGATTTTTTCAAAAAAACCAATACAAACTGGTCTAGAAAATGATGAATGATCATATTTGTTATGTCTACTTGGTAAAATTATCTAAGAGGGGGGGGGGGTTGAATCAGGGTATGATTGATTATAACTAATACCCATTTGGATCTTGTTTAATTGTTAAAAAACATATATCTCTCTTTCACCTATAGTAATCTATGAAAAAAATGAAATCATGCACAGAACATAATGATTTTACATGGTTGACCCTCGCTAGTCTATGTCAAAGGATAATAAAATAGCGATGTTTCAATTTAAAAAATCCAAAAAATCTCACTGCTAATTACAAGGTTCACAATCGATCACTTTTATTCCCAAACTCACTACCTTTATAAGATTTAGGGTCTTTTTACCGCATTCCCAAGCAGCACTCCCTATATATCATTCTATGAATCACAACTTCTGGAAAGGATCGTTGTCTTCCTCTTCCTTCGCTAACTTATTTTGGAAGGGATCCACTCACTATTTATGTACTTCTAGGTACCTTCAGTTGCATGAAATCACGCATCCTAAACTTTTGTTAGATTCTGTTTTGAAGTCCCTTTATCACTGGTGGATGAAATTCACTTTTCTATATACTTTTAGGTTATCAGAAATTGCATTCTCAAAAAATATTTAGTGGTATTACAAGATTCCTTGAGTCCTCTGTGAACCACTTAGCCAATTCGACGAACTATGTAATAGGTATTCTTCATGGACCACCTCCTCGGAAAACTACCTCCACTTCCTCCATCATGTACCACCTCCTAGTATTGTCTCCGTGAACCACCTCTGCACACCACCTCTGTGTAATGATTCCACATACCTCTTTCACATACTACATTTTTTACCACTTCTTATTCTGAAAATTTTATTCTTCCATGATCTTATTCTTCCATTAAATGCCTTCTTCATTTTCATGATACAATTCTCCGTAAACAATATTTCACGAAATTGCTTCCGCGGACTGCTTCACCATTCACTGAATCCTCCCCGTGAACCTCTTTAAGAATTGGATGAATTCTTGGAAAAAATATTTTTTCTTATGAAAATCACTCTACCTTAATGAGGGATTATTTCTCCATATATAGGAAAATAGAACTACAAAATCTGCTAATCTGAGATTTCCCAAATCTCCACCGTGAACTACTGCTTCCACCAAATATTTCCCTATGCAGTCCATGTATTGACATTCACCATTCATGGAGTCCCAATTCACCGTCTTGTTTTTTTCAATGAAGACATTTGTGGGTTCTCAAATTAATGCCTCATTTCTGTGAACTACAAGCCATCCCACATACCCCAAGCCTCCCGCAAACTACATTCCATCATGTTAATGGATTCTGTGAACTTTTCTCCTTCCGTAAACCATGATCCTCCCCTCAAACCATTTTTCATTTCACGAATTGTACTTCCTGGTCCACATACAAATAATTCCTACATAGAAATATTCCTTTTCCAAAAACCAAAATCCGGATTTTGAGGTCCAAAAATTTGGAAAACATAGGGAAACTGCACCACCTTAAACACCTGCTTTTATAAAAACCATTCATACCCATTCATGGTCATCTGCCCTTGTCAAAAAACACAAAAACACACAAAACATACTAAGAGGACACATGGAGGGATTTTTTCCAACAATATACCCCTTTGGATTTATTAACAACACTTTCATAATTTAATATCTCATTTAATCTTCTTTCAACTTTTGGATGTATTCACTTATTTCTATTAAGATAGTGGTCAAGGATTTACTCAACACACACTCTAATCCCACATGATCCATGATCGGTGTGAGAAACAAGATTATAATGAAATTTTCATCAATGAAACACTTCATTCCATTCTAACACCACTCTTATTCTTGCATCCCAAACCTCAATTGTCATGATATGTTTCCTTAGATAAATCATTTCTAGAATTATTAGATTTAACACTCCCCCTACATCACTACTCACTTTAATAGCTTCAACTCCCTCTATCTTGTTGCTCTACCTAGAAACTTCTCCATGTGTCTTGACTAAGAGATTTTCTCCCATTAAAAACCTATAATTTATCCCCATTTTTCAATAAAACCCAAGGTCATTACTTTTAGGTAGGTAATATGGTAAAGAACAAAGATTATCACATTAGGGAAAAACACACTATACCTTGTGGAGGGGGGTCCACATCCATACTTTTTCAAGTTTGGGGAGTCGACTAAACTCCCAGATCCATCCAATGCCTTTGAAATGATTCTTTGGGTAAGGCCTTCATCAGAATATCTGCAACTGGTTGTTCTGTACGCACATACTCCAAATTCAAAATCCTTTTCTCCACCTCATCATTGATAAAATGATATTTAATTTCAATGTTCATTGTCTTTGAGTGGTGTAATATTATTTTTCCACTAATTTTTTGAACATTAATTATTGCAATAGATTTTGATTAGATACTTCTCTTAAACTCCCATATCATCAATCTACTGCTTCATCAACAATAAATGCATGCATTCTTGAGTAGTTGCAATATATTCAGCTTCTACGGTGCTCAATGAAATTAAATATTATTTACTGATTATCCAAAAAAATTATAAATCCACCAAGATATAAGGAACCTACTAACATTGATTTCTTATTATCTATTGATCCAGCCCAATATGCATCTGTATATACCGATAACTTTTGTTGCGATTTATTATTATACATCAAACCAAAATCCACCATTCTGTTGATATAAATACATATTTACTTTCACTAAAATCATATGAATTTATTTGGGATTACATTGATATTGTTCTTCTTAACATGTGAACAAAAAATATTTGGTCATGCCAATATTAAGTACAATAGACATCCATTTATCTGCCTATATTATGTGATATTGACCGCTTTTCCTTCATCATCTAGAGATAGTTTCAGCCAGGTAGCCACCAGAGACTTCATCTCCTTGGCATTATCCATTCTAAACATTTTCAAAACATCCTTGGCATATTTATATTGAGAAATTAATGTGTCATTCCTTCCTTTTGTTACCTTTATATCAATGAAAAATTTTATTTCACCAATCATTGTCATTTCAAACTCAATTTTCATGAATTAAGAAAACTATATACATTGTGCATCATCTGATCCTCAAAAGATTATGTGATTGACATATACTAGCACCATCATCTTTTAATTACTTTAGTGATTGATATATAGATTATAATCAACTCCACCATGCTTAAAACTAGGTTTTTTCAGAAACTGGTCTAGTCTTGAATACCATGATCATGGTGCTTACATCAAACCATATAAATCCTTCTTTATCTTAAAAACTTGGTTCTCATATTCATGAATGATAAAAACTTCTTTCTACTCAATATAAACTTCTTATTCTAGAACCCCATTCAAAAATACCGACTTGACATCCATCTAGAGAACTTTGAACTATCTTGGCACTACTATGGCCATGAATAGTTTGATTATCTATATCCTTGAAACATGTGAAAATATTTCATCAACATTGATACCCTCTATCATGGAGTACTCTTCTCATAGTAGTCATGTTTTTTTTTCGAATCACAACACCATATTCATTAAACTTGTTACGAAAGACCCATTTCATCCAGATGACATTCAGGTCTTTTGGTCTCGAAACAATCACCCATGTCAGATTCTTATCAATTTGTTGAAGCTCCTCATTCATAGCTTAAATTCAATTCTCATCACCAATTACTTCATCCAAAAAAATACGCTCTACCTATGATAAGTATGATTTTTGTTATAGACACTTCATCCTCTATGCCTACACTAGAACTATCTGATTACTAATTATGTTTTTTCTATCAATTTCAGATATTCTCTTCTGTCTTTGTGTAGATACTGAATTTTTCTCATCCTTTTCATCATTTGAATATTCATCTGAATCAACCTCAAAAATTGAAACATCCCATGATCTTCATCTATCTTCCTCGGTACCCTCCTAAGACTGATCATGTATTTTTTTAAGATTCTACTCATTCTACACTACAGTTACATCATGAATTTCATCTTCCTTTCCAAGAATCTTGTTATAGAATTTTCATTCTTTCCTTTTAATTTAATATCCAATAAATATTCCTTTATCTCCATTATTTTTTTCTCCTTATTGAGAATGAAACACTTACTTTCGACGAATCGAAAGTACTTAAAAGATGGATTATTTCCATACCATAACTCATATAGAGTCTTCTCTTCTTTTGGCCATTGAAATTATCAATTAGAAGTGTATACTTCTTTTATCACTGCATTCTTCCAAAATTTCTCTAGAAGATATTTCTCATTGAGCAATGTTCTAGCCATGTTGTAAACAATATAACTTCTTCTCTAAAATAATTCATTCTATTGTGGATTTATAACTACTAAAACATGAGGACTTATTCCATGTTTATCGATATAATATTCCACTTGGCTACTTATTAAATCTATTCCATTATCTATTTATATCATTATGATATTTTGACCTAGAATCCTTTCAACTTATTGTAAATGCCTTGTAATGCAACTGAACACCTCATACATGTGGGTATTGATTGATACTCATTCCATTATTTTATAATCATCAATGAAGAGAACATAATATTTCCTCCCATAAATAGATCACGGTGAAATTTTGCTGCACACATCAATATGAACCAACTCACGCAATCTTATTGACCATTGTTCTTCTTCCTTATATGTTTTTAAATTGATATTCCCTTGTTGGCAGGCATCACACATATGTATATGATCACATGATAATCTACGGATATCTCAAGCAGTTTCATATGTCACCAGATCTTATAAGAATGTTTGGCTCACATGTACAAGGCATTTATTCCATAACATATTATCTTCTTCCATGGATAGATAACACATATCTTTTTCTCCACTCACAAGGTAGAGATTCCATTTTGTATGCTTTCCCTACAATACAATAGCACCATTTTTTTCCTTGATGACACATAATTTCTTGGAAAATCATATGGCAAGTCATTACTCACACAATTTACTTACATATAACCAGTTGTGACTAAGACCTTGAAAAACCAATACATCTGCATGTCTCATGTTTTTTTCACAAACTTTTCCTCCCTATAGCCAATAATTTTCAACCATTCATAATTGCCAAATTTTACAATACCTTATTTATCATACCTAATTCCCATCACTATATCCTTGTTTCTTATCATATTAGAGGTGCATCCACTATCAATAAATCATATCCCAGTGTGATGTGACTCCTTGAATGAAATTTCTAAAACCACTTCCTACTCTTGTGTTTTCTTTTTGATCCATGTTTTTGAATTTATACATTGTATGGATTGATACTCTTGACATTATAAAAATATTATGGACTAGATTTATCCTATAGAACTGGAAAATGATTTTACATTTTCAAATCATTTGATGATATATTTGTCTACTTTTTATAATCAGAATTAATTTTCTTCAATCCATTCCTTTGTATTGTTGATGAGAAATATCTTAACATGTGTCTTAATCATCCACACCAAAAATAGTTACCATGAAATGATGATCTGGAATATTGAGCTCTGTATGACTGCCACTATTTCTCTTATTCCCTATTTATACCTCTTTTCTATGGATCACACATTTTTTTATTTTCCCATATTTCCATAACAATAGAATATTAATCAGGGTACATTAATTTGTTAAAATAAAATACCAATAGTTAAACCTAAGCTCCTCTAAATATTCAAATTTTTCATTGTACCCAAATTAATCTTTAATATTGGAGTGGATTCATGTTGTTTAACATCAAATGTTACTGATTTCTCTTTTTAATCCAGCACCACATCAGCCTTATCATTTGGATTGGACTATTGCATCTATTATGCTAGACCACTATTCTCCACTTTCATTCTTTTTATTTAATGTGTTAACTGTTTTCCAAATTTTGTTCTATGAGTTAAACATTTTTCTTGATTCTTAACACTTTTTCATAGACCTATAATTTCTTCATCAAGTTCATTGATTAATTTGATTTTATTTTCCTAGTTTCAGTCAAAATATCAATCTATCTTTTCTGTTCTTCAATTTTGAGTTTGTAATCAACCACCTTTTCAAATCTTTCTCATGTTGAGGGCTTCAGTTTTTCAATTCCATCATTTGGCTAAAACTTCTCTTCTTCTATTGAATATATACTTGTCCATCATGAACCACATTATTAGATTTCATTGTTTTCAATCTCCAAACAATTATATCTTCAAGATAAGCTTATAATTTAACCTGAAGGTCAACTCTTCCCTGAAATTATCCTTCTTCATTGTAACTTTCTTCTTCTGTTATGTAATTTCTAAAAACCTTTACCAAAGCATTTACCTCATGATCTTTATAGTCCTCCAACTCTTCTGCCTAAAATTATTTTAATCATTCAACTTATTTTGAAAGAATATTCTTCACTTTGAATAACTTTTCATTCACACTTCTCTATCCTATCACATTGGATAGATACTTATTTTGGGGAATTTAATCATTTTCTTCATTTTCATCTTCAAACTTCTTAGGGTACCTTACTACAAAACGAACAATCTTTCGACATTGGAAGCAAACAAGTATAAGTTTACCTTTGAGTTTTCCTCTTCCGTTTTACATATTTTATGAGATAAATGACATGACACACCCAAATTATCTTCTTCCAGACTATCTTCAATAGATATCTTATTTATGTCCTTGAATGCCACTTATTTGGACTTCCCCCATTCCAAATCATCACTATAAGAATTTCTCATTTCATATACAACAAAATTACAATGCAAGTTATCCAATGTCAGCTCATATGGATCCTTGACTTACAATACCAAATCATTAAGATTAAACCAAGGTGGATGTTTTATCAAGATACACTTGATAATATTTATATCTTCAATGATTTCTCCAAAACCACAAATTTCTTCAACAAATACATTTACCCGATCAAATAATATATCAGAAGACTCATTAGGTTTCATTTCAAGATCCTCATATCTGTTCCATAGAATCTATAACTTTTCTTCTCTAACTTTGGAGTCTCCCTCATAAATATTCTGAAATGTTCCCCACAAATCATGTGATGATTTACATGACATCATCTTTATATAAATTTCATTTTATAGGGATCCCCCTAAATTAGTTATCCCTTTAGCATCACCATCTAATTACCTTATTTAAACTTATGATAAAGAACCACTATAAATAGTAGTTAAAATACTATGCATTGTTGCTGTAAAGACATCTATTCCTAATGTTTGAATGTATTTTTGTATCTGAATGTTCCATAGTTGAATATTTATTCCCTCAAATATCAGAATACCTTTGTTATTTATCACCTCTATTACTTCTACTGATAGAGATACACTTAATTTTAACCTCCCCCTCTAATAACAATTGTTAGGTACACTAGTTAAAATACCCTAAGTGGGGGTGATTCAGGGTATGATAGATTAAAACTACTACCCCTTTGGATCTTATTTCGTCATTAAACCTAACAAACATATATATTTAACATCTTGAAATGTATGTATATAAATTAAATTATACATAGGACACAATTATTTTACATGGTTCACCCTCACTGGTCCACATCCCATGAGCATACAATGACAATGTGCCGATGTACCTAATACACTAAAGCTCACTTACAATTACAAAGTTCAGGCTAGATCACTTCTATGCCCAAGCTCACTACCTTTACTAGATTTAGTGTCTTCTCACTGCATTCCCAAGGGTCACTCCCAATGTCTATTTTTGTGGCTTGTTACCGGTGGAAAGTATCATTGTATTCTTATTCCTTATCTCACTACACTGGAAAGGGACAAACTAATAGTTTATGGACTTTTAGGTCCTTTTATTTTCATGAATTCATGCATCCGTAACTATAGGTAGATGCCCTTTTGATGTCCCTTTTTCACTGATAGATAAAATCCACTATTCCACCTACTGTTATGTTAGTGGACTTTTCTATGCAAACTGTTTTAGTGATTTTGAAAGCTTCTTTGAGCCCTCTACAAACAACCTTTCCTATTTCGTGAACTACGTAGAGGATATGCTTCCTAGACTACCTCCTCTACAAACAGCCTCTGCTTGTGCCACTATATACCACCTCTATGAATTTTCTCTGTGAATAACTTCTGTGTACAGCCTTCACAAACTGCTTCTTCATACCACTTCCATGTACCACCTTTTCTTACCAATTCCACTTCTAAGGAATTGCATTTCTTCATACTACTTCTTCCCTAGATTTTCTTCTTCCTTTTCGGACTACAATTATATGCAAACACACTTTCATGGAATCTCTTCCCCGAACTAATTCACCCTTCCTGAAAACCTCTTCATGAACCACTTTTGGACTTGGCCAAATCCCCATAGAAAATATGTTCTCTTATGAAAATATCTCTTCCTTAATGAGTGATTAGTTTTACTTATATAGGAAAATAGATCTACACAATCTATTAATCTATGATTTCCCAAATCTCCACCGCATATTGCTCCTACTGTAAATGGTTTCCCTATGTGGTCTGCTTACTACCTTCATTTTTTTGTGGCAAACCAAATTACCATCTCATTTTCCCTAATGAAACCATTCGTGGCTTCTCAAATTACCACAATGTTTCCTTGAATGAAAAGCCTTCAGGCATACCATAATCCTTCCATGAACTGCATCCAATACCGTGAACCGCTTCTGCAAATAGTTTACCTTTTACAAACCGTGAGCCTTCCCATGAACCATTTTTCCATCTTCAAACTATATTTCATGGTCCATATACTATTCACTTTTATATGTAAATATTCCTTTTTTAAAGACCAAAATCTTGATTTTGAAGCCCAAAAATTTGGCAAACACTGAGAAATTATGCCACCTTAAACATCTGCTTAGGTAAACACCATTCATACACAATCATGATCATTTTTCCTTGTCAACAAACACAAACAAACCCAAAATATTCCAAGAGTGCACCTTTAGGGATTTTTTTCCAACACTATTCATCAATTCCATGAATACCTCTAGGGTATTAGTAAACCCAAACAACATCACTACAAATTCATACAATCTATACCTTCTCCTAAAATTACATTGAGGTGGGTATGATGGTATCATCCTTAACTGGTGGTAACTATATCTCAAATAGATCTTGGATAATATCTTAGGACCTCTCAAATAATTTAAAATATAATCAACCCATGGAAGAGGATGTCATTTCTTGACCAACATCTGGTTCAACCTCGGATAATCCACACATAAGCGCAATGAGCCAGCATCCTTCTTAGAGAAGATATTTGGATAACCCTAATGAGATATACTATGTTTTATGAAGAATTTGTATTCTAGATCATTCAAATGAACCTTGAAATTATGAAACTCTTCTAGTTACATTCTGTAAGGAAGGGTAAAAGCTATCATTACACCCAACACCGACTAAATCGTGTACTTGATCTCTCGCTTAAGAGGTAAGTCGTAGAACTCATCAGGTAAAACATATTGAAAACCATCTACAACTAGAGGAAAATAATCATGCTCATTCCACCATCATTTTAATTAATAATATCAATTTGAGCCATGAGACAATCCAATATTTACTAAATTGGTACTGCAAGACTAGCATAAAGATCCCACTCACATTGGTGAAAATAGTTTCCTCCCTATTGAGATAAAAAAGGATACTCTCGTCTAGTAAAAGTTGATATGATCTTGATATGTAACTAACAAATCCATACCATGAATCATGTTTAATCTTTTCATTTCCATCATGAACGGTTCAAAAAAATAGTAACCACCAATCTCTAGAGAACATGCCCTAAAACATTTGATATTCTCTGACTGCACTCCCAATGATGTGTCGATGGTCAATGTACCATCTATAATTTCCACATTAAATCCCAAACCATTTTCCAAAAGAGTATATAGAAATTATGTAATGCTCTTGTATCAAAAAAACACAATCTAGGTTATATGATAGAAGAATCATTCCTCTGATGGAAGGATGTCCTGCATCCATGATAGTTGGAGTAGTATGCATAACATGCATCTTGATTTTCCCTCTGACCTAGGATCTAATATTACTACCCTAAGCTATTTCCCTTTCTTATTACTGCTTCTCATGCACTAAGGAACCACATCCACTGCCTCATCCAAAAGGAGTAGTGTAACTCCATATACCAACCTACTGAGGGGCAGCTGAGCCCCTTCCTAAATATGGTTCTTGTCTTGATCCCCTACTACTCATATATTGTGTAAAGCTCAGATAAAACATATAAAGATAACCTGGTCTCCCATAAATATGATACTCAACTATGGGGTAAGGAAAATATGGGATCTTGTTTCCAAACTTTCCACATTGATATAACTCTAATGGAAAACGATCTTGAGATGGATTTCAACTACCCTAACTTCTCTTCCCACTACCACCTTTGCAAAAACTGTCATAGAGGCACTTATTTCCACTCAAAGAAGATATCCTAGATGACCCTATTGAAATAGTATGGCCCCTAATAGGGGGCTCTCTCAGATTCCCTTCTGTGATGAGATCTTAGTTTAACATGTCATCAAAGCTGTTCAAAAAGAAAATGATTACCTGCGACCTAATATCATAGTAATGATTATATTGAAAAGTTCTCCCCCTAGAGATTACATTAGATATCAAAGATAGTAAAAATCAATGTAGGTTGGTGAAATTTATAGCATAGTCTAACACTCAGATTCCCTCCTACTTCATAAGCATGAACTCGTGAGTTTTTCATCCCTAAATGATTCAATGAATAAATTTCTCAAGAACTTTTTTTCAAATTCCTTCCAAGATAGCTCATCTTGTCCCCCAAGTTCCTCTATAATGTCCCAAAAAGGCATTGAAGGTTTATGAAGAATATACATTGAAATATTCACCCTCCTATTCCCTAGTGTCTTTTCATCATAACATCAAATTTTTATTCAAGAAGAAACACAGGAACAAGAAGAGAAGATGAAAAAGAAACAAAGAAAGAGGCAAGAAACAATCAACATGGCACTCGGGGACTAGGGTCGTCTAAATTAATGTAAACCATGAGCATCTACTTTTATCAAATTAACCCCTTTGGGTTTCAGAAAATTGATCGAAAGGAGGAAGGTGATGTCGGAGCGCGAGCTCGCAAGTGACGCAAGGTGGTCTACAAATTTGTTCCCCTCCCGCCATGTGTGGGCCACCCTAACATTGTGGAGGAGGGTATCAAATTTTCTAACCATGTAGAATATTGACCAGGGTGTATGCCCTTTACCAATCAGAGAATTTTGATGAATTAAAGACTCGGTCTCTTATTGGGAGATCGTAATTTTCCTCTATTCATAAAGGGAGAGCCATGATAGCATAGTTATGGCCTCTACCTGAAGCGTGGTTCCCTTCTAGTAGAATGTAGTAAATTCCACCACAACTCTACCACACATTTCCTACACAACGTCCCCTCCTCTCATATCACCCAGCAGACAATAGCCATCATAGTTGAGCTTGTAACACAAATCTGGAGGGCACCAGCAAATTCATTTCCCCTAACTTCTGTTACGAGAATAAATAGCTGGAGGATCACTGACCTGTAGTTGCTTCAATGAAGGATCCTCCTAGCAGTTTTGGATGATCGTGACTAGGTCCAGCGATAGGTTCCGCGTGCTCAAAATAATGGACCTCCAAGAGGGCACAACACCCTCAAAGTAGGCTTGGTTTTTGGCTTTCCACATGCTCCAACACCCCGCACTGAACATAATAGATCGCGTCATCTTTTCCATGTCCGGAAGGTTCATCCCATGGAACCACCTATCCATAAAGTAAGCGCCACCTTTCGAGCTAGAGGAGAAAGTCATGAGGGTTCCAAATAAAGACCACACACTATGGGCCCACTCACTTTCAAAGAACAGGTGAATCATGCTCTCTTCCTGCTGGTTGCGACAACAGTGGCATTTGGAGGACAGAGGGATAACTTCCCTCTTGACTTATTCATTCATCGCCACAACACAATTTCTAATCCTCAATATTAGAAAATCGTATTTGGAGGGGATCTTCTTGCACCAGTCAGTGGTATTCCATGTATCGCGAGGTTCGTGCAAAGCCGATAGCCTGTGGTAATCCTTAGCAGAGAATCACCCTGAAGAGGACTCAATGAAAATGCAAGTGTCGGGATCGGAATTAATAACAATCAAACGAAGGTTCTCCTACTGGTATGAGTCCACAACTGCTTTGATGAAATAGGGGTGGATGCTAGCTTCTTTTAGGGATATCAACGGGGTCGGGCAGCCAGTAAATCCAAGAACAGTGCCAACCTAGTTATGCCTCTAGAAGAGAAGCTTTCCCTCCCCCACTATCTAATGGTAGTTCTGTTTCATGTTGTTGATGAGTGGATAGTTCCTGGACCAGAGTGGGGATGAAATACCACCAGAGTTCTCCTCATACCCAACCTATCTGTGGGTCATGGAATTCCCCCATAGGGTTTTCCCTTTGATGAATTCCCATGCCATCTTGTAATACATGTAGTGAAGCATGGAAATAAAGCTCCTCACTTCAACTTACCACTTCCTGGATGGGCTTTGACAATCTTTCCCACAAAACCCAGTGTAGTTTCCCTTCAGAAAAATAATATGATATAAAGCCTACCAATATCTTATCAATAGACCTGATAACTCCTTTCGGTATAGCAGTGGAGGACATTGCATGCATGGTGATGACTGACAGTACACTATTAACCAGGGTAATTCCCCCCTCAAAGGAAAGGAAATGGTTCTTTCAGTTGAGAATCCTCTATGTGATCTTACTTACAATATGATCATAGTCACGAATCCTGTGTATCCCTTCATAAATTGGAGTTCCCGGGTAATCCATGGGATAAGATCTACGTTGCATGTCAAGCCTACCAAAAAAAGTAGGAATCCCTTCTAGGTAGAAACTTGTTAGAGATGTACAGGTTACTTTTAGTATTATTAATAACCTTCCCACTCCAGTAAAAATAATTCGACAGAATCTTCTTAATACCGTTAAAATATCTCCTTCCACCATTAATGAAAATCAAATATTCAACCGTGAACATCAAGTGGGAAACTGGATGAAGGTTCAGCTTCCTGTGACAAGGCAGTAAGTCACCATGGGATAGACCCCTGCTAATGAGGCGGCTAAGCGTGTCTTGTGATAGAACGAAGATACTATGAGAGATTGGGTATCCCTGCCGAAGCCGTCGAGTGGTTTTGAAAAATCCATGAGTCTTTCCCATGAAGGATACATCCATACAGGAGGTGATGAAGCATCTAAAAATGAGGTCTGAAGCCTTATGAGAGAAGCCCATTGCCAAAAAAACTCCGTTAATGAACCCCCACTCCATTTTTTCGTAGGCTTTATTCATATCCAATATGATAGCCATGTTCAAGCCATGAATCTTTGTGTTCATATCCCTTAGGAGTTCTTAAGCCTTGCCAATGGCCCCTTGTATTGACCGACCTTTAACAAACCCATGTTTTTCGATAGAAGTCCACTAAGAAAGGAGCATGTATAGCCTCAAGTTGATGATACTAACTAGTATCATGTAGGTAAAATTAAACATACTTACCGGTATATTGTGCGAGAGATAGGAAGGGTATCTGACCTTCGTTATGAGAACCAAGGTTGTAGTATAGGCGACCCATGGAAGGCTACCACCCCGAAAGAAGTCCTAAACAGAAGCAGGTATGTCATCCTTAACCACTTCCCAATCAACCTTGTAAAAAGTTCCAAGGAAGCCATTAGGGTTGGGGCACTCTCTAGATTGATATTCATGATAGTCAAGTAAATTTCATGCCCATCATTGTTCCTTTCAAGACAAACGTTGTCCCTATTAAAGACAGAGTGAACCACTGCCTCTTAAATGGTCGCATTGTTTCTAGGGTACCCCATGGTCATCCTTGGGATGGGACCAGTCAGAAGATCCATAAAGAACATATGCGCCATGGTTCTCAATGTGTTTCTTTCAACTTTGTATGTCCCATCTTCAAGAAGAATATTCAGTTTCGTTAGGTGCATTATTCATTTCATGCACACATGGAAATAGGATGAGTTTCTATCTCCCTTGTGCAACCACTTTATCCTGGATTTTTCACGTACCACACATTCCTTGTTGAGAATCATCTCCACCCATGAGTTCTTTTTGGCAGAGATCTCCTTGAATAGCTAGTATCTCTATCTCTCTTCAAAACATGCTTCCATATTTTCAATGCTTAGTTTCATTGCCACCATGTTCTGTTTAGGATGAGGGAGATCATTGGCCCATGCCTTCACCCAGATTTCAGCTGAGTTACTCCGGCTCTATGGTTCAACTACATTATGAGTGTGCTGATTTCCACTCTCTAAACATGTAATTTTAAGATTAAAAGGATACTTTTTCACTATATTAAAAATTAAATCCATAGAGAATTGCATAGTAACAAAGTAAACCTCAATATGTGAATACAAAAAAGATCCACTAACTCCTGATCTCTCTAAACATGTATTACAAGTGTTTTAGAATGACACATAAAATCATTTCATATATCCAGTAAGACAGATTCCCCATATACCAGTTCAATAGGAATGTATATTTCACATGAAAAAATAGATATGTTACTATTATGAAAAATTCATGTCGATATATCTATATGTGCCTATTATGATGAATGTATTCTCAAGAAATAGTAAAATCAAAAAACAATAACCTCACACAACATGTAAATCACCCAATATGAAACAACAACAACTATAACAAGAGCACAACACAAAAAATAAATCCAATTCCTTAGAACTCATAGTTTTAACCAGTACATGGGATAGCTACTACCATGCACAAGAACATTAAAAAGTCCCCACACATCATAGTCTCCTTTCTACTTGTCACAAATAGTAAATCATAAGAGAAGAAAAAATTCTGCTCTAATACCACTTTGTAATGTCCCCCAATATGATTCCCTCTCATGTGGCCTAAAATGGTTTCTTATAAGACCTCAATCACGCCTCCCCATACACTAAAGGTTGTCGACTATTATAGAGGGTGTGAAATGTATAGTTGGAAGACTATACCCCTTGGTATAATGTATTAGTGTAGTAGAAAATAAACCATACAAATGAAATAATTAAAATTATAGACATAGAAGAAGAAGATAATAATATCCAATTGAATCCTCTAATAAAAATTAAAGGAATAATGTAATAATGTGCTAGAATGTAACAACACTTCATGCTAGAAATAATAGAACTAAAATAATAGCATACCCAAATAAAGAAACAAGGGTAACTAGTTCCAAGCCAAATGTTGTTCCCGCCTCCAAAAAATATCCCATCAAGTAAGAAAAAAATCAACTACAAGGTACTTTACCCTTGTCCAAACCTGCATCGAATTAATTTGATCAGGTTCCAAAAAGATGTCGGAATAGGGTGTGATTATAACTCACTAGGTCGACACCACCATGTCTAAACTAACCAATTTTATTATACGTTTATGAAATTAAATGATAAACATGTATATTAATCAATTCAAAAATTAATAAAATTCAACAAAAACTGGCTTCAGCACCATGATGTAATATCTATGAGAATGTGTTACAACCATGTCAGCCATAACCATATAACAAAGGTAAAATAACATTCTATAGTGCCATGTAGAAATATTTCAGATCATTTCTTACAACCATGAAAACTACCACCATATAACTATGGTATATTCTCAACAATCTAGTTCAAATCCCTACAAGAATTGTAGCATTCGAATCAAAGCCCTATGATCATTACAGTATGGTACTAGGAATAGCTTTCTCTCTATAAGAATTACATTATGGGACTGGTCTGATCCTGCTCAATATCAACATTACAGCATATAATTGTCCATGTTTCATGATTGACCTCAATATATAATAATTTCATCATGGAACATAAGTCTTTTCAAACAGCATTGATATCACAATATCACATCATATATATCAATGGTTAATTATGTGAATTACAATTTTTCATTCAACTACCACTTTTAATTTAAATCATAATTTATTAATAGTTATATTAATAAGAAAAAAACCACAACTTATGGATTTCGTTCCAAGAAATCCCCAATAGTCTCATGTCATGCTAAACACATTTTAATACATTATCCAAATCAGTCCAATTCATTGTTTTCTCACCCCACATAAAATCATAATCCACGTTAGAATCTAATTGAAACCAAAGGACACCAAGGAATGATTCCATTGATTTTTAATTGGTTTTAGTGTGTGCTATGTAGGAATAATCATAATATCTCATAACATTGGCCATTATCAAACCATAGGGTTAACATTTAGACCCCTATATTAATCAGAAAATAACATAGCGCTTCCCATGAAAAACACCCACAAGGATGGTGGTGTAGATGATCACAGAGAATTTTCTAGATCAGAACTGATTAAGATCAAAACCAACATTTTATGAGGTCCAAGGATTTCCTGAAATGGCTGAAAAAACAAAGGAGAGAAGGAATAAAATGAACCAAAACCACTTAGTAGGGGTTAAAGGAATTATCGAGACATCCATAAGAGAGGCTGGCACTCTAAATTCAACTGGATGATGACCTAGGGTCGATGGGAGAAGGATACAGTTGAATTGAATAAAAAATCAGTCCTTTGGCATACATTAAAATAGATGGAAAGAGAATTAAAAGGCATGTAATGTAGTTACACGTCAATTATGTAGAATATGCAAAAAAACTCATCACCTTTGATTTATTTTATTAAAACACCAAAACAATTATAGAGCATCTAATCCATTTACATAACAGGTAAATTTTATATAAAATGTTATTAAGACCATTTTTCCATTTAAATAACCCGAACCTCCTTTATATCTTCTCAAATTTCCAAGAACCTTTGTTAACACTATACCCATTTATACACGGAATCTGTTAATTCAAAAAAACATACATCCCTGAACTATATGTCATTTTCCAAAACAAAAACTCTACGCGTAGTTCAAATCCACTTTTCTAAGGTTTTCTCATAACCTAAGACTGTATTTATTCAAACAAAACACACCAAAAAATAAAACACAACCAAAATAAAAGTTAACAAAAAACTCATAGAGAGTCATACCTAGAAAAATACAGGATCATACAAATTACATAAAAATTAGTTTATTTTTCCATAATCATTATATTAATATGGTTTAAAAAAAGAAATCATATTATTTATTTATTGTTTTTTGATTCAAAAGTTACCAAATCTATGAGGGTGTTTTCTAAATCATCTCTTTTTATTGAGATATAACGCTTCTTCTAGAATTTCTTCTTTCCAAGATTGGTAATATCCAACATAAAGTTTTATTCCATAATTATTTCTATCCTATAAAGGAAAAATAATTATTTAATTCCATATATAACTTCTTCTTTTATGACTACATGAAAACAATTTCTAAAATCCTGTTTTACAATTTCATTCATCCAATGATCATTACTCATATCCAAACATAATTTCTATGTTTTAAAATGATTTTCAAAATGATTTTAATACATGGTTATTTTTAAAATGAAATTAAATATTTTTATATTTTTATAAATTAATATTTCAATTATATAATTGTATAATTTATTATAAAAGGTTCTTAGAGGATTTTTTAAGATAAGACTTTTCAAGTATTTTTTATCTTCTCAATGAAAGTTTTCAAATCATAGTTATCTTATAACTTGTTTTTCTAAAACCCTGTTTATTTTTAAATTTTTTGTTTTAAAATTTTAGTTTTAAAATTTAAATCATGATCACATAGTTAATTTTGAAGAAACCATTTCTTAAATGATTTAAATCCTTTTAAAATGGGGTATTCTCACTTATTTTTCAATTGATTTATCAAAACATCTTAAAAAGTTATTTTTAACCTATAAAAACACCCTTAATGATATTTAAGTTACATTGGATATATTTTAAATCCACATTCTAACTTCTTTCTTTAGTTGTATTATGGAATATTCTAAGAATGTATTTTTATGTAACCCATCTATTTTACAAGGGTAAATTAAGTGAGGTTTGATGTATAGATTTTTAAATGTACTAATGGCATGTGTATGTATGGACGATTATTTTGGGATGGATGGAGTCCTATATTACTCACCAATACATTGGTTAACGATTAATATCTAATGATATTATTATGTAAAATGACTATTTTTCTCACTCCACTATAGGAATCAGTAATTGATACTTTCCCTACTATGCGGATGAGAATCAAGTGTTGATGCATATTCCACTATTTTTATGGGAATCAAGTGGTGATGTTGGATCCACTATTTATATGGGAATCATGAAGCGGTTATTTCTCAACTATGTTTTTAGAAATTTGGTGGTGATTTATACTCCACTATGTTTATGGGAATTATGTGTTTATTCATGATCTATTACGTTTATTGGAAATAGGTTCTGATACCTACTCCACTATGTTTATAGGGATCATGTGGTAGTTCCTGATCCACTATAATACCCAGATAATTTTTGAGTTATTTCATTATTAATTAATTTAAACTTTTTATATTTTTTCACAAAACACTAAATATATATTCTGTTATTTGAAATAACTAAGTGTGGCTTGCATTATATGCAACACCAATTCAAGATTGTGCTAAATGAAACTCTTAAATTAGAATTCATTACATTAAACACTATATTTTTCTTTTATTACACACAATACTGAGTCACCCTAATTGATTTTTTTACACAAAAGGTCAAGTCTCATAGAACTACAATATACAATTAATAATATTATTAAAATATTATTGTAGCTACCACATAGTTGTTAGAATGGAAGTTAGGAATAAGATTAATTAAATTGTGAAAATATTAATTACACAAGTATAAAAACCTAATTCTTTTTTATCAATTAGTATAATTAAATATAATAACTATTTGAAAAAACATTACTTTTTCTAAGAAAAATATTTTTCTAAATACAAACATAATTTTATCACAATAATTTAATCAAAAAAACTATGGATTAATATTTTTAAAAACATTTAGTTATCATATATTAAATAAATATTTCTGATATTCCTCAAATATATTTTCTATGAATAATATAAGAATAAATCTAATTTTATGAATAAAAATATGTATTTTTATAAAAGAAAATTTTACCACTTTTTAATAGAGAGCCCATTTTTAATATTATATTTGACACATTTATAAGTTTTATTTGAAAAAATAAAGTTAATAATTGAAATAAAAACATAAAAATAGTGTTAGGATAATTTTTTTTATTTTTTTATGAATTTTTTTTCTTTTGATAAATAGTGAATAATACAGAATTTTAATTCAAAACTAATTTTTCATCTAATTTATTTATAAGGATAAGTACTGTTTTTGATTGTTTGTAATGTTAAATTAGATAAAATTATAAATCATTTAATCCAATTTAAGACATTTCAAACAATATTCATTTGAAATTTGATATACAAACTTACCAAACTTTTATGTGTGGTAAAAATTAATTACAATGATTAAGAGAAAAAATAGTTTAATAAGGAATTAAATCATACACTTAAGGGCCAAAATGACCTAGAATGTTGTCAAAAATAAAATTTATGGAAATATGTATACCCTATACTCCATTTTATATAATTATTTTCATTATTTGAGCCACTTATTATTGTAAAATGTGGGTGGAATTCCCTTTTCAAAAATTTACAAAACTTCCACTCTTCGGGCACTATAAAAAGGCACTCACCCTTCCAACTTATTCAAACCTATCAAGAAATTTGGATCTCAGAAACACTGGTAAAATAATTTCCAAAAATCCCAACCCTAATTTTAGAATCCTTAATTTTGGAAAAAAATTATCCAAGGATGTCCTTTGGTGAAAACCAAAAGCAGTTACCCAAAGAAGAGGTAACATTCTCAATGGTCACTTTAGTTTTATTCCATTCTCCGCTCCTTAAACTATCTTTATTCTATGATAACATAATAAAATCAGTATCCTAAATATACATACATTTTTATATTCTAATTCTCATACAAACACATATACACACTTCCATCTAATGGGTAATGAACATACAATTCTTTTGTATGGAGAAATACAACCTCACAAAATGATATTGTTTGTTTTATCATTACAGCATATCATGGTTCGGAATTTTTATGGAAATTATATTTTTATATGATATGTATCATATTATTTATTTATTTACTATTTTATAATTATTATAAAAAAATTACCTTCATTATTTAAATTTTTTGTAAATATGATAAATTCATTTGTGGAAGTGTGGAATAACGCCTCCTCAATGCAATTTGATTCGTTAATACTTTACATTGAATGTATTAAGGATGGGTATAGTACATATATATGATATATATCTGAAAAAATAATTCTACTGAAATTATATTATATATATTTTTGTGTTTGTGGGTGTGTTGTTTACTTTTTTCTTTCAATACGATAATGAAACAGAAACAATTTTCATGTGTACGTATGGCCTACTGTCTCCGTGAATGGTGTATTTAATTTAATATTTGTATATTTTATAGAAAAATATAAATACTTATATAATAAATATATATGATATTTATATCATTTTTAACATTCTGTATATCATGATATAACTATGAGGACCAAATATATAATAAATCAAAACACAATAGAAAAATAAAGTGATTATTACCTGAAACGTAATACTAAAATTGAGTTGTTAATAAATAGGTAATATAAAGTAGTATTTAAATAATACATGGTATTATATATAATAATATAGTTCTTTTTATAGATATATAAAAAATATGTTTTATTATACATGAGTTTCGAATGAGTGTGAAGAGAGTCAAGACATAAGGTAAGTGATTTCTCATCTCACATTTATATATGTGATAAACATCCATGTTCACAACTCATTTATTTTTTGTGGTGTGTATAATACCCATTAATTTATCCTATGATTGTTATAATTAAATTTCTGGTTATGTATATATCCATTTTATTATCTCACTTTCATGGGTTTTATGTTTCAAAATTTACCAAATCGATAAAGTAGTTTTGCCTCAATATTCCTTCTTTGATAGATATGCCATGATATGCACCTATGTTCATCTATGAGGTGTATAAAATGAGCTGAGACCATTTATATGATTAATATATTTCAATTTATGATGTTTTAAGCTTCATTTAATTTCATTTTCTTATATGGGGAGTATTATTCAAAGTTGCCAAGTGGTAAGAGTCTATTTAAACAATCTCATCGTTTATATGGATTATTTATGATTATAATTCCACTGATGAAATATTACGATCTATCTATCAGTGAATTTCCTCAATTTTATTCTCCTATATTAATTCATGATATATTCAGGTATTGGTACCAATTTCCCACTCTTTTGTACTTAATTTAATTAATAAAATGATTTTAAGAAGATCCGATCACATTTTTCTTTTCAGTCAAAAATCTGTTTATTTCAAAAACAATGTTTTAAAAAATATTAATCAATTTTTTTAAAATATATTTAATAATAATATTCCAGAAAAATTATTTCAAAAATGTTTTATATGTTTTTAAATCTATTTTAAAATAAAAAAAATTCAACATGCTTATATGTTTTCTTAATATGGTTTAAAAAAAATTCAAAAGGCTTTATGTTTTAAAAATAATTTTTTTAAATAATAATTTATATTTTCCACTGGAAATGTTTTAAATGAAATGTTAAATCTTAGTTTATTAGAAATGTATTTTGGAAATGGTTTTATGAAAATTATTTTCAAATAAAGGATATTTAACAAAATAATTGTTCAATGCAATCTTTCAAAATCCTTCTTCATATAAGAATACATACATTATTATAGTTTATGATTTACTAGAGATATGATACTAGAATACCATTAATATTATTTCTTTAATAGTTAGTGTTTTGATGGAATGATTTTTATGATACTATTTTCTCTTCCATGTGTTATATTCTTTTGAAACCCCGCTTCATTTCACGGGTTAAACTTTTTTGAAATGATTATAAGACATATATATTTTCCATAAGAAATTATATCAGGAAATTATAATGATACCCATCTCATTTCGTGGGTTATTAAATAATATTTATGAAACCCATCTATTTTTATGGGTCATGATATGATGAATGTTTTATTATCTTCTGTCACATATACGTATGATTTTATTATGTGATGGTTGGGACCTATATATCCCTCCAATGCATTGGGTAAGGATTTATATATTATGAGATAATTATGAGAAACTTTTCAGAGAGATTGATCCAAAATGGTAAAAAGGTGTTTCATGATCCACTATGGGAAGATGGGGAACCCCAATACAATATGGGTAGATGGGGGAATATGATCCACTATGGGAAGATGAGGAATCCCAATCCACTGTGGGAAGATGGGTAAACTAGATCTATTCTGGGAAGATGGGGAAACTTGATCCACCGTGGGAAAATGGGGAAACCCAATCCACTATGAGAGGAATCCCACCCACCTACTTGTCCCCCTGCTTGTCCCCCTGCCAACCCCCTGCCCCCTGCTAGTCCCCCCCTGCCCCTTGCTAGTCCCCCCTGCCACCCCCTGCCAGCCCCCCTGCTCCCTGCCCCCTACTAGTCCCCCTACCACTCCCCTGCTTGTCCCCCCTGCCCCCTGCCCCCTGCCACCCCCCTTCCAGCCCCCTGCTTGTCCCCCTGCCCCCTTCCAGTCCCCGTGCCCCCTGCCACACCCCCTACTAGTCCCCCTCTGCCACCCCCTGCCAGCCCCCCTGTCCCCTGCCACCCACCTGCTTGTCCCCCTGCCAGCCCCCTGCCCCTTGCTAGTCCCCCCTGCGCCTTGCTAGTCCCCTCTGCCACCCCCTGCCACCCCCTGCCCCCTGCTAGTCCCCCATGACACTCCCCTTCTTGTCCCCCCTGCCCCCTGCCCCCTGCCACCCCCCCTGCCATCCCCCCTGCTTGTCCCCCTGCCCCCTTCCAGTCCCCGTGCCCCCTGCCACACCCCCTACTAGTCCCCCTCTGCCACCCCCTGCCAGCCCCCCTGTCCCCTGCCACCCACCTGCTTGTCCCCCTGCCAGCCCCCTGCCCCTTGCTAGTCCCCCCTGCGCCTTGCTAGTCCCCTCTGCCACCCCCTGCCACCCCCTGCCCCCTGCTAGTCCCCCATGACACTCCCCTTCTTGTCCCCCCTGCCCCCTGCCCCCTGCCACCCCCCTGCCATCCCCCCTGCTTGTCCCCCTGCCAGCCCACCCCCCTCCCCCCTGCCAGTCCCCCCAGCCCCCTGTTAGTCCCCCCTGCAACCCCCTGCCAGTCCCCCCGCCCCCTGCAACCCCCAGCCCACCTACACCACCCCCCCCCCCCTTGCAGCCCATCTGCACCAGGATCCAGAAGTTCATATTCTCATTTCTGCACTTGTGGAACTATCACCAAGAAGGGTCTTCACTTCTTCCTTGAAGGAAGGACGTCATCTCCAATATAAAACAAGAAATGATATGAGTTCAAGGAGAGATAGGTATGGAAAGAGATCTAATGAAGCAAAGCAGCAATGGTGATCAAGGTTTTCACTAGAGGAAACCTATATAAATAACTTAGAGGATGAGAAATACAAATGATCAAGATTTTGAAGATACTTGGGTCATAGGGGTTATCACTACCCTTACACTACAGTACCTCAAAATGGAACAACCAATCTGGTGAGGCCACAAATCCACATGAAACAAAACACCCCCCCTGCACCCCCCATGCCCCCCTTAGTCCCCCATGCCCCTCCCCCGCACCCCACTAGACAGCCCCACTGGACAACCCCACTGGACACCCCCTGCACCCCCTGGACAGCCCTCCCCACCCTACCAGACACCCCTCCCCCCTGCTTGGACAACCCCTCCCCCTTCTAGACACCCCTCCCCCTGCTTGACACCCTTACCCCCTGCCCCCTGCACCCCACTGGACAGCCCCCATGCCCCAACTGGACACCCCTGGATACCACCCACTGGACACCCCTGGACACCACCACCTAGACCCCCACTGGACACCCTTAGACACCACACCTGGACACCACCTGGACCCCCTAAACCCCGGGACACCCCCTGGAACCCCTAGACCCCCTCCCCCTGCTAGACAGCCCCCCCCCCCTACTGGACAGACCCCCCTACTGGACATCCCCCCCCTACTGGACAGCTCCCCTACTGGACAGCCCCCTGTTGGCCAAATGAAATTTCCTTATTATTGTCATAGCAGAATAGAGTTTTGGCATATGGTGTAAGGTTAACTTCCGTGAAAACCTACTCATTAAGTGTCCATAATGGACCAGCTAGTGATGGAGGTATCAGAACATGATAAAAGAGAGATCTTATCCTTGTCAGACTTATGGTGAGCTGGGAATTAGTTTTTGGGCAATTCGGATGTAAACAAAACTGAGGACATAAAACCCGACTTGCAAGCTTATCACTTGCACCTTCCTTAACGAGGGTCAGATCTCTTTTTGTTAAATGGTTTATGCTTTCTACTGTTACATCTGTCGAAGAAATCATTGGAAACACATGAATGAGATTTCAAGAGTTATATTAGATCCCCCTGCTGGACACCCCTCCCCTTATTGGACACCCCTGCCCCATGCCCCCTGCCCCCTGACCCTGGACACCCCAGGACAGACCCCACCCCAGGACAGACCCCCCCAGACCCTGGAAACCCCTGGACCACCCCCCTGGACACCCCTCCCCCATGCTGGACACCCCTCCCCTACTGGACACGCCTCCCCCTGCCCCCTGCCCCCCTGCCCCCTGACCCTGGACACCCCAGGACAGACCCGCCCCCAGACCCTGGACACCCCTGGACCACCCCCTAGACACCCATCCCCCATGCTGGACACCCCTCCCCCTGCCTGGACAGCCCCTCCCCCTACTGGACACCCCTCCCCCTGATGGACACCCCTGCCCCCCTGCCCCTTGACACCCCAGGACAGACCCCCCAGACCCTGGACACCCCTGGACCACCCCACTGGACACCCCTCCCCCGTGCTGGACACCCCTCCCCCTATTGGACACCCCTCCCCCTGCTGGACACCCCTGCCCCCTGCACCCTGACCCTGGACACCCCAGGACAAACCCCCCCCCCCCCCCCAGGAAAGACCCCCTAGACCCTGGACACCCCTGCCAGTCCTTCCCCCCCCCCCAGACTCTGGACACCCCAGGACAGACCCCCCCAGACCCAGGATTATGGACATGTGATTTGCTCTCATGCTACTTTCCCATTGTGGAGTCACCTGTAGTTAAAACCAGGCTACTGTTCATAAAAGAGGCATTGTTTTTTTAGCAATATGGGATGAGATAGTAGTGGTCAGGTTGCATCAGTGTAGAGAAGCAGAATTCTTAGAGAAAAATCAGAGGAAGATTCATTTTGATCGTAACGTAGTTTTTTAGACAGAATGGAATAGTTATTAGTAGCATAAGAAAGAGGAGGAGAAGTACCTGGAATAACAGGATCTAGAGAAGATTGTTGTTCGATAGAGTTCTGAGAGGGATTCTACTTCTGCTCTGGGGTAACATTAAAAACCTACATATGTTAGGGTACGAGAACCGAAACTGAATTTTCATATAAAACTGGTGCTGGAATCTTTTTCATGCCTGCTCGAGCTTCTAGGTCTATGGAGGCAGGTTTCACCATGGAGCTAGAAGACTAGGGGGTTTCCTGATTTTCCTTTTGCATACCTAATTTAGGTGTGGAAGTAATATGGGTCTGCTTGGCGCTTAAGTATGGAGTGTCAGCAACATCATTTTCTTTAGTGAAAACATCATTATTGTGGATTGAAGTACTAGGAGTACATGTTAGTTTCTTCAGTTCATTAGTAGAAAAATTCCCTCCATCCAAGATTGGGTGCTAGAGATTATGCTTTTCTAGGTCATGTTGATAGCTATAAATCTTTTCCTACTCGGTTGATACTCTAATAGTGTGTAGTAAAAGGTTTGTAATTTCAATTGAGAGGTTTTGATCATTAATAGAGTTTTATTCTTCCTCCACTTCATCCACCCATTTGGTTCTTGAACTATCTCTTATGTGAGTCAAAGTGTGAGTTTTTTTTACCCAAACTTCATGTTTCTTTTTGTATATTTCAGGCATGTCTATCATGGGGGATTTGTCTTTTTTAGGTCTCCTCATTTCCTTCCATTATTTCTCAGATGGTTGTATTACCTACTTCCTAATCACCCTACAGTTGAAGATAGTATGCCCTATGATTTTATAGTGATCCCAAAATGGGGGTTTTCTCTCATATTCCACTATATCTTCAGTTTTCTATTCATTGTCATTGAAGTTAATTGAGCTGGGAAGTTTTGAGTGAAGATTTATTTCAACCATTACTCTATCGAATAGATCCAAGTCAGCATGTAAGGTACTTTGATCAATTTTAAGAGCGGTTACTATGCATGAGACAATATCATTCAGTATTTTTCGGTGCCAAAAAACCAGTTAAGTCCATGCTGGACAACCCTCCCCCCTGCTAGACACCCCTCCCCCCTACTGGACAGCCCTCCCCCCTGCTAGACACCCCTCCCCCCTGCTGGACAGCCCCGCCCCCTGCTGGACAGCCCGCCCCCCTTAAGTGAGTTGGAACAGGAATTTAGATGAGGGCTTCAAATGTTAAGGGGTCTGGTTTAATTGGTTAGAATTAGGTGAGGTTTGGAATGGTTTTAAAGTGGGATTCCTGGTGGAAAATGTGGGGTTGGTGGCTTAGAAGTTGAGAGGTGGGTAGGCCTGATTGGTGGTCAAGTTGTGGATGGGTTGCCTAGGTGGATTGAAAAATGTTGGGGGACTCGAAAGGAGTTCATAGTGGCTAAATTGAAGTGGGATCTTGGAATTGTAAAAGGGCTTGAGTTTGGTTTTTTTAGTGAGAGTGGAAATCGACCTGGAATAGCTGGTTTGATTTTGGTGGGTTGGCCATGGGATTTTTATAGTGCATCGAAAAAGAGTCACTAGCTGGGCTTGGTTTGGTGTGAAATTCAGTCAAACGGTTGTGGGAACCATCATGGAATCAACTACCAAATACAGAACTGAGCTAGTCTCCTCTGCAGTGAAGACCCTTCATGGAAACTCTTCAAGAAAACCAGGTCTCCAGTTGCATCTTTGTTCATAACAAACAAGCCCTGTTTGCATAGGCCCAAACAGACCTCCCTTTGCCAGCTTGTGGGGGAAATGTGGGAACTCCAGCATGAAATAGGCCCTCAGAATAGAACAGCCTCTTTGGAATTGCATCAAAAAGATTGTTTACAGCCATTAAAACTCAACTTGGTAGTGATCATCCTCCTCCAATGAGTGCTACATGAGATGAGGGAATTATGGAAGGAATTTCATCTAAAACAGCCAAAAGAAGACATTGAATTTCCATCACAACAGGCTGATCCGGTTCAGACGGCATGTGAAGAGGATGAGGATGATCTGGTTCAGAAAACATGTGAAGAGGATGAGGAAAAAGAAGAATTACCGAACAAATATTATGTGATACATGTACAATAAAATATTCCAGACAATTCCAAACCAATGTTTTCAGTTGAATTGAGCCTTTGTACCACCTGCTATGCACGTTTTGTGGAAAGATGGATGAGAGGCAGCACTGAGAGGAGATATAGTTTAGGAATGAGGAAATACGAAAAATTATAGAGCTAACCATTCAATGTTTCTCTAAGGAGGAGTAACCGCCGCAGGGTGTCGTCCTGGAGCAAGGCCAAATCACGGCGTGACCGCGGCATGACCGTGGCGTGACCATGGCGTGACCACGACATGACCGTAGCGTGACCACAACGTGTTGGCCCGGTCTAGCGACATCCCCCCTGTCTGGACACACCTCCCCCCTATCTGGACACCCCCTCTCCTATCTGGACACCCCCCTACTATCCAAAATCTAGAATCCCACCCCCCTTCTACCCCAGCCCCCCTGCTACCCCCAGCCCACCTCCAACCCCCCCCCCCCCCCCCTGCAGCCCCTGCTACCCCAGCCATCCTGCACCTGTCTCCCCTCGCCAGCCCCCCTGCAACCCCAGCCCACCTGCACCAGCCACCAACCCCTCGCAGCCCACCTGCACCAGCCCCCAACCCCAGCCCCCTGCACTAGCCACCCCCCAGCCACCTGCTACCCCCAGCCCCCCTTCCACCCCCCAGCCCACCTCCACCCCCCCCCCCCCCCCCACAGCCCACCTGCACCAGGTGTGGTCATAAATCTGCTATGACTGTAGATTTCATAGACAATATCAGGTCCCATGGAAATCAGAGTACATAATTCTACCAAAACTATTATCATAATGGATTTTACACCTAAATTGAATATCATCATCAGAAATGGGTTTTTGTGTTGAAGAAAATTTAAAGTGTTTTACTAGGAGTGCATTGGAAATTTTGAGAGATTCAAACATGTGTCTATTTTTAATATTTAATATTTAACCATTTTGAGATAAGTAAGAAAATTTATTTGGTCTATATCTAACAATTTCAATGCCTAAGGTTTTATTAGCTATGCCTAAGTCTTTCAATTCAAACTTACCATTATTTTGTGATTTTACAATAATTATGAGGCTCATGTTCTTACAAATTGTAATCATGTCATCAACATAAATAATCAGATTTCATGTAGTACTGCATTAAACAAAACATTGGAATTATGATTTGAAATAGAGTAACCAGATTTTATAGCACCGTGCTCACTATCTATAGGTGGTGAAATATTTATACCTGGTTCCTGTGAAGTATCTGTGGGATGTTTTATGATATTTTCCAGATCTGGACAGCACTGCATTTTCTCTATAGAGACATTCATAACTTACATGGGCTAAGGTTCCTGGACAGCCCTCTTGCACCCCCTTGCAACCCCCTGGACAGCCCCCTTGAACACCCCATGCACCCCCATGCCCCCCTTAGTTCCCCATGCCCCCCCTGCACACCACTGGACAGCCCCCATGCCCCAACTGGACAGCCCCACTGGACAACCCCACTGGACACCCCCTGCACCCCCTGGACAACCCTCCCCACCCTGCCGGACACCCCTCCCACCTGCTTGGACAACCCCTCCCCCTGCTGGACACCCCTCCCCCTGCTGGACACCCCTGCCCCCTGCACCCTGCCCCCTGCACCCCACTGGATAGCCCCCATGCCCCAACTAGACAGCCCCACTGGACACCCCCTGGACACCCCTCCCCCTGCTGGACACCCCCTGCCGGAAACCCCTCCCCCTGGAATGTCTTTCTATTGATATAAATGATCATTTTATTGAGGTATTTTTTGTATTAGAAAACATACCAAAGTACAATGAGCATTGCAGGATGATAGGCCATGCCACTGATAAGTGCAGAATTGTACAGAAATTCTGCAAGCCATCCTCTATTAATACTTCGTTGAAAGATTCTCTAAAAGGGAAAAATATTAATACCACGGAGTGACTGCGGCGTGACCGCACCGTGACCGCGGCGTGACCACAGCGTGTTGACCCGATCCAGTGACAGGGCAGCTGTTGCGGGCTGGAATGCCGATGGCAGCGGGCTGAAATGAAGGTGGAAGGGGGCTGGATGTGGCTAGAGAAGGGCCAAATCACGGCATGAGTACGGCGTTACTGCGGCGTGACCGCGATGTGACCGCAACGTGTTGGCCCGATCCAGCGACATCTGCGGGGAAGCATCTTCCGGCCAGGAGCGAAGGGAGCGGGAGGAGGCAGGAATGCGGGTGGAAGGGGGCTGGTTGCAGGTGTTGGGGGGATGGTACAGGCAGATTTGAAGGTGGTAGAGTGGCTGTTGCGGGATGGAATGCCGATAGCAGCGGGCTGAAATGTAGGTGGAAGGGGGCTGGTGTGGGCTGGATGTGGCTGGAGCAGGGAAAAATCACGGCGTGACCGCGGCGTGACCGCGGCGTGACCGTGGCGTGACCGCGGCGTGACCGCGGCGTGACCGCGGCATGACCGCAACATGACCGCAGAGTGTTGGCCCGATCCAGCGACATCCGCAGGGCAGCATCATCCGGCCAGGAGCGAAGGGAGTGGGAGGAGGCTGGAATGTGTGTGGAAGGGGGCTGGTTGCAGGTGTTGGGGGATGGTGCGGGCTGATTCGAAGGTGGTGGGGGGGGGGGTTGTTGCGGGATGGAATGCTAGTGCCAGCGTGCTGAAATGAAGGTGGAAGGGGGATGGTGTGGGCTGGATGTGGCTGGAGCAGGGAAAAATCACGGCGTGACTGCGGCGTGACCACGACGCGACCGCGACATGACCACGGCGTGACCGCGATGTGTTGGCCCGATCCAGCGACATCCGCAGGGCAGCATCTTCCGGACAGGAGTGAAGGGAATGGGAGGTGGCTGGAATGCGTGAGGAAGGGGGCTGGTTGCAGGTGTTGGAAGGATGGTGCGGGCAGATTCGAAGGTGGTGGGGGGGGGGGGGGGGGGGTTGTTGCGGGCTGGAATGCTGGTGGCAGCGGGCTGAAATGAAGGTGTAAGGGGGCCGATGTGGGCTGGATGTGGCTGGAACAGGGCAAAATCACGGCGTGACCGCGGTGTGACCGCGGCGTGGCCGCGGCGTGACCGCGGAGTGACCACGGCGTGACTGCGGCGTGACCACGGCGTGACCGCGGTGTGACCGCGGCGTGACCGCATCATGTTGGCCCGATCCAGCGACATCCGCAGGGCAGCATCTTCCGGCCAGGAGCGAAGGGTGTGGGAGGAGGCTAGAATGCGGGTGGAAGGGGGCTGGTTGCAGGTGTTGGGGGGATGTTGCGGGCTGATTCGAAGGTGGTGGGGGGGGATGTTGCGGGCTAGAATGCTGGTGGCAGCAGGCTGAAATGAAGGTGGAAGGGGGATGGTGTGGGATGGATGTGGCTGGAGCAGGGCAAAATCACGGCGTGACAGCTGCGTGACCGCGACGTGACCGCGGCGTGACCGCGGCGTGACCGCGGCGTGACCGCAGCGTGACCGCGGCGTGACCGCGGCGTGACCGCGGCGTGACCGCGGCGTGACCGCGGCGTGACCGCGGCGTGACAGCGGCGTGACCGCGGCGTGACCGCGGAGTGACCGCGGCGTGACCACGGAGTGACCGCGGCGTGACCACGGAGTGACCGCGGCGTGACCATGGAGTGACCGCGGCGTGACTGCAGCGTGTTGGCCCAATCCAGCGACATCCGCGAGGCAACATCTTCAGACCAGGAGCGAAGGGAGCGGGAGGAGGCTGGAATGCTGGTTAAAAGGGGCTAGTTGCAGGTGTTTGGGGGATGGTGCGGGCTGATTCAAAGGCGGCAGGGTGGGTGTTGCGGGCAGGGGGGATGTTCAAACATAAATACACATACCGAGATGCTCGGATAAACCAAGACTCCATTGCTCAGATAGAGGCGATCTAGCAATACTTCCGCATGCAGTAACTATCAGAAGGTTATAATCATAGATGAAATGGTTCAAGATAACCAGAAATAGTATGAGAATTTTAATGTAAAACAACCAAATGAAGGGGTCATGCAATGACACGAATGGGCAGAGTTAGAATATCGGATTGATCATCGGATGGAGTACACTGCAATCAGAGGAAATAATATGCGC
Source organism: Viscum album (assembly GCA_963277665.1). Lineage (NCBI taxonomy): Eukaryota > Viridiplantae > Streptophyta > Magnoliopsida > Santalales > Viscaceae > Viscum > Viscum album. The sequence goes on along the minus strand of OY728156.1, from coordinate 1,199,368,081 downwards.
TGTGAGAATACAATATGCAATGGAGGATCATCCGATGGTCCAAAAAAATTGTACGCTAAGTAGACACCCTATGATCAGACGATTTAGGTATAACATACCTGATAGTAGAAAAGTTGAAATACTATGATATGAATCTACATACACAAGAGTTGGAGCACCAAAAAAATGCAACTACTGATGATCATGTGATAATAATACAATCAAGCTGAGTAATAAATACAATAAAGCAGCTAATAATCATTTAACTCCCTTGAAAGTATAGAGAATAGTTGATGTTCAATGTATAAAGAATGATATGTTAGATTTGGATGCATGGAGAAATTAAATTTCATAAGATAAAATAACATTTTTCATTAAGAGAATATTTTGAAAATCACATTTACAATTTTGTAATTTGAATAAAGAATTCAGAGTACATAAAACAAAAATCATGATGGAATAAGTTATTACATACCGTTAGGTACAATGATGAAATTGATATAGTACCTGAGTCAGTTGTTTGGGATCTTGCACCAGAAGAAGCACCCTATAAGCAGATAAACGGTAATGTCAAATTGAATGACTACTCATATATTGAACATAGGTGGCTGAAAGGATAAAAATAGAATAAACCATACCCAAATCTTGAACTCATTGTCTTCGATGGTGGTGGATAGAACTGGTCTTATCATAAGAAACCACCTATAAGAAAATAGTGGGAAAATAAATGAGATATAACAACTTCTTATATATATGTGATCAGTGTGTCAACTGTAGAAAGAAAAAAAGGACACATTTTACACGATTTAGGTAATTATACAAATTTTCCAAAGATTAAATCATCTTAAAAAATTAAGAAAAATGGATTCTTGAAGCGACTAGATTGAACAACCTTCAATTACAGAACATACCTGACTATAGAGACTTTGAGAGAGCTTCCCAAGCAGGATTTTCAGCATGAAAAAATAATAGGGACCATCCTCAATCAGGATCATTCCTAAAACCGATGAAGAGTGTAGCCCTTAACTTCTGCAATACCATAAACTACTTAATAACTAGACAATTCATAACTAAATATTAGAATAATACATGAATGATTGAAGAAAGGGACAGAAAAAAAGGCACAAACACTTACACAAAACTGTATGCTTCCAAGTGTAGAAGTAAAGAAAATAGATGACACAAGAACTCATCCAGCCATTCAGAAATTTGGATCATTGGCATGAATGATAAACCATCATTATCATCTTCTGGGCAGCTATCTGTAGCAATTCTCAACTGAAATAGAAGTTTTCTTCTCCATGTAAAAGCACATATATCATGTTTTTTTATGAAAGCTAGTTCATACATTGGAAAATATGGAACCAATAAATTTCATGGTTGCCAATGTTTTAGGAGGATCATTTCCATCCATACCAAGCAAGGAATTGAATAATGAAATTGTCAAGAGATCAATGTATTCATCAGCAACAACAGAATCATCTAACTTTGCATAAGAATTAGACAAAGAAGAGAAGAAATATGATCCCCCAAAAAAGGCCACTCATGTTACATGAGTTTTCAACTAGCGATTGGTTGTAATATATGAGAAGATACATGGCTACGATATCAAATGTATGGTTTTAAAATAACATGCAAACCTCATTCAACTCTTATATAATTGAATATGGAAGAAGTATTAGTTGGTGATTATACATGGAAGTGACAGATTATTTATATATTAACTCTGAATGTGTGAATATATTATAGAGGAGATCCAAACCTAGAAATATTGATTTAAATATTGACATCTCTAAATATTTTGACACTCTTAGCTAGGATTTCACTTTTTATGTACTTGACAGTTTTGGTTTCTCAACCATATTTATTAAACTTATTCAATAACTTATCTACAAATCAAGACTATCTTTCATTATTAATGGGTCTCACAAAAGATACTTCGGTCATACCTAATGGGTGAGATAGGGGGATCCTCCCTCAACTTTTTTTATTTGGAATTATCAACCCATAATCAAACCGATGATACATAGAATGATCATCACCTCCCAAGGTTAGAGAAAATTTCTGCAACTCCGTGAACTAGGAAGAATATTATATAATTCATATGCTTACATACATAAAAACTTGCCTCGGCGTCGGAAGTGAGGAGTCGGGGAGGCGGCTTCAGGGAGGAGGCGTCCGGGAGGAGGGTCGCGGTGAGGAGGAGGGTCGCGGCAAGGAGCCGTCGGAAGAGCTGAGTTGAGGAGGAGGGTCGCTACGAGGAGGCGTCGGGGGGGGGGGGGGGGGGGGAGGGTCGCGGCGGGATGGAGGGTCGCGGCGAGGAGCCGTCGGGGAGGAGGGCGCGGTGAGGAGGGCGCGGCGAGGAGGCATCTGGGAGAAGGAGGGTGCGGCGAGGAGTCGTTGGGAAGGAGGAGGGCGCGGCGAGGAGGCTTCGGGGGGGAGGAGGGCGTGGTGAGAGGGAAGAGGAGGCGCCCGATGATAATTGGGAGAAAAAAAAACGGGTTATGATTTAGCCACGGAGAGGGATATGAATCGTGGCGGTAGAGATATCATGAACCCTGGAAAACTCTCCCCAATCCACATTGCGGGGAGACATAATGGAATGTTTGGTCTCTCTACTCAAAATCCAATGGCCTTTTCTATAGATATATATTATATTTAAACTTATTCTGGGATGTCTTCATGAACTCATGGATGAACTTGTACTTCTCTATCATTTCCTAGACAATATATGGCCCGACAAGAGATTTCTTTACGGTCTATTTGGGGAACAATGGTGGCCTGAAGGTACCTTCATAGATGGCCTCAAGATGATAAATAGTGATAGTAGAATGGAAGCTATTATTTTAAAAAAAAGTCTATCAGGGGAATGCAATTTTCATAGCTGGAGATGAAGTCTACTACACAAGCCCTTATCATATAATCAAGTACCTCTATAGTGAGCTCGGTGTTCCCATTTGTCTAGGGTTGGAAGGTTTTACTCATATTTATCTAGCTCATAGTTATCACATATAGGCCCCTCAAAAGCCATAATGTGAACCATATATTAGGGTTTGATAGAATATATGAGGGTATCCATAATGGAAAACAATCTACTATTTTACGACTTTCCCAAACACTCCTCTAGACATTACTCCAGGATATAAAGGAATTTCACGATCTCCAGAAGTTGGTCAATTATAAAATAGATGGGGTCATGGGATCTTGATGTACATTAACACCATGTACTAATGGAAATTGAAATTCAATTCCATTTCCACTCTAGGATCACTAGGAGTTGTTAAAAATCAACTCGAACCTGGATCATAGTCTTCACCTACTGACATGTGAAGCATCAAGAGATGAAATCAGCCTTGTTTTGTGTCATAATAGGCCACAAAAATTTCCAATGAAGTATTATGTACATATTCCACACCTAAGGATGTATAGAAAATAGTTTGTGTAAAACTCTATAATCACATACTCTAACATCATTACTAGGACCACAGTCCATCCCTATAAAATTAAGATACAATTCCATTATTCAAAAAATCTTTTGGGTGAATCTGCGAAGGATATCTAGTCACATAATAACTCATAGTAGGTGTAACCTAAAATGGAATATCTCACATGATGGATAATTAAAGGAGGCATCACCCTCAACTGAATAAAATATTCACCCACAATCCCAACAAGTGTTCATGTCATGGCAGAAAATTGCTCAAATGCCTCCTAAGTAAAATGAGCATGTGACTTCCTTCTAATGGAATCTAATACAATTTTTTAAATTGAATGAGTATATAATATCTCAAATTCATTGATCTATAAGAATTAAAACATGAAACAGTTCGTCATGTTCATGTCCCTATATGTGAATACATCCCTGGGACTCTGATGGTATAATTAAATATCAATTTGATCACACATAAGACAATTCCTCCTAATCGTCTAAGTTAGGACTAATAATACTAGATCTAGATCACAATTCATGTTTTTCTACTCATGGGGTAATAATTTCCTTTACCCTTATGTAATAAAATTATATATCTGCATCAACATCCAACCAATCACTTTTCTAAAGTCAGAACCATAAACTAAGTACTCCATGATCTCCTTAGATAGTCTAAAAATATGATCACTCATTAAGCTGAAATTCAATCCCTTGATGGATATTTGGTACTGTTTAGTCTAGGAAAACTTCTTCATATTCCACATATGGGAGGCCAAATGAATTACAATCCTTGCGATGTGTGCCAAAAATCACTTATAGTACCCTAGAAATCCATGAATACTATGTACCTTTTACATAATCTTGGCAGTGTTAAGAGGGCTCGACCAGGAGGGGTCCGGTCACCGGAGGGGGACTGGCCAACAAGGAGGTGTGCCGGAGGCGTGCACGCAGGGAGGTGGGGTACTGGAGGCGTGGACGCAGGGAGGGGAAGTCGTGGCTGGTGAAGGAGCACAAGGGAGGGGAGGCCGTCCGCTATGGGGAATCTCCGGAGAGGTGCTGCTGGTGAGGGTAGCGTCGGGAAGGAGGGTCACAACGAGGAGGTTTCGGGGAGGAGGGCGCAGCGAGGAGGGCGCGACGAGGAGGCGTCGGGGAGGAGGAGGGCACGGCGTGGAGGCTTCGTGAAGGAGGAGGGCGCGGTGAGGAGGAGGGCTCGGGGAGGAGGAAACGCGAGGCATGGAGGAAGCCCGAGGGATTTGGGGAAAAAAACAGAATCGTGTGATTTAGCCACGGATTGGAAAAAAATCCATGTCAGTATGAAACCTATAGCCATGGACCTATAAAATCATGGCTATAGGTCCGTGGCTATAGCCCAAATGGGGGAACCTTATCCCTTTCAAGGAGAATAAAATGACTAGGGATAGTGGTGTGTCCCACCCAGTAGGTCTAGACCCTATGAAGTGCCCTGATAAGTTTCTGGAAACAATCCTTGACTTATAGGTAATGATGTTACATTTTTATGAATCTACTAAAAATTCTCTCTTATGCCTTTGATATGTTGACATGGTATGTGTTCTTGATTACCTTATGATTCATATCTTATGAAAATTCAATATTTATCCCATTTCAATTGATTATGATTCTTTTATGAAGGGTATGATCTTCAAATGTTTTTCTCGTGTACCCATACCCTTATGTTCGTGTTATGACTATGTATTTACTTTACATACCATTAGTAAGCATTTGATCTCACTCTTTTCTTATGTTTCCTTTACCTAGGTAATGAAGAGATTTTTTATGTAGGATTACGAATGGGGATGATCTTAAAGGAAGATTTTGAAGACATCTCACCAAACTAGAAGAATGTGTTCTAAGTTTACAAAGACACTAAACTATCATGATCCTTGGGAATGTATTTTTGTAATGTACTAAATATTCATCTAAAATTAGTTAATATCAATATATATTAAGATTGGGTCATTATAGTTGGTATAAAATGAAAGGTTTAGTCAAACTTTGAAAACTGTTATGAGAAATATTTAGTGATGTAAATAGGTATATTTCTAAGGATATGTATAGGCGTGTCTCCAATGATAAGTCTAAGAATGAGTTATTTTTTATGAAAATTTCCTAGAATTTTGGTAAAGGATAGGGTGAGTGGTTTCTTATAAACAAATATTTTTTGGATATCACATGTGGAGGTGATTCTGTCATAGATGTACCTAGTTGTAATAAATTTAAAAATGTACATTAGTCATGACTTGATCATAACCTGATAAATGAAAATGAGCCTTACTGTGAACTTTGCTTGACACTCCCAAGGGATATGCTTTGGGAATTAACAAACACATTTTGAACCATCATACAATATTTAAATAGAATAGGACCCCGAATAATATAGGATAAACCTATTTTGTCCCAGATTAAATAAGTATGTGTAATTTTTTTGACATCCTATAAGTAATTTTTCATTATTATGTGGTTTTTTTATATGATAAGTGTTTCTCACCCATTTATTTTTCATTTTATTCAATAGAAGGAACTAGAATTAATTGGGTTAACATTGAATTTTTCTTATGTGGAATGTAAGGGAATGATAAAAATAGATTTACTAAGTGGAAACCTTATAAAGAGAATCAGGAAGGTATTATGAGTATTGGATATAATTCTGAAGATAAGGATACCAGAAGCGACATGTTAAATGGTTTGAATTTTCTGCTAGTATTTTTTACATTAAACACAATAATAAGGATTATATTATTGTTGAGGAACCTCAAGACATGATTTTATTTCATATTCTAGAAAATATGTATTAAAGAATAAGTTTATGAAGCCTCATAAATGTTTTAAGAATAATGTTGGATGATTAAAATGTATATGTATTAAAACTCAAAGATTAATTTATATGAATCATAATGTTTATAAGGATTGTTTTTGGAAGTTTTTCTAATATCAAGAATGTGTTAAACAATACAGAGGACCTAGAAAATTGATCTAATGGGAAGTTTGCATTAAAGGAAGGTAACCCTTAACATGTTCTTAAGGATGAGAAAAGGATATTTTATATGCATAAAGAGGTGATGATGTAGATAAATTAAAGGATATTATTTATGGAATTATAAATGATAATTTTTTTATTAAAAACTGTTTTCAATTCTCTTGGATGAATTTTACAAATTCATAGATTCAAAGAATATATCCAATGATATTTGGAATAAGGAATGATTCATGTTTTTGAAAAATATTTATAGTAATTCGGGTTATTACCATAACTAAAGAGAACATACGATGAATGAATTCACATGTTTGGAATGTGAAAACCAAGATTAAATTTATTATATATGTGGGATCAATGTTAATATTATCTAGTGACCTTATTTCTAATGTTTTCAATTTTTATATTTTGGAAGGGTTATAGTTTAACCACTTATGGAAATTTTAAGTTAAACTTTGGTTGAATTTTTTGAGATTAAAGTATTATCACACTGCATGATTATTTATTCATATTAGATAACCTATTATAATTACTTTGTGTCAATGATAAATAATGACATATGTGATGGATTATCAGGGATCTCATGATCTATTAGTGTATCATGAATGAAAAATTCACATTCCTTTTTAAAGAAAGAGGTAAAGTGAAAATTTATTGGGGGGAGAACGGGGAGGATTTCCTAAAATCATGCAAGTATATCTTTTCATGAAATTTTTTTAATTTCCAGAAAATTAACTAGAAATAATTTTTTTCCGAATACATTATTTTTTGTTCAACCAATGGCCTTTTAGATCATCACATATTTATGACTTGGGTCCCTAAACATTCCATTGATCATTTATGTGTTTGTGATTGATGAACTCAATGACTCCGTATAAATATTTAAGCTTCTCATAAAAGTACATATTTTCACTTTCCACTAATGTTTTACCTTGTTTAAATCGAGTTATGAGTAACTTTGGGTAACATTCATGTTTCCAACATTCCCATTTTAATGACGGTTTTAGTATTCATTTTTATGATTTGGGTTTCTATTAAGAGAACTTCCAAGTATTAAATATTTAATAACCCAACTGAATTTCGAGGGATAAATTATTATTAAGGGAGGTAGAATGTAACACCTCAAGATATTGCGAATTTTCATTTTTAATTAATTTAATATCTTGAAATTATTTTCACACAACACTGAATGTAGCTTTTATTATACGAAATCACTATGTCTGGATTGAGTTATAGACAACAAAAAATCATTCTTACTTTACACACAATAAATATATTAGATTTTTTTTACATGAAACACTATTTTTTTATTCTATTTCATACAATATTGAACCCTTCTATATCTTGTGTTACATGTGAGGTCGAGTTTCATGAGACAACAAGATACTATTAATAATATTATTAAAATATTATTAAAGCTACCACCTAGGCTTTGGAATGGATGTTATGAATAAGATTAACAAAATTGTGAAAATATTATTTTCAAATGTATATAAAATTCATACTTTGATTATCAATTAGTATAAGTGAATGTAATAACTATTAGAATAGAAATAAATTATTTTTCTAAAAACACTAATTTTTTGTGTACTAACACAATTTTATCTCCATAATTAAAAAAACATTTGATTAATGTTTTTCATAAATTTTATATATTATATAGTCAATAAATATTTTTTATAATCATCTAATAGATTTTATAGATATAAACTAATAATACATCCAATTTTATGGATAAAAAGATGTATTTTTATAAAAGGTAATTTTACCTCTTTTTAATAGAGAACCCATTTTAAATATAAATTTTCACACTTTTATACTTTTTATTTGAGAAAATAAACATAATTTTATAAATCGGAACATAAAACTAGATTAGGATTATTTGTTGATATTTTTTTGTGAAGTTCAATTTTTTATGAATAGTGAATAATAATGAATTTTAATTCAAAACTGCTTTTTCAAATATTTTATTCAGATGTTTAAATTATGTTTTTCCTTTGTCATAAATTTAATTTAGAAAAATTATACATCAATTAATACAATTTATGTAATTTTTTTCCATTTAACTATGAAACTGGATATAAAAACTTACCAAACTTTTGACAATTTTTAATTCAAAAAAATATTTTGTAGTCCCATTTGTGGGATAAAATTTATATAAATTTATAACAGTTATATTATTATAATTTCAAAATATTAATTATATATTTAGGATCTGAATAATTTATAATTACTAATAATTTCAACTAATTTTTTGACAAAAAATATTAGTGAAAGTGATTAAAATAAATTAAAACGATTAATAGAAAAAGAAGTTTAATAAGAGACTAAACCTTACACTTAAGGGAAAAAATGAATTATAATATTGTCCAAAATAACTTTTCTGTAAATATTTCTATCATATCATACCTCATATATATTTTTTTCATTATTGGAACTATTTTTGATATAAAAAACATGGTTGGAATTACATTTTCAAAAATTTAAAAGAATGCCACTCCTCTTTCACTATAATAAAGAAATCACCCCTACCACTTATAAACATCTGTAAAGACCTTTCTATTGCACAAAATCTACTCAAATAATCTCCCAACATACCTAAACTCATCATATAATCCTCAATTTGTTAATTGGGGTTACAAGGAAGTCCTTAGGTGAAAACAAAAAGGATTTACCTGAAAAAGATGTAACCTTCTTCAATTATAACATTAGTTTTGTTTCTTTATACACTCATTAAAATATCCTTATTACATTATAATATAACAAAAACATTTTCCTAAATATACTGATATATTTATATTGTCTTTTTTATACCTTCACTTACACAAACTTCTTTCTAGTGGGTAATAAACCTACCATTCTTGTGTACGGTTAACTACCACCTCACAAATGATGTTGTTTGTTTTTCCTTTATCACCTATCATGATAGGAAATTATGATGGAAACTATTTATTTTTTTTATATATACTATAATTTTTTTATTTTTATATAATTATTATATAAATTATATCATCAGGCATTCTATTTTTTTTTAAATATAATAACTTCGTTTATGGAAGTGTGGACTACCTTCTCCTCAAAGCAATGTGATTCGTTCTCAATTTACATAGAATGTTTTAAGGATTTTATTAGTAAATTTATATGACATGTAGAAATAATAATTCCAGTTTAATGATATTATATTTATATATATATATATTTCATTTACTTTCTTTCTTTCAATACAACAGTAAAATAGAAACACTGTTCATGCGTACGTACAGCCTACAGTCTCCATGAATGGAATATTTATTAGGATATTTTTATCATTTATTGATTAATATAAATACATATATAATAGATATATATGATTTTTATATCGTTTTTTACATTCTATAGATCATGATATAGCTATATGGACCAAAAATATAACAAATCAAAGCACAAGATAAAAACAAAGTGATTATTACCCAAATCATAACATTAACATTGAGATATTAATTGGTGGGTAGTATAAGGACATAATAAAATAATATATGATATTATATATAATAATATACTTCTTATATATATGTATAATAGTCTTTTATTTATTCTATATTATTTTTTAATGAGTATTAAGAGATTCAAGACTTAAGGTAAGGTTTCTCTCCTCTCAATTTGTATATCTGTGAGATACATTCCATGTTCACCACTTGTTATTTTTGTGTGGTGTATATAATTACCATTAATGTATTATAATATTATGATAATTAAATTTATAGGTATTTACATATCCATTTTATGATCTATCATTCATTGGGTTTAGGTTTCAAAAGTTACCAAATCGGTAAAGTATTTCTGTCTCAATTTCTTTTATTTGAGAAACATTCCATGATTTGAACCTTTGATAATATAAAAGGTGTATACAATACTATTTTACATATTATAAAATGAATATAATTATTTTAATTATTCTTTAAGATTAATTTAAATTCATTTTTTACATGGGTCATATGATTCAAATTTACTAAGTGGAAAGATTCTATTGAAACAATCTCATCGTTTAACAATATTTTTTATGATTATGATTACATTGATGAATTATTATGATAAATATCTCAATAAATATCATGATTTATAATATCCTTGAGTCATTCTTGATTATTCAAGTATTGTTACCATTTTTACAGTCATTGGTACTTATGAAAATTAAGAATTGTTTTTAATATAATTTGATATCATTTATCTTTTTTGTAGCAAATCTATTTATAGAAAAAACAATTTTTTCAAAAAGGTTTTTAAAAATGTTTTAAAAAGGATATTTAAATATCATTTTCAAGGAAAAATAATTTAAAAAAATATATATAATTTTTCAAAGATATTTCCAACGAAATTTCTTTTCAATATGTTTTTAATGAAAAATTTTTTCAAAGGGATTTATGTTTTAAAAATAATTTTTCAAAGAAAAAGGATATTTTCAACAATAAATGTTTTAAATGAGATGGTAATAATTTATTTATAATAAATTTATTTTTGAAATTGGTTTATGAAAATTATTTTCAATGAAAGATTATTTAACTTAAGAAATGTTCGATCTAATCTTTCAATATCCTTCTCTATATAAGATGACATAATTTTTTGTAGTCTATTATTTACTAGTGCTATGATCTATGATTACCATTCATATTATTTATTGAATGGTTTATGTTTTGACATAAGGAGTTTTATGACACCTCTTTCTCTTCTACATGTTATATACTTTTGAAAAAATAAATTTCATGGGTTAGGCTTTGATAAAATTATTATGAGACCTATATATTTCATATAGGTAAGGATATGATGAAATTTTTTTAATACCCATTTCATTTCATAGGATACGATCTGATATTTATGAAACCCATATATTTTTACGGTTTAATATATGATGCAAGTTTTATTATCTTTTGGAACATGTATATATAATTTTATTATGTGATAGATGGGACCTATATCTACTTTAAATGTGTTGGGTAAATATTTATATCTCATTAGATAATGATGGGAAACAAGACTGCAGGATTGATCTAAAATGGGAAACAATTGTGTCATTATCTTGTAAGGGAAGATGGGAAAACCTGATCTATAATGGGAATATGGGGAAACATGATCCACTATTGGGAGATCGGTAATCCCAATACCTCTCAAGGAAAGGATTTCGATTGGGGATTCTGGTGTATCCAGCCTAATAGGTGTAGTCCTCATGATGTGCCCTAATACGTTTTTGGCAAGAAGATTTGACTTATAGAGAATGATGTTACATGTTTATGTATCGGTCAAAAATTCTATGTCGTTTTCCTTTGATATGATCACATGGTTCATGTTATTGATTACCTTATAATTTATTTCATAAAAAATACCAATATTTATCCCATGACTCATGATTATGATCTTTTTATGAAGGGTATGATCTTAAAATCTTATGCTCATATTATCGTACCCTTATGTTCGTGTTATGATTATGTACTTCTTTTATTTAACCTTATTGAGAATTAAAACACACCCCTTTCTTATGTTTCCTTTCCCTAGTTTATGAAGAAATGTTTTATTTATGAGTACTAAAGGTGAATATATTTAAGGAATATGTTGAAGATATTTACCTAAACTAGAATAATGTGTTCCAAGTTTCCAAATACACTAAACCATTATAGTCCTCAGGAATGTATTTTTATAATGTGATGAATATTCATCTAAAATAATGTAATATCCATGTAGGTTAATCCAGATTCATTATATCCACTGTTTTTATGGAAATCAAGTAGTGATTCCTATACCACTATAATAATCTAGTGGTTATTCCATCTCCAACATGTTATGGGAATTATGTAGTGACTTTTTCACAACTACTTTATGATTTCTATGCCTCTCTTAGTTTCATAATTTATTATTATGATTCATTTTTAGGATATTCCTTATCTTTATACCAATAAATATGATCCATGTCACTTGGTTATTTTCTTATGTTTCTGTGCTCTTATACCATGATATATGTTTTCTCTTATAAGATAAAATGTTTATTCTTGAATTATGGAAAACTATTATTGTTATATATTCTTTTTAATAGGATTTTTATCCCTTATTAATTTTTTCTATCGTGATTATGATATAAGCCTTGATGAAATGTGGATTATTTTTTAATTAATGAGAATTTGAGCTCACCTCTTTATTATATTTCCATTCCCCAAGATATGAATATGAGTATAAACTATGAGAAGTCTAAAAAGGTATTCTAGCAAGATTTGATTATGGTGAAATGTTTACAGGTTCTGTAAAATAAGTTACCTATATAACTGGTCCTCAAAGACACTAAAAATTCCATTATTGGAATTGTTAGATGGAATATGAGATTTATTTTTTAGCATTTGAAATTTTTTTGAAATAAAGCTTGGTGCATCTAACTTTATTTCAAAGTTAGTGTTTTAAGAACGTGTTTTTATCATCGGACCTGGGAGTTCAGGTCTAGGGCACTTCAATGTCAATAATGTTAAACAATGGGTTACCCTTTGAAATTATTTCCACATTCCTCCATAATCATAGAAATAGAATTCTTATCTACACACATATCATACAACTACAATATTACCACTTTCCATATAGTAAATCCTATGTAATAACGGGTTGGACTTTATTTTCTCCCTGGAAGGGTGTCTCGCTTACTACTAAAAAAAGTACCAACCTTATTAATGAAATTTCAAATCACCATATGACACCATAAAAAGATAAAAAATCCTTGTCGAGGTGTGTACATCTAAACCACTTCTCTTCCATGAATAATTATCTAAAAATGAATCTTTCTCCATCAAGGACAGACTCACTTCAAAAGAAGGGGAGAGTGTGTGATGTCTACCACCATCAGAAACTCTTTAGTTTACTTGTTTCTAGATAGGGGTTCCACTAGATTCTTCAACACCATAGAATATGTTTTAAGATGATTTATATTATATCAAAGTCAACTATTATGAGGTTATGTGAAGGAAATACATAAATTATACCCTGAATGACACCTACTAACAATCGATAATTTCCATCCCTTACATACATCATCCCATAGATCTAACTGTCATCGTTATGTATCAGATATAAACTATCTTAAGGTGGTTTTCTTGAAAAAAAGAATATCTTGATAACTCGACCCAATGGATTATCCAACTGAACCAATTATCTCATATAATTCTAATATAAAACATGTTTGGGAAAAACATCATGAGGTATAAAATCCTTGATACGCACTTAGTCATAGCCACATTGGCCTATTGAGTCTCCAATATCCTTGGATAAACAATTAATTCTCAATTAAAGCTTCAACTCTTAAGATGGTAGATCATTCCCATCACGAGTTTAATAAAATATCATCCGCTAACAACCCACATTGCTTAATAGGAAGCTCGATATAATAATTGAAATTAGGTTAGTAAAAATAATGATCTATATAAAAACATGAGTCTCATACTCCAACCAAAACTTATCTGTTAGTGGTTTTTGCTCCTCATAAACCCATGAGACCTCTGCCATTGAAACACACAAATCATATCCAGCATATGGATATCCTTTTCCAACATATTTGGAACTACCATCTTCTCTTCAATAATGGGTATCACTAAGCACAAAGGGAAAAAAATAACATAAGATCATGGTTCAAGAATGACTCTCAAATGAGTTATAGGAATAACCCATCATTTATCACTAACTAGTGGAAAGATTCATAACTTCATAAATCAACACATCACATCCTCTCCTCTGTATAAAAGAAATATATCACTGGGTATCATCCTTTATTTGATAGGATAAACCCACCAGGATAAGATAATATCTAGATGAGCTGGCACTAAAAGACATAAAATATCATAAATTAAAACTATATGATTCATGTACCAACTTAATTATACCCATATACTGATGACATAGAGATATAGGTTTACTAGTAGATTATCTTATTTATAGTGAAATGATATATTAATCGCCACATCAATTTTGGTGTCCCTGGACTGATAACTGAACTTAATATGCCCTTATCATTTTTACCCTAATGTTCCCAAAACAATCCTTACATGAATATTAACAAAAACTTTATACCTATGAAAAACCTATTCTAATACCACTCTAATGTGACCCGACCCACCGAGACCTCACCCAGACTGGAGGTAAGCTAAGACTTCCACTTAAATCATACCTCTAATAGGTTAGGTTATGGTGACTATCACCACATTAGAATATATCACAATATATTATTCTTTTTCCTATAAAAACTTGCAATATAAACATCCCCATGACGTTAGATAAACTCAAAATACCAGAAATTTATATATAATAAACTAAATTTTATATAATGTATACAATAAAAAATAAACCAAAGTACACCCCAAAAGGTAAATATAAGGGAAACATAACATCTAGTAAGTCACCAAAGCATAAACCACTGATAAGATTCTCCATGATTTATGTACTTCTAGATCAATCTCCAACCATAGTGGTGAACACCACCATTATAAATCACCATGATCCATAATGCATCACAAGAATCATCAGGTGTAATCTCAAAACAATCCATGTCTGAAAAACATCCACACAACCCATATCCAATCCTATTTTCCATTTACATAGATATAACATCTATGATCCCATGTTGTGGACTTGTTATAATTTTCAAGAGAATTTTAATTATTCAATTAATATTCGGTTTAAATCATAAACAAATACTAAGAATGTAAATATGTGAATTGGAGAACATAATGGTTATTTTTTTGGAAATGGAGTAAGTATTGAAAAGGTTCTTAGGGGTTTAGATGAGTTTCGAGAGAATCAAGCTCCAAAAACGTAGTTTTAGTAAATAGAGAAAGTTTGATGGTTGATACAAGGTTTTTACTAACCATGAAGTCCAAATCATACAATTTATTTTGTTAAGGGATGTTAATTTTTTAACTATGTAAAACCATAGGGGAAAATGTGTGAAATAGTTCAGGTTACTATATAGGACCCACGCAATATTTACTTAGTTTGTATAAAATATAAACCTATCCTACATGGTTAGTGCCACTTAAATAGTAAAAATGAATAGATGGTTCATGGTTATCCAAATCATGAATCCAAACCATGTGTCTAATTAAAGGTATCAAAATTACCATTTTCCCCTCCTCTTATTTTAATCTTACACACCAATCTTCTCCTCTCATACATTCATGGCATCCCCTCATGAGAGCTCCTACTTTGAGTTTCTCCCTAGGCTTCTATGGATCTCCCTTATACAAACTTGGAATCGATAGTCGTTGGGTATGTTGGAAGCATATAAATAATATTGTGATTTCACATCTTTGTTTATTCATTTATTTCTCTATATTCGATTGTATTTTTGTTCAATCTCATTTATCCCATTTTCAAGGTGTTGTATGATTTCTTCTATTTATTTTTATTTGGATAGAATCAAATATCGATAATGGATGAGTGAAGATTCCTAATCAGAAGGTGGGTGGTCTTTATTCCTTTCCATTAAAGTTGTTTTATTTATTAAATTTTTCATTGGGGCACACACTAGACTTCCCATTTTATCCATTAAAAATATAAATTCCCTTAAATTAAATTCTTAGAGAAAAAACTTAGTGTTCCTTAGATCCTTTATAAGGATTCAGTTGGAAAACCTCTACCTGAACCACCCCTCGAGGTGAGTTCAATCACATTATTCTATTCCATCCATGAATAGTGATTAAACCACCCCTTGGGTGTGTTATTTAAATTCCTTGTAATGTTTATAAATTCATTAATAAATTAGAATGCTTTAGATGAACCTCTTAGTCCATGATATCTTAGATTATGCTATAATTTTGTAAATCAGTAAATCTTATTAATTTAATTTAATTGGATAATTTTTAATTAAATGAGTTTGATGGATTATATTATGGAACGAGTGTTCTCATGCCCTTCATGTTTCTTAGTAACAGAATGGATAATTTCATGGTTATGTTGATTGTTATATGAATGGTATACCTTTCCCTTGATTTATAATATGGAATGGATAATCTCAAGGCCATTATTATAAAATTAAATGAATTATTATAATAAAATTATATTATTCCTTGAGCGATACCAAGTTTTTATTCATGGGACTCCTTGGTTAAGGGCTCCTAGGGAAAGTGAGATCACATTATATATGATCATTAATTATTATTTATGATACTCAAGCACAAAATCCTTTTTATCTATGATACTCTGGCATAGATTTCCTTTTTATTCATGATAATTGGGAATGGAATCCCTTCTTAAACATAATAATTGGGCATGGTGCCCCTTATTATACATGATATTCAGGCTTAGTGACCCTTATTTAAAATATGGAACTTGTTTTATTATCCTTTTGTGGTTGCCAAGTTACTAAGACATGGGCCCGCTCTGATGAGTTTATATTTTTCATACATATATGAAAATTTATTAATGATTACACTCATTCAAAGATATTTTTGGCTTTGGTTGATGAATGTATGGTCAGTTAGGTATATTTGATGAACCTAATCGTATTTTATTTCATTTAAATTTACTAAATTGATTTACTTTAGATATACCTACACATTTCTTATTTTCTATTCCTGGAATGGATTGCATTAGAAACTATTTGTGGTGTCCTGTATAGTATATATCACACCCAGTTCAGTCCACTATTTGGAACCAAAGCATACCACAGAGTTTCAGGTTCAGGATCATGGATTTTTCTATGTATTGTTACTCATGTACATGGGAGATTAAGACTATAGTACTAAGACAGTTCTCATGATTCTCATAGAGATATCTTATAGATTTCATTCATTTTTTATTCATTATTATTTATTCCTTGTTATATGTTTATTTTTGTGATGAACCAACTCAGAATTCCATTTAAACCGAAATTCGATTCAATTCTACACTTATCTAAAGAGCATTCCTGATATCCTTGGTTCTATGAGAAGAAACTATTCATCAATAATTTAACCATCGAGAATGATTTCTCCAACAATAAAAACAATAATCAAATTATTCTTTGGAAACATTTTTATATAAACATAGCATTACAAACATCTCACTGTACATAGAGACTCTATATAAACTGAAAGAGGAACATTAAAATGATAACCTATATTTTGGTGGTCCACAACCACCCACCATGCACCAAGTTTCTCACCCTTTGTCACCATAACATGACCCCAAAAAGTAATATTAGAGAACAATAATTCTCTATAAAATAATAAAAAATAAAAACACAAAACAGTAAAATCAAGGTGTGATCTATAGACCCCAATATGATTCCACAAAATATTCGATGCAATTACTTTAAAAGATAATTCAAATATTCTAAAAGATAAGTAAAATAACGATTGGGTGAAACTTATTTTAAAAATATAGTCTTAAATATTTCAAAATAATTTATCAAACAAAACCTGTAAAACAATACACTTCATAATTCAAAAATTAAACATTTTCTTGAGAATATTAGAAAACAATTTCACAAGAAAAAGTCATATCATATAAGAATTTAACAACATTAACCTGATATCAATAATTGTACTAGATTACATACAATATATTCACGATTAATAACTTTAATAAATAGATAAATCAAGGGAAGGAATCAATCATGCATGGAAAATCTACTGACAATTAGTGAAAAAAAACATTTTCATGTATCGAGTATCATGCATGTGGATGTCATGAGTAAAACCAAGAAATGATAGTGGTTAAAAAATAATCAATCTAATCAAAATATATCGTGATTGGTCTCCAGATGTACATCTAGCTTCACAGGTCTTAAGAAAACCAGCTCTATTCACACCCTCTTCCCTAGACACCATCCCAAAGCCTCAACCTTTCCTGTTCTCAATAGATCCACTAGACAGGGTGTGATTCTACTATAAAAGAATATATCTTGTTCATAAAATCTAACTACCAAGGTTTCCATAAATATTCAAAAAATGTGAGTGTGATAATCCAGTTATGATGATCACAACAGGGATCCTTATAAATATCAATCAACGGATAATTACCTCAACATTTCAATCATGGGAACATATACTCACATCACATATCACTCTCACCCCTTGATATCCCTTGAAGTAAATAATCCCATTTTAAATACCCCTCAATAGGAAGTATAATATTCAGGAAAGTCACATTAAGGGGTTATTGTAAGAGAGGGTCATCATAAAATGACAAATGGTTTGTCAGACATCATCAATCCAATTCAAATATTTTCTTAAATTCAATATTTAAAAAGGGTATCTATACCCATTTCCTTTCACGAACCATCATGTTAATTCCAAACAGGCCATTAAAATAATCATTACTTTAAAAAAATACCCAAATCTATTTAAGTAAATTTCACAATTTAAAAATTCTTAAGGTCAACTAAAAACATGGGTTTACACCCTCTTTCCATGTGAATACATCACTCATTTCAAATTACCTAATAAATCCCATTTCAAAATAAGGGTAACATTATTCAAAGAGCATTTTAATTCAATTCAAAATTTCAAGAATTAGAATCTATTTAGAAAACAGAAAATTGTTCTTCTAATTTCATTTAAATCAAGGAATTCAAATTTAAGAATAACAATATGGGCCAAATCCTTCATTTTCATCAATGTATCCTTTATAACCTTTTTGAAAACAAATCCAAACAAACATTGAATTCAAAAAATCCAAAAAAATCTGATAAATATCATTAACATAGCTATTTAACTCATTCTATGTTAAATTCAATGAGAATAGGGTCAAATAGGATTTTATGATGAATTTCAAGGAAAAAGATCATAGAACATATGTTAAAAATTAATAAAAATGTATCTATGAGTTCTCAAGAAAACATTAATTACAAGATGAAGTAAAAGAATAGAAACACATACATGGAAAATCTATAATCCAACTATAACGGATATAAAATGTCTCACAGTTGATAGAGATCACTGAATCTAGGAAGA
The DNA here is from genome assembly GCA_963277665.1 of Viscum album. Taxonomy (NCBI): domain Eukaryota; kingdom Viridiplantae; phylum Streptophyta; class Magnoliopsida; order Santalales; family Viscaceae; genus Viscum; species Viscum album. Next base: position 1,199,348,748 of record OY728156.1, on the reverse strand, counting down.
GCTGTCTAGAGAAAATAAGGAAAAGTATATATATCTAAATTTCAACATCAATCAACCATGATCTAATGGAACACAAGGCCATCATAACCTATAAGAAGTAAAAAATAAAAATATGAAGGGAGATTGAATACTGAGAGGATAAAAAGTTACTAGAAGAGGATCAATTCATTTATTGGAACTTTGATCTATGAATAGATAACTTTGGGAGAGCTCAAAAACCTCTAGAAGGTTATCAAAATCTAAAAAATCAATTACGATCAAGTGGGAGAAGTTTAGGCTTAATTTGGTGGGTTTCAAGATTTTAATTACAATTTTCAGGTCATTAAAACCCACCCACATAGTTCCCTAGGTTTGGTCACAAGGTTAGTAAAATCCATGAACCTAACCATGCACCCTAAAGACAGAAATTGGAAGATCATCATGGTTATACTGCATAGTTAGTTTAACCCTGAAAAAGTCATGCGGCAGTTTCTATTAAGGTAGCATAGTTTGGCTCTGTGGTTTTTCTAACTATTCTCAAAATATTTACACCAACCTAAGATACTAGATATGTTTCATGGTTTGGATATATTGGTTGTTAAACCATGTGCTGACCATTCATAGGCCCAAAACCTTCAAAAAGCTCAGAAAAACACTGCGAACAACCTAATAATAGATCGAATCAATATATGCACAAATCAATGGGTCACACACGTAAAATAATTTAATGGGATGCTAAAAACTCCCCACCATAGAAATTTATATCCCCAAAAATCATCAAGTATATAAAATAGAAAAAAATGACATAAGAAGAATTCCCTCACTCATCTTTTGAGTTGGACAGTCCATAGTTTAGAATAGAGAATCACCCAAAGGATAAGAATACATAGACAAATCTAATATTATCACACAAAGATCATCACACATATCCCAACCAGAGAAGAACTGAAGATTGAGAATAGGTCTCCCCTCCATTTAAAGAATCATAAAAAAGTTGTAACATGAGAAAATAAAATCCCTTTGATCCAAAGAATATATTTCACCACTTGTAAATAAGAACATCTAAGGACTAACATAGAATACATTAAACTAATATAACATCTAAAAAACTCGTTATTTCTATTTGAAACAATCCTCCAAAGATCTATATATTATCAAACATCCACAATCAAGGAATAGAAATAATAAGGATTTCAACCTTGGTTAAATACTCGATGGAAACATAGTATTTTCAACATTGAGCCTCATCCCTTGGTGAGCTCATCAAATCACACTCTAGTACCTCTAGATGAATGATCCATCAAGGAATCACATCATACGAGTTACCTGAGTACCTTCCCAAGTTCTATCCAAGTCCAAATAGAGAGAGATAAATCATCCATGTTGGGTAATACCAAGGAAGTAAACTCTTAGAAGGGAGATCATCCAATATATCAAAATTGATCTCTAAACATCTATGAAAAAAATGAGAGAATTTCAAGGAACCAAAATAAAACTGAATAGTATCTACACAAACCATATGAAGATATCGTTGGAAGAAATTAGTACAGATTTTGAAGAAAAGAAATTCATTGATGACATGAGTTTTTTATGCACAAGGTCTCACTCCATAACTATGAGAAAAATGAAGATCAAGGAACTAAATTCATTCAAAAAAGGAAGGATAATAATTCAAGAGATCACATCCACAAGGAACAACCACATAGGTTAAAAAAACCATCCACATGACCTGAACCAATTTTAATGTATATCATCCACAAATATCCCAGAAAAATCACCATGAACTCTAAAACAAAGGGTTTCCAAAAATAAACAAGTTAAAACAAGGAAAAACTCAAGCAGTTTCCACTATAATGTTAGAAATAACAAGTTGGATCAACATTAAACGCCATTAGTAATTATAATCTCCTCTACTATGTGGAAAGACTCAATCCAAGACCTATCGATGGAACCTTGTTATCTTAAAAAATCTACTACCGCACAGTCAATAGATTTTCATCCCTAACAAAAACTTCCCTTTTCGATCTCCCAATATACAAAACCTCTTAAGGTGACCCAAATAGCCACACCATTTAAAAACTATTAAGGATTCCAAACACAAATTCTTTGGATGACAAGGTTCTCTACACTAGAATCACATGGAATTATTCTTCATTTCATGATATGAATTTCCTTCCTCGACCATGAACATGGAATTGTTCCCTTCATATTGATTTTATAGCTCTACCTCACCTGAAAAATCCCAATCTAGCGTCTTCCAATAAGAAATCAGTCAAGCCACATGAATGGTTGTAAAAGGATATGGGTGAAGACCTTTTATAAAAGGGATTTCCTTACTAAGTTCATCACCATCATGATCAGTTTTAAAACATATCAAACATTAAAATTTCTTGGAATACATCACAATCGATGGATCATTGTGACCGAGACCCATGAACTCAGTAACATTATCCTTCTTTAAATTATCAAGATACTAACACTAAATGAATACTGAATTGAATAATTCCTATGAAATTATATCATATAGAAAAGAGGTAATCAAAAATTCCAACCACTCATGGATAGGTCCATCAAACAAATAATTTATTGTAAAGAGTCCTTAGAGATTCAATGATCTTGTCAACTTCTTCAAGCCACTTTACTTACTCTATAAAACCTCATTCACCTTAATATTAAGTTGGATGAAATTATAAGAAGTAAAGGATGGGTTCTAATGGATAGAAGGTCTCTGGATCCACCCCTTGATATGGAGTCTTGGTAAAGTATTTTTCAAGAGATTCCATTTTAGGAAAAAGATAAGGACCACTCCAAAAACTGGACTGAATATTGGACATTCTATCTTTCATGGAACACTTGCTATAGTACATTTCTGTTCTTCGTTAAACTCTAACCCATCAAATCAGACATACCACAAAACCTGAAACAAAATACAAGAATTTCAAAATATTTCAAACAATCACTAAACCCCGTTACCAAATAATTATTGATTTGGAAACACAAAAGATATCCCTATTTATAACAAATTACTATTTCTTTTCGATATGGTTAATCATGTTATAAATCCATTAATGTTTTCAAAAATAAGTTTCCAACTCATAGAAATTATTACATGGTTTAAAACACATGATTCTCATTTTCCAATTTCCAAATCCATTCTCATTTTAAATCTATTAAAACCCAAAATTTCTTCTTAAAACGTAATTTATCACATCAAACAAGTGTCTTTGAAAATTAGTTTTCCTGGTCCAAACATTTCATAAGAACACACCTTTTGGAAATTAAAAACACTTTCCAAAGAACGAAAAAAATAATTTGTTAAGATAAAAATTTGATTTTCATAAAATATTTAAAATCAACAAAAAATGTGATTAAAAATGATACAACCACACAAGATAACAAAATAGGCAACACCCAAGATGTCCATTCAATATAATACCCCTATAAACTAACATCATGTGAGTGAAATAATTTGGGAAATGATAGAATTGGGTTCCATGTTTGGGTTAGACTAGAACTATGGATAGATTGGTCACCTGGGTTGGTAAACCATACACCAACCACACTAAAGTTCCTATATTGGCTTCTGGATCAGTCACATTGATTACCCACAGTTTATCAAACCATAAAGGCACATAGTGAATTTTTTCATCTTTAATTTCTAACCCATAACTCATATTAGATTCCCAAAATCAAATATAGTCTCATAAAGAATCTAAATCTAACTCATCATTATGAAACTTATAACATAAAACAAATAATAAATTCCCTAATTTTCCTTATAACTCAAGTATCATCATTAAGTGGTGGTGATCAAGTACCCATTTATGAACTACCTCTTGAGTCCCAACACATTATTAATATCCTTTCTACCATGAATCACCTAAAATAGCATAAATTATTTCAAATAGATGTACTTCCTTTCATGTAAAATCCTACTCTGATACCATCTGTGACAAACCAACCCAGAATTTCATCTAAATCGATATAGGATTCGATTCCACAATAACCCGAAGAGCATTCTCAATCTCTATGGTCCGATGATAAGCACCTGGGAATCCAAAATTTAACCTTTGAGAATAATTTCTCCCATAATATAAAACAATAATCAATGTATACTACATAAACAACTTTTCATAAACAAATCAATACATACATAATAGAGTACAAAAAGACACTATAAAAACTATAAATGGAATATAACATCCATAAACCATCTCTTATGGGTCCATGACCACCCACCATGTCCCAATTCACATGCAATTGGTCACCCTAGAATGAAACCCCAAAGGAAGATGAGATAATGAGCACCTGTTATAAGATAATAAAGGCTGCAAACACCAAATAATACAAGAAGTGTGTGACCTATAGAGCACAGTAAGATTCCACAAAATACTCTATCTAGTTACTTCAAAACTTAATTCAAATATGATAAAATATGAGTAAAATAAATAGATTATAAATATTAGTTTAAAAATATAGTTTTATACATTTCAAAATCATGTATCAAACTAAACTTGTAAAATATTACATTTCACCATCCAAAAACAAAACATTTTCTTGATAATCTTTGTATTCCATTTCACAAGATAGATTTATATCACATAATAAAAGTAATAAAATGAACCAAATATGAATACTTGTAAAATTTATAATAAACGATAGTCAGAGTGCATCACTTTAGTAAACAAATCAATCAATAGAAGGAATCATGAAAGATATGTAACTCCATTTCCAAGTAGCGAAAATGAATATTTTCATGTATTGAGTATCATGTAGGTGGATGTCATAGTTAAAACCTAGATATGATAGTGAGTCTTCCATAATCAAAATATTCAAAATATATCATGACTAATAATCAATCTTACATCTAGTCTCAATGTTCTCAAGAATAATAGTTCCACACACACCCACATTATTTGTTGCACATCTGTAGCTTAAATATTTCATTTTCTCTACAGATCTACAAGAAGGGGTGTTATTCTATTATAAAATTATATATTTAGGTCATCTCATCTAACTACCAAAGTTACCATGACTAGTAAAAATAGGTTAATGACATAATCAAGTTACAAAGATCATAATGGGGATCATTATCAATATCAATCATGGGATCATACCCTCAAAATTTCAATCATGTGTGTGTTTTTTCAAATCACATATCAATCTTACCATAGATCTCTCTAGAAGTAAATATTACTTTTTTAAACACCTTTCAATGGGAAGTACAAGAATAAATAATGTTATATTAAGGGATTATTAAAAGAAAGGGTTGTCATAAAGTTCCAATTGGGCTGTCAAACATTATCAATTAATTTAAAATATTTTCTTAAATTCAATATTTAATTAGGGTATCTATACCCACATCATTTTACAAACCAAATTTGTATTTCCAAATACTCCTTTAAAACAATAATATATTTCAAAAAAAACCTATTGAATTCAAGTAAGTTTCACAAATTAAAAATTCATAATGTCAATTAAAAACATGGGTTTACACTCTATTTCTATTTCAATACATCTCTCAATTTAAATTAAAAAATAGTGACCATTTCAAAACAAGCGTGTCATCATTCAAAGAGGTTTCTTGGTAATTTATAAAATTCATGCATTTGAAACTATTTATAAAATATCAAATAGTTCATATCATTTCATTCAAATCAAGGAATTTTATTTTTAGAATAAAAAACATGGACAAAGACTTAATTTTTACCAAATAATTCTTTAATAGTTCTTTTAAAACAAATCCAAAAAAACATGGAATTCAAAAATTCAAAAATAGGTGAGATAGATCATCGTAATTGATATTTCATTAATGTCATATATAATTTAATTAAAATAGGTTCAAATAATATTTCATAAGTAATTTCAAGTAAACGTTTCCTAGAAAATGTGTTAGAAATTAAAAAACACATATCTATGAGTTCTAAAGAATCAATGAATTACAAGATAAAGTAAAATCATAAAAAAACATGGAAAATATGGAATCAAACTATGATGGATCTGAGATGTGTTGCCTCTGATAATGATTATCAAATCTAGGAAGAGGGATTTCAACAGAAGATGTAAAAGACCCTATATCTATAATTCCACATAATGTTTCCTTGATATAATAGAACATAAGTCTATCAAAACATCTAGGAAGGAAAAATAAATATAATATTAGATATCATAGATCGAGAGGATAAGAACTTATCTAAAGATTATAACTGCTTTGATTGTCACTTTGATCTGGCAAGAGATGATATTGGGAGAGACAAAACACCTCTAAAAGGATCCAAAAATCCAAAGGATAGAATTAAGTTTGAGTGGGATAATTTTATGATTAATTAGGGGGTTATTGGATTTTAATTATAATTTTAATGGAATTAAAACCCATTTACATGGGTTCATTGGTTAACTCACACCGCTAGTACTAATTGTGTGCCTAACCATACTCTCCAAATAGACCACTGGAAGAGTTGTATGGTTAGGATGCATAGTTGGTTTAACTATGAAAAACCAATTTATTCATTTCTATTCCGGTTTAATGTTTTGTGTCCATGGTTTTATTAAATGTGTTCCAACAGTGTACCCCTATATGGGTTGTTAAAAAGGTTTCGTGGTTTGGATTCATGTTTAATTAAACCATTATCCAACCATGAAGGGGGCCATAAACCATAAATAAAACATAAAAAACAGAGGAACAAACTCACAAAGATATCCAATAGAAGCATGATCAAATAAACGGGTTAAAACACCTAAAAAGTAACATTATGTTACAATTGTTTTAAATTTTATTATCTTCATACATGATTATTTATTCATTTATTATGGATTGTTAATAATTATATTCCAATATTTTTTTATTAATTTTCATCTGTTGTTATTTAATTAAGATTATTATTTGTTTTATCAGTAATCTATACGGTATAGTCTCCCCAATTTAGAACCTTTAGACCCTTACTTATAGTGGACAACCTCTGGCATAAGGTGAGGTTCACTTGAGGTCATGTGGTGAACCGGATCTGGGCACTATTTTAGTGGATCTTAGGTTGAGATATTACAATGTGGTATCAGAGCTATTTTTTCCCTTTTGTCTTACATTTTTTGTATGGTATATAATAGACTAGTAATGTGTAAACCCATCATATATATCTTTTTTTGGTCTAGCTAACCCATGATCAAGGGAAGATCATGTTTATAGGGATGGTATTATTTTTCACTCTATTGTTTTTATAGTTGATTAATATATCACCTCGAGTGATTTGTGTGTTTCTACTAATTAATAATTTATGGATTTCTACCCTTGGCTTGCTATAGTAAGGAATTATTAATAAATGAATCATTTTAGGCACATAAAGATTCACATTTCATGCATATGTCATGCCATGTAGATTATATTATTAACTTCCTGATGCATAATGACTTATATTCCATGCTTTTGAGATTTATTAGAATGCTTATTCGTTTACCTTATTAGGTGATTCTATAAAATTATTTGTTAATTTCCTTCTTTTCATGACATTTTTTCGCTTTATGTAATAGCTTTCTATGATAATTTACATGTTTACTTGTATCATTTCATAATCATAGTATGTTTTTAAAAAAAATATATGTCATTAGATCTTAAAGTATCTGAATCAACTTTAATGGTTTTACTATATATATTGATGGTGGAACCTTAATTAACAAATTATAACATTTTGAACCATGTATTGTTGGTTCCATGTGGTAATACATTTATTATTATGATTAAATAGTTACCATGAATAATTTTTAAAGTGTATCGGATTTTACAAATTTGAAAGAGGAACACATATAATCAAATAATTATATATGAACTTGTTATATTATAAAAAACAAAGGTAAAAATATTATTGTTGTTACAAAAATTACAATTATAACTTATAAAGTATTGTACCTTTATAAGTTGGAAAAAAGATATATATATTGGATTATAATTATTATAGAAAATTGTTGCTTTTAAATCAAGATATAAATTGAAACTTATAAAGTCTTATACCTATATAACATTGACATGAATACTTGTATAAATAAATCCCAAAATTCATGAATTGAACCAAGTATGTCATTTTGGGTATGTTTCTTATATGATAAATCCTTAAATTCACAACTGGACCCCATTATGTCAGTTGGGACATGTTGCTTTTGAGATAAACCCAATAAGCGTGTTATTATTTTTATTAATTTAACAATTAAAGGTTTCACTTAATTGAACCCATATTATCTTAAATTTACGCTTATATGTCACCTTATTCTTTATATTCTACTATTTTTAACCCCATGGGGTTAGTTTAATAATATTTATGGTGTTTATTTAAAGTGTTTTTAACTGCCTATATGGTGTTACATATAAACTTATGGTGGCATATTACATAACCATACCACTATTTAATTGAAAAAATACATTTTATCTATATTTTGTATTTAATATTAAAAGGTATTAATTAATTAAAATTCCAATTAAAACATATATAGTGTTTTTCTCTATAGCTTAGATTTGAAATTTTCTTAAACTGATTCTTATTGTAATAACTTTTGGATAAATAAAATTGTTTGAAAGGAAATTTTGAAATAATTCTCATAATATTTCACAGATTCTAATAAATAAAGTGCTTAGTAAAATTTTATTTTATAACTGGTACTATCCCTTTTGACATATCTGATCTTTTTTAAAATATAAAATAAATTTGAACCAATGTAATGGATTAAAAAAACATTAATATGATGTTCTTAGCTTTAACCCTCAAGTAAGGGTTAGTTAGAAAATTGTTATCTTAGATGGTAATGTGTATTTTTTCCATATATCTCCATTGGACTTTTTCATTAATAATATGATTAGAGGTTTGGATGGTAAGCCTGGTGACATTCTTGGAATTACCTAGCTGAAGGATCGAGACTTTATGATTTAGTAATGGGATAGCCTAGCTGAGGTAGTTCCCTCTAAGTTGTAATAGCATTGTTAAATTATTTATTTCACTTTTCAGATGAGAGGATTCATTCTGGTTTCGTTGAGTAAGGTAGGACTCTTAGTTTAAATAATGACACCCAGGTATAGTGGTTCATTCTATTCTTGTTGACCATTTTTTGAAATCATGAGAATTGGGTAATGCTCTAGTTGAGGGGGTTACATATTCCTTAGGAATGGTAATCCATTTTTTTGTTCATGTGAAATTTTTTTATGGTGTGTGAATCAATATTCATTGGTGTAAAACCCTGGTATTATGTGAAATATTTTTTTTGTAATTAATTTAATATTTTTGATATTTTTCATTTCACACAATACTGAATATAGCTGTTGTTATACCAAAAAACATTATGTTTGGATTGTGATATATGCAACACCAAGATAATATTTCACTACACACAAAACCTGCTTATCATGTTGTATATGCAACACTATTCTTGGCTTGTGTTTCAAATAATGTTGAGTTCCTTCGATATCTTGCATCACACGCAAGACCGTGTTTTACATAACAATAATATATTATTAAAATATTATTATTTAATATAGTAATATATAACCTAGACATTAAATCAACATTTATGAATAGTGTTAAATAAATTATGAAAATAGAAGGTTTATAATATTAATTCATTAGTTACTGATTAATTAGAAATGAAAATATATACCAATTGATTATAAAGAAAATTGTTTTATTTTTATAATCTTAAAGTCATTTTGACTTAATAAATTAATTAATTACATTTATTGAATGATATTAATAAAATATATATGTTATATATTCAATCAAATATTTTTTATATTCATGCAATAGATTTTATATTCACAAGATAAGAAAAACACAAATTGTACGCATAAAAACCTATACTTTTTAAAAGGGTAATTTCACACCATTTAAGGAAAAACCCATCTTAAATCCAATTTTTGACACCTTGATATATTTTATTTGAAAAAATAATCATTTTAATTTAAATAAGAATATAAAAAATTTAATTTAGTCGAATTTTTGGTATTTTTCAGTTAATTTTCAAGTTTTGATGAATAGTGAAAAATACTAAATTTTAATTGAAAACAAAATTTCCCATAAAAGCAATTTATATTGTTAAATTATAATTTTAATTAATTTTAAAGTATAATTAGAATCTATTTTTATCACTTAATCCAATTTATGTCACTTAAATCATTTTCATGTTTATTTTTAATATAAAAACTTCTCAATCTTTTTCATGTCTTATGCTTTAATACCATGTTTTATCCCCCCATAAATGAAATTAATTTTAAATTAATTAATGAAAATTATTTATTTTTAATTTTAAAAAATTTATTCCATATTTGGAATTAGTTAGTCCAAATTATGTAAATATGTTTTTTGGAATATGAATATTAAAATTAGTAATATTTCAAATACCATAGTTAAGGGTAAATCATGTAATTAAGTGTAAAAATAAAATTATAAAATTATCCTAACACTTTTAATAATTTTATTGGATGATATATTTTCAACCAAAATCATAATTTTTCTAATTTTATGGCCTCTTGGATAAATTTGGATTACTTGAAGTCTTTTATAGTATTTTATTCTTATGGATGTCCTATATGTCTCACTCTTGTTTTAATAAGTATTATAATATTTATATATGGGTATTTATTGGATACCTTTAACTATAAATATTAATTTTATATATAAAATTTCAGTATTCATCATGATAATTTAATTTTAATTTTTAGGTAAGAAATAATTAAATTAAAATCTTTCACAATGATGATGCAGTAATTGTTTATTTAATAGAAATATAAAATAATTATTATTAAAAATATTAAAATAAATAAAATTTGATATAGATAATTACATCCTAGATTTGTTGGATTACTTGGACATGTTATTGATATGCTAAATATTTGGTTAAAATATATCATGTATTAATGATATTATAAAAAGTCAAGTAATGAATATTGTCAAAATTGACATTATTCATATTATAAAAAAATTATTTGCCAAAATAAATTTTATATGTCTTAAAATGTCATAAATGACTCATTTATTCTTCTTTTGGAATTTGAATGTAACTATATTGGCCCATAAGTCGTAAATATACATGTTGACCCATTAAGAGTTAGGGATTAATTAACGGTTAGAGCCAAAAAAAGATGTGTTATAAAACGACTTAAACATGTATAAAAATTATTTGTTGATATTATTTTGATCTATAATCATCTAAGATTCTACATAACTCACTTTGGATATATTTTTACTTAGAAATACATTTATATTAATTTAATATTTTAAGAGAATCCCAGACTACTCCTCCTATCTCTTATAAAAGGGAACCTCTCTTTCGCTTTTATTCACACCTATAAAGTCATTTGGATCTGAAAAACTCTTCCAAGGTCTACTCTGATATTTCTTCCATTAATCCTAATTGGTAATAAATCGAACCAAATGAGTCCTTTTTTGAAAATCAAATGGAGATACCCAAATAAGATGTTACGTTCAACAACGAAATTTTTTTATTTCATACTTGAACTCATTTAATTATTTTTATTTCATGATTATATAATAACCTTAGTATAATAAAAATATTGGGATTTTTTATTTATATTTTTCAACCTGCACTCACATACACTTCCACTCATTGGGTAACTAACTTACTATTCTTGTGTATGTTGAACTACAACATCATGAAATGATGTTGTTTGTTTTCCTTTTCCACCTCCTATGTTTGAGAATTATGATTGAAACTCTATTTTTATATGATATATATTATATTACGTATATAATTATACTTATTTAATGATAATATCATGTGAACATTTTACCATATAATATTGTGGTAAAATGATAATGTCGCTCATGAGTACATATGGCTTACCATCTTCACAATGCGATGTGATTCGTTATTCACCAATATTTCATAGATTTTAAAATGGATGTATTTTTATGAATATATATGTTTTATATGAGATAAAAATGATTATTTGATGATTATATAACATATAATTTTCATTCTTTTAACCAAACATTTTAATTGAAAAATCTTTCAAGCATACGTATGGTCTACCGTCTCCTTGAACAGTGTATTCCATTTCCTATATCTATATTTTATAGATTGTAATAAATGTTTATATACTAAATATATATGATATATAATTCATTTTTTAATTTCTTTAAATAATTTAATCCTAATTTAAGTAATATAATAAATAATTACAAGTCACCCTCATTACAATAAACAAGAAGTTATTACCAAAAATGTTACTTTTTCATGGAAATTGTTAATAAGAGGGTAATTGAAAGTCATAAGTGAATCATATAAGGTATTAAATATATGAATATGGTTCTTTTTCTGATGTATAATAAACTTATTTTTATTATACGGAAGGTTTTAACATAAGTGATTGATAGAACAAATATTTTCATTTAATTTATATTGAATATAACTGTTTTAAACTCACAAAAGTGTTCCTCTAAGATGAATTGTTTCATTTTTATGATTCTGGTATTATTTTGAGCGGAATAGTAAAAATTGGCCATTTTGGATTTTTAACAATTTTAACTTATTTCTGTAGTTTGGCCATAACATTATCTACATTGATCCAAATTGAAAAATTCATTCTTTTCCAGATTTTACACATCCATGGATTAATTTACTATTTTTGGACTAAAATATGAATCGGTCATATGGAAGCTCAAAAAAGCCCACAAGTTGGCTCAAGAAAACTGTTTCCAGTTCTGCCTAGTTTTGGTGTTGGATGCATAACTCATACATTGTGGGCCCAACGCTTGTAAAATTCGGTGGGTGGACGCGCAAGGGGTTTTGGAGCATCTTTTATTAAGGAAGAACCGCGAGATTCGTCCGTTTGAGAGTCCAGTAAAGCTTCCTAAACCGGGGTTTGGCGTTTTGGAGATTCTGACTGGACATACTAAATGATCAGAGGAAAAGGGAAATAACGCTCGGAATACCTGTCCCAATACGCTGAGATTTTGAGGGGACACGGACAAGCCAATTATGAACAACATTTAATAAGGGATCAACGCATGAAGAGGTCATTTATTGGGTCCAAAACGCGACAAAATTCAGAGGACAAAAATCTGGCTATAAAAGGAGGAGAGCTCCTCCTCCTCAACACATCTCATTCTCCACCCCATTCCTTCTGGGGCACCAAGGAGAAGAAATTCTCAGATTTTTCTTTTATTTCTATTATGTTAAAATGTCTCCCCTCTCCCAAATTATCTCCCTTACCCCATCCATGGAGGGGTAGATTCATTTGAGTGTTCGAAAAGAGGGGAGGATGGACCTATGTGTTGTGCTTGAAAGGAATAAAATTTGTTATTCTTTCTTCTTTCTGGTTCCAATTCTTATTTCAGTATTAAATTCCGAATGCGATTGTGTTAAGGTTTTTATTCTGAAATTATAAATTGCTTTGGTTGATGATCACATCTCCATCCACCCAATTCTAATCTGTATTCGGTGGAACATGATCAGGGTTGGGTGGTGATTGCTCGACGATTGTCAAGCACGTGTGTAGGATTGTATGTCGAAATCTTGGTTTATTAGGGAACAATAATTCCAGTTCTGGGATTTCTCTAATTAATCAAGAGACCTTCTACAACCCTAAATACATTGGAAGGAGGATAGACCAATCTAAGGTTTTAGAAAGGAAAATTCTCATCACATCTCTCTTACCAGTTTAAGGAAGAATAAGAGATAAAATTTGGAAACCATAATGGCACAACACTAAGTCTAGCCGAACCTAATCTGATCATTGTCTTTATAATTTCTTAAAATCAATCAATTTCTGTTTTTTGTTTCTCTCATAGTCATTCAAATTAATTAAAACCAATCTTTGTACGAAAACCAACAAAAAGTGACAACCTTGTTTTGTGTGCACTCCTCTTCGGGAGACTACCTAGGATCAACTGCTATACTATACATAGGTAAATAAAATATTGTTTTGCCACACCCCACGACAGGCGTGCATCAAACTTGGCACCGTTTCTGGGGAGGAAGTTCCACAACCTATTTGTAAATATTTGACTTTTTCAAATTTAAAAATAAATTTTCTTAAAAAAAATCTTTTTTCCATGATGTGTTCAAATTCAAATTTTTATGCATGGGAAGATTACTCGCAAGTGAAATATCAAGAACCAGAAATTGATTATCATGATCTAAATGATCGGGTTGAATGGATTAGTAATAATTTGGATGATTTGGGTAGAAAAATGGAATGGGCATTTGACTATGTTTGTGCAATGATGGAGCAACCCGACCCTGAGCCGGAGCAAGAACCTGAGATAGTGGTGGAAGAAATTTCACCACTCATCATTGAAGAACTGGAGGAGGTTAATGTTGAGGTACCTGAATATTAATTCATCATCACTCAACCAATTCTACCCAAGATTGACGAAAAAGAAGATGACTTCCCTACTGAGCTACATGTGGGAGATCAACATGAACTTGATGAATTTTGGAATGAATGAGAGGAACTTATTGATCTTCCCAAGCCTTGCAAACAAGAAGAGCCAGCACCGCGGAAGGAAGACACCACCCAATTGGTGGAATTTGAAGTCAAGATGGAGGATCCCTACTACCTCCCTCTATCCAGTGATAATAAAATACAAGAGGCACATTCAACTTAAGAAGTGATTGAACCAGACCCAACTCAGGGAGATGATCCTTCCATGAACTATACCTTTTCTGATTTCATTCAATCTGATTGGAGCATCACTCCTTATAATTTTGAATTTTCAGATTTGGTAAATCCTTACATTGCCTTAGAAGAAGATGAAAATGAATATGCACTTGTTGAGGAACACCTGGAGCTCCCTAAAGATATTGATCATCTACTTGAGGAATTCCACGAGGAGATACAAGTGGCTATGCATGAAGAACCAAATAAAAAAGCCGCCTACCTTAAAAGGGAATATTTTGAAATTAATATTTCAAATTTAAATGTTGAATTTCCCTTTGATTATTCTTTTCATGCAGCACATCTGGAGAAACCACTATATTTTGAAGAAGACATTGCACAAGTAGCAACTGAAGAGGAGGTGGTTCCATACTTCATCCTACCCCCGCTATGAAATAGGTTTATAATTGTGAAGGGGGCAGATCTGGTGTACTCAATACATGGAATTATCCTCAGAAAGGAAAAATTACATGCTGGAAAGAAGAATTTTTGTTAGTTCATGAGCAAGAAACCTCACCCACCATCAGATTGGGGATAACTGATTAGAACTGCCCCTCTGGAGGCAGTCAAAACCTAGGGCCCAGTTAGGGGGTTAAACCGAGATTTATCCTTATTTTCTTATTCAATTTCCATTTTCATTTCTTTTAATAAATTTATTATGTTAACTTTTTTTACTTTTTTAGGTTTTTAAAGAGAAACACTTAGGTGCTTAACTCAATGTTGCACTACCAATAAATCAGGTCCATTAATGAAGAGGGTGTCATGGGATTATACGTCGTGAAGAAAAGGATCCATTTGACAGGGGAGTATGAGTTTCAATTCTATATTATCCAACATTATTCCCTACATTTTTAGTCTTTTAGAGAATTAATCAAAAAAACGCATGCCCATGCTTGAATTCGTGTTTTACTTGACTTCTCTAGGATACATGAGTTTCATAGAAATCAAGTGATTCTATGTTTTAGATTTCAATGTTAATGAGATTGAATGATTAAAATGGATAATTGGATGATTAATGTGAAGCAAGGATATTGAAATAAGGACTCATGATTTAAGGGAATTAATTGATTCATGTAAATGAAATTCCCCTTCTATTTTTCATTCTTTGAATTTCTGAAATTCAGGTGGATTAATTTGTTATTATTAATCATGCCATGAGTGATTTTCCAATATCATATTCTCATTCCTGAGAGGATTTCTAGACCAAATATTTCCTATTTTATCTTGAGCATATTTCTTGAGTGATCTTGGGACGTGCCACCTGCTAGAACTTGTATTGAAACTTGTCAAATCTATGACTGTAAAAAATCACATTTAAAATGATTGAGGCATCTCTTTGTCTAGCCACATTTATCCTAAGACCCACCATTACATTTATCCTTTGTAAGCCCTTAGATGCCATGAATTTCCTTATAGGTTTAAGCCACATTACAATCCAATTTTTCCTTACCTACCCTCACTTTTAGTATTTTTGAATGGTTATTTCAAGTTTGAGTGTGGGGGAAGGGCCTTTCATGTGCATTCCTTGTGATATGTATCATTTTTGGGTGGTGTAATGTGTGTGTCATCATTTTTGGGTAATGTATTATTAGAAAATTGGGCATGAGTCATCATTTCATTATGATTCTTTCATTTCATCCGGTTCTCCATAAAAAAAGAAAAAAAAAAGAAAAAAAATGAAAATAAAGCTGTGCCTTTCTGGAGCATTACAAAAAAATGAAAATAAAGCTGTGCTTTTCTGGAGCTTTACAAAAAATAGGGAGAACTTGGATGATATCATTCTTTGTAATCATTTATGGACTCATGACCCATTTCATTGAAAGGGAGTGGTGTTGTGATTCACATTTAAAGGGGATTTGAGTGAGGTTCATCTTGTGTTTTCACTTGATTAATCATGCATTGTGCTTAAGAGTCAAACCTTCTACTTCTGGCCTTAAATTATTTCAATCATTTACCCACCAACCCTAAGCCACAGAGTCATTTGAACCTTTTTTACAAGTCCTCATGATTTTATGTGTGTTTTGACTTTACAAAGTGGAGAAAGTAGTTACTTTACAAGCCTATGGGTAAGAAGCATGTTCTCATGATATGAGCATAACTCCACTATTAATTGCATCATGAGTAATTAGAGAAAAGATTCAAAAGTGAGGTAGATCATGATTTGGCATGTTTAATAATAATAAATTGAGAAGCTTGAATGAATGAAAGAAGAATCTTCATTATTTTTCAAAGGGTAAAAGTAAAATGCAAGAATTGATTGTTTCTTTGAAAATTGGGAAATTAAATTTTTATTTTTGTGGAACTGGAAAATTTTATTGGACATTGATAATCATTTGATTTTATTTGAAATTTAAATATTGGTGACATTGGTGCCATTTGAATTCCATGTTGAGATTTTATGCTTGAGGACAAGCATAGTTTAAGTGTGGGGTAATTGATAGAACAAATATTTTGAATTAATTTATATTGAATATAACTGTTTTAAACTCACAAAAGTGTTCCTCTAAGAAGAATTGTTTCATTTTTATGATTTTGGTGTTATTTTGAGCTGAATAGTAAAAATTGGCAATTTTGGATTTTTAACAGTTTTAATTTATTTCTGTAGTTTGGCCATAAAATTATCTAAATTGATCCAAATTGCAAATTTATTTCTTTTCCAGATTCTAAACATCCAGGGCTTAATTTACTATTTTTGGACTAAAATCTTAATTTTTCATAAGGAAGCTCAAAAGAAGCTCACAAGTTGGCTCAAGAAAACTGTTTCCAGTTCTGCCTAGTTTTGGTGTTGGATGCATAAATCAGCCATTGTGGGTCCAACGCTTGTAAAATTCGGTGGGTGCACGCGCAAGGTGTTTTGGAGCATCTTTTATTAAGGAAGAACCGTGGGATTCTTCCATTTGAGGGTCCAGTAAAGCTTCCTAAACCGGGGTTTGGCGTTTTGGAGATTCTGACTGGACAGAATAAATGATCAGAGTAAAAGGGCCATAACGCTCGGAATACCTTTCCAAATATGCTGAGATTTTGAGGGGAGACGGACAAGACAATTCTGAACAACATTGAAGAAGGTATCAACGCGTGAACATGTCATTTATTGTGTCCAAGACGCGACAACATTCGGAGGAATGAAATATGGCTATAAAAGGAGGAGAGCTCCTTCTCCTCAACACATCCCATTTTCCACACCATTCCTTCTGGGGCACCACGGAGAAGAAATTCTAAGATTTTTATTTTATTTCAATTATTTTAAAATGTCTCCCCTCTCCCGAATTATCTCGCTTACCCCATCCATGGAGGGGTAGTTTCATTTGAGTGATCGGAAAGAGGGGAGGATGGACCTATGTGTTGTGCTTGAGTTTTTGTACTTGAAATGAATAAAATTTGTTATTCTTTCTTCTTCTGGTTCCAATTATTAATTTAGTATTAAATTCCGAATGCGGTTGTGTTAAGCTTTTTATTCTGAAATTATAAATTTCTTTGGTCGATGATCACTTCTCCCTCCACCCAATTCTAATCTGTATACGGTGGAACATGATTAGGGTTGGGTGGTGATTGCTCGACGGTTGTCAAGCATGTGTGTATGATTGTATGTCGAAATATTGGTTTATTAAGGAACAACAATTCCAGGTCTGGGATTGCTCTAATTAATCAAGAGAACTTCTACATCCCTAAACACATTGGAAGGGGGATAGACCAATCTATGGTTTTAGAAAGGAAAATTCTAATTACATCTCTTTTACTAGTTTAAGGAAGAATAAGAGATAAAATTCGGAAACCATGATGGCACAACACTAAGTCTAGCCATACCTAATCCGATCACTGTCTTTATAATTTGTTAAAATCAATCAATTTCTGTTGTTTGTTTCTCTCATAGTCATTCAAATTAATTAAAACCAATCTTTTTACGAAAACCAACAAAAAGTGACAACCTTGTTTTGTGTGCACTCCTCTTCGAGAGACTACCTAGGATCAACTGCTATACTATACTTAGGTAAATAAAATATTGTTTTTCCATGCCCCACGACAGGCGTGCGTCAGTGACGGAATTCAATACTTAAGGTAAGGGAATTTCGTCTCACTTGTTATTTGAATGAGATAAATGTCATATTCACCAATTGCTTATTTTGTGTAGTGTATATACTGAACTATGAAATGTTATATCCTTAATTTCCATTATTTAATTATATTAAAATATCTAATTTATTTCATTCTTTCATGGGGTTCATGATTCTAAATTTACTCAAGAAGTAAGGGATTTATGTCTCACTTTTATTTCATTGGGACACATGCTTTATACACTACTTTTTTCTTATACGTGGTGTATATACTACCCATGAATGTATTTTATGAGTATTATTTAGAATATTATATTATTTTCATATCCATATAATTTTATTTTATTATGGGGAATATGATTATATTTATTTTAACATGATGAATATTTATTTCACAATCTCATCAATATTTTTGATTGATTCATATTAAATCTTTATTGGGGAATATTTATCTTCCCGTTCCATGTTTTATAAATATGATTTAATTTTTTTACCATTCACCTATGAATATTTAAATTTATTTTTATAAATGATTAAATTTTTACTAAATGGTTTGAATAGAATATTTTTTATCATTTTCTGAATGAGGCACTTTTTTCAATTTTCCAGTAATAGTATGAGAAGAATGTTTTTTAACTTATACAACATGAAAGTAATTTTCTACCATCATTATGCCTTATCAGTTTTATGTCTCACTTATAATATTACAGGGTTATTTTCAATGAAAATTTTTCTTTTAAAATCGTGAGACATTTTATGATAAGAAAATGTTTTGTAAGAAAAAAGAATACTTTATTCATGATATATTTTCATGTAATCTCTCAAAATTATCTTCCATATAAGATAAGATTATTTTTTTCTCTTTATTTATTAAAAGGGATATGATTAAATGTTTTCATTATTATATTTTTATTAATGGTGTGTGTTTATTATAGAATGATTTTTTAGAAACCCCTTTTTTCATTGGGTTATTTTATGATTGAATAATGATTATGAAACCCATTTTTTCATTGGTCTTGATATGATGAATCATTTATGTTCTTATATAATTGAAATGTATGGTTTTTATTATGTAACTGGTGGGACATATATCTCCCTTAAATTCATTGGGTAATGGTAAAATTATTAGGAGCTCAAAGGGTATATGGGAGGGAATCCCAATAAACTTTGGAATAAGGAAACATGCAAGTTTTCAATAAGGATGGATGGTAAATCAGGTTATTACCAAGTTTCAAGAGAATACAAGAAAACTGAATTAACAAATTTGGAATGTCATAGAAAATAACTACTTTTTGTTATATGGGGTATCAATGTTAAGATGATTTCGTGACCTTATTTATTAAATTTTTTGATTTTCATATTTCAGAAGGGTTATACGGTAAAACATTAATGGAAAGATTAAGTTAAACTTCAGATAATGTTTGTGATATTAAAGTATTATCTCTCCACATGATGATTTATGCATATTAGATAACTTGTTCTAACAACTTTTTTTTGTTGTAAATGATGATAGATGATATGGTTTGTCATGGATCTCATGATCTGTTAGTGCTTCAAGAATGAAAAATTGACTTTCTTTTTTGGAGAAAGAGGTAATGTATAAAAAAGGGTGAGATTGTACTGAATCAAGTAATTATATATTCTCATGGAAATTATTTAACCCTGGGGAAATGATCTTGAAATTGAAAATGTTATCCTAGTGCCTTCTTTTCAAATAAATCAAATGACCCCTTAAGTTATCGTAGATTTCTGGATCTGTGATTTTTAACATTATCATGCTCTTGTTTTCTTCAATATCCATTAGAACATGATGGTTATACTTATCTTCCATGTCCATGTTTTCAATTTCCATATATGTTATTCTATGTGGAAACCTAATTATGAGTTATTTTGGGTAACCTTTATGTTTCCAACATTACTTTTTTAAAGTAATTTTTAGTATTCATTTCTACAATCTAGTTTCTATGAAAGGAACATTCAATTATTAATCCTTGGTATCCTAGACAAATTTTGAGGGAGAAATTCATTTTAAGGGGTGTAGAATGTAACACCCTGAGATTTTTGGAAATATATATTTTCAAATTAATTTAATCTTTTTAATATTTTTCATTTCATACCACACTTGATATGTCTTTTTTTATATGAATAAAATTATGTTTGAATTACATTATATGAAACACCAAGATAATTTTACACTACAAGAAACACTAGATTATCTTGTGGTGTAAGTTACACTATGTTTGGATTGTGTTATACATAATGTCGAGTTCCATCGATAGCTTACATTACACGCAAGATTGGATTTTACCGAAAAATAGAATATTATTAAAATATTATTATTTAATATAGTAATATAAAAACAATACCTTAAATTAGAATTTATGAACAGTATTACTAACTATAAAAAACATAAGGTTCATAATATGAATTCATTGGTTACAAAATAATTAGAAATTTAAATATATACAAATTGATAATAAAGAAGATATTTTTTTATGATCTCAAAGTCATTTTGTATTAAGAAATTAAAATAATTAAATTTAGTGAATGATATTAATTAAATATATATGTTATATTTTCAATAAAATATTTTTCATATTCTTTAAAAGATTTAATATGAAAAAGAAAAGAACAACCCCAATTTTAGGCATAAAAACTTATATTTTTCAACAGAGAAATTTTACCACCTTTTAATGGAGAACCCATTTTAAATCCAATTTTGGAAAAAACTTTTATATATTATATTTGAAAAAAAATAAACATTTTATTTAAATAGAAATATAAAAATGTACATTGGTTGAATATTTGTAATTTTTTTGATAATTTTAATGTTATGATGAATTGAAAAATACTAAATTTTAGTTGAACACAACTTTTTTATCGAAATAATTTATATTGTTAAATTATAATTTTAATTGGTTTTAAAGTATAATTATATTATTATTTATCATTTAATCCAATTCATGTCATTTAAATTAATTTACATTGAAATTTTATATAAAATATTTTCAATCTTTTGCAAGTTTTAAACATTAATAACTCGTTTTCTCACCCCATCAACTGGATAAATTTTAAATTAATTACTAAAAATTATATGTTATTAATTTTAAAAAATGGAATCCATATTTTTGAATCAGTTATTAAAAATTAATTAAATGTATATCTTTTATTTTTGGTCATATGATAATAAATTTAGTAATATTTTAATTACCATAGTTAATGGAAAATAAGGTAATTAACGGTAAAAAAAATTATAAAAATACCCTAACACTTGTCTTAATTTTATTGGATGATATGTGTTTGACCAAAAGCATCATTGGGACAATTTTATGGCCTCTTGGATCCACTTGGATTACTTTAAGGCTTCTATAAAATTTTATTCTAATGGATGTCCAATATGGAATACTCCTGTTTTAATAAGTATTATTTCTTATATATGGGTTTTTAGATGATATATTATGCTATAAATAGTAATTTTAAATTAAAATTTTTAATATTCAGCATGATAGGTTTTTTAATTTTTAGGAAAAAATAATTAAATTAAAGGCTTGCACAATGATGACGAATTAATTGTTTGATTAGTGGAAGAATCAAATAAATGTTTTTTAAAATATTAAAAAAATATAATTTGATATAATTAATGTCATACATGAATTTTTTAGATCAATTTAACAATTTTTTCAGAATTTAATTTTTTTTGAATAAATCATATTATTATGATATTTCTAAAAATTCAGGTAATAAATAGTGTCAAAATTTACATTACTGTTATTTTAAATTCAATCATATTTATTTAAGTGATATAAAAAATATAGAAAACTAAAAATATTCCAAATAGTATGTATAAGTCCTAAAATTTAATAAATAAATAATTTCTGTTTATTGTGTCATTTTATTTTAACTATATTAACCCATAAGTAGCAAAAACCAATGTAGTCATGGTAAGAGTTAAAGGGATTAATTAAGGGTTAAAACCAAAAGATAAGGTTAATAATATAACCTAAACATGTATAATAAATATTGGTTGATATGATTTATATCTATCCTTGTCTTAATTTCTACATAAATTAATTTGGATCCATATAAATTAAAAATTAATTTTTATTAATTTAATATTTTCGGAGATTCCAAGAGTGCCCCTCCCCTCCCTTATAAAAGTTCACCTCTCATTCTCTTTTAATAACACCTATAAATCCATTTGTATCTAACAAAATATAACCAATTATCCTCCTAAATTTATTCCCTTATTCTAAGAATCCTTAATTTGTTCATAAATCCAACTAATGGATTCCTTTTTGCAAATAAATAGGAGATACCCAAAGAAGAGGTAACATTCATCAACAAACATGTTTATTTTGTTTCTTACTCAAACTACTTTAATTATTTTTATTTTAGTTTATTATAACAAACTCATTATCCGAAATATAATGGGGTTTTTTTATTGATTTCTTTACCTACACTCAAACACAATTCCATATAATGGGTAAAGAACTTACTGTTCTTGTGTATGGAAATCTACTACCTCACGAAACGATGTTATTCATTTTTCATTTACCACCTCTTATGGTTGGGATTTATGATGGACACTACATTTTTATAATATATATATGATATTTATGATATAATTATACTTTTTAAATGATAATATTTTGTCTATCATTTTACCATCTCATTTTTTTTAAATGATAAAATCGCTCGCGTGTATATGTGGTTACCATCTCTATGACGCGATGTGATTCGTTATTCAACAATATTTCATGTATTGTTATAAGGATATGTTTTTATGAATATATATGCATTATATGGAATAAAATGATTCTATAATTATAATATTTAAAATATTTTCCTTTATTTTAACCTGACAAGAAAACGGAATTAGCGTTCATGTGTGCTTACGGCCAACCGTCTCTATGAACGATGTATTCCATTTCATATATCTATATTTTATAGATTATTATAAATGTTTATATAATGAATATATATTATATATATGTCATTTTTTACATTATCTAAAAAAGTAAATAATGATATAATTAAGAGGAATAAAAATGAAAAGTCAAAACATGTATGATAAACAATGCAGTTATAACCCAAAACATTACTTTAACATTGTAATTGTTAATAAATAGGTAATATAAAGTCATAAGTAAATCATATAAGGTATTAAATATATTAATATAGTTATTTGGTTGATTTTTAATAAACATATATTTATCATACCCAATTTTTTCAAGTGTGTGAAGGAATTCAAGACTTAAGGCAAGAGAATTTCATCTCACTTTTTATTTCCATCAGATACAATCCATATTCACCACTCGTTTCTTTTGTGTGGTGGATATAATGACCTATGACATGTTATATCATTAATCTCCATTATTTAATTATATTTAAATCTTTAATTGATGTTATTATTTAATGGGGTTCATGATTCTAAAGTTACTCAAGTAGTAAGTGATTTGTTTCTAACTTTTATTTCTTTGGGACACACACCTTATACACTACTAATTTCTTCTATGTGGTGTATATACTACCGATTAATGTGTTTATGAGTATTATACATAATAATATATTATTTTTTATATCCATATAAATTTCTTTCTTTCATTGGGCATATGATTCAACATATTTTAAAGTGATGAGTATTTATTTCACAATCTCATCAATATTTGGGATTGTTTACTTTTAATATATATTGGGGAATATTTATATTCCACATCCATGTTTTATAAAAAAAAATAAAAAAGGGTTTTACCATTCACATATTAAAATTTAATTTTATTTTTACTCATTATTTACTTATTGCAAAATGTCGTGAAATTAATTTTTTCATTTTATAAATGAGGTCCTTTTTTACATTTCTAGAAAAAATTGAAGAAGAATGTATTTTTAACTTATATAGTATTAATTTATTTTTCCGCCATCATGACACCTTTTTTTGTTTCACATACAATTTTACTAGATATTTTCATATAAAATATTTTCATATTAAATCATGAAACATATTAAGAAAATAAAAAATTTTCTAATATGAAAGTATATTTTCCGCAATAATTATTTTCATGTGATCCCTCAAAGTTATTTTCCAACTAAGGTAGAGTTATTTGATGATATTTATGTTTTACTGGGGATATTATTCAATTTTATCATTATTATTATTTTTAATAATGGTTAATTTTTATAATGGAATGATATTTTAAAAAACCATTAATTTCCATGGGATATATATGATTGAATGATGTTTATGAAACCAATTTTTTCAGCGGTTCTGATATGTTGAATCATGTATGATCTTGTGTAAAAAAATGTATGGTTTTTATTATGTGATTAGTGGTACCTATATCTCCCTTAAATTCATTTGGTAATGATAAATGTTTTATGATCTCAAAGGGTACATGAGAGGGCATCCCAATCTAGAAACAATAGGGTACACGGGAGGGACTCCCAAGCCTGAAACAAGAGGGTACATGGAAGGGAATACCAAGACCAAAATAAGAGGGTGCATAAGAGGTACTCCCCATCCCGAAGTAGGTACATGGCTGGATATCCCAGTCCTAACAAGTTATGAATGTCTTGGAAGGTATCCTTGTAATAGGGTTTTTATATGCTTATGTGTATGCCACAATTCCATGTCTTAGTCCTATATCATGCTTTAATGGATTATAATATTGATTTCTTTATGATTCATTTCTTATGAACTATAAATATTTAGGCTACTATTAATGTTTATGATCTTTTATGTGTATTTTATGATCTTTTAATGATTGTGATCGTGTTCTCATACCCTTATGTTCATGATATTCTTATGTATTTACTTTATTTACCCTTACTTAGAATTTGAGCTCACCTTTTTCTTATGTTTCCCTTCCCCTGGTTATAAAGGAATTTTTTTAAGTATAATTACATTCGAGAAGATCTTTTTGGGAAATATTGAAGATATTTAACTGAGTTACTATGTTTTTGTTGCAATGTTTTTTAAAGGAACTAAACTAGTATGGTATTTGGATGTCTATTTTTTTCATATTTTAAGTATTACGCAAAATTTATGTAATTTCTATATACATTAATACTGGGTATTTATATTCAGCCTAATAATAGATTAATGGATAAAAATACTCTAATTTGATCCATGTGTACTCTATCACAGGCAAGGAATGCATAGCGCCTGTTTTGTTCATTCGACATTGGAGTAGCACGTGCTATTATATGATGTTATAGTAAAGTTAAGAATTGATAACCTAAACCACATATTGTTCAAGTGATAAGGTCATATAATAATATTAACTATTTGGTTTTAATATCTCTTATAATGAGTCATGAGGACTGGAATGATTCATTCACATGTCATATCTAGAGTTGAGTGACCAGGTTGTGAAAACTTTTTAAGGGATATGTATCCATGATCCATCATAGGAAAGATAAGTTATCACATTGTCAGGTATAAAAATGTAAAAAAATATCTAGTGAAATAACACTATTTATTAGTTTTGTTTTTGTATTTTATGTTGGATATTAATGATGAGAAACACTGTGACTTTACATGATGGTCACATGTGTTTCTAAAATAATACTTATTCGATCATACTTGTAAAAGGTTTGTTCCCATATTCTCATGTTAGCGCTTGGCATAAGAGTATTAGTCACATCCAAGAGTTATGTTTGGGGGTGATGGATAATGTTTCATGGGATTAGTTCTTGTTTACAATAAAATGATTCCTTGGAAACTCCTAAGGTGGGGAGCATCATGCCGGTTATAAAGATCATGTACTTCCAATTTGATGAAACATGACCATAGAATACCATTTAGAAATGGTAGTAATATATACTAGAATATGATGAGTTTATAAATTTGATATTTCAAGTATTGGTCTTGATGATGAGATTTAAAACTCAAGTATGGTGTTAAACCAAGTCTGGATGATAGATTTAGTCTCAGAGGGGTTATGTAATTTGGTAGTTTGATGAGTCAGTAGCACATATGTTCTTTCACAGCAACATGATAGTGAGGTGGTTGGTTGAGTAAACAACTGTTCACAAATATCAAGAGTCGGGCTTGTAATTTGGTGGCTATGTTGAATAATCATGAGTACATTGGGATTTAAAGCGACATAGTCAGGTTTCTGTATTAAAACATCAGCTATTAATATGGAAGTATGTTAAATTGGTCAGTCTATAGTAGATTGAATGACACTTTAGTGATATCAAAAATGTGTTTAGGGAGTTTGACATGTAGTTATACATGGTAACACATAGTCAGGAGACGTGGTTTTAGGGGTTATTACTATAATAAACCTACTCTTTATTACAAATTAATACATGATTTATTACACATAATACAACCCAAAATATCGATAAGTCTATTTTATTTAGTAATCAGGTACATAGAATAACATATTAAATATGGGATACAATATCATTATTAAAAAATTACTTATCAGGATTCTAAAAATCCATGGCTTTTGAAACTACATGGGTAACCTGTGGAAAAACATAAGAAAGAGGTGAGCTATAAGTCCTGGTAAGGGAATAGACATGGAATAAGGTGAAACATGATATACAATAGGCATATAAATATGGCATAAAAATAGTAGGATTCTTGAACATGGACAATGATACATGATATATCAAGATAATCATAAAGACAACATGGGAAATATGGAAACAACTTAAAACACTGCATCATAAACATAGGTCAAGGCTAAACTTGATAAGACATCATGGTGGTAAATTTCCCATAAAGGAATCAGGTTCACTTTTTTTTCCCAAAATGTCTTTTCATGATACTAAACATCACCCAATGAATTGGAGGCCTATATGGGAACAACCATCATATTCATTTCATGATTAAGTATGCCACATATATTATACACCATGGGTTCATTCTTCATCATAATTTATTCCATGATCAAGGAGTATGGAATAAATATATTTATGTCCATGATAAAAAATATATAGGTTTATAAAGGTTAACACCCTTGATAAAAAATGGGTATATTATTCAATAAATTTATTTTGTTGTCATGGAGAATCAAGGTGATATTTTGGCCGCATAATGACATAACATAATGATTCATAAAAATTGGTTGCTGAGAGTGAAATGGGTCTCTCATCACATAGACAAAAAATATGTAGTAATAGGGACATGAAAAATCATATCCTAACATTATAAATTTTTTAAATATAATGTATAAGGCAATAAATATATTTGAATAAAAAAATAATCCAAACTATATTTCAGCATAGTAATGGGTGTACATACATGATCATTAATGCTTAATAAAAGGAAAAGGGGATTCGATCATTTTTAAATTAAATGTAAACTAATGGTAAAATATAAGAACATATTCCAACATAATAAAATATTCTTTAATAGAAATAACAAAAAATAAGTTCTTGAATGGAAATTAAAAGAGATAAATTCCTTACGAAATTTCGACATGGTAAGGGGTGTACATAAACGATGATGGGAGGCTTAATGAAACTGAAACTAGTATCTCATAAAGTATAAAATGAAAGGAAATTATTTTGTATATATAAGAACATATCCAAACATGAAAAAATGTAAATTAATAATCATAACATCAAATAAGTGCTTAAATAAAAATGATAGTGGAAGATCCCTTCTAGAATTTCGTTAGAGAAACGGCTTAGATAAGGATCAAAATGATAGATAATGAATTATCTATCATTCATATAGAATAAATTAGAAAATAAAGGAATGAATATAAATGAAATAAAATATAAAAAATTGAAATAAGAATACCAATTTCAAATAATGTGCTTGAATTGAAAGGAGGAGAGGAAGGTGAGGATCCCTTACTTGAGTATGTGACTCCAAAAGCTTGGGATGTGATTCTTGAGAGCATGGGGGCACCTTGGGAGGAATTTAGTGAGTGGATGACATTGTATGTACATGATACAAGGATTTTTAGGGAATATAAATGGGATCATTGAAGGGATTATGTTTTGAAAGAGGGTGATTTATTTATTATTTAGGTTTTGGACACTACATAATAACATATCCAAAAACAAAACTCATCTCATGGGTTTTTCCAATGGATTCTACCAAATGGGATTGTTTTTTATTATTTTATATGTCCAAGATCTGAAAATAAAAAAATAATGTTCTTGCTTATGTGGAGGTCAGTCACACGCTTAAAGAAATAATTTTAAATAACTAAAATATATTTTATGTTTTGGAGGATTAATAATGGATTTTCATAATAAATAGAATAAACTAAAAATAAAATTAATTTAAATTTAAAACATTTATTTTTTCACAAATCCCGTTTATATTAATTATTACAAAACTTTGGGGTCATTATGATGTCATAAAAAACTATATTTATACAATATTTATTTTTTAACAAAAAAATTTGATTATCTCATAAAATTATGAAAAATTGACTATTTGATAATTTCAATGTTCTCATTCAGAAAATAATATTAATTTTATCTAAATTATTTTATAAATATTTGAATTTTCACTTTTAAAATAACTAATGACATTTATTGAAAATGATGGGTTTTTTTACAATAACAGTTTTCGAACCCTTATAAAAATTAAATATGACTTTATAAAAAATTATATGATAATTTATATTTAATAAAAAAATTAATAATAATTAATTATTAAGATTTTATTTATTGGAAAAATACATTAAATCATCCAAATTTATTCCATAATTGAATTAGAATATTACAAAAAAATTTCATTTCTGTTTTATTATATAAAAATGGTTACTTAATCATTTATAAAGTAAAAATAATAAAGAATATATATAATCATTATTTCAATTAATTTGAAATATAAATATTCATTCTATTATGGTTACCTTTTTTAGTCATTGTTATATTATTTTTTACACTTAATAAACCTATTTTCCTTCTACGGTGGTAATTAATATTTACTACAGTTACTATTAATATTATTCAGAGATTAATTACAAATTATTAACTAATATTAATTATCATGTTTCAAAATGTTTAATATATTTTATAAAATTCAATTCATATAGGTGAAATAATTTAATATAAAGATAAAACCCGTTAGAATGGTGGAAATTGGTTTACCAAAAAAAATTAAATGAAAATATTATTTTACACTAACACTATAACTGGTAACATTCATTACATGAATTTAAATTCATAAAGATATACATACTATCGAAACACTTAATTTAGATCATATCACATTAGTGGTTATTTTAATTAATTAAAATGTGTAACATTTTCAATTTTAAAATAGTTTTTAGAAAAAAATTAGTTGGTAATCCTAAAAATAATCATATACTAAAATCCAGTATAAATATTTTTCAATTTATTTAATTTAATTAAATATAACTAAAAAACATATTTTACCTTGAAATAAAATTAAAATAATATTTGGACTATTTTTGTTACTTAATTTATCAAAAGAAAATAAAATTTTACATAAAAGTGGAATTTTTTAATATTCGCTGAAAATTCATTATTTTCTAAAAAATATGAAAAAAATAACACAATGTTAATATTGATATTTTGTTATAAAAAAATTTAACTCATTTTATCAAATAAATTTTCAATATTTTCTATAAAATATTGATTTTATTTTTTTCATAAAAATAAATAAATAATCATTTTTGAAGAAAACACTTTTTGAAGAAAAAAATAAATTTTAAAAAACTGATTGATTATTTACTAAGAATTTATAAATACATTAAAAACATATATGTATATTTTATAGATAATTTAATCCTAATTATATCAAAAAAATTAATTAAAGGTTAATATAGTCATATTCAAATAATCATTCTTTATTTGGGTTTGGTGTTGTGTATCACATATGCTATCGAAAATAGTTTTCTCTTTTAAAAACATAAGGAATTAAAATTTTCCCCCTTTAATAAATTATATCCGTAAAATTTAAATTTTAAATCAGTAAGAAATTTTTTGACACATGAAAATATAATTTTCTTAAAAACAAACATTATAAAAAGGGTTAATAAAACATCCTCTTGAAAAGAGATAAAATGAGGTTTGACGGTCGTCACATAACTAGATTTCCAAGAAGGATAACTTTAGTAAGAAGTGAAAACTTGGAAATGTAAAGGAAAAATAAAATCAAATAACTAATTGAGTTTGTGATAAAACACAATTTTATTGAATATTTTATTGATAATAGATGATATAATTTCCTCAAAATATGCTAAATTTTTTCAATTATGAAATATTTTGCATTAGATCATTCAATTGGAAATTAGATGAAAATTCCAATTTTACACTTTTAAAATTCACTATAGTATTTAGGGAATAAATATTTTATTGTAAATTATTTTGACATAAAATTTTTTAATTGTGTTCCTAGATTAATGGTATACAAATTATATTCCAGACATTTGAGATGGATCGAGCATTTGGATGGAGTAAATGGGCCATGAATACAAAGATGGACTGAACAATCCAGATTGGACACCAATTCACCACTCTGATCATATCTTCCTCATAATATATTGAATCGGGCCCAAATTTTTAGAGAATATATAATATATGATTATGAACGAATCATAAGTCTATAAGGATGGCCAATTCAGGCGTTTTGGAGAACAAGTATGTGATGAAAGTGGGATTAAAATATTTGGCTGAGTTTCCCTTTCACATTTAATAATGTTTTGTAACCCTAGCCCCCCCCCCAAATCTATATAAAGGATTTTTTTCACTCTTTAGGAGGACTGTTCAAGGATTTGGGAAGGTTTGGCTGAAAGGGTGTCTCTTGGGAGCCCCTTACAACGCTTAGAAGAAGTAAGGATTTGTGAAAACATCTCTTCCAAAAAGGCTCTCCTCTCCCACCTCTTCTTTGTATTTATTTTCATTCATGTTTATATATTAAATTTTTCTTCAATTAATATTATGTGTTCTTCCCTGTTCTTCTACTATTAATATTTTTAATTGGGTTTTAATAATGAGTTGAGATGAGATTGGGTTTTACTCTTTCAATCCTTGCTCATTCAAAATGTCTCCACAATGACCACACCGCCCATGGAAGATTAGTTTTCTTAGTGATTGATCTATCTTCTACCCTCTTCATTTAAATATTTTGAATCTTTGGGATACTATAATTCACTTAATAAGATCCATGAATTGTGTTTTTAAATTATAATAAACTAATAAAGTAATTTCACAATTAACACAAAAACACACGAGGTTGAGATTTTGTGTAAATTGTGAGAGTGCGATCTTAATCGGTAACACAAGACCACACGGGATAAATTTGTAGAGTTAAAATATAATCCCAAAACACAATTAATCCTCATTTCTAGAATGGATATGTTCTCTAATTAACCAATGACCATAAGCTAACCTTATAACAACAATCAAAGTAGGGTGCGTCGATTGCGTGTTCCTAAGCTAGCCTAGGGATTAAGTAATTTCATCTTTGTGGTTAGGTTTAGTCTTGTAGGGGTTGAGGTTTAACAAATTAGGGGATAATAATTAAGTGGATATTAATTTAAATAATAATGATCAATACGTAAATGAATAGGTACATTTAGATTGATTACGCATTTTAAAATATTTTTTTAAAAAACATCTTCTTTTTGCGTCTTTCTAATCAAACATTATTTCAAAATAAAAAAAAATCAATCTTCTTCCAGTAAAATTATTCATGTTTTATAAAATATATCAACCCCCCATCCTTTAAAGTATTTTTTTTAATTATATTCTTTTTTATTTTTATTATACCTTAAAGAAGTTGTTTTAATTTACTTCCTCCTTTGAGAGACGACCTTGGTTATGCACTCTGATGCACTTAAGTACCCAAAAACCACTAATCATTTGAGGGTGCCCATGATAGTGCCTTTAAAATTGGAGCCATTTTCTGGGAGGCAAGTAATTATTTCAACCAATTAGTGGTATTTATTTTATTTTACATTTTATTCTCTTCCTCTCTTCTTTCTTCCTTCTTTACCCAATCATAATTTTTTTTCTTCTTCTTTTATTTTCTTCTACTTCTTTTTGGGCCATCAAATCTAACTTCTAATTTTTATTTTACTATGGTCTACTTTCCTTATTTTCATTTTTATTTTATTTATGACATGAACTATTCCTGGTGATCTATTAGATCTTGACCATGAGATGGAACGCAGCCTTAGGGCTTGAATCAGACATTCTCAGTCTACGGGAGGTTTCAACATTCAAACAGGTTGAGAATTTCTCCACTCCAAGAACATTGATATTTGAAACACTTCAAATTCCAAGATAAAGCAAGAACCAATTTCTGAAAATAATGGAAATGTACTCAATATAACTATTTGATAGTGGGCAGCACCATATATTAACTTTCAAACAAATTTTATTGCCTACCCGAATCTCGAATCAGACATTGAACTGAAATCTAGGTAAATTCATCATCTTCCAAAGTTTCATGGATTATCTGACAAGGATCCAAACAAACATTTAAAATAATTTAATGTGGTTTTCTCAACTCTTAAACCCAAAAAAGTTTCTGAAGATCAAATCAAACTAAGAGCATTCCCATTCTCACTTGATAGAGCTGCGAATGACTAGATGTATTATTTATAACCTAAAGATGTAACTTGTTGGAATGATTTGAAATTCCTTTTCCTAAAAATATTTTTTCCAGCATCAAGGACCACATACATTCATATGGAGATTTTGGGGATCAAGAAATCCCAAGGGGAGTCAATGTATGAGTACTGTGAGAGATTCAAGAAGTTGTGTGAAAGCTTCCCACATCAAAAAATCGTTGAGAAACTTTTTATCCAATACTTCTAAGAAAGACTCACACCTATGGAGAGGATCATGGTGGATTTCATGGCTGGAAAAGCATTTCTGGACAACACACCAGTATCTACACGTGCATTGATCGACAAAATGGCCCAAAACTCCCATCAGTTTCACAATCGAGGTACATCACATGTTAGGGGAGTACATCAAGTAAGTCATTCTTCTCTTGAGATTCATTTGATTAATACCATGTAAGATTAATTGAAAACTACGGTGAGGTAGATTAATTTGGAACAAAGGACATCCCAACCCCCTCCTTCAAAGACTTGTGGCATTTTCACTGAGACAAGCCACCCAACTTACTGTTTCCCACAAAAACAAAAGATAGAGGATTAGAAAACAGTATTCCAAGGGAGACCATATTAGAATCAACAATAGAAATACCCCCAAAAGAAGTTTGATTAATTTTCTCTAACATACAACCAAGGGTGGAAGGATCAATCGAACATGAGGTATGGCTTTGGATAACAACAAAGGCCCCCTTTTCAACGAAACATCCATCAGCCTCCACCTTAACAGCATGGTTTCCAACAACCCCAAAAAAGATTTCAATCCAAAGAATCAACAAGGTGACAATAAGGGAATCCCCCAACCAAGGTAGATTATAACACTGATAACCTTTTGAAGAAAATTGGTCTTAATCAACATAATGAGCTGAATAGTAAAGGTAGGGAGCTGAGGGAGTTGAAAACTCAAATGAGCCAGATTTCCACTACCCTCCATGAAATGGTAAGTAAGAATTCTGGAAATCTACCATATAAACCTACTCCAAATCCAAAGGGGAATGTCAGTTCCATATCATTGAGAAGTGGGAAGAAAACAACAGATACATCTACACCAATCATTCCACCGGGATTCACCTCAAATCTAGAGAAGCTGTATTCCATACCAACTGATGAGAAATCCAAGGAGAAATGTAAAGGTAAGAAAAGGATTGATTATGTTCCTCCTAAACCCCTTCCATCTCCAAATTGGGTTGTACAAACCAAGAATATGGATGAGGAGGCTATGAAAAAAGAATTTTTGGATACATTCAAGCATGTGGATATCAACATCCCTTTACATGAAGCCATCAAGGAAATCCCATGGTATGAAAAATTATTAAAAGAACATTGTACCAATCAATGAGGGCACAAGGGAAATAAGAGGATAAATCATGGAAGGAATGTGTCAGTACTCATTACACTAACTTTAGAAGTGCCAAAAAAGTGCAAAGATCTAGGGACATTCACTGTCCCATGCACCATAGGGGAGTTTCACTTTTCTGATGAACTTTGTGATTTGGGAGCCTCCGTAAAAGTGATGCCTCACTCTGTATCGTCTTCTTTAGAGTTTGGTGAGCTGAAACTGATGAAAGTAGTGTTTTAGTTGGCGAATAGAGATATGGAATATCCAGTGGTAGTTCTTGAGGATTTACTTTTCCATGTAAGAGACATGACCTTTCTAGCATATTTCTATGTGCTTAACATGGAGGATGATCAAGAAAGTTCTCATGCTCCCATTATCTTAGGTAGACCCTTCCTCAAAACTGCAAAAACTATCATAAATGTAAATGTGGGTACACTTTCCATGGAATTTGGTGATGAAGATGGGATATTCAATGTTATGGATTCCATGAAGTACCCCTCAGAGGATCATTCTGCATTTCTAATCTCCCATTTGGAACCACCAAATAAAACCCCTAGGGAATTTTATTGTTTTATTCTTAGAGAGATTATGAGTATTGGTTCTAGTTTGATGTCGACGATTACTTCCACACCTATTTATAATGCACAAGAATCTATTAGATTTTATTTTGAAATGGAATCATTTTCTGATTTTGATCATGTGAACTATAATTATGACATGGTTGTTGAGTATGCTGATGGATTTGATGATTTATTCTCTTATTTTGATGATGTATAATCTGATACTGATTCTCTTTGTGAACATATTTCAGTTCCTTATATGTATAAATCCATACACCACTCCCTACACTGGAACTCAATCCATTTCCCCCAAATCTCAAATACTCATACTTGAAAAGTAGTGAGATATTACATGTTATCATTGTTAACAATCTCTATTTTGAACATTAAGAAAAACTTTTGAATCTTTTGAGGGAGAACATCAGGGAAATTGGGTGGCACTTTACTGACATATCAGGTATTAGACCCTCCATTTGCATTCATAGGATTCTTTTGGAGGATAGGGCTAAACCGGTTAGGCATCCACAAAGGAGACTCAATCCAACATATTTGGAGGTTGTTAAAAAAGATGTTGAAAAATTGCTCGAGGCACGTATAATCTATCCCATTTCATATTCCTAATGGG
Source organism: Viscum album (assembly GCA_963277665.1). Classification (NCBI taxonomy): domain Eukaryota; kingdom Viridiplantae; phylum Streptophyta; class Magnoliopsida; order Santalales; family Viscaceae; genus Viscum; species Viscum album. The sequence continues at coordinate 1,199,312,970 of OY728156.1, read as the reverse complement.
TGAGTCCTATTAAGGTTGTGCCTAATAAAAGTGGTGTTACAGTTGTAAAAAATGATAAAGAAGAGTTAGTTCTGATGAGGGTAAAAAATAATTGGTGTGTGTGTATTGATTATAAGAAAAAAAACTAGTCCAGTCGCAAATACCATTCCCCCCCCCCCATTTATTCATCAGATGCTTGAGATACTTACTGGGAAGACACACTATTGTTTCTTGGATGGATTTTCCGGATATTTTCAGTTTAATATAGCTCCAGAGGATCAGAAGAATACTACATTCACCTATCAATTTGGCACATTTGCCTACCGAAGGATGCCATTTGGACTTTGCAATGCCCCAGGTGCCTTCAAGAAATGCATGGTGGGTATTTTTTCATATTTTATTGAAACCTACATGGAGGTATTAATGGATGATTTTACAGTGTATGGTTCTTCATTTGATGAATGTCTAAGTATTTTTGGAATGGTGTTGAATCGTTGTATTGAGAGGAATCTAGTCTTGAACTTTGAAAAGTGCCATTTCATGGTAGATCATGGCATTGTCTTAGGGTATGTAGTGTCAAAACATGGGAGAGTGGTTGATAGATCAATGGTAGATATTATTTCATCCTTATCATATCCTTCATGTGTGCGTGATTTTAGATCATTCATATGGAATGCAGGATTTTATCTGCGCTTCATCAAAGATTTTAGTAAGATTTATCTTCCTATGTCATGATTACTTCAAAAGGATTATGATTATGTGTTTGATGATTCTTGCAGGACTTCCTTTTATGAGATAAATAAGTTACTGACTACTCCACCGATAATAAAGCCCCCACAGTGGGAGATTCCTTTTCAGCTTATGTGTGACACCTCCAACTTTCGTGGTTGGATCTATCTTATCTCAGAGGGTGGAGGGATGTTCACATGTTATCACCTATGCATCAAGGACACTAGATTCAGCCCAATAAAACTACACAACCACGGAAAATGATTTTCCTGCTATTATATTCAGTTTAGATAAATTCTGTTCATATTTATTAGGCTCTAATGTACTTGTTTTTTCTGACCACGCATCTCTGAGGTACCTCTTGAATAATCTAGACGCAAAGCCCTGGTTAATCCGATGGATTCTCCTTCTTCAAGAATTTTACACTGAGATAAAGGAAAAAAGTGGGTTGGTAAACCTAGTGGAGGACCACATGAGTAGGCTCACTCACACTCTAGAGGATGACACCTTGCACCCGGTACCACTTCAGGACACAATCCCCGATGACCATATTTATTCCATCTCTGGTATGCATCCTCGGTATGCGGATTTAGTGAACTACCTTGTAGCATCTGAAATCCCTACAAATTAAAAGAAACATCAATTCCAAATGTTAAATAGTGAGTCTAGATTTTATTTTTTGGATGATCCATACCTCTGGAGAATGTGTAGTGACCAAGTTATTATGAGTTGTGTTCCTGATAATGAGTTTGAGTATATTCTATAATTCTGTCATACATATTCTTGTGGTGGACACTTTGGACCCCAACAGACAGCTAAGAACGTTTTGGACTCTGGGTTATATTTCCCTAGATTATTCCATGCTGCTGATGTTTTTTGTAAGTCATGCTATCATTGCCAACACACTGGGAACATTTCTTGGAGATATGAGATTCCCTAACAACCCATACTATTCTATGAGATTTTTGATGTATGGGGAATCAATTTTATGGGTCTAATTCCTAGTTTCTTTGGGTTTTTGTACATTTTGGTTGTTGTTGATTATGTGATTAAATGGATGGAGGATAAGGCCACCAAGACCGATGATTCTCATGTTGTTGTGGACTTTGTCAAAGAACAATTTTTTTGCAGGGTTGGAGTACCGAATTCCATTATCAGTGAACAAGGGACACACTTTTTCAATTTGAATTTGGCTTCCCTCCTTCAGAAGTATGGGGTGACACAAAAAACAACAAAACCATACCACCCCAAAACAAATGGCCAGGCTGAAGTTTCAAATCGTGAGTTAAAAAAGATTTTAGAGAAAATCGTGCATCCAAATAGGAAGGATTGGAGCAAGCGCCTAGATAATGCATTATGGGAATATAGGACATATTAAAAGACTCCCATCGGTATGCGCCCATTTCAGATTATTTTTTGGAAAGCGTTCCATCTCCATGTGGAAGTTGAGCATCAGGCTTATTGGGATATAAAGAAATGCAACATGGATTTGGCCCAAGCTGGAATCCAAAGGAAGTTGAAAATTCAATAGCTTGAGGAGATTCGATTGTCTTCATATGAGAACTCAAGGATCTATAAGGAAATATCGAAGGTATCTCATGACAAAATGATCCATCAATGGGAGTTTCTTGTTGGAGTGAAATCCCTTCTCTAAAGTTCACAACTGAAGATGATGCTTGGTATGTTCTGTTCAAGGAGTTTAGGTCCTTATGTTGTGACTAATGTTTTTCCCTATGGTTCAGTGGATATCAAACAAGAGGACACAAGATGGAGCTTTACAGTCAATGGGAAACATTTGAAGAGATACATTGAAGAACTTCCTACTGATGCATTGGATTTTATCACACTACATGACCCCATCATCACTTGAGCATATCGGGTTGTTTCTAACCCTCTAACTTTTATATTCATTGTCCTATTTAAAATTATAAATTTCATGGGCATATATAATTTCATAGGTTCACATTGAGGAAAACGTAATATTTTAAGTGTGGTGGAGGGAACCTTTTAGTTTAGTAATTTCAATTGATTTCTTGTTTTTAAAAAAACAAAACAAAAAAATTGTTTTTTTCAAATTTTGTGTGTTTATTTTTTAGTTTTTTAGGGGTTTTTGAAACTTTTGAGCTGAAATGCTTCTCACCACCATTTTCAAATCCATATCAATAAGTAAAACAATTAATCCCATAATACCAGGCTTAAATAAATGTTGAAAATTACTTTGTTTCATGTTCAAATATTTAGTAATTTCATGAAAAGTACTCTGAATTTTGAATCCCATGCCACATCTCACTGTATTCATATTTGAAATAACATTCCTGTGAGGATTCTGAACCATTCTTTTCATATTCTTCACATTCACCTCACTTATTCATAGAACAAAACCATACTAGAATTAACTAGATTTTGATTTATTAATGTCAGAACATGAGGGTTTGAGGTACTTATGTTTAAATGATTGAGGCATTTGTTTTGTACTAAAGCCCCTATTTAAAATAATCCTTTTTATAATGGTCTAACTTGAACATTTAACCCTTGTAGCCCATAGAATCCATGACAAGCCTGTTAGCTTAGCCACATTATAGGCCAATTTTCCCTATCCAACCAACTCGTAAAGTGAAATTGCATAATCTAATTGAACTGAAGTGTGGGGGAAGCTATCTTGTATTGTGTTATGACACTCTATGATACTTTGGGAGGAATGTTAAATTATTATGAGATGTGTTTGTTGCTGAAAAATTCATTCTATTGAATGTTGTGCCTTTTCTGGATAATTCATGACAAGTGAAGATATACCATTCTGGAGCTTCTAAAAAGAATGAAATTTGGGCATATCTGGAGATTTCATGAAAAAATATTTTGGAGAAGATTGCCATTATTATTACAGAAATTATTAATGGTGTAAAATTTCCAGGACTTTTCGTGATGATGGTGCTGAAATGAAGATAATGGGATTAATGAGGAGACCATATTTAAGTGAAATTTATTATAATGCAATTTGGATTCAAAAATATCCAATCCCTCCTCATTCAGCCTCAAAGTTTTTCACATCTAAATCCTACAAGCGGAAAGCCATAGTACAACACTAAAAAGACCTCATGGTAAACATATTTCTTTGACTAACATCGTGTGGTGATGTATGAATTTATCAATCCTATGGTGACCCTTGTATGAGTTTGGATGAGAAAGACATTGCTAAAAATTTGACATTTGTGTGATAAGAGAAAATTCAAGTGAGGTAAGTGTTCTGTGCATGGGAGGATAAATGAAGTGGAAATATATTGAATTATATAAATGAATAACTTGAAATAATGGTTTTTATGAGGAATGATATCTTTTGTTTCATGGTGTGTAATTGTTGGATCTCAAGGATATGTGATTTAAAATTCTCTTTGATTTGATATCGATGTTTACTTGATATGATGTTTTGCCCAGGAGTGCAAAAGGGTAAGTGTGGGGGAGTTGATAAAACACAATTTTATTGAATATTTTATTTATAATAGATGATATAATTTCCTAAAATTATGATAAATATTTTCAATTATGAAATATTTGGGATTAGATCATTAATTTTCAAATTTGATGAAAATTTCATTTTTACCCTTTTAAAATTCACTATAGTATTTCAGGCATAAATATTTTTCTTTAAATTATTTTGACTTAAAATTCTGTAATTGTATTCCTGAATTAATGGGAAAAAATTTATATTCAGGACATGTGAGATGGATTGTAACGCCCTGACCCCAGAAGCCCAGAGTAGGCGCATTATTACGTATCATTGGAATGATCATAAAAGATCAAGTCTCGAAAGACCGATTAGTTTAGTACCCTCTGAAGTACTAGATACATTCATAAGGTTTACATTACATCATAAAATGGAAAAACTACAATAACATTGTCTCCATAGACAACACTGAGATCTCATAGGATATCCCTGGAGGTCAGTCATAATATACTTCTTTGCAGCCTGAAAAAAATAAAACATCGACAGGGGTAAGCTCATATTCTCAGTAAGGATAAAATTATAGCAGAAAAATTCATAAATAATCATAAACTTTTAAGGCGGTTTATAAGACTAGAACAAAAGCCTTTTAAACATGAATTTCAGAATAATATGTATAACATAAAATCAAATAATGTCATTTACTTATTCACATGGATATTCTACTAGTCTAATAATCACATGAAATATCAATAACCACTTTCATAATGATGGAATTCCTAATTACATACTATCATTACTACATAATCAAGGCCTTGTGCCAGGACTATAAATAATATTTTGTCAAGGCCTTGTTCCAAGACACTAGTTTGTCTCATGAGACCTACCGATGCATCGAGGAGCTATAGCGGGCTCCACCCATGAATTACTATATCCAATGCATTCCTCATATGAAAAGTTTGAAACATAACATAAACATTCATATTAAAACTAGCAACCGAAATGTCAATACATTATCTACAAACCATGAATGGTATGAAAATAGCACATCCATAGTCAAACATATCTCATTCGATAAAATATTTATGATTTTATTGTATCATATTAACCTCAATCGCGAATAATGAAGGATATTGACATAGATGAAAATAATCATCAAAACTATTAGAGAGAAATATTTCCCTTATTCTTGAAATCATTTAAAAGTCACATTATTTGTCAAGAAGCCATTGAAAAATATATTTCTGAATCAAAGTGTCCTAGAACACTTTGAATCATTTAAAAGGAATTTTTATTTGAAAACTTTAATGTTCATATAAATAAATCCTTAAAACCATTTTTAAATCATGGACATTAATGAGAAATATTTAGAACAATAAATCTTTAAAACATTTTAAAATGATATTATAGTTATAGTTCATAACCAAAAGAGATACACATTAATACAAATAATTGAGGTAATAAAAACCTTTTAATATCTTGAGAATAAAGGGATTCATGATATATTATGTCCAAGTACATTATATACACCATATAAAAGTTATTTGGTGTATAACAACAAATATGTCTCAATAGAATGTAAATTGAGATGAAAACTATTATAAAGAATATATCATTAGGTTATGGATAAATCAACGACCTAATTATGTGTGACAAATATAAATACTCTCAATATAATTGGATATTCAGGTTAAATCATTCAGAGGACATTCACATATATTCTTGTAAAACAACACCAATGAATTGGATATTTAACTCAAAAAATGGATATTGAGTAAAAATTACTCTTATCAAGTTAATATCGATGACTTGATAATTTATCAATTGAGTGATTATATGTATAAAAACTATATCCACAAAAATGGGAGTGGAAATTATGACATAAGAAAATTAATAGTGATTCCGCAAGTAATCTTGGAGTAAAATAATCAATGAAGTATGCGTAAAGCCGAATGGGTGAAAATTGAAATTTCAAATTCCCTTATTGATTTGGTAACTTAAAAAACATACACCCATGAAAGAAGGATCATACAACGATGATGAAAATATCCATAAATTAACCTATATTACACAATGAATACAATCATGGGCAGTACACACATTACATGCAATAAATAAGTGGTGAACAATAGAAATCTCGCAGAATTAAAAGTGAGATAAGAAACACCTTACTTTATAGTTTTTCCTTGGTCGAGGGTAGGTTAACCTCCTGTATAATGGAGAAATAATTGTTATTTAATTATACTAGAATCATATAAATTAATATGATATCATATATGATATTTTAACATTGATTTATTAATAATATCTTGGTATTATCGTCGTTTCGAGTGTTAACAGATTCGTTTTCCTTTAAATTCATTGTTATATGATCCATATTTGTTATGGATGGGTTGTATCTTATCTATATCCTGAATTATATCATTTCTCTAAACATTATTTTTAGTCATCAAATTAAATTTTGTCTTGAATGGATACGATGGGGAATGAATCTCATCGCGTTCGTGGAGACGGTAATCCGTACGTATGCACAAGAGACAATATCATTATTTAGATATTAAAATAATATATATTTGGATGGTATATCATATATAAAGAAGAATTATCATGTTATATTTATTATTTACATGAATTACACATCATTATTATACCCATCCAAATAATAATGTATTGAATAACAATTACACTACGACATGGAGAAGGTAATCCGTAAGTACGCATATATAGTGACATGTCATTCAAAGGATGGATAGAATAATGAATATGGATGTATAATATTTATAATAACATCAAAGTATATAGAATATACTAGATTTATTATTTTAGAATGGAAATAACCAAGATAGAATAAGTGGACGAAGAAAAGAACTTGAAAGAGGGTGGTGAAATTATTACCTCTTCTTTGGGTTCCTCCTTTTGATTTGATTAAAAGGGATCATAATGTTGGATTTCTAACTAAAGGAGGGCCTCTAGTATGATGTGAGAAAAGTTTAGAGGATATTTGAGTAGGGTTTGGACTAGATAAAAGGATTGGAAGGCGTGAATTGGAGATAAGAGGGAGTTCCCTTTTATAAAAGGGGTGAGGGGCACCATAGGAAAAGATAGAAATATTATTTTATAATAAAATAATTTTCAATTTTTAGGGGCTAAAAAGTATATTATTTATAGGATAATGTGGGGAAGGGTCTAAAACCACTCAAAAAATAGGTTTTGGACATGTTTGGGTCACTATAGTAACCATAACATTTAGATTTAACTATTAGTTAAATAGTTTTACATTTACCATGTCTTTTTGAATTTTTATATTATATAGTTAATAAACATACTATATACATCTAAGAGAATCCCAAGTGGTTAATTAATGATCTAACTATCATTGTATAAGTCTATTGTCCGATCCTTATATTTTCAGTAATAGAATATCAATTAATAATATAATATTTCTTTTAAGAACTCTTTTATGTTAATTTGGACACTATTTAATAATTGATTTTTTAAAGTCCTAAAAACATTATTAATACTAATTAAATTCATTTAAGCAATCCAAACATGTCATATTAACCTATACAATTCGTGTATGTCATCAAAACTTTCAAATTATATTTATTTTAACATTTATAATACCATTTACTTGATTCATACATTAATAAGGAAAATAGTGCATCATCATTGTTTCATAAATAAATTTAATTATTCAATGTCTAAAAATTACAGATAAAATACCATTATGTAGTAAATATTTTTATATTTATAATGAATATTTATAGTCAAAGTGATATCATCTCTAACCCTAGGTAAATTTTTTTTTACTAAAAGATATATGCTTATGTCATTATTGTATTTACTTTAACTTAATTAATATAGTGTCATTATCACTTACAAGTGGATCTATGGGGTCCCAAAATCGACCCAAATATTCCCATGGTCATAATAGTATCATCAAATTGGGTTATGATACATGTTAGGGTAATTTAATATTATTAAAATATTATTTTCTTACCCTTATTTGCCGAATTTACCCTTCAACCATGGTAAATAAAATATTTACCAAAGTAATTATTCAAAATGTTTAAAAATAAAAGTTACCTATTTACACAATTTTTTCCTCCTGATTATAAATATGGAATCCATTTTTATAAATTCAAAACACAAAAGTGGCAGAAATTAATTTAAAATTAATTCCCTTTGTCAATACAAAGAGCATGTTTTTTAATAAATAATACCTATCAGAACATTGACAATTATTTATGTCTAGTTTAAATGTGAAATTGCATTCAATTACCAATATTGGATTAAATGGTAAAAATAAATTCTAATTATACTTTTAATATTCTAAATATTATAATTTATCACTATAAATTAATTGTATAAAAAAATGTTTTTTTAATTAATGTTTAGTACTTTTAACTATTCATCAAAATTTGAATGTTTTCTAAAAAATACCAAAAATTCACCCTAGGCTAATTTTGATATTCCGAATGAAAAAATGAAGTCCATTTTGAAAGAAAAAATTTATAAAATTTAAAAAAAAGTGTGTATTACTATTCATAATGGCTACTTTGATTGGTCATGGTGTGTTGGAATCTCGAAGTTGCGTACAATACAAGCTATTACATTATTCAATGGGAAATGTACTGTGGAAGCTTGGGCTGTTACATTCTCCCCTCCATAAATAAATTTCGTCCTTGAAATTTTTATAATTGGGCTTCGAAATATAATGGAATGTCCCGTATTAGAAAAAGAGTCAATAAAACTTTCACTTTAAAAGAAAGAAAGATAAGTAAAAAGGTAACCCAATATAACCCATACTAGGATTCCATGTAGGAAAACATGGATATGGATGATAAACTAAGTTTCAAGTTCTGATGGAGAGGTATTGAAAACATGATCAGGATAAAGTTAACAACAAAAAAACCAAAAACTTGTGATGGGACAAACGGTCATTAGTCTCCTAGTAGAAAAAGTAAACGGAAATTTTTTTTTAAGTTACATTACATAAAGATGAGTAATTTATAAATGAGACTGACTAAGAACATAAAGAGATATACTTACTTTTTAAGTAGAGTTTCAATATTTAATAAATTTCTACCACTAACCCGTTTTTTAAATGATGAGTATTGAAGAAGACTTGGTCATACTGGAAGATCTAGAATAAACTTCTATATAATCACATGATCCACGAAGGATAAACTATATATTTACCTTGTCTTTAGAGATTAATCAAAACCAAAACGGTTTGTATAAGATCTGATGATCCCCCCAAAAAATATTCCATTAGAGAAAGAAACACTAATCTTAATTTCTAAAATTAAACCAATAATACCTCAAAGTAAAATAAATACCATTCAATAAACAATTTTCCTTAAAATCCTTCAATATAATCCATACTATTATTGAAACCCAAAACTTATAAGAATTTGGTTATGTATTCTTCCACGTTAAATTGTATCTCCAAATGACATCAACTACTATTAAGGTCACATACATAAAATTAATTAACCTAATCATGTATTCTCTATTATAGGTTTTTCATTTCCATAAATAACCCTAATAACTATAAATCCACAATAAAAATATAGTTAAAAATCCACCATTACTCCTCAAATGAAATCCCATAGTATTCTATTTTCCTTGGGCATATAGTGTTCCCAACAAAGAGAATATATTCCAAAATAACATTTATCACTTAATAAACAAATCACTTTCCTATACTAAGGGTATTCATTTTATAAGACATAAGATACCAAATAAACTTATTATTGATTAATAAAATCAGTTAACTAAAAGTAATTAGTCACACTAACCAGGGACCTCACGTAGTCCAGTGGTAAGCGATAAATCCTAATCACACTTTGGTTGTGGGTTCGATTCCCACAGCTTTGTCTGATGCGACAGGTTGTCACATGGTTTGCGTGTTGTCCTATTTCAAAAACTATATTTTATAACATTAACAAAATGAGAAAAATTCCCCAAAATAACCATAACATAATTTAACCACAAATTTTATCACATACCATTCATTATCATCCCAAAATATAATAACTTGTAATTGCCTCAAACCCAATGATCATATAAAACCAAATAGTTATTTATAACTATATCCACAAGAGAAAAGATAAGTATTCCTCAAATATCATTCTCACATGGAAAATTTCAGGGTTACAAATACAAGACGAAATTATTCCAAAGTTATCTCATCAACAAGGAGCACTATTACATTTAAACATTTCTCCAACCATTTATTTCCACATAGCTTATTCTTTGACCATGAAAATATCCTATAGAATAGGGAATTCACTCAGGTAATGGACAATTCCCCTACATTTATGGAAAATGACTATAAATGGATTCTTGGGACCATTTTTGTTTTCTTCCATAGTACTCTTAATTTTTCCTTGGCAATTTTTCACTTTATGTTTTACTTTCCCACACGTAAATCATTTCATTATTCCATTGAGAAACTTTATTGGGTGTCTCCTTATATATTTCCTACATGATATAAATTGAGGATTCTTTTCTTCATGGTCTCCACTACTGGAGCTCTTATCATTCACCACATTTCTCTTCTTTGATGAGTCCTACAGTTGGTTAATATATATATTTTTGATCATATTTTTGGAAAACTGATTTGGCATGGACACGATATCTTTTACACATATCAACATTCCATTTTGTTGCTCATTTACACCACAATTCCCACCTTGTTCATCATTATCAAAGTTAATATGACTTCCTTGGAATCCAACCATTGACTAAAACCATAAATAATAGTGTGATTAACAGTAGTCATAAAATCATATAGAGAATATCATGACACCGTATTCTCAATTTTAAACACCTTAGAGTTAACCAAGTTCATTTATTCTCATCTTATATTAAAATAATTAAAATAAGTTTGTAATGAAAATGTAAATTATCCTCATTATATCCCCCGGGAGTGTTGTAACCAATAGTGCAGCAAGGCCCATGGTCATGAACCAGTTCCCGTTCGAGTCTAGCTCAAAGCGGTGTTTTCAGGTTTTACCCCTAGGTACATTTGTGCCAGAGCTGCCTCTACCTTATCGTATCCAGATAGCGATTTATTTCTTGGAAAACTCACAAAATATATACAATACCAAAATTCTAGTAAGTTCTTCTATACTAATCCTCAAAGTCTATATTAGAACTATGTTCTCAAATCATAGTTTATCTAAACATAGTTTCCAAGGTTTGTACTAAACTTCCTCTGATACCAACTATAATGCCCCAAACCCAGAAGCCCAGAGTCAGTGCATTATTATGTATCATTGGCATGATCATAAAATATCAAGTCTCGAAAGACCGATTAGTTTAGTAGCTTTGGAAGTACTAGATACATTCATAAGGTTTACATTACATCATAAAATGGAAAAATACAACAACATTGTCTCCATAGAAAACACTGAGATCCCATAGCCTATCCAAGGAGGTCAGTCATAATATAGTTCTTTTCATCCTAGGAAAAATAAAACATAGAAAGGGGTGAGCTCAAATGCATAGTAAGGAGAATATTATAGCGGAAACTTTCATAAATAAGCATAAAAATTTAAGGCAGTGTATAAGACTAAAACAATAGCCTTTTAAACTTGAACATCAGCATAATATGTCAAATATAAAATCAAATAATTCCATTTACTTATTTACATGGATATTATACTAGTCGAATAATCACATGAAATATCAATAACCACTTTCATAATGATGGAATGCAAAAATCCAGACTATCATAACCACATAGTCAAGGCCTTTTCCCAATACTACAAATAAGATTTTATCAAGGCCTTGTGCCAAGACACTAGTTTGCCTCATGAGACCTTCCAATGCATCGAGAATCTATAGTGGGATCCACCCATCACTTACTAAGTCCAATGCATTCCTCATATGAAAAGTTTGAAACATAACATAAACATTCGTATTAAAACTAGCAACTGAAATTTCAATACATTATCCAAAAACCATGAATGGTATAAAAATAGCACATCCACAGTCAAACATATCTCATTTGAAACAATATGTAAGATTTTATTGTATCAGATTAACCTCAATCGATAATAATGAAGGATATTGACATAAATGAAAATAATCATCAAAACTATTAGAGAGAAATATTCCCCTTTTCTTGAAATCATTTAAATGTCACATTATCTGTAAAGAAGCCATTTAAAAATATATTTTTGAATCAAAGTGTCCCAGAACACTTTGAAACTTTTTAAAGGAATTTTTATTTGAAAACTTTAATGTTCATATAAATAAATCTTTAAAACCATTTTTAAAACATTAACATTAATGAGAAAGATTTAGAATAATAAATCTTTAGAACATTTTAAAATGATATTTTAGATAGAGTTCTTAACCAAAATAGATACACTTGAATACAAATAATTGAGGTAATAAAAACATTGTAATATCATGAGAATAAATGGATTCATGATATACTATGTCCATGTACATTATATACACCATATAAAAGTGATTTGATGTATAACAAAAATGAAGTCTCAATGGAATGTAATTTGAGATAAAATCTCTTCTAAAGACAGTATCCTTAGGTTAAGGATAAATAAACGACATAATTATGTGTGAAAAATATAAATAATCTCAATATTATTGGATATTCAGTGTAAATCATTCAGAGAACATTTACACATATTCTTGTAAAAATAACACTAATGAATTGGACATTTAACTCAACAAGTAGAGATTGAGTTAAAATTACTCTTATCAAGTTCATATCCATGAATTGAGAATTTATAAATGGAGTCATTATGTGTATCAAAAGAATATCCATAGAAATGTGAGTTTAATTTATGACATAATAAAATCAATAGTGATTCCACACATAATCATGGAGTCAAATAATCAATGAAGTATGCGTAAAGCCGAATGAGTGGAAATTGAAGTTTCAAAATCCCTTATTGATTTTTTAACATATGAAACATACACCCATGAAAGAAGGATCATAAAATTATGATGTAAATATCCATAAATTAATGTATATTACACAATTAATATAAGCATTGGCAGTACACACACCACATGAAATAAATAAGTGGTGAATAATAGAAACCTCACGGAATTAAAAGTGAGATAAGAAACCCCTTACATTGTAATTTTTCCTTGGTCGAGGGTAGTTTAACCTCATTTATAATGGTGAAATAATTTTTAAGGAATTATAAAAAAATAATATACATTAATATGTTATCATATATTATCTTTTAACATTGATTTGTTAATAATATCTTAGTATTATCGTCGTTTCGGGTGTTAACAGAATCTTTATCCTTTATATTATTTATTATTTGAGTCATATTTTTTATGGATGGGATGTATCATATTGATAACAAGAATTATATCATGTCTCTAAACATTATTTTTAATCATCAAATGAAATTTAGTCTTTAATGGATACGATGGGGATTGAATCTCATCGTGTTCGTGGAGACAGTAATCCGTACGTACGCACGAGCGACAATATCATTCTTTTGATATTAAAATAATATATAATTGGATGATATATAATATATACAGAATAATTATCATGTTATATTTATTATTTACATGAATTACACATCATTATTATACCCATCCAAATAATAATGTATTGAATAACAATTACACCACGATGTGGAGAAGGTAATCCGTACGTACACACGTATAGTGACATGTCATTCAATTGATGGATAGAATAATGAATATTGTTATACCATATTTATAATAAAATAAAAATATATAGAATATCCTAGAGTTTTTATTTTAGATTATAAATAACAAATAAAGAATAATTGGAAGAAGAAAAGAACTTGAAAGAGGGTGGTGAATTTATTACCTCTTCTTCGGGTTCTTCCTTTTCATTTGAACAAAAGGGATCCTTAAGTTGGATTTCTGACCAAAATATGGCCTCTACGATGAATTTAGGGAATTTTAGATGATATTTGGGCAGGTTTTGGCCGAGCCAAAAGACTTTGAAGGTGTGAATTAGAGAGAAGATGGAGTGCCGTTTTATAAGATGGGTGAGGGGCACCTTAGGAAAAGCTAGAAATGTTATTTTATAAAAAAATAATTTTCAGTTTCTAATGGCTCCAATGTGGATTATTTAAAGGATAAGTTGGTTATGGTTCTAAAACCACTCAACCAATAAGTTTTAGACAGGTTTGTGTCACTATGTTAACCTTAACATTTTGATTTAACTCTTAGTTATATAGTTTGACATTTACCATGTCTCTTTGTATTTTTATATTATATTGTTAATAAACATACTATATACATCCAAGATAACCCCCAATGGTTCATCAATGATGAAAATATCATTATATAAGTCATTTGGTTAATCATTATATTTTTAGGAATAGAATATCAATTAATAATATAATATTTGTTTTAAAAACTCTTTTATGTCAATTTTGAAACTATTTAATAAATTATTTTTGTTAAAGTCCTAAAAAAAATATTAATTCGAAATAAATTCATTTTAGAAATCATAACATGTCATAGTAACCTATTAAATTCTTGTATGTCATCAAAACTGTCAAATTTTATTTATTTTAACATTAATAATACCATTTACTTGATTATTTCATTAATAAGGAAAATACTTTATCATCATTGTGTCATAAATAAATTTAATTATTAAATATCTAAAAATTAAAAATAAAATACCATTATATAGGAAATACCTTTATCTTTCCAATGAATATATATAGTCGAATAGATAACATTTATAACCCTATATAAAAATTGTTTTACTAAAAAATATATGCTTTTGTCATATTTGTATTTAATTTATCTTAATTAATATAAAGTGTCATTATCACTTACAAGTGGCTCAATGGGGTCCCAAAATTGACCAAAAGATGCACATGGTCGGACATGTATTATCTAATAGGGTTAGGATACGTTTTAGGTTAATTTAATATTAGTATAATATTATTTTTTTACCCTTATTTACTGGATTTAACCTTTAACCATAGTAAATAAAATATTAACCGAAATAATTATTCAAAATGTCTAAAAAAAGTTACCTATTTACACAATTTGGACCTCATGATTCTAAATATGGAATCCATTATTCTATATTCAAAACACCGAAGTTTTGGAAATTAATTTAAAATTAATTCTCATTGTCAAAACCAAGAGCGTGTTTTTTTAAGAAATAATAGCTATCAAAAGATTGACACTTGTTTATTTCTCGTTTAAATGTGTAATTACATCCAATTACCAATATTGTATTAAATGGTAATAATATATTTTAATTATACTTGTAAACATCTAAATAGTATAATTTATCACTATAAATTATTTCTATTAAGAATGTTTTTTTAAATTAATGTTTAATATTTTTCACTATTCATAAAATTTTGAATTTTTTCTAAAAAATAAAAAAAATTTACCCTAGGCTAATTTTGTGATTCCAAATCCAAAAATTACGTCCATTTTGAATCATAAATTTATAAAATTTTAAAAAGTGGGTATTACTATTCATAACGGCTACTTTGATTGGTCGTGGTTTGTTAGAATCTCGAAGTTGCGTACAATGCAATCAATTGTATTATTCCAAGGGAAACGTACCATGGATGTTTTTAGTGTTATATGGATTGCGAATTTGAGTGGAGTAAATGGGCCATGAATTCAAAGATGTACTGAACTATCCAAATTGGACATCACTTCACAATTTGGGATGTATCTTCTTCATCAGGGCATGGATTAGGCCCAAATATTGAGGGCAGATCTGGGATATGATCATGCACAAAAAATCTTTCTAGAAGGCCAGCCAATTCACATGTTTTGGAGGTCGAATATTCCGTGAAAGTGGGATTAAAATATTTGTCAGAATTTTCCTTTCACATTTAATAAAGTTTTGTAACCCTAGACCTCCCCAACTCTATTTAAAGGACGTTTTAACTCTTTTGGAGGTCTGGTCAAGGCTTTAGGAAGGTGTGTCCAAAGGTTGCCTCTTAGGAGACCCTCACATCTCTTGGAAGAAGTAATACTTTGTGAAAAAATCTCTTCCAAAAAGGCTCTCCTCTCCCACCTCCTCTTTGTATTTCTTTTCCTTCATGTTTGTATCTTGAATTTTTCTTCAATTAATATTTTGTGTTATTACCTTTTCTTCTTATCATGATCTTCCTAATTGGGTTATAATCAAGAGTGGAGACGAGATTGGGTTCTACCCTTTCAATCCTTGCTCATCAAAAACGTCTCCACGATAACCACACCGCCCATGGAATAGTAGTTTACTTATTGACCGATATTTCTTTTTCCCAGTTCATTTAATTATTTTTAATCATTGAGATACTGTAATTCACTTAATATGATCCAAGAATTGTGTTTTTAAATTATAAAAAACTAATCAAGAAATTTACCAATCAATAGAAAAAGATACGAGGGCGAGATTTTGTGTAAATTTTGAGAGTACGATCTTAATCAGTAATACAAGACCACATGGGATAAATTTGTAGAGTTTAAATATAATCCCTAAACACATTTCATCATAATTTCCATAATGGATATGTTCTCTAATTAACCACTGACCATAAGAAAACCTTAGAACAACAATCAAACCTGGGTGCTCCGATTGCATGTTCTGAAGCTAGCCTAGGGTTTAAGTTAGTTCATCTTTGTGGTTATGTTAACTCTCATAGATTTCGAGGGTTAACAATTTAGGGGATAATAATTAAGTGGATATTAATATAAATTATAATGAATAATAAGTAAATATATAGGTATAATTAGATATATTACACCTTTTAAAATATTTTCTAAAAAACATCTTGTTGCATCTTTCTAATCAAACTTCATTTAAAAATTAAAAAGAAATGAAATCTTCTTCAAGAAAACTTCTTCATGTTTTATAAACGATAAAAAAACCCCATCCTTTCAATTAGTGTTTTAATTCCATTCTATTTTATTTTTAGAATACCTTTAAGAAGTTGTTTTAATTTACATCCTCCTTGGAGAGACAACCTTGGTCATCCACTCTGTTGCACCTAAGTGTCCAAAAACCACTAATCATTTGAGGGATCCCACAAAAGCGCATTTAAAATTGGTGAAATTTCCACAGAGACAATTAATTATTTCAACCAATTAGAGGTATTTATTTAATTTTACATTTTATTCTATTCCTCTCTTCTTTTTCCCTTCTTTACCAAATCTGATTTTTTTGTTGTTGTTCTTCTTTTATTTTCTTCTAATTGTTTTTGGACCATCAAATAAAAATTATAATTTTTATTTTAATATTGTCCACATTCCTTCTTTTCATTTTTATTTGATATATGACACGAACTAATCATGATGATCTCTAAGATCATGACCCTGAGATGGAACGTAGCCATAGGGCTCAAATCTGACATTCTCAGTCTACGGGAACTTTACACATTCAAACAATTGGTGAATTTCTCCACTCCAAGAACATTGAAATTGTAAAAACTTCTACTTCCAAAAAAAAGCAAGAACCAATGGCTGAAAATAATAGAAAGGAACACAATTGAACTATTCGAGAACTGGATACACAAGATATTAACTATCAACCAAATTGTATTTCATAACTGAATCTGGAATCGCACTTTGAACTGAAATCTGGGTTAATTCAACTTCTTCCAAATTTCATGGATTATCTGGAGAGGATCCAATCTAACAGTTGAAAAAATTTATGTGTTTTGCTCAACCCTTAAAACCAATTTTTTTTCTGAAGATCAAATCAAACTAAGAGCATTCCCATTCTCACTTGATGGAGATGCAAAAGATTGGATTTATTATTTACACTTTGAAGATGTAACTTGTTCTAACGATTTGAAACATCTTTTCTTGCATATATTTTTGGTAGAATCAAGTACCACTTCAATTCTTAAAGAGATATTGGGGATCAAGAAATCCCAAGGGGAGTCAATGTATGAGTACTGAGAGTGATTCAAGAAGTTGTGTGCAAGATGACCACATCACCAAATTAGTGAGTAACTCCACATTAAATATTTCTATGAAGGACTCACACCTATGGAGAGGAGCATAGTGGATTCCATGGCTGGAGGAGAATTGGTGGACAAGACACCAGTAGTTTCACATGCGTTGATTGAAAAAATGTCCCAAAACTCCCAACAATTTGGATATCGAGGTACACCACATGTTAGGGGAGTACATCAGGTAAGTCCTTCTCTTGAGAGTCATTTGATTGATACCAAGTTAGAATAATTGAAAACTATGGTGATGAAGATTTCTTTGGAACAAAAGACATCCTAACCCCCCCTCCCCCCTTCAAGTCCTTGAAGAATTTTCACTAAGACAAGCCACCCACCTAACGATTTCCCACAACTACAAGAGACAGGGGATTGCACAATAGTATTCCCAGGGAGATCATATCAGCATCAATAACAGACATTCCCCCAAAAGAAATTTGATTCATTTTCTCCAACATACAACCAAGGGTGGAAGGATCAATCGGACATGAGATATAGCTCTGGACAATAACAAAGTCCCCCTTTTCAACAAAACTTCTAGAAACCTCCACCTTACTAGCAGAGTTTCCAACAACCCCAATGGAGATTTGAAGCCCAAGAATAAACAATCCAGCAACATTGGAATCCCCCAACCAAGGTAGATTATAACATTGATGACCTTTTGAGGAAAATTGTTCTTAATAAATATAATGAGCTCAAGAGTAAAGGATCAGAGCTGAGGGAGTTGAAGACTCAAATGAGAAAGATTTCCACTGCCCTCCATGAACTGGTATGTAAGAATTCTAGAAATCTAACATCTAAAACTACTCAAAATCCCAAGGGGAATGTTAGCGCACACACATTCAGAAGAGGGAAGCAAACAACATATACATCTGCACCTATCATTCCACTGGGATTCACCTCAAATCTGGAGAATTCTGATTCTATATCAACTGATTATCAATCCAAGGAGAAAGATAAAGGTAAGAAAAAGATTTCCAATGTTACTCCTAAACCCCTTCCATTTCCTAATAGGATTGTACAAACCAAGAAGATGGATGAGTAGGTGATGAAAAAAAGAAGTTTTGGATACATTCAAGTCTGTGGAGATCAACATCCCTTTACTTGAAGCCATCAAGAAAATACAATGGTATGTGAAATTCATAAAAGAACATTGTTCCAATCTAAGAGGGCTCAAGGGAAATGAGAGGATAAATCTTGGAAGGAATGTGTCAATACTCATTACACCAACTCTAGCAATGCCGAAAAAGTACAAGGATCTAGGGACATTCACAATCCAAGGAATCATAGATGAGTTGTACTTTTCTGATGCACTTTTTGATTTGAGAGTTTCCATAAATGTGATGCCTCACTCTGTATTCTCTTCTTTGCAGGTTGGTTAGCTGAAACTCACGAGAGTAGTGGTGCTGTTGGAAAATAGAACTATGGAATATCCAATGGGAGTTCATTAGGATGTACTTTTCTCGGTAGGATACATGATCCTTCCAGTAGTTGTCAGTGTGCTTAACATGGAGGATGATCAGGTAAGTTCTCATGCTATTGTTATCTTAGGAAGACACTTCCTCAAAACTACAAAAATATCATAAATGTCAACGAGGGTACACTTTTCAAGGAATTTGGGGATGAATTTGTGGTATTTAATGTTATCTATTCCCTGAAGTACCCATCAGAAGATCATTCTTCATTTTTTATCTCCCATTTTGAACCACCAAATAAAAACCCCATGGAATTTTATTGTTCTATGCATAGGGATATTATGAGTATTGGTTCTAGTTTTATGTCTAAGAGAACATCCACACCTATTTATAATGCACATGACTCTATTAGATTTGATTTTTTAATGGAATAATATTCGGATTTTGATCATGTAAACTCTAATTATGACATGGATGTTGAGTATGCTGATGGATTTGATGCTTTATTCTTTGATTTTGATGATGTATATTCTGATACTTATCACGACCCATCCTCGAGGCCCATGTCGTGATTACCCCAAGCCCGACATCCATAGGTCAGGGGCTGGCGACTATAACCAGAGGCATAAATCCCAATAAAAAGGGAAGGCATTGGTTTTATAGAAGTAAACAAACACAAAAGAGTATGCAACTGAAGTAATCACTAAGTAAAACTGAATACAAAAAGTAATTTCTGAAAGGAAAGGGGCCGGAAATACAATCCCAATAGTAAATACAGTACAACTAAAAATCTAGTACAACATAAGTAAGTAAAACAGCAACTACGGAGTCGTCCTCCGGGAATCCCACCTGAATGGTGGGTATAAATGGTCTCCTCAGCACCTCGGGTCCGTCCGTCTTCTCCGAGTATGTCTCGCCATGTGGTCTACCACCGGGTACCATCCAGCTCTACATGTATCTACCTCGATCAGTGTTGTCTGTCTTCTGCACCCAACACAACGTAGTGCGGGCATAGACCTTGCAGGGGTGAGTATACGATACTCAGTAGGGACCCTGAGACCCCCAAAGGTCTCCGAGAATCCATGAAGGATAAACCAGAGAAGACAGATATGATCACGAAGTATCATCCAACTCTACTTAGGTATATGCTCAAACATATACCTATGTCATCAATCACAGTTCAGATCCAACTCTCGAGCCCAAGAATAACCTAGTCCACACAGGAAAGTAAGTCAATCACACCAAAGATAATGATTGAAAATGAAGACTCAGCTCACACAGGTATACATATTTCGTATTGCGATAGAGATGATCAGATGTAGTCACTGATTCATCTATGTTGTAGGAACCACATAGGATACTAGACTAGCTAAGATGTTGGACCCATATAGGATACAAGACCAGCTACTCTATCAAAACCACTCAAGATACAAGAACAGAAGTCAAAACTTTCAGACCCACATAGGATATAAGAATAGTAGTAATTGCTGTCGAACCCACTGACGATTCTAGTAAAGTAGTCATCGCCGCCAAACCCACTGAGGATTCCAGTATAGTAGTCGTCGCTATCGAACCCACGGAGGATTCCAGTACAGTAGTCGTCCCAGTCGCAGCCAGCTCTAGGGTTCCTACACAGAGCACGCTCGATTATGGGAGGGTACACTTCTCACGAAAAGGGTTCGATACATCAACTACCACAATGTCCAGATTTTATGTATCCTGATGTTTTGTCTCATCAAAAGAAACCCAACAGAAGAGATGGCACGTCAATCGGGCGCCCGGTCTAAGTGTTATTGGATTTTCCGTTCCAAGGGCCCGGTTGAAATTATGCTCGTTCTAAACACAGATGTTTTCCAAAGTTGTCCAAAACTCACTTTGAGTATGGTAAAAGGACCGCCTCATCGCAAGGGTCTCAGTGCCATAGACGGTGTGTCGATCGGACGCATGGTCAAGAAATTATTCTCTTTTAAGCATAACAGGTCCGGCCTATCAAGCCCGGTGGGCTGGCGGGTCCGCCCGTCCTGGCTTGGCGGGTCTGACCCGGCTAAGGGGTCAACCCGGCCCGATGGGGCACGGACCAGCCTGGAGGGGTGTGTCCCAGCCCGTCCCATTGCTGGTCGTGGCTCGGCCAGCCGGGCAAGCAGATCGGGGGCATGGCCCCCTGGTTTTCCGAAACGGAGGTGCTGAGCGGCGCCACCCTTCCTGTCCGGCCAGCCGAAGCTGGCTAGTCTTCTTCGGCTCGAGCGGACCGCATAGGCGGGCCACTTTTTCCCCAGCGTGGTACTAGGAGGGTGCCACATGGTCTTCCTAGCCTGGTCGGCCGCCTTTCGGCCGGTTCGTCTGCCGAGCGGCCCGCGGTAGCGGGCCATGTCTCTTCCGCAGCGTAGTTCCAAGAGGGAGCCGTGAGGTCTTCCCAGCCCGGCTGGCCTCCTATCAGTTGGTTCGTCTAATGAGTGGCCCGCGGAAGCGGGCGAGGTCTCTTTCTAGTGACCGGTGCACGGTCACCGCTTCTATTCTTTGTTGCCTCTGGACATCACCACCTACGGTCGCCATCAGCTCTATTCGCCACCACAAAAATCACGAACCAAGGGAGGGTCATTGGGACGTGTTCGTTCGGCCCCTGTCCTCCGCGTTAGGCGGAAACAAAAAGGGTGAAGACAAACCATTTCATACATCAACGAAAAGGGTATAATTTTATTAAACTAAAATTATACAAACCCCCTACCTTGATTCCGATGCTCACTTGTTTATGTCACCGAAAGAGGATTCGAAGATGACGTTGATTCGTTGACATTGGGATGCATCCGAGGAGGAATCATAGTCGACGTTCCTTGCGGGGGGAGTCTTCTTCCTTGACGTGGAGGAAGAAGAATGAAGAAGACGATGGTCACAGGCCTTGAGTTCTTCATTGGAGAGAGTATATGTTCTTCGTGGGAAGAAGGCCCTCTCCTAAATCTCTAAAAGTTCCACCCAAAATTTTTTCCAAGCCAATATTATAATAAGACACCCCAATTTTAATAGAATTTCTATTCAATTCAAATTTATTCAAATGAATTCAAATATTATTTAAATGTGGCATTTAATTAATCCTAGGTTTTGTCATTAATTAAGAGAAGGTGAAGAGCTTAAAAATTAAAAAGAGAGGAGGTGGAGAGTTTTAAGTGTTTATAAGGGGGGTTTCATGGGAGTTTAAGGGGTTAGGCTCTCATGTGGGCCCCACACACATTATCCTCTCATGGGAGGTTATGTGGGTGCGGGCCCCATCTCTAACTTCCCCTTGTAGGAAATAACCACCACTTATTAAATTAAATAAAATTGTATACACTTAAAGTAACACAACAATTTTAATTTAATTTGTTACATATCCCCAAATTAAAACATCAACTCTCGACCAAACGCAACTACTGTTAAGGTGTCCTTAAGAAAATATCAGCACTGTGATTTCATCGGTGTCCTCATATTTCAATTCTGAGCACCGGTTCAAAAGATATAAAAACTTGCACGTACATTTACTAAACGTACCCAAACAAACATCAGATATTGATTCTGGGCACACCGTGCCTCGGAATCAGGCGCCAACAGAAAAGGCGGACGCAAAAAATTCCAAAGTATTTACGATTTTTTTTTAAATTTGCGGGTCTTTAAAATACCCCGACCACAGGGCATTACGTACCCGTAATGATACAACACACACTTAGGGAACAAATGGGGGTACTGAGCTCGCATCTGAGCCTCCAGGTCCCAAGTGCTCTCCCGGAGGTTCCCGTGCTGCCAGTGAATGCACAGTAGAAGAATTGACCATCCATGTAGGACCCACTCTTGTCGATCCTCGATCTCCACCGGGACCTACATGAATTTCACCACGTCATCGATGTCTATCTCCCCATGGTCGATGATGTGGGATGGGTCGTGCACGTATCTCCTCAGCTGAGATACGTGGCAGACGTCATGCATCCTGTGCAACTGAGGATGAAGGGACAGGCGGTAAGACACCTTGTCTACTCTGCTGAGGACCTGGAATGGCCCGATGAAGCGTGGAGATAACTTGCCACCCCAGCCAAATCTCCGCAGACCTCATCGAGGTGAGACCCGTAGGAAGACGTGGTCGCCATCCTCGAACTCCAGTGGTCTCTGTCTCCTATCAGCATATGACTTCTGTCTGCTCTATGCAGTCTTTATCCACTCCTGGATGATCTTCACCTTCTCTGTTTTAGCCTGAACCATCTCTAGTCCAACAAGTGCTGACTCCCCTGGGTCAGTCCAGCATAGAGATGATCTGCAAGGTCAGTCGTACAGTGCCTCATAAGGTGCCATCCCGATGGTGGAGTGGTAGTTGTTGTTGTATGAAAACTACACCAAGGGTAAGTGATCCTCCAAGCTATGACCAAAGTCGAGGTCACAAGCACGATGCTTGTCCTCGAGAGTCTGAATGGTCCTCTCAGTCTGGCCATCCATTTGAGGATGGAAGGCGGTGCTCAAGGAAAGCTATGTCCCAAAACCCTCCTGTAATCCCTTCCATAATCGAGAAGTGAAACTATAATCTCTATTGGAGATGATAGTTGTTGACACACCATGAAGACATACGATCTCTTGAATGTAGAGGCATCCCTAGCTCTCTACTGAGCCCTGCTCTCGGATCGGTAGGAAGTGGGCCAACTTAGTGAGTCAGTCTATGATCACCCAGATAGAGTCATGTCCTCTGAATGTATGTGGAAGACTCATTAAGAAATCCATATATATCCCATCCCACTACCACTCTTGGACCTCTAAGGGTTGAACCAAGCCGGCTAGAACCTGGTGCTCTGGCATCACTTGCTGACAAGTGAGGCCCCGAGATACAAACTCTGCTACAACCTTCTTCATACCCATCCACCAGTATTGTCATCTGATGTCCTGATACATCTTCGCCACTCCGGGATGTATCGCTAGAGGGGGAGTGTGTAACTCTCTCAACAACTCCTCCTGTAATTCAATTGGTACCACGGTACATCCTATGAAGAGGATAATGTGATCCCCTTCTTCAGAAAATCCATCAGGAACATTCCCTATGGATATCTGAGCATGTCGCGTCTCACAGTCAACGTCCTCACGCTGTGCCTCTCTGACTCGCTGAAGAAATGGAGGAGTGACTGTGAGAGACTGATGAAAGGCTGCATCATCTCTATCCACAAAGTCTATCTGCAACGCGGCCAGCTGCTCTGTCGCCTCTCCTAGTAGTTGAAGGCCCGATCGCCTGCTGAGAGCATCTGCTACAATGTTCCCCTTCCCATGAGTATAGAATATCTCAAAGTCATAGTCCTAGAGGAACTCGAGCCATCTTCACTATCTCTTGTTCAGGTCCTTCTGCGAGAAGATGTACCAGAGACTCTGGTGGTCAGGTTAGACTGTAAAATGCTTTCCCATCAGATAGTGCCACCACGATTTTCAAGGTGAAGACAACTGATGCTAACACTAATTCATGGGTAGTGTAGTTTTTCTCATGTTGTATCAACTGTCGTGAACCATACATGATCAGTGCTCACTCCTGCATCAAGACACACCCGAGTCCAGTCCCTAATGCATCACAGGAAACTATGTACCCTACGCCCTCCTCCAGTATCCTCGAGATGGGTGCAATGGTCAATCTCTGCCTTAGGTCTTGAAAGCTCTTCCGGCATCTATCTGACCACACGAAGGGTCTACCCTTCTTCATTAAAGCTGAAACCGGTGCCGTAACTCTGGAGAAGCCTGGAACAATCCTTTGATAGTACCTAGCTAGACCCAAGAAACTCCGCACCTCCGTCACGCTTCTAAGGGGATCCCAAGCAAGAACTGCATCGATCTTCCCTGGATCCATTGCTACCCCAGGCTCTGAGATGACGTGTCCCAAGAAGTGAACCTCTCGAATCCAGAACTAGCACATCGAGAGCTTACCATAAAGCTGGTGCTCTCGGAGTGTATCTACTACAACTTGCAAGTGGTGGGCGTGCTCCACCTCAGTAGTCGAGTAAACCAGTATGTCGTCGATGATGACTATGAAAAAATGATCGCGATAAGGCTAGAAGATCCTGTTTATGAGACTCATGAACACTACTGGTGCATTGGTTATGCCGAAGGTCATAACCATGAATTCAAAGTGGCCGAACCGACACCTAAAGTCTGTATTCTGCACATCGTCGTCTCGAACTCTGAGCTGGTGATAGCCTGACCCGAGGTCTATCTTCGAGAACTATCGTGAGCCCCTAAGCTGATCAAAGAGGAAATCAATCCTCGAGATTGGGTACTTTTTCTTCACGGTCACCTGATTCAGGCGATGATAGTCGATACACAGCCAAAATCTCCCATCCGCCTTCTTGGCAAACATAATCAGAGTAGCTCATGGTGAAACACTAGGTCGGATGAATCCATTCACTTGTAAGTCCTCCAGCTGTACCTGCAGCTCACGAAGCACAGCGGGAGACATCTGATATGTTGGAGTAGATATCAGTATTGTCCCGGGGTACAGGTATATGTAGAATTCTACCACTCTACGAGGAGGTAGTCCAGGAACGTCATCAGGAAAAACGCTTTCATACTGATCCACCACAACAGGAAAACTCAGACTCCCCACATAAAATGCTATGAGGATGAGACTAGACAACTAATGTGTGATCGACTGCACCCTCCTCTGCATAATTCCATCTTGCGCTGCAAAGGCTCCCTTCTCTCCAGTGAAGGTGAACCTAGTCCCATCCATGTGGACACACCACACTTTGCACCTAATACAGTCGATCTGAGCATGGACTATAGATAACTTTTCCATACCCAAGGTGACGTTTTAAGGCCTCGATGATGCTACAAGAATATCCATGTCAAAGCTCTCGCCTCCTATATTAAGCTCACACTACTGGCACCAGTGCTTAATCATCGAGTCTCCTCCCGTAGGAGTCTCTAGCCGTAAGTATCGAGCCAACAGATCCGTCGAAATCTCCATGCTCCGAACAAGGGTAGTAGCAATAAAATAATGACTCTCACATGTGTCTATAAGGATTGCAGTAAGGGTGGAGTAGACATAGATAGTACCTTGAATCATCTCAGGTGCGCCGTGGTCATAGGCCTCGACTGCCTGGAGATGAGCCTGCCCCTGTCTTCAACCTCACTGTGGTTGGGGAGGTCCTCCTAGTGGTGGTGGTGGTAGGGCCTCAAAACGTCATGCACCACCTACTGCTCAGCTAGCTCCTCCACCTCGTCCGCCTTCTCCTAGAGGACCACCACGGTCAAACTTCTGCCTCTGCCTGGGAGGTCTCTCTACTATCTACTGCTCGTTTGCAAAACGGGTCAGGCAGTCTCGAGCCATATGACCCTACCCGCCCCATTCACTGCACTGCCTGCTCCTCGTATAGCTGGATATGTTCCTTGTGCCCCACACAAACGAACCTATATCCTGAGATCGCTCACCTAATGGTATGGTCATCTTGAACCTCTGCGACATCTATCTACTACCAGCTTCAGAAGACTCTGCAATGTGTCACCCTGTGGTGGGTCTCGCTGCTAGTGTCGGCTTAGTAAGAAATCTCTCCAGAAGAAGGGCTCGCTCCAACACTCCCCCCTATGTCGGAATGCTGAGGAAAATCATTGAAGCCCTGATCTCAGGTATGAGTCCCTTCTCAATGGTCCAGGCACTAATGAATGGGTCCTGAACCATATCTGTGGAGTATCGCGAATGGTCAGTGAACCTCACTGTGTACTGAGCTACTATCATGCTGCCCTGCCGCAGAAGAAGTAACTCCCGAATCCACACCGTACGAAGGGTGGCTGAAACAAACTCCAAGTGGAAGAGACTCTCAAAGTCTGTTGAAAGTAAATATGCCTCTTCATGAACCTGGAGCATCATGCTACGCCATCTACTTGCTGCTGCGTGCAGGAGACTCACAACAAGGATCACCATAAGGTCAGCTGGTGTCCCTACCAATCCGAAAACTCTGAAGATAGCCTCCAGCCAATCCTTTGCTGCCTGTCAGTCCGTCTCTCCATAGAACCTGGGCGGCCTCTGTCACTAGAAGTCGTGAAATGCACTCAGATGGTGTGCACTCTCTACTGCTGGGGCTGGTGGTATCAGTGTCCCAGCGGGTAGTGGTACTGCTGGTGCCTCCGCTGTGATGGGGCCATGCACCGAGGCATCGTCGCTCGGTGGGATACCATCTCGTACGTAACTCGGAAACCTATCTGGCTACCTTCATGGGGCCATCCTGAAATGAAACAGGTGTGCCACACTAAAAACTGTATACCTGGTGAGCTGACACAAAGTAATCACAAAGAAATTTTTTCAAATGAAACAGACATTCATTCAATGTTTTGATGCAATGTGTCAAAAATCAGAGGTTAGGGTCTTGGTGTATTGATACGTCGGCCACCGCACCAACCCTGGACTCCCTAGACTGAAAACCTCAATCAATACTCTTAACACTATTGCTTCACATAAAAGAATGATCGGAATCCTAAGTTATGCGGTAGAACCGACTCCTCTGATACCAATTTGTCACGACCCGTCCTCGAGGCCCGCGCCATGACTACCCCAATCCCGCCTTCCTTAGGCTAGGGGCTGGTGCCTAGCACCAAAGGCGCAAATCCCGATAAAAATGGAAGGCATTGCCTTTATAAAAGTAAAGAAACACAACAGAGTATGAAACTAAAGTAAGCACTAAGTAAAACTAAATACAAAAATTAAGTGCTGTAGGGAAAGGGGTCGGAAATATAAGCCCAATAGTAAGTATAGTACAACTGAAAATATTTTACAGCAGCAGTAAGTAAAATAGAAACTACTGAGTCATCCTCCGGGAATCCCACCTGAAAGGTGGGTACAGATGGTCTCCCCAACACGTCGGGTCCGTCCGTCTGCTCCGAGAACGTCTCGCCATGTGGTCTACCACCGGGTACCGTCCAGCTCTACAACTCTCTACCTCGATCAGTGATGTACGTCGTCTGAATCCAACACAACATAGTGCGGGAATAGCCCATGTAGGGGTGAGTATACGATACTCAATAGGGAACCGGAGACCGTCAAAGTTCTCCCAGAATCCACGAAGGTTAAACGACAGAAGAAAGATACAATCACGGAGGATCATACAACTCTACTTAGGTATATTCACATACATATACCTAATTAATAAATTATAGTTCGGCTCCAACTCTCGAGCCCATGAACAACCCAGTCCACACATGAATGTAAGTTAATCACACCGAAGATAAATATTGAAAGACAAGACTCAGCTCACACAGGTATACATCTTTCGTATAGCGATAGAGATGATCAGATGTAGTCACTGATTCATCTAACCTGTCGGACCCACATAGGATACTAGACCTTCTAAGCTATCGGACCCACATAGGATACAAGACCAGTTACTCTCTCAGAACCACTCAGGATACAGTAACATAAGTCAAAACTGTCGGACCCACATTGGATACAAGAACAGTATTCATTTCTGTCGATCCTACGGAGGATTCTAGTACAGTATTCATCACTGCCGAACCCACGGAGGATTCCAGTATAGTAGTCGTTGCTTCCAAACCCACAGATGATTCCAGTACAGTAGTCGTCGCAGTGACAACCAACTCTAGGGTTCCCACACACAACACGCTCGATTTCGGGATGGTCCGCTCCTCAAGAAAAGGGATCTATTCATCAATTATCACGATGTCTATAGTTGATGTATCCCGAAGTTCCATATCATCAAAATAAACCCAATGCGACAGACGACGAGTCAATCAGACGCCCGATCTAAGAGTTATTGGCTTTTTCGTTCCTAGGGCCCAGGTGGAATTATGCCCGTTCCAAACCCATTCATTTTCCAAATTTTTCCAAAACTAATTTATAGTATCGCAAAAGAACCGCCTTGTCGCAAGGGTCCCAGTTCCGCAGATGGCGCGTCAATCTTATGCATGGTCAAGATGTTATTCGCTTTTAAGAATAATGGGTCCGGCTCATCAAGCCCGGTGGGTTGGCTGGTCATCCTGTCCTGGCTCGGCGGGTCAGACACTACTAAGGGGTCGACCCGGCTCAGTCCGGCGGGGCGCGACCAGGCCCGGTGGGGCGCGACCCAGCCCGGTGGGGCACGGCCCGACCCAGCGGTGCGCGGCCCGGCCCGGTGGGGAGTGGCCTGGTGGGGCACGGCCCGGCCCGGTAGGGCGCAGCTCGGCCCGGCAGGGCGCAGCCCAGCCCAGCTGGCGGGGCCATACACATGGCTGGCCAAGTGGAACGGGGGGCGCGACCCCCCGGTTTTCCGAAACGGCGGCGCTGAGTGGCACCGCCCCTCTTTTCCAGATAGCCGAAGCCAGCCGGTCTTCTTCGGCTCAAGCGACCTGCACAGGCGGGCGACTTTTTCCCCAGTGCGGCGCTAGGAAGGGTCGCGGGGTCTTCCCAGCCCGGTCGTCCACCTTCCTTCCAGTTCTTCTGCCGAGCGTCCCGCGGTAGCAGGCCACATCTCCTCTGCAACACGACGACAAGAGGGCGCCGCACGGTCTTCCCATCCCAGCCGGCCGCCTGCGGGCCGGTTCGTCTGCCGAGCGGCCCACGGAAGCGGGCCCCATCTCCTTCTAGCGGCCGGTGCGCGGTCACCGCTTCCGGTCATTGTCACCTCCGGAATGACGCCGCCTTCGGTAATCATCACCTCCATTCGCCACCACAAAAATCACGAACCAAGGGAGGGTCGTCGGGCCGGGTTCGTTCGGCCCATGCCCTCCACGTTAGGAGGAAACAAAAAGGGCCAAGACAAACCATTACATACTTCAACAACAAGGGTATAATTTTATTAAACTGAAATTATACAAACCCCCTACCTTGATTACGATTCTCACTTGTCCGTGTCGTGAAAAGAGGATTCAAAGATGACGTCGATTCATTAACGTAGGCAGAAATCTGAGGAGGAAGCGTAGTTGACATTCCTTGCTGGGGGAGTCTTCTTCCTTGACACGGAGGAAGAAGAATGAAGATAACTATGGTCACGTGCCATGAGTTCTTCATTAGAGAGAGTAAATGTTATTTGGGGGAAGAAGGCCCTATCCTAAATCTCTAAAAGTTCCCCAAAAAATATTTTCCAAGACAATTTTATAATAAGACTCCCCAATTTTAATAGAATTGCCTTTCAATTCAAATTGATTCAAATGAATTCAAATATTAATTAAATGTGGAATTTAATTAATCCGAGGTGTTGGCATTAATTAAGAGAAGGTGATGAGTTAAAAATTCAAAAGAGATGAGGTGGAGAGTATTAAGAGTAAATAAGGGGGTTTCTTGGGAGTTTAAGGAGTTAGGCTTTTGTGTGGGCCCCACAAACATTATCCTCTCATGGGATGTTATGTGGGTGTGGGACCCACCTCTAACATCCCATTGTAGGAAATAACCACAACTTGTTAAATTAAATTAAATTGTGTACACTTAAACTAACACAACAATTTTATTTTAGTTTTTTACGAATCCCCAAATTAAAACTTCAACTCTCGAACAAACAAAACTGCGGTTAAGGTCTCCTTAAGCGAATACCAGCACTGCGAGTTCATCGGTGTCCTCATATTTTAACTCAAAGAACCGGTTCAGAAGATAGAAAAACACGCCCGTACTTTTACTGAATGTACCCAAAAAAACATCAAAAATTGATTCTGGGCACACTGGGCCACAGAATCAGGCGCCGTCAAAAACTGAGGACTTGCAAAATTCCAAAGTATTTAAAGAAAAAAATTTCATTGAAATTTCCAGGTCTTTAAAATACTAATGCTCTTTGTGCACATATTTCAGTTCCTTCTATGTATCCATCCATACACCACCCCCCTACACTATAACTCAAGACATACCCACCAAATCTCAAATACTCATACTTGTTAGTTGGTGAGAAATTACCTATTATCATTGCTAACTATCTCCCTTTTGAAAATGAAGAAAATATTTTGAATCTTTTGAGGAAGAACAACAGGGCAATTGGGTGGACCTTTGTTCACATATTAGGTATTAGCCCATCCATTTTCATGCATAGGATCCTTTTGGAGGATGGGGCTAAACCGGTTAGGTAGCCAAAAAGAAGAATCAATCCAAAACTTTTGGAGGTTGCTAAAAAAGAGGTTGAGAAATTGCTCGAGGTAGGTATAATCTATCCCATTTCATATTCCAAGTGGGTTAGACCTATTTAGGTTGTGCCTAAAAAACGTGGTGTTACAATTTTAGAAAATGATAAATATGAGTTAGTTCCGATGAGGGTACAAAACAGTTGGCGTGTGTGTATTGATTATCGGAAACTAAACCAGTCCAGCTGCAAAGACCATTTCCTCATCCCATTTATTGATCAGTTGCTTGAGAGACTAGCTGGGAAGACATACTATTGTTTCTAGGATGGATTTTCTAGATATGTTCAGGTTCCTATAGCTCTAGGGGATCAGTAGAAGACTAAATTCACCTGTCCCTTTGGCATGTTTGCCTACCGATGGATGCCATTTGGACTTTGCAACGCCCCAAGTACTTTGTAGAGATTCATGGTGAGTATTTTTTTTTGATTTTATTGAAACCTGCATGGAGGTATTCATGGAAGATTTTACAGTGTATAGGACTTCATTTAATGAATGTCTATGTAGTTTGGAAAAGGTGTTGAATCATTGTATTTAGGAGAATCTGGTCTTGAAATTTGAAATGTTTTATTTCATTGTAGAGCATGGCATTGTCTTAAGGCATGTATTGTCAAAACATGGGATAGATGTTGATATATCTAAGGTAGATATTATTTCATCCTTACCATATCTTTCATGTGTGCGTGATGTTAGATCTTTCCTAGGGAATGCATGATTTTATCGGTGCTTCATCAATGATTTTAGTAGGATTGATCTTCATATGTCATGATTACTTCAAAAGGATTATGATTTTGTATTTGATGATTCTTGTAGGACTTCATTTAATGGTCTACAGATGTGTTTTTCCACTCCATCGATCATACAGCCCCCACAGTGGAAGATTCCCTTTGAGCTTATGTGTGACGCCTCTAACTTCGTAGTTGGAGATGTGTTATCTCAGAGGGTGGAGGGATGTTCACATGTGATTTACTATGCATCGAAGACACTGGATTCATCCCTATAAAAATAAAAAACCATGGAAAAGGAGTTTCTTTCTATTATATAATCTTTAGATAAATTACGTTCATATTTATTAGGCTCTAAAGTAGTTGTTTATTCGGAGCATGCAGCTATGAGGTACCTATTGAAGAAGCCGGACGCAATGCCTAGGCTAATCCGGTGGATGCTCGTTCTTTAAAAATTTTTCATTGAGATAAAGGAAAAAAGGGGGTCAGAAAACCTAGTAGCGGACCACATGAGTAGTCTTACACACACTAGAGGATGACACCTTGGATCATGTACCACTTTTGGACACTTTCTCCAAAGAGAATCTTTATTCCATCTCATGTATGCATCCTTGGTATGTGGATTTGTTGAACAACCTTGTTGAATCTAAAATCCATGAAAATTTAAAGAAACATCAAGTCCAAAAGATAAATAGTGAGTATATATTTTATATTTGGGATGATCCATACCTCTGTCAAATGTGTAATGACCATGTTATTAGGAGGTGTGTTCATGATAATGAGTTTGAGTCTGTTCTAAAATTATGTCATACACTTGCTTGTGGTTGAAACATTGGACCCCAACGAACAAAAAGGAATGTTTTGGACTTTGGATTATATTTTCCTAGAATATTCCATGATGCCCATGTGTTTTGTAAGTCATTCTCTTATTTCCAATACACTGGGAACCTATCTAGGAGACATGAGATGCCCCAAACCCCCATACTATTTTGTGATATTTTTGATGTATGGGGCATCAATTTTAAGTGTAATTTTTCTAGTTCCTTTGTTTTTTTTGTAAATTTTGGTTTCTGTTGATTAAGTGAGTAAATGGGTGGAGGATAGGGCCACCAGGACTGATGATTCTCTGGTTGTTGTGGACCTTGTCAAAGAGTAATTTTTTTTGCAGGTTTGGAGTACCGAAAGCCATAATCAGTGACCAAGGAACACACTTCTGCAATCGGAATTTGGCTTCCCTCCTTCATATGTATGGGGTGACACAAAAAAAACATCAACACCATACCACCCCCAAACAAATGTCCAGGCAGAGGTTTCAAATCGTTAGTTGAAATAGATTTTAGAGAAAACCGTGCATCCAAATAGGATGGATTGGAGAAAGAGCTTGGATGATTCACTATGGACATATAGGACAACATATTAAACTTCCATCGGTATGTCCCCATTTCGGATTGTTTTTTAGAAAACCATCCATCTCCCTGTGGAAGTTGATCATCGGGCTTATTGGGCTATAACGAAATGCAACATGGATTTGGCCAAGCTGGAATCTAAAGGAAGTTCCAAATTCAAGAGCTTGAGGAGATTTAATTGTCTTCATATGAGAACTCAATGCTCTATAAGGAAATATCCATAGAATCTCATGACAAAATGATCCAAAAAAGGGAGTTTCATGTTGGAGAGAAATTCCTTCTCTATAGTTCATGACTGAAGCTGATGCCTTGTAAGTTGTGTTCCAGGTGGTTAGGTCCTTATGTTGTGACTAATTTTTTTTCCTATGGTGCAGTAGAGATCACACAAGAGGGGACAATAAGGAGCATTATAGTCAATGGGAAACGTTTGAAGAGATACATTTAGGGACTTCCTACTAATGCAGTGCATTTTATCACACTGCATGACCCCATCATCACTTGAGAATATCAGGCTTTTCCTAACCCATTTACTTTTTTATTATTTTTACTATTTAAAATTATACATTTATTGTTCATATATCATCTCATAGGTTAACATTGAGGACAATTCAATATTTTATGTGTGGGGGAGGGAACCTTTTAGTTTAGTAATATCAATTGTTTTCCTATTTTTAAAAAAACAAAACCAAAAAAAATGTGTTTTTCACATTTTGTGCATTTATTTTTCATTTTTTATGTGTTTTTGAAAATTTTGAGTAGAAATAATTATCATCACCATTTTGAAATCCATATCAATATGTGGAACAATTTATCCCATGAAACCTAGCTTAAATAAATACTGAAAATAACTTTGTTTCAAGATTAAATATTTAGCAATTTTATGAAAAGTACTCTGAATTTTAACTCCCATGACACATGTCACTATCTTTATATTTGAAATATCATTCATGTGAGTCTTCTAAACCATAATTTTCATATTCTTCACATTCACCTCACTTTTGAGAGAACCAAACCATACTTGATTTAACTAAAATTTTATTTATTCCTATCAAAAGTTGAGGGTTTGAGGTACTTATGTTTAAATGATTGAGGCATTTGTTTGGTATTGAAGCCCCTATTTAAAAGAATACATTTTTATATTGTCCAGCCTTGAACATTAAATCCTTGTATCCCTTAGAATACATGATCAACCTATTAGGTTAGCCACATTATAGGCCACTTTTCTCTATCCAACCAACTCTTGAAGTGAAATTGAATAATCTAGTTGAACATAAGTGTGGGGAAATCTATCTTATATTGTGGTATGACATTCTGTGATACTTTGGGTTGAAATTTAAATTCTAAAGAGATTTTTTTGGAGCTGAAAATCACTTTATTAAAAGTTGTACCTTTTCTAGGGCTTTCATGACATGTGAAGTATTCCCTTTCTAGAGCTTCTAAAAAGAATGAAATTTGGGACTTTGTGGAGCTTTCACAAAAAACTATTTTGGAGAATATTGAATTTTTTTTGCTGAGATGATGAGTGGTATAAAAATTCTAGAACTTTTCATGATGATGGATCTTAATTGATAATAAGGGGATTAATGAGGACACCATATTTAAGTGAAAATAAGATTAACACAATTTTGATTTAAAAAGAGTCAACCCCTCCTCATTCAGCCTCAGTGTTTTAAACATCTAAATCCTACCAACTGAAAGCCACAAGAAAAACCCTAAAAAGTAATCAGGATAATCATATTTCCTTGACTCACATCGGGTGGTGATGTATGAAATTTTCAAGCCTATGGTGACCCTTATATGAGTTTGGATGAGAAAGACATTGCTAAAAATTTGAAATCTGTGTGATAAGAGAAAATTCAATTGGGGTAAGTGTTTTTTGCATGGGAGGATAAAGGAAGTGGAAAAATATTGAATGATATAAATTAAGAACTTTAAATAATGGTTTTTTATGAGGCATGATATATTTTGTTTCTTGGTGTTCAATTGTTGTATCTTAAGGATATATATTTTAAAATTCGTTTTGATTTGATATTGATGTTTACTTGATATGAGGTTTTCCCCAGTAGTGGAAAAGGGTAATTGTGGGGGATTTGATAAAACACAATATTATTGAATATTTTATTGATAATATATAATATAATTTACTAATATTATGCTAAATATGTTCAATTCTGAAATATTTTGGATTAGATCATTTATTTGTAAAAATGATGAAAATATTAATTTTTCCATTTTAAAATTCACTCTAGAATTTTGGGAATAAATATTTTCCTGTAAATTATTTTGACTTATTATTTTTTAATTTTTTTCTTGACTTAATGGGATACAAATTCGATTCCACACATGTGAGCTAGATCGGGAATTTGATTGGAGTAAATGGGTCATGAAGACAAATATGGATTGAACTATCCAGATTAGACATCACTTCCCCATTTGGGCCATATCGTCTTTATACGAGCTTGGATTGGGCCCCAATTTTGAGGGAAGCTCGGAGATATGATTCTTCACAAATCATCCTTGTAGAAGAATTTCCAATTCACACGTTTGGGAGGACAAATATGCGGTGCAAATGGGATTAAAATATTTGGCCGAATATCCCTTTCACATTTAATAATGTTTTGTAACTTTAGCCCTTCCCAACTCTATTTAAAGGATGTTTTCACTCATTAGGAGATCTGGTAGAGGATTTGAGAAGGTTTGGATGGAATGGTGTCTCTTGGGATCCCCTCACAACTCTTGGATGAATTAAGGCTTTGTGAAAACATATCTTCCAAAAAGGCTCTCCTCTCCCACCTCCTCTTTGTATTTCTTTTCATTCATGTTTGTATCATGGATTTTTCTTCAATTAATATTCTATGTTCTTCCCTTTTCTTCTTCTATTTATCTTCTTAATTGTGTTGGAATCAATAGTTGAGACGATATTGGGTTCTACCCTTTCAATCCTTGCTCATGAAAAATGTCTCCACGATGACCACACCACCCATGGAAGAGCAGTTTTCTTAGAGATCAATCTATCTTCTACCCTTGTCATTTAATTATTTTGAAACATTGATATAATGTAATTAACTTAATATGATCCATAAATTGTGTTTTTAAATTATAATAAACTAAGAATGAAATTGAACAATTAACACAAAAACAAGTGATGTCGAGATTTTGTGAAAATTGTGAGTGCACGATCTTAATCGGTAATACAAGACCACTCGTGATAAATTTGTAGAGTTAGAATATAATCCCTAAAAAAAATTCATCCTCATTTCTAGTATGAGTATTTTATATAATTAACCACTGACCATAATATAACCTTAGAACAAAAATCAAAGCAGGGTGATGCGATTGCGTGTTCCGGAGCTAGCCTAGGGTTTAAGTAATTTCATCTTTGTGGTTAAGTTAAATCTCGTAGGGCTAAAGGGTTTAAAAATGAGGGGATAATAATTAAGTGGATATTAATTTAAATGATAGTGATTAATAAGAAAATGAATATGTAGAGTTAGATCTATTGCGACTTTTAAAATATTTTCTAAAAAAACATATTCTTGTTGAGCCTTTCTAATCATACTTCATTTCAAAATTATAAACAAAAAAGTGCAATCTTATTCCAGAAAACTTCTTCAAGTTTTATAAATGATAAAAAACCCTCACACATCCTTTTAATTAGGGTTTTATTATATTCTATTTTATTTTTAGAATACATTTAAGAAGTGTTTTTAATTTACTTCTCCTTTGAGAGACAACCTTGGTCAGCCACTCTACTGCACCTAAGTACCCAAATACAACTAATCATTTGAGGGCACCCACGATAGTGCCTTTTAGTTTGATAGAGAATATGTTCAGTAGGAATTAAATGACCACAAATCCATAAGTCTGTGATGGGTAAAATGAACATCAATTCATCAGAAATAACTATAATATGATAACATTTTTTTTATTCAAGATTATTTTCCTAGAATTTGGTGAAATAATTTATCATTTAGACTATGAATATAAAAAAATAATTTTTCCCTAAAATTATAATTAATTTCAACTAAAATATCATCTTTTTCTCCAAATAATGAGAACTCAAGATGGTTATTTATGCCTGAAGCACTATAAACTTATAACGGATGACATAATACACCAAAGAATATAATAATATTCTTCCTTTATTTTACTAAATGAAAAATAGTTAGCATAATATATAATAATACGTTAATATATTAATCCCCAAAATTGAAAAAATATTCTCAAATGTTTAATATAGATCATTCCTTAAAGAAATTCCCATATATAACACTAATATCATCAAAATTAAGAGTGTTTTAACCTCAAAAGTTGTCTCATACCCTTCATGTTAGACCTAAAAATCATTAGATTGATCATATTAGATAATCATAATAGTTATATATATACCATAACCAAATTAATCATCTACCAAATTATCATTAATAACCTCAAAATCAAAAAACTTTGATCTTATAATATGTTTCCAAAAAATATAATACAAATAATACAACATATAAATATTAAAAAGTTGTATGAATGCTTTTAAACATAATTTTATCCTTAGACATATCATCCCTAAACTCTTAATTTTTTCCCCAAAATCAATCACCTATTATGTGTTATCAATCCACCAATAATGTGTTTTCTAAAATATCACTTTATCACTTTTATAGGTTATTAGTACCATTTAATGTAAATTTCGCGTCCTTCAATAAAAAACAAAACTATGGAACAATACTTAGATGCTTTATGATTACTATATCCATAATTTCATTGATATACAACTTCTATAATATGACTCTCAATTACCCATACCTAAGGAATATTTATCTTCTTCTTTGTAATTTTATAGAATCTAATAGTGATTCATGGTACGGAGGGTGAGTTCCTTCTCTTAGAGATTTATATTGGATTTTTAGAAGTAAATACAAGGATACAATCAAATTACACTTAAGGAGTAATGGTAATTTTTATAAGAAGAACATTCCCCTAAACATCAGTATGTTATAAATAATCATAGATGTTTTTTTGTCAAATCATTTAGGGTGGTGACTCGATGTTATTAAAAAACATATAATAATACTTATATAGAATTAATTGAAATACAACATGACATACACTTCATGGAATTTTTTTATCATGATCCATCACAACATAGGAAATTCCTTGTTCCCTCGATCTTGTAGATTGTTGATTCCCATCATGCTTCTCAACCCTTAGAATAGAGAATTGTCTTGGATAATTACCAACTTCTCCACATTGGTGATATAAAACTGTATAAGGTACAATAGAATGCGCATTATTTCCATCCATCACAATATCCATTTTTTATGGAAATTGGATACTTTATGCCACAACTTCTCACATTTAACACATCTCTGAGATCCATTATGGCATTTCCCTTAGTGTCTCTTTCTACACTTGTTTCAAAAAGGGAATTTGATATTTTTTCCCTTATCAATTTACTAGATTTCCTCCCATGATATGTCATCTTCCACTTCTATTAAGAATTTTGGAATTTAACAAAGTACCAATTGTTAATTGTTATTTTTGATAGTTGTTTTGGAAAACTCACAAGATATCCTATATGATCTCCCATCATTTTATGAATCTAATTTGGTAATTCCCCACATTTACTTTCACATTGGTTATTTTCTAGGTTCATCATAATTCACACCATTAGCTAAAATACTTTAAAAATTACGTAAGAGTAATTTAAAACTATTATACACATAAACTAGAAACCTCAAACATTAAAGGGATAAATTATGAATTAAACTTAATACTTAACTTATAAATTTTGATGATTTAATCTTTGTTATCCATGATCTATTTTATAACATAGAAACAAATGATAATGTTTTCCCCTTAATAATGGTTATTAATGAGGTTATGAATTTACCAAATAATATCCCTAGAGAGTGTCAAATCAGGTCCACAATAAGGCTCATTTTTATGTACCAGGTTACCCCGAGTCAGGCTCTGAACACCTTGTCGAAGTTGTTACCCTGGGTACATCTGTTCTAAAACGACTTCTACTTATAGAATCTAGATAGGTATTTATTTTCGTAATAAACCACTCATTATATACTTACAGAAATTTATATATGTTTTATTATACATAGTCTTATGCCTAAGGATTTATCTAGATTTTTCTATTCCTTATACCAAAAATAACTAAACATTTCCTTTAATACCAACTATAACAACCCTTCTCTTTATTAAACATTAATACATGATTTATTGCATATAGTAAAACCTAAAAGATTGATAATTATAGTGTATATGGGAATTAGTTACATGGAATAACATCTTGAACATGGGATACAATATCATTAACAAAAATATCCTTAAAATGCTTCCAAAATTCAATGGATTTTTAAACTACACTGGTTAAACTAGGGATAAACATAAGAAAGGTGGGAGATATAAATCCCATTACAGGAATAAACATGGAATAAGGTGATACATTTGATACAATAGGAATATCAATGGGGAATAAAAATAGTATGAATCATGAACATGAACAATGAGACATGATATAGAATGATAATCATAATGGAAATGTGGGAAATGTGGAAACAACTTAAAACAATGCATCATAAACATAGGTCAATGATCATCCCGAAAATAAATCATGGTGTATAGAGTCCCATAAAGGATTCAGGTTTACTCATTATCCCAACATGAAATATCATGATACTAAACATTACCCAATGCATTAGAATTATATCTGGACACACCCATTATATTCATTTCATGCTTAAGTGTGCCACATAGGTCATAAAACATGGGTTAATTCATCACCATAGATTATTCCACAATAAATTATTGTGAAATACTACCATGTAAGTCCCAATTAAAAAAGTATATGTGCATAAAGGTTAACACCATTGATCAGAAATGAATATGGTATTCACTGCACAAATTTTTTGGCATAGAGAATTTTGGTTAAATTTTGGCAGTATAAATACATCACTTAAAGATTCATAAAAATGGGTTGATGAGAGGAAAAGGAGTATCTCATAAAATATACATAAAATAGACAGTAATAAGTGCGTGTAAAATCATATCTGAACATTAGAAATTTGAAAATAGAATGTACAAGGTAATAATAAACATGAATAAAGAAAAGAATCCTTAATATATTTCGTTATGGTAATGAGAGTACATAACAAATTATGGGAGGATTAATGAGAGGGAATAAGAGTATCATAATTTTTAAATTAAATTTAAATTAATGGGAATATATAATAAAATATTCCTACACAAGAAAATAGAATTTATGAGCAATGTCATAAAATAAGTTCTTGAATCGAAATTAAAGGAGATAAATTTATTATGAAATTTCGGCATGGTAACAGGTGTACATAAAACATCATGGGAGGATTAGTGACAGTGAAAAAGGTATCTCATCATATATAAATCAAAATTATAAAAATGGGTTATGGAATAACATATCCCAATAGTAAGAAAATGAAATTAAAAATCATAACATTAAATAAGTTTTGAATAAAAAGGAGAGTAGAAGATCCCATATGAAATTTTGGCAAGTAATGGCTTAGGTAAGGGTAAAAATGAGAGAGGATAAATTAACATTAATTAATATATATAATAAATTTTAAAATAATGGAATGAATATAAATGAATTTAAATATAACAAATTGAAATTAAGAATACCATTTTCAAAGAATGTGCTTGAATTGAAAGGAGGAGAGGAAGGTTAGGATCCCTCCTTGAGTTGGTGACTCCAAAATCATGGGAGGGTCTTCTAGAGAAGTTGGGGGTTCCTAGGGAGGAATATAGAGAGTTTAGGGAATATTATGGATATTCTACACTATGTTTTTGTGAAGATAAATGGGATATTGAGTTGGTTTATAAAGAAAAAGAGAATGATTTCTTTATTATTTAGATTTTGGACTCTATATAATGAAATATCCAAAACCACATGCCATCCCATGGTTTTTCCCATGGTTTTTCCCATGGTTTCTAAAAAATAGGAGTTTTTTTATTATTTTATAATTACATGGTCCTAGCATAATAAAATAATTCCCTTTATTATGTGGAGGCAAGTTACACTCTTAAAGAAATGATTTTAAAATCATGAAATATATTATATGTTTTGGGGTATTTATAATGGCTTTCCATAATAAATAAAATAACCATAAAATAATTTTTTTTAAATTGAAAACATTTATTTGGTGTTGGATAACATTTATAATAATTATTATATTACATTAGGGTCATTATGATGTTGTAAAACACAATGTAAATTTATATATATTTAATTTTCACCCGAAAATTTGATTGTCTTAGAAAATTATGAGAAATTCACCATTGGATAATTTTGACGTCATGATTCCAAAAATAATAATCATTTTATATTAATAATTTATTATATATGTGAATTTTTAAATTTAAAACAATAACTAAAATTTATTGAAAATGGTGGGTTTTTAACAATAACAGCTTTCGAACCCTTATAAAAATTACATCTCACATTATAAAAAAATATATTATCGTTTATATTTTAAAAAAATACATAATGATAATATATTTTTAAAATAATAAGGAATATATATAATAATAATTTAAATTAATATGACTTATAAATATTTTTTCTATAAGGGTTATCTCATTTCTAGTCATTGTTAGATTATCTTTTACACTTAATTAACCTATTTTCATTTTACCGGGTTGATTAATATTTACTACAGTTACTATTCTTATTATTCAGAGATTAAGTTGAAATTTTTAACTAATAATAATTATGATGATTCCAAATATGGAATCTGATTTATCCAAATCATTTCACATTGGTGAAAATATTTA
This sequence comes from Viscum album, assembly GCA_963277665.1. NCBI lineage: Eukaryota > Viridiplantae > Streptophyta > Magnoliopsida > Santalales > Viscaceae > Viscum > Viscum album. Next base: position 1,199,270,427 of record OY728156.1, on the reverse strand, counting down.
ATTTAAATATTAAACCTGCAAGGACGATGGAAATCGGTTTTCCAAAAAATGAATTTTAATGAAAATATAATTTTATATTTATACTATGACTGGTAATATTAATTATATGAATTTAAATTAATAAAGATATAAATATTATCTAAACACTTAATTTAAATCATTTCACATTAGGGGTTATTTTAATTAATATAAATGGAAGAAAATTATGAACTTTAAAATAGTTTTTAGAAGAAAAAAATTGTGTTTATAATCCTAAAAATAATCTTATACTAAAATCCAGTATAAAAATTATTTAAATATAATTAATTTAGATAAATAAAATTAAATAATACCTATGTTACCTTGAAATAAAATTAAAATAATATTGGGTCTTTTTATGTTATTTAATTTATCAGAAGAAATGAAACTTTTAGTTAAAAGTATTATGTTTCACTATTCATTAAAAAATCATTATTTTTTTGAAAAAAACCGAAATTTAACGAAATTTTAAATTTGATATGATTAAATCAACAAAGTAATTATATTTTGTTAAATACATTTTCTAAATTTTCTAGAAAATAATTATAATATATCTCTTCATATAAAAATAAATATAGAATCGTTTTTGAAGAAAATATATTTCGTAGAACAAAAATACATTATCCAAAATTGATTTATTATTTAATAAAAATTTATAAATATATTTAGGAAATATAAGTATATTTCATTAATTAGTTAATCTTAATTATATCCAAAAAAATAATTGATGGTTAAAGGGGTCATAATGAAATAATAATTCTTTGTTTGGGTTCAGTTTTTTGTATCACATATATTATTGAACATAGTTTTCTCCTTTAAAAACATGGTGTGTTATAGTTTCAAGGAATGTACAAACTATATTTACGGAGTATGGATCAGGAGTGTTACACATGCCTATTGTTTATTTTTCTCGGTAATTTCTTAGTGTAATCATGGTTCAATGAAGAGTATGTTCCTTATCTTAACATTATCTTGAGTATAATGGGATGGGGTTACCTTTTTACCAAGCTAATTAAATGTCCAATAGTTTTGGAGGATGGAACCTTATGTGAGAAGTTTCATGTAATATTTATATTGGTCATTATATGGCTATTTCAACACTGATAAGCTATTATGTAAATTGATCAATGTATTACTAGAATCCTTGGAAAATTCTAGGTATGCCTTCGATTATGGATTTGGTTGAAATTCAAATGTGTTAATTAAGCCCGGAGTCCCTTAGGAGATCTATGGATGATATATTTGATTTGTTTTAGTGATGGGTTATATAATAGTGATGATTTTTACTATGAAATGGTTCATCTAGTATACATCACTAGAAGTTGGTTACAGACTTCAGTGAGAGTTGTCAAAATTATATCGATGTGCATTAGTTAAAGGCATTGCAATATGGTTTTGATAATACATCATATCCTGAAGCCAATATTTTGGAGGATATTTTACTAAAATTGGATCGAAATTCATTATCTCATTTGGATGGATTTGGTCAAGTGGGGAACCATGTTGGGCACATCGTCATAGGAGATGAGGAAAGTTTAATATTCGGCCAACTCTTTTCATGGGAAAGCTAGAATGACTAGTTAAATCATGTTTATGTGACATTTGACTATTTCAATCTAATTGAGGATAAAGATAATATTCCTCATGAGAGAATGGGTGTTTTGATCTTATAATCATGCCAAAAGGATCATTAGGTTGTTAATCATGTCTTCCTATAATCAATTATAATGGTGGGGGTACAATCGCTTGGAATTAGATTTTTCTAAATTAAAAACCTATAGTGGGAAGTTCCATAGGTTGGATGATGATAGTTATTATTAAATGATCATGTATCATGTTAAATGGGTTTTGGTATGCATCATATTGATGTTTCAGTTTTGAATATTTTCATTGGCTCTAGATTTATCGACTTATGTATTGTTTGTTTAAAGTATCACTTACATGTGTGTTGGGTGTGGAAGATTCAACATATTATTTTGAGTAGTAATTCAAGAACCAAGTAGATTTAATGATTTTCTTTATCCCTAATACTTATTAGGGAAGATATTTTCTAATGTGGGGAGATTTTTAGATCCCATGTTTTAGACTGGTTGGAATTTCGAAGAGAATATAAGATTTTCATTTGGTGGATATGCTGAATATTAAAATAAGACTTGTAATGTAAATTTCATCATTATAGAAGTTAAAGGTGGTTTTTTTGGATTTGGTTTAAGGACCAAGAGTTATGTCGAGAGTTTGGATGAGTTTCTAGAGTGTTGGGCTCTGAAAACTCAACTTTATGAAAAATATAGAGAGGTGCACGGTTGGCTCAATATAAATACTATTGATATGGACCAAACCATGAAGCCTATTTTGTTAAGGGACATGTTTTATTTAACTATGTGACACCCTAGTTAAAACTATGTGAAATGTTGTAACCTATTATAGAGGATCCCCAAGAGTTGTTCACTTTTGGATAAATCATGTGCCTAGCCTGAATAGTTAGTGCCACTTAACCAGTAGCACCACACTGTTGGTGCACAGTTATCCACACCATGTGGTCAAATAGTTTGGTGAATTAATGGGATGAAAATTACCTTTTTCCATCCTATTATTTTAATACTTTTTCCTCTCTTATCCTCCCATCTACGCATAACATTCTTGTAGAGTCCTGGTTTTTACCCTGTTTGACTTAGAATATTTCTATATATAATTCCAGAACTATGCGTGAAGACGGCGTGCAATTCTGAGGCATGGTGTGCCTAGAATAGATTTTACAAAAATGTTAAGTGATTTTATACTATTCATGTGGTGGGTTGTGTTTCCTCCTATAAGGTAGCTCGGATCGGAAATATGAGGGCACGGTTGCGTCCGGAGCGTGCCGTTTACCCTAGGTGGGGTGTAAAAGTTGCGGGCACGGGCCTACTGTGAGAGATGTCACCCAGGGGAAAACCCAAGTTTTTGAAATAATGAGTGATTTTTATCACTAGATTTCTTTTGAAATAACCTTCAAATGGAGTCTCAGAATGGAAATCCGAGACTTCCGTTGAGTTCAAAATGGGGCGTTTTTCTTAGGCACGACATAAAATGAGAGGGCGCGGTGATTTTGTATTCCGCGCTAAGTGGGTTTTCCTATAAATAGGAAAATAGGAGTTGGGGGTTCTCCCTTCTCTCTCTCTCTGTCTCTCTCTATCTCTCTCTCTCTCTCTCTCGAGTGTTCTTCATCGTTCTTCAGCATTCTTCAGTGTTCTTCGTCGGATTGTGGAGCGGACTCCGGCGGATCGGAGTGGGCTCAAGCAGGTGCGTCGCCAACGATGAACGGATCCAACGAGGTAGGATTTTGGATTATATTTTGCACCTTCATGAAATTCATGGATTTTTGTCGATTTTTTTGTTTTAAATTCATCAATTTTAGAATTAGGGGCATTGGCTGAATGAACACGACCAATGGCCGAGCCACGTTTGGTTTCTCGTTCTTGAGCGTTCTTCGTCCGAATTTCGGAAGACTCAAATTCTCGACGATTTTATGAGAGAGGGGTGGCGTTGTGAAGCTCCGGCCCCGAGGATCCCAAAACCATTGTTTGAAAATTTTTCCGACAACCAGAGTGGTCGGGGGGACCAGCTGAAGGATTGGCTCCGGTGAGGGGCGGTGGCCAAATGTCGAGTCGGAGGCGACGGAGCACGGCAGCATGAGCGGGGGGAACCCGGGAGGGGCCGAGCAGGTCGGCAGAGCCCGATGGAGAAGCAGGGCCAGAGTCGGCTTCGGAGCGGCAGAGCGTGGTGGGTGCAGCGGTGTCGCGGTGGAGGATCGGAGGGCCGACGTTGGGCGGTGCGGGCCATAGCGTGGCGCGACAGTGTTGCAGCGGGCATCCGGTATGCCATCGCGGTCGAAGGGGGAGCCATAGAGGGTAGCTATGGGGGGGAGCCGACCGAGTGTGTGGTGGACTCGTAGCGGAGTTCGGAGAGAGGTCGTGCGCAAGTGGCCGGTCGCGCCCAGCCGGCTAGGGAGGCCCCGAGGCGCAGACCTTAGGGGGCGGACGAGACAGGACCCGCCTTTTGCGGGTCCTTGGCACATGCAGAGACCGGCCACCCTGGCCGATCAGTTCAATTAAACCGGGCCCCGTGGAATGGTGGAGGTGGTACGGGCCACAGCCAGTGGGCCGCGACAGTCTGAACCGGGCCGGCCGGTCTGGATGGGCCCAAATTATGGGCCCCTTTTTGTTTGGTGGGCTTATCTTCTAAACGGCGCGTCTGTTTGATGCGCCGTCTGCGGCTGCTGGTCCATGTTAAGAAGATGGACTTTTTGAAGTGTGTTTTGGGGATTTTGGGTTTTGTGCCCGAAGATGGGTGACCCGAGGAGCTTTAATTTAATTCTCATAAATTATTATTAAAGTTGCGACGGACGTGGCTCGCAAGCCGGATGTTAGTTTAACGTGCCGTCGGAGGCGCGGTGGCCCCGGAGCTGAGACGATCCTTCCAAAGTTGGTTCAGAACCTTTACAGCTTGGTTTCGTTGCTTGTGGCACAAAACGCTAAATGTTAGTGAGTAACTAATTAATTAATTAATTAATTAATTTTTGAGTCCGACCTAACTCTTGCTTGGGATGTCCGATTGACCCACCGTCAGCGGTAGCATGACCCCAATCCTCGTGCGGAATTTTTGAAATACTTTACAAAGCATCTGAGCTGGAGACAAGGTGAGGGCCCTATTGGTCCTAGTTCGTACGCTTTACGGTGAAACATCACTTTTTCACCCAACATCCATTTGGGATGATTGAGTACTCATTTCAGAGTGTTTTTCCCAGGGGATTGCAATGGTGAAATCCACCCGAATAAATTCGGGTCCGAGGCGTGGGCCCAACGAGGAAGCTTCCAGACGTATGCTACATTTTTACGGCATATGCTTCATAAGTCTGTTCAGGGAAATTGAATAGCCTATCCCGTGTGGTAATCAGTAAGGAACACAATGGCATGATTTGCATGACGTGTTTCGGGGCCGAGGTGTGGTCCCCATAGGGCCTCGTTTGCGCATAACGCGGGACGTTGGAAATTCTTAATCTGGAGTCCGTTTTAGGAACTATCAGTGGCGTTGTGACCGTGGCATCAAGGAAAAGTTGACTAGGGTGGTTTAAGACGTTGGAGCTAGAGTTGAGGCATGGCCCCCACAGACCGTCGCAAGAGCTGTGTGCAGCATACTGCGCCTTTTTCTTCTCACGCCTATTTGGGGCGTATGAGTTGTTGTTTTGGCATATTTTTTTGAGAGCATCGCGATGGTGTTGTTCGCCTGACCTCTTTTGGGACCAAGGTGTGGGCCCCACGAGACACCGTATGGGTATAAAGTGGTGTTGAATAACTTTTCCACCGAGAGCTATTTCTAGTGAGTAAGTAGTCTATCTCACCTGTTTTTCCATGAGGATTGCAATGATGTGATCTATTTGGGCGTGCAGAGCCTCCTTTGAGATCTTAATAAATGTGGAAATATGAAAGGGAATTGGATGAAGATCCCTTTTTGATGCACTATGAACCAACACACGGTGGAATTGTTAGTGACACCTGGTGATGTTAGCATCAGTGTGGAGCTATCAAACCGATTCTGGGTCTACCCTACAAGAGGGCTGGGCAGTGGGTCACCCGATGAATCTTCTGGGTATACCCTCCAGCAGGTCTGGGTAGTGGGTCACCTGAAGAATCTTGTGGTTCTACCCTCCAGTAGGGTTGGGCAGTGGATCGCACGTCATCTTTTTCTAGTTCTACCCTCCAACAGGGCTGGGTAGTGGGCCACCTGTCGACTTCTTTCGGGTCTAACCTTCAGCAGGGCAGGGTAGTGGGTCACCTGGCGACTGTTCCAGGTCTACCCTCCAGCAGGGCTGGGCAGTGGGTCACTCGAGGAATCTTGAGGGTCCACCCTCCAGTGGGGGTTGGGCAGTGGGTCACCCAATGACTCTTGAGGGTCCACCCTCCAGCAGGGCTGTACAGTGGTTCTCCCGTCATCTTGTTCCAGTTATACCCTCCAGCATGGCTGGGAAGTGGGTCTCCTGTCAATTTCTTCTAGGTCTACCCTCCCGGAGGGTTGGGTAGTGGGTCTCTTGTTGACTTCTTTCAGGTCTACCCTCTAGCAGGGCTAGGCAATGGGTCACCTGATGATATATTAGAGTTTACCCTCTAGCGGGGCTGGGCAGTGGTTCACCCGATGTTTTATTAACGTTTCCCTCTTACGGGGCTGGGCAGTGGGTCACCATTGACTTATTTAGGGTTTACCCTCCAACGGGGCTAGGCATTGGGTTACCCAACGACTTCTTTCAGACTCATCCCTTATCTATGAGTCTAGTCAGTGACATTTTCTTCATGACTACCAGAGCGGGATCCTTGGTTGTACAGATCAGAGATGTGACAGCTTTGACGTGACCTTAGAAAATACGAGGATGAGGGGTGATTTTCCCACCAAGGCGCGTCCTTGCGACGCGAGCTAAAAGTCATTCGGGCGATTCAGGGCCTTCCAAAGAGGATAGTATTGAGGTGTTGTGTTTGAGCCCCATTGACTTAAACCTCCTTGTTTGACGTGAGAGATGTTTGGGTTCAGAGTTGGATATCCTTTGAACTCTTGATGACTCTTCTTGGGCTTAGAATGGAGATAGAGATACCCTTACACACTCATTCTGGTTTCTCGTTGAGAATATATATATACCCTACTGGTGTTCCCACTCCTTGGGTTCGGTTACTCTCCTTCTGGGAGGGGTGAAGACGCGTTGGGTATGCCGTGTGCTTTCCGTGTCTAGCTCATCTTGGTTGGATGAGTCTACTATCCTGCTATATGCATCGAAGACTCTATGAGAAGCTTATCTTCTCACTGTTTCTACCTCCTTGCATCTGGAAGATCCTGCTTCCTTTCTCTTGTTGGGTTGAGGTACACACTCTCTCTCTCTTTTACTCTTAAACGGTTCTGTGTTCGATCTACTTCTCACCGTTTTAGTACCTCCTTTGTTGCTCCCTCAATCTTTCAGGGAATACTAATAAGTATATTTATGCTCACCCCTTCTTGGGCTTTTCTTGCACTTGGTGTGCCCTTGCAGATGAAGGACAGGTCGATCGACACTATGGAGGATCATAGAGGACACATGAGCTTGGGTTGCGTTCAGTGGTCACAGGAGGATTTTTGGGTATGAGACTCACTAGCAGTTTACTTTCATTTTACATGTTGCCTTGTTGTGTCACCTTTCTGGTTGGGCGCGTGTTTTTCCCCTTTTACTATTCAGTTTACTTGTTAGTACTTTTCACCATTTTACATGTACTGGTTAGAGGTCGATGAATGTATGTTGGTTTCCCTTTTTGTATCAGGGTTTTATCTTTCTTTCCATTCTCTGCACTTTTTCATTAAGTTGGCTTCATGTGTTTGTACAGTTTCATAGGCAAAGGCCTCCCCTAGTTTTTTGTGCCTTTGGCGCTTGTTTCCAACCCCTGGCCTATGGAGGCGGGCTAGGGGTAGTTGCGGCTCAAGCCTCGGTACATGTTGGATCGTGAAATTTTGGTATCAAAGGTGGTTCATTCCTTTGGATGTTGTTTGGACGTCGCTAAAAAGGAATTGATTGATTTTTGGGGAAATACTGTCAGCAAGTTTCGAGAGCGGCTCTTAGGCCAGGGAGTCCAGTGATGGTACAGCGGCCGACGTATCCATTCCCGGGACCCTGATAACTCGATTGTCGACTCGGCACACTGAGACACTTGTTGCAGGGAATTTTGTTCATGCATCATATAAGATCGAGTCTTTGACTGTCCTTTTTGAGTTAGCTCTCCATCATATTTGATATATATATTCTCATTTGACCATGTTACTCCTTGATTGGATTTAGGATATCCCAGCGATGATATCCATCTAGGATACTAGCTCCGGTTTGTGATGACGATTCTGTGAGTGACGAGGATTCTATTCTAGATCCATCATACTATTACCCTTTCTCCATGGGGACAGTCAGTAGCACCTATACCTGTGGAGTAGTAGATAGTACCGGCATCAGGGGTCGATGACGAGCGCAGGCTGGATGCACTATGTGAGTTCCAGAGACTGTTGAGGTTCCATGGTGAGCCATACTCACAAACAGTGAAGGGTTGGCTAGAGTTGGTGGTCCACCTCTTCAGGCTTGTTCAGACATTGATGGGTTAGTTGGTGGCTTTGATAGATGATCTTTTTCCACCCAGCAGCTATCGTGGTAGAGCTAGGGTTACTTAGATGCTCGATGAGTTGGTACTCTCGTGGGATGACTTCTAGCGGTTGTTTCGGGAGGAGTACTACCCCTCCCACTTACGATTTTTACGGTTTTGGGAGTTACTGGAGATTCAGTAGGGAGTGATGGAAGTGGCTGAGTACGTGACTGGGTTCGCATACCATACACGATACTCTTTGGACATGGTCCATGACAGCATCTTTTGAGCACAGAAGTTGGAGCGAGGTCTCTGTTGAGGAGTCTCGTGCCAGTATAGTGCCCTTGTGCATCCTCACCCATCTCAGGGTGCTAGAGCAGGCACTCGTGATAGAGAAGTTTCTATTAGAGGGACGTTGGTTGGCAGGGAATCGATGCCGGAGGTCTCCCATTGATGAGACTCAAGAACATGGTCGGGGATAACTCATAGCACTGAGATAGCCCAGGGAGGACTAGTGTTGTGGTTGTGATGTGTGGGGTCACATGGTGTGAGACTATCCGACCAAATGTGCTGAGTCTTCTGGATAGTTGGTAGATGCACCGCCACGACAGAGGCAGTGTCATGATCAGGAAACTCCCAGGCGAGGACAGGGTGGTCCCCATGGAGGCAGTGTTGGATGAAAAGTAAGAATAACCTTGGTTGGCGGATGAAATTTTGAGGTTCTCCAACCACTACTAGGCAGCCCATGCCAGGCTCAGGGAGCTGATGGATAGGGTCGCGGGAATTTGTGTGATGTGGATGTTTACAATACTACAGTGCAAGAGATGATAAGTGGTACGCTGTGTGTCTTTTTCTACTTTTCTTAGTAGAACTTGTTATACACTGCGTGAGGTACTATTTTGTTTAACTACTTGCTCGAGGGGTTACCGTGGGTGACGCGTGGAGTCGGTGTAACCCTATGATGGTGCTGCTGGTGGTAGTTTTGCACTGAGAATGCGGAGATGCTATCTTTGGGGAGATCACTTTGTGGTTTTCTCAGAACACCAATTTTTCAGGGGCGTCCCCACCCAGAGATACTTGAACCTGAGACAATGGTTTTGGCTAGAGTTTCTGAAGGAGGAAATCATGAGACCATGTTCCAGGAATAATAGTGATTCTGGTCATGACGTGGAAATTATAGGTTCGGTTGGATAATCCCCTGGGCTTCATTAGGCCGTTTGGGAATTGTGCAGGCGGTTGAGAGGTTTCCAACTATCTTTCCCTACCCTCCCAATAGAAGGAGTGGGTGCACAATGTCTTCCACATGTCTCAGCTGATGAGGTGCGTTCATATTACTACGCATTCCCTTGAGAGTAGAAGAATAAATAAGTATGAACCATCCCTTTTGGTTCGTGTGTTGTTGCAATTTGGGGTTGTGCTATTTTTCTTGGGAGTGGGAGAGCTAAGTGTGATATTTGTATCGTGAGCTGTCTTCCCAAGATTTTCTTTTTGGGGAAGAAAATATTGAAGGAGGTAATAATGTAGATATTCGGTTTTTACCCAGTAAGACTTTGGAATATTTCTACATATAATTCTAGAGCTAGGCACGAAGACGGAATCCAATTCCGAGGCTCGGTGTGCCCGGAATAAATTTTAGAAAAATAATAAGTGTTTTTATACAATGCACGTGGAGGGGTTGTGTTTCCTCCTAAACGGTAGCTCAGATCGGAAATATGAGAGCACAGTTGCATTCGGAGCCTTCCATTTACCTTAGGAACGGTGTAAAAGTTGCGGGCACGAGCCTGCTGTGAGAGATGTCACCCAGGGGAAAAACCGTCTTTTTGAAATAATGAGTGATTTTTATCACTAGCGTTCTTTTCGAATAACAATCAAACAAAGTATCAGAATGGAAATCTGAGACTTCTGCTGAGTTAAAAATAGTGTGTTTTGCCTAGGAGCGACATAAAATGAGAGGGCGCGGTGATTTTGGATTCCGCGCTATGCGGGTTTTCCTATAAATAGGAAAATATGAGTTGGGGGTTCTCCCTTATCTCTCTATTTATCTCTCTCTCTCTCTATCTCATGTGTTCTTCGCCGTTCTTTGGTGTTCTTCACCGTTCTTCACCGGATTGAGGAGCAGACTCCGGCGGATCGGAGCGTGATCGAGCAGGCGCGTCGCCAAAGACGAATGGATCCAACGAGGTAGGATTTTGGATTGAATTTCGCAACTTCGTGAAATTCTTGGTGTTTTTTCGATTTTGTTGTTTTAAATTCATAAATTTTAGAATTAGGGGTGTTGGCCGAACGAACATAGCCAAAGCCCGAGCCCAGTTTAATTTCTCGTTCTTGAGCGTTCTTCATCTGAATTTCGGACGTGTCAAATTCTCGACGATTCGACGAGCGAGGGGCGGCGTTGTGAAGCTCTGACCCCGAGGATCCCGAAACAGGTGTCAGAAATTTTTTCTAACCACCGAAGTGGTCGAGGGGACCAGTCGAAAGTTCAGCTCCGGTGAGGGTGGTGTTTGAAGGTCGAGTCGGAGTCGGTGGAGCACAACGGCGTGAGTGGGGGGGCACCTGAGAGGAGTCGAGCAGGTCAGCGGAGACCGGCGGTGAAGCACTGGAGTCGGCTTCGGAGCGGCGGAGCACGGCAGGCGTAGCGGTGGAGTGGCAGAGGAGCGGAGTGCCGCCGTAGGGCGACACGGGCCGCGGCGTGGCGCGGGAGTGGTGCAGCGGGCGTCCAACATGCCGTCACGGTCGAAGGGGGATCCGGAGAGGGCGGCTTCGGGAAGAGTCGGTCGGGTGTGCGGTAGCATCGCAATAGAGATCGGAGGGAGGCCAGGCATAGGCGGCTTGTCGCACTCAACCGGCTGGGGAGGCCCCGAGGCACTGTCCTCGGGGGGCGGAGGAGACAGGACTCGCCTCCTGCGGGTCCTTGGCGTACGCGGAGACCGACCACCCTGGCCGCTTGGTTCAATTAAACCGGGCCACGTGGCCCGGTGGAGGTGGTGTGGGCCGCGACAGTCTGAACCTGGCCGGCCAAAATTATGGGCCCGTTTTTTGTTCGAGGGAGGGGGGATTATCTTTTAAACGGCGCATCCGTTTGAGGCGCCGTTTGTGGGTGCTGGTCCGTGTTAACAAGATGGACATTTTTAATTATGTTTAAGGGTTTTTGGGTTTTGCGCCCGAAGATGGGTGACCTAAGGAGCTTTAATTTAAAAAAAATAAATTATTATTAAAGTGGCAACGGACGTGGATCATGATCCAGATGTCTGTTTGACGTGTCGTCAGAGGCGCGGTGGCCCTGGAACTGAGACGATCCTTCCAAAGTTGGTTTAGAACCATTACGGCTTTGTTTCATTGCTTGGTGGCATGAAACGCTAAATGTGACTAATTAATTAATTAATTAATTGTTTTGTCTGACCTAACTTCTGTTTGGAATGTCCGATTGACGTGCCATCAGCGGAAGCATGACCCCAGTCCTTGTGTGAATTTTTGAAATTCTTTCTGAAGAATCCGAGTTGGAGACAAGTTGAGGGCCTCACATGGCCTTGTTCGCACGCTTTACAGTGAAATGGCACTTTTTCACCCAATATCCGTTTAGGTGTTTGAGTACTCTTTTCTGAGTATTATTCAGAGGGGATTGAAACGTTGAAATCTGCTCGCCTAAATTCGGGTCCACGACATGGGCCCCAGGAGGGGACTTTTGGACGTATGCTGCATTTTTATGGCTTATGCTTCATAAGTCCGTTCATGGAAAGTGAATAGACTATCCCGCATGGTTATCAGCAAGGAACACAATGGTACGATTTGCGTGACGTGTTTCGGGGGTTGAGGTGTGGGCCCCATTAGCACATTACGAGGGAAGTTGCAACTTTTGCATCCAGAGTCCGTTTTAGCCAGAGTTGATGCATGGGCCCCATGGACCGTCTCTTGTGCTGTGTGCAGCGTACTGTGCCTTTTTCTTCTAACACTCGTTTGGGGCGTATGAGTAGTCGTTTTGTCTTGTTTTTCTGAGAGTATCGTGATGGCGTGGTTCACCTGACCTATTATGGGACCGAGGTGCAGGCCCCATGAGACACTGTATGGGTATAAAGTAGTGTTGAATAACATTTCCACTGGGAGCCGTTTCCAGTGAGTAAGTAGTCTATCTCGCTTGATTTTCTGCGAGGTTTGCAATGATGTGATCTGTTTGGGTGTGCTGAGACTCATTCAGGATCTTAGTAAATGTGGATATATGAAACAACATTGGATGAAGATCACTTTTTGATGCACTCCGAACCAATGCATGGTGGTGTTTTTAGTGACACCTGGTGATTTCAGTAGCAGTGTGGACCTATCAGACTGATTCTGTGTCTACCCTCCAGGAGGGCGGGGCAGTGGGTCACCCGATGACTCTTCCGGGTCTACCCTCCAACAGGGCTGGGCAGTGGGTCACCTGATGACTCTTGAGAGTCTACCCACTAGCAGGGCTAGACGGTGGCTCTCCTATCATCTTGTTCTAGGTCTTCCCTGCAGCAGGGCTGGGCAGTGGGTCGCCTGTCGACTTCTTCCAGGTCTACCCTCCAGCAGGGCTGGGCAGTGGGTCACCCGACAACTCTTACGGGTCTACCCTCTAGTAGGGATTGGTAGTGGGTCACTCGACGAGTCTTGAGGGTCTACCCTCTAGCTAGGGCTGGGCAGTGGGTCTCCCGTTGTCTTGTTCCAGGTTTACACTTCAGCAGGGCTGGCCAGTGGGTTGCCTGTCGACTTCTTCTAGGTCTACCCTCCAGCTGTTCTTGGCAGTGGGTCTCCTGTAGACTTCTTCTAGGTCTACCCTCCATCAAGGTTGGGCAGTGGGTCACCTGATGATTTATTAGGGTTTACCCTTAAATGGGGTTGGGCAGTGGGTCACCCGATGTTTTATTACATTTTACCCGCCTGCGGGGCTGGGCAGTGGGTAACCATCGACTTATTTAGGGTTTACCGTCCAGCGGGGCTAGGTATTGGGTTACCTGACGACCTCTTTAAGACTCAGCCCTTATCTATGAGGCTTTTCAGTGACTTTTTCTTCATGACTACTGGAGCGGGGTCCTTGGTTGTACGAATCGGTGATGTGATAGCTTTAACGTGGCCTTCGGACATATGAGGATGAGGGGCACTTTTCCCACCGAGACGCGTCCTTGCGATGCGAGCTAAAAGCTGTGCGGGTGAGTCAGTGCCACCCAAAGAAGATATTATCGAGGTGCGGTGATTGAACCCCTTTGACATAAACCTCTGAGGTTGACGTGCATGACGTTTGGGTTCAGTGTTGGATATCCTTTGACTTATTTATGACTCTTCTTGGGCTGAGCTTGGAGATAGAGATCCCCTTACACACACATTTAGATTTATCGTTGAGCATATATATATACCCTACTTTTGTTCCCACTCCATGGGTTTGGTTACACTCATTCTGGGAGGGGTGAAGATGCGCGAGGTATGCCACGTGCTTTCCGTGTCTAGTTCCTCTTGGTTGGACGAGTCTACTCTCCGGCTATTAGAAGTGAATACTCGACAAGAAGTTCGTCTTCTCACCGTTTCTAGCTCCTTGAGTCTGGACGAGTCTGCTTCCTTTCTCTTGTTGGTTTGAGCTGCACTCTCTATCTATCTCTTTTACTCTTACATTGTTCTTTTTTCTATCTACTGCTCACCATTTTAGTACCTTCTATGTTTCTCTCTCGAGCATTCAGGGAATCCAACTGAGTATTTTTATACTCACCCCTACATGGGATTTTCCCGCACATGGTGTGTCCTTGCAGACAACGGACATGTCGATCGAGACTACAGAGGATCGTAGAGGACACATGGGCTTGGGCTGTGTTCAGTGGTCGTAGGAGGATTTCTGGGTATGAGACTCACTAGAGGATTACTTTCATTTTACCTGTTTCTCTGTTGTGTCACCTTTCTGTTTGGGCACATTTTTTCCCCTTTTACTCTTTAGTTTACTTGTCAGTACTTGTCATCACATTACTTGTACTGGTTAGTGGTCGATGCATGTATGTTGGTTTCCATTTTTGTATCAGTGTTGTATCTTGTTTTCCTTTATCTTCACTTCTTTATTGAGTTGGATGCGTGTGTGTTTACAGTTTCTTAGGAAAAGGCCTCCCCTAGTTTGTTGTTCCTTCGACGCTGGTCGCCAGCCCCTGGCCTATGGAGGCGGGCTTGGGGTAGTTCTGGCTCGATCCTTGGTTTGATTCAGGTTGTGACAATTCCCCTCATGGGAGATCCTCTTTTGGATTTATCCCTAGGCTTCCACAGATCTACCTCACATGATATTGGAATTCATCATTGTAGGGTTCATTGGAATCATATCGATAATACTAAGATTCATAATAATAGTTTTATTTGTTTATTTTCCCATATCATATTCTATTTCTAGGAGAGTTTATTTCCCATATATTCATGGGGTTTTATGATTTATTAGATTAATTACATTTCAGATCAAATCAGAGCTTGAAAATGGTTGAGTGAAGCATATTAATCATCATGTAGGTGGTATATATTCCTTCCTTTAATGTTCTGTCATTTATAAAATGCTTCATTGTGATGCACAACATAAATCCTATGATTTTCACTTAAAAATGTAAAATTCCTTAAATTAAATGAAAAGATAATAACATTGGTGTTCTTTAGATCCATTTCATGGTTGTAGGTTCATGTATTCATCCCAAACACCCCTCAAGGTGATATTAATCACATGATTTAGTGTCATCCTTAAGTTGGGATTAAACCACCTCTTGGGTGCATTCATTAAAATTCTTTAGGACATTTATAAATACCTTAATAAATTAGAACGGTTAATATGAATCACTTATCCCTTGATATATCAACATATTCTTAAATTTTTTAAATTAGTCAATCTTATTAATTTATTTGAATTAGAATCCTTTTTAATGATATTTATTTTAATTATTATATTATCGCATGAGTTCTCTCATGGAATTATTTTTGATTATTAATGGAATGTATAATTTCATGGTTAAGTTGTGTAAGATATGGATTATATACCTTTCCCCTAACTTATATTACGCAATGGATGATATCATGGTTGTTTTTATAATATTAAATGAATTATGATAATGAAGGTACACTATTTATTGAGTGATACATGGTTCTTATTTATGAGAATCTTAGGTTAAGGGATCGTATGTAAAGTGACATCACATTATACTAGATCATTACTTATTATTTATGATACTTGTGCATGAATTTTTTTTAACTATAATACTCAGGC
The DNA here is from genome assembly GCA_963277665.1 of Viscum album. Lineage (NCBI taxonomy): Eukaryota > Viridiplantae > Streptophyta > Magnoliopsida > Santalales > Viscaceae > Viscum > Viscum album. The sequence continues at coordinate 1,199,255,064 of OY728156.1, read as the reverse complement.
ATGGTGTCCCTTATTATTCATGATACTCATAGATGGAATCCCTTTTTATTTATCATACTCGGTCATGTCATCCTTTTATATTCATGATACTTGGACATGGTGTCTCTTATTACACATGATACATAGGCATGGAGTCTCGTATTATTCATGATATCTATTCATGGTGGTTCTTATTTAAAATATTAATCTTATTGTATTATACTTATGTAGATGCCTAAGAACTAAGTCACGGGTCCTCACCAGTGCATGTATATATGTGAATATATGCCTATTTATACATCTGAATATATATACATAGTGAAACATGTTCAGAGACATTTATGTATTTGAACAAAGAAATAATGGTCAGACAGGTGTCCTTAAAAAACTATAGCCAGACTTGATTTCATTTACATATACTACACTAATTTACTTTTGATATACCCGGACACTTATTATTATATATTCATAGAATATATTTCATTATAAACAATTTGTGGTGGCCTATATTGTATATATCACACTCGGATCGTACCGTCATTTGGTAAAGAAAAATAACTTGTGGTTGCAGGTTCAAGATTGTGGATTTCTCTATGTGTTGTTACTCATGTACATTGGAGCATATGAGAATAGTACTAAGTTGGTGCTTGTGATTATCATGGAGATAAACTTGGGGATTTCAATCATATTTTAGGTTTGATTCTGAATTACCTTCTATATGTCTATTTTTTTACATTATAGGATGTTCATGAATGATTATTTATTCATTTATTATTGATTTCAGTTATTACATTTCATTGATCTATTATTCATTTTATTTTTTGTTTTTTAATTATTATTCTTCTATGTTTAATCAGCGATCTATAGGGTATAGTCTCCGCACTATTCCACATTCAGATCCTCTCTTCTAGTTAGCTTCCTTGGGAATATGGGGAGGTGTGCTTAAGGCCATGTGAAAAAATAGACCAGGGCACCATTTTAGTGGATCCTAGGTCAAGACACACATAACATGTGGTGGATCATTGTACATATATTTTTGAGTATAAACATACCCAATATGATTCCCTAAAACCCACAAAGTAAACAAAAAGAAATAATTAATCTAAACTCATAGTGTAGGAAGTTCCCAATAAGAAGACAAAGAGGAAAATTAGGACACCGAGTTAACTCAAATCACTCGATAAAAAAGAGTAATTGGGTGATTTATATTAAAGGATAGTTCAGATATTCTCTATAGTAAACCTTATCAAGCGTTTAATAAAGGGTCCAATCATTAGTACTACATCCCATGATAATCATACCACATGAGAAAATTAAGAGTCATGGAATTATGAAGAGGCCATGAATCCTAAATTCAATATGATGTTGTGCACCACATGTTAACGAAAACCCTCAGGGTGTTGAGGAATCACAACTACCAGTGAATTTAATACTACTCATACTTTTAATATTCATTTCATCGCTAAAATACATATATGGGTGTTAGTTCATCATTTAATCATTCACACTAGATGATGGAACACCCTCTACTCCATCATCACCATGTCATATAATCCTTCCACAGAACTATCCATTCTAATTAAACCTTGTAATTCCACAAGAAATGTAGTGAGGGACACTTTCCTTGCAAGAAGACACCTCTTTCAGGAGAGTACCGACCCTAGTGAATGACCCAAACCCCACCTGATCTCTTTTATGGTGAATTATTTACTCTATAGAAAGAGGAACCCTACCGTATATATGCTTGGAGAGTACCAAAACTATATTTATAAAAGAAATTGGGGACCCACACCTTTATATAATACACCTCAGTTGAGGTAGTATCAACCCAAATATCACATTGAAAATCACACCTCAACCTCATCAATGGTCCTAAGAATTTAAAATCATAAAACTATCGATGTCATCTTGAAAATGGACTTAAATGAAAAAATAGACTACACCATTTTGATCTACATAGAAAAACACATTGTATACGATATTCATTTATTGAAAATGGGAAATAGATAAGAAAACATACATTTCATTAAATCACATTACATGATGGAACCCAAGGGTCATGTCATGAGCAGGATTTAGGTACCCAATATTGTACTTGAATCGATCATCTCAGTGTATGGGTCATGATGTTGCATATGGAACATCAATTTGAAATCTTGGTAAAATTTTACACCCAAAACAAGAATATATAAGAATAATTATAATAAAATTATTAGTAACAAAAATCAATATAAAAAAATAATAATAATGTTGTTGTTGTTGTTGTTACAGAATTCACTAAAGGAAAAGGTGGGGTAGAAATGCATTCATGATAACCCCTTCCTGTTCTTACCCCCCCCCACCGCACTTCTATTATTATACACAACCTCTTTTTTATCTTTCTTTATTATTATTATTTTCATTATTATTATTTTCCTTCCTCATAATTATTTAACCAATAATGTCTGGTATTCATCACTATTTTTCACTCCAATTGATAGTCACCATCGTCATACCTATACCACTAAGAATCTATTTTTCCCCACTACCAACTACAGAGGTGCCTTATGAGGGACACCAAATGCACAATACTTTCACAAATTCAACTCTTTATGTTCCAATCCTATATGGATTCATTGCACTACTAAAAATTCCACCTTTAGAGACCTCCAACAGACTAATTTTAGAAATCAAATTTGGTATTTCACTAAAGGGAAATTGAGTCCACCATTAGAGGCCGCTATATGGATCTACTAGATGACAATGTTATTGGTCGTTGGAAATAGTATTAGAGATCTACATAGGTAGAAACAATGTATAACCATATATATAACACTATAGTCGGGTTTTTATACTGTTAGAAATTAATATAATTTACAATAACCATAGGAAACTACAAAGGCTAACCATATAGTGACAACTATAAGAGGCCTCTAATGCTTCTAGAAATTAAAACAATTAGAAACCACATAATGTGGAATCAAGAATATAGACATTTTTTAAGAACACCTTTTTTACAGCCACTAAATATTGAAATAAAAAACCGCCAAAGGATACAAATAGAAAATAAAAAATAGTGATCTAGAAAAAACCAGTGATCCAAACAGCTAAATATCCTTCCAATATTTTGTCTCCATTAACCTACGTGATAATATATATATAAAATAAACAAATAAAATTAAAATTGATATATTTAACACTATTCCAAATTATACAATTATTATATATATTTAATAATTAAAACATTTTGTACAATATTACATATAAAAAGTATCATAAATACATGAATGAGGAAAATCTAATCTGAAATATCTACTTAAACTATTTATGAGTAAAGAAATGACTATTAAAATTTCAAAACCATGTTTTCCACATACCGATCAATCTAGGCATCATATTTATGTGCGGTTGATTCCAATATATCTCATATAATTTTATAAATTTTATCCTATATTTTTGCATAAATTAGAAATCATTTTCTCATTTTTTTACCCCATGTTGAGAGATATGTCATTTTAATAACACCATAAAATGTTACGCATCATTTTCCATCATATCGTGCAACACGAGTATCTGATAGATATAGAGATGATTCATACAAATCAAAAATGGATTGATGATCATTCTCCCAAGATTTCATGTCATTCCAAGTGTGTTTTCTTAGTACTAACCCCTTTTACATGATTTTACATTTAACTAAATATTTTAGAGACAAACATCACTTTTAATCATATCAACCAATTTAGGTATTTGATCCACATGTTTATGCTTCCTACAGATTTCAAAAGACTTAAAGATCATTGTCATAATATTTCATGTCAATCAGAACTTATTCAGTTGGTTTTTACCCCTAAACAAATGATTTTATCATTACAAAAAATGTAATAAAGGTGAAAATAAACATCTAATTGTTGTAACCAATCTGGGCATCGATTTGATGGGTGGTTTATTCTAATATATCACATATGATTCAAGGAATTTTCTCTTAGTTTTTTACATCAATCATAAGTTTTTATCATATTTTTGACCCTATGACTGAAGATATGTCATTACAGTAACACTGGACAATGTTACCCATAACTTTTCATCATACGAAGTGATAAGAGAAACTGATTTATGAGGTGTTGATTTCTATAAAATTTAAAAGGGATTAGTGATCATCCTCCAATTATTTTTCACTTCAACCCCTTTAAGTGATTTGTCACTTCACTCCAAGTCTTAGGGAAAAATGCTATTTTTGATCATACTGAAAAATTAATGTATCTTTTATATATGATAATTATTCCTACATATTTTAAATGAATTAAATGTCATTGTCCTAACATTTAATTTCAATTAGAGCTCATTTGGTCAGTTTTGACCCCTACACACATGATTTTCCCATTATTAAAAAAATTGGTATAAATATGAAGATAAAATTGTAATTTTACTGACCAATACAGGTGTATGATTGACACACGGTTCATTAAAATATATCACATATGATTTTATGAATGTTATCCTAGATTCTTACATCAATAAGAATTCATTTTCTTATTTTTGACCCCATTATAGGAGATTCGTACAGATGTTGGGGAGGATTAGTTCGATGTAGTTATAGTTTGGATATTTCTGAAGGCCTATAGGTCATGTAATCTCTAAGTCTACGGGCCTTGTAAGGGTTCCCCATCATCCCTTTAAATGGGGGATATCAAAAATCAATAAAAAAGAAGGCCTTCGGGCTATTCGAGCTCAGATATATGTCATTTTAATAACATAAGACAATGTTACCCATCATTTTGCATAATATTAGATAAAATGAATGTCTTATGGATGCGAAGTTGATTACTAAAGATAAAAAATAAGATTTTAACCATTCTCCCATGACTTAATTTCAGTACAAGTGTTTTTATTGGTATATTGGCTTGTTTTACATGATTTGACACTTAACACCAAATCTGAGGGACGAATGGAATTTTTTATCATACTGATAAATTATTGTATGAAATACACATGTTAATGATTCCTACAAATTTTAAATGATATAAAAATAATTTTCTTAATATTTCATTTCAATCAGGGCTCATTTGGTAGGTTTTGATCCTTACACACATGATTTTGCCAATATTAAAAAAATGGTATTAAATATGAATGTTTAATTTTAATTGTACCAACTAATACGAGCATTAAATTAATGTATTATTCATTCTAATATATCATATATGATTTTGAAAAAATTTCCCTTATATTTTGAAATCAACTAGAAGACATTTTATCAATTTTGACCTTCTGGTGGTAGACATGTAATTTTAAACCCAAGACAACATTATCTATTGTTTTCCATCATACTGAGTGAATAATCTATCTTATTTGAGAAGGGTTCTTGTTTTTTTTTTTGGTTTTTTGATGAGGTATTATCAGCAAAGTTATAATTAAATAATAAATTGTTTGAAGTGATGAATTGCATTAATGGTTCTCAATCCTTGAAGGCCATGGTAAAATCATGACATATATTATGCTATAATTATATTAAATAAGTCCTTTATATTTTTTTTCTCAAGGTGTGAAGTTTTCGTAGAAGTAGATTTATTTATGTAGTTTTTTAAAAAGATAAATACGTGTTTATGGAAATATACTTATCATGTTATTTGTGAATGAATAACTACTCAATAGTGGTGATGCATTCAAAGTCTTCCTTATATGGTTATAGCTTCTTGAGGGTGGTGAATTTCTTTATGGTGAATTTGAGTGGAATGTTATATTATCATATTATAGTGGGATACTTATTATTGGAAAATTTCCTAGTTGTTAGACGTAGTTAGATAGTAGTTGTTATATAATCCTTGTTATACAATTATAAATGTTGAGAAATGTTTTATTGTTAAAAAGTGGGATGTTTATGTGGTATAAAAAGGAAGACTTTCGATGATTGAATTTTGGGAGATTTTTTTCTAATGATTGTTTTTTGATTTATTCTATCCACTAATACATTAATTTTTTTAATTTACATTGACACATTATATTTGTACGTAGGAACCTATTGATTATTTTTATATGATTACCATTTGAAAATAAATTTGGATAACCATACATATCTTAAAATTTTTTTGAAGATAAAATCAAAAGGATATATTCCATTAGATTTAATAATGCATGGATATGATATTAAAACTATTGAAAAACAAATTTCATCCCATTATTAAAAACTAGTGAATTGTAATAACCCGAATATTTCAACTCCAACATATTAGAAGTGGAAATATCTCATCTTAGAGTAATTACACCAATAGTTTCGGAAAGTCCACCACTGAAAAAAACAAAAACCATTCATATAGGTTTAAAAATACCTCAAGAAACACTAAATATAAGAAGTTACTGAATCTTGAACCCATTTAATAGTCAAAATGATTTGAGAAAACATAACAAGTATATAACCTATATTTTTTACCTTAAAAACATTGTGTTCACGCACATGCTTCCCAAAATCATGAGAAGAATCCAGTTTCAAAATATTTAAGACTATTTAGAACCAATTATAGTAAACATGATATAAGAATGTAGAGAGACAGAATCAGTCACCCTAAACAAAAAAAATAAGCAAGAGAAAAAATTTATTCGGCAAAATTATTTTTTTAAATTGCATCAAATTTTGAACTCGTACACATATATAATAAGGATCAAACCAATTAATGTCTTCATCTTGGATAATTATAGTATATATAGTGAAACATGTTCTATGGATTAACATTATCATTATATGGGCTCTCTGAAGTGTTTAAAGTATCAATATTCTCAACCACATCCTATATATAAATGTTAACTTCCCTATTTTCAAGAATATATGGTTCGACATCATCCTAAATAAATTCTGATGTCATGAACATCTGATAATCCTTAATTTTCTTACCTCTCAAAACATTAGACTCTTTATTAACCTAGAGAGTAGTAAGTGAAAATCATTGGGTAGATTTCTTTTAATAAAATGACCCAACATCATTCGCTTAACCAGTCACCTACTCTGAAATAGTAGTGATCCTCATAGTAAGGTCAGTTAATGAAGTAATATTAATGTTTTCTAAAATACAAAGGAATTTTATATTTCTTCCATCCAATATTACTCATCACATGGAAACCAGACATCTTATAATCTCTCTCCATAGAATGACCAAAACTATTACCTATAAACAAGAGGTTTTTCTATCCATGAATAGTTCTATCCTAACCAATATCAATTCTAGGTTATTCTAACCCTAAAAAATTTACACTTCTATGCATATACTAAAGAAATGATGAATTCTAATCCAAAACCTTTTACTGATATGCCATAGAAATTCCATACTCAACTATATCCAATTTTTTATTTTCCTCTTCAATCCAGCCAATAGAAGGTCTTGTAGCAATTTGAATCCAATATAGATATGACAGTTGTTCTTGAAAACCTATATCAAATATAATAGAAGGATTATTATCACCCATCTCTAGGTTGAATCATTTACTATAAATCACAACAACAGCCTTATAAAATACATTCAATGAGTTCTTCCCCTTCTTACCATAGTCCTTATCAAGAGTTATTCTAAGAACACAATTCCTATATATGATAATTTTATGACAGTTTCTATTTCAACTAACAACAACACAAATCTCTCTAAATAAAAAGGGCAATTTATTATACTCAATTATACATTTTATCTCGTCATCATGGAGGGATAGTATTTTTATATCAATAAGATTTTCACTAAGATCAAGCTATACTAATAACCTTGTATAATGGATAAAAATTACATTCTATTCTCCCTATCCACATTAGTTGGAACCTAAAACAGAGCATCAATTCCAATTCTAGTGATGTTCACACTAAGTTTGTGCCAGTTTCAATGGGATTTTGGGTACTTGGGGAGACTTTCATTGAAACCAGACATATGAGTTCTTGGGTGAATTCAAGTTCCCTAAAAATTAGGTCTCTTCTTTTGATTTTAGAGATGAGTTCATTGTGTAGTGTATGTTCTCTAACTGTTAACTTTTTTGATGCTCCACATGGGATGATTGGTTGAAATTTGAAGATAAAAAACCATTATTGACTATCTTCCTATGTTTTCTCAATAGTATAGATTTATTTAGTTGTTTTTGAAACCTTACATAGTCAGATTTCATTTTAATGAAATTTTAGATGTGATTTGTGACTTTATAATAAATAAATAAAAATGTGACAGCCAATTTTAATGAAAAATTAGAAAGATAAAACAAAACACTCCTCCTAAATCTGATGTGTCATGCATGACTATTACTTTTACCTACTTCCGGTGTGGTAGGGGTCTAAAAAATAATTTTTTTTGAAGATAATAATAATTAAGGTAATCAATAAATAAATAAATTCAGTATAAACCTATTTCATAGGATACCATACACTATCACCCTTGAAAATATACTCCTGTAGTAATATAACATCAGTTAATTTTTGCAAATTTACCTCCTTAGAATCCTGCATTTGTGTCTCCAAATCTATCACATGTTGTGTCATATGAGAAAAAATAGGATCCATAGCCTCAGTACATGAAACTATATAATGAGGAATCTTCATTCCATATTTCAAGTTGTAGGTGTGTCCATCATGACCAATAATGTGATGAAATATTTCATCCCTTCGCATAAAAAGTTGTTACAGGTCCTCTAGAAATAGTGCGAACCCATCCTCTAATTAATAATTACAAATATATAAATATAAATTTATTTGAATATATAGATGTATGTAAGTATTTATAATTAGTACAAGAATGTACTATAAATCCGAATCCTCTGAATCAGTCCAATCGCAAGTCATCATCTACACTGATAGTTTAGCAGTCGGTGTACCTTGCTCCCATAACTGTATACCAATAAGATATAAACATTGAACACGAAACCATATTAAATAATAAATTTAATAATGGATTAATAAATGCATCATATCAAATATGGGACATGTGAAAATTCCCAATTCTATGAGGTGGTCCCTAAAATGCATGATTCTTAGAATTACATGCTACCACATCCTATATTAAATTAATTAGAATTTAAAATGTGTAAAATGATATAAATTCATTGAAATATATAAATCAAAATAAATAGACTAGTCATTTCATCCTCACTGTACTAATATCTAACTAACACACACCACTAAAATTGGAGAATTCCTCTTAGGACTGTGTCCATAATGTCTGGGGCACCCACATTTGGTACCCAGTGCTCCCTCTTAACTCTACATTTATTATATTTACACATTTTTTGAAAAATTTTCATAAACACTAAATTAAAATCCTTGGGCCACACTCTTAGATTTTTCTATTTAATAAAATCATTATCAAAAATGTAATTACTTTTTAAACATAGCTACGAAACTAAAATGATTCTCCTACCTAAACTGCCCTTCATAGTCGATCTAATGTATCATATGGGAATGAAGCCCATACATATGTAGTCAATTAAAATGTGTGTGGGTTATGTATAATATTATTCAAATTATGTATAAATTCATGTGCGCACATTTCTATAGGACGGTATGTCTCTTCAAATGATACATGAAGCAATGTGTTGGAATTCCATGATGAAATACCACAATTAGGGACTCTCCTTTGAGAGGAAGAAGTGGTTGAGTCTGACCCTATTGAAAAAAATTTCAAAAAACATTATAAATATGTAAATATATATGTTTAAGTATTAATTTAAAAAATAAAAACACAATTATATTCATACATACTTCAACTTGTTGAGGAAGATGGATCTACATAATGTTGTGGATCTAATGCTTGTTCCCCTAATATGTCTGTAGAAATTGAAATAATTAGAAAGGAAATGATTTAGTTCCGATTTTAATTCCATAAAATGTGATTTGAAAATTAATCATCTAATTTTTATTTATTTCACTCATATATTCCAAATTATAAAGGAGTGATTAGATCAAAACACATTTATAGAATATGGTATGATGTTTCATTATTTTATAACCTCGAAATCCTATAGAATGGATAAATATCTAATACCCATACATTTTATTCATCAATAATGATGAATTCATAATGGTTTATTTTCTTAACGCTAGTAAATAAAATGTGTTGAATGTTTATTTCCACTACCAACAATTAAATATCATCGCTATCATATACTAGAAAAGGTGGATATACATATATGAAAATAAAATATGAGTTCATATATCATAAATATAGGCATAAAACATCAATTGGTAGAATATTATATAAAAATATATAAATATTATTCCAATATGACCACTCAAGTTGAACTAGATCCACTAATTTCATATAAATTACATATTGGTACCATAATAATAAAAATAATATTTACAGAAATATTTTCCAACAATTCATGTAAGGTTATTATAAGGGACACATGGATGTAGAATGTAATGAGAGAGTGAGAAATAAAAGGTGGAGGTCGACTCACACTTATTATATCTAAAAAATTGGGATGTAATGAACCTCTTAGAATATTTTAGAACTATAAGGTGAGTCGGTCACATGAAAGTGATCAAATGAAAAAAAGAAAATTATCACCAATCCATATTAGAAGGTTGATAAATCTAAATGAGATACATTAGGTATCAATTTTATTGACCTAAGGGTGATTTATTCTATCCAACCCATTTTTATTCATTCCCCATTCATCCCATTCATTTTTATTCACTTTCCATTCATTACACATCATCCATCCATCCATATTTTGGAGTATATGTATACTATATAAGAAGGATGCGTTGATCTATATAATAGTGAATATGTTTTTACTCTGTATTTATATATTTTTTAGTATTCTAGACTAGGAACTCTAATGGGGGTAAATGTGATTTAATTAATTGATAGTTTCATGTTAATTGAAATCTTGAAATATTTGATTCAATATCTTATTCTTATAAACATAATTGATTTATTACTTGTTAGTGGAAGAATAAATTCTGGAAAGTAGTTGTGATCAATGTATTTTTTAATGGAATTTCAAGAATTTAAGTGGGAACATAATCATAAAAAATTAAATAACCACTTAACATAAGTAATAGTCATAAATTATAGGGACTCGTGACCTTATGAATAAGTCCTTGGATATCGTGAGATATAACATTGTGAAATTCACGATGTTTATAAAAAATTATTATAAATTAATTTGATATGAATTATAAGTTCATCTACTAAAATTATTATCCAAATTATTTATTATGAAATCAAAAATCAATTTTTCCCCTTATGATAACTCATTTTCACACTCACATAATTTATAAAACATACTGAAAACAATTATATTCTTATCTTGATCCCAAAAAACAGGACCTTTAATTATTAGTTTACATTATTTATACCTATGTAAATAAATATCCTATCCTCATGGATATGGTCTGATCCCTATAGTTTATTGTGCTAATAATACCTTATACACTTATAAAAGTTGTTTAGGTTAACATTTCATAAATACATCATGAAAAAATTTGAACTATATACATGGATAGGATGGGTTAAAAAACATTTTCAAAACATTATTTTAATTAAATAAGGGAATAAAGAGTGGTGTTTCTACAATGGGATCTTTTTTCATTGTTAAATCATTATATAAACGTTGATATTCTAGAATCGGCCTCATATTATTATGTAAAATATTTGAAATACATGGTGATTTATAAGAAAAATCATAAGAGAAGGTATCAATTATTTATTGTATATAATTTTGTTTTTATCGATCATCATGACTCATCTTGGAGGTAGTAAGTAAACTTTAATAAAAATATAATTTTCGGATCTCAAGGAAAATGCCAATAATTATATCAAAGTGTATTATAAAATGGGATTCATGTACAGAAAACATCCATTATTCCTGTAGAAAATGAAAAACTATAATGATTTTAGATCATTTTTCATAAAATAAAATATAAAATAACAATTAATGACTAAAGAATATAAGTATTCATTCAAAAAACTCAAACCCACATACAGTGTACTCAAGAAAAATTTTATTGAATACATAATTGGATCGACCAATTTTCTCAAAATTCCCATGTATGTATCCCTGACATTGAAATCAATTAAATAAGATATATAGATAAAATAGTGTTAGTTATAATGGAATAAAGATATTAGTTCAAAATTTAATCCAATGTAGTGATTTATGGAAATTAATATATGTAATAGTAGTGATATAGAGGAATAAGGATGAAAAAATTTAAATAATGATTTTATGAATCAGAAAGAATATGTAATGCAATTTAAGAAATTACACATCCTTCTTTGGGAAGAGAAGTTAAGTATGAAAACTAGTTATGATGTAAATGAGAAGGATGAATGAATATGAAAACATTTATTGATATTGGGATAGGAAAATATGGACATACAGTACCATTCGAAAGGGTAGATATGAAAATATAGTGATGAGGGAACATCATTCTTAGAATAAAATCACTATTTTATATGAAAAATTGTATATTAAATTTCAAATATGAGTAAATATAACGGAGACAAGTTTTCTTCAAGAGTTCAAAAAGTAATGTAAAATATAATACTATGTCAAGGATGAAATCAATATATAGTAAAAAAATTGTGTATAACATACAAAATTATCCATGTATTTGTTACCAACAGAAGATATTGGTGTCTAAAGAAAACAAAATAAGTGTAAAAATTAAAAACATTAGGTGATCTTGTTAGAAAAATCTGAAAAAATATTTGATTGAATTGGAAAGAGAGGTGGTACAATTAAACTCAATTTTTGAAGAGACACTTGGGTTAACACTAATTAATTTCCAACTATGCATGGATTATGGATGAATATATTGATGAATATGTTTATATGAATAATTTAGAACAAGTACCCTTCAGTGGGAAAAAATCATTTTACTTTTGGTTTATTTATTTAATTATTTTTCATAATAAAATGATCATTCATCCCACTAATTGTGTCAGATGGATTATAAAGGAATCTCACTAAAAAATAAAATATAAGAAACATAGAATAAATACACACATAACATGGAATAAATATAAAGGAATTTGTGTATTATACCCAAATATTATATCTCACCTTCATAATAAATTTATTAATTTTTAAATAATCCATTAAATCACAGTTATAAGGCTAATATAAAATAAAATAAGGGTTTATATTCACTATAGTGATTCCAAAAAATAAAAAAATTATCAAATATATATTAGTGAGAAAAAATGGGATGCACACACACATCTAAAAACAAAAATGAAAATTTTCAAACATGAGAACAAAAACTGGTGGTTACATTTTTAGTGTATCCTCTCATGGTCATTCATGAAGTCAAGTCCACTCATAAAACCATATAAAAATATAATGGTGATATTTTTTATATAATTTTTCATTGAATATGTTTTCACTCGCAAGCATAGATTTTCTAACAATACTAAACTACCCAACATCATAAAAAGAAAGAAAAATTCATTAAATTGTGTCAACACTAAAAAAATTCAAAGATGACACGAGTGAAGAATCAACATGAAAATCCCCCTATCCCATTTATTTTTGAATCTTCCAAATAATACTTTGATATTTAGGCATCAAATTTCAAAATTAATCTGCTATAATAATACTAAACACATACATATGTCGACATCATTAGGTGCTTCAACCAATTTTTAAAATCACTTATTTAAATATCTAGATAGGAATTACTATTTATGATAAAAATAGTATAGAATATTTAAAAATAATTTTCTTCTTTCACCAAATATAATCCATTGATTCCTACCATCCCTATGTAATTTTACTTTATCGATCAGTTTTATCTATTCTATCCCAAGGGAATTGAGTGGAAACAATGGATTGAAAATTTTGAATATGTTTTTTTATTTTGAAATTAAAAAATATATCAAATAAAATACACATGAAAATAAATAAATTTAGAAAAATCTATTTGACCAAGAAAAAAATGGATTACATTCATGAATCATTGCCTTAATGAATGAAAATAGCAAATATGGTAAGAAAGAAATGGTATAATGAACAAGAATAATCAACCTCCAAACTATTAGGGTCATTGAAATTTAAGTTGATGTTTTCCATCAACTAAAATTAAATAAAAATTAATTGAAAAAAGGATTGAGTTTGGATACATGTGTTTCTGTCCCTATTATATAATTATTCTTAGTTGGTAATCCTCAGATATGACATGATCATGGATATCAATGTATAGATCCTAGTATATCTTGTCCTACCAATAAGACCCTTCATATTTCATGGGTAATGTAATCTATAAGATTATTTATCCTCAAATAAAAACAATGCTTTAAGCATGAATTATTATTGAGGGAATAATGAATATGATTAATAAAATTTAAATTCATGAGAAAAATATATAAATGGAAACATATTATAAAACATAATGAAAGTTTTTTTAGATATGAAACATCCTCAGGATATAAAATTGAAGAGAGTGTAACTATAATAATAGATTGTGAAGATAAAATATATTTTTTATTCAACTAAATAATCATGCTTCATTTAAGATTTATTGTTGGATGTAAAATGGTAAAAATTACTGAATATAAAAAATAAGAATTATAATAAACAAATAATTTTCCCCTTTAAAAACAATATGAAAAATATTCATACTACTTCGAAAAATTTGGGATGTTAACATATATAATTCACTCAATCTGCTAGATTCTACTCAATAAGAGAAAAATAACCATGAATAAGTTGGATCTTTATTAGATTTATGAATATGTTTTCGATAGAATCAAAGGAAAAATATATCTAAAATCAGTTTATGTTCTTAATAATGGTGTTAGTTAAGGGTTGAATATGATAAATGGGTTTTATATTGAATATATAATAAAAAATAAGAGTATAATGAATATATATAGTGTGTTTTGTGTGTGAATAAAATATTTCAGAGAACCTTATCTATCAAACTGAAAGAGATAATCTCACATGGAAATCATTGAGTTACCTATTCTCAGAAAATAAGGATTAAATTAAGATGAATAAAATTTATGTGAACAAAAATTAATCCTATATGAACCATATTAAGAAACTTAGAATTTACATGGGTGTTTTGAATGAGTTTCAATTCAATCATTCATTCCAAAAAAATAGATAAAGTCATTTTAATTGGAGTAAAAGGATCATTTTGAAACATAACATTTTTTTATTGAGAAATCATGGCCATGTGTGTGGGATAAAAATTAAATCTAGGAATAAGTGTTAAGAGAAATCTAAGTGCTAGTTATAGTGTATATATCCCGTGCCCTAATTCCCAAAATTAACCTCAAGGGTTTTTAATATTTTGAATGGTTTAGATATATATTTTAATATACTCATTACATTAATAATTTTTATGCATAATAAATATAATAATAAAAATAAATATATAAAGGTATAAAGTGTTACTTTCTATTTAAATGGATGTTAAGGATGTGGAATAGTAAACTCTGATGTCTAATAGTAAAATGAATGTATCTGAATAGTTGTGTAGTGATGAAGCACTGATAAGGGGAAATTGGGTATTATGGTGAGAATCTTGAATGTGAAGAAATTGAAAATGTGTTATTACATTAACATTGGGATTTAAATTATTCATTCAAATTAATATTTAATGACCCAAACCTTATACATTTGATGAAATGAATTCTTAGTGAAATTTTTTATTGAAATAAACTACTTTAAGTGAAGAAGTCTCATGATTGTGGAAGGATATGGTTAACATTTTTGTGTTATTGTTTTTTATAATTTTTTACGTATATTTTATGGTTTTATGTGTTTTATTATATGAATATTATAAGAATTTTTTAATATATTTTAATGAAAAATAATTCATTTAATTAGTTTTACTATAATTCATATCATTTTTTATGAATGTATATATCAAATATATAGACAATAAACACACAAAAAAGAGTTGAATAGTTCATAAATAATTAAACAATTAAGAAAAGGTTTTAAACCGAAGAGTATGAAAACAATCATAAAATTCATTAAACATTAAAATTGACCATTTATTCATCAATAGTCTCTCTAACCCAATGAATATATTCTTCAAGTTTAACTATGGATTGTTGATCAAGGTATTTCACAACAAATACAATAGTATCAGGGTCATCTCATTCAATTAAAAACACTCCTTGACTTGACATTTTCACATGAACATTCAAATTCAGAATATATAGAAAGGTAATGAAGGAAACAATTTCTACTTGTGATATTAAATTTATTTTTCAATACTAACTCATCATATCTATATAACATATTGTTAAAGTTCACCAATGTAAACTGATATTAATCGACTTTACTTCCATGAAATGGATTAACCCAGTTATACTTTAACAATATGTATTTCACCCCATGAATATATACGACTTTAATTATGTACTTCAATTTATCATCATAATAACTAGACTCAAAATATGGAAAATCAATGGCGCTATTTTTTGTTTCTCATTTGTCATCGACAACATTAATGAAAAATCTAAATCTATTACCATAAAAAAGATTTGTAATGATGATTTATGATAAATGGACCATCATCTAGTGGTTTAAATTATTTATTTAGTGCAGGGTCACCTAACTCGCACATATTATCGACGCATATATTTTACATAATCCAAAAAAATTATGAAAAAATAAATTAGTATTATACTTCTATAATAATTAAAATCCATTTATACATAAAAATTGGATGAACCAATCATGAAATGATGCATAATAGGACTATTAAATATGATAATCACTCACATGATACATATCTTCTTTTAGATCATTGATGCATTTATTTCAAATTATAGTTCCATGTTTAAATGATCAACTTTATATATGCAAATAGAATATTTAAATTTTAAACAATAAAAGTGATAATACATTCAATATATCAATGGTGAAAATTATAGAGTATTGAAAAATATATATTGATGAGCTTGTATCCACTTGATATTTTCCCTATAAAGTATAGGTCCTTCTCCAACTAGTCCATCATGAATACAAGAGGGGTTATATAATTTTTTTCAACGTCCATAAGATATTATACACAAAAATTAGTACAATCATACATTAAATAACCATTGGATATTGATACCTTTATAAGATCTCTATTACATAAAAATAGTTTCAATGTATTTAGATACATCTCAATAGGATACATCCACATGAATTTTACTAGACCAGTCTCCATTACTTCATTGTTTAAGTTCAATGTCAAGTGAACCATGACATCAAAAAATGAGTGTGGAAATAATTTCTCAAAGTAAAAAAACATAAGAATAATTCTATCATGAAATTTTTTTAAATAATACATTTTTTGATTTAATAAAAAAATATATATAATAAATTAATGGTCTCAATCAATTGTTTAACAACATTTGGTGATAAACAATCATGAATTGTGATTCGAGTTAACTACTAAAATAGTATGTGATTTCCATGACTTTTCAACCCTTGAAATGTCTTTCTTGTCACATTCACACACTTTGAAATTTTATTAGAGTAACCATATTATTCCTTGATATCTATAGAAATATAAATAAATTTATCTTTTTCATTTTTAATCATCTTATTTGTGCTGCAGGTATGTATACCTTGTTTACCTCTCCCAACAATAAATGAAATTGTTTAATTAAACATGTTACTTTTAAATCACATTTTTCATTGACATGGACCTTTTATTCTTCACTGAAACCTAAGATTTTTCATATTATATTATCACAATCATTTGTTTCAATGTGAATGATATTCATATTATTCCTTATCATGTTAGTTTTCCAGCAAGGGAAATTAAAAAAAATAATTTTATTATTCTAATTTTGAATGTGCTATCTAACTACCCCATGAATATTTAGTAATGGATGGTCAACAAAATAATGAAATTTCTATACTTTGTGGATGTTTTCTTCCTCAATTTTTGATTATATTTATACTCATATCTTGATCTTTGTTGTTGGGAGGAATTCTTTAGAACCATAAAATATTACTCTGTCCTTTATGAACTTATGCTTAGGGAAAATAAAGAATATGTGACCCATGTATTCCTAATTTCAATAATGTTTAATGAATATATAATTTTTACTTTTATTTAAAAAATATAAAGAAATATCCACTTTTTTAATCCAACATTATCAATATTCATAATCTAGGAAGTCATTGATTTTCTACAATAAATCTAAATGTAGTTTGAATATTTAATTCATTTTATAATCATAATTCACCACACCATCGACCTAAAATTCATTCAAATCATCAATGAATGGATGAAGGTAAAGGGAAATCTTACCCCTAGACTTATAGGTGAGTCAATAAGAGTGGAATGTTATAGAAATTTGTGTTTCATACAAATCCGTGGAGAGAGATTATATAAAACCATCTCCAGAGGACATGTTCTATGTGTTGCACCAACCATAGACCTGAAAGGATCAAAACATTCTACTTATAACCCCAATAAAATATTATGAATATCTTGAGGAAAGTTAGGGTATCTCTGATTGAAATATTTCCATGGAAGAGAGTTATCCGGGTGGGATAGAGTATAACATTCCTTATTTTTCCATATTCCATCTCATTAATTTAGAAAATTTAAATGACATAAATAATATTTTCATACTCATATTTAGTGTAAATTAATGCATTTTATTTTTATAAATCAGTTTTATATATTTCATATTCTTACTTGGATGAGTCTAATTTCGCCTGTTATCATTCCACCTAGAAGAGTCAAAGACTGTACAATTATCCAAATGAGTAGTTTCCTTTATAAATATCATACGTTTTTTTCACATGAATCTATGGTCTCATATGAGAAACCTTAATTCTCTATCAACTTATAAGAACGGTAATATGAATTGGGACTCTTTGCATCATTAGGAATTATTTTGTTAATAACACTAATGGCATGTTGAAACATGTGTCTGGACACTTATTCAAAGTCTTCAAATGAAACAACTCCACAATAAATGAAAATTTACTATAATAATTAATCCTAGAATATAATTTAGTTTTTTCATCATCAATTATTTCATAAAACCTAAATGAATCATGATCTTCACCAGAGTGTGGATTGATCTCATGAGTCTCAATATTATGGAAGTTAATTCCATCAGGAGACAACCCACATACCATTTCAGTAAGAATTTCATGCATCAGATCAGTCATCCTCACATCAACATCCATTAGAACTATTTCTGTATTAACAAAATGAATATATTCTTCCACGTGAAAAGTCCAACTATTATAATTTTTGATAAAATAATTTAATAATAGGTGCTCACTCATGGTATCTCAAGAGAATTGATTTCTTTTGAAAATTTTATATAATGAAAACTAATATCATCAGTTTGAAATCCCCTAGTGAAATCAATAATGTTATTAATTCCCTCAAAATACTCTCTAGATATTCTACTTGGAATATAAATCCAAATCTTGTCCACATTCATATTTTTAAAACAAGCAGTAACATCTATAGAAGACATAATATTTAATGAATATTCAGAATTTTAGATTGCAAAATATAGCTAAAATAAATACTAAACAATTACATGTCTAATTCAATTCATACTCATCCCAAACAAAAAAATAATTCACAATTGATAAGATCATAACATTTTATGTTATATTAAATAATTTATAACTTATATTTTTTAAATTGTTCTTTTGTGTGTGACTAAATATTTTTTAGAGAGTCACTTATAATGCAATGGATGATAAGAAAATTTATAAAGTTAAAAAATCATACATATACATTAATATATGATAAATTTTTATTTTATAAATTAAGTTATCGAAACACAAGACTACATAAAATTATGTTATTTGACTTTCATTGATATGTTAGTGTCAAAAGATTGTTGAATATTTAATTTCAATAAGTATGAAATTATATATCAAATGTTGATGAAATATATAATTATATATATATATATATTAATAATTATATAAAAATTAAATTTCATTAAAAATAATTTTTACATTTAATTTATAAAAAATTATTACAATTAAATAAATAATTTTATAAAAAATAAATAAGTAATGAAATAATTTAAAAAATATTATTTCATAATTTGATAAATAAAAATAACTTAAAAACAACACAAATTAAACGTTAAGAAAAATAACTTTATGGAGAGTTGAAAATTTACATGAAATAGAAATCTAGATCCCAATCTCCTTAAATATTTAAAATAATTTCAAAATATTTTGAAATAAGATAAAGGGAATTTTATGGGAAGTATCAAGTTTGATATTTAAAAATATTGTTTTTATAATGTATATTAGCGATGGATTGATATATATCACTACTTATCTAATTGAATTTAGTATTTACTTTTTAAACTCAACTATTTTGTATAATTATTATTTAGAAGATCATATTTTTTGTTGGTATTTGAATAATAAATTTTATTTGTCATATGTCTTTACTATAATCTCTAAATTGTTAAATGGACACATCAAATTTTTTCTGATTATAATTATGATGGATGTTGACTTTCACAATTAGTCATCTCCATATTTATACATCATAATAAATAATAAATATAGAAAGAAAAATTTTTCAATCAGAATCAATTTATTTATTCAATGATTTAATATTTTCTTTCTATAAAATAACCTGGATATTTCATTGAGCATTCACGTTTTTCAAAACACATAGGGAAAAAATTATATTAAATAAAAATTTTCAATTATTCTAGAAGTATTCATGAAACTTTTTTTATATCACTATAAAATATCCTTAAAATTATCATTTACAATGAATATACGATTCCTACTGAATAATTCAACGTAATAAACTTTTAATCCTAATGTTTACTCAAGTATTACATAAATGACATTGAATATTCTTAGATATTTATAGAAATGAAATATGAGTTTTTCAAATCTAATCAATCCAAGACTAAGAAATTATAAATAATATATAGATAAATATTACTTACCTACCATTTGGGTTGTATAGTTTTATCCAAACTGAATATAGTTTATAAATTCAAGAATATATATAAAATTCTCATTATGTGAGTGAATCTATTAATATAGATAATTCAATAATGTATAATTTCAGTGATTTAAATTTTTTTAGATTTAAAATGTAAGATAATTCATAACTTTTAACAACCAATGATGAAAAATTAAATAATGTATATAAATAAATTTTGAATTTGATAGTTATTCTCATTTTCTTTGGATTGGGGTTGAATGTAATTGGTTACCTATTTAATTTTTTATGTTAATGTGAAATTAAATATTGATTCTAAATTTATGTGAATATTATTCATCTTTTAATAAAAAAAATAGAAACAAATTTTTTAATCGGTATTGTTTTTTTAAATATCTTCTTGATTTCATAGAATTTATATTCATGGATGACTTTTTATATTAAATTTTATGAATTTATAATATATATATTGGGAATATTTAGAAAAAAATTATGATTATTTATTTCCATTTTATATTTAGTTTTTTACCTTTTATTATTTATGGTTTTTCTTATTCAGTGTTTGTAAACCTTATTTAAAGTTTTTATAATATATATGGTGTTAATGTTTTCTAAATATTTCTTTTCACATAATTATTTATTTGAAATTATATTTTTATAAAATAGTTCTTTTCAATGATAATTGATCCTAACCAAATTTTATAAATTTTGATTAATACATATTTGGATTGATCATTAATAGAACTAAATTTTTTATCTTAAAGAAATCATTTTAAAATTATCCATTTCAAATCATTTCCATAGACTATTTAAATCTGATTATGCACAACCCCCCTATATACAATTACAACCCATCATTATTATATTGTGAAACTAAATTCATAAATGTAAATTATAAAAAATATAATATCTAAAATTATAGAAGGTTGAAAAAATTTCTACATGATTCTTCCTACATAATAAATATATAATTCCAAAAAATATTTAGATATAGTCCATCTTCTAGATATAATATTTATAAAAGTTACATTTTTCTACAAATTAAATATAACGGTAAATTGTATAAAATTCCTACTAGGAATTTATTCACCAGTGGGGGACCGTGGGAAACATAGTATCTACTCTTGAGATTAATTTCATCATAATAATAAGGGAGTTGTTTATATGTATAATTTCAGCATAAAAATTTAGAGGTTCAATCATGTTTGGGTTCTAAAAGTTTAATTGGGTAACATATATAAACCTGAATGGAAATGGGAATGATAATTTTTCAAAAAATGAATTATATTATAACATGTTAATTAAATTTTTTAATAATTAATGGTACATAAAGGATAATTTCTCCTATTATATAAGATTTAAGGAAAAAGTTCAACAATAACATAAAGATACAAGGAGTAAGAGGGACGGTTTTGAAATAAAATCTACATGTATAATTAGTGATGATTGGTAATATCACTATCTAAGGTAAATAATTAATTTTAAATGTATACAGGGTTTAGGTATAATGTTATATAATCTTGATCATATGTCATCAATGATATGAGATATGCTCCAATAATTTTTTGAAAAATAAATTCCCTATAACAAATTCATATAATGATTGTATATTAACAATAAATTTACAAGATAATGTATAAAATATAGACCTGAAGGACCAATCATTCTATAATGATCCGCAGTTATGTGGAGGATGATTTATTTCTTTATCATAGAATGAAAGAATAATTAATCCTTTAAAACAATAATAAAGTCACATAATGGGTATTTATAGGTGACATAGTGAAATAGAAGTACAATTTAGATAATTTTATAACCCATTTTAATGTAGATATAAATAAAAATTCACCCAAAATAAAAAAAAATTAACAAGAAAACAATAAGTAATTTTATAAGATTCTTATGAGTAAAATGAAATATAGAAATGTCAATGGGAAATGTTATTTGTGTATTAGTTAATTATTAAAGGGACAATATTTTTATTTTATATATTTTTCCTAAATAAGAAATCTAAAAAATTGATTGTTTTTTTGTTAATATTTAATTAAAATTACCCAAAAAATAAAAACTATTATGTGTGATTATTGTGGTGAGAATGAAAAGTATTATTTTTTAAAAAAATTAAGTAACAACATCTTAAAATAAAATATTTTTCTTCTAATATTTATATAACATAATGGGTAATTAAATGGAAAAATAAATCCCTTGAGGATATTTCTTGAACAATAATACTTTAATATAAGTTTGAAAATACATCAAAAATTAAAATTATCAAAAAAATTATTACGCTATAAATGTGATTTCCCAAAATATATTTTTAAATAAATATCCTAAAATTTATTGAAATAATAATAATCTTCAGAATTTATAAAAACTGTAATTAAATATAATTTTATCATTTTATATACTCCTTAAATTACAACCCAAAAAATATTTTTACTATACTTTGTTATAGATGATATTTTATTTTTATCAATATTAAAACCCAATAGTAGATGGTGATTCAAATGAATCATGAATCACATGGTTTACCAATAATATCATGATGGATTAGGGATGGAAACAAGCAGAGGGGGCTGTAGCAGCTGGATTGCAGGAAATGAAAGAGAAGGGGTGGCAGTGGTGATCGATATTAGAGGTGGTGGTGGAGGAAGCTTCAAAAGCGGTGAGGAGAGGGTATAGGAGAGGATATGGAGGGAGTATAGGAAGTAGTGTCATCACAATAGGGTGTGGAGTGGGGGCAAGGGGAGTGGGTACTGTGATGAATGATCAGTCGGAAGGGATCGCTCCGGGAGCAGTGGTGACGAGGGCTTTGGCCACGGTGAGGTTAGAGCATTCTTGGGGGATGCTGGTGGTTGAGAGTCGGGGTGGTGATGGATTCGGGTGTTGTTGATGATAGGTGAGGTGAATGTATATGAGGGAGTGGGTGGTGGTGGCGATAGGCAATGTGAGGGTATATGAGGGAGAGGGTGGCGACGATGGGAGATGTTAGGGTGCTTCATGAGGGTTACGGTGCTTGGGTTGGGGTACGATAGTTTAAGGGATTTTTCAAATTTAATTCGATGACCTCCATTGGTGATTGCTCATAGTCACCATTAACGACTACCAATGGTTGTTTCCTATTCTAAATAGACTAAATACTCCATTTTATAGTAGTTTTACCTCTGTCGTATGCCTCCACATTCGAAAAAAATATCGTATAATGATATTCAAGTACTTCCCCTAACTATCGCTAACCAACGCTAGGCTCAATTACCATCATCAATACATTGGAGAGAAGAAAATAAATGACCAGGGATAAATAGGATAAGAATATAGAGGGAGAAGAGTGGTAGATATAAGTATAATCTAAACATCCCCTTCATCATCCATTAATAACATTACTACCATAGAGTTCCTTTCATTAATCATAGGGATAACATGATATTAATGAAGGGAAATAAATTTAACCAATTATTTCATATAAACCTGTCACAAAAATTTAAGGAATCAAAAAATCATAAACCGAAACATTAAATCCACAATGAATGGAAGTAATCACAATTTTCATAATAATTTCAATGGAAATCCCACGTATAATGGAGTCCAAGAATTTAAAACCCTGAGTTATGATCAATCATTTATGAAGAATGTGTTCACATCAGCATCATAAGTGATTTTTTTATTAATATAATTGAAGGATCATATCCTTTAATATTATGGATTTTATGGTTCTCTAAAATATCTCAAGATCATCCCCTATACCATTCCAATGTTTTATAGATAACCCTAGAAGAAGGGTTTCAGATCATATATATATAAGAATATTATGGTTTTACTCATAAAAACAAATTTATTTAAAATCAATTTACATATCTATTTACAAACTTTTGGTGACATAAACCAATGAATCCTGATGTGAAATCAAAATACATTTTCTATATGGTAAACCCATCATTCTGAAACTAATCATGGTGTTATTTTTTTCATCTAAACATCTATTTAGATGATATAAAGAAATTATCATAAATACATTCACATGGGAGAAAAAAATATTTTTATACTTAATATTACGTTAAAAGGACCTATTGAGCTTGAATTTACATGACGGATTATCCCATAGGTAAACACCATGCTCTAAAATCAATGAAATCATTCAATGATTTTTTAAGATGTTCTCTAGGTTAAATTTAATATTTACACTTGGAAAAGTATTTGGACTCCAAAAATTAAAAAATAAACTGATTATCAATTCAAAATATTAGCTATTTACATGTTCGCATTATTTTACCACCACTAGAATAAAAATAGATCCAATATCAATGGGGTATAGGTGGAATGGTTAAATTCTCACAAAATAATAGGAAAAATATTTTTTTCATAGATAAGTTTAATATAATTGGAGATATTTGTGAATATTACAACCAAAGTGGTCACATAAGTGGTTAATTCTTGTCCAACTCAACTAAAAATGTGTTAAAAGAAAATGAGAAGAGAAGTCCACATAATCTTTTATAAAGAAGCAATCCTTACTAGGAAAAAAATATAGAGAAGAATTCTGAAATAAATTGTCTGAGAATTCAAAGGAGAAGGAAGTTTAGTTATACTTGGTTTTTTATAAAAATAAACACACTTTACAACAAAAACCTAGGATTTTAAAGAAGGTTGAAACATCAAAATTGATTAGTTTCCTCCATTGTGAATGAAGAGTACAAATCATGGGCACTTAGAAAAAATCTAGGGATGTATGTGTTAATGAAATTAAGATTTAAAAAAATGAAAAATCATTCTAATATGAAATGAAGAAGACTAATTTAGTTAATAAATCTCCTAATAACCGATTTGGATATTCCAAAAAATGTTGAGCATGGTCCCAAAGAATGTAAGATCATTTTACCAATTTAATTAGAGAATGAAAAAGAAATGGAAAGATCAAAATAGAAGGTGAAAGATAAAAGAACTAAAAATATTACACATGAATATGAACATGGATTTAATGAGAATTTTTTAATAAATTATAGTCTAAAAAATGTAAGGAGTTTTAGAAGTGGTTCAAGTAGATTGGATAACACTCAAATGATGTTTTTAAAATCATAGTATCTCATGAATAAATATTTAAGAACATGGAAGTAATACTGAGTGATGCATATGCATTTATAGATCATGAAAAGTAGAAATTACCACAAAAATAAAAGTATTAGAAATAAAAATAATTCCTTCTGCTAAAGAATATAGTCATGAAAAATAAGAGACCTAGTATAAAGCATCCATTCAGACTTAGAGTAAAATTGGAAAGGGAAAACTTATTGAGAATAAATTCTGAAACCACTACTCACATTAATGAAGAATAAATTCCACTATATTCCTTAATCTTATAGTTTGTATTTATGTTCATTCATTTAAGGTAATTAGAGGTGAATCTAGTTCAAATGAAGATAACTAATGAAGGGAAGTAATTTTGAAAAACTATTCCACATATGAAGAAGCCACCATCCTCGTATGCTTTTTTAGTTTGTACTCAAAAGAAAATCTAATGAAATGGTATTCCATGATGAATTGAATATATAGATCATACCTTGATGGGGTTTTTATTCTTTAGGAGTGTACAATTCATAATAATTTCCATGAAAATGATAAATTTCTGAATAGTTTTTGAAAATTTCCATTTAAATGGTATGTTGTTCAATTCTCTTATATATGGTTTTGAAAAGTAAATTTTGATATTAAGGTGGAAAATACAAATTATTCAATGAAAATGAAATTAATAGTGTTTAGGAGTTCCAAGGATGGCCAAGATATGTATTTATAGGTTTTTAATTTGTGTGTTGAGATGAGTACGGGTATTTCATATTGTAATTCTCAAAAATAAATATTTAAGAACCTCCATCTATACGAAATGATAATTGCAATGAGAATTTTAATTTTATTCATCACTAGATGGTTCATTTTAAATTATGAAATTAGAATATGGTTCCAAGAATTTGAACATCCAAACATGGTGTTTTAGATGTTTATTAACTTCTATTGAATGTCTTAGGAATTCGGGAAATCACTAGAGGATGAACGAGAATTTTGGTCTTCTAAAAACTGATCCAGTATTCCATACACATTTTTAATAGTGATTCATGATTTCAATGAGGTTCATGTGGTGAGGCTTGAGGTTTTTATGATGTCAAAAAGGGATCCCAGAGGCTTACCCCATATATTTATGGTGTGAACACATAGTTCACACAGTGAATCATGTGCCATGGTGTTTTTTTAATATTAATAGATGATTGAACCCACTTTTTCGTTATAAGGGAAATGGTATGGGGAATGGTTTCAATAAACTAATCATCTCCCCTCATTCTTCATCACTCATGGTGATCTCAGGTGATATTTTAAAGCATCGGAGGTAAAGTTACTCCTCTTCTTCTCATTCAATTTATTTCCTACTCAATAACACTAATTTCAAGGATGTTTACTGAGTTACAATAAGTAGTGTGGGTCATTTGTAACAACTGGGCCCCACTAACATCACAGACACCCTTTTTTAACATGGTCATTAAGTCCTGGTCTTCAAGCTATCACCAGATTCCACATAGAGACATGGTCACCACCATATTTCAGGTAATTTTTATGTGAAAATGCCAATTAATCTATAGAATAGTGAAATAAAAGACATTATTCATAGATTACATGCATTTGAGAAAGAGTTGATCCAGATATTATGTATGTATGCATACCTTCACTGATCTATAATCTATGTCATTATTTTCGTTTTTACAAAGGGAATTTTTCCTAGGTTAAATTATTAGGTTATTGATTCATATGAATTGATTAGTAATTTTGTGTATTATTGATCGTGGGATTCATCAGCAGTGTAAAAAATCTCATTGTCAATGGTTTTGGTCTGATAAAATTCCCAATGAGTTACTGGAAATAAACCAAGTTTGGATTTAATTAATTTATTAATAATTGTTGATTGGTGTGATTTAGGAGCACAAATATCTAAGGAAAATCTGTATGATCATTGGAAAGGTTGGAAGATCTTGGATATCCTTAGAAACTATTTTCATCCCATGTCGTCAATGTGGAAAATTTACATTTGGAGTAGGTGGCCTTGAGAACTTTCCTTATGGAATCTATTTTATTTATAGTGAATTTTAATGTTCGGGAATTTCATTGAGATTGATTCCCCGGGTTACCCTAATTATGTAATTTTTTTATTTAATTTAAAATTCTTAATTGGAATGGTAAATTCTTTATGTCACGAACAAACCATGTGCGCTTACTTGACACCTCGACCACTGATTGTTGATGCTAAGACCTTGAGACATCATTCGGTGTTCATACCTCTTATGAGGTGAGGCTAGACAATTATAACCATAGACCACATATATGATCTTGTGATATTAGTGACACCCTTATGGACTTCCGGACATTCGGGTTCTTCTAGACGAATATGGGAAGGGAAACTCTCTCTTATATGATGTGACCAAGCCTAGGTGGACTTGTCTTAGGTAGATCGAGACTAGTTTTGGGTGAGTGGACTAACCTAGAGTGAACTTAAGGACTGGGATGAGATATTTCCCATTTCATGACTAACTCCAATTTTGTGAGGCCATGTGTAGTCGGTAAGTCCATGATACCATGTTGATGATGTAATGGGATGCCGCATCCTAGTGTGTCAAGTACTAACTTGAGATTGTAACTGAGACTAAGATCCCCCTGAGGGTGAATCTATTATGTTGATGTCAAGGGGACATAGTGGGAGAACCTTTATTAACAAACCCAAAGAGGTGTACATTATATGAAAATGGATGTCACCTTGGAACCCATAATGGATGGGTAATCCCTAGGGGATGTGAATAGGGATAATTGTTCAAGGAATTTGACCAGCCCTGGTGTTTCCTTCACTTCTAGAATAACCCCTCGGTTATGATGGAATATTTTTTTATCTTCCAAGATTGGAGAAAAGGTATGGATGGTCTTCCATGTTTTGGAGCCAGATACAGTTTGATATGCCATTGATATGGAGCTCAGTACTGTAGACTCTGTGGATTTAGGGCTCAAACTTGATGGGTAATTCCTTGTATTATAAGTCCATATTATTGAAATTTCATGGATTTTGAACCCATAGATATAGATACTCTAAGTAGTTAGTTCATAGTCTGGGGATTTACTAAGTAGGGAGATCACAGATTAAGGATATCCTAATTTAGGAGCTCATGAATAGAGTTTCTCTAAGTAGGGATTTCACAGTCATGGATTTTACTTAGTAGGGATCTCAAATATTGGGATTAAAAATGTTTAAATATCAAATATTATTGATTCCATTATTTGAGAGATCACATATAAATATGTTCTAAGTAAGTAGCTCAAAGTCTAGGGTTGTACTGAGTACGGACCTCACAGATTGGGCTACCCTGAGTAGAGATATCTCAAATTGGGGTTTCCATGAGTTTAAATCTCATTGATTTGAGTTTCCATGGATTTAGAGATCAGATAATGGATTTCATCACCTTATCCATAGATTCCTGAGGATATCGGGTAGCCATTGATTCAGATATCACTAATTGTATTTTTTGGTTTTTATATTGTATTATTTGAAAACATGGCATCACTATCTCCTTAGTTACAAATTCATAGTGCTTACCGATCATAAGAGTCTAAAGAATATTTTTGATA
Organism: Viscum album; assembly: GCA_963277665.1. Lineage (NCBI taxonomy): Eukaryota > Viridiplantae > Streptophyta > Magnoliopsida > Santalales > Viscaceae > Viscum > Viscum album. The sequence goes on along the minus strand of OY728156.1, from coordinate 1,199,225,567 downwards.
GATAGATTTGAATTTTAGACAAAATATATGGATAGAGTATCTCTATATGTTTGACTTTGACTTCATGTATACACCTAGTAAGAGAAATTTAGTGGTAGATTCATTGATTAGAAAGTCATATTTTTAGGTGTAAAAAGAAGCTTTTGGATCAGGGAAGTGGAAGTTGGAAATAGATGACATGCATTTGGAATATGAATACTAAGGTGAGGTTGTTTTTCTTTCTAGTTTCATTGGTTCCTAATTTGGTTGTATTGGTTAAATATGCATAGACATTCGATTCAGAATGTGTCACTATGAGGTCAAAAATCAATGGTGGGGAGACCAATTAGTGTTGGAAACTAGATGGGAGTTCAGTTTTGTGGTTTTGGAATCTGATGGTTCTACCAGTGGATTTTCATGAACAAATTCATAGTGCATACCATCATTCGAGATGGGATGTCCACCCTAAAATTCAAAAAATGTATAAGGAGTTGAAAGATATGTTTTTGTGGGTGTCTATGAAAAGGTAAAGGGATAAGTTTGTATCGAGATGCTTGACATGTCAGCAAGTTAAGTTAGAGCATCAATGGCCATTAGTCATATTACAGTCTTTACCTATCCCTTTGTGGAAATGGGATCAGATAGTTATGGATTGTGTTACATGTCTCCCAAGAACACTTCGGAAGCATGATTCCATATGGGTGATTGTGGATTGTCTCACAAATTTTGCCCATTTCATCCCTATTATTGAATCTCATATAGTAGATAATATGTCCAAAATATATATCTGTGACATTGTAAAGAGGCATGGTGTACTCGTTTCTATTGTATCAAAAATATATTTAAGGTTCACATCTCATTTCTGTAAATCCTTACCACAATCCCTTGGGACTTAGTTGACTATGAGTATGGTGGATCAGCCCTAGATGGATGGGAAATATGAGATGAAGATACAAATGTTGGAAAACATGTTGTGGGCTTGTGTGATATATTTTTGTGGATCATTGGAGGAGAACCTACCATTAGTGTAGTCCTCATTTAATAAAAGTCATCAAGCATCGATGCATATTGATTTGTTTGAAGCATTTTATGGGAGTCTGTGACATTCTAAACTTTTTTGGGTAGAAATAGGTGATACCTTGATGGTTGGGATGACCCTTGTACAAGTGAGTATGGAGAAAATTAAGTTCATCCAAAAGACAGTGGAGATGGCTCAAAGTCATCTGAAATAATATACAGATCATCATATAATTCCATTTTCATTTGAGGTGGGTAATCACGTGTCCTGTAGAATCTCTCCTAGGATTGAACATTGTCATTTTGGAAATCAATTCATGTTATCTCCGAGATAAATTGGACATTTTGAGATACTTGAGAAGGCTGGAGAGGTGGAATATCATTTACCTTTTCTCCATAGTTCAGTGGAGTGCATAATGTATTTCATTTATTTTAGTTGAAGAAGTATCACTTTGATCTTAACCATGTGATTTTATGGTATCATGTTGAGTAAGAGTCGAATGCTTTTTTGGTGCACTTTCCAGTGTGGATTTTGTGTAGGAAATATAAAGTCCTTCAGAGGAAAAGAATTAGTCTAGTGTGGGTTTTTTGGAAACATGGTCAACTTCAAAAGGATACATGGGAACATGATAAATAGATGGTTGAGCAATGGCCTGATCTCATTTGGGTAAGCGATGGTTTTCTACTTTCTGAGGACAGAAAGGCCAATGGTGTGGAGAATGTAGCACCCGTAGTTTAAGGTTTGTAAGACTTTTTATTCATTTTTATGTCTATAAAGTGGTTGGGTTAGGTTTGGAAGAGTTAATAAGGTTTTTGGGAAGGTCTTGGGGATTTTCTAAGGGTTAATAGTTTGACCAAAGTTAGTAAAAATCATGAAACTTCTCTAGAAAACCGTGAAAGTTGAGGAAGTGGATAATGGGTTGGTGCATTGTTTAGGTGAATGACTTTCCAAATCGTATGAACACCCCATGTAAACCATGATACTTGAGACTATGGGATTTCTCATGACAAGAACATGGTTTATCTAACCATGTGGGACAACCGTACAAGAAACCCTCTTGAGATAGTATCAGGTGCACAATTAGCGCATGGTTTTCATGACCGTGCAGTTAACCATGCATAGGTTAAAAGGTGATTTTTTAAAAACACGCCTCATGTGATTTTAAACCTAATACCCGAATTTCATTCCCATTTCGACTATACATCATATTTACTTCTCCCTAAGGTTATAGAACCTCTCCCCACCATTCTAGAAGTTTTTTAAGCGTTTTCATAGTGATTTGAAGGAAAATCACCCATAGTAAGTCTACTTTCTTGTATTTCCATGGTTTCTCATTGATATACTCCTTCTACTCTCTGAGTTTCTTATATCTACTTATTTCTTGTATAGATATATGATTTTAGATTCCAATAATGGTTATTATTTGTATTTTTGATGTTATGGGAAGGTATTTAAGGTAGATTTGTGGAGTTTTCGACTAGATTTGGTGATCATTTGTGTAGTAGGTCGTTTTCTACAAAACCCTAGAGGTATGTGGCTTCACTATCAACTCATCTTGCTAGAAATAGAAGTATAATTTTCAAATTAATTGTTTTGCATGAAATTGATTGTGAAATTGATCTGTAAATCTTAGTTGAAACCCCTTTCATGATGATTTGTGAATTTTGGGAAAATTATTATATTTTTATGCAATATTCTTCATTGTTAGATTTTAAAATGAAGATTTAAAATTAGTTGATTGGTTGTATTTACAAAAATGGATTGTGAAAGGGTTTTAAATGAAAATTTTGTTTTATTGGTACTTTTTTTAGCATAGATGTTCAAAAATGGATTTGCAATTGATGTTGGAAATGGTTTTATCATTATTTATTTAAAATGGTTTTTGTTATGGATGTTGTCTTATGAGTGTTTTCAAAAAAAGTAATAATTTAATCGAAATTTTTGGAAATAGTTGATTTGGCGTGGTTTGGATTAAATGGTTAAGTGGTATTTGAAATTGGGATGGTCAGTGCTTGTGATGTACCACCATAAAAGGGTTGGAATGCGGTTGAGACGTACCATAATAAAAATGGGATGAGTTTTGGATGAGAATTTACACCATCAATGGTAACCCAAAGCTTGGGTGGTTGAGTTTTGTGTGTGGGAAAGGTTAATGTATTGGGTCATATGAAATGAAATTGGTTAATCCAATGGAAAATGTGGAAATGGTTAATGAATTTTTTGTGTTAATTTCCTAAAAATGTGTTTTCTTGGTTAAACTATCTTAGTAGTGATGTGTTTGGATAACTAGAAATTGATGAACAGTTTTTTTTGATTTTTATGAATGGTTTATGTAATGTGATAACTTGTTTTATCCTTGTGGAATAAGTAGGGAAGTCATTTGAGAAATCCTACTGAGTATTATTACTCACCCCTTCTGTAAAGACATATAATTTCCATGTAATTTTTTTAAAATATATGGGAGTTTTATGAGTCCGCGAAAATTGACAGCGCGTGATTCCAAGGCCTGGAGTTCCCAAAATAAATTTATGAACTTTTGTTCGAGTACATTTAGTAAATGTGCGAGTGAGTTCTCTGAACTTTTAAACCAGTGCTCGGAAATGGAATCTGAGGGCAATGTTGAACTCACATCACTAGTATTTGCTTAAAGAGACTTTCACCTCGACAACAGTTGGTCGAGGGTGAAAGTTAGTTTTTGGATTTTTCATGGAAATAATAAAATAAAATAAACTCATGTTTAATTTTATTTTATCTATTGTAACCACTCCATGTGGAAGATAAAAGTAGGGACCACCAGACCTTAACCTCCCATGAGAGGTTATGGTGGTGGGGACCACTACACCTTAATCTCCCATGAGAGGTTATTGTGGCGGGGACCACCCAAGACCTCAAAGCTTCCCATTTTGAATTTAGGGGCAGGGACCACCCGACCCCTATTAATCAGGTGAGAGGAAACCTATCAACTCCCACAATAAATGAGGGAGATCCTCTTCAAATCCTCCTTGTTTAATTGTAACAACCCACCCCCTTTAATTAATTGAGCCAACACATCAACTAATTAATTAAACCATTTTGAATATTATTCCAATGACATAATAGATATCTTAATCTATTAATTTGAGGCTATTATTTCATTTTGGTGGAATTGGGGAGAGGAGGAGCTTTGGAGAAAGCTCCCAATGAAGAATTCTCCACCGACTAAGAACGTCGATGATGAACAACCTCGAATTCGAATTTCTTCCTCAGAACTTCCTCTGACGTAGGACGTGTTCGTCTACAATGAATTGATGTCCGCCTTCTCACGCCGATGTCAACCAACAATGATCAAGGTTGGGGTTTAATTCTGTTATATTATCACTTCACAAGTACACCACTTCTTTTCTTTTGCAGGTTGGGATGAATCATTATGGGAGGGTTTGAGGTTCTTTGTTCTTGTGAACCACTTGTGACTGCTCTAAGGTGAAGAGTGCGGGCCAAACTAACATGGCACATCCTCTCCATAACCCTTATGTTGATTTGATGTGATCTTAGAAATGGAGGAAGGTGACGAAGGAGATGAAGGAAATGATACTGACACCCGTAGTATCCGTGACCCGTGCCGCCCCCGCATTGCCCCGACCTCCTGGCCAAATCGTCCCTGCACTGCCGTTGGCCAAACCGGCCCCGATCCATGTCGCACCCCGACCACGCCGCACCCGACCACGTCGTACCCCGGCTGCGCCGCACCCCGGCCACCCTGGTCTCCCGAACAAACTTGCCCTACATCACCGCTGGCCCCACCGGCCTCGGTCCGTGCCGCCGCCAGCCGAACCAGCCCTGAGCCATGCAGCGCCCCAGCCGCACCGCTCCCCGGTTGTGCCGCACCTCGGCCCCCTGGCCATGCGGCCCTGGCCGCGCTATCTGTCGACCGAGCCACCCCGGCTGCTCTAGCCTCCCGACCGAACCGGCCCCGGTCACACCACCTGCTGGCCAAACCGGCCCCACCCGCGCCACCCCAGCCCCAAGGACGAGCCGCCCTGAGCCCTGCCCCCATGGCCATCTGAGCCAAACCAACCCCACCCCCCAAGCCGAGCCGCCCTCGCAGCTCCACATGGCCCTTCGCGGCCTGTTGGGCGGGGCCTAGTGGGCTGGGTCAAACCCAATGGGCTGGCCCGCCCAATAGTTCGGGCCAGACCCAACGGGTTAGGTTGGGTCGACCCAAACTGGGTCGGCTCAGACTGGGTCTTGCCGGGTCGGTCCAACCAGACTTGTGCCCACTACGATCCATTTACACTCCTTCGGCCATATCTTCGGCACCGGACGTCCGTTTGATGAACCGTCAGCGGTGCTAGAATTATTGGAGCGATACAGTACTTTTGAGTATACCCTACTAGTGTTTTGGTTATAGTTGGGAAATGGTCAGGTTGGATTGAGAATGAATCCAACTGGGCCCCTGGGACTAAAAGGCTAATAACTAACAGATCGGACATCTGATTGACGCACCGTCTATTACGTTGAGACCCCTGTAATGTAGCAGACCTTTGAGATACTTCTTCGCAGGAGTTCATGGAAGTTGAATTATCTACCAATAGATTTTGTGGGGGATCTTCCCAGAGACGACTGAGCATTGTGCAGTAACCCTATGGTTGGCTGACACTTGACGACTGCTAAGAGTTTTGACTTGGAGTTACTCGATAGGCCCAGTGAGGAGCGCCTTGGTGTCGCAGCAGACCCATGGTGGGGAGAACCTCTGTGTAACATGAAAGAATCATGGTACTCGACAGGAGGAGTACCTCAGCAGGATTGGAGGGGAGGCGCCTCTGTGTAACACGGCAGACCAACAGTGGGGAGCGCCTCTGTGTGACGCGACAGACCCACGGTACACGACAGGAGGAGTACCTTAGTAGTCTAAGGTTAGTGGTAAGCACCTCTATTTGACATGGAATGCCCACTGTACTCGATAGAGGAGTAGTTATACAGTAGCTGAGGTGTTCGACATTGATATCAAAATGTTACTTGTTACTACCCCTGGAATAAAATCCTGGTTGACCTGAGTCAGTTTTTCCGTGTTTTCCTCGTGATTGAGATGGATCAATTGATAACTTAGTTATATTTATGGGAATATACCTATGTAAAGTTATCTGTTGATTTAATTATTTTTGGTTTATCCTTGCTGGATTTTGTGAGACCTACAGGGTCTCGGGGTCCCTACTCAGTATCGTTATACTCACCCATGCACGGTCTATGCCTGCACCTTATTGTGTTGGATGCAGACGATGGACAACGCTAACTGAGGCTGAGAGTACCAGGACTAGACGACACTTGGAGGTGGACCTTACGACGAGTCGGTACACGGCGGAGATGGATGGACGTGGAGTGCTGAGGAGGAGACACTACTAAAAAAACGGCCTCTATTAGCGCTAAAAAAGGGATTTAACGGTGCTAAAAAAGCGCTGATAAAGGTCAAAAAAATTAAAAATTAATAAATATTAAAAATTATACGGGGGAGTGATTTTATCAGAACTTCACACCCCCTTTATCAGCGCTAGGAGGTCTCCCGTGCGCTTCCCTTCCCACGCATCCTCATACGCGCGCACCCCCTTCGCTTCCACCCGAACTCAAACCCGGGACCTCCCCCCTTTCCCGGGTGCACCTTTACAACTATGCCATTTCATTTTATTCTCTTTTTAATGATATATCTATATATTTATAGTTATAATTATTCATATATTTATATAGATTCATATTAATATAAATATATTTATTCATTTATTAGTATATATATATATATTAATTCATATATTAATATATTTTTATTTATATTTTTAGTTATAATTTTTATACATATATTTATTTGTATATTAATATATACATATAAGATTAGTTTTAAATACATTTTTGAATAAATATGTTTTTTATGTGTGTTTATAAATAAATAAATAAATACATACATACATAGATATATACAACACACATACATAGATATATACAACACACATACACACACAGAGACACACACACACACACAAACACATTTATAATTACGAATAAATATATATATAAGTGTATTTGAAAAGCCATAGAATGTACATATAAGATTAGTTTTAAATACATTTATGGAAAAATATTTTTTTGATGTGTGTTTATAAGTAAGTAAATAAATATATACATATATACATATATAAAACACACAAACCCACACATAGACACCCACACACACACAGACACATATATATTTACGAATAAATACATATATATGTGTATTTGGAAATCCATAAAATGTTAAAACGACCATAACATATAATCTAGAATTCTGTTTCAATGCTACAACCAGTCGAATCGAAGAAAATGAAACAATATTCGATATGATATGTGGTATAGGCCTAATAGACATCTGGATCAGAATTTATACTTGTTTGAATGTTAATAAATAGGGGTATCCTGACTAAAAAATCAGTTTTGGAGGATTTCTGGGCCACTTTTGGGCTCCAAAAATGTGGAGGAGGATTTTCCTCGGTCACTAACGTGTAGAGATCGTCGCAGGCTTCGATTTGATATGCTGTAGAGATCAAACGGACACCCGGATCAAATGTTATGTCATTTGAAGTTTGAGTTACATTTTCAACATATTTTAGATATTTTATTAATTATTTTGAATTTTTTTGTCCTCAAATTGTTATTAAATGATTTTTAATTGATAATAATTATAAAATTATTAATTAATAATATTTTTTTAAAATAATTTGAAGCCTTTTTCACTAAATTTCTTATATACTAAATGTAATATGCTATTTATACGTATCTATAACATATTTAAATAATATATATTGTATTTATATCAATATAAATATACTTATATAAGAATAATTGATTTTTCCAGATTTTTTCTAAAATATAAAATTCTTTAGCACTGATAAAGCCCCGATTTATTAGATCTACTAAAAGAAGTGCTGATAAATGTGTCCCCTTTATTAGCGCTTAAAAAAGGGCTGATAAAGGGGTAGTGCTTCCCTTGCCAATTTTTGGCGTAGTGTGATCTGTACCTACCCATCAGGTAGGAACCTCGGAGGATGACCCAATAGCTAATTTCCCTTTTCATCAGTTTTATTGTATCACATTTTTACTTGTACTCTCTAGTTGGGCTTTTATTCTATCCCCTTTTACTTTCAACACTATTTTGTTATACAGTTTACGTGGTGTTTCATCCAGCTGAGTTCTTGCTTGTGTTTGTGTGGTTACATGTTATAAAGTCAATGTCTTCCTAATTTTAGGGAATTACGCCTTTGGTGCTAGTCTCCAACCCCTGGCCTATGGAAGGTGGGCTTGGGGTATTCATAGAACTGGCCCCGGGGGACGGGATGTGACAAATTGGTATTAGAAGAATCGGTTCTACCATAGAACTTGGGACTCTGATCTTTTCTCTGAAGTAATAGTGTTAAGTGTAGTGAGTTCCGTTTTCAGTTCAGGGAGTCCAGTATTGGTGTAGCGGCCGATGTATCCATACACCACGACCCTGACTTCTGATTTCCAACTCAATGCATGAAAAACCTGATTGCGTGTGTGTTTTCAAAATTTTTCTTGAAGTCACCTCAACTAGGTCAGCTCACCAGGTATAACCTTTAACCATAGCGCACCTGTTTCTTTTTAGGATGAATCTACATAGACAACCGACTATATTTCTGAGAGTCGTACGCACTGATAGCCACCGAGGGATTAGGCTTCGGTGCAGGGCCCTCTTAAAGTAGAGGCACCAGTAGAGGCACCAGCGATACCATTACCCATTGGGCCATCGATTCCACTAGCCCTAGAAGTAGACAATGCATGCCTTTTGAGCGCGTTGCATGAGTTTCAGCACTAGAGGCCTCCAAGTTTTAGGGGAGAGACAGACCCACAAGCGGTTGAGGATTGGATGGAGGCTATGGTGAGAGTTTTCCGATTGGTAGGGACACCAGTTGATCTCATGGTGATCATTGCCGCCAGCCTTCTGCAGGTAGCAATGGGAAGATGGTGGAGCTTGATGCTCCAAGATCACAACGAGATGATGCTTCTCTGGGTAGACTTTGAGAGCCTGTTTCAGGCAGATTTTGTTCCAGTGACTCTTCGCGCAGTGTGCATTCAGGAGTTACTTCATCTGCAGTAGGGCAACATGATTATAGAAAAGTACTCAAAAAGGTTCATTGAACTCTCACACTACTCCATAGATATGGTGAGGGACCCTTTATTCAGGGCCCGGACCATTGAGCAGGGACTCAGGCGAGAGATCAGGGCTTCGGTGATCTCACTCTGCATCCCGATGTAGGCGGGGTGTTAAAAAGACCCCTCCTAGTGGAGAGTTTCCTTGTTGAGTAGTCTCCAGCACTGAGATCCACCACCAGTCGACATGTAGAGCAGTCTTCTGCAGTTGGAAGTAGACAGATGTCACAGAGGTCCAAGAGGACCAGACCTACAGGTAGAAGACCGCATGATTCAGAGTCGGTTGTGTGGGGCACCAGAGGTGGAGAATGACCTTCCAAGAGAGGGCCATGTTACACATGTGGCAGGTAGGTTCACAAGGATCATGACAGGCTGACCTGCCATTCGGATGATCAGCAGACATTCAAAGGACCGCCCAAGCAGAGACTAAGATTCGACCGAAGAGGTTAGCAAGAAGTTGGTGGACGTGGTAGAGGAGCTGGTCGTGTAGCTGGCGGTGGGTGACGATTCGAGATATTACTGCCACCACCACCAGGAGGTCCTCCCTGACCACAGGGAGCAGATGGATAGGGGAGAGCTCATCTCCAGGCATTTGAGTTCTACGATCACAGTGCTCTAGAGATGATTCATGGTATGATCTGTGTCTACTCCACTAAAGTTTCAGTTCTTATAGACACAGGTTCCAGTCATTCGTTCTTTGCTACTACTCTTGTTTGGATCTTGGAGATTCATATGGAGTCGTTGACTCATTCCTTACGGCTATAGACTCTTATAGGAACATATTCGAAGATTACGCACTGGTGTCGGCAGTACGAGCTTACTCTAGGAGGCCAGAGCTTCGACTGGGGTATCCTAGTTACAACGTCAAGGCCTTACGATGTCATCTTGGGTATGGACTGGTTATCTACAGTCCAAGCTGAAATTGACTATATTAGGAGAAAATTGTGGTGTGTACACATGGATGGGACCATGTTTACCTTTACTGGTGAGAAGGGAGCCTTCGCAGCACAGGATAGACTTTCTCAGATGAGAGTGTAGCTGATCATTCATCAGTTGGCTAGCCTTACCCTCAATCATATTGATGTGGAGAGTCTGAGATTTCCTGTAGTGCTGGAATAGTATGCTGATGTCTTCCCTAACGATGTTTCGGGTCTACCTCCTCGTAGAGAGGTGGACTTTTACATTTAGTTTTACCCCGGGATGACATGGATATCTACACCATCATATCGGATAGATCCTGCAGAGCTTTATGAGCTGCAGGTACAACTAGTGGACTTGTAGGGGAAGGGATTCATCCGGACCATTGTTTCACCTTGGGCTTCGCGGATTCTATTCTCCAAGAAGGTGGATGGGAGCTTCATACTTTGTTTTGACTGTCGACGCCTGGACTATGTGACTGTAAAGAACAAGTACACACTCTCGAGTAGTGAAGACCACTTTGATTAGCTGAAGGGAGCACGATGGTTCTCAAAGATAGACCTAAGATCAGGCTGTCACCAGCTCAGAGTTCGAGCCGAGGATGTGAAAAAAAAAGCATTCGGATGTTGGTATGGCCATTATGAGTTCTTGGTTATTCCATTTGTCATGACCAATGCTCCAGTAGTGTTCATGGAACTCATGAACAGGTTCATTCAGTCGTACCTTGATCACATTGTTGTAGTCTTCATCGATGACATTCTGATCTACTCAACTACTGAGGAGGAGAATTCCTATCACTTGCAGGTAGTACTGGACACATTCTGAGAGCACCAGCTTTATGGTATTCTCTCTAAGTGCTAGTTTTGGATCTGAGAGGTTCACTTCCCTAGACATGTCATATCAAAGGCTGGTGTTGTAGTGGATCCATCAAACATTGTGGTGGTACATGCTTGGGAGCCATCCAGGAGTGTGATAGAGGTACGGAGTTTCCTAGGTTTGGTTGGATACTACTGGAGGATTGTGCCAGATTTCTCCAGAGTTTTAGCACCACTATCAGCCTTGATAAGGAAGGGGAAACACTTTGTGTGATTGGAGAGAATCCAGCAGGGATTTCAAGAGCTGAGGTAGAGGCTGACTAGTGCCCCCATATTGAGGCTTCTAGAGGAAGGAATTGGGTACGTAGTCTAGTGTGATGCATCATGGACCAGACTTGGATGTGTCATAATACTGGACCGAGCAGTGATCACATATGGTTCTCGAGAGCTGAGACAGCACGAGCAGAACTACGCTACCCATGACCTGGAGTTAGCAATAGTGTTCTTCGCCTTGAAGTTGTGGAAGAACTATCTGATGGGAGAATGTTTTACCATGTACACTTATCAAAAGAATCTCCGATATATCCTCTCTTAGAAGGACCTGAACATGATACAATGATGTTGGCTTGAGTTCTTATATGACTATGACTTCGAGATAGTCTATACTCCAAGGAAGGGGAACATTGTTGTAGATGACCTCAGTAAGAGATCAAGTATATAGCTTCTTGGAGAGGCGAAGGTGTAGTTCTATGGTTTGTAGATATCCTTTGTGGATAGAGATGGATTATATTTCCTTCAGTATCTTACAGTCACTCCCTCACTTCTTCAGCAAGTCAGGGAAGAGCTACGTGGGGACGCTGACTGTGAGACACGATGTGCCCAGATTTCCATAGGACAGGCACCTGATGGATTTTATGATGGTGGAGAGCATGTCATCTACTTCAGAGAACATACCATGGTTCCAGTCTCACTTCAGGAGGATGTGTAGAGGGAGTTCCACACATCCCCTCTAGCGGTACATCCAGGAGTGGCGAAGATGTACCAGGATCACCGATGATAGCATTGGTGGCCGGGAATGAAGAAAGCAATAGTAGAGTTTGTTTCTCATTTCCTCACATGTCAACAAGTGAAGGCGGAGAATCAAGTAACAACTGGCTTGGTTCAGCCTTTTGAGGTCCCAGTTTGGAAGTGGGATGGGATATCCATGGACTTTGTGATGGAACATTCCCGAACAACCAAGTTTCATGACTCTATTTGGGGGATCATCACCTGACTCACCAATTCGGCCCAGTTCCTACGGATCAGAGAGTAGGGTTTAGTAAGAGAGCTTGGGATGCCTCTATGTTCATGCGATTGTGTAGCTACATGGAGTAACTTCGATGATTATCTCCGATCGTGATGCACGATATACCTCCCATCTATGAAAGGGGTTACAAGCGTCTTTTGGGACACAAATTCATTTGAGCACTGCATTTCATCTGCAGATGGATGGCCAGACTGAGCGGACCATTCTAACCCTCGAGGACATGATGCGTGCTTGTTTCCTCGACTTCCGTCACAGCTGGGAGGATTAATTACCTTTGGTGGAGTTTGCATACAACAACATCTATCACTCCACCATTAGGATGAAACCATTTGAGGCATTGTAAAAGTGACTTTGCAGATCACCTATGTGCTGGACTGACCAAGGGGAGTCAACATTCGTGAGACCAGAGATGGTACAGGCTTCCACAGAGAAGGTGAAGATTATCTAGGAGTGTATGAAGACTGCACAGGGCAGGCAGAAGTCATATGCCGATATGAGACGAAGAACTCCGGAGTTCAAGGATGGCGACCATATCTTTTTACGGGTCTCACTCGAAGAGGTTTTCAGATATATGGATGAGGCGAAAAGTTATTCCCAAGGATCATCGGAACTTTTCATGGTCCTCAGCAGAGTTTTGAGGTGACATACCTCTTAGATCATCAACCTCAGTTGCACCGGGTGCGCGATATCTTCCACATATCCCAGCTGAAGATATTCCTGTATGAACCTTCTCACATCATCGACCATGGAGATTTTGATGTCGATGATGGGGAAAATAGTACGGAGGTTCCAGTAGTGATTGAGGAACGACAGGAGCGGGTCCTTCGTGGACGGTCTATACCCTTATTACGCGTTCGCTAGCAGCACATGAACCTCTAGGAGATCACATCGGTGCAGGAGGCTCAGATGCGTGCTCAGTACCCCCACTTGTTCCCTTAGTTGAGTTGTGGCTTACGGGGAAGTAAATCCTGAGGTGGGGACAATGCAAAGACCCATAATTTCCATGTAATTTTTTTTAAATATATGGGAATTTTATGAGGCTAAAAAAATTGACAGAGCGTGATTCCAAGGCCCGAAGTTCCCGGAATGAATTTATGAACATTTTTTCAGGTACGTTCAGAAAACGTGCGATCGGGTTTTCCTAACATTTAAACTGGTGCTCAGAATTGAGATCTAAGGGTACCGTTCAACTTTCAACACTGATATTCGCTTAAAGAGACTTTCACCTTCATGGCAGTTGGTCAAGGGTGAAAGTTTCTTTTTGGGTTTTTTGTGGAAATAATAAAATAAAATAAACACAAGATTAATTTTATTTTATATATTGTAACCACTCCATGTGGAGGTTAGAAGTGGGGGACACCAGACCATAACCTCCCATGAGAGGTTATGGTGGTGGGGACCACCACACCTTAACATCCCATGAGAGGTTATTGTGGTGGGGACAACCCGATACCTCAAAACCTCCCATTTAGAATTTAGGGGTGGGAACCACCCGACCCCTATTAATGGGGGGAGAGGAAACCTCTCAAATCCCACAATAAATGAGGGAGAGCCTCTTCAACTCCTCCTGCTTTAATCGTGCCAACCCACCCCATTTAATTAATTGAGCCAACACATCAATTAATTAATTAAACCATTTTGAATATTATGCCAATGACTTAATAAATATCTTAATCTATTACATTGAGGCTATTATTTCATTTTGGTGGAATTGGGGAGAGGAGGATCTTTGGAGAAAGTTCCTGATGAAGAACGCACCCTCGACAAAGAACGCTGATGAAGAACGACTTCGACTTCGACTTTCTTCATTAGAACTTCCTCTAACGTAGGACGTGTTCTTCTACAACGAATTGACGTCTGCCTTCTCCCAACAACGTCAACTAAAAATGATCATGGTAGGGGTTTAATGTTGTTTGATTATCTCTTCACAAGTACACCCTTCCTTTTCTTTTACGGGTCGGGAAGAATCATTGCGGGAGGGTTTGATGTGCTTTGTTCTTGTGAACCACTTGCTACCGCTCTAAGGCGGAGAGTGTGGCCCAAACTAACAATGCTCATCCTCTCCATAACTCTTGTGTTGATTTGCAGTTTTCTTTGAAACAGAGGAAGGTTATGAAGGCTATGAAGGAGAAAAAGGAAACGATGCTGCCACCCATGGCCTCCGCGACACGTGCTTCCCCCACTGCTCCCCGACATCCCGACCGAACCGTCCCTGCGCCGTCGCCGGCCGAAACGGCCCCGCGTCGTGCCGCACCATGGTCGCGCTGCCCCCAGGCCACCCCAGCCTCTCGGACAAACTGTCCATGTGCTGCCGCCGACCGAACCATCCTCGAGTTGTGTCGCGCCCTGGCCGCTACGCACCCTGACCACCTTGGCCTCCCGGCCCAGCCTCCCTGGTCGTACCATCTGCCGGCCGAGCCACCTAGGCCGCTCCGGCCTCCCAGCTGAACCGGCCCCAGTCGCAACTCCCACTGGCTGAGTCGGACCCGACCGCTCCACCTCGACCCCTGGGCCGAGTCGCCCCAAGCTGTGCCCCTGCGGCCCTCCGAGCCGAACCGGCCCCACGCCCCAGGCCGAGCCACCCTCACGACGCCCTTCTGGATGAGCCTCACACATGGCATCATCTGGGCCAAATTGCCCTCGCGCCGACCCATGGCCAATATGCACCCTCCTGGATAGTCCACGCCCTCACAGCTCTCCACGACCCCTCGTGGCCTGTTGGGATGGGCCCAGCGGCCCGGGACGAACACAACGGGCTGCCCCCCAAACGGGCCAGGCCAAAACCAACGGGTCAGGCTGGGTCGACCCGAACTAGGTCATCCCAAACTGGGTTGGTCCGGGTCAGTCCGACTAGGTCTGACCAGACCTGGGACCACTATGATCCACTTACGCTCCTTTGGCCATATCTTTGGCACCCGACGTTCGTTTGACGAACCAGAAGCAGCACTGGAATTATTGGAGCAAGACGGTCCTTTTGAGTATACCCTACTAATGTTTTGGGTATCATTTGGAAACATTTAGGTTGGATCGAGCACGAATCCAACTGAGCCCCTGAGACTAAAAGGCTAATAACTAACAGACCAGGCATCCAATTGACGTTCCATCTATTCCATTGAGAGCCCTATGACGTGGTATACCTTTGAGATAATTTTTTTTCCGGACTTCATAGAAGTTGGAGTATCAACCAGTAGCTTGTGGAGAAGATCTTCCCGGAGACGAGCGAGCATAGTGCGAGAACCCTTTGGATGGCTGAAAGTTGACGGCTGCTGACCATTTTGACTCGAAGTGACTCGACAGGCCCAGTGGGGAGCGTCTTGGTGTCGTGGTAGACCCACGGTGGGGAGTTCCTCTGTGTGACATGGAAGACCCATTGTACTCTACAGGAGGAGTACCTCAGCAAGCATTGAGGGGGAGGACCTCTGTGTGACTAGGCAAACCCACGGTGGGGAGCGCCTCTCTGTGATGTGGCAGACCCATGGTACTCGACAGGAGGAGTACCTTAGTAGTTCATGGTTAGTAAGAAGCACCTCTATGTGATGTAGTAGGCCCACTGTACTTGATAGAGGAGGAGTTCTCCAGCAGCCGAGGTGTTTGATTTTGTGCTCAAAATGTTACCTGTTTCTACTGCTGGAATAAAATCCTGGTTGAGCTGAATCTATTTTTTTATGTTTTCCTCTGGATTGATATGGATAACTTGATAACTTAGGTATATGTATGGTCATATTACTATGTATGTTTATCTGTTTATTTCATTCTTTGTGGATTATCCTTGTGGGATTTTGTGAGTCCTACAAGGTCTCGGGGTCCATTGTGGGTATCGTTATACTCACCCCTCCACAGGCTATGCCCGGACCTTGTTGTGTTGGATGCAGACGACAGACATCGCTGACTGAGGTCGAGAGTACCCAAACATGATGGTACCTGGAGGTGGAACTTATGCCGAGTCAGTACATGGAGGAGACAGACAGACATGGAGTACTAAGGAGGCGATCTGTACCTACCCTTTAGGTAGGAAACATGAAGAATGACCCACTAGCTTCTTTCCCTTTTCTTGAGTTGTATTGTATCACCGTTGTACTTGAACTTCCCATTTGGGCTTGTATTCTGGCCCCTTTTACATTCGGCACTCTTTTTTTATACATTTTACATAGTGTTTCATCCAGTTTTGTGCTTGCATGTGTGTGTGTGTGTGTGTTTATAGGTTATAAAGGCAATTCCTTCCCAGTTTTAGTCAATTACACCTTTGGTGTTAGTCACCAGCCCTTGGCCAATGCAAGGCGGGCATGGGGTAGTCACGGCACGGGCCCCGGGGGACGGGTCGTGACACCTTCATTGGAACCTTCATTCTTTTAATGATGTTTTACTCCGGGATACAGGTAAAGTTAAAGAATCTCTTTTATTTAGTTGTTCATTATGATTCTTGGGAGGTCTGGTGGTGTTGGAGCATGGAGCTTGGTGTGGAGATATGGATCTTGTTCTTCGAGTCTTTGAGTTTTATTATTTTATTCTTCCACTTGGTACTCTAATTGGTTTTCCTGGTTTGGTTTCGGTTGGATGTTTTTGTACCTTGGTATCTTTTTCTTTTTAATAAATTTTTATCATGAATCATGTATTGGTTATTTGGTAATGGCACATTTGTTTGGTTGTTATTATTTCAAATTTCAAATCATCCCCCAATAATTCATAAAGCCCTTAACATTTATTACCTACCTTTGGCTCCTTGGGGATGTCTCTTAAAGCCTAGTAGCACCTGCACCTCAACTAAAGCCACTAAGGGGGGTGTTATGTTACATCAATCATTAAAAATGTTATATTTTTTATGGTAACATCAAGGATTTCTCGATCCAAAAGGCATGGTCAGCTACTTGAATGGGTGGTTGATCCTAGTTCTGGTAATGAACTACTCATGGTATTTGAGCTAGGTTCAATGAATAGTCATAGGAAATCATGAGACCTACGGTTTTTGGTAAATTCAAGATGATAGAAACATACTGGAGATGGAAGATTCCATTTCGGATATATAAATGGGTGGCTTGGGAGTAAGAACCCATTTTTTGACAAAATAAAGGTGATGTTCACTGAACATGGTGGTACTATTTAGTTTGAATTAATTGTATGGATCATTAGTTTTTTCATTTATAATTGTTCAGTTGGAGTAGAGGAAATCATGAAATTTGGTGGTGGAGATTCCATAGTGAGCTTTAGTTTACGAATTCATTGTAGAGATTCATGCGTTTATAGATAGTTACGGGATATGGTGTCCCTCTTGAATCATGGTGGTTGAGATTTTAAGATACTATTGAATTTATGGAGGCTCTGGACCCTTTAATGGGTTTCACATGTCCTTTTTAACTTCTCAGGTTTTTGAGAATTTTGAAAATCCACAACCTGTTTGAATTTTTTGAGTTTGGTGGGAGAGACAATTTTTTTATCTCAAAAACCTAATTATGAGAGATTTATTGACCCATGGACTTGTTTGAAGAAAATTTTAATAATTGAAAAGTTTCTTGGGATTTCGGGTGAGTTTTGAGTATGGAGGGGCCTAGAAACTCTATTTTAGGAAAGCTTGGACAAAGGTGAATGGTTTTTAAAAATCAAGAATCCTCCAAGGAGTAACCATGGAGACCATTATAGGAACTGAACATGGTTTAGAAAATCATGTAGTCATGGACACATGGTGATGAAAAACCCATTTAGTTTCTAACAATGTTGAATCACATAGTGTGTGCATTTTTTGGAAAACTCTGTGTCCAGCTTGTGTGAGTGTAGTGCTTGGGCAGTGAGCACTGCACGATTAAATCATAGTTATCCAAACCATGTGGCTCATTTACTTGGGTGAAATTCCCAAAATACCCCCTTTTTATTTATTATATTTTCCCCATCATATCTTTCCATTTCATCCACACACAATAAGGGGATCTTTTTTCTCTTCTGGTTAGGATTTAAAGGAAATTCTTCATAGGGAATCTGATAATTTATTTATTGGTCTCATTGGAAACAAATCGGTAATACCATTAACCCACTAGTTTCTGTTTCTTTTTTCTTTCCCCACTTAATTATAAATCCATGTGATCTATTTTTTCCTATTTTCATCGCATATGTCTAAAACTTGGATTTCTATCATTTCAGCTTGAGTTAGAGGTGGATAGTAGATGGGAAAGTGCCTACTGGTATAAGGTAGGTGGTGCCTAGATTTCTCCTTGATTTTTTTAGTGTTTCAATGGTGCGTTCTAATACGCTAATGTGTGTTGTCTGAGTGAGACCCTAGTTAATTAAATTAATAATTTAAAAAATGATCATATGATATGCCTATTGGAAAGATCATTCTTCACTAAAAATGGATAAGTTGGGTAAGGGGATTAGATCAACATGAACATTATGGCCAAGTGTGTAATTTATTTAAATTTAATTTCTTATATTTATATGATTGGTTCCATGGAAAAATAAAGGTCATGTCACGAGGATTAATTTGGTTTTGATCACCCCAATAGAGGTGGTGTTGTTCATCAGGATATTGTTGGCCCATATTTTGATGGGGTGATGATGATCACCAGTTTGAGGTGACATGGTAGTCATATTGAGGTTACAAGGACATTAGGTTGGGGTCTTAGATCTTATAACATGAGATGGTGTTGAGAATTAGGATTTAGTGACATGATCACATGGACCCAAGGTATTGTATAATGTAGATTTGTTTGTTTGGTGATTGTTGCTTACTTTATTTTGGCTGATGTACCATTGGAATCATTTTAACATAGACAGGACTCAGTCGATGTGGATTTGACCACTCATTGTGGGTGTAGGACCCCATCGATTATGTATTTTAGGGGATAGTGTTGACCATTAGATTATGCTGAGGGTGCTCACCGTTGAACTCAATGTGGATGGTCATAGACCATCAGTTGATGGCGATGAGACCATCAGTTGGGGGATGAGCCTCACTGTGATACTTGAGGTCGATGTGATGGGACTTTATATGAAATGATATCATCATGCCTAGAGATGTTGGATTTTGAGCTGATAGTTTATATATATATATATTAGAGGATAGGTATAGTTGTACCTTGTGACTTTTGGTATTCGAGATGATGGTGGTTTTTTAAGCTGAAATTGGAGGGACTATAGACTGGATTGGGAATGCCATGGGGACATGGGTATATGATTGATGGGATGAGGTGTCGGTGACATACATATGGGTGGAACCTAAGGGTTCAATAGATTTGAATTTGTAAGGGGATTCCTGTAGATCTAATCCATGGATCCGTGCCACTGAAAATATATATGTGATGACATGTGTTGTATTCCATATATATATATATATTTGGGTCATGTTTTTTGACATATAACAGAATTGGTTGATGTAGGTGATAGATTCATTTTGGTAGATGAGCATAAGGGAAGTTGTTTAATAAATAAATTGTTTTGCATTGTCTTTTTATTATTTGTATCATACACCTACATAATCATGGATGTAAGTCTAAAACATGTCCGTGGTGGCCTAGTGACATCATAATCACACCCTACATTATCCTTTCAGGAAGCATGTAGACTTTATGTCTATGAGATCATGTAGGGGATCAATCTCAGGATCTGGACCTTAGTGTTCCTGTCATACTACTTAGCATTGTATGGATGGAAAAGGACCATGATTTTTTTCTTCAACTGGAGTTTCCTTTTATATTTTTTATTATATATATGCATGTACTTATATGGTCTTCCATGTGTGACCTTGCTTGATTATCTATTTAGTATAATATTTTATGACTTGTTTTTTCATACATCACCTATAGATGGTATTATAATTCCATTATTGTTGTATTGTGCTTCTTCTGAGTTCAATTTATTCCTTTATATTTGTTATGGTCCATCCTTATACTATTATACTTAAATATGGTCCATCATTATCACCACCACCAGAGGGTATAGTCTACCCACTATCACCTCTCAGACCCTCGTTACTAGTTGGAAGCATTTGGAATATGGGGAGGAATGCCTAAGGCCCAATGGAAATCCACCCCAGAGCACTATTTAAAGTGGAATCAAGTTCAGGGTGCTAAAAATGGTATTATAGAAGGTTCTTGTTGGTGTCGCCTCACCGCATCACAAAACCTAGCTATTAAATAGTAACTTTTTTCAACTAGTTACAAATGATGTCAAATGTTTCTTATCTTTTTTGGTCTTACTGTACCAAATACTATGATTTAGTCATAACTGAGTGAAGTGCTCATGTTTGGGTGTTTGAAGACCCATTCATGGAGGATAGAACACGTTTCCAGGGGTGGAAAGTTGATGTTCTGTTTTTTGAATTTATAGATTGCTTTTATTTCCACCTCAAGTAGCGCACTTTGGTGTGATGTTATCGATTATGTGGATTTTTACCCTGATCATGGTATATAAAGGGAAATTTTATTATGCATCATTATAAGAAATTTTTCTCATATGATGTGTTTTTCTTTTGATTTTCATTGGGAAACAAGAATTCATTGAGATGGGTTGGACTATATAAACTGTCAATAAAGAAGCTAAATAGTTTTTCCCTACATAGCCTCTTTTGGTGTAATTCTACTTATCCTTCCCAGGCATGGGGTTACTGTAACACCCCGACCACAGTGACCCAGAGTCGGTGCATTATTTTAATACATTGGTATGATTACAAGGAACCAAGTCCAGAAGAACTGATCGGTTTAGCAGTCTTGGAAAATAGATTACATACATGAATGTTACATTACACTTCAAAACATACAAAACAACCTAAATAATCCTTTATGAGTGCCATTATTCCCTTGTCTTAACCCTTCATATCAATCACATTACACTTCTTGGAATCCTGGAAAAAATAAAACATAGAAAGGGGTGAGCTCAAATGCTCAGTAAGGGTAAGCTATACAATGGAAACTTTCAAAAATAAGCATAAACATTTAAGGCAATGTATAAAACTAAAACAAAATTCTTTTAAACATGAACTTCAGTATAATATGGCAGAAATAAAATGAAATAATGCCATTAACTTATTCACATGGATATTCTACTAATCAAATAATCACATGAAATATCACTAACCACTTTCATAATGATGGAATGCATGATGCTGAACTTTAATTTCTGTGTCGAGGCCTCGTGCTAAGACCTAAGGGATAACTATAACTGGAACCCAACCCGGAGAGCCTCTGTAACCGGACTCTCTCCCGGAGTGCCTCTAATAACCGGACAGCAACCCGTAGGGACTCTAATAACCGGACACCAGCCCGGAGTGCCTCTAATAACCGGACACCAACCCGGAGTGCCTCTAATAACCAGACACCAACCCGGAGGGCTTACTTTTACCGGTCTCTAACCCGGAACATACTAGTCCAACACATTCATCATAAGAAGAGGATGAAATATAACATAATTTTTTTTATTAAAACTAGCATGAGAAATGTCAATACTTTACCCATTCACCATGAATGGTATAAAAATAACATATCCACAGTAAAATATATCACAAAACCTTCAACACAATATGGAAGATTTGTATCATGAAAAATCAACATCAAAACAAGTTTAAAAACCATTAAAGGATTTTGACAAAGAAGAGATTGATTTGTAAAACTCTTTGAGAGAAATACCCCTTTTTCATGAAAACATTTACAAGTCACACAATTTAGAAAAGAAGTCATTTAAAGTCATTTTTGAATCAATGTGTCCCATACCACTTTGAAACTTTTGAAAGGAATTAACATTTAAAAAAACATTCATGTCCATATAAATGAATCCTTAAAAACCATTTTGATGACATTGACATTAATAAGAACGATTTAGAAGAATAAATATTTAAAACACTTGAAATGATGTTTTAGTAAAAAGTACCTTAAAATAATAACTTTTAAAACTCTTTCATAAAACATGTACATGGATAATAAATATGTCCTAGTAGATACTTATGTAAAAACAACCTCAGATAATAAAGAGATTGTGAAATTAACCCTTACCAGTTTGGTAACTTACGAAACATACAACCCATGAAAGAGGTATCATACAATGAATATATAAATACACATAAATTAAAGTGTATTACACAAAGAATATAATTATGGGCAGTACATACACCACACAAAAGGTAATAGTGGAAATATGGCATGAATCTCACGGGAATAAGGAGTGAGATGAAAACCCCTTACCTTGCACTTTCCTTTAGTCGAGGGTACGTTTAACCTCCTGTACGAAGATCGTAGTATGTTATTAAATTATACCAGAACCATATTAATATTTATGATATCATATATGATTCAATTATGACTTTATATTACCCATTTAATAATAATTTCCATGTTAAGTTATCATTTTGGGTAATAATCACATTCTTTATCGTATGTGTTTTAACTTTTCACTCTTGGTTGTATCACTTAGATCATGATTTAAAAACATCCATAATATAAACCATGATTAATATATCATATATATTTAGAATATAAATATATATAATAGTCATATATATGAAATGGAAAACACCGTTTATGGAGACGGTAGTCTGTACGTATGCATAAACGTTGTTTCTGTTTTCATATAGTATTGAACGGAAGTAAGTGAATAGGATGTATGTTAGTACATGAATACTTATATATATATATCCAGTATAATTATTATGTCATATATTACATACTTATTAGTAATATATATTTTATAATCGTCAATGAATGGTGAACTTGGAAATGAATCTCATCGCGTCATGGAGACGGTAATCCGTACGTACACATGAGCGAAAATATAATTCATTTTATTTTAAAATAATATATAATTGGATGGTATATCATATATAAATAATCATTATCATGTTATATTTATTATTTACATGAATTAAAAATCATTATTATATATATCCAAATAATAATATATTGAATAACAATTACACCACGACGTGGAGACGGTAAGCCGTACGTACGCACGTATGGTGACATGTCATTCAAAGGATGGATAGAATACTGAATATGGTTGTACCATATTTATAATAATATTACAGTATATAGTATATACTGGATTATATATTTTAGAATGGTAATAACAAATAAAGAAGAAGTGGAAGAAGAAAGGAACTTGAAAAGGGTGATGAAATCATTACCTCTTCTTCGGGTTCTTTCATTTGATTTGATCAAAAGGGCTCCTTAGGATGGCTTTCTGACTAATGGAAGGCCTCTAGGATGAATTGAGGGAAGTTGAGAGAGTATTAGGGCAGAGGTTGGCCGAATCAAAAGGATTTTAAGGTGTGAGTTAATGAGAAGGAGGAGTGCCCTTTTATAAGAGGGGTGAGGGGCACCTTTGGAAAAGCTAGAAATATTAATTTATAATAAATTCACATTCGATTCATAATGGCTCCTAAGTTGATTATTTAACTGTTAAGGTAGGGATAGGTCGAAAAAAACTCAACCAATAGAATTTATATAGGTTTGGGTCATTATACTAACCTTATCTTTAAGTATTAACTCTTAGTTAATTAGTTTCACTTTTACAATGTCTCTTTGTATTTTTATATTATATGGTTAATAAACTTACCATATACATCCAACCGACCCCCAAGTGGTCCATTAATGCTACACCGATCATTATATAAGTCTCATGGCCGATACTTAGATTTTTAGGAATTCAATATCAATTAATAATATACTATTTGTTTTAAAAACTCTTTTATGTCAATTTTGACACTATTCAATAGTTGATTTTTGTGAAACACATAACAGAATGATTACATCGAAAAAAGTCAATTAAATCAATCATAATATGTCATATTATCCTAGGAAATTATTGTAATTAATTAAAAGTCTTAAATTATATTTAATTTGGTATTTATAATATCAAATATTTTAATTTTTCACTATTATGGTAATTACTGCATCATCATTGTGTCATAAATAAATTAAATAATTTAATGTCTAAAAATTATAAATAAAATATAATTATGTAGGAAATCTTTTTATATTTCTAATAAATTTTTATAGTCGAAAATCCAACATATATAACCCTATGTAAAAATTGTTTTTACTAAACGATATATGCTTATGTCATTTTTTACTTATTTTAACTTAATTAAAATAATGTGTCCCTATCACCTTCATGGGGTCCCAAAATCGACCCAAAGATGCCCATGGTCGGCCCTGTATCCACCAATAAGGTTAGGACACGTTTTAGGGTAATTTAGTATTATTATAATATTATTTTTAACCCTTATATACCAGATTTACCCTTTAACCATGGTAAAATAAAATATTTTCCGAAGTAATTATTCAAAATGTCTAAAAATAAAAGATACCTATTTACACAATTTGGACATCTTGATTCCAAATATGGAATCCATTTTTAAAAAATCAAAACACATAAGTGGTATAAATTAATTTAAAATTAATTCCCGCTATCAAAACAAAAAGCGTGTTTTTAAGATATAATAACTATCAAAAGATTGATACTTGTTTTTGTCCGGTTTATTGTGAAATTATGTCCAATGACCAACATTGTATTAAATGTTAAAAATATATTCTAAATATACTTTAAAACCACTCAAATTCATAATTTATAACTATTAATTATTTTGATTAAAAAAGTTGTTTTTAATTAAAATTTAGTAATTTTCATTATTCATCAAAATATTAAAGTTATCTGAAAAGTACCAAAATTTCACCTTAGGATAAATTCGATACTCCAAATCCAGAAATGAATTCCATTTTGAGAGATAAAATTTATAAAATTTAAAAAATTAGGTATTAATATTCATAACGACTAGTTTGATTTGGTTATGGTGTGTGTTAGAACTCGAAGTTGCGTACAACACACGCTACTGTACTATTCAAAGAGAAGCGTACCATCAAAGCTTGGGATGTTTCATTTTAAATTTTTGATGTCCCCATTTAGTCAAAATGTTTAAAATATTGTATTTAAGAAGGGTTCACTGTTAAAAGTTGGTAAAAGTGCTATACTGAAAATGAATTTGTTCTTACATTATGTCTAAGAAACTCATAATATGGATTCTAAAATTATAAGGATTATATAAAGATTAAAATTTAGTTAATACTATTCATAACCTCTTTAGAATGGCTTTTTTGGTAATTCATGGTGCGCTTGAACTCGGTGATGCATGTAGTGCAAGTTATTTAATTATTTTAATGAAATAACACACTATGAAATCTTGAGGTGTTACATTCTCCCCTAATTCAATAAATTGAATCCTCACAATTTGAAATTGTTCTTCGAAAATAAAAGGATGAAAATAGAAAATATCTTTGTGGGAAAACCCACATAGGAAATTGGGATACTAAAATTTAGTCTTAATATAAGGAAAAGAGAAATGAAAGGGTCACCACCAAATTATGATCACTATTAGGAGAACATTGGTGGAAATTAGAGACATATAATTGGAGGAAAAACGTAAATATTTATAGGTAGTGATTGAGGTCATTAATCACAAAAAATTGTAAAATTGATTTCCTTAAATTCATCAATCTATGATGATTTTAAATACCATCGGTTCAACAAAACATAGGGTATTAGGATAACACATTTTTGGTTTTTGGATTCCTTAAATAAATTATAAGAATTAATTTATTCATATAATAAGAGAAGAAAAAAATATATTCTAGACAATTAGAGTTCCATCCTTTAACTAATTTCTACCACAAACTCATCTTTCACTCTAAAAGATAATAGAACGTAAAAAATATATTCTATTTATCCTATTTGTATAGGGTTCAAAAAAACGAATTTATAATTCATCTACAAGATCTTTTAAAAAAACTACATTATTTAATCCCGGACATCACGTGGGTCAGTGGTAGGTGATACACCGTTATCGCCCTTTAGTTGTGGGTTCAAGTCTCGCAGCCTTGCCGGATGTGACGGGTTGCCGCACGACCTCCGGGTTGTCCTTTTATGGCAATCTAAAATAATCAAAACTAGAACTATCCAAAATACTTCAGTCCAAAATTTATAAGGAAGGTAAACACAATAGGGATCCTTTTTCCCATGTAATAACATGTGAACACCATCATCACATATTCTTTTAAAACACTAAAACATCCTAAATTACTATAAAACCTTATTGATTACATTCATGATCCCTTATTCCTTAAAGAATAATAGATATACTCCTTCAATCCATAAATGTTTTAAACCCCAAAAATGATGGAATATATAAATCATTAATAAGTTTCAAGGTAGTCAAGAATATCCAATATAATTTATCCAAATCCATCATGTATTATTCCAAAATCACTACCTTGGTATCAGAACTATATTATGGTTTATCATTCTCTCAACCATATATTTTCCAAAAATTTATCCTGCTATTTAGTCACTTTTCTTTGTTCCAGACAATCTCAAGTCCTTAATGAAATAGTACTGCATTACAATCCTTATATACTCCATAATTATTATAACAAGTACATTGTTGATACAACACTCAAATGACATAATCAACATAAGAACTCTAATCATTCCTCTTCATCTGTGGTAGTATCATAACTTGATTATTATCCAATATCATAATTTACGGCATAGTCTGATGACTATGACATAGGTTCGCGTTGTGTCCAAACTCCTTGCAAATGAAGCATTGTACATTTGAAACCATTTAATTACCCTTACAGTCACGTACTTTGTGCCCTTTTCCTCCACACTTATAACAAACTCCCATTCCATTCAGGCAAGTTCCAGGGTGTTTCTTTCCATAGTTATCACATATGGGAAAATTCTTCTTTTCCCTCTTCCCTTTATCCATATTTCTCTCTTCCATCCTTTTCTTCTATTGCTTCCCTTAAAATCCATAGGACTCAGTAAACTGTTTACTTATATTATCAACACATGATATTATTTCTTCATATGATGATAATACATGGGAGACTATTTCTCTTATAAATTTTTGCTTAAGAACATGAAAGATATGATCCTTCTTTCTCTTTGGATCATGTGCATTTCTGGAGTTCTCATTCCTTCTACTGGGCGCCATTTTTAAACAATGGCATACACTAGATTAGTTTATGAATAACAATACCTAATCCAAAACATGTAAGACACATAAAATAAATTAAATAGTTTATGGATATAATCCATAATCATAAAAATTTCTCCTTTGAGGAAGTATATACTCTTAAACCCTTCATAATGGTTTGTAAAAAAATGAGAATTATCCTAAGCATATCCCCCAGGAGTGTCGTAACCAAGAGTGAAGCAAGGCCCATTGTCAGACACTAGTTTCCGTTCGAGTCTAGCTCAAAGCTGTGTTTTCGGTTTTTACCCCTAGGTATATCTGTGCCAGAGCCGCCTCTACCTGCTCGTATCTAGACATGGATGTATTGCTCGGAAAACTCACAATATCTCTACAATACCAAAATTCTAGGAAGTTCTTCTATACTAATCTTCAAAGTCTATCTTAGGGCTATGTGCTCTAATAAGATTTTATCTTAATATAGTTTCCAAGATTATTGCTAAACTTCCTCTGATACCAACTGTAACGCCCCGACCCCAGTGACCCAGAGTTGGTGCATTATTTTAATACTTTGGCATGATTACAAGGAACCAAGTCCCGAAGAACCGATCACTTTAGCAGTCTTGTAAAATAGATTACATACATGAATATTACATTACACTTCATAACATACAAAACATCATAAATAATCTTTTATGAATTCAATTATTCCCTTTTCTTATCCCTGCATATCAATCACATTACACTTCTTGGAATCTTGGGAAAAATAAAACATAGAAAGGGGTGAGCTCAAATGCCCAGTAAGGGTAACCAATACAACGGAAATTTTCAAAAATAAGCATAAGAATTTAAGGAAATGTATAAAAGTAAAACAAAATTCTTTTAAACTCTAACTTTAGTATAATATGGCAGAAATAAAATTAAATAATTCCATTTACTTATTCACATGGATATTCTACTAATCAAATAATCACATGAAATATCACTAACCACTTTCATAATTATGGAATGCATGATTCCAAACATTAATTTCTGTGTCGAGGCCTCGTGCCAAGACCTAATGGATAACTGTAACCGGAAACCAACCTGGAGATCCTCTGTAACTGGACTCCATCCCGGAGTTCCTCTAATAACCGGACACCAACCCGGAGTGCCTCTAATAACCGGACACCAACCCAGAGTGCCTCTAATAACAGGACACCAACCCAGAGTGCCTCTAATAACCGGAGACCAACCCAGAGTTCCTCTAATAACCGGACACCAACCCGGAGGGCTTACTTTTACCGGTCCCCAACCCGGAACATACTAGTCCAACACATTCATCATAAGAAGTGGATGAAATATAACAAATTTTTTTTATATTGAAAATAGCATGAGAAATTTCAATACTTTACCCATAAACCATGAATGGTATAAAAATAACATATCCACAGTCAAATATATCACAAAACCTTCAACACAATATGGAAAATTTGTATCATGATAAATCAACTTCAAAACAAGTTGAAAATCCATTAAAGGATTTTGACAAAGAAGAGATTGATTTGTAAAACTCTTTAAGAGAAATACCCCTTTTTCATAAAAACATTTAAAAGTCACACAATTTAGAAAAGAAGTCATTTAAAGAAATTTTTGAATCAAATTATCCCATACAACTTTGAAACTTTTGAAAGGAATAAACATTTTAAAAAAACATTTATGTCCATATAAATAAATCCTTAAAAACCATTTTGATGACATGGGCATTAATAAGAAATATTTAGAAGAATAAATATTTAAAACATTTGAAATGATGTTTTAGTAAAAATTACCATAAAATAATATCTTTGAAAACTATTTCATAAAACATGTACATGGATAATAAATATGTCCTAGTATATACTTATGTAAAAACAACCTCGGATAATAAAGAGATTTTGAAATTAACCCATACTAGTTTGGTAACTTACGAAACATAAAACCCATGAAAGTGGTATCATACAATGAATATGTAAATAAACATAAATTAAAGTGTATTACACTAATAATATAATTATGGGCAGTACATACACCACACAAAAGGTAATAGTGGAAATATGGCATGAATCTCATGGGAATAAAGAGTGAGATGAAAACCCCTTACCTTGCACTTTCCTTTAGTCGCGGGTACGTTTAACCTCCTGTACGAATATCGTAGTATGGTATTAAATTATACCAGAACCATATTAATATTTATGATATCATACATGATTCATTTATGACTTTATATTACCCATTTAATAAAAATTTCCATGCTAAGTTAACATTTCGGGTAACAATCACTTTCTTTATCGTACGTGTTTTAACTTGCCACTCTTGGTTGTATCACATAGATCATTATTTAAATACATCAGGAATATAAAACATGATAAATATATCATATATATTTAGAATATAAATATGTATAATAGACATATATATCAAATGGAAAACACCGTTTATGGAGACGGTAGTCCGTACGTACGCATAAACGCTGTTTCTGTTTTCATATAGTATTGAACGGAAGTAAGTGAATAAGATGTATGTTAGTACATAAATCCTTATATATATATCTATAGTAGAATTATTATGTCATATATTACATAATCATTAGTAATATATATTTTATAATCATCGATGAATGGTGAACTTGGAAATGAATCTCATCGCGTCGTGGAGACCGTAATCCGTACGTACACACGAGCAAGAATATCATTCTTTTGATATTAAAATAATATATAATTGGATGGTATATCATATATACAGAGTAATTATCATGTTATATTTATTATTTAAATTAATTAAAAATCATTATTATATCCATCCAAATAATAATATATTGAATAACAATTACACGACGACGTGGAGACGGTAAGCCGTACGTACGCATGTATAGTGACATGTCATTTAAAGGACGGATATAATACTGAATATGGTTGTACCATATTTATAATAATATTAAAGTATATAGGAGATACTGGATTAATTATTTTAGAATGGTAATAACAATGAAAGAAGAAGTGGAAGAAGAAAGGAACTTGAAAAAGGGTGGTGAAATCATTACCCCTTCTTCGGGTTCTTTCTTTTGATTTGATCAAAATGGCTCTTTAAGATGGATTTATGAATAAAGTAAGGCCTCTAGGATGAAGTGAGGGAAGTTTAGAAAGTATTGGGTCAGAGGTTGGCCGAACCAAAAGGCTTTTAAGGTGTGTGTTAATGAGAAGGACGAGTGCCCTTTTATAAGAGGGGTGATGGGCACCTTAGGAAAATCTAGAAATATTAATTTATAATAAATTCATATTCGGTTTATAATGGCTCCAAAGTTGATTATTTAAATTTTAAGGTGGTTATAGGTCGAAAAAAACTCAACCAATAGAATTTCTACAGGTTTGGGTCATTATAATAACCTTATCTTTAAGTATTAACTATTAGTTAATTAGTTTCAGATTTACAATTTCTCTTTGTATTTTTATATTATATGGTTAATAAACTTACCATATACATCCAAGAGACCCCCAACTGGCCCATTAATGATACAATAATCATGATATAAGTCTCTCGGCCTAACCATAGATTTTTAGGAATTCAATATCAATTAATAATATACTATTTGTTTTAAAAAATCATTTATGTCAATTTTGACACTATTCAATAGTTGATTTTTGTGAAACTCCTAACAGAATGATTACTTCGAAAAAAGACAATTAAATCAATCATAATATGTCATATTATCCTAGAAAATTATTTTAACGAATTAAAAGTCTAAATTATATTTATTCTGGTATTTATAATATCAATTATTTTAATTTTTTACTATTATGGTAATTACTGCATCATCATTGTGTCATAAATAAATTAAATAATTTAATGTCTAAAAATTATAAATAAAATATCAATATCTAGGAAATTTTTTTATATTTCTAATGAATATATTTAGTCGAAAATCCAACATATATAACCTTATGTAAAAATTGTTTTTTCTAAATGATATATGCTTATGTCATTTTGGTACTTATTTTAACTTAATTAAAATAAAGTGTCCCTATCACCTTCATGGGGTCCCACAATCAACCCAAAGATTCCCATGGTCGACCATGTATCCACCGATAAGGTTAGAACACGTTTTAGGGTAATTTAGTATTATTATAATATTATTTTTAACCCTTATTTACCAGATTTACCCTTTAACCATGGTAAATAAAATATTTACCGAAGTAATTATTCAAAATGTCTAAAAATAAAAGTTACCTATTTACAAAATTTAGACATCCTGATTCCAAATATGGAATCCATTTTTCCAAATTCAAAACATAGAAGTGTCTGAAATTAATTTAAAATTAATTCCCGCTGTCAAAACAAAAAGCGTGTTTTTAAGATAAATTAACTATCAAAAGATTGATATTTGTTTATGTCCGGTTTAATTGTGAAATTATGTCCAATGACCAAAATTGTATTAAATGGTAAAAATATAATCTAAATATACTTCAAAACCTCTCAAATTCATAATTTATCACAATTAATTATTTTGATTAAAAAAGTTGTTTTAAATTAAAATTTAGTAATTTTCACTATTTATCAAAATATTAAAGTTATCCGAAAATTACCAAAATTTCACCTTAGGATAAATTCAATACTCCGAATCCAAAAATTAATTCCATTTTGAGAGATAAAATTTATAAAATTTCAAAAAGTAGGTATTACTATTCATAACGGCTAGTTTAATTTGGTTATGGTGTGTGTTAGAACTCGAAGTTGCGTACAACACACGCTACTGTATTATTCAAAGAGAAGCGTATCGTGGAAGCTTGGGATGTTTCATTTTAAATTTATGATGTCCCCATTTAGTCAAAATGTTTAAAATATTTTATTTAAAAAGGGTTCACTGTTAAAAGTTGGTAAAAGTGCAATACTGAAAATGAATTTGTTCTTACATTATGTCTAAGAAACTCAAAATATGGATTCTAAAATTATAAGGATTATATAAAGTTTAAAATTTAGTTAATACTATTCATAACCTCTTTTGAATGGCTTGTTTGGTAAGTCATGGTGCGCTTTAACTCGGTGTTGCATGTAATGCAAGTTATTGAATTATTTTGAAGAAATAACACACTATGAAATCTTGGGGTGTTACAGTTACAATAAGATCTGTATGTAACATTATATATATGTGGTATATGGGTCTGACCCTGATAAGTATAGGCAGGGATGATGATAGGGATGAGTTGTTTAAAGTGTCAATAAATAAGGTAAATGATGTTTTCCTTATTAGCCTCTTTGGTTTCATTATTCTCAGCTACCCTAGATTGGTGATACCCGATATGTGATTCATGAATATGTAATGGTTAGTCAAGGTGCCACGAGGGAAGATTACATGTGATACCTAACATCGATGTAGTGGAAGATTGTGTGGGGTCATAACCAATTTTCTTTTTTTCATGATTGATGTTTATTCTGAGATTTTAAAAAATATTGAACAACATGATCAATAGAATTAAATCAAATAATATAAACAAGGGATAAAAATATATAATCAAAGATAAGATAATCAAATACTATTTATAATTATTTTAATTAATTAACGAATTACCATGTTGGAATTTTTTCTTCATTTATGGATATGTCAACCGATCTACCTTGTACCCTCATAGAGTTGTAGGAATCAAGAGAATATTTCCTCTATATGGGATCCAAACATGTTCCAAAAATATCTAAATGTCTTTATAAGGATATATGCGTGCTAGCATGGTATATTTTATCACTGCCCTCATCTGCCTTTCATTACCATGAGAACGTCTTCCAAATCATTCACCTTGATCTCTCTATAATTGATATTGGGATGTGGAGAAAGATATCTCTATTCTTGGGTGTTTTCTTGGATAAGGGAAATCTCTAGGACTTGAATAGATTTTCTAAATTCATTGTGCACAACCAAACAAATGAATTGGATTTTAGAGAAAATAATATAAATTGGTTTATATATCACTAGGTTTAGAAATAAATAATTTCACAAGTTCCCTTTATTATTTATTTAAGCCATTTAGACCCCCATGTCAAATAATAATAATATTATTATTTCTCAACATTTTCTTAACCTGTGAATTAAATTAAATATTATTTAATCAAATAATATTAAATATTTATTATTTCTCATAAGAACATTAAACTCGGTCCTAAATTCCTCCAGAATATTAATCAAGATTTGAATAATGAGTATTTTTTTATTAAATAAGTATCACTACAATATTCCTCAAAAAATAAATAAATATATATTATATTCACTAAATAGAAAATAAATATTTATTAAATATTCTACGCACATTATATACTCTTGAATAACTAGTGAATAAATATATGTGATCACGAAAAAATGAATTATTATTAAACAACTTACAGGAAAAATATTTATTCAATTTTTAAAATAATAAATTATATTATCATTACTTAATTAAGATTCTGGATACACTTAGTGTGTGACCATCTTGGATTATTTCTATGTGGAATTAGGAAAAGCATCGTAAAGTCCAAGGTTAGAATTTAGGAACACACCAAGGTGCCTATAGAAAAAGAATTTATTGTCGTAATGACATAATAACTCATATAGATGCTTACTGTGTAATATAATACCTTCATCACAATATCTCTAATCAAGAAGGTTGTATGCTGGTGCCATCAAACTATGTGCTCGATGTCTCTTTCTTTGACTTCCTAAAAATTGAACTTTCTAATTGAACACCTTGGCCATGGATTTATTTAGGCTATATCATTTCCATAAAATCTCCTAATATATCAACTTCTCTTAAATAACAGAAGGAACAAATCCTTTCTCACAAAATTCATTAATGTAATATTAATCATGATGCACCCAATGTAACCAACCTCGACGTGAACATATTTTGTCATGGATTTGTTCAATAAATCAAATTATGAAACTCATAAAACTCATTAATAATTATATTAAAGTCTAATTATCAATACACACACCTATAGATAGGAACATCCAATGACACATATTAATATCGATTTCCTGTTGGCGGGTCTCATTCTCATAATATCCTACTGGATATTACCAAGGGAATACACCCTGAGAAGGTTCCTCATAGTCCTATAAGTCTACATCCCTTATATCTTGTATCATTTTTGTCCCTTAAATGATATCATATGGCTATAGAAAATATATTTAATAACATTATCATATCACCTCTAGGTTCTCATTATAGTAGGGAAATGTTATGTCCTTTTAGTGCGACAATAACTCTTAACAAATTATCACACACAATGTTGTGTGGAAGAAAAATCATGATTTGATTATGAGTTTATAAATATTCAAACCTATGAATACATGGTATCATAAAGTACACAGAATTTTTTTATAGGTTATTAACACCAATAGACTCTCACTTATACTAGAGATAAATTCTAATAAGATTTAGTCTACTATCTCTCACATGATACTCATGCTTCTGCTGAAATAGGCCTTTAGTCAAGGGGTTCTCCACATTCTCTTTCATGGGTAATCTACTTACTACAAATTTACCCCTCTTATAAAATCCCTTAAGAGGTGATACTTCCATAGTATCTAATTTGTCCGTTGTTGTGACATTGACTCTTTTTAAAGAGGAACCACTATAGTATTATCATAATATAATGTGATAGGGTCTTTATTACTAGGTGCCACATCAACATCCTATACAAAGTTCTATATCCAAACAGCATCCTCAGTTGCATTAAAAGCCTCTATATACTCAGATTCCACTGTAGAATTAGAGAAAACTAGATTATTGGAACTCTTCTAGCTTATGGATAATCTATTGATATACAAAACATAGCATGATTATGCTTTTGGATCATTTATATCTATCTAAAAACTAGCATCAGTATAACCCTTGATGACCACCTTCTTGTCTCCACCATACACCAGGAACATATCCTTAGTTATTCTCAGAAAATTATAAATAGCCTTAATAGTAGACTAATTTTTTCCTCCTAGATGTTCTTGATATCATCCTACCATACTCAGTGCCTAGGAAACATTAAGTCGACTACATGACAAGTAATACATGATGGATCCTACAATATAAGCGTATGGGATCTTACTCATTCTTTGTTTTTCTTATTGGGTTTTAGGATAAATTTTCATAATATGTTGTAAAACATGTGACACTAGAACCAATCCCCTCTTGGATTATTCCATAATTAATATCTTTAGTATTTGTTCAATATATATACATTAACTTAGTTCAATTAGCCTTTTGGATATATCATGAATGATCTTGATCCCTAAAATATGGGCTGCTTCACCAAATTCCTTCATGGAAAAAAATTTGTGTAAAAAATTATTAGCAGACTGTAATACTTGTATGTCATTTCCAATAAGTAATATTTCATCAACATGTAATAGTAGTATGACAACCGAATTTCCACTAAACCTCTGGTAAACACATGGCTCACATTAACTTTAAATGAAACCATGTTATTTTATGGATTCATCGAGTAGAATGTTCCACGACCTGGATGCTTTCTTCAATCCATAAATGAATCTCTATAGCTTAAAAATAATTTTGGAATCACCTGGATTCACAAACCCTTATGTTTTTGTCTTATAGACATCTTCTTGAAGGTTCCAATTAAGGAATATAGTTTTGACATCCATCTTTCAAATATCATAGTCATGGTAGGATTCTATAGAATGTATAATTATGATAGATTTAAACATGGAAATTAGTGAAAATGTTTAATTTTATACAATTACTTGATTTTTTTTGAATCCTTTATCCTTTAGTCTTCCATTATTGGTATTTACTTTACCTTCCATGTTCAGTTTTCTCATGAAAATCCATTTGAACGTAATGGGATTTACATCATCTGGTGCATTGACCATAACCCAAATTTAGTTATGATATATGGAATCCATTTTATAATTCATGGATTCTTTCCATATTGATGTTTCTGATATTTTTACTACCTCTTTGTAGGATAGTTGGTCATCATTGTAAACCAATAATGATTCACCATCTTTGGTGACTAGAAAACCATATATATCTGGTTCTCTTGCCTCTCTTTCAATCCTATGTTGTACTTGTGTTTCAATAACTAGTTGTTCATTTGTACCTATGGAATATATTCCTATACCAACTCATGTGTTTCTTGAGAATCAAATTCATCAAAGTCAATCTTTCTCCCAGTATCCTTTTTATGTATGTAATCCCTATCAAGAAAGAAATATTTTTTGGAAACATCCACTTTCTTGTCTGAGGGGTTTTATAGGTAGTACCCATTTGTTTGCTTAGGATACCCTATAAATATAAACTTTCCCCCCAGGTTGATAGCTTGTTTTCTCATAAATTATTATCAAATGTCCCTTAACCCCTTACATGTATATGAGAAAAAATGGGTTTCTTTACACTCCATAAATCTAAAGGAATTCCATTTTAATCTTTAGTTGGTACTCGGTTTAATGTGTATGCCATTTTTTGTAAAGAATATCCCCTAAAAGATAATATAATATATACATAACTCATCATCGACCTTACCTTGTCTAACATGGTACGATTCCTCTATTAACTAACACTATTCCAATGTGGTGTGTAAGGTGGAGTGAGTTGAGATATAATCCCAAACTCTCGTAGATTGCTGATAAACTTTTGGTTATGATATTCACCACCTTGATCTGAAAAAATCATATTGATATTAATTCCAAGATGATTCTGGAATTAAATATTGAATTATTTGAAATTCTCAATGGAGTCATACATATACCACATCAATTAGATATATCCATATTTACTCAATTTATCAATAAAAATTATGAAGTAAGAATATCCACCACTATCCTTTACTAAAAATGGTCCACACATATCAGTGGGTACCAATCTTATAATCTCGATGACCCTTTCACCCTATCTAATGAATAGTTGTTTGTTCATTTTTTATTATAAACAATCATGAAATATTTCAAGTGGTTTTAGGTCAGATGAGTACAAATAACCATCTTGAAAAATATTTGTCATACTCTTCTCATTTACATGACCAAGATTGTGATTCCAAAGCTGGGTGTAATATGATTCATGTGAGAATGATTCATAATCAATTTCCAATACTTTGTTTTCATAATATAATATATAATGGCCATAATTTAAATTTTCCATATGATAACATATGTTCTCCTTATAAAAGAAACAACTTTTATTTCCAAACATGAAAATAAAACCATCTTCATCTAGGAATGATATAGAAATTATGTTCTTGGGAACCATTAGTACATAATAAAAAATCTGTTAAATCAAAAATCATTCACGTTTGAAATTAATTGTCATATCCACTAATGACCGGGGTAGCAAGCCTCACACCCTTATCATCTCTTAGATCCACCTCTCCATATGTAATCTTTCAAGATATACTTGGTTACTATGTTTACATATAGATGTGAACACTGCAGGTTGTATCTAATACCCAATGTGTAGATATTGAAATATTACACTTGATAACAAATTCACCATTAGATTCTTATTGCTTCTGGGTAAAATTCCTATTCTAGTGGCCTATTTATCCACATATAAAACATACTTCCATTTTATCCTTACCCTACATCTAGATCTTCCTCTTCTTGGAAGGAAGGTGCTTAGGAGCTTTGGATTTGTTATAAATCTTGGACCCCTTTTCCTTGTTCTTACTTGTCCTATTCAACATAACACTACTACAAAATAGTCATATAACTGCACTAAAATGGTATTTATCAGTGCTAGAGTAGTTCTAAATACTGGAGTGAGATTAAAATACCTATTCGTTTATCAGTTCTTTTTTAATCATTGATAAAGGATGTATTTATCATCTCTTTTAGAAGCATTTATAAAGGGTAATAATGTACTGTGTCATAACATGCACACTGTAACACCAGCGTAGTGTGTTCAAAAAAACACCACAACAACAAAATTACAAAAAAATTACCAAAATCAAGTACAAATAAATAATTTAAATAAAATAATATTTTCAACACAAATACAAAGAAAAACACTATATTATTAACATTTCAATCATTGGTTTATAAAATTACATAAGTATAAATTATTACAGACATTCAAAAATTTCAGTCTTCCTTTTCATTTTGATCATAAATTCTAATCAAGTAAAATAGTAACATGTATAGGAAAACAATTCTTATGTTAGTAATAACATAAATTGTTTAATTTAAACTAAAATTTGATTCATTTAAGGAACTCTGTTTATCAGATTGATTTTCAGTTGATTCTTTCATGTAAAACCATTTCTTTTTAATATTCAAGAATTATCTATGTCAAAATTAACTAAATAACTATACGATATAAAATGAAAAGTAAATTAATTAAGTAATAGTAGAAATAATGATGAAAAACATGGTTTGTTTGATCAGTTTTGGCGATGTGATCTGCGTTTCAAGATAAAATGATACTTATGTAATGAAAAGATGCATTTTGAGTCATATCAGTCACAATTTATGTAAAATTGAGGTGTGGATGATTTTTATACATCTCAAATGACCTTTGGATCATTTTGATAAAGTATTATAACAACTCAAATGTGTTTTCTCAGTTTTGAGAATGTTGCTTGAATTTTTTACTAAAATTTCATTTTAAACTATAAACACACAATTTGAATCATATCAGTCACATCCTATGTATGTTTTACATGAAACAAATTAATACATGACAAAAATGAATTATGAATTATTTTACTAAATTATAAATGCAATCAGATCTTGTTTGCTCAATTTTCAGTGAGTGACACTTTTTGAACTAAATTGTTAGTTTTAAAATGATAACAGAAACATTGAGTCATACCAGACACATTATGTATTGTATTGATCTGTGTGTGATTCCTAAATATCACAAATTAATTATATATCATTTTCATAAATTATCAAAACAATTTGAAATCATTTTATTGGTTTTCATTAAGTCATTTTTCCTTTTTACTAAAATTAATGTCAATTTTAAATACAAATATGCACTTGGCATCATATCTGTCACACAATTCATTGGATAGTAGTGTGGATAATTATTAAATATCCCAAATAGATTATTTATTAATTTTATAAAGTATAACAACAATTTGAATTTTTTTACTCAGTTTTGAGTGTGTCACTTTTCATTTTTAATAAAAAGTCATTTTAAACTCTAAACATGTACTTTGACTGATACCAATCACATATTGTATAGGTTTGACATGAGACCAATTCATACATGTCAAAATTAACTTTTAAATCAATTTTATAAATTATCAAGAAAATACCAGCATGTTTTCTCAGTTTTTAGTGACTGGTATTTTTTGAACTAA
This sequence comes from Viscum album, assembly GCA_963277665.1. NCBI lineage: Eukaryota > Viridiplantae > Streptophyta > Magnoliopsida > Santalales > Viscaceae > Viscum > Viscum album. The sequence goes on along the minus strand of OY728156.1, from coordinate 1,199,186,106 downwards.
ATTATCGATTTTAAACTAATAAGAGACACATTGAGTCATACCAGGAACATTGTGTATTTTATTGAGGTTTGGATGATTACTAACCATAAAAATGACTTATTTATCTTTTAAATAATGTATCAAAACAATATTAATGTGATTTCTTGGTTTTGAGTAGGTCAGTTTTCCTTTTTACGAAAATTGATTTCATTTTTAAATAAAAAGATGCACTTTGAGTCATACCAGTCACACTGTGTGTCAGATTGTGGTATAGAAATTTATTACAGGTCTCAAATTACTTATGGATCATTTTAATAATGTATAAAAATATTTTAAATGAATTTTATTAATTTTTTGTACATTACTTGTTTTTTCTACTAAAATTTCATTTTAAACTGGAAACATGCACTATGAACCGTATTGATAACATTGTGTCTCGGTTTTACATGAGACTGATTCCTACATGTAAAAAATGACTTATAAATAAATTTACTAAATTATAAATAAAATATGAGTATACTTTATTTGTTTTTAATTAATGTTATTTTTTTGAACTAAACTTTCTATTTTGAACTGATAATAGACACATTAAGTCACAGTGGTCACACCATGCACCAAATTGATGTGAGAATGATTCTTACTTGTCAAAAATTACTTATGGATCATTCCCCTAAGGTATAAAAATAATAAGAAAATGTTTTAATAGATTTTAGTATTTTATTTGTCCTTTTTACTAAAATTAGTTTCAATTTTTTAAAAAAATCACTTAGAGTCATATTAGTCACAACATTTGTCGGATTGAGGTGTGGTTGATTCTTACACATCCCAAAGTCTCAAAAAAAATATTGACTACCAATTTTAACATGTTTTCATTGCATTTCTATATCGAACTACTATCACTTCATATTGAATCAATTTTCTTGGCTAAAAAACCTTTCTCGTTATTGAAATTAAGAAGAGAAGAGGAAGTTCATGTTCCCATTATATCCTAAGAAGTCGCCACAATGGTAACATGAGCTTACTCTACTATTATCGATTTCAATAATGATAATTTTTTTTATCTAACAACATTGAATCAATATGTATGGTTGGTGGTTCAACAAATAAAGGCAATGAAAATGGAAAACATGGTTATATTAGCAGAAATAATCATTGTATCTCTTATGTGGATTTTTGTAGGTAGTTTAAAGAATAATATGACTTCCCAAAATATCGGTGAAAAAAATTAAGAATTAGATAAAAATGATAAGGAAATTAACTTATAAATAGTAGATAAAATGATGAAAAAATTAAATAAATAAGTAGTAATATTTCACCTTTTCTTGGTGGTTTTATGCATTCTTGACGCATTTCCTTATTTCCATTGTCTCAGTTATAGGCTCTAAGTCCAATAACTTGTGAGCATGAGGCACATAAAAAACCACCTCAAATTTAAAAAAATAATATACTTGTACAAGAAAACAAGTATTATATTATTAATACTAAAATAAATAAATTAAACATAAATTTGAAAAAATAAATTAATTCTATAGATAATTATTTTACTTTGAAAACATTGTTGACCATAGGGATATACCGAAGGTAAAGCGATAATGATTATAAAAAACACCAATATATCTTTCCAAACAATCGATCAATGAGTGAGAATGATGAGGATAAAATAAGAAACATTTCATTGATGCTTTGAAACATATAATAGAAAGTAAATATATCCTATTGAATTCCTAAAATATTCATGTTTTATAATAAATAAATAAATACACATAAGATATTAATTATCAATGGTAAAAATTATAGATAGTTATAATAAGGTAAACTCAAAATTTTATTGTTTCAAATAATTTCAGTTTTATTTGATGAAAATGGGAAATTGAATTTAATAAAATAATTAAACCACTATGGTAGGTGTTATCCTCTGAATTCATCCAATGGTGAAAGTTATAGACAATTCTCATCCTCGTCATATCATCTTATGGATAGTTATCATTGTATTTTTTTTATTTCGAACTCATCCTCTATCTCTTGTGGACATGAACCTATGTTACTTGAAATACTCAAAGAAGTATTCATCCATATAATGACTCCTTCTTAGAGTAGTACAAGTAACATAAAAGAGACGAGGGTAAGTCTAAAGAAAAAAATTATAATAATAACTATTCGGGAGATTAAAGTGATGAGGATCATATTTGTGCTCTATTGTATTCTCTAAAAGGGGTAATTCAGCCCATTTTTTAGAATTAAATGGATGGAAATTAGATATTCTTAAGGGTGGAACCAAAAATACAATGTTAAAGAATGATATATTTTTTATGGATTAACGTAAAACATACATATTTCTTATAAGATGTTTTATTAAAGAAATGAAGTGACTTTTAAGAGTTATTAATGATTGGGTTATCATTTCAAAGATGCGTATATTTTTATCAACTGCAAAAAATAAAATCATGGGTGAAATCAATGAATAAAATGTCCTTGGTGATTGGAATATTTTTATGAAAAATCAAAAGAGTAGGGATCTAAAAAATTATTTTTTCCCAAGTAGAGACTAAATCATTTTGAGAGGCTGCCAAGGATAATAATTGGATCAAATATATGCATGAGGATCTTGATACGAATATGAACAATGTGACATGGGGATTTGTTCTAAGGTTAGAAGACATAAATGTGATCAAAACCAAGTGGGTGTTTAGTAATAAACTAATTGAATATGGAAAAGTGGCTTAAAATAAATAATGGATAGTGTGAAAGGGGAACTCCAAGATCAAAATAATGTATATTTATGATAAATTTACTCCCATATCCTAGTTGGAAAATATTTAATTATTTTTATCTATTTCACTGAAAATGTTGTTAAAAGTATACAAAATAGATTTCAAACCTATGTTCCTCAATGAAATTATTAAGTGGTTAGTATACATTGAGAAATCATATGGGTTTATTCTAGATAAAAATGAGATAAAGGTGTGTTATTTAAAGAATTATTTTTATAAGATAAAGAAATCACTGAGGAGATGGTATTTAAGGTTGGATCAATTCCTAAGAAATCTTGGTTTTTAGCGAGGTAGAATTGATCAAACCTTATACATCAAGAAGGAGAATGATAAAGGGATGTTGGTACTAATATATGTCAAATACGTAATATTTTATGATTAGAAAAAGCACAATGAAAATTTTTTTAGATCATATGTGGTACAATATCGAGATGTCTATGATTGGTGAAACATTTTCCTTGGTTTATAGGTGAATCAATGAAAACAAGGAACATTAATTTCTCAATAAAAATATTATAAAGTGGTTCCCACGTTATTTTCAATGGAATATTCCAAACCAATGACATATTTTTCCACTATATGGATGAATTTTTCAAGATTTGATGATTTCATAGAGGTATATGTCATGGAATATAGGTATTGAGAGCCTATTATACCTCACAAAAACATTACCCAATATTTGGTTTGATATATTTCAAGTCTCAATGTACCAATTTTTTTCCAAGGAGAGCCACATGCTATCGGGGAAGACAATACTTAAATATATCTAAAAAATATTGAGTTTTGGGTTGTTTTATTACAGGATAGTGTGACTAGACTTTTTAGTATATACAGATGTGGGCTGTGAAGGTATAATAGATAACCAAGGGAAATTATAGATATTGAAAATCTTGGATTTTTTTTAAGCGTTGGTTTTGTTCAACCCATGAATCGCTCGATCCTTGGATTCGAGCCTTGGAATAGTTGCAGCCTTGATTCTAGCCTAGATTCGATGTTGGATTCAATAACATGGAGCATCGGTAGTATGTTGCTTCCATGGTGAGATTTGAATATTGAGAAATAGTTTGTGATTTTTAGGGTTTAATAAATATATTGTGACACTTTTATCAGTGCATTCAAAAAACTATTGTTAAAGATACCTTTTATCAGCACTATGTTATTAAGCATTGAATCTTTATCAAACTTTTTTTAGAGCTGATAAATCTATATTTTTATCAGTTCTAAAAAATCACAGATAAAAACTTCTAATACTATTAAAAAAAATTAAGAAAAGTATAATTATTATATATAATTATAATACTTTTTATTATACATTTATTAAAATAATAATTTAACAATTCAGTGAATATATAATTATTAATTTATAATTATTTAAATACTTTAAAAATTATATTTATATCTTTATATATATATTTATATTTATATATATATTTATATATAAAAATATAATAAATATATTCATTATTAAAATAATTTTATTATAATTTTATAATTATTTGTTTATAATTATATAAATAGATTTTAAAAAAATATTATTTATTTATTTATAATTATAAATATATAAAAAACTTAAATATACCTTTATAAATATATTTATTTATAAAAAAAATTTAAAAAAATATTTTTAAAATTATTAATGATTATTCATTCTTAAGTGAATACATGTTGAAAATGAGAAAAATTGATTAATTTAAAATGTGTACAATATTGAAAATTAAAATAAGTTTAATTAATATAAATCATTAAAAATGGATATATATTGAAATAAATATGAATACATATTTAAAATAGTAAAACATAGTATATATATATAATAAATAATATAAATTATTTAAATTCCCAAAAACATATTTGTGTGTGTGCATATATATTCAAATGCATTAATTATGTATATTTGAAAGAAAATACATTTTATCTATGTTATGTTGAAAAATAAAATGAAATTCAATTATGTCCAATACTCAATGCAATTAGCCAATATTTTTAATTCAAATTATTTTTTAATTATAAACTATTATTCCCCCAATATATTTTTATTTAATATAAATCATAAATAATATTTTTATTATATAAATCATATATATGTACACTTATATATCTCTATGTATTTAATAAATACTATTCATTAATATTATCAATAATTATTTAGTAAATAAAATGTTTAATATTTTTCTCAATTTACTAATTTTTAATTTACATATATCTATATATTTAATATATACATTTTATAATTTATATATAGTATAATAAACTTATTCATTTTTATCAATAATTATTTAATTAATAAAAAATTTGAATTTTTTTTAATAATTTTTTTTATTTATTATTTATTTAATTATTTCATTTTATTCGTAATTTTATCAATGCTAAAAAAGCACAGATACATGATTCCTTTATAAGTTCTAAAAATACTGCAATGATAAATGGTTTCATATATCAGCGCTAAACATAAAGCACTAATAAAGGTGACCCTTTATTAGTGCTAAAGAAAATGCAATGATAATGGTTGAATTTTATCTACGCTAAAAAAAGTGTTAATAAAGGTTTCCTTTTATCATCACTAGAAAAAAATGATAAAAGGTATCCTTTATCAGTTCTTGTTTTAGCACTGATAAAGTGTAACTTTATCACTTCTTTTTAATAGAGTTCATAAAGGTCGGTGCTATTAAAGGCTTGTTTTGTATTAGTGTAATGACCACGGGTTTATCATGCCCCATGTACTTATCCACTTAGAGAATCAAAGTAATAATTTTTAAAGACTCTTCTCATTATTATGCATATTTTAATTAACAATAAAATTGGGAAAGTTCTTGGGAAGTGATGAAAGTATGAGATATGTACGCAACTCATCCGGGAATTTAATCACAAAGATGTCTAAGTGTTCAATGTATCTAGTAATCTTGACTACATGAGGCCCATATTGTGAAGAATCTCCAAGCTAAATTATAAACAAATAATTGGAGATCTCATACCTCTCTTGTCTCTCCTTCTCTTGATAGTGATCCTAAAGGTGAGGTATCATGTTTTACACATCCATGTCCTCATGTTACTTCAAAATATCATCGGTTATGAATGATAGCATGAAACAATGAACATTTGTAACATCATTCATATTTTTCTCATAGAGAGATAATTCTTCATCCCTAGCCTCTTTACTAGGTTATTTAGTAATAGGTTCTTCCAGTACACATAATTTTCTTTCATAGAAAAGGACAACGCGTATGAGCCTTTGGCAGTCATGTAAATTTTTGACGGTGACAAGGTTTTCCTTCTCAAGTATGGATCACAACAATATGATTGATTTCGTTTTAATGTTTTTTATAGAAATAATATTATCATAATTTTAGTTCTTTATCAGATTAAATTTAGACAAATAAATAAATATTATATTTATTATTCTCCCAATATTTTATCAAAACCCAATCTCCCTCACCATTGGCTTCATAATATCCTATTTTTTGGACATTTTAGTGGAGAGGATCCATATTCCCCTTCTCATTACCACAAATTTGGTTGGTCAAGAAACATGAATGGTTTTAGGTAGGCATTCCAAATTCTATTTTCATAAACTCATAGTTACTTGATCTATTGAGTGGACTCCCCAATCCTGAAATCCTGATATTAGATTTCCTCAACCCTTGAATCTTAGTTACACCAAGTCCGGATTTGGAATTCAACCCTTGATGTAGAATAAGTAAAGTCAAACCAAAACATCATGTTAGAATTCCCCAATAATTGAAAGCACTCCAAATTTGGTTGGTCATGCACTTTTAACTATGGTTTAATTCTAACTGAAGTTGTGGAAGTTTATACTACATTAATGTATATTATTGAGTTATTTTATCCTTTTATGCATAAATTTCCAATTATTATCTTTATCACATTCTTGATAATATTACGTTTAATTACTTAAGTGATTAACTATTCCTTAGATAATATTTATGCATAAGAAAATTTATTTTAGTTCTATCTTGTATGATCCTTAATTTCATTAATTCATGTGATTGTGAAAAAACATCCATAATGAAATAACCATGAACCTTACAAAAATAAAATAATTAAGTGGTATGATCCTGAAATTTTACTACTGGTTAGTTTATCTAGCAGTTGATAAACTAACCATTGACCTAGTGGAAAACACCTTAATCCAATTAGGGTTCACGTTACATCTTCCCAACTGCCCACCTGTGTATCCCTCTAGGATGGGTTTTTCCTCAACTCCAAACTTAAACCACCTCCACTAGCTTAGGATTACATATGCTTTTATTCCAACGTATGTGAGGTGAAAAGTATTTGCGTAAAAGAATCCATGGGAATTAAGGACCTTAAATAATAATAGGAGAGAAGGAATGCGTGAAAAAAATTTAATCTAATAATAAATTAAATTTATCTATTCACATACAAATGTATGGTATATTCTCAAGTTCATCCACGTACAAGAAACTAATTACACATTTAATAAAACTAGTATTCAATTCTCAATTGTTCTTATTTATGATAAATAACACTTGAATAAATTAATTATCTTCTTTAATTAATCAATTATTTAATCTAAATTATCATATAAATTCCCTTGATATTCTCATCCATAATTTTTTTAAATAAATTAAATAAATTTATTTTAAAATAACTATGTACATAAATGTACTTAGGTGGAAACATGTTGAATATATTTTTAAATCTACCGAACGTGTATTATACCTATATACTATTTACTCTTGTGATATATGGAATAAATGACTTATCATGTAGTTTAATGACATGTATTATCAGCTTAATTATTACAAATATTTCATGTTTTTTCGGTCATGTGTTTTGCTACAATGCATATAGAGTAACAATTATAATATGACTTATAAGTGATATAATGATCTGAAAATTACATGAATATTAATAAAAAATTTATATAGGAATATTAAAAACCATCACATGGAATGTCCTATCAACTTAATGATTGTACATAAGAACATGTCAATAAGGTTTACATAGTATAATAAATAAATTTTAAATCATCATAATTTGGTATAAGTACATAGTTCGTAATGGTGAGCTACATGGCATTTACGTATCTCACTATCTTTCCAAGGTACACACCTAGGTATTAGGTATGTAAATTGTGCCTCAGAAAATTGGATTACGTGCATGTATAAGTGACTACATAGTGTGTGGTCTCTGGGTTACATGCTCACTATTCATGTAGGTCATGTATGGTATAACACATCCCGACTGTGACTCAAATGGACTACATACTGTGTACGTGGAATACACGGTGTGAACTAAAGATGATTGTGTGCTAGGTTGGACTAGTCAACACATGGTGTACGAAATAAATTCACCATGTGCCATCAATGCACACAGTTTGAATTAATTTCTAAATTAATTCCTGACTCATTGAACACAAGTACATGGTGAGTAACTTCGGTTACATGAAGTTTACTCCTATGTAATCTATCCAGAATCCTTGGCACCTCCGATTGAGTTCCATGATTTTATTTCATTCATAAAACTAATCATTTTGATTAGATCTATGAGAAACAAACAAGGAAGAAAAAGATCTTGAAATTTGGATTAAAAGAAATATTAAAATTGAATTTAAAACTGAATGAAAAAATAAAAAATAAATCAACGATATTTAAATAATTTTAAATAATTATGTGACCACTTTTATACTACTTATAGGTTTTGGGTGTAGTAGAAGTGTTCAATTAGTCATATCCATGTTTTATTTTTGTTATTATCGATGATTAATCTGAGATTTTACACAACATTGAACTTCATGATCAATGTAATTAAATCAAAAAATATAGAAAAGGGATAAAATTATAGAACCAGTGATAGGATCACCACATATTATTTATAATCAACTTAATAAATTAAAAAATTACCTCGTTGTAATTATTTCTTCATGATGGGTCAATCAACATATCTGAATTGTACAGTCATTGTGTAGTAAGAATCAAGAGTATATTTCCTCTACCAGTGATCCACATGTTTTCCACAAATATATAAACATAATCGTAGGGATCTCTTAGTCCTATCATGGTGTATCCTATTGCTCATATCTTCCTCCTTTGATCGCCACAATAAACGCTTACAACTTGTTCTACTTGATCTCTCTAAACTTGAGAGTGGGAGGTGTAAGAAGTTCACTCTCTGTTCATGGAAACATTTTTGGAGAAGGGATATTTATGGACATGAGGGGATTATATAAATCCATTGTACACAACCAAAAAAATGAATTGGCTCTCCGATAAAATAATATAATTGGGTATATCTTTCTTTACGGTTATAAATAAATAATTAGACATGTTCCCTTTATTGTCTATTTAATCCATGTGGAAACCCATTTCAAATTATAGTAATAATATTATTATTTCTTGAGCTACACATTACTTGTGAATTAAATTAAATATTATTTAATTAAATAATATTCAATAATTATTATTTATCATCAGACCATTAAACTCAGTCTTACATTCCTCCAAAATATTTATCATACCTTGAATAATGACTATTTATTTATTAAATAAACATCAATGCATTATTATCCAATAAATAAATAAATATTACATTCAATAAATAGAAAATAAATATTTATTAAATAATTTGATCACATTATATTATCTCAAATAAATTGTGATGAAATATATGATATTTAGAAAACATGAATAATTATCAAACCATGTGCGTGAATAATATTTATTCAACTTGTTAGATATATAATATTATTATTATTATTTAACTAAGATTCTGGATACACTTAGTGTGTATCCCTCTAGGACTCTTTCTCAGTGGCATTATGAGAAGCAGCCTTAAGTCCAAGGTTAGAATCTAGAAATATGCCAAGGCACCCATAGAGAAAGAAGTTAATGCAGAAATGACATAATACCTTATACATACACTTACTCTATAATATAATCCCTTTATCATGAAATATGTAATCAAACAGGTTGCATGTAGATGCCATAAACATATGTGTTTGATGTCTCTTTCATTGAATTCCTAAAAATTGAATATTATTATATAACACCATGTCAATGGATTTATTTTAGATATATAATTTCCATCTAATAGCCTGAAATATCATATTCCATTAAAGAACATAAGGGTAAAAACCTTTTTTGAATTACTCATTAATTTAATATTACTCATAACACACCCAACATATCATACATTGTCCTAAACATATCTTTTCATTGTTTTCACCAATACACAAAACTACATGACTCATAATACTCATTAATAATAATATTAAAGTCTAAGGATCAATACACATATCCAAAAATAGAAAAATCCAATGAAACATATAAATATGTATTTTCTACCACTAGGTGTCATTATTATAATATTCCATTAGATATTTCTAAGGTAATAAATCATGAGAAGGTGCCTCATAGTCCCATGATTCTCCACCCTTGATATACTGTATCATTTTTGTCCCTCGAATGATATCATCTGGATATAGAAGATATATTTAAGAATAGTGTCGTAGCACTTTTGTGTTCTCATCATAATTGGGAACTACTATGACCCTTTACTATGACAGCTACTCTTAAGACATTATCAAATACAATTCTATGCAGAAGAATAATCATTATGGGATGAAGAGTTTATTAATATTCAAAACTATGATTATAGGTTACTATAATGTATACATAAGTTGGTTCTAGGGAACTAACTCCAAAACTTTGAGGCTAGGTGATACTTAATACCTGACCCTGAAATGGTGTGGGAGGGGAGTGTAAGGGTGGTGAGATGCACTGACTGTTACGAATTTCCCTATCTATAATATATATATATATATATATATACAGTTATGGTTATTTGATCATTGTATTGGAATTAATTAGTTTTCCACCTAGACGTCTTCCAGTGGAGCATCGGGAGGGCGTCGACATAGTCCCACATGATCAAGCACAGGAAGAGACCCCAAAGGGTCGAGATGAGATCCTATAGGGTTAGTATGATCATGATCTATAGGTACAAGTTCCGGTATAGGCAGGATAGCCATAGATGGCAGACTTTGGTCTATGGATTGATGAGTAGCTTAAGGAGATCCTAGTTTTTGTCATATAAGGTATAGATAAGGAAGCTTAGGGAGATGATCCATATATGGAATAATTTTCTAGTGAGTCCCAATAGCATCACCCACCATTGTTCTAGGGTGAGGGTGGACTAAAAGTAGTAGAGAAATGGATTGATTCAGTACAAAAAATCTTTGATCCACATGAGAAACCCCCATGTAAGAGGGTGAAACTGGTGATGTATATGCTCAGAGGACCAGAAAAGCACTGGTGGTATGTACATGTATAGGAAGGAAAACATGAGGAACTACCTAGGAAGGACTTCAATTATAGGTTCTTTGAACACTTATTTTCGAAGATGCTGAGGGAATACTGATCCCATGAGTTTATGAATATTTGGTAGGGGTACATCAATCATAGACTATGCATCCAATTTCACTAACCTATCGCATTTTCCACCTTCTATGGTGGGAAATGACATCACTCAAGTTAGTCTATTTTAGGATGGATTATGGAATTCAATTAGTGTTCAGGTGAATATTTTCATACTAACATCCTTTTCAGATACATTAAATCAGACGCTCATAGGGAATTGGAACATGACAGACTAGTCATATTTAAGCTGGGTGATGACGCCAGGTCAGTTGAGTGGTGATGCTTTAGGTAGTTAGAATTACGGCCCTAGGGAGTCTTAGCAGGTGAGTTTGGAAAAATATTTAAGAAAAACACTAAGGAGTGGGTCTTCAGCAGTGTTCTTATAGTGCTGTCATCTAGGACATGTTTGGACCCAGTGTGATCAGGTTCCAAAGGAGTGTTGGGTATACAAATAGATGGGTCATTTGGAGAGGTTATGTTGGAAACATTCTCGGATGGATTGGATCCAAGGAATGGGGTGGACTTAGGGATATGATGTCGGACCGAGAGTGGTAACAGGAGCAGGTATTTGAGATTCAACTATATACGAAGGTCACAGAAAAGATAGAGAGACCCAATAAGGGGGTCAGTCGTCGGTATCAGGTGCAGCTCCATAGGGAGTCTAGGCCAATGGCATTCATACTTCATGAAAAGTTCACATAATTGATATAATATGAGTAGAGAAGGTTTAGGAGATAATAACAGTTAGAGGTATGTCATAATTATATTCATGATAGGGTTTCCTTTTCTTTTGGTATTTATCCAATCTTGGTGAATGAGGTGCATGAGTATGGTTTTTGGATTGACCAAGTATTTTTTAGTATGTTGGAATCTATTATTATGAGTTATATATATATATATATATATATATGAGGTGAATAGTAATTTGGGCATTGATGTGATACGAGTTCTATATTAGGTGCTTAGGCATCTAGATTTTTATGGGCACGCATATGTATATATTATACAGGAATAGTTTCTTGCATTTGTTGAGATACAAGATCTATGGATACCTAGAAAGGTGTATGTTTTGATAAATGTCCTTTATGACATGTAAACTTTGGGAGTCTGAGGAGATGTGTGACCTGAGGGGTGTCAGATATGATATGGGTATGATTTCAGAACCTGGTGAAGTATAATAATGATTAAGTTTCATGGGAGGAATCTTGAGTCCAATTATGGTCGATGAACCATTTGAATATTTGTTTTTCGATCAGAATTGATAGGGTAGGTAACTTCTATGGTGGTGAGCGCCTTGAGGGAAGTTTATATCTGACTGATAACTAAGGTAGACCGGGTTGATAATGAGGATATGGGTATGTTCACTACCATATCTGGGTAAATCATTATAGCATAGGGATGAGCTATGTCAAGGTGTAGAGGTTGTAACATCCCTGATTTTTAATTAGGTCTAAAATCCCCAACCTGCATGAATTTTTGTAGTTCGGAAAGTTAGAAAAATTTATTTTGATCTTTGAAACCTAATTCCAAGAGTTTTATTGACCTAAAACCTTATTTTTAGATGTGTTTTAAGGCTCGATAAGTTCTTTAGGTTTTTAAGTGATATTCTAGTGAATCATGGCCCGAAAACTATATTTTGGGAAATCGTGGACATAGGTGGACGGTTGGCAGAAATAATGTAGCCTCTCTGGTGTTACTGTACTTACCACCATGGGCACTAGATATGGGTTGAATAACCATGTTGGTGGAGGGATGACCATGAGAAACCAAATCATTTTTTAATAGAGGTAATTTTAATGGTTTTCACATGGTTTGGAAAATGGTGTGCCTAACCCATGCGAGTGTGGTGCTTGAGAAATGAGTATCATAGGGTTGGTGAATGGTTAGCCAAACCATACGGCCAAACCACGAGGCTCATTTATTTGAGTGAAATTCCCAAAATAATCATCATTACTTATTATATTTTCCTCCTAATTTATTTCTATTTCATCCACACGCAGTAGGTGGGTCTTCATTTTCTATCCGTCATAATATTTGAGCCAACTTCTTCCTATGATCTTTGATTCTTGATTTGTTGGTCGCGTTGGAACTAGATTGGGAATACCATCAATCCACTAGCATCTATTTTCTATTTATCTCACCACACAGAATGCTAAATCTGTTTGATATCGTCTTCCCTATTTTTAGTTTAAGCTTATAAAACATCCATTTTTATTATTTTGACTCATGTTAGAGGATTATATCAAATGAGGGAGTGCGTAATAGTATAAGGGAGGTGGTTCCTAGTTGTATCCTTGATTTTGAGAGTGTTTTGAGGATAAATTCTAATATTACCATCTATGTTGTTTGAGTAAGTCCCTAATTAATTAAATTCATTCTTTAAAATTTATTTAAATAGTCATATGAGATACCTATGGGCACGATCATGCTTCACTAAAAATCTTCAATCCAGGTTAGGGTCTTGGACCGACATGGGAAGCTAAGCTAGGTGTGTAATTTAATTTAATTTAATTGCTTATATTGATAAAGTTGGTTCCATGGGAATGTGATGGTCATGGATAGAGGATTATGTTAATGTTGATTTCCTGGATAGAGGTGACGTAGTTTTTCAGGTTAGGATTTTCCCATACTTTCATGGTATGGGGATGATCACTAGGTTGAGGCGACATGGTCATCATATTGAGGAAATGAGGTCACTATTTTAAGGTATTATCTCTGAAGACTTGAGATGGTTTTTACCATCAAGATTTATTGACATGTTTTCAGGGGAATGAGGTGTTAGATGACGTGACTTAGGGTTTTTGGTGATTTCCATTCACCATTTTTGGCTGATGTGTTGTGGGAGTCATGTTCACAAAGATAGCACTCGGTTGAGGTGGTGTTGACCACCCATTATGGGTGGATTCCCCCATAGATAATGTGGATTAGGATGTGGTTTTGACCATAAAATTATGATAGGGTTTCTCACTGTATAAATCCATGTGTATAATGATAGACCATCAGTTAATCGTGTTGATACCATCGGTTGGGGGATGAGGCTCGACATGATACATGAGTCCGATGGTCCGGTACATTAGAAGGACATATTGAATATTTTAGGAATAGTCGAAGCATATGATGGGTCATTCCCAATATTCCTTTTTTATATCGATGATCAATACTAAATTCACATGATGATAAATTCCACGAACAATGAAATTGGATCAAAGAATACAATCACTGAATAAAACACCAGAACCAAAATATTGGATCATCGCATATTATTTGTAATTAATTTATGAAAATAAATAATACCATGTGAGAAACTATTTATTTTTTATGGATATAATAATGAAACTACATTTTACCATTATATTATTGTAGGAATATAGGGAAGATTCCCTCTAATTGTGATCCACACAAGTTTTGAAAATCTCCATACATAACCATAAGAATATATGGGTGATATCAAAGGAAATAATGACAATTGTGTCATTCTTCTTTGACCACCTCAAGAATCACTTCTAAAGGATTTTTCATGATATCTATAAAATAAAGAGTGGATGGTGGTGGAAGACCATTCTCCGTTCTTGAGAGCGTTCTTGGAGAAGAGAGATATCTAGGTTTTCAATAGGATTCTTTGTATACGTTGTGCACATAAAAAATGAATTGGGTCTATTGAAAAATAATATAATTGGTTTTATATACCATTAAGGATAGAAATAAATAATTTAACAAGTTCCCTTTATTATTTATTTAATCCATACAGAACCCAATTTGTATAATAATATTATTATTATTATTTCTCGGCATGCATTGAACTCGAGAATTAAAATTAAATATTTTTTATTAAAATAATATTCAATATATATTATTTCTCACTAGACTATTAAACTCAGTTTTCCATTCCTAAAAAATATTTATTGGGTCTTGAATAATGACTAATTATTTAAAAAATGAATATCTCCACATTATTTGACACTAAATAAATAAATATTATATTCAGTATATTGAATGTAAATATTTATTAAATATTCTGCTCACATTATATTCTCTTGAATAACTATTGGTGGAATATATGTGATCAAGTAAACATGAACAATTTTTAAACCATGTTCATGAATAATATTTATTCAAATTTTTAGATAATAAATAATAATAATATATTATTTAACTGAGACTTTGGATATGATTAGTGTGTGACCCTCTAAACCTTCTTCTTAGTGGAATTAGGAGAAGCAACCTAATGTTGAAGGTTGGAATCTAGAAACACACTACGAAATCCATAGATAAATAATTTAATGTTAAAATTACATAAAACCTCATACTAAAACTTACTATGTAATATATTCCCTTTGTCATGATATCTATAATAAAGTAATTTGCATGCTGGTTCCATCATCCTATGTGCTTGATGTCTCTTTCATTAACATTCCAAAAACTTTAAATTTCCAATAGAACACCATGTCCATGGATTTATTTAGGTTATTTCATTTCCTTCAAAGGGTAAGAGATATCAACTTCTATTTAAATAACAGAATGGAAAGATCATTTCTCACATTATTCATTAATGAAATATTACTTATGACACACCCAACATATCTTACCACTCTGTGAACATATGTACTCACGGTTTTGATCAATACATCAAATTATGTGACTTATAATACTCAGTAATTATAGTATTAATGTATATGTATCAATACACATGTCTTAGAATAGGAACATACAATGACACATATAAAAGTAGATTTCCTACTGGAGGGTCTCATTATTATTATATCATACTCTTGGTATTAATGAGGGTGCACAACATGAAAAGATTCCTCAATGTTCTATGTGTATCCTCCCCTGATAGCCTAAACAATTTGTGTCCATAAAATGATTTCATTTGGTTTTAGAACATATATTTAAGAATACTATCATGGAACTTCTTGGTTTTAATCATATAAGGTAACTGCCACACCCTTTTAGTGTGACAGCTAGTCTTCAGACATTATCACATATTATGTTACACAGAAGAACAATCATGATGGGATAAAGAGTTTATTAATATTCAAAAGTATTAATATAGCTTATTATAATGTATAATTAAGTTGGTTTTAGGGAACCAACTCCATTAGACTCCCACTTTCACTCGATCCATCTAATAACATCCTTCAATCTATAATCTCTCACATGATGCTCATGATTTTTATAATATAGGCCTTTAGTAAAGGCATCCCCCACATTTTATTTTGTGGGAACTCTACTTACTTCAAATTCACCCATCGGATAAAAATCCTTCTAGAGGATATACTATTGAAGTATGTGTTTTTTCCTTTTCTGTGACCTTGTATCGTTTAAAAGAGCTACCATTTTAGTATTATCACAATGAAATGTGATAGGGTCTTTACTGATAGGTACCACATCAAGATCCAGGAAAATTTTCATATCCAAACAGATTATTTGGCTACATAAAGAGCCTCTATATACATGGAATCCACTATAAAATTAGTGACAAACGTATTTTTAAACTCTTATAGATCTCAACTCCTCTATTGAGATATAAAACATATCCATACTGTGACTTAAATCATTATAATATATTTTAAAATCTAACATCAGTATAACCCATAATGACTAGCTCCTCGTCCCCTCTATATACCAAGAACATATCTTTAGTTCTTATCAAACACTTGTAGATGTTCTTAATAGTAGACCAATGTTTTTTTCCTAGTTCTTATTGATATCAGGATACAATTATCTATTCATAATCACCATCAAGTATTGTACATAACATTTCATACATTATTGATACTATCACTGGAGTTTATGGAATATTAGTCATTCTCTCTTTCTCTGGTTGTTTCAAATAAAAATATTCATAAAAAGATGTATACCATGTGACATGGGAACCAATCCTATCATGTATTGTTCCTTAATAAATATATTTCGTATCTATTCATGGTATTTACTTTGAGTTAGTCCCATAAGTTTATTTTATCTATCATGAATGATCTTAATCCCTAGAATATAGGTTGTTTCGCCTAATTATTTCATTCAAAAACACTTGTTTAATGAGTCCTTAATAGACTATAAGACTGATATTTCATTTCTAATATGTAATATGTCATCAACATAAACTACTAGGATAATAACTGTATTTCCACTAAACCTATTATATGAACATGGCTCACATTCATTCATAATGATACCAAATTCTTTTATATATTCATCGAATTGAATGTTCCATGACCTGGATGCTTGATTCAATCCATAAATAGATCTACAAAACATTAAAATCATTATGGAATCACATATAATCGCAAACCCTTATGGTTGTATCATATAGGCATCTTCTAGAATATTCTCATTAAGGAAGAATTTTGGGCGTCCATATACCAAATTTCATAGTCATAGTAAGATACTATATCAACTGGAATTATGATGGATTTAAACATGGGATCTGGTGAAAAGTTTTCATCATAGTCAATTAATTATTCTTGTTTAAAACCTCTATACACTATATTTACATTATAGGTTTTTATTTTACCTTCCATATCCATTCTTCTCTTGAATACCCATTTTTACCATACAGGATTTGCATCAACTAGTGCATTGACCAGAACCCAAACTTCTTTCTGATATATAGAATCCATTTCAATGTTCATGTATTATTTTCATCTTTTAGATTCTTACCTCTATACTGACTATTTATAAGAGATAGTTTCATCATTGTTAACCAATAATGAGCCACAATATTCTATGACTATAAAATCATATCACTCTGGTTCTCTTACCTCTCTAGTTATCCTATGAAGTACTTTTGTTTTAGGAACAAATTATTCCACAGGGACCTGTAGAATTTGTTCTTCTTCCAACTCTTGTGTATCTTGAGCATCAACTTCATCAAAGTCAGTCTTTCTCCCACTATCTTTTTTAAGGATGTGTTCCCCCTCAAAAGATATTACTAGTCTAGAAACATTCACTTTCTTGTTTGAGGGGATGTATAGGTAGTATCCCTTTGTTTCCATAGGATACCCTATAAATATACACTTTTATCCTTAGGTTACCATTTTTTATTGATATGGACTTAATAAACACCTCGTAACCCCATACACATGTTTGCAACAAAATGGGTTTCTTTATACTCCATAACATGAAGGGAATTTTATTTTATGCTTAATTTAGTACTTGGATTAGTGTATATGATATAGTTTGTAATGCATATCCCTCAAAGGATAATAGAAGATATACATTACTCATTATTGACATTAACATGTTTAACAATGTATGTTTCATCCTTTCACTAACACCATTCTACTGTCGTTTTTAAGGTGTAGTCAGTTGAGATAGAATCCCAAACTCTTGTAAAAATTTGATAAACTCTTAGTTAGTATATTAACCACCTTGATCCAATCGAATCTTCTTTATCTTCCTTCCAATTTTATTCTCTCCTTCATTCTTGAATTATTTGAATTTCTAAAAGGTCTCGGACTTATACCTCATCAAGTATAAAAATTCATATCTACTCAAGTTATTAGTAAAAGTTATGAAGTATGAATACCCACCTATAGATTCTACTAGAAATAGTCCACACACATCAGTGTGTATCAATCTTATAAGCTATGTGTCCCTTTCAAAGTTTTTTCACTAAATAGAAGTTGGATCATTTTTCCTTGTAATCAATTATGACATCTTTTAAGTGGTTTTGGATCAAAAGATTCTAAATAACCATCTTGATAGAGCTTTATCAAGTTCTTCTCATTTACATGACCAAGATGGAAATGCCAAACCTGAGTGTTATATCAGTCATGTGAACATGATTCATTATCTATTTTAAATAATTATTTATCATTATCTAATATGTAAAGGCCATTATTTAAATTCATCATACCATAACATATATTTTCTTTATAAAAGAAACAACTTTTTCCCAACCATGAAAATAAAACCATTAGGATCTAGGTATGACACATAAATTATGTTCTTGGTAAGATTTGGTTCATAATAAAAATACTTTAAAACTAATATCATTATAGTTGGAAATGAAATGTGGTAGTCACCAATGGATAGATCATCTAGAATCACAACATTGGTAGCTCACAAATCCACCTCTCATATAGAAAAAATTCAGAACCTACTTTCTTCTTTCATTTGGATACAGATGAGATAACCTAAAGCTGTATCTAATACACAATTTTAGGATATTGAAAGATTAAACTCAATAACGAATGCATCTTTAGCTTCCCCTTAATTAGGGGTGTTTTTATTCTTCAAATGGCCTTGATTTACTTATGAAAAACATTCTACCTACTTTTCTTTATCATACCTCTAGAACATTATCTTCTTTGAAGGATGGTGTTCATGAGATTTAAACTTATTATGTGTCTCATACCCCTATTCTTTGTTCTTTATTTTCTTATTCACCATAAAGACCACGATTTTTTCAAGTCACATGTACTTATCCACTTAGGGAATCAGATTAAGAAGTTTTGTAAGACCCTTATCATTTTTTTTCCTATTATAATTAATAATAAAACTGGAGAATGTCTTGGATAGTTATGAAAGTATGAGATCTATTCACAACACCTCTTGGAATTTAATCCCTAAGATATAAAAGCATTCAATTTAGCCAATAATATTGACTACATGAGGCCCATCTAGAATAGACTCTCCAATATTAGTTATAAAAAAGCATCGAATAACTTCCATCTGCCTTGTCTCACATACTCTTGATAGAGATCCTGAAGGTGATACATCGTGCTATACACATCCATGTCTTCATGTTTCTTAAAAGTCTCGTTGGTCATGGATGATAGCATGAAACATTGAACATATTTATCATTGTTAAAATTTTTCTCATAGAGATACAACTCTTCCTAACTAACCTCATTACCAAGAGCATCATGAATAGGTTCTTTTAGCACAAATAAGATCATTTCATAGCATAGGATAACGCACAAAAACCTTTTTCAATCTTGGAAATTTTTGCTGGTGAGAAGATTATTATTCTCAAGTATAGATCATGGTGATATGTTTGAAGATTTTTTTTATTTTTGTTTCTATAAATAATATGAGTAGATATTTAGTACTTTATAGAACAAAA
Source organism: Viscum album (assembly GCA_963277665.1). Lineage (NCBI taxonomy): Eukaryota > Viridiplantae > Streptophyta > Magnoliopsida > Santalales > Viscaceae > Viscum > Viscum album. The sequence goes on along the minus strand of OY728156.1, from coordinate 1,199,165,887 downwards.
TTTAGAAAAATAAATAAATATTATATTTATTAATCCCCCAATATTTAATCAAAACAAATAGTCCTCACCATTGGCTTAAAAATATCATGTTTCTTGGTTATTCCTTTATCTAGGATCCATATTACCTTTCTGATCACCCCATTTCTGGTTGGTCAATAAATTTTAAGGGTTTTAGATAGTAATTCCAAATTCCAATTGCATTGACTCATAGTTCCTTGATCGGTTGAGTGGAATCTCTAATCCTAAAATCCTTAAATTGGGTTTCCTCAACCCTTGCCTCTTAGTTACACCAATTAATACATTTTCAAACAACCCTTGATGTGAAATAAGTTTATTCAACCCAAAACTTCATGTTATAATTCCTCAATAATTGAAATCACCCCAACATTGGCTGTTCAAGCATTTTAAACTATGGTTCGATTTTAACGGAAGTAGTGGAAGGATATCCCAACTTAATATATATAATTGAGGGATTTTATATTTTATGAATTAATTTCCAATTGTTATATTTATTAAATTCTTGTTAATAATAAGTGTATTCACTTGAGTGATTAACCATGTCTTGGATAATTTTACACATAACCCAATTTATTTTAGTTCTCTCTTGTATGCTTTTTAATTCATTATTTTTTGTGAACATGAGAAAACATCCATAGTGAAATAACTATGAACGTTGAAGAAAAAAAATAAATTGGTATGATCATGATTTTTTACTTATGGTTATTTTATCTAGAAGAAGATAAACTAACCATTGACCTATGGTAAGATACATTTTACCATTTATTGTTTGTGTCACATTTTTTCACCTATCCATCTTTGTAACTCTCTTGGATTGGTTTCTATTGAGCTCCAAACTTATACCACTTCCACTATCTTGGGACCTCCATCCATTACATATTATTTTACTCAAACCCGGGTGAGAGAAAGGGTTTACATAAAAGAAACCATGGGCATTCACGACCATATATAATAAGAGGTGAGATGGAAAGAAGACCAAAAATGTAATTTATTAATAAATTAAATGAAACCAATCACATAAAATGGTTTGGTCTAGGATCATGATCATCTATATGCATGAAATTAATTACATATTTAATAAAACTATCATTCAATTCTTAATGGATCTTATTTAAGAGAAATTTTGAACTAATAATTTAATTCTCATCCTTAATTAATAAGTTATTTTAACTTAATTCTCATCAAAATTTACTTGATATTATTATCCATGATAATTTTTTTAAAAAAAATTATTTAACATTTACTATGGAAAATAAAAAATGTTCCTTAGAGGAAACATGGTGAGTATCGATCCAAACTATCCAACATGTATTATACTCATTTACTATTTACTCTTGCAACATATGGAATACACAACTTATCACTTACTTTCATAATGTGTACAATCAAATTAACTATTACATGTATTACATGATTTTTTTATCACATTTTCTGATTCAATGAACATAGAGTAATAATTTTAATATGGCACATACATGATATGAAGATCCAAACATTATGTAGAAATTAATTAAACAATTATATATATTAAAATTCGTCACAAGGAATGTCTTATTGAACTAATTACGACATTAAAGTACTTGTTGATATTGTTTTCACAGTATAATAAATTAATTTTTATTCTTTTTAATTTTTTAAAAGTACATGGAATGTGCATTGGAGATACATGGTGTTTATTTTTTCTCACCACCTATCCTCATCACATGCTAAGGGAATCAATATGTAACCATTCCATGGAAAACAATTAGTACACTATGTATACAAGGTTAACACGTCATGTGGTCTACAAGTTACATGGTCTCCATTCATGTAGGTTGTGTAAGAAGATAGATGATCTTTCTATGACTAAAGGACTACATTTGGTGTATGGAAGTTACACCATGTGTACTTTGGATGACTGTGCACCAGGCTAGCCCGGTCAACACATAGTGTATAATTATATGAACCACATGTAATAAATGAAAACACCTTGAATTAATTTTGAATTAATTATTAGTAAATTAGATACCATTATATGGTGTGTACCTCCGGTTTACATGGAATACACTCTTCTGTTATCCGAACAGATTACTCGGCACCTCTGGATAAGATCATAAAATTTATTTCATTTATAAAATTAATAAATTCAATTAAATTTATGAGAAATAAATACAAAGAAGTATATATTGAAATTCAGAATAATGAATTATTAAACTAGAATTGAGAACGAACTACTAATGAAAAAATCAATCAACGATATTTAAATAATTAAAAATTATTATGTGATGTGCTCTGATGCCACTTGAAGGTTCCAAAAGTATTGTAAGCATGTGATTGTCCATTACCAAAATATCTTTTCTTCATGATTGATGATCACTACAAGATTTACCTAATCATAAATTTCATGATCAATGAAATTGGATAAAATAATACATACAATGAATAAAATGTAAAAACCAAAATGTAGGATCATCGCATATTATTTATAATTAATTTAATAAAATAAAGTACTACCTTATGAGAAATTATTTCTTCATTTATGGATAAGAAAATGGATTTACGTTGTACAATTGTTGTGTTGTAAGAATCAAGGGAAGGTTCCCTCTAGTGGTGATCCATTATGTGTTCCAAAAATCTATAAACATATCTATAAAAATCTATATGTTCTAGCATGATAGATCATGACACGTGAATTTCTCATCTTTGTTCATCTTAAGAATATTTTCCAAAATATTTTTCTTGATCTCTATACACTTTAGAGTGGAAGGGGAAGGAAGATTGTCCTCTATTATTGAGATCATTCTTCGAGAAGGGATATCTCCAGGGCTTTGAGAGGATTCTCTAGATTCTTTGTTTATAACAAAATGAATTGTCACTATTGAAAAATAATATAATTAGGTTTATATACTGATATTGTTAGAAATAAATATTTTCAAAATTTCTTTTTAATATTTATTTAATCCTAGTAGAACCCCATGTACATAATAATAATAATAATATTATTTCATGGCATGTTCTAAACTCATGAATTAAAATTAAATATTATTTATTAAAATAATATAAAAAATATATTATTTCTCATTGGACCATTAAACTCAGTTTGTCATTCCTCCACAATATTTATCGGGCCTTGAATATTGACTATTTATTTATTTAATTAATATCACTGAATTATTCACCAATAAATAAATAAATATTCTATTCACAAAAAGAAAATAAATATTTATTAAATGTTACGCTCACATTATATTCTCTTGAATAACTGGTCACAGAATATAAGCGATCAAGAAAACATGAATAATTATTATCCCCACAACATGTGGGGATAATATTTATTCAACTTGTTAAATAATAAATAATAATATATTATTTAACTGATATTCTAGATACACTTAGTCTGTGACCCTCCAGGCCTCTTTCTTAGTGGCATTAGGTGAAGTAACTTAAAGTTCAAGGTTAGCATCTACAAACACACCAAGGCACCCATAATGAAATAACTTAATGTTGTAATGAAATAATACCTCATATATAATTATTTTATCATGATATATCTAATCAACAAGATTTCATGTTGGTACCATCAACTTATGTTCTCAATGTCACATTCCTGGAATTTTCAGAAATTGAACTTGTTTATAGAACAACCTGACCATGGATTTATTTAGGATATATCATTTCTATCGAAGGGCTTAAGATATCAAATTCCATTTAAATAATATAAGGGATGAATTATTTATAGCATTATTCATTAATTCAATATTACTCGTGCACACCCAATGTATCATACCTCACTACAAACATATGTTATCACAGTGTCAACAATACATCAACGTAAATAACTTATAATACTTATTAAAAATAATAATAAATTATAAGGATAAATATACATGTTTGTAGATAAGAACAACCAATAACACATATAAATGTTTATTTTCTACCTGTTTGTCTTATTCTCATAATATCATATAATAGATATTACCAAGGGTGAAACCATAACAAGATTCCGCAATGTCCTATGAGTCTCCACCCCTGATAGAATGATTCATGTTTTTTTCTTAAATTATTTCATATGGGTATTGAATATATTTTTCTGAATATTTTGGTGGCACTTTTGGGTTCTAATCATAGTATGGGAACTATTATGATCTTTTAATGTGATAGATACTCTTTTGTAATTATCACATATTATGTTGCGTAGAAGAAAAATCATGATGTGATAAAGAGTTTTTTAATATTCACAACTATGAAAATATGTTATCATAATGTATACATAAATTTTTTCTAGGGAACCAACTCCAACACGGATATTGTTGTTTTTTGAGACATCGGTTATTGAGTCGATGTTGTTTATATATATATATAACTTGTATCGTTGTGCCTCAGGACATAGGTCATTGAGCCGACTGTGATTTTTTGAGCTGAGGGATGATGAACCAAGGACATTATTGGGTGTTACTTTGGGATTCCATGTATATGATTGATGGCATGAGTTTTTAGTGACATACTTATGGGTGAAAACTAATGGTTCACTAGATTTTCCTTCATTAGGGAATGACTTGGGCTCTAATTCATGGGTCCTCTCAAATAAATAAATAAATAAATATATATATATGTTTTTTTATTCCATATAAATATATATTGGGGAGAAATTTTAGATTTATATAGGCATTGGTCGAAGAAATTAATAGTTTCCTTGTGGCTATTGAGAACAATGAAATATATTTAATTAATAATTGGTTGTTCATTTCCATTTTATTATTTTTATCATACACCAGCATAATCATGGATGTATGATAGGAACACATTGGTGGTGTCTTAGTGAGTTCATACATACACCCTAAATAGTTCCTTTAGGATGCATATTGGCTTTATGTATCTAAAATCAGGTAAGGGATCAGGCTCAAGAGCAGGACCTTAGTGATGATGTCATTCTGCTTAGCATAGGATGGATGGAAAGGGGACATTATGGTTCTTTCATTAGCTGGAGTTCCCTTTTATGTTTTTCATGATATATAAGTACATACTAATATTTTCATCCATGGGAATGAATACTTTGTTATCTATTGTGTATGACCTATTATGACTTGTTATTGAATTCTTTATCTATAAATTGTATAATTATTTCATTGTTGTTGTTTTATGCTTCCACTGTGTTTCATTTATTGCATACATTGTGTTATGGTCCTTCCTTATGTTTTTATATTTATATATGGACCTATATAACCATCACCAAAATGTGTTATATTCTCCACACTATCACCTATCAGACCCTTTTTTCTAGTAGAAATCCTTTGGCATATTAGGATGTATGCCTAAGGTCTAGTGTCCAACTGATATAGAGAACAATTTAAAGTGGCATCTGGGTTAGGGTGATTCATCCCTACCATAAGAGTTAACATTAGATATTTAAGGGTTATGGTGGTAATCATCAGTAACATTATAGTGTACTCATAGTTTAGATACAATCATTATTAATATTGTCACGACCCGTCCCCCGGGGCCCGTGTCGTGACTACCCCAAGCCCACCTTCCATAGGCCAGGGGCTGGCGACTAGCACCAAAGGCATAAATCCCTAAAACTAGGAACGCATTGCCTTTATAAAGAGTAAACACACACAAAAAAGTACACGCTAGAAGTAAAACAACAAGAAAAATTGTTTACGAAGGAGTGCTTAAAAGTAACAAGGGCCAGAAATACAAGCCCAACAGAATATTGAAAGTACAACTGAAGAAAAGGTACAACTAAAGAAAAGGTAAAGCAGCTACTGGTTCGTCCTCCAGGGATTCCTACCTGAAGGTTATGTATATATAGGCTCCTGAGCACACCACGTTTGTCATTATCCTTCGTGTACTGACTCACCGTAAGGTGCACCTCCAAGTACAGTCCAGTCCTGCTACTCTGATCCTCAATCAATGATGTCCATCATCTGAAACCAACACAACGAGGTGCGGGTATAGCTTGTGCAGGGGTGAGTATAATGATACTCAGTAGGGACCATGAGACCCTTAGGGTCTCACAAAATCCAAAAAGGATAAACCATAAAGTATGAAATCAACAGATAACCTCACTTAGGTATAAGCCCATTCATATACCTAAGTTACCAAGTAATCCATCTCAATCATGAGGTAAACACAAAAGTTACTAAATCAGCTCAACCAGGATTTTATTCTAGGGATAGTATCAATATGAACCCTCGGCTACTGGAGAACTCCTCCTCTATCGAGTACAGTGGGCCTTCCGCATAACACAGAGGTGCTTCCCACTAAACTTGGACTGCGTAGTTACTCCTCTTGTCGTGTACCGTGGGTCTTCCATGCTAACGCAGAGGTGCTCCCCACCATAGGTCTGCCGCCAAAACCAGGAGCTCCCCCTCATAGCCTGAAGAGGTAATTCTCTTGTCGAGTACCGCATGTCTGTTGCCAAAAACAGGTGCTCCTCCATCTTGGGTCTTCCACCACAACCAGGCGCTCCCCATTGGGCCATACGAGCCACTCTGAGTCGCTCGATCAGCAGTCGTCCTGTCTCAGCCAGCTACTTGGTTCCCGCACAAATGCCTGCTCATCTCTGGATGATCCACTCCACAAGCTACTGGTTGATACACCAAATATAACGAACTCCCACATAATAGTATCTCAATGTTCTGCCTCGTCAAAGGGGTCTCAATGCAACAAACGACACGTTAAAGAGACTTTCGGTCTATGAGTTATTAGCTTTTTAGACCTGGGGGGCCGGTTGGATTTTTGTACGATCCAACATGACCATATCTAAAATATATCCCAAACTAAAGTGGGGTATTCTCAATGGGACCTTCGTGTTCCAAGAATTCCAGCGCCGGTAACGGTTCGTCAAACAGATGTCCGGTTACAAAGATATGGCCAAAGAATGTAATGGATCGGTAGTGGGCCTGGGTCTGGTCCGACCCGGTCGGACCAAATCAGCCCAAACAAGTCCAGTCCGACCTGGTCTAGGTCCACTCGTTCAGACCCAATGGGTCAGACTCAGACCGTTGGGTGGGTCATCCCGCTATGTACAGCCCGGTCCGCTGGGCCCGACCCATCGGACTGCGGGGGCGGTTCGACTCGGAGGTCGAGGCCGATTCAGTTCGGTCAGCACCGTGAGGGGTAAGGTTTGGTCGACTCAGCCCAGAAGGGTTCCAATAAGGCCTGAAAGTGGCCTGGGCAGGCTGACGGGGCACCGGGTAGGCCGTGCAGGGCGCCGGGCATGCTGCACGGGGCACATGCAAGCCGACAGGGCAGCAGGTAGGCCGTGCAGGGCATGGGCAGGCCGGTATGGCACCGAGTAAGTGACGGACATGCCGCTCTGGGCGTGGTCAGGCTACTTATAGGGCACACGGGGAATGCGGGAGGTCACGGGAAAGCCGCACGGGGTGCAGGCACGCCTTGGGTAGGGTATGCGGGGTGTGGGCAGGCCGACAGGGCGCCAGGTAGGCCGCGCGGGGCATGGGAAGGCCGGCAGGGCACCGGGTAGGCTGCGGGTAGGGAGAGCGGGGCATGTGGGAGGTTGGCCGGCGGCCGGGCCGGCCGGTTCGGAGTGTCTCAGGCAGGCATGGGATGGCACGTATTAATTGGAGAGTTGGCACCAAATCAAAAAGGAGTAATTAATTAGGTAGGATCCCCCTTAATTGTGGAGGATTGAAAAAATAAAATGATAGGGGAGGTGAAGAGGCTCCCCTAGATTAATGTGAAGCTTAACAGTTTTCTCTGCTTTAATGAGGTTTGTAAGGGGTTAAAATCCCGGGTGGTCCCCACCTCATTTATCCTCACATGGGAGGTTGAGTTCATGTGGGCCCCACCACCATAACCTCTCATGGGAGGTTAAGGTGTGGTGGCCCCACCTCTAACTCCCATAATAAGATTTTAACAACCGACACTCACATGGCAGCTCAATAAAATAATGTGTAGCTCACTTTCTTTTATTATATTTTTTTAAAGAGAACCAAAAAAACTAACTTATAACCTCGACTCATTATTGTCTATGTGAAAGTATTCTTAAGGTAATATCGGCGTAGCGAGTTCAACAGTGCCCTCAGATTTCAATTCTGAGCAATGGTTCAAAATTTATAAAATCTCGCTCGTACGTTTACTGAACGAACCCGAACAAAACATTAGAAATTTATTTCGGGTACAATGGGCCTCATAATCATGCACTGTCAGTTTTCGTGGACTTTTAAAATTCCCATGTATTTATGAAAAAACATTCCATGAAAATTCCAGGTCTTTAAATTCTCCCCAAGTCAGGTCATTACATCCCCATAAGCTAAAACTCGAACTAAGGGATGAAATGGGGGTACTGAGCACGCATCTATGCCTCCCTCTCCCATGTGCTCTCATGGAGGTTCCGGTGCTTCTAGTGAATGTGCACCAAAGGTATTGACCATCCACATAGGATTATCTCCTGTTGATCCTAAATCTACACTGGAACCTCCATGAATGTCACCCCGTCGTTGACATCTAGTTGTCCATGGTCGATGATGTGAGAAGGGTCGTGCATGTATCTATTTATCTAGGATATATAGAAGACATTGTGCACCTGGTGAAACTGAGGTGGAAGAGCCAAGCAGTAATCCACCACACCCACTCTACTGAGGAACTGGAATGGTCTGAGGAATCGCAAAGATAACTTGTCGCCTCAGGCAAATCTTCGTAGACCTCATCGAGGTGAGACCCGTAGAAAGATGTGGTGGCCATCCTCAAACTCCAGAGGTCTCCATCTCTTGTCAGTATACGACTTTTGTCTTCTCTGTGTTGTCTTCATCCGCTCCTGTATGATCTGCACTTTTTCTGTGGTACCCCATACCATCTATGGTCCCACCAGTGCTGACTCCCCTAGGTCTGTCCAGCACAAGGGTGATCTGCAAGGTCGCCCGTATAACTCCTCGAAAGGTGCCATCCCAATGGTTGAGTGATAGCTGTTATGGTATGAAAACTCCACTAAAGGTAAGTGGTCCTCCCAACTATGACCGAAGTAGAGGACAGATGAATGGAGCATGTCCTCGAGAGTCTGAATGGTCCGCTTAGTCTGACCATCTGTCTGAGGATGGAATGTGGTGCTCAAGCAAAGCTATGTCCCGAAAGCCTCCTGCAACCACTTACATAGCTGGGAAGTAAATCTTTTGTCACGATCTGAGACAATAAATGAAGGTACACCATGTAGGAACACAATATCATACACATAGAGGCTTCCCAAGATCTATACTGAGCCCTGCTCTCTTTTCAGTAGGAAGTGGGCTGACTTGGTGAGTTAGTCGACGATCACCCAAATAGAGTCGTGCCCCCTGGATGTACGTGTATGACCTGTCACAAAGTCCATGGATATCTCATCCCACTTCCACTCTGGGACCTCTAAAGGCTGAACCAAGCCTGCTGGTACCTGGTGCTCCGCCTTCACTTGCTGACAAGTGAGGCATCGAGAGACAAGCTCTGCTACTTCTTTCATTATACCTGACCACCAATGCTGTCGTTGAAGGTCCTGGTACATATTTTCCACTCCTAGATGTACCACGAAAGGGGATGTGTGGAACTCCCTCAACATTTCCTCCTAAAGTTACAGTGGTACCATAGTACTTCCTCTGAAGAGAATAAAATTCTCCCCACCTTCAGAAAATCCATCAGGTTCCTGCCCTGTGGATATCTGAGCACGTCGTGTCTCGAAGTCAGTGTCCCCATGTTGTTCTTCCCTAACTCGCTGAAGGAGTGGGGGAGTGACTTTAAGAAACTGAAGAAAATATGCTCCCTCTCGGTCCACATAAGAAATTTTTAAAGAAACTAGCTACTCTTTCGCCTCTCCTAGAAGCTGTATACCAGATATCCTACTGAGCACATATGCAAAAACATTCCCCTTCCCAAGAGTATAGACTATCTGGAATTCATATTCCTAGATGAACTCAAGCCATCGTCACTTTCTCAGGTTCATGTCCTTAGGAGATAAGATATACCTGAGACTCTTGTGATCAGTGTACACAGTAAAAAGGTCACCCATAAGATAGTGCTGCCACATATTCAAGGTGAAGACCACTAATGATAACTCTAGTTCATTGGTAGCGTAGTTCTGCTCAGGTTGTCTTAGCTGCCAAGAACCATACGCGATCACTGCTCGCTCCTGCTTCAGGACACACACGAGTCTGGTCTCTGATGTGTCACAGTAGACTACGTACCCTAAACCTTCCTCTAAAATCCTCAAGATGGAGGCACTAGTTAGCCTTTGCCTCAGCTCTTGAAAGCTCTGCTGGCATCTCTCTGACCACACGAATGGTTTCCCCTTCTTTGTCAATGCTGATAGTGGTGCTGCAACTCTGGAGAAGTCTGGGACGAACCTCTGGTAGTAACCAGCCAAACCCAAGAAACTCCGTACCTCCGACACACTCTTGGCTAGCTCCCAAGAAAATATCACCTCGATCTTCTCAGGATCCACTACAACTCCAGCCTCTGACATGACATGTCCCAAAAAGTGAACCTCTCGGATCCAATGTAGGCACTTCGAGAGCTTACCAAAAATAGGGTGCTCTCTGAGTGTGTCCAATACCACCCAAAAATGGTAAGCATGCTCCTCTTTGGTTGTTGTGTAGATCAAAATGTCATCGATGAAGACTACGACAAAACGATCGAGGTATGGATGGAAAATATTGTTCATGAGTCCCATGAACACTGTTGGAGAATTAGTTACGCCGAATGGTATAACCAAGAACATGTAGTAGTTACACCAACATATGAAGGTTGTCTTCTGCACATCCTTGTCTCAGATTCTGAGCTGGTGATAGCCTCATCTGAGGTCTATCTTCGAGAACCACCGTGCTCCCGTCAGCTGATCAAAGAGGTCGTCAATCCTCGGGAGTGGGTATTTGTTCTTCACGGTCACCTGGTTCAGGTGACGGTAGTTGAAACAAACCCTCAAGCTCCCATCCGCATTCTTGGCGAACAGAATAGGTGTTTCCTAGGGAGAAACACTAGGCCAGATGAATCCCTTCCCCTGAAAGTCCTCTAGTTGTACCCGCAGCTCACGAAGCTCGGCAGGATTCATTCGATAAGCTGGGGTAGATATCGGTGTCATCCCAGGGTACATGTCAATGTAGAAGTCCACCTCCCTACAAGGAGGTAGTCCTAGAACATCATCAGGGATAAAATCCGCGTACTCATCCACCACTACAGGATATCTCGGACTCTCCACATCTACTGATCCGAGGGTAAGGCCGGCCAACTGATAAGTGATCTGATGCACCATCCTCCGAGTAAGTCCATCAAGCACTGCAATGGCTCCCTTCTCGCCGGTGAAGGTGAACTTGGTCCCATCCATGCGGAAACACTACACTTTTCACCTAATACAGTCGATCTGAGCATGGACCGTAGATAACCAGTTCATACCCAAGATGATTTCATAAGGCCTCGACTCCATTACGAGGATGTCCTAGCCGAAGCTCTCACCTCCTAGAGTAAACTCACACTGTTGACACCAGTGCGGGATCATCAAGTGTGCTCCCATAGGAGTCTCTAGCCGTATGGATCGAGCCAATGGATCTGTCAGAATCTCTGATCTTTGAACGAGGGCAGTGGCAATGAAAGAGTGACTGGCACCTATGTCTATAGGAACTGCAACTTTGGTGGAGTAGACACAAATCGTACCTCGAATCATCTCCAGAGTGTCGTGATCGTAGGATTCAGATTCTTGGAGTTGATCTCTCTCCTGTCCACCTGCTCCCTATGGTCGGGGGTGGACCTCCTGGTGGTGGTGGAGGTAACACCTCGAATCGTCGTCCACCACCAGCTACATGGCCAGCTCCTCTGCCATGTCTGCCTACTACCTGCGGTCCGCCTTGATAGAATCTCTGTATCTGCCTGCGCAGTCCTTCAACTATCATCTGATCATCTGAACGATGGGTCGGACAGTCCCGAGCCATGTCACCAAGCCCGCCGCATGAGTAACAATGCCCGCTCCTAGTAGGTTGGTCTCCACTTTGGGTGCCCCGCACCACAGATCCTGAGTCGTGTGTTCGTCCACCTATAGGTTTTTTCCTATTGGACCTCTGTGTCATCTATCTAATTCCAACTGAAGAAGACTCCACTAGATGTCGACTAGTGGTGGGTCTCACTACTGGAGGCTGCTCAGCAAGGAAACTCTCCACTAATAGGGCTCGCTCCAACCCCCTGCTTGTGTCGGGATACTGAGTGAGATCACCAAAGCTCTGATCTCTCTCCTAATCCCCTACTCGAAGGTCCGACCCCTGAAGAATTGGTCCCGTACCATATTTGTGGAGTAGCATGAGAGGTCGGAGAACCTCGCTGAGTACTGTTCCACTATCATGCTACCCTGTTATAGATGAAGTATCTCCTGTATCCACACCACATTTAGGGTGGCTAGGACAAACTCTACCCGAAATTGGCTCTTGAAGATAGACCAGAGTAGTGTCACATCATCATGCACCTAGAGCATTAAGCTCCACCATCTGCCTGTTGCCGCCTGAAGGATACTCGCGGCAAGGATAACCATAAGGCCGGCTGGTGTCCCAACCAGTCTTAAGAGTCTCACCACATCCCCCGGCCAATCCTCAGTTTCATGTGGGTCCGTATCTCCTCTGAACCAGGGTGGTATCTATATCTGGAACTCATGCAACATGATCATGTGGTGGGAATCGTCTACTGCTAGGGATGGTGGCATCGGTGTCCCAATGGAGAGTGGTACCTCTGGTGCCTCTGCTAGAAAAGGGTCATGCACCGAGGCCTCATCGCTCAGTGGGATATCTGTGCATACAGCTCTCAGGGCTCTAGTTAGCCATCCATGGGGAGGCATATTGAATGAAACAGATGAGACACGGTTAAAAGATTATACCTGGTGAGCTGACCTAGTTGAGCTGAATTAAAGAAAAACTTCTTGAAAACACACACACAATCAGTGTTTTCATGCACTGAGTTGGAAATAAGAAGTGAGGGTCCTAGTTTATGGATACGTCGGCCACCACACCAATATTGAACACCCTGAACTAAAAACCACACTTAGTACCCTTAACACTATTACTTCATAAAAAAGAAATCAGAGTCCTAACTTATGCAGTTGAACTGACTCCATTAATACCAATTTGCCACGACCTGTCCACCGGGGCCCGTGTCATGACTACCCCAAGCCCGCCTTCCATAGGCCAGGGGCTGGAGACTAGCGCCAAAAGCATAAATCCTAAAAACAGGGAAGGAATTTCCATTATAATGAGTAAACACACACAACATAGTATGAGTTGGAAGTAAAACACTATGAAAAATTGTATACGAAGGAGTGATGAAAAGTAACAGGGGCCGGAAAAACAAGCCCAACAGGAAAGTACAAGTACACCTGAATAAAAATTACAGCTGAAGAAAAGGTAAAGCAGCTAACGGGTCGTCCTCCAGGGATTCATACCTGAAGGGTAGTTACAGATAGCCTCCTCAGTACTCCACGTCTGTTAGTCTCCTCCATGTACCGACTTGCCATAAGGTCCAACTCTAGATACCAGCCAGTCCTAATACTCTGATCCTTAGTCACCACTGTCTATCATCTGCAACCAACACAATGAGGTGTGGGCATAGCCCGTGCAAGGATGAGTATAACGATACTCAGTAGGGATCCTGAGAGCCTCAAAGTCTCACAAAATCAAACAAGGATAAACCACAATGTATGAAATCAACATATGACCTCACTTAGGTATATGCACATACATATACCTATGTTACCATGTAATCCATCTCAATCATGAGATAAACACAAAAGTTACTGACTCAGCTCAACCAGGATTTTATTCTAGGGATAATATCAATCTGAACCCTCACCTGTTGGAGAACTCCTCCTCTATCGAGTACAGTGGGCATGCCGCATCAAACCGAGGTGCTTCGCAATAACAATGGACTGCTGAGGTACTACTCCTGTCGAGTATCAAGGGTCTGTCATGCTCACACAGAGGCGCTCCCCAACATAGGGATGCCACCACAACCAGGCGCACCCCCTCATATCCTGCAGAGGTACTCCTTCTGTCGAGTACCTTGGGTCTTCTGCCACAACCAGGCATTCCTCTACCGTCGGTCTGCCTCCACAACCAGGCGCTCCCCTCTAGGCCATACGAGTCACTCCGATTTTCTCGATCAGCAGTCATCAAGTCTCATCCAGCTACTAGGTTCCAGCACAAATTCTAGCTCTTCACTAGAATATCCACTCCACAAGCTATGGTTTGATACTCCAACTATAACAAAGTCCCAAGAAGTAGTATCTCAAAGGTCCGCCTCATCATCGGGGTCTCAACGTAATAGACAATGCGTCAAACGGACGCCCGGTCTGTGAGTTATTACATTTTTAGTCTTGGGGGCCCGGTTGGATTAGTGTACAATCCAACCTAATTTATCTCAAATATATCCTGAACTCCAGTGGGGTATTCTCAAAGGGACCATCGCATTCGAAGAATACTAGGACCACTGACGGTTCGTCAAACGGACGTCTGGTGCCAAATATATGGCCAAAGAAAGAAATGGATCGGTAGTGGGCCCGGGTCCGGTCCAACCAGGTCGGACTGACTCGGCCCAACCCAGTCTGGGCCGACCTGGTCTGGGTTGACCCAGCTAGACTCGCTGGGTCTGACCCGGCCCGTTGGGCGGGTCAGCCCACTAGGTTCGGCTCGGTCAGCTGGGCCCGACCCAGCGGACTGCGGGGGCGGTTCGGCCTTGAGGTCGGGGTCGGTTCGGTTCAGCCAGCGCCGCGAGGGGCACATTTAGGGAGACTTGTCCTGGAAGGGCGCCGGGAAGGCCGGCTGGTAGTTGGGGCTGGTCGGCGGGGCATGAGGCATGCCGCTGGCAGGCCGCGCGGAGCATGGGCAGGCTGGCAGGGCGCTGGGTAGGCCGTGCGGGGCGCGGGCAGGGTGCCAGGGAGGCCGCAGGTAGGTCATGCGTGGAGCGGGAAGACCACAGCCTGGGGGCACGGGGCATGGTCCAGGCAGGCCGGTAGGGCACCGGCTAGGCCGTGCGGGGCGGGGGAAGGCCGACAGGGCGCCGGGTAGGCCGCGGGCAGGTGACGTGGGAGGCGGGCCGCCGGTCGGGTGGCATGCGGGCTGGCCGGTTCGGCGCAGCTCACACCGGCGTGGGCCAACAGTTCTCAGTCGGGCGCACCAGTGCGCCTCGGGGGCGCTGCGGTTTGCGGAGGCCACGGGTAGCGTGGCCTTTGTCGTCACAGCCTTCGTCTCCTCATCGTTGTTACTTCGCCATGTCGAAGAATCCCACAAGAAGGAAAAATCAACGAAGGATGTCGGGCCATGTTAGGTTGGCCCATATCCTCCGCGTTTATGGTGATAGAAAGTTCTTCATAAGAATGAATCTCAACAACCTTCTTTATCCAAAAATGATGGGAAGAACATGCACTCAAGTAAACCCCCTACATTTAATCATCGGTAGTCGATGGAGAAGTCACAAGAAGAAGATGGAGTTGTTGTTCGTCGCATCTGCCACACTCTTCCACTCCCGAATTCGCATGATGGTTGTGGAATTGGTTCCACATCGATAAGATTCCGGGGAATAAGTCGAAGAAGAATCATCACCGGCGTTCTTCGTTCTTCATTAGCGAGAGTTCTTTGTTAGAGGATGTGGTTCCCTGTAGAGAGCATTCCCTTGAAATCACAGAAGTGAATTCGTTGTGCCAAATAATATATTACCTAATCTATTATTTCGTTGGCACAAATTCAAAAAAGGTGAATTAAAATTAAAATTCTCCTCCTCATTAATTCACATGTGTTGGCACGTATTAATTGAGGAGTTAGCACCAAATAAAAAAGGAGTAATTAATTGGGTAGGCTCCCCCTTAATTGTGGAGGATAGGAAATATTAAATACTATGGGAGGTGAAGAGGCTTCTCTACATTAATGTGAAGCATAAGTGGTTTCTCCACTTTAATGGGGAGTTTAAGGGGTTAAGAACCCAGGTGGTCCCCACCTCATTTATCCTCACATGGGAGGTTGAGTTCGGGTGGGACCCACCACCATAACCTCTCATGGGAGGTTAAGGTGTGGTGGCCCCACCTCTAACTCCCATGAAGATATTTTAACCACCAACACTAACATGGAAGCTCAATAAAATAATGTGTAGCTCACTTTATTTTATTATATTTTTTTAAAATAAAACCCAAAAAACTTACTTCTATCCTCGACTCACTTTCATCAAAGTGAAAGTCTTCTTAAGAAAATACTGACACTGCGAGTTCAAAGGTGCCCTCAGCTTTCAATTCTGAGCCCCAGTTCAAAAGTTATAAAATCTTGCTCGTATGTTTACTGAACGTACCTAAACAAATCTTTAGAAATTGAATGCAGTCGCACTGGGTCTCAGAATCACGCACCATCAGATTTTGCGGACTCGTAAATTTCCCATGTATTTATGAAAAAAAATTCCACGGAAATTCCATGTCTTTACAAATATCTTAACATCATCCTGAGTACACTGATATTGCCTCTTTTATATACCAAGATACCTAAATTCCATTTCTTTTTTAATGAAGGTCCTTATTGGGGGTTGGGATTGTAGATTGGTTTAAGAAAATCAATATTGTGGGAAAACCTCCATAGGATTTTAGAGGTTGAGCCTCATTTAATTCGGGTCATTGGATTAGTTTAACTAATTGAAGGTCGATAGAGATGTTGTTTGTACTCAAGATATAAGTAAAGTTTTATTTATCTAGTTTCCTGTAATCACCAAATTTGAGATTCAGACAAGATTATGGGTGGAGATGGTGCGTTGAAATAAATATTATAATATCCTAGTGTGATCAGGAGGTGATTATGGGGTATCCCCCATTTCATAGAATGTTTCATGTGGTGATCCATGATTCCTGACATGGTGCATGGGTGATCTTGTTATGCCTCTTTATTTCATCACATGGTTCAGGATGTGAATCATGTGATGAAATATTTCATGACATGTTTTAGGGGGTGAGAGATGTGAAGAAAATTTTTGAAGGATTCGTTTTGGTTGAAATGATTGAGAATTATAGGGAAGTTAGTATCGTGCAAAAGATATGTCATTTTGGGTATGATAGGAGTATTCTGAGGTTTGTATAGGACCTTCCAAGGAAGGGGAATTGTATACAGGTCCTTTTCATGGGAATTAAATACTTTTATTTCCAACCAATATTTGGAGAAGAGAATTTATACCATATCTGGTGGTATTTTTACCATTCTTGGGTATGATGAGATGGAAACTATGTCGACTGGGTCGTCGGAACACTGGAAACATGTTTCAATAAGAAACCCTGATAGTGGGGAACATTGTGGGTTAGAATCAATCATGAAAAGTTAGGTTTCATGGTTTGAAGAACCATAAACCTATTGATAACATGGATGATGAAACAGTGGTATTCTGGAATAGATGGGCGTAGTAGAGCTTCGTCTAAGGGTTCAATAATGGTTATGAGTGATGGATCTGGTTTTTTTGAATATCATGAATCATATCTATAGTTTCATATTGAAATCCCATTCATCACTCAAGTGTGGAACACGATTAATTGAGTACGGTATTAATACCAATGTATGTCGGTTTCATTGGTTTCATTCCTGAAGATACTTATTGAGGATGAGAAGTTTTATGGTAGAAAGATTGTAAGAACCCACATCCACACCAGTACATAATTTCATTGAAAATTTGAATCTTCTCCATTATTGGATGAGTAATTTTAAAATACTAAAATCAGAACATGTTTTCCGATATTTTAGTGTCCATACATGGTTATTTAGACCTATTTTTAGTTTTGGTAAATGTCTCGAGGGTTTGAGTGAGAAACGGATGAGAAACGACTATTTTGGGATTCTAAAAATAGCTTCAACATACCATTAACATTTTGAGTAGTTAATTATGATTTGAATGGGATTTTTGGGGTGTATCTCTAGGGATTCATGATATGAAAAGTAGATTTGGGAGGATTACCTAGTAAATTTATAGCATGAACTCCTGGTTTATGCCATGAATCTTGTGTACTACAGTTTCTTTTTTATTATATGAGGTTATCCCCATGCCCTAGTTCCACCAAATGGAATTGTTGTGTTGAAGGGTCAAAAATGACTCCTCCTCTTCCTCCATTCTTCACTATTCTTTGTGATCTCAAGTGTGGTTCGACAGAATCAGAGGTACATTTCCTCTTCTCCTCCTTTTGTTTATTCTCCACTCATTATTAGTGATTTTGAGGATTCTATTTTAGTTAGAAATGATGATTTCTCCAAATAATGGTGAAATAATTATACTTCTATATAGATTACTTTCATCCTAGAATGTTGGGATCCTAATATTACGTCTTACTATGTTTACAGGTTGATCCATTGAGGTATGTCGCAATATCAATTTTTTTGAATAGTTATTTTCCAAGGTTAATTTATTAGGCTATTGAATCAAATCAATTAATTAATGATTTTTTCCAAGCTTGATCCAATGACACGTTAGGATTGGAACTCAACTTATTGTCAATGGTTTTGTGGGATGGATTTTTTGGTGTTTTAATTGGAAATATGAAAATATTTGATAAAATTAATTAATTAATTATAATTGATAAAATTAATTAATTAATTAATGTTGATTAGAATGAGTTAAAAGCTCAAATATCTGAGGTGAGTCTGGTTGGTCAAGGGTATGTCTAGATGAGCTTATTGTGTTTTGGTAGCTACTTATGGTCCTTGGTGTCAAAGTGTTGTTTGAGGTTGGTGGTCTCCCAAACATTACCTACGGTGTTTTTTCAATTTATAGTGCATATAAAGTATCGATAATTCTATTGAAGGTGATTCCCCTAGTTACCTTATATAAAAAAATGTTTTATTTAATTTAAAATGATTAATTTGAATTGTAAATTCCAATGGTCATGAACAACCCTAGTGCGCTTACATGGAACCTCGGCCGCTGATGGTCGATGCTGAGAACTTGAGACATCAGATAGCCTTCATACTTCTATTGAGGTGAGTTTGGAACATGATACCCTTATCCCATGTATATGGTTTTGATATATTATAAAACTCCATTTAAGATAATCAGGTTTATTTATATAAATACGAGAAGGGAGAAACTCTCTTATCTGATGTGACTAGGCCTATGTGGAAAGACCTTAGGATGACTAAGACCATGTTTGGGTGAGTCGACCAGCCTAGAGTGACCTTAAGGGTGGATATGGTCTACCAAAAATCTATTGAATTATGTCTATGTGGAGAGACCCTGTGTAACCTGTATGGTCATGCTAAACTGTTAACAATGTAATGGGATGCAATTTCCAAATGCATTAGGTGTTGAACCAAGACAATTATTGATACTAAGGACCCTAGGAGGGTGACTATACTATGTTTAGAATGATGGGACCTAGTGGGAGACTCTTGACTTACCAAACCAGAGCAATGTATATGAGATGGATATAGATTCCACCTTAGAATCTATACCAAATTAATGAGACCTAGGGGTATGAATAGGGTTAATGGGTGTGGGAGTTTAACCAACCATTGAGTATCCGTTTATTTTGAAATGAAAACTAAAGGATAATAGAATATGATTTGGCTTCCATTATTGGATTCAGGGTATGGATGTGAATTTATGGTTTGGATCTAGATATAGTTAGAGCTCATTACTCGAGCTTCCATGGATTTGGGTCTTGTGATTGATGGGGGGATACCATGGATTAAGAGTTCAAATGATTTAGATTCGATGGATTTAGATCCCACATAAAAAGGTACTCTATGTATTGATTTCATAGTACGAGGTTATAGGAAGTTGGGAGCTCATATATTGGGATAACCTGAGTTAAGAGCTCACAGATTGGGTCTACCCTGAGTTGGGAGCTCACAGGTAGAGTTGTTATAAGTATAGAGTTTAAATTTAGGGGTTGTAATAATTAGGGAAGTTATAGATTTAGATTCCCTAAGTTGAGATCTTATATATTGGGGATTCCTTGAGTTAATATTTCACAGGTATATTTGTTCTGAGTAGATCTCTCAAAATCTAGGGTTGTAAAAGGTATGCAGCTCACAAACTGGGATTCCATTAGTAGATAACACATATATTAAGCTCCCTTGAGTTGAAACCTCACTAATTTAGGTTTCCATATATTTGGATATCACATATTGTCTACCATGGGCCTCATCTCGAGAGTCAAAAGGATATCATCCTACCATGGACTTGGATCTCACTAATTGGTTATTAGGTGGAGGGATTTTGGAGTCATCGGGACCAAAGGGTCCTTTCTCTCGCACTGGAGACGAGATGGAGTGGAGCCCTTTAGCTCCAGGCGCATCCCGATTGCAACTCACGGAAGAGTATACAGCAGCCGCATATGATTTCATATTAACAGTAACCTTTTCCTCACCTTTGCTAACTATACCTATGTAATCACCCGTTCCCATGCCTACAAACCTGTTGAAGATGACCCAGAAGACCACAACAACAACAAAAATTGGTCCAATAATAAAAACTAACCCACTATTTAATCTGGTACTCATTCTCAATCTCAATCCGCAGAAAATCCACAAGTGGTTTGGAAACATCGACCTCCCCACATATCTGTGGAGAAATTGGATGGCATAGGGATCGAAGGTGGTTGATAAAACAAAGGAACCTACCCACCATATTACCAACCATCGAAAGTATGGAGGGGTTTTGGAACGAAAGTGGAAGACTGGGGAAGCTTACCCATATTGGAGCCATTGGAGGATCGCGCCTCAAATGAAAGTTGTAGGACCATCGGAAGAGGAAGAATCGAGCTCCGTTGTAGGTGCATTTGTTGGAAATCTAAGAGTATATACGGTCTTATTCAGTCATAAAGCGAATCAGGAGGTGTCGAGGGTCCAGAATCCCAACAATAGTGTGGTGACTCAAACCCCACGACTTGAAGGCAAAGCGGTCGAAGGCATCAATGGAAGGGCGATTCCGACCAAAGCGGGCCACCAAAGAGTTCCTATAGTGATCCATAGCATCCGAGAACTACTTACTTGTAACCAAGATCTTTGGGAGTCCCTCAACCAACTAGGGGACTTTGGGAGCATGATCGATTGCAGGGAACGATGGGAGCTCTGCCGGATCTGTGAGAGGATCATAGTAACTACAGGAAAATGATCCCTAGAGACACCTCCCCCTCTCAAGAGGGAGATGGAAGGGGTCTGAGGTCATTCTCAGGCCATGGAAACCCTAGAAGGTGGAGGAGCCCGAGCCATTTCCACCCACCAGTAGAGTCTTGATAGAAATATTAGTTTTTTACCTTCTTGAATGATGTAAAGTTTCTAGGGCGATATTAATCAAATATTAAGAATATCATGTCAATTTATGATTTAATGTTAAAGGGTTTGAAATCACATGACTGAAATGATTTGATGCAAGATCCAATTCCTATTGATTTAAGATCAATTTTCCTAATAATGTCTGTTATACATTAACCAATATATATTTATTTTTCAAAGCTATATGCAGTAAAGTTATAGGCCTAGCGAAATTGAAGACTATAGAAAGTGAAATTTTCATCATATTATGTTAATTAAAAATTTTCATCATGCTATTATTCTTTGATATGATGGTTCACATGATGTTTCACTCGATGAGAGATATTTAAATATGTGGTCTTATAAACTATAAATGATTGTACCTCATTGAATGGTATATAAATATTTTGAAAGGGTATGTCAAAAATCGAAGGTATCCAAAGGGTTGTATTATAAAGTAATATATTATTGAGGAATACATTGAATTCTATACTGACTACCTATCTAGTGTGGAAAACATTGATCTACCAAAATTTCATTATACTGGGCAGCTTGTGGGTAAAGTAATTTCTGGAAGATAAGTTGTGAAAATTAATATTTCATGCCGAGAGAAGGACCCCTTTAAATTTTTCATAATAATTTGGATGTTTCCACATATATTAAAACCCCCAGAGAAATTTTCACGAATTTGAATCCATAAAGGGATGAAAGATGGATTTTAAATACACAAAATCAATAGTTTATAGAATGGTTTTAGGACTATATTTTTAGGGAGTTAGATGAAAAGATAGATTTAATTTCATATTGTCTTTGATGATTATCCATAGGAACAAGTGTTTATGTATTATCTTACAATGGTTATGTAATTAATGGCTATATGTTCTGTACAAATGAACATGATAATGAAAGTACCATGAAAAATAGTGGAGTTAGACTCGTGGTTTAAGACATGCAAGTTTCTAGTACTAAAGAAAATAAATCCAATTTATGTGAATCTGTCATATTTTGGAATCATAAAATAAATATGGGAGTTTTATTATACAACATTTTGTGTGACGTTTTTTAAATGGAAGTGGGTTTATAATAGTACTTCTTTTAAAATAAATGAATTGGGATTTATCAAAATGGATTTTAGTAAGGAAGAGTACAAAGATGAAATGTTTATAATAGCTTCACAGGAAGTATAAGTATTTTATGTTCCAGAACCCACAAACTAAAAGTGGTATCTTTTCCTATTATTGACCAAAACAATTGAAGGGTCGTATGAAAATCCAACTAAGGATGACCCTTTCATTAGAACGTCACAATAATTTCACAACAGTACCAATGTAAATGCAGTTTTTTATGTCATAGGAAATAGAAATGATGGGATTTGGATACTCGATAGAGGGGTCAAATTACTTCATCCTTTTAAAAAATAGATTTTAGTAACCATGTTATATTTTTTTCTAATATACATTGTGTTACCTCATGTTTTTATCTGTTCAGTACTGCATTTCTGTAATCTAAATTAAATGTTAAAACAACTTCTATAGATAACGACTTTTTCACATGCTGGTACTCCCTATCCTAAGGAACAATAGGTCCCTCAACCAATTTTTACACCTAGTGCAAAGGAAGAATGACCTTCTACACATGCTGGTGATCCTAATGTTGAAGAATAATAGGTTTTGAACCTACGGCTGCTTCTAGTGCAGAAGTAGAATGACCTTCGACACATGATGATGCTACTGATCCAGATGATCAACATATTTATGATGTTTAATCCAAGAAAAAGGTAAGTGATAAAAGGCCGATGAAGTAGAAAAAATAGGTTCGTAGTAGTTTGACAGTGTTAACAAAAATCATTAACGTGAAAAGAAAAGGCATCAAATTCAAGGTCAGATGGAATGCGTGGGACCGACATGTTAACCGCAACATGGACATGTTCATTAGTTACATTGGACTCATCAATCAGAAACACATTTTGATTGATGTAGATTATTGGCACCATGTTGTTCCTATGCTTAAGGAATTGATGTGAGAAGATATTACTATAACATTATAATATCATTTATTTAATTTACTAAAAAATAAAATAATGAAACATTGACTAACTGTTCACCATCCCTTGTAGAGTTAATTTATATTAGATAACTCCCACAATAAATATGTATCAATTCTTTCTGGAATGATTCATAGAGGCTTTCCCACATTTATAATGAGATTTCATCTTAAAGATACTGAAGAGAAAATAAAACCACACCCACCGCTTATGTATGCACACCTGATAACCCAAGAAGTGTGGGATGCGTTTACTAGCCCTCATGCTAGGTGTTCTTTTCCGGAACATTTTTTATCGTAATAAATTGTATGAAAATATGTGTATTTATGACTTTAATTGATATTTTTTTATTTATGAAACAAAAAATGAGTGATGAAAATAAGGAATGGGAAACAAAACTTATGTACCCTTACCGTAAATCAAGAACGTGGTATGCTTCACTTGATTTTTTAGGTATATTAAATCTATAGATATACTTTTATGTTATATGAAACAACAACATAATTATGTTCCTCTATTCATATATATATTTGTGAATCCAAATCCAAATCCACTTTCATCCCACGCCATGTGCTATGGAATGAGGAACATGTAAATAAAGATGGGATACTATTAGATGAAAACACAAAACAATTATGGGAAACTTGTGTAAATATGACATAATAAATATATGTTTTTTTATTAAAATCGCAATCATATAATAATGATTTGTTATTTTTCTATATTTTCTATCTGAATTAGTTAAAGGAATCATCAACACCTGTACCAGATAAAAACTCAGTATTGGTGGCCTTGAAGTAGCCAAAATAGTATGACCACGTCAGAGGTGCGGGTTTTGGGGTGACACCCCAAACATATGTTGAAAAAAAAACAATAGGAGGATAAAGATAAAGAAATTACATAGATGAAATAATGATTATATTCCGTTGAAGAACAATATCATTGACAGATTGAGTTTCTATAAAATGTTGTGGGGGGGATAAAATTGAAGAAACAACTCAATAAAAACCATTATGTGATGATCTCACCACACCCCCACAAACATTGAGTTCAGCTATTCCCCTAAAAGAGTTATCTTATTTGTGGTAATCAATATTCAAATAATTTTTTCTGTGAAATGTGAATCAGGATGACCCAGATACCTTTCCTATAATCATATTATACAGGGTAAAAATTACTCTGATTTATATATATCAACACCCACCCATCACCTTGTAGAAATGGCTACGATGTTCAATGTTGAAAATGACTATCTACACAAAAAAACAGCTTCCAATAGGTTATGTGAGAGTGGCAATTAACATAGCTCATGATTCGAGTACTAAGCTACCTATTTCACCTGATGATGTTGCTATTAATATAGTGATCCAAGCAATTGGAACATTCATCACATAGATATCCCATCTTGTAAAAAACATATATGTAAGATGGTATTCATTTTCAATTAATTTTTCATGTTAAACATTTAAAAATTAATTAAAAAAGGTCCAAACTAATGAATGTTATTATAGACTAACAAAGGGAAGGGGTGAAATGAAAGGTTGACTCAAAAATATCTAAAAGATCAACCAACTGATCAAAAATATCTTACGAAATCACCTTTACCCCACCCATTAAATATCCACATTTAATAACATCCAAGCTCCATGAAAATACAAATTTATATAATTGTACCAATCATGTAGTTTTTTTGAAGAAAAAATGTACAGAGAGGAAGTTATAGACTAAATTTTATTTGATAATGTAAATGAAATCCAAAAAATATTAATGCCTATGAGCCTTAGTTATAAATTTATACATGATGTATCTTTTGATGATTTGTTTTTCAAAAAGATGATATACTAATTTAATTATAAATAAATACATTTAATATTTTTAGGCATATATATCAAAACCAATTAAATGGATTACCCCATGAAAATAAATTTGGGGTTGTTAGTCCCCATGTCTCTTATAGAATTAAAAAATATATTAAAAAAAGAAAGAAATAGTGGAAGAACTGAGAAAATTTTTTGAAAGAAAAATCACAGATGACAAAATATTCTTAATACCTATGATACATGTGTAAAACTATACAATTTTACCATATCAAATATATTTTCATTTTTTTATTACATATTTCTTGTTATGTTTTTATGAAAACTTGTATGCTCATTTTAGTATATTTGGATACTCCAAATATTTATTTCATGGATTCACTACATGGAAACCCAACAAACTAACATCACATGATGATGTTTTTATTTTTTTAATAAACTACATTCAACATTTTAGAACTAAAATTTAAGTTATATATTTTATATTATGTTTTAAATTAGAATTATTTTATGATAGGGAAGTGGTTAAATATAATGTGAATCATGGCATAATGATATTACATACGCACAAGAAGCCTAAAAAGTTCTACAACTGGACAAGTATCAGGGTATTATTAATAATATTTCACTATTCAAACACATATAAAAACAAATTAATTATTTTTCTCAAGGTCTCTACAGTGTCCAGAATAATAAAATGGAAAAAATGTGGTTAATATATTCATAATTTTTTTAGATATATCATATTCCATCAACAAACTAGCATCCCCAAAGAGGTATTTTCAAAGATAGTTTCTATTTTATTTAAAATATTTATTTATCCTTTATTTATTTAAATTTTTATAGTACTAATATGACTAAATATAATAATCATATTCACAAGATGATATATATTTTCTTATAAAATAATTGGAAACCTACCTGATGACAAAATGTACACAAATAACATGAAGATGTGACTTCCATAAAAGTAATGAATTGTTAAATATTTATGTATAATTTATTTTTTTAGTATTACTCATATAATAATTGTTTTCTTTTATAAGTGGATTCTTTTGTTCGAGTAAGGGTTGTTTTTTTGAAGCTGCTCATACTCATGATAGATTGGACTTCAAGGCTTTAACTGAGATAATGAAAACAAGTAAATGGGTCAAGAATGTATAAAAACATCACGAAAAGGTTAATTAAAACTACTTATTTAATTAATGTTTTCATTATTTTATCTAATATTTGTATGTTAATTCCCTTATCATTTTTATCTAATAATTATTTAGTTATTTTCATATATCTTTACACTTTCCATTTCATTTCATTTTTGGGATTCCTATACTACCTATTGAGTCAATGTTATTAGCTGAAAAAACATTCTTTTTGAAATCCATAATAGTAGAGGAAGATCATGTGAGGTTTTTGGTGATTTCACATGATATAATGGTCACAAGAGCTTCCTTTACATTCCTACATTTCAATAATGATAAATGTTTTATGGCTAATAAAATCATTTCAATATGCATTGTTTGTAGTTAGAAAATAAAAGTAAATTGTGATAAATTTTTTATTTAGAATTTTTTTGAGACTTTGGGATGTGTAAGAATCAGCCACACCTTAATCTGAAACACGGTTTGACCAGTATGTCTCAATGTGCTTATTTCTATTTAAAATAGACATAAATTTTAGTAAAAAAATAAACTGAAATACTCAAAATCAATAAAAACTATTCAGATTATTTAGATACTTTAATAAAATAGTCCATAAGTAATTTTTGACATGTAGTAATCAACCACACCTCAATCCAGCACACGATGTGCCTAATTTGACTCAAAGTGTCCGTTATTAGTTTAAAATTTAAATTTTAGTTCAAAAAGTGTCACTCACAAAAAACATGGCAAACACACTAAAATTTTCATGATAATTTAGGAAAACGATTCATAAGTAATTTTTGATGTGTCAAAATCAGTCCCACATCAAACCGATACATGATGTGATTGGTATGACTCAAAGTGTGTATTTTGAGTTTAATATGAAATTTTAATATTAAAAAAGTGACATAATCAAAACCGAGAAAATACAATTAAGTTAATTTTGATACTTTAGGAAAATGATACATAAGTAATTGATGACATTTTAAAATTATCCAAACCTCAATCCGACATACAATGTGACCTATATGACTCCAAGTTCATCTTTTTATTTAAAATTGACTTCAATTTTAGTAAAAAGGACATTTGACCTACTCAAAACTGAGAAAAAACATTCATATTATTTTGATACTTTAGAAAACTGATCCATAAGTCATTTTGACATGTAGAAATTAACCGTACCTAAATATGATATATTATGTACCTCATATGATTCAAAATTCCTATTATCATTTTAAAATTGACATTTTAGTTCAAATAGTGTCACTCATTGAAAATTGATCAAACACATTTGTATTTTTCTAATAATTTAGGAAACTAATTCATAAGTCATTTGTGATGAGTAAGAATCAGTATCTCATCAAACAGACACACTATGTGACCGGTATGACTCAAAGTGTGTGTTTCCATTTTAAAATTACATTTTAGTAAAAAATAAAATTGAATTACAAAAATCTGAGAAAATGTAGTTGGATTATTTTAATACATTTGGAAAATGATATATAATTCATTTGGAATGTGTAGGAATCCGCCTCACCTCACATAGATGTATGGTGTGACTGATATGACTCCAACTACGCCTTTTTATTTAAAATTGACATTAATTTCTGAAAAAAGGCAACTGACATACTCAAAACCAATCAAAAGGATTCATATTATTTTGATACTTTAGGAAAATGATCCATAAGTCATTTTTGACATATAGAAATCATCTAAACCTCAATATGATACATGATGTTTCCAATATGACTCATAGTGCCTGTTATTAGGATAAAACTAACATTTTAGTTCAAAAAGTGTCACTCACTAAAAACCAAGAAAAATCACATGGATTGCCTTGATAATTTTGGAAAGTGATTCATAAGTAATTTTTGAAATAAAGGAAGTAGTCTCATGTCAGACCAAAACATGATGTCACTGGTATGACTCAAAGTGTGTGTTTCCAGTTTCAAATGACATTTTAATAAAAAATAAAAGTCACATACTATAAATTGAGAAGAAACATTTGGATTGTTTTAATACTTTATAAAAATAATCCATTTGTTATTTTTGATGGGTATGAATTAGACACACCTCAATCCAATGCACGATGTGATTGGTATAATTACAAGTGTGTCTATTTATTTAAAATAAACATTAATTTTAGTTAAATGACCATGTTACATACTAAAAACTAAAAAAACACTTTCATATTATTTTTATACTTTAGTAAAATGATTCATAATACATTTACAACGTGTAGGAATCAACGCCACCTCAATCTGATGCATGGTGTAACTAGTATAACTCTAAGTGTGTCTTTTTATTTAAAATTGACATTAATTTTAGTAAAAAGAACAAGTGAAATAATAAAAACCATGAAAACACATTCGTATTATTTTAATAATTTATAAAATTCATTTATAGGTAATTTATGACATGTAGGAAACAACCACATCTCATTAATTTGCACGGTGTGACCGGTAAAACTCAAAGTGTTGATTTTAATTTAAAATTGAAATTAATTTTAGTAAAATGAATAAGTGCCATTCTAAAAACTGATTAAACATATTCATATTATTTTTATAATTTAGGAAAATAATCCATAAGTCATTTTTGTTATGTAGGAGTCAATAGTACCTCAATCTGACACATGGTGTGACTAATATGACTCCATGTATGTCTTTTTTATTTAAAATTGATATTAATTTTAGTAAAAAGAACAAGTGACATAATGAATACAAAGAAAACACATTAGTATTGTTTTGATACTTTAGAAAAATGATTCATTAGTCATTTTTGACATGTAAGAATCAAAGACACCTCAATATGATACATGGTGTGACCAATATGACTCAAAGTTTCTGTTATCAGTTTAAAATCGAAATTTTAGTTAAAAATTTTTGTCACTCACTGAAAACCAATAAAACATGCTCTAGTTGTCTTGATAATTTAAGAAGGAGATTCAATAGTCATTCTTGTTGTGTAAAAAATAGTATCACATCAAACAATTCATTTGAAATGTTTTCATACATTAGGAAAATGATCCATAAGTAATTTGTGATGAGTATGAATTGAATGTACCTCAATCTGATGCATGTAGTGACTGGTATAACTCCAAGTGTGTCATTATTTAAAATTGGCTTTAATTTTAGTAAAAAGAAAAAGTGATATAATCAAAAATGTGAAGAATAATTTATATTGTTTTGATACTTTAGTAAAATGATGCATAACTCATTTTTGATGTCTAGGAATCAATTAAACCTCAATATGGTGCACAATGTGACTGGTATCACTCCAAGTGTGTCTTTTTATTAAAAATTTACATTTTATTAATACATTATTTCATATTAATAATTAATTTCTTTATTTATAGTATTACTAACATATTATTTTTTTCTTATATAGGTGGATTATTTTGATCTGGTTGAGATGATTTGTTCAACAACTGATACCATGGCAGACCTTTTTTAGAGGGTATCACGAGTTATAAATGATGATACATTGAAGTTTTTAAATTTTTTTGGATAATTGTAAATGTAATTATATAAAATATTTTGTTAAATTTATATTTTATTGTTTTTTTTCATTATGTCAAATTTATTTCAATTAAATTATATATTTTTATATATAGATTACAAGTTTTTTTGGGTGTGCTATTAAATAAACAACACACTACAATAGGACAAACCTTTATCAGCATTTTTTAGCACTGATAAATTCCCCTTTTATCAGTGTTATTTTAGTGATGATAAAGGAGACCCCCTTAATTAGCATTGAGGTTAACAATTCTTTTTTTCACTTTTAATAGCTGTTTTGCATGCTATTAAAGGGCACATCTGTAGTAGTGAGAGCCTAATCATGATACCAGTTTTTGAAAAATCCACTCTATATTGGGAAAAATAGTACACCTATATAAAAAAATTATTATTCTAGTTACTATATAAATAAATTAACTAAACATAAATATTAAACAATAAATAAATATAATGTCTATTTAAACTGAAAACACTCACTTGGAGTCATACCGGTCACATCGTGTGTTGGTTTTATGTGAGGCTGATTTCTACACATAAAAATTTACTTGTGAATATTTTTCCTAAAGTATCAATACAATCTGAATGTGTTTTCTTGGTTTTCATTATGTGGTTTGTGTTTTTAGCTAAAATTTCAATTTTGAATAAAAATAAACACTTGGAGTTATACCAATCACAATGTTTGTCAGATTAACTTGAGGTTCATTCCTAAACATAAAAAATGAGTTAATTATAATTTTCCTAAAGTATCAAAACAATACAAGTGTGTTTGATCATTTTTGAGCATGTCAAGTGTATTTTTACTAAAATATCAATTTAAACTAAAAACAAACACTTTGATTCATACCAGGCACATCGTGTGTCAATTTGACGTGAGACTAATTCTTACACATAAAAAATTCCAAACGATTTTCCCAAAAATTATGAAGACAATAAAAGAATGTTTTATTAGTTTTCAATGAGTGACACGCATTTTGAACTAAAATGTCAATTCTAAACTGATAATAGATACTTTGAGTCATAAAGGACACACCATGTATCATATTAAGGTCCGAAAAATTCCTATATGTAAAAAATGACTTATGGATCATTTTTAAAAATTATAAAAATAACCCAAATGTGTTTTCTCAGTTTTGAGTATGAAATATGTGTTTTGAACTAAAATGTCGATTTTGAATAAAATGACACACTTGGAGTCATAACGATCACAACTTACATTAGATTGATTTATGGTTGATTCATTCACATAAAAAACGAGTTATGAATTTTTTTCCTTAAGTATCAAAACAATATGAAAATGTTTTCTCTATTTTGAGTATGTCACATTTTTTTTACTAAAATGTCAATTTAAATTGAAAACACGCACATTGAGTCATATTGATCACATTGTGTGTCAGTTTAACATGATACTGATTTCTACACATCACAATTGACTCATGAATCCTTTTCCAAAATTATTAAGACAATCCAAACATGTTTTCTTGGTTTTCCATGAGTGGAACATGTTTTGAACTAAAATGTAAATTTTAAACTAATAACATACACTTTGATTCATACCGGAAACACTATTTATAATATTGAGGTGTGGATGATTAATACATGTCATAGATGACTTATGGATCATTTTCCTAATGTTTTAAAAAAATATGAATTTTTTGGCCAGATTGAGTATGTGATGTGTGTCTTGAATGAAAATGCCAATTTAAAAAAAAGATATACATAGAGTCATACCGGTAATACAATGAATCAGATTTATGATCAATTTATTTATACACATTACAAAGGGATTAAATATATTTTTAATAATGTATAAAAAAATTCTAATAAGTTTTCACAATTTTTAGTATGTTATGTGAATTTTTTATGAAAATGCCAATTTCAACTGAAAACATGTACTTTGAGTCCTATTGGTCACATCATAAGTCAGTGTGATGTCAGACTGGTTCATACACATCACAGTTGACTTATTAGTCATTGTAATAAAGTATCAATACAATTCTAGTGTTTTTACTTTATTTTTAGTCAGTGACACACATTTTGAACTAAAATGTTAATTCTTAAATGATAATAGACACTTTGAGTCTTACTGGGAACACCGTGTATCATATTGAGGTGTGGCCAATTCCTATACATCACAAATTACTTATAGATCATTTTATTAAATTATCAAAATAATCAAAATGCATTTTCTTAGTTTTGAGTATTTAATGTGTGTTTTGAACTAAAATGTCAATTTTAAAGAAAAAGACATACTTGGATTCATACCAGTCACACCATGTGTTAGATTGATGTTTGGTTGATTCAAAAATGTCAAAAATGACTTATGGATCATTTTCTTAATGTATCAAAACAAAATGAATTTGTTTGCTTAGTTTTGAGCATGCGATGTGTGTTTTGAAAAAATTTGTAAATTTAAAAATAAAAACATACACTTAGAGTTATACTGGGAACACCATGTATTGGATTGAGGTAAGAATTATTCTTATAAAAAATTGACTTATGAATCATTTTCATAAAGTATCAAACCAATCTGAATGTGTTTTCTTTGTTTTGAGTATATAATGTGTGTTTTCAACTAAAATACAAATTTAAAAAAATATAAAATTTGAGTGATATTGGGAATATCATGTATCAAATTGATGTGATGTTGATTCTTATATATAACACCGTGTCATTTTATTTAGTAATTCACTAAATATTAAAGGTTATCTGACAATATTTCTATTTGATAACATAGAATTTTGATTTCATTGTAGAATAAAAATAAAAGGGCATCATAATGAGTGAATCATCCTTATTTATTTCATGATCCTAGTACATGAATGCATTATATTTGTTGGAGAATATATTTATAATTGTTTTTTATTTAATCATTTTGTGATCTTAATAAAGAAAATAATTGTAGAAGAAAAAAATATACACGAAGTCTTTTCTTTACGATCTCTGTGAAAATTAAAAAAAATTATCTGATAAAAATTGTAAGAAAATTAACAATAAATTAGATAAAATGATGATAAAATTAACTAAATAAGAATTATTAATTCACCTCTTTATGATGTTTGTATACATTTTGACATCGAACATTATTTAAACTCATTTATAAAAAAATATATTTCTTCTTTTGAATAAGTGGACTATTGATAGACTTGATAGTTCTGAAAAATATAGATAAACAAAGTATTAATAAATATTTTAAATGAAATTTTAATTACCACAAAAAATACCTCTTCAGGGATGCTAGTTTTTCGATGGAATATGATATCTTTCGTAATTTTTAAGACATAACAACCACAATATTTTCCATTAGTTTGTTTTGAATACTGCAGAAGCATTGGGAAAAAATAAGTAATTTTTTTTATTTTTAATTATAGTGAAATATTCTTATAAATACCCTAATACTTATCTAGTTATTGAAGTCCATAAGCCTTTTTTTCTCATTGAATATACTTATGCCATGAATTTTTTTATATTTAAACACCTCTCTATCATAATAGATCTTTTTATCAAAATATAATATAAAATGTATAAATAGAAGTTTATTTATTAAAATATGCATGTAGTGTATTACAAATTGATAAAATTCATCACATTTAGTCATTTTTTTGGGTATTCATGAAATGAATCTAGAAAATAAATTTTTGAAGTATCAAAATTGACTACAATGAGTAACTAACTGCCTAAAAAGGAATAAGTATTGAAAGGAATTCAAATATATTTTATATGATTAAATTGTATTGTTTTACCCATGCACCTTGGGTATCAAGAAGTTTCTATGATCTATAAGTTTTGTTTCAAACACTGTGGTTTGTTTTTCCACTATTACTTCAAATTGCTTTGGTTTCAATGATAATAGTTGTGTAGAAGTGATGTGAAGACTAATGAGTAAAGATTTCTATTCACATGTTTTTTCTCTTTAAATAATGTTGATATATATGCATACAAAAAATATAAATAGTATTTAGTCATAATTAACACAGTAGATCATCAATTGGAAAAAAATAATGAAAACATACCTCATGTATAGATTTACAAATCAGACTCCTAAACATTCATACTTGAGTATTTCATTTAAATTATCAGGACCAACATAGTCTGTACTGGCCTCATCATAAATTTATTCTTCAAAATCAATTATGGTCATTTCGACACTTTTTAACATTTTATCTATATGAACCATTAATGTTAATAATTCCAGAAGTTTAATGGGTGGGGTAAATGTATTTTCTGATGTTATTTTTAATTGTTTGGTTGAATATTTAGATAGTTTTGATTCAACCTTCCATTTTACCCCTTACCTTTCTCAATCCATAATAACATTCATTGATTTAGGTCTTTGTACATTATTTGTTAAATTTTATGCATGAAAAATATATTTTAAAGGAATAACTCCTTACTAACATATATTTTTACATGATCACATGTCCATGATAGAAAAGTTAAAGTAGAAATCTCAACTATATGAACATCCATATCATCAATTGGAATGGGTAGCTAAATGATCAGATTGTGAGCTACGTGGATCCACACTCTTACATGACCTATTGCCTGAATGGCCTGAAGGCCTTCATTTTTATTGATTTTTGATAACCCCCCTTTCAAGGGATGAGGGGTAACCCTTACAAGGCTCTTAGGCTTAGAGATTACATTGCCCGTAGTCATACGAGATTACATGACCCAAAGGTATTATGGAATTCAACTAGACTATCTACAAGGAACCGCCCCTACCCAGTATCTGCATCCTGATAGTAGCTCTCCACCATTGCATGACCATCTGGCTAGGCTTCCCGTTCAATAACAGGCTAGTACTGATGGCATAGCCATACCCTCTCATTCTGTCAATCCATTTGGCTCTTCTCTGGTGAGTGCACCTGCTCTGAATCCTCTTCTAGGGATGCTCATTTTTTGTAGTGTGTATGGGGCCTACATTCATGTGGCCATAAGGACTTGGGGTGGCCCTAATGCCTAAAGGTGGTTCAAAGGCCTTTAGAATCAATTTTCCCGAAGGCCTTGGGTGGCCCGAAAGCTTTCCAGGACCCGAGGACTAAACTGGTGGCCCGTAGGGCCATATGGATGAATAGTTCTGGCTGCCACAATACGGAACAGTGCCTGCTATAGTACTACTATAGTACTTCTATAGTACTGCTACAGTACCCTGGAAATAAGCCCCCACCCGGATTTGATCTCGGGTCTCTTGGATGCACCTAGGGAGTCCTCACCAACTGGGCTGAGGCTCTTGTGCACATGACCTATTGGAAGTTTCTTGTTGAATATATTATCTCATTGGATGTGGTACATGGTACCCTTCATAACAAGGTTATGGGTGGGTAAAAATTGATATAAATAAGAATTATTTTCACCCTATAAAATATTATTACAAGAACGATATTAGTGTTTCCTTGATTCACATTTCACAAAAACAATTATGAAAAAATTTATTACCTCTTCTAAGAAATACGTTTGAGGGGAATGTCTTGCCTCAAAGCTGGTGGGGGTGGGGACGGAGGGATATTTATGCAATGGTTTTTTTGTGTTGTTTATTCTCTTTTATTTATTCCCATAACATTTTCTAACATCTCAGACCACTAATTATGTTTTTATTCCAAAGTAGCAAATCGTGCCTGAATCTCTTCCATTTTCTTATGTTTATCCCAATTTCATTTATTTTCTAAAAATATGTTTGGGGAGATACCCTAAAATACACACCTCTGACACAAAAATATTATTCAAGCTGCTTTAAGGCCACTAATAGTAACCGTTCATTTGGTCCAGTTAATGACAATTCTTATGTCTAAAAAAGGAACATAATTATGTGGTTACACATGATTTCCATACTTTTTATTTGAGTTTTCATCTATTAGTATCCTATATTTATTTACATGAGACTCCTTTCATAACACACGACATGGTATGGAAGTGGATTTAGATTAAAATTCATCATTATGAATATAAAAAAAGGAACATAATTATGTGGTTACATTATGTCAAATAAAATTTTTACTATAGATTAAAAATACATACCATTTTTTTCAAGTGAAGCGTACACCATCCATGATTTATGGTAGGGGTATGTTGGTTTTTCTGCACATTGCTGATTTTCAGCACTCAGTTGCTGTTTTATAAAATAATTTTTTTAATCAATGTCATTAATAAATGTAGTGTCAAGAAATCTGTAGCGAAACTGGTTTTTCCATGTGAGACTCTATAATAATTCTTTGAATATTTCCGAAGCTGGGAACTGAGTCAACGTAGGATTCCACGGTCTGGAGAACCTCAATGTGGTGATATAAAAATTACTAAATATATTTTATCATTTACAAAAAATTTAATTTTAAATATAGAAGAAATCATTAGTGGATTCTCAAATTGGAAATCTAATACCATGGATGAGTTCAGAACATAGTTTTTACCAAGGGCGCGACACAAATTTTGTCCGCACTGGGTACTCGGTCGAGTACTTGTGTTGGCAGGGTGTTAAGTGGACGTTATTAATTTAATAAAAAATAAATCAATACCCATACCCTTTCTGTGCGTGTGATTGATAGGAGGAAACCCCTCCACCCTTTGGAGTGACAAATGAATGAATGTGAATCCAAGGAGAGGAGGTACTGCCGATCTTCGATTTTGATGACGATCACTCCCAGATCATAATGAAGTAACCTTAGAGTTTTTATATACATATGATGATCCAATGTTTCACCATGAAGTGGGAATATTTCATTTTTATGTCATGATACCCATTTTAATCATTGTTTAAAGGTATTAGAGCCCGTAGAAAACTTTTAGGGGTTCTATGAGGACTGATCTGTGGGTTTCGGTAGAAACTGGGGTGTTTTGGGTAGCTAATAGAGAATTCCATTTTGAAATTCCCAATTACATGGTGTTTATTATAGAAGAACATGTCGTGTGTTCTTCTTTTTTGGGGAAGATGAACTTTGGGGACTACAAGCCATGTACTGGGGGCACATGCCATGTAGTGAGCCCAGGTTGTGTGGCTGAGGGACTTGGACAATGTACCCTTGTATGGGGTGTAACACCCCAAACCTAGTTACCAAGAGTCGGTGCATTATTACATAACATTTTCATGATCACAATTGATCAAGTCCTTATTGACCGATCAATTTAATAGCCTTGAAAGTACTAGATACAATCATAAGTTTTACATTCCATTATGAAATAAAACAACAACAACGTTGTGTCTCCTTTGAACAAAATCATATCCCTTTTACTATCTCTGCAGTTCAGTAATAATATACTCCTACTCATCCTGGGAAAAATAAAACATAAGAAAGGGGTGACCTCAGATGCTCATTAAGGATAACAATATAGAGAAAACTATCATAAATAATAATAAAAATTTAAGGCAATGTATATGACTAAAACCCAAGCCTTTTAAACTTAAAATTCAGCATAATATGAAAAAGATAAATCAAATAATTCCATTTACTTATTAACATGGATATTATACTAGTCTAATAATCACATTTAATATCAACAGCTAATCACATAATGATAGAATGCATAATTCCGGACATCATAACCACATAGTCAAGTCCTCGTGCCAAGACTACAAATAAAAATACTATCATGGTCTTGTTCCAAGACACTAGTATTCTCATGAGACCCACCGATTCATCAAGGGGCTATAGCGGGTCCCACCCACCACTTACTACGTCCAATGCATTCCTCATATGAAAATGGTAAAACATAACATAAACATTCGTATTAAAATAACATATGAAATGTCAATACTTTAATTATAAACTGTGAATGATATAAAAATATCACATCCAGAGTCCAACATATCATACAATTATTAATACAATATGGAATACTGTATCATATTAAATCAACTTTAATTAATCATAAAATCCAACAATAGATGTTGACATAGATGAAATCAATCCAAAAACTATTTGAAAGAAATATCTCTTTCTACTTTGAAATCATTTAAATGTTTCATAATTATCAAAGAAAAATTTAATTTTGAAAATATTCATATAAGATTGTAAGGGAAGCTTTGAAGGTATTATAATGGCAGAAATAGCCTCACCTACCATATAAGTTAAAAAAACAGTCTTTCCTTAATTTGTCAAAAAGGTTATAAAGTACATTGCTTGGAAAATGAAAAAATTATTCATTTAAATTTTTTTATGTAAAATTTTAAAGAAGGATATAAATGAATTTATCCCTAAGTCTAGAAAATAGTAAAAATGTTCTAAAATACATTTTTATAAAACATGAATGTGGATGATAAAGAAGTCCCAATGGATACTAACTTATAAAAACCTTAGATAATAAAGAGATTTTAAAATTAACCCTTACCTTGTAATTTAACTTAGTCGAGGGTATGTTAGCCACCTGTATAATGGTTAAATAATTTTTATTAAATTATACAAGAACCACATACATAAATATGATATCATATATGATCCGCTAATATTGCATTGTTAGTAATATTTCAGTATTATCATTGTTTCGGGTGTTAACTGATTCATTTTTCATTATATGTTTTATTATGTAAGTCATGTTTGTTATGGATATGATGTATTTTATTCATATACATAATTATATTAAGTTCCTAAACATTATTTTTAATCATCAAATGAAAATTATTTTTTAATATTTATGATGGGGAATGAAATCTCATCGCGTCGTGGAGACAGTAAGCCGTACGTACGTACGTGCGATAATATCATTCTATTGATGGTGAAATCGTATGTAATTGGATGTTATATTATATATACATAATAATTAACATGTTATATTTATTATTTACATCAATTATACTCATTATTATACACATCCAAATAATTAAGTGTTGAATAACAAACTACGCCGCAACGTGGAGATGGTAAACCGTACATACAAATGTATGGTGATTTTGTCATTCATAGGATGTATAGAATAATGAATATGGTTGTACCATATTTATAATAACATTTAAGTATGTATAAGGTAATGGAGTTATTATTTTATTATGGAAACAAAAAATAAAGATAATTTATAAGAAGAAAAGAACTTTCAAAGAGGTGATAAAATAAATACCTCTTCTTCGGGTGCTTCCTTTTGATTTGAACAGAAGGTATTATTAGGTTGAATTTATGATCAAATTAAGTCCTATAGGATTAATTGAGGTTATTTGGGATTATATTCGAGTAGGGTTTGTTCGAGCCAAATGGATTTGGAGGAATGAATATAAGAGAAGGGGAAGTACCATTTTATAAGAGAGGTGAGGGGCACTTTAGGAAAGGCATGAAATATTAATTTTTTATAAAATTATTTTCATTTTTTAAAAGCTCCAAATTGAATTATTTAGAGGATAAGGTGGGTATGGGTATAAGGACTCTCAAACAATAGGTTTTAGAAATGTTTAGGTCACAATATTAACCTTATCTTTTATATTTAACACTTATTTAAATAGTTTACCTTTTACCATGTGTTCTGGTATTTTTATATTACATTGTTGATATAGTTACTATAAAATGGAAAGAGAACCTCAAGTGGTTCATTAATGATAGGTTTAGTATTAGATAAGTCATTTTGTTGATCCTTATATTTTTAGGACTATTATATTATTTAATAATATAGTATTTTTTTTAAAAACTCAATTATGTCAATTTTGACAATATTTAGTATTTGGTTTTTGTTAAAGTCATCACAACATGATTACTTCGAAAAAAATACATTTAATCAACCCTAACATTTTATATTCACCTATAAAATCCTTTAAAGGAATAAAAAGTTCCAATTTACATTTATTTTAATATTTATAATATCAATTATTTTAATCATTCATTAATAAGGTAATTATTGTATCATCATTGTGTCATAAATAAATTAAATTATTTAATGTCTAAAAATTATAAATAAAATACTACGATGTATGAAATATTTTTATATTTATAATGAATATTTATTGTTAAATTTATCTTATGTATGACTCTATATTAAAAATGGTTTAGTTATTAAAATTTTAATTTAACACTTTTAACTCTTCTTTAAACAAAATATAATAAATGTCCTAATCTAATCTAAGTGGATAAAAAAGGTTCATATATTTTCCTAAGGTTTATTTTGGTCGAAATACACTTATCCAATCATTTAGGACATGTGTTGGGGGTAATTTTTTATTATTATAATATTATTTTTACCTTTAATTACCCTATTTAATTTTAACCGTGGTAAATAAAATTCAAAAGTTACTATTCACCAAAAATTAGTTTCATCCTATCGAACCACATTTTACTTCATAATGAAAAATTTTTCTATCTATTTTTTGAAATTCAATTCACAGAAGTGGTAAAATTACGTTTTATGCGAATTTTCAAATGTCTCTAGAAGGTGGGTGAAAGGCGATAAAAAGTTAAATAAAATTTTATATATATGATAAATTTATAAAATGACTCCAATTAATTACATTAGACTTATATATGTATTATGTTTCTATTTTTAATTTAAAATAAATTTATATTTTAAAATAATTATTTAAATAAAAATTCGGTTTTAAACAATAATGTAGTGTTTTTCACTATTCATAAAAAATTGAATGTTTTTAGAAAAATAACAAAAATTCACCCAAAGAAAATTTTGATATTCTAAATCCAAAAATTATGTCCATTTTGAAAAATAAAATTTATAAATTTTCAAAAATTGGTATTACTATTCATAACCTCTTTTTTAAATGTCTTGTTTGATTGGTCGTTGTGTGCTAGAACTTGGAGCTGCATACAATGCGAGCTATTGTATTATTCCAAGAGAAGCATTCTGTGGAAGCGTGCGGTGTTACATTATTCCATCTTCTAAATAATTTCATCCTCAAAATTTTAGAATATTACTTCATAAAAATATTCAAGTGGTTGTTCATCATAAGTTCATTAGGTTCCCATGTTGCCTCTTTCATTTTATGGTTTCTCCAAAGAGCTGTTACCAGATGAGTTATTCATTTTATCAACACTTGTTCTCTAGTATCAAGAATTATGATAGTCTCTTCACAATAAGATATATCTAGTTCCAGTTCTCTTTCTTCATTAGTGAGTACATGCGTTGGGTGAGACATGTATTTTCTCAATAGTGATATATGGAAGACATCATGAACTTTGGAGAGACATGGCAGTATTTACAAATGATAAGCTACAACTCCAATTCATTATAGAATATAGAAAGTTCTGATGTACCTGGTACTTAATTTACCCTTTTTACTAAATCACATAACACCGTTCTCCCAATAGATAGTGCCTCCATCACTTCAAGGTGTACACCACTGCAGCCAACTCAAGGTCATGACTGGGATAGTTCTGCTCATGGGGTCTCAACTGCCTCGACCCATAAGCCAAAACCCGCTCATCCTGCATCAACACAGCCCTAAGTACGACTCCGGACGCATCAAAAAACACGATGTACTTCTTACCCGACTCAGGTAAGATCAAGATAGGTGTGGTCGTCAACCGCTTCTTCAACATTTGAAAAGAATTCTCACATGCCTCAAACCACTCAAACCAGATTCCCTTCTTGGTCAAGCCCGAGTGTGGTGCTGCCAAACGAGAGAAGTCTTGAATAAACCTTCGGCAATAACCGGCCAAACCTAGAAAACTCAAAATATCAGAAACACTCCTGGGCTGATCCCAAGATAAAACTTCCTGAACTTTCTCTGGATCCACCGACACACCTACCTCTGAGATGATGTGACCTAGAAAATGCACCTCACCTATCCATAATTGACACTTTGATATCTTGGAATATAGCTGATGCTCTCTTAGTGTACCCAAGATGATGTCAATATATTGGGCATGATCATCGTGAGTTTTCGAGTACACTAATATGTCTCCAACAAAGAAAAGCACAAACTGATCTAGATAGGGATGAAAGACCCGGTTCATCAAGGCCATAAACACTGTTGGTGCATTGCTCAAGATGAAAGGCATTACCACAAACTCAAACAACCCATACCAACACTGGAAAGTTGTCTGCGGTATGTCGGAAGACCTCACCTTCAACTTTTTATAACCCGACCTCAGATCAATCATAGAAAAGACTGAAGCACCTCCCCACTGATCAAACATGTCATCAATTATAGGAAAAGGGTACCAATTATTCATCGTCATCAGATTCATCTTTCGATAGTCAACACACAGCCTCAACGACCCATCTCCCTTGTTTGAAAAAAGCACGGGAGATCCCCAAGGATACTTACTTGGATGGATAAACCCCTTATGCTCCAACTCCTCAATCTAAACCTTCAGTTCTTGGAGTTCTACCAGTGCCATTCGGTATGGAGTAATAGACACTGGCTCCGCTCCTGGAAACAACATGATTGTGAAATCAACATCCCTTTTGGGTGGTAACCCCAAGAAATCCTCAGGAAACACATCCTGAAATCGATCCACCATAGGAGGGAAAACAGACTGCTTCCCTCTTTCATCATCATCAATCATGAGACATGCCACTTGAGTGGTGAGCCCACTCATATGATGACAAAACATCCCCACACGCCCTGCTCGAACATCCCATTCCCACGGTGGACATAAGAGTCACCCTCAAGCGACCAGAACGATACTCTGTGATGATAACAGTCTATGTGTTTCTGATACAACACCAACCAATCCATTCCCAAGATAATGTCAAACCCTGACATCTCGAGAACACACAAGTTCCACAGAAAATGATACCCACCAACTTCCAAGGTTCATTCCTTGCACTGCTTGACATCCTCAACTCACACTCCCAACGGGCTATCAATTGACCTTACTCTACAAACTCCCTCTACAGGTAATCCCAGCACGACCACAAGTTGAGTAGAGATAAAAGAGTGTGTGTCACCCGTGTCAAAGAACGCACTAGAAAATGTTGAAGCTACAAGGATTGTACATTGAACAGTTGACAGTCCCACTTCACCATCACCAGGTGCAAACTGAACTGCCTGAAGCTGACCTGCCCCTCTACCCAGGGCTCTAGCCTGAGTACTCTTTGCTACACTACCCAGCTAGCGTGATCGATCTTTCCCTGGATTTCCACGTCCACCGCCCCTGCCAGTACGGCCAGTGGAGCTCCAACTGCATGCCAGATACGGGGCAACTGATCCCCGTCCCGTATCTGATACCTACTTCCCACCGTCATGATCACCAGTCTGCCAAGGGTTCCTACAGAACCTCTGCACATGTCCCATTCTTCCGCACGAATGACAATCGACTGGAGGTCGAGGACACTGATCACGTACATGCCCCATCCTACCGCACTGATAAAAAAACACCTGGTTTCCACTATGAGAGACAGACCCTCTCTTTTGACCGCCTTGCTGGAAACTTTCCAAATGACGCATTCGAACTTCGGAAGATGCATCACTTGTCCGCCTAGCTGGTACGACAATCCTACCATCCAACTCTTCATTCAGGTTTCCTTCGGAGATGAGTTCCTGATCCACCACCTCTACAAACCTCTTGAAACGGAAGATATTCACTTGAGACCTGATCTCTTGTCTCATCCTGTCCTGGAAGCGTCGTGCCACCGCTGCCTCATCCCCTACTAACACTGGGACAAAGTGTCTCAAATAAGTGAAGTGACTATAATAGTCCATCAAGGACAGCGAACCCTGAGTCTGGATCATAAACTCTGCAGCCCGCTCCTACCTCAACGTCTCTGGGTAGTAATTCTCTATAAACGTTTCCTAAAAAAACTTCCACAACATTCCCTCATCCTGCTCGATTTGAGCATGAATGTCACACCAACGCCTAGCCTAGCCCCACAACATATAAGCATCCTACTTTA
This sequence comes from Viscum album, assembly GCA_963277665.1. Taxonomy (NCBI): domain Eukaryota; kingdom Viridiplantae; phylum Streptophyta; class Magnoliopsida; order Santalales; family Viscaceae; genus Viscum; species Viscum album. The sequence continues at coordinate 1,199,122,393 of OY728156.1, read as the reverse complement.
CCCAATTCTCAACAGGGGTCTCCAGATGATCCAGAATAGTCTGGAAAGACTCTAACCAGAACTCCGCTGCCTCTGGACCACCCTCTCCGGTGAAGGTCGGCGGGTGTTGCAGGAGGAATTCCCTGGTCAGCTCAAACATACTCGGTGCAACCCACCCTAAGACCCGATCCATCATCTGTATAAGGCGAGCCAATTTCTCCCGGAACTGGTCTTCTCTACCATCATTAATCATCACATTATATTGCTCTTCTACCAGAGGAGTGTTCTCAGCAACACCCTCCCATTTCCCAATTGGAAATCGATGTCGTGGTGGCATCTCTCTACAATTCCAAGCACGAGATTTAGAACCCATACCATAAAAATCCACAACTGCAAAAAAAGCTCATTACTAGCTACAGCCGCCCCAACCATCCATATCGCGGGCCACAGTCTACATGGGGTAAACATCCATGAACTACCACCTACTCACACAAAATATTACCAAACATTTCCACTTCATTTCAAACCCTTATATTTCATTAAACATCATTCACCCACTTGTTTAATTTAATTATTCTCATTATTTCTTGTTTTCATAAAATGCATAATGCGCCATACTTTCCTTCTTCACACACCAGTATCGTGCATGTTCCTAATACAATTCATGTAAACTATGTCCCTAGGTGAATACAATGATGCATGAGTACAAATCCTTGTGCCATTAAGGCCACAAGCCAAATATCATAAAACAATCACATCAAACCACATGTGCATCACCCAACAGTGAAATATCATCAACTGTCACAACACACAACCAAGAACAACATTTCCCACCCAGGGTGACTTGGGGTTTTCCCCATATCTGGGTTAGCTACTCCCAAGCACGAGCTCATTGCCAAGTCTTGACACATCCTAACCCTTGGCTATAAATCCAAAATAACAAGACCTCAGAGAAGGAGAAGAAAGTCCTCCTCCGATACGAATTTATAACATCCCCAACCCTGAAGCCACTAACCGGTGCTCCATGCTGGGTGGTTACATGACCTTAAGCGCACCTCCCCATACGCGAAAGGCTTCCGACTAGCAGCGTGGGTCTATGTAGTCAAGTGTGGAGACTATACCCCCTTTTTTATCAGATTAAGCCACAACAGAATCAACCAAATAGCGGGAACAATAAACAACAGACAAGGAAAAAAGTACAACAACCATTTCCAACAATAAATATTCCATGTCATACTATAGTGCGAGAGTTAACAAAAGCCCAAAATAAAGACAACGGCCAAAATCCCAAAAAATACCTCACTCTAAGTCTGGATCCTCCACCACGTTCTACCCATGTACACTCAACTATCTAGCAAGGAACCTTTCCCCTCTCCTAACCTACAAACATGAAGTCTGCTCGGGTACCCAACGGCGGCCCGAGCAGGGTGTGAGTACAACTCAGTAGGCTACACCAACAGTGTCTACAAAATATCCATTATAAACAGGTAGTGCATGGAAAAGGAATATTAATGATAAATTCCAAGTAATTAATTTCGTTTCCATTAACTAGTTCAAAGACAAGATAATACCACATTCATTACCATTCATTTCACACCAATTATCATCACTTACCATTTCATCACATTCCATGGGTTAATCACATTGATCATGTTACATGGGTCTAAGGACAACAATCACATGCTAGAGGGTAAACACATCGTTATCCTATCTCACTAGGTCTAACTCCCTCATTGCAACCATATCCTCACCTCCAAGTCTCAGTCCGGGTGGATGCAACCGTTATGAGAATAGACCGTTAGTCCCGTTTCCTAACCAGTACATTTAGGGTGGAGTTTAGAGCCTCAGTCTTCACTCGGCCCGTGGGCGTAGATCCTCATGTCATACCCCACTCTACGAAGCCATGTGCACATGCTTATATATAAGTAACTATCAACCTTCCAACCATTTCCCATCGACAAACATCATTCTCAAAAACCAACATGTGAAACCACATCATGCATTAACCCATTAACACCTTACCATTTCACATCATTTAACCATTCACCCAATTCCCATGTGTTATGCCCATCTCACTAAGCATTCCAGCCTAGACCCATAATCTATCCCATTATGGTCTTTAATCAATTTACACATTAACCCATTTAACCCATTCATAATTTCCATGAATCAACCATTCATTCCAACATATTAATCAAGGGCTCTACCCTTTACCACAAAAAGATAACTTGTTTAATAACAATCCCCAAACCCGGGAAAAGCTGGCACACCCCATGGATGGCCCTAATTTTGGTCAAGTCAATCCCAACACATCCCATGGGGATCGTGAGGTTCCCATTTTCCATTTTTAACACCATTCATATCAAACATTTCAAGGCTATCCAAACATTACCAAGGAAAAGAAAGAACAAAATTTAACATGCACAAAACCCTAAATAACCATGGGATATAACTTTTAGACCACCTACCTCGAATCTGCGGTTGAACACACCCTCAATAGAGTCCTTAGACCTAGATTTGACCAACCCTTGGAGCTTCAACATAGAACTCACCCGAAAGAGAGGGTTTTAGGGTTTCAGAACAAGAGGGAGAGAGGACACAAACACTAAACCAAGAAAAGAACCAAGGAGGAGATTAGTCTTACCAGGAGCTTCAATTCACAACCAATGACACCAAAAATGATTTAGAATCGAAGGATTTTGATCTCTTGGAGTCCTTGGGTGGTCTGGTTCGTGCCTAAGGTGAAGAGGGGAAGATGGGAGGAAAATCCCTTGTGAGGTTTAAAAATCCCGGAGTGGCAATTTTGTAATTTTTCCCAACATTAAGTGGTTGCACGGTTTAGCCGCTCAGTATGGAAGACCGTGCGCAAACCGTTCACATGCCACTGCCCAAAGGAGGAGGAGCCACACAGTTTAGCCACATGGTTTGGAAAAATGTGTGAAAACAGTGTGCTCTCTTCTGTCCAAAGGAGGGAGGGTTGCACAGTTTTCCTTCTTCCATGCCCCGAGCCCTCCAGAACACCCCCAAGGCCTCTCAAATTTTCAGGAGACATCCCTTGAAGCCCAAAACAAGGAATTTAACCAAAACATAACGAGAACATACCTTCCCCTAAAACCGAGATCTTACATACATCATCATATTTCCTATAAATTCCTTGATTGGTTGTTTAATCACATCAAATGATTATCTAATTAACATAAATGTTCCTCTACATATATCAGGTAAGTTATTGAGAAGTCTCATCACTTGATCTTTATCTATTACTTGTTTCCTGAGTGAATGCATTGTATTCACTATTTCATTGAACTTGAGATACATATCAAAAATAGGTTTATCAGATTCCATATTAAAAGTACCATACATGATTTTATATGTGTTTAGTATCATTTCTTTGAAATTTTATGTCTCTTTATTTGAAATAGAAAAGGTATCCCATATTTAAAAATTAGATTTTCAAGTAGATATTCTATTAAATTCATCATCACCCAAGGCACAAAAAAAATCATTTATAGCTTTACAATTATTATTGTATGTAGTTTTTCTAGCATCACTCCAAGTGATTCAAGTAGTTTTTGGTGTTTCAAATTGATCTTCTATTACAGTTCAAATGTTAAAACCAATACTCTCTAAAGGAATTTTAATTTTTATTTTCCATTAAGAATAATTTGTACCCTTTAAAATAAGGAGGTATATTGGTAGAAGATCATTATTATCTATTATTTATAAAGAACTAAAATTTAGATTTCACAGAAATTTGATATCTTTAGAATATAACTAAAATAAAATTTTAAAAGATTATTTTAAAAAAAATAATTTGATATCAAATGCTATTCAGAGTGAGAAACTCAAGATGGGGGGTGAATTGATATCCCAACAGAAATTTCTGTTAAAAAAGGGTAAAAATAAATTCTCCTCAATAAAATATTCTGGCCAATTAATTAAAATAGCAGATCGATATATGATATTTAATTTTAAAATAGTTCTCAAAGAGTGATTATGTCTCAGTTAAAATAATGTTTATAATTAATTTATCTTTCAAAATAAATTTACCTATAAAAAAAATATAAACACTAGTTAATATTAATTATCAAAGTAATAGTTTTTTAAAGATTAATAATAATATACTGTAACGCCCCGACCCCAGCTACCCAGAGTCGGTGCATTATTACATAACATTGGCATGATCACAAGAAAGATCAAATCTCAAAAGACCGATTGGTTTAGTAGCCTTGGAAACACTAGATATATTCATAAGTTTTACATTACATAATTAAACGAAAAACTACTACAACAACATATTGTCTCCATAATCCACACTCATATCCCCACATAATATCCCTGCAGGTCATTCATAATTTACTTCTTCACTTCCTGGGAAAAATAAAACATAGAAAATGGGTGAGCTCAAATGCCCAGTAAGGATAACAATATAGTGGAAACTTTCATAAATAAGAATAAACATTTAAGGCAATGCATTACTAAAACAAAATCCTTTTAAACTTTAACTTCAACATAGTAGGGAAAAAGTAAAATGAAATAATGCCATTTACTTATTCACATGGATATTCTACTAATCGAATAATCAATGCAAAAATCAATAACCACTTTCATAATATTGGAATGCATAATGCCAGACTATCATAACCACATAGTCAAGGCCTCGTGCCAAGACTACAAATAAGATTTTGTCAAGGCCTTGTTCCAAGACACTAGTTTGTCTCATGAGACCTACCGATGCATCGAGGAGCTATAGCGGGCTCCACCCGTCACTTACTAAGTCCAATGCATTCCCATATGAAAAGGTTTAAACATAACATAAACATTCGTATTAAAACTAGAATACGAAATGTCAATAATTTCACCATAAAATATGAATGGTATAAAAATATCACATCCACAGTCAAACATATCACAGAACCTTCAATACAATATAGAAGCTTTGTATTACAATAAATCAACTTCAAATAAGCGTAAAATCCATCAAAGGATGTTGACATAGATGAAATCAAAATTCTTTTTAAAGAAATATCTCTTTTTATTTTGAAATCATTTAAGATCCATATAAAATAAAACATTTTCTTTGAAAATATTCTTATAAGCTTGTAAGGGAAGTTTTGAAGATTTTATAACAGCGGAAATTAGCCGCACCCGCCATATAAAAAAACATTCTTACCTTAATTCTGTCAAAAAGGTTAAAAAGGGACCTTGTTTTGAAAACGACGGAAAGATTCCTTTATAAACCACTTATAAAAGTCAAAAAGGGTATAAATGACTTTAACTCATATTCTAGTAAATAGTAAAAATGTTTTGAAATACATTTTTAAGAAACATGGATGTGGATGATAAAGAGATCCCAGTAGATTATTACATATAAACAACCTCGGATAATGAAGAGATTGTGAAATAACCCTTACCTTGTACTTTTCCTTGGTTGGGGTAGGTTAACCTCCTGTATAATGGTGAAATAATTGTTATTAAATTATACAAGAATCATATATATTAATATGATATCATATATGATCTTTTAACATTGATTTGTTAATAATATCTTAGAATTATCGTCGTTTCGGGTGTTAACTTACTCATTTTCTTTTATATGTTGTGTTACATAAGCCATGTTTGTTGTATCTTATTCATATCCAGAATGATATAAAGTCCTTAAAAATCATTTTTAAATCATCAAATGATAATTATACTTGAATGGATACGATGGAGAATGAATCTCATCGCGTTCGTGGAGACGGTAGTCCGTACGTACGCACGAGCAACAATATCATTCTTTTGATATTAAAATAATATATAAATGGATGGTATATCATATATACAGAATCATTAACATGTTATATTTATTATTTACATGAGTTACACATCATTATTATACCCATCCAAATAATATTATATTGAATAACAATTACACCACGACGTGGAGACGGTAAGCCGTACGTACGCACGTACGGTGACATGTTATTCAAAGGGTGGATAGAATACTGAATATGATTGTACCATATTTATAATAACATCACAGTATATGTGAGATACTGGACTTATTATTTTAGAATGGTAAGAACAAAGGAAGAAGAAGTGGAAGAAGAAATGAACTTGGAGAAGGGTGGTGAAATCATTACCTCTTCTTCGGGTTCTTCCTTTTGATTTGATCAAAAGGGCTCCTTAGGTTGGCTTTCTGATCAAACTAAGGCCTCTAGGTTGTAGTGAGGGATGTTGGGAGAGTATTTGGGCAGAGTTTGGCCGAACCAAAAGGCTTTTAAGGTGTGAAGAAATGAGAATGAGGAGTTCCCTTTTATAAGAGGGGTGAGGGGCACCTTTGGAAAAACTAGAAATATTAATTTATAATAATTTCATATTCGGTTTCCAATGGCTCCAAAGTTGACTATTCAAAGGCTAAGGTGGGGATAGGTCGAAAACCACTCAACCAATATAATTTATACAGGTTTGGGTACTTATATTAACCTTATCTTTAAGTATTAACTCTAAGTTAATTAGTTTCACTTTTACAATGTCTCTTTGTATTTTTATATAATATGGTTAATAAACTTACTATATACATCCAAGAGACCCACAAGTGGTCCATTAATGATCCAACTATCATGATATAAGTCTCTTGGACGAACCTTAGATTTTTAGGAATTTAATATCAATTAATAATATAATATTTGTTTTAAAAACTCTTTTATGTCAATTTTGACACTATTCAATAGTTGATTTTTGTGAAACTCATAACAGGTTGATTACTTCGAAAAAAGTAAATTAAATCAATCCTAATATATCATATTATCCTAGAAAATTAGTCTAATGCATTAAAAGTTTCATATTATATTTATTTGGGTATTTATAATATCAATTATTTTAATTTTTCACTATTATAGTAATTACTGCATCATCATTGTGTAATAAATAAAATAAATTATTTAATGTCTAAAAATTATAAATAAAATATCATTATGTAGGAAATCTTTTTATCTTTCTAATTAATATTTATAATCTAAAATCCAACTTATATAACCCTATGTAAAAATTGTTTTTCTAAAAGATATATGCTTGTGTCATTTTTGTATTCATTTTGACTTAATTAAAATAAAGTGTCATTATCACTTACAAGTGGATCCATGGGGTCCCAAAATTGACACAAAGATGACCATGGTCGACCGTGTATCAGCCAATAGGGTTAAGACACGTTTTAGGGTAATTTATTATTATTATAATATTATTTTTAACCCTTATTTACCGGATTTACCCTTAACCATGGTAAATAAAATATTTACCGCAGTAATTATTCAAAATGTCTAAAAATAAAAGTTACCTATTTACACAATTTGAACATTCTGATTCAAAATATGGAATCCAATTTTCTAAATTCAAAACACAGAAGTGGCAGAAATTAATTTAAAATTAATTCCTGCTGTCAAAACAAAAAGCGTGTTTTTAAGAGATAATAACTATCAAAAGATTGACACTTGTTTATGTTTGGTTTAATTGTAAAATTATGTCCAATGACCAAAATTATATTAAATGGTAAAAATATATTCTAAATATACTTTAAAACCTCTCAAATTCATAATTTATCACTATTAATTATTTTGATTAAAAAAGTTGTTTTTAATTAAAATTTAGTAATTTTCACTATTCATCAAAATATGAAAGTTATCCGAAATGTACCAAAATTTCACCTTAGGATAAATTCGATATTCCGAATCCAAAAATGAAGTCCATTTTGAAATATAAAATATATATAATTTCAAAATTTAGGTATTACTATTCATAACGGCTAGTTTGATCGATTGTGGTGTGTGTTAAAACTCGAAGTTGCATACAACACACGCTACTGTATTATTCAAAGGAAAGCGTACCATGGAAGCTTGGGATGTTTCATTTTAAATTTTTTGATGTCCCCATTTAGTCAAAAAGTTTAAAATATTGTATTTAAAAAGGGTTCACTATTAAAAGTTGATAAAAGTGCAATACTGAAAATGAATTTGTTCTTGCATTATATCTAAGAAACTCATAATATGGATTCTAAAATTATAAGGATTATATAAAGTTTAAAATTTAGATAATACTATTCATAACCTCTTTTGAATGGCTTTTTTTTTGTAATTCATGGTGTGATTGAACTCGGTGTTGCGTGTAGTGCAAGTTATTGAATTATTTTGAAGAAATAACACACTATGAAATCTTGGGGTGTTACATTCTCCCCTCCTTCAATAAATTGCGTCCTCGCAATTTTAAATTGTTCTTCGAAAATAAAAGGTTGAAAATAGAAAATATATTTGTGGGAAAACCCACATCAGAAATTGGGTTACTAAAATTTAGTCTTAATATGAGGAAAAGAGAAATGAAAGGGTCACCACCAAATTATGATCTCGATTAGGAGAACATTGGTGGCAATTTGTGACATATAATTGGAGGAAAAACGTAAATATTTATAGGTAGTGATTGAGGTCATCAATCACAAACAAGTATAAAATTGAGGTCCTTAAATCCATCAATCTATGATGATTTGAAATACCATCGGTTCAACAAAACATAGGGTATTAGGATAACACATTTTTGACGTTTCAAAATATCTTAGTTGAAATCCCACATCGAAAAATGAATTAATGAGGCCTCTATTTAAAATAAAGAGTAGAAAGTATGAAGATTACCGAAAATAACACATACTAGGATTCCATGTAGTAAAATATGGATATGGAAGAAAAATCTAACCATCAATTATCTGATGGAGAGTGGTAGAGAACATGGCTATGAAAAGGCCAACAATCCCAAAGCCATAAATTTGTGATGATTTAAGGTACCATCTAGGATAACATTTTTGTTCTAAGTTTCTATTATTAATGTTGAGGAATTTATTTATGAGATTGGCTAAGATAATAAGGAGATATACTTACATTATAATTAGAATTTTACCCATTAATAAATTTCTACCACAAACTCATCTTTCACTCTAAAAGATAATAGAACGTAATTTTTTTTTCTATTTATACTATTCGTACAGGGTTCCAAAATAAATGAATTTATAATTTATCTACCAGATCTTTTTAAAAAAACTACATTATTTAATTCAGGACATCTCGTGGGACAGTGGTAGGTGATACACCCTTGTCGCCCTTCGGTTGCGGGTTCAAGTCTCGTAGCCTTGCCGGACGCGACGGGTTGCCGCCCGACCTCCGGGTTGTCCTTTTATGGAAATCCAAAATAATCCAAACTAGAACTATCCAAAATACTTCTATCCAAACTCACAGTCCAACATTTATAAGGAAGGTAAACATAATATAGATCCTTTTTACCCTGTAATAGCATATGAATACCTTCATCATGTACTACCATATTCCTTATTGATTACATTCATGTTCCCTTATTCCATATAGAATGCTGGATATAATTCATTAATCCAAAAATGTTTTAAACCCCAACAATGATGGAATATACAAATCATTAATCAGCTTCAAGGTAGTCAATAATATCCAATATAATTTATCCAAATCAATCATGTATTATTCTAAAATCACCACCTCGGTATCTGAACCATATTATGGTTTATCTTTCTCTCAACCATATATTTTCCAAACATTTAACCTGCTACTGAGTCACTTTTCTTTGTTCCACACCATCTCAAGTCCTTAATGAAATAGTACTGCAGTACAATCCTTATATACTCGATAATTATTATAACAAGTACATTGTTGATACAACACTCAATTGATATAATCAACATAATAACTCTAATCATTCCTCTTAATCTGTGGTAGTATCATAACTTGATTATTATCCAATAGCATCATTTGCGGCATAGTCTGATGACTGGGACATAGGTTCGCGTAGTGTCCAAACTCCTTGCAAATGAAGCATTGTACATTTGAAACCATTTTCTTACCCTTGCAGTCATGTACTTTGTGCCCTTTTCCTCCACACTTATGACAAACTCCCATTCCTTTCAGGAAAGTTCCAAGGTGTTTCTTTCCACAGTTACCACATATGAGAAAATTATTCTTTTCCCCCTTCCCTTTATCCATCTTTCTCTCTTCTATCCTTTTCTTCTCTTACTTCCCTTCAAAGCCATAGGACTCAGTAATCTCTTTACTTATCTTATCAATACATGATATTATTTCTTCATATGATGATAATACATGGGAGACTATTTCTCTTATAAATTCTAGATTAAGACCATGAAAGATATGATCCTTCCTTCTCTTTGGATCATGTGCATTTCCGGAAGTCTCATTCCTTCTACTGGGTTCCATTTCTAAACAATGGCATAAACTAGATCAGTTTATGAATCAAAATACATAATCCCATACTTATAAAACACTTAACATAAATTGAACTATTTATGGATATAATCCATAATCATAAAAATGTCTCATTTGAGGATGTATATACTCATAAACCCTTCATAATGGTTTGTAAAGAAAATGAGAATTATCCTAAGCATATCCCCGGGAGTGTCGTAACCAAGAGTGCAGCAAGGCCCGTTGTCGTGCACCAGTTCCCGTTCGAGTCTAGCTCAAAGCGGTGTTTTCGGGTTTTACCCCTAGGTACATCTGTGCCAGAGCCTCCTCTACCTGCTCGTATCCAGATAGGGATGTATTGCTCGGAAAGCTCAAAAAATCTCTACAATACCAAAATTCTAGGAAGTTCTTCTATACTAATCCTCAAAGTTCATCTTAGGTCTACGTGCTCTAATCAGAGTTTATCTAAATCTAGATTCCAAGGTTTGTACTAAACTTCCTCTGATACCAACTGTAACGCCCCGACCCCAGCTACCCAGAGTCGGTGCATTATTACATAACATTGGCATGATCACAAGAAAGATCAAATCTCGAAAGACCGATTGGTTTAGTAGCCTTGGAAACACTAGATATATTCATAAGTTTTATATTACATAATTAAACGAAAAACTACTACAACAACATATTGTATCCATAATCCACACTCATATCCCCACATAATATCCCTGCAGGTCATTCATAACTTACTTCTTCTCTTCCTGGGAAAAATAAAACATAGAAAAGGGGTGAGCTCAAATGCCCAGTAAGGATAACAATATAGTGGAAACTTTCATAAATAAGAATAAACATTTAAGGCAATGCATTACTAAAACAAAAGCCTTTTAATCTTTAACTTCATCATAGTAGGGAAAAAGTAAAATGAAATAATTCCATTTACTTATTCACATGGATATTCTACTAATCGAATAATCACATGCAAAAATCAATAACCACTTTCATAATGTTGGAATGCATAATGCCAGACTATCATAACCACATAGTCAAGGCCTCGTGCCAAGACTACAAATAAGATTTTGTCAAGGCCTTGTGCCAAGACACTAGTTTGTCTCATGAGACCTACCGATGCATCGAGGAGCTATAGCGGGCTCCACCGTTCACTTACTAAGTCCAATGCATTCCCATATGAAAAGGTTTAAACATAACATAAACATTCGTATTAAAACTAGCATACGAAATGTCAATAATTTCACCATAAACTATGAATGGTATAAAAATAGCACATCCACAGTCAAACATATCACAAAACCTTCAATACAATATAGAAGCTTTGTATTACAATAAATCAACTTCAAATAAGCGTAAAATCCATCAAAGGATGTTGACATAGATGAAATCAAAATTCTTTTTAAAGAAATATCTCTTTTTATTTTGAAATCATTTAAGATCCATATAAAATAAAACATTTTCTTTGAAAATATTCTTATAAGCTTGTAAGGGATGTTTTGAAGATTTTATAACGGCGGAAATTAGCCGCACCCGCCGTATAAAAAAAACATTCTTACCTTAATTCTGTCGAAAAGGTTAAAAAGGGACCTTGTTTTGAAAAAGACGGAAAGATTCCTTTATAAACCACTTATAAAAGTCAAAAAGGGTATAAATGACTTTAACTCATATTCTAGTAAATAGTAAAAATGTTTTGAAATACATTTTTAAGAAACATGGATGTGGATGATAAAGAGATCCCAGTAGATTATTACATATAAACAACCTCGGATAATGAAGAGATTGTGAAATAACCCTTACCTTGTACTTTTCCTTGGTTGGGGTAGGTTAACCTCCTATATAATGGTGAAATAATTGTTATTAAATTATACAATAATCATATATATTAATATGATATCATATATGATCTTTTAACATTGATTTGTTAATAATATCTTAGAATTATCGTCGTTTCGGGTGTTAACTTACTCATTTTCTTTTATATGTTTTGTTACATAAGCCATGTTTGATGTATCTTATTCATATCCAGAATTATATCAAGTCCTTAAACATCATTTTTAAATCATCAAATGATAATTATACTTGAATGGATACGATGGAGAATGAATCTCATCGCGTTCGTGGAGACGGTAGTCCGTACGTACGCACGAGCGACAATATCATTCTTTTTATATTAAAATAATATATAAATGGATGGTATATCATATATAAAGAATCATTAACATGTTATATTTATTATTTACATGAGTTACACATCATTATTATACCCATCCAAATAATATTATATTGAATAACAATTACACCACGACGTGGAGACGGTAAGCCGTACGTACGCACGTATGGTGACATGTTATTCAAAGGGTGGATAGAATACTGAATATGATTGTACCATATTTATAATAACATCACAGTATATGTGAGATACTGGAGTTATTATTTTAGAATGGTAAGAACAAATGAAGAAGAAGTGGAAGAAGAAATGAACTTGGAGAAGGGTGGTGAAATCATTACCTCTTCTTCTGGTTCTTCCATTTGATTTGATCAAAAGGGCTCCTTAGGTTGGATTTCTGATCAAACTAAGGCCTCTAGGTTGTAGTGAGGGATGTTGGGAGAGTATTTGGGCAGAGTTTGGCCGAACCAAAAGGCTTTGAAGGTTTGAATAAATGAGAAGGAGGAGTGCCCTTTTATAAGAGGGGTGAGGGGCACCTTTGGAAAAGCTAGAAATATTAATTTATAATAAATTCATATTCGGTTTCCAATGGCTCCAAAGTTGACTATTCAAAGGATAAGGTGGGTATAGGTCGAAAGCCACTCATCCAATTGAATTTAGACAGGTTTGGGTAATTATATTAACCTTATCTTTAAGTATTAACTCTAAGATAATTAGTTTCACTTTTACAATGTCTCTTTGTATTTTTATATAATATGGTTAATAAATTTACAATATACATACAAGCGACCAACAAGTGGTCCATTAATGATACACCTATCATGATATAAGTCTCTTGGACGAACCTTAGATTTTTAGGAATTTAATATCAATTAATAATATAATATTTGTTTTAAAAACTCTTTTATGTCAATTTTGACACTATTCAATAGTTGATTTTTGTGAAACTCATAACAGGTTGATTACTTCAAAAAAAGTCAATTAAATCAATACTAATATATCATATTATCCTAGAAAATTAGTTTAATGCATTAAAAGTTTCATATGATATTTTTTTTGGGTATTTATAATATCAATTATTTTAATTTTTCACTATTATAGTAATTACTGCATCATCATTGTGTCATAAATAAAATAAAATATTTAATGTCTAAAAATTATAAATAAACTATAATTATGTAGGAAATTTTTTTATCTTTCAAATGAATATTTATAATCTAAAATCCAACTTATATAACCCTATATAAAAATTGGTTTGCTAAAAGATATATGTTTGTGTCATTTTTGTATTCATTTTGACTTAATTAAAATAATGTGTCATTATCACTTACAAGTGGATCCATGGGGTCCCAAAATTGACACAAAGATGCCCATGGTCGACCATGTATCAACCAATAGGGTTAAGACACGTTTTAGGGTAATTTATTATTATTATAATATTATTTTTTAACCCTTATTTACCAGATTTACCCTTAACCATGGTAAATAAAATATTTACCGCAGTAATTATTCAAAATGTCTAAAAATAAAAGTTACCTATTTACAAAATTTAAACATTCTGATTCAAAATATGGAATCCATTTTTCTAAATTCAAAACACAGAAGTGGAAGAAATTAATTTAAAATTAATTCCCACTGTCAAAACAAAAAGCGTGTTTTTAAGAGATAATAACTATCAAAAGATTGACACTTGTTTATGTTTGGTTTAATTGTAAAATTATGTCCAATGACCAACATTATATTAAATGGTAAAAATATATTCTAAATATACTTTAAAACCTCTCAAATTCATACTTTATCACTATTAATTATTTTGATTAAAAAAGTTGTTTTTAATTAAAATTTAGTAATTTTCACTATTCATCAAAATATGAAAGTTATCCGAAATGTACCAAAATTTCACCTTAGGCTAAATTAGATATTCCGAATCCAAAAATGAAGTCCATTTTGAAATATAAAATATATATAATTTCAAAAATTAGGTATTACTATTCATAACGGCTAGTTTGATCGATTGTGGTGTGTGTTAAAACTCGAAGTTGCGTACAACACACGCTACTGTATTATTCAAAGGAAAGCGTACCATGGAAGCTTGGGATGTTTCATTTTAAAATTTTTGATGTCCCCATTTAGTCAAAAAGTTTAAAATATTGTATTTTAAAAGGGTTCACTATTAAAAGTTGATAAAAGTGCAATACTGAAAATGAATTTGTTCTTGCATTATATCTAAGAAACTCATAATATGGATTCTAAAATTATAAGGATTATATAAAGTTTAAAATTTAGATAATACTATTCATAACCTCTTTTGAATGGATTTTTTTTTGTATGTCATGGTGTGATTGAACTCGGTGTTGCGTGTAGTGCAAGTTATTGAATTATTTTGAAGAAATAACACACTATGAAATCTTGGGGTGTTACATATACGTTATGGAAAAAACACAATAACCTAATGGAATAAACAAGAGGTTCAATATCTAGATGATACTTAATCCCCTCCACTTGGAAATAACCTATTTCCAAGAATATTATAATAATAATAAAGGAAATCCACAAACTAGATAAGGTAAACAAACAACATCTATAAGCTATCCGAGATAAAGAGCCTATTCTACAGTTATACATGGGATGTAAATATAAAATAATAAACACACGGACCTCTTCAAGAAACACCATGGGAAAATAAATGTAAAGGAATGATAGAATAATAATCATTATCCAATTTAGTTTAGGAGACAGTGTGTGTTTAATAATAGAGTAACAACACATTTATCAAAAGAAAAATCAATTACTAAGAAGAGAAATAAAGAAAAATAGTAATGATTAGTCTAGTATGTTTAGAATGGTCTAAGTTCTTTAGATCAGATTTAGTGAAGAGTTGAATCTTTTTTTTGAATCCTGCAGCAAAAAAGAGGATCGTAGGAAATTAATATGAATGTTCCAGTTGATCTCTGTTAGTTTCCCAATCAATATCTATAATGGATTATTTTAATATTTGTTCTTTATCTTCATAGAATATGAATAAGTAATTTTGTAAGGGTTCACATATTTAATAACACAATTTACTATCAGTTTGTCAGTCGGTAATCATCGTATATAAAGAGAGATATTATTCATGTAGATATACCAGCATCATATAGAAGATATCCACAATCCTCTGATCAGTTTTTACTGTGTCATTAAGACTTGGTTAATTTATCCTTGAATAGAAATATCCATTTATCCATTCACATCATAGCTCTCATAAAAAAATAGTAACAAGAAGCTGAAGATGAATCTGTATCTGGAGGTAGCTCATACTAGTAGTCTCTTAGGATAGAGGTGACTCATAGTCCAACGGTGACTCCGATTATAATGGTGATAGGTTCTAATGGTAGCTCTTTGGTGGTAGAAAGTCTAGTGGTGACTCCGCTGATGGTAACAAGTCCTGGCGGTGACTCCCAGCTGATGGTAGCTCCTGCATGATGGTAATAAGTTTTAGTGGTGAATCCCAACTAATAGCGACTCCCCATAACATATAGAAAAATTATCATAAAAACTGTCTTACCATATAAAATTACATCATACAACATGTAAATCATTAGTAATAAAAGAATCATGGTCTGTGATCACTGAAATAAGAAAGTTTCAAACACACAACATATAAGGAGTTTCCAACATAGAGGATCATGAACACATGAGAGGATTATTAGGAATGAAAATATGAGAGATTTTATAGATTAATTCGAATTTTATTTGTGTATTTTAAGGGGTGGTGAAGGTGTATTTTTTATGCGAGAGGGGTGAAATTTTCATAAATGATTATTTATTAATATAATAGGAATGTCATATTCACGTCACGTGGATCCAGAATTGAAAATTAGTGATGATAATATATGATAAGTTCAATAAATACATAATAAAACCATAACAAGTTTTTTTATATTTTATGACATTATCCCTTAATTTAACATTTTACCTCATTTTAGCCTTTACCGTGATAACTAACAGTATTGAAGCGCACTATAGCAGTGGCAGGCACTATAGCGGTAGCGGGTACTATGTGGTACTGTAGCAGGCGGGTACTATAGTAGTACTATTCACAGAATGGGCCTTGGGCCAAAAAATTCGGCCTACGGGCCATGTAATAGGATAATAGCCCACCGGGCCTCCGGGATATGTAATGGGTCTTCCTCTACCCATTTAAAGAGGAAATCACTTTGATTTAATAATAAATGAGGCTTCAGTCCCAATCATTAAAAAAATACATTTTATTAGATTAAATTCCTAATAATGGTAATAATTTACTTCAATATCGGTATAAATAATTCAATAAAAACAATTTTTAGAAAAATGTATTCTTAAGCATAAAAATGAACTTACACTTAGGAAAAAATTATAAATATTTCTTATTACCAATTCATTTATGGTTTTATGATTATATAAAATAGGGTTATTTTAATTTTTAACCATTCAAAAATCAAATGGAATATTGTGAATATTTAATTTAAAAAAGGGCCTAAAAGTTTTTTTATTAGAATACTATATAACTTAGGTTCCAAAATGTCAATAATAAGTTTTTAAATTGAAAATATTATTTTAAAATATATTATTTTACTCTTTAAAAAAAAATTGGTCGGAAAAATGGTTTAATTAATTTTTAAGTTATTCTTATATCATGATGATGTCATAAAAGTTACGATATTTAAAAAATTATATTTTTTACTATTCACTAAAAAATCATTATTTTTTGAAAAATTCTAAAAACTCACATGGAGATAATTTCTACATTTTGAATCCAAAAATGATGACCATTTTATCTAATTTAAATCAAAAAATGTTTAAATATAAATTTTAAATACATTCAAGAATAAAAACTCTTTATCTTGTACTATAATGATGAGATAATATAATGTGTGTTGTGAAATAGTATTTGGTATATAAATTTTACCTACTATAATATAATCTCAGGTATTATAATAAATATATATATAAATTATTGAAACTATTTTAACAATGAATACATGAATTAATTACTGCATATTGAAAATAGAAAGGCTATATAACCATTATAAATAGGTAAAGTAGATATTGGAAATATGAATACTACAATAGTAATAAGGGTGTTAAAATAGTAATGGGATTGTTTGAATAGTAAAATGAAAATTAGGGTAAATGATGAAATAAATTAATAAGTAATAGTACACCATTAATAAAATAAGTAAGTATAAGCATAAAAATAGCATAAAATGAATTTTCAATTCATGTAACCCAAAGGAACCAGAAGTGTAACATTTTAATAATATGTTTTGAATTCTTTATTAAAACCATAAATTTTATATTATAATTTTATATTGGAATTATATAATTTATAAATATATTTTTTATAAAAGATATTTCATTTTTGGAATTAAAACAATAAAATTAGGCAAGGGTGATGTTTTGGTAAATTTCATAAACAGTGAAATACAGGAGTGGATAATGAAATACTGTAAAATATTGCATTTTAATTATAAGGTAATTAAATAATAAAATAAATCATTTATGATTTAATCAAGGTTTGGGTTGGTATCACATATATAATGTGACATCCATTACATTTGTGATTAATTAATTAATTTTAGAATAATCATGGATCCATTTATTAGATACATTGTAATGGAAAAAATTGAATTTCATCATTGTAATTATCCTATAATTTAATTAAGGGATATTTTATAATGTGTGATTAGTGGAGTAATATTATTTCAATTAGGGGGATGCTATAGGAATGAATTTAATGATGTATAATTGGTGTAATTCATGTGTCCTGGAGAGTTTAAATATGTATTTATAATTTTACATGGTTGATATATGGTTTTAATGAGGGTTGATTTTGTTAAATCATATAAAATAAATAATGATATGGATCCTTAGGATCATTTATAGGGGAATGAATTTAATATTTGAGGTTTTAATTTTGATTAATGATAAGGGGTCTCTTATGAAGAGAAATTAATCAAATTTGACTCTAATACGGGGGAGTATTTTATGGAAGATTTATGTTGAAAAATAGAGGGGAATTAGCTTATAAATAGAGGAGGGTTGTTTCATTTTATCCTATTGGTGTTCTTTATATTCTCCATTGGTGTAGGATTATTATTAATTTGGGGTGATCATAGGAAAATGATTTAGACTAATTATCTATTGATTGTTAAAGGGTCAGGTGGTTTGACTCATTTAAGTCATCATCACAAGAGATTGTTCTAATGAAATAATATATTGTTGTTGACTTTTATTCATTCATAGGTTAGTTTTTATTCCTTTTATTATGATCATGTGATTTTAAAATTTCATATTTAAATTAATTTTTATCAAATAATCATGTAAAATTGATTTGATAAAATAATTTCTTCTGGGGATTTTTGATAAATGGAAAATGGTAATTATAGTGAAATTCTTGTACAATGGGTTTTGAGACCATGAGATTTGATTTTAGGGAAATATGGATTTATCATAAATTGGATTTAAATATATGATCTATTGATCATGGAAAAAGTTTCATGGAAAAGTCATTTTGGAAAGAAAAATGGTTTTCTATAGAAATTGTTTTAAAGGAATGAACATTATAAACTCTATATTTATATATTGCTATTTGGAATAGTTGGAAATAACCATGAATAGGGTGAAAAGACCCCTATTAATTCATATGGGTGAGTGATGATGCAATATAGGTACACTATGATCATAGCTCGTTTGGTTTTTATGCGTTATCATATTTTATTACCTCTACATTCCTCATGATACCTTAAATTATAGAATAATGGTTTATCTTATAAACCTATATAAGATGGATATATCTAGAAATATGAATTCACCTATAATAATTCTTGGTATTTAATGTACTTTGTTAAAAGTATTTAATAATTATTGAATTGAAAACTATTAATTTGTTATCCAAATGAACCTAGTAAAATGTTTTTGAATAGATTATAAATGGTAATACATGAGGGTGATTCAAGGAAATTATATTGAGTAAAGTGTTACTCACACATACTCACACATTTTTGTGTGTGTGTAGATTATGTCTTATATAATTTAGAAAAGGTATAACATTCCAAATTCATTGATAATGGATCATGGGAGCTATGTATTGGGTGTATCATGTTAGTGTTTGGTAGGGAATCATTCGAGGAGTTTGTTATACTGGAAGGAGATCTGTTGGTTTTATACCATTGGTTATGATGTCTTTGGGTGTTAAATTTTTTCCACTATATATCTACCAAAAATTTTCATTAAAGGTTGTTTTTAAAGAATGGTTTTGGTTTTTTATAGAAATAGTTAATTTTTCAAGGGAAAATCAGTCACTAATTAATATGTGGTATTGTTGGACCCAAATAGGACTTAGTGATAGATTCCCTAGGAGGGGGTGGGGGAACTTGGGTATGACACTCATTTTCATTTTAATATATACCCATGAATCTATCACTATCATAACTAATATTGACCTCACTAGTTAGTAGGGTCACTATTTTATTCACCTGTTAAGTGATGATATAATTAACTATATCACTTATTATAGCCTCATTCAGATAAGATATATGTTTACTCAATCCACATGCACTGATTATAATCTTTTAGAATATACGAAAATAAACCATACAAGACAAAAGACTGTTACTTGGTTTACCCAAACTAGGAAACATCCAAGGAGCACACACTGATGTTTTTCTAAATTACCAAAATCAACTAATCTTTACTATTCATATGGATACAATGTTTTGGATATGGCCACTCCATGATAGGATTAAAGCATTTATAAGATTTGGGGTTTGGATAATTTCCACCTAATGGTCACTCCATTTTTACTCTCCCATTTCCCACTCTTTACGAGGGAATACTTTTTGTCTCAAAGGCCAATGCATGAATTCACTATATAATAGTTGATGCAATGATTAGTTCCCATTGATCTTTACACTACTCTTTCATAAAATGGTTTTCCTCATCAACACTATAACAACAAAACCTTCCCTATCAAAAAAGTATTCAATTAATACCGAATTCCTTTGGTAATGTCTTCATTGAGTGATAATCACTTTTTGTGTCATCAAATTTAACACTTTTATAAAACTTAACACTCTTGTGAAACTTTCACTAGGTCAAGAATCTCCAAAATTCATGAAACATTCACCGTGTCTTGAAATCCCCAATTTCATGGAACTTAAAACCTTCCACAAATCATACTAATATTTCATTAAACTACCTTGTTTATACTAACAGAAGTTCATTTTTCCATGAAACTCATGTTATTATAAATTCTTCATGCACGAAAAATATATGTGAAACTCCTTTTTCTAATATAGACCCTTGAAATCTTAAATTATTTATGATTTTTCAAATTAGGGGGTAATAATCTATTTATATATGTTTTCTCCCATTTTTGAAAATTCCATTAAAACCACTGACATTTAACAAAAAATTTTACTCTATTAACATAACTATCAATATTCACACAACATCGAGGAAAAACATTCATTCACGTATTCTTTTGAAAAACATGGAGTCTTTATATAAACTTTTTCCTTAACTAATCTTATCACATTAACAAAAATGACTTTAAAAAATCACCAATATTTCACCAATCAATATTTTTCAAATTCCATTCCCTTTCTATTTTTTGATAAGTCAGTCTCAAAAACCAGTTTTTGAAAAACTTCTTGAAACTATTGATACCATTAGCACAACTTGTTCCCTTTAAAAAGCCATTTCTTTTTTCATATTTTCTTGAGATGTATTGGAATCCCTATGTTCATGAAACTTTTGATTTTCATGAGCCTTCTTCCTCTTCCCTTTTTTCCTCTGCTAAATTCCTACATGCACTCAAACATTTCTAGAACCATTTTTTTATGAATAAATCAAGGTATTAATAGTCATATAACTTCTCCATGAACTTTTTATGATGCCAAACTATCTTGTTTCTCCTATTTCATCAAAAAATTTAATCCATATATGAGTATTATCATGATTTATATTATAGTATCGTATATTGGATCATGAAAGCTACCACTTTCCATTTAGCAATAACACACTATTCTCATGAAAATGTCACCTTATTCCCTAAAAAAAATTTCCTAATGAAATACACTACTTTCATTTTAATGGGATCACTATATTCTCATGATATTGTTGACATGGTGGATAACTCATCCAAAATTATCCATGACACCATGCCAACAGAAACACAACATCCAACATACCAGAGTTAAAAAATTATAAAGATGACAATAAATATAACACAAAACACGTGGGAAAACCAATTTTCATTAGTTTCCAATTGGTATCCCACATAATTAATTACCAGCCTCTGTAAATTAGAGAAAAATCATAAGTCTACTTAGAAATCTAATTTGTGTCTTAGGTTTTTGGTATCAGGGTTAGGTCCTTAAAAAATGGTATCATAGATATTTTTTAGACTCAAGTAATGGATTGTTAGATAGGCATGTAGATAAAGATGGATGAAAATCAAGAGGT
This sequence comes from Viscum album, assembly GCA_963277665.1. Classification (NCBI taxonomy): domain Eukaryota; kingdom Viridiplantae; phylum Streptophyta; class Magnoliopsida; order Santalales; family Viscaceae; genus Viscum; species Viscum album. The sequence continues at coordinate 1,199,100,508 of OY728156.1, read as the reverse complement.
TCCCATAATAGGTGAATATATCATCATTATGGAGAACCTTGAGTTTCCAAGAAATTTTTGTATGAGAAGTGATTAAAGTATTTATTGTATGATGTTGTTCCATATAGGCATTTGTAACCACAATGGGTTGGAATGGGAAAAGTGTTTATGCATCATGGTAGGAATGTATGGTGATGATATACACATATATTGTGTTTAAAATTATTTCATTTCTAAGATGATTTTTAAATTTTTTGAAATGATTTTTAAAATACATTTTGTTTTGAAATTTTTTTTTTGAAATTATTTGGGAAATTTTTTATAACTTTAATAGAAGGAATTATAATAATATAAATAGATCCACATAGATATATATAATTTTTTGTGAAATAAAATTCTTATGATAAAATAAATATGGAATTTCTATATAAATTAATCAGCTTGTCTCAGGTTTTGTGGTTTTTGTAGAAATTTCTTAGAGTAGTGAACTTTTTAATGAACAAGAAGCTATAAATGTTTCAACACCAATTCATTATAATGATACATGAAATATGAAAATTTATCTCAAGTTTGTTAAATTTTTGTTCCATGAAATTTAGGTTCTTGGAGGATAATTGAATCGAGAATTTATGAATGAAATTTAGTAAATCTTTAGAGTTTCAAAATAAGAATCAAATTGTGTTTATGGGATATGGTGTAGTACTGAACATGGAATATTTTTTGAAGAGGATAAAAAATATATTTTAGTTCCTTTATACTCTATTTATGTCAAAGGAGTAGTTTTTTACCTAAACATAGGAATGATAAAATCTTATGTAGTTGATGAATATTTTTGAAAGAAAAGATGCATAAGGACCTAGAATGGGTTATTTTTTAGAATGTTTAGCCAATAAATCTACCCAATGTACTTGAATTCAAAAGAATCTTAGGAATTTATGGAGTTGAAAAAATTAAACATGATAATTTTTGAATATGTATCTTACTTTGTGTGACTAGTTTTATGTATATATGAATTGATTAAAAATGAAAATATGAAGTCTAGTATATTTGAGAAGCATATTTCATCAATGATTAAGTCACAAATCACCATGTTGGATTTTCCCACCTATATTGTTTTAGTGAATAAGGGGATGGTAAAATAAGTTGATATGATAAATTGTAAGTCAGGTAATGGTTTTATTCTTCAAACTAATAGATATACTCATATCTTTAGTGGACATAAAATGAATAAAATTATCATTCTCAATGAATTAGTTAGAATAAATTTGTGATCTCATATTATTATCAATGGAGGAGGAATGTTATGCATCACTGGTGTGGTGGAATGATAAATTTGTTGAGAAATTTCCCTAATTATCCTAATAAGTGCCATAAATTTGGAAAGTTGGGGAACATAAAGATATTTTTTCAAGGAATCAAGTGATGGATACTAGAATATAATGCATGGATCAAGAATTATTGATGAGTGTAAAAATTTAGTGAAAACTGTTTCTTAGGCGATGATAGGTGGAAATCCACAATAGACTTAGATGAAATAGAATCAAAGGTAATTATTTTTGGTAGAAAATTTGTATAAATAATTAAGATAGGGGTCTAAAATAGTTCAAGGTTCATTACTAATTTCTTATATCATGATCTCCGTTATGTTTGATACAATTTTGTCTCATTCATTTATATCTTCATGAGAAGTATACCAATTAAATATTCATGTGTAATTAATATCTTATTATATAATGATTATTATACATATTTGTGTGATTATATTAAAAGTATTAAAATTCCCTTCTTCTTCGATTATGATCAATGATACAGATATATCAAGGGACTCTGTAGTCTTAGAGATGATCACACATGACCTTATAATTGGAATATATTGGATGATAGGTTTAAGGCTCATATCAACCACTATAGTCATATATTTTCTTTTACCTCACCTGAGGAAATTTTACTATATTTTTAAGGAGTTTGGAACATTTATATAAGTAAAGTAGAACTGTTTTGAAGATATATGGATATTTAAAATATAAAATAGATGGGTTGATTCTTGTATTGGTGGAATAAAAGGATAAAACTTGGTTTCCTATGGTATTGAAATATTTCGTTAATGTATTTTATTGAAATTATTATATAATATCATTAAAGAGAGATGTATATTTATCGACATACTATCTACAAAAAAATTCCCATATTTTTTACTTCATATCACATAGATTATGTGGATTTTGGAGAGTTAAAGTCTCAATCAGAAGATTTAGAAGTAGAAGGATTTATCCAACCATGTGTATCACCATGGATAATTATAGTAATTTTTATGTTAAGGATTAGGATAGTGTAAACTTATAAATTGACTATTGGAAGTTCAACTATGTTAATATAAATAATAAGTATCCTTTAACTTACATTTATGATCTTTTAAATAAAATAAAAATAGTTAATTTAATTTTAAAGATCTATTTATGGTTCGGGTATCAAAAGTCGAGGGAGAAGAGTGAGGAAATTTTAAAGAAAACTTTCAGGTTTAGTTATATACATTAAAATTTTTCCTAAATTCCAATTGGGTTATTAATGCTTATATATTTTTTATATCTTGGTGAATTATATCTTCAATGGATACCACGACTCATTTATAGTGGATTTTGTGGATGAAATTTTTATTTACTAAGATTAAAAAAAGAGTATGTAAGACATTTTATTATTTTTTAGAGATATTTTAGAATTAATGGATATATGTGAGGTTTTTTAAATATCAATTTTATATTCAAGAAGTAAAGGTTTCAAAAAATGTTCTTTTTTATAATAAATTTTTTATTGAACCTGATAAAGTGTAATCAATGATGTATTGGAAACTTTCCAATTATTTCTTCTATATTTTAAGCTTTTTTGAGTTGTTATGATATTATAGATTCTTAATTCAACATTTCTCATTGATGGTGGAATTGAATCAGAAGTATGTGAATTATGAATGAAGAGATTATTTCCCAGATGTTTTTAGTGAATTGAATATAAGGTTAACTTGTGTTATATTGTTAATGTTATCTGAAGAAATAAAATGATATTTCGAATACTGCTATGCATGAAAAGTTATATTGGGATGCATAATCATTTATTGGGAACAATTTAGTGGCATTTGAATCATAGAAATTATAACCACATGAGAATCATTACCCAAGAAATGACTAGGATATGGAAGAAATAGTTAATTATTTGAAAAGGTAGAGTTATTTTCTATTTTTTAAGAGGTTCTTGGTGTATTTTGACAATAAGAGTCTGAAGTATATCTTCTATCAATAAAATATAAACTTGAGGGAAAAAATATAGGTTAATTATTTTAGACCTGTGATTTTGATTTTATTTATACACTATAAAAGGGTAACTTTGTAGAATAATTACTTATGTGAAAATATTTATGTGATAAATTAATAAAAAGAATAGTGGAAACTAAGGATCTTGATTGTGGAAATGTATTTATAGTCTTTTTATATGGGATACCATATGATGTTATATCACATTTATGTCTCTTTTATATTTATGGATCCATCAAAGGAGGTAAAAGTAACCAACATAAAATATATAATGACATGTGATTCCCTAAATGGTGGAGACATGATTGATAGGTGGTCTTTAGAAATGAGTTTGATTCTTTATTTAAAATATTCAATGGTAGTTCTCTCATGTTTTAGAGAAGTATTTATAAACTAATTTCAAAACCATAAATGGAATTTCATCCTAGAATAAATAAGATGTAATGCTTCGACCCTAGTTACCCAGATTCAGTGCATTATTACATAACATTGGCATGATCACAAAAGATCACGTCTCAAATGACCGATTAGTTTAGTAGCCTTGGAAAAACTAGATACATTCTTATGTTTTACATTACACTATAAAATTAAAAACTAAAACAACATAGTCTCCATATTCCACATTATTATTCTTTATATGATCCCTACAGGTCAGTCATAATATAATTAATTGCATCATATGAAAAATAAAACATAGAAAGGGGTGATCTTATAAACTCAGTAAGGATAACAATATTGTTGAAACTTTAATAAATTAGCATAAACATTTAAGGCAATGTAAGACTAAAACAAAATCCATTAAACTTGAACTTCAGCACAATATGGAAAATATAATATCAAATAATTCCATTTACTTATTCATATGGATATTCTACTAGTCGAATAATCACACACAATGTCAATATCCACTTTCATAATGATGGAATGCATAATTCCAGACATCATAACACATAGTCAAGGCCTTGTGACAAGACTACAAATAATATTTTTTCAAGGCCTTGTTCCAAGACACTATTTTGTCTCATGAGACCTACCGATGCATCGAGGAGCTATAGCAGGCTCCACCCATCACTTACTAAGTCCAATGCATTCCTCATATGAAAAGCTTTAAACATAACATAAACATTCATATTAAAACTAGAATAAAAAATTTCAATACTTATTCACAAAACATGAATGGTATAAAAATAACACATCCAATGTCAAACATATCACAAAACATTCAATACCATATGAATGTTTTGTATCGTAATAAATCAACTTCAAATAATCTTACAATCCATAAAAAGAAGTTGGTATATATGAAATCAAAACTTTTTTTAGAGAAATATCTCTTTCTATTTTGAAATCATTTAAAAGTCATATAAATAAAAAAAAATTATTTTGAAAATATTCTTATAAGATTCTAAGGTAAGCTTCAATGATGTTATAATGGAGGAAAATTGTTTCACCCTCCATATAAGTTAAAAAACATTCTTACATTAATATTGTCGAAAAGGTCATAAGGTACCTTGTTTGGAATATGATGGAAACATTCCTTTCAAACCATTTAAAAAAATTCAAAAAAGGGTAAAAATGAATTTAACCCATAGTCTAGTAAATAGTAAAAATGTTTTGGAATACATTTTTGTGAAACATGGATGTGGATGATAAAGAGGTCCCAGTAGATACATACGTAAAAACAACCTCGAATAATAAAGAAATTGTGAAATTAACCCTACCTTTTACTTTTCCTTGGTCGAGGGTAGGTTAATCTCCTATATAATGGTGAAATAATTGTTATTAAATTATACAAGAACCATATAGATTAATATGATATCATATATGATTTTCTAATATTTCTTTGTTGATGATATTTCAGTAGTATCATGGTTTTCGGTGTTAACTAGTTCGTTTACCATTATATGATTTGTTATGAAAGTAATTTTTGTTATGGATAGAATTTATCTTATTAATATTCAGAATTATATTAAGTATGTAAACATTATTTTTAATAATCAAATGAAAATTAGTCTTGAATGGTCACGATGGGGAAGGAATCTCATCGCGTTCGTGGAGACGGTAATCCGTACGTACGTACAGGGGACAATTTTATTCTTTTGATATTAGAATAATATATAACTGGATGGTATATCATATATACAGAGTCATTATCATGTTATGTTTATTATTTATATCTGTTATAATCATTATTATACCCATCCAAATGATGAAGTGTTTTAATAACAAACTACACCATGACGTGGAGACCGTAATCCATACGTACGCAAGTATGGTCACTTTTTCATTTATATGATGGATAGAATAATGAATATGGTTGTAACATTTTTATAATAACATCACAGAATATATAAAATACTAGAGTTAATTTTTTAGAATAGAAACAACATAGAAAGAGGAAGTGGAAGAAGAAAATAATTTGAAAGAGGTGATGAAATATTTACCTCTTCTTTGGATTCATTCTTTTGATTTGATCAAAAGGGATCCTTAGGTTGGAATTATGACCAAAGTAAGGCCTATACGATGAAGTGAGGATACTTTAAAAGATATTTGGGTAGGGGATGGCCGATCCAAATGGATTTGAAAGTGTGAATTTGGGAGAAGGGGAGGTTCCCTTTTATAAGAGAGGTGAGGGTCACTTTAGGAAAAGAAAGAAATATTACTTTATAATAAAATCATTTTCGGTTTATAATGGCTCCAAAATGAATTATTTAAAGTATAAGGTGGGTATGGGTTGAACAAATCTCAACAAATATCTTGTAGATAGGTTTTGGTCATCATATTAACCTTTTCTTTTATATTTAACTCTTAGTTAAATAGTTTGACATTTACCATGTCTCTTAGTATTTTTATATTATATGGTTAATAAAATTACTATAAACATCCAAGAGAATCGAATGTGGTTCATTAATGACATATATATTATTATTTAATGCTTTTGGATGGACCTTATATTTCCAGGAATATAATACAAATTAATAATATAATATTTTTTTAAAAAACTCTTTAATGTCAATTTTGACAATATTTGGTATTTTGTTTTTTTAATTCATAACATCATTATTACATTGAAAAAATTCATTTAATCAAATATAACATGTCATATTAACATATAAAATTAATGGAATTAATTAAAATTCTCAAATTAAATTTATTTGGATATTTATAATATCTATTATTTTTTTTCTTTCATTAATAAGTTAAATACTACATCATCATTGTGTCATAAATAAATTTAATTATTTAATGTCTAAAAATTATGAATAAAATACCATTATGTAGGATATATCGTTAGATTTCTAATGAATATTTATAGACATATTTATATTATGTATAACCCTATATTAAAAATGGTTTAGTTATTAAAATCTGATTTATACTCTTTTAACTCTTCATGAAATAAAATAATAATAACTGTGCTAATATAATCCATGTGGACCTAAAGGATCATATTTTATTCCTATGGTTGTTTTTGGTCGAATTACACTTATCCAATAGAATTAGGACATGTGTTAGGGTAATTATGATATCATTTCTACCATTAATTTCCCTACTTACTTTTAGCCATGGTAAATAAAAGTAAAAAGTAACTATTCAACAAAAAAATATTTTCATTTTATTGAACCATATTTTTCTTAATGATATTAACTATGTCTCTCAAATTTTTGAAATTTAACTCACCGAAGCGGTAAAACTATGTTTTATACAAATTTTCAAATGTATAACCATATGTATTATGTATCTATTTTTACCTAAAATAAATTAAAATAAAATAACTAATTATTTAAATAAAAAATTCGGTTTTAACCAATAACACATTGTTTTTTCACTCTTCATCAAAAATTAAATGTTTTCAGAAAAATACCAAAAATTTACCCAAAGATAATTTTGATATTCCTGATCCAAAAATGAAGTCCATTTTGAAATATAATATTTATAAAATTTCCAAAATTGGGTATTACTATTCATAACTGCTAGTTTGATTGATCACAGTGTGTTAGAATCTCGAAGTTGCGTACAATTCAAGCTATTGCATTATTCAAAGAGACAGATACCGTGGAAGCTTGGGATGTTACATAAGATATAGCATATACTTAAATGATAGTTATTGTGGAAAGTAATGAATAATTATATATAAGGGTTTATATGTCAATGTTTGATTTATCAATGGGAGAAGGATGAGAATCAATGTCTTGAAATACTTTTACAACCTTTTCCCATGTTGATATTAGAATGGGAGAATATTTCAATGGAATTTGTGGTTGTATTTCCCAGGTCATTATATAAGTACAACGATATCTGGGTGATTATATACCGACTTACAAAATCTGATCATTTATTACCCATTTAGGAAACTTTCATACTTTAATACTTAGGTAATTCATATATACAATGAAATAATGAGGTTTCATAGAGTTCCTTCATCCATTATTTCAGATAGGGACCCTCATTTCACATCAATGTTTTATAGAGTATTAAAAACTATGAAGGGTAATAAATTGAAGGTGAGTACATTATATCATACACAGATAGATTGATAATCATAATGATGTATAAAGACTATAGAGGGAATTATTTTAGCTTGTGTGATGGATTTTAGAATATTATTCGAATATTATATTCATATAGTGTAATTTTCTTATAATGACCATTACCAAGAATACATATGGATGAATCATTTCAAATCTCTATATGAAATTATATGTTTACCACCTCTTTGTTTTGTTGAAAAGGGAGATAATTATCTCCTGATACCATGTTTAGTATAATAGATGAAGAATTTTATTCATTTAATTTTAAATAGATTAATGATTGCACAAATTTGGAAAAATTGTTCCACAAATAATCGGTAATGACTATTGGAGTTTTAAATTAGTGATATGTAATTTTATGAGTATTACCAAGGATGGGGAATAAAATATTTTGATTATAAAGAAAATTTTCACCATAGTATTTGAGACGTTTTGAAATCATTGAGAAAGTCAAGAACATGAATTATTAGTTAGTGTTTCCTATAATGTATGTAGTGAAACATGATGTGTTTCATGATTCTTAGTTGAAGAAGTATCAACCAGACCCATCTCATATTCTTAAATGGGAACCTATAAATTTGGAAATTGAAATTTCATTTGTTGAAAGGCCAGTATAGATTGTTGATAGACAAGAGAAATTATAGAGGGGAAAATTTATTACTTTTTTTTTGATTATTGTGGAACAATGGTTGGATATTTTTTAGTAAAATACATCTTGGTGCATTTTCAGAATAAAAAATCCCATGGTGGGAAGAATTGTAAAAATTTTTATTTTTGAGATTCATTAATTAATGTGGGGATGATATTGGATCTATTTATTAAATTTTTTGAATTATTAAATCTAATTTTATCCTTATAAATTTATTTTTATTTAATTAAAGGATATTTTTTGATGTGTGGAAAATAGAGGATTGTTCTGTAAAAAAGGGGGTTTGTTTGAGGAATTAAATTAATCATGTGGTATTTGTATCATTCAGATTCTATATAGAGTTCAAAATGGGGATTTTAAATTTTACATGGTTGTAAAGGGGTATTAATTGTGATCAATTTTATTAAATCATGAAACTTGAATTATGATTTGAGACTACATGATTTAGGTGGGGAATAATTAAAGTAACATTAGAGGATTGAATTTGGATTTACGTCAGCGATAGTGAGAGAGGTTATAGAAATTAGGGGAATTTCATCCCATTATGGGGGGAGTTATGCATAGAAGATTTATGTTAGAAAATAGAAGGCCTATGTATTGTAAATATATGAGGGTTATGTTCCATTATCCTATTTGATACCTCTATATTATCCATCGGTGTTGGTGGAGTATTGGAATGGGGGGATTAGAGGACATCTACATTGATGAATTATTGATGGATTTTCAAAGGGTTTAGTGGTTTGACTAATTAAGTTCATACAATCAAGATCTTGTGGAGATTTATAAGGAAACATATTTATGGTAGGTGAATTCCATTCCTTCTTTAGTGGGTTTTGATTCTATTTATTTTGATTTATGTAATTTTAAAAATATTGGTTTAGCATATATTTTATCAAAAAAATTATATTAAAATTATTTGATAAAATGATGGATCCATTATATTTTTGATAAATGGAGAACATGTATTTTTGTGAAAAACAAGAACAATGGATTTTCAAATCACGATTCTTGTTTTTTGAGAATGGAGTTTTATATTAAATTGGATTTTAATTTAATATATAAAATTTACTGTAATATTAGCATGGGAAAATAATTTTAGAAAAAATTGTGTTCTTTGGAAAGTAATTTAATGGTATGTGTATTAAAAACATCATGGTTAGAAATAACCATGTAGTTTGGTTTTATATAGACAATTATGTGGTGGAAATACACATATAGATTCATATGGGTGGATTGAAAATTAATTATAGGTGAATTTTGATAATAGTTGGCCCGGTTTATGCATGGTAGCCTGTTTTTGTACTTATATATTACTCATGATGACTTAAATTACAGAAAAATATTTTATTTGATTAACATATAAGTGATATATATATATATATAGAAATATAAATTTATTGATAGGAGTGATTGGAATTTCGGATTATTTGTTAAATGGTTTTTTTAATTTATTAATTTGTAACTATTTTTTCCAAACTACATTTTTCACATGATTTGGAATAGATTTTACCTGGGAATTCATGAGAGTTATTAGGGGAAATCCTAGAAAATAAAGTGTTAATAAACCATAAATACACATTTTAGTGTGTATATAGATGTTTTTCCATGATAAAGGAAATAAAGAGTCTTCCATGTTCATTAATAATGGATTATAGGGGATATGGTCTTAGTGCAACATGTCAATGTTTGACCGAGCATTATTAGAGGATTTTGTTATCATGGACACATAAGTTATCGTTTTTACTTTTAATTATTATGTATTAGTGTGTTAAATTTATTTTTATTGTATTATCTTAATTTTATTTATTTAAGGTTTGTTTTAATGAATGGTTTTAGTTTTCTATACATATAGATTTTTAATTTATTTAATGGAAATGTTTTATCTAATAAATATTTGGAATCCTTCGACACTAGTTTCCAACCTCTAGTGACCATGGAACATGCTTAATTCCATGTGATGATCTAGTTAATGTATTAGGTTTTGAGTCTTCATGAAAATTTATTAAACATAATTGATTATATTTTGTCACAAAAATATAAAATATCCAGTCTCGGGAAAAAATAATAATATATTCAATATTTTATCCAAGAAAGTTTCCTCATTCACCTATAATTCACCCCTTTATCAATCATTTCTCCTCATTTCCAATTATACCTGATTTGAAAAATATTTTCCAATGTTACTCCCTAAACTCTCTTATCTATGTTTGGGAAGACCTTTTATAACTAAAATAATGTTCCTTGAAAACTTAAGTCACATATCAAAGGAGATGATAAATGAAAATGTAAATCCATTTTATCTACACTCATTAATTTTCCTTATCTTATTACTATATATAAATATAATTAATTATTATATTAAATTGAAATAAGCAGTATGTGATTAATTTTATTTAATTATTAAAATAAAATATTGATCATTTTTATTTTTAAAACATTATTAAAAACATTGTCTATGCATGGTAGGTTTATACCTCTTATGTTGATGATTATGTTTCATATTAATCACCACCTGTCATGGATAATTTTAAATATGGAATTAATATATAATAATAATACTAATAAAAATTTTAACACATTTTTAATATTTTATAATGATAAAATTGCAATGATATTAATAATGAATAAGTAAACCATCATTAGCTATATAACAACCTATATTTTTTTACTGAGGAACATATCATTATTTGTATGTATTTTATTAAATAATTTGGGTTATGGAACCTTTATAATTTTTTTTTGAAATAAAATCTATAATCATACACGTGTGAAGTTTATTGACTCATGAGGCAAAAAAAAATTTATTACCATTACACCGAAGTAGCTTTGGAACAACAAAACGAACATCCCCTAATGACCAACATTAAAAAAGTGCTTCCAATAAATGTATATAACATGATAATACATAGATGATAATAAATAAAATAAAAATGAATTTGATTGCTTTATATGTATTAATTAATGTAATATTTTTTATTTAGTGGAAGTCCTACTAGAATGATTCATGACCACCAAGAGGTGGGTGAATTAGTTTTCATTTTTCTCGCACAAACATTTCCTTCTTTTCCTTTTATACAATCACTATGCTCTTGATGTCCATTAGTATATGGAAAAACTAATGATCAAGTGAATTATAGTGAATATGGATATAGATAATATGGAAAAAATGTAAAACACATAGAAAAAGGTAATTACAAGGTTTACACACTCTTGCTATTGAGTGGTACATCCTTCAAGTTTTTTGATTGTGATCTTGTTTCACACGATCACTTATTAATATCATGGATGAAAAAACAAAGTAGGAAGATAGTACTAGAATCATATTGGTATAAATAATTTATTTATAGTAATAAGAAAAAAATCAACTTCCATACATATGATTGATATTTTTACACCTTCTGCTGGTTCCTTTGATCTAAAAAATATAGTGTTAAATATTATTCTCTAAATATTGAATCATTTGTAAAATTATCCTTCTTGATTTAACACATAGAATGAAAAACCCATGCCATGTTTCTTTATTAACATAGAATTATGATAATTCATTTATAGGTAGAGGTCATATCTCTATGTCTTCATCGATGGTCATGATCGATCCTCGATTATTAGATAACCAAATCTTCTTATACATATCATGTACACAAAATCATGAGTCAAAAATATCTATAAAGATACTAAAATAAATTTTTAAAAATCCTGAAACTTTTAAAAATAGATATAAATTTGAAAGTATATATAATATTTTTAATTGATTAAATCATGACATAATAGTGTTCATTATAATGTAATGTATATTCAACTATAGATCCTAAAATCTTAGATAAAATATCACTCTTTACCCTTTAACAATCTTGAATAGATAAAAAATATCTAAAAATATCACAAAAATAATCACATCATGATTATTCGCATCATAATATAATTATTTCTAGGAACAGAATCTTATGTAAATCTAGAAAAAATATTATGGTAAATCATTTTGAAATTGAAACAAGATTATTTTCACTATTGAAAAAATTGGCTATGACTCTGTGATGATGGGTATAGTCAAATAATGAATGTGGTTTTTGGGGAGGTAAAAATATTAGAAAATGTGCCTATGGCTATATCAAACTCTTCATAATCTCAATTTTTTCCCTGAAAGGGAGTATGAAAGGGATACAACCATGATCAATGATAATATGAATTTAGATATACATTGTGGTTTATCTTTATTAATTATTAATCATGTTTTATTTGATATTATACTTGGTCTTTATGTTTTTTTAGGAATTAGTAAATTAAGACTCAAAGTAGGAATGATGGAAAATTAGAAAAAAACAAACATTACACGTCATGAATTTGAAGTACACGATGTGTACAGCTCAAGCACACCACCTTCCGGCTGAAATTACAAGCCATGAATACCAAATACAACGTGTGATCCAAGTACAGAATGTATATAATGATTACACATTATGACAGCTTCAATGTTGAAATATAAATATTACAAAGAATGAACTCATTACATGTCATGAGAAGTTCAAAACCTAGTTTACACAAAAGATTCATGCTGGAAAATCCATGAAGATCCAAAATATTTGGAGTATTTAGAAGTTATGAAGTACATGATGTGAAAACTAGTTACACATCATGTAATTTTCAATGAAAATGAACTTAAATCTATACATGACGTAAAACATTTACACATCATGTACATTTTGGGCTTTTTAAATATTTCAGCACCCTCAATACATGAAAAAACATCTCAGACCAATAATTTTTTTTCTTCCCTCATAGTGTTCTTCAAAATTTTAATTCCATTTTCAATTCTATATGACTTTATTCCTTTATTTTATTATTCTACACATTATATTGGTGTTGATTTAAATTAAAAGATGTATTTATTGATCATTACTATTCCAATATTCTGTTTCCAATCTCGTTTTCCATGAAACAGAAATTTACAATGAGATCTTCATTGTTTATTCATACAATTTATTATTTTATTTATTTTTCATGATTTTAATTATGGATTTATATAATGACCTAGACAGAGTTCAATCAATAGTAACTGAACCTAATTGGACACATAGCCTCACGTGCAACTCCTCGTATGCTAGAGGCTGCCGACAAGAAGCCCGGTTTTATGATGGAATAGTGGGGAGACTATACCCTCATGGTCAGAGTCTAGAATAATATTATAATAATACCAATCAATATTGTAATCATATGAAATAAATTAACAATATAAGAATAAACATCCATTATATAAATAACCAAGTAATATCATTCAGTATTGTCATATACAATGATTATCATGTAATACTATATAAAGGAGAGACTATACATAAAAACATGAATTTAGTATAATACATTTATAAAAAGTAAAAAAATACGAAAGGAATAATCCCTAGATAGAATAATGATCCAAAATATTGGTCATGTTCTCCCCTACTTCTATGGAACAATCTTTCATGAATCATTATGTATGCGCTTTCCCCTTTCCCTACCTTCATCCATGAAGCCTTTTAGGTACCCAATAGAGTCCCAAATAGGGTGTCGGATAATAATAAGTATTCCAACGGAAACTATGTCTATAATTAGTCTAGTATGTTCATATTATAAAAATTAGTTTATAAATATAATTGGTGTATAAGTAAAAATAGTAGATGTGATTCTATAAAGCCTATCATGTATCACTATGGTCAAGAAAATAATTTATAAAGGATATATATAAATAATAACAAGTACTAGAAATGGTATACTCCATGTAATCATGTGTCAAGCCTATATGAGCCAGGGTCCAAGGAGTATAAATTTCCAAGGAAACTGAGTAAGATAATGATATCAAGTAACCAGGATCCAAGGAGTATAAATGTACAAGGAATCCTAAAGGTGTCGTCAGATCCAAGGAGTAAAAATTTCAATGGTAATCTAGCATGTCATGTAATCTAATTATTCTAGATACTTGGAGTAGAAATTACTAAGGCATCCATTTAATCCATGTATCCAGGATCCAAGGAGTAGAAATTTCAAAGGCATCCAAATGAGTCATGAAACTATGATCGAAGGAGTACTAATGTACCAGGCTTCCTAATGAATAATTTAATCAATATCTAAGGAATTAATTTTTCTCAGTAATCCTATAGGATCATATGATACAATGAGTATATATTTCTAAGGCATACTAACATGTCAAGTAACTCAATTAATTATATCCAAGGATTATAAATTTCCATGGAATTAAAGAAATAAAAATAAAAGGGATCTAAGGAGTTGAAAAGTACATGGAGTCTAAAAAAGATAATTAATAGGGTTATAAGGTGTAGAAATGTCTAAGGAATCCTAATAGATTATTTCAAAATTAATTAATTACATTTATAATAATATATAGGATAAGGGATTAAACAACTTATACCTTTCCTATAATAATTAAAATGTTCTAACAACCTCTAAAAATTTGCTATATTACCTCAATCAATTATTAATTATAGAAGGAATGTTCATCACACCCCAAGGGTAGAATAAAAATTAGAAAAAGGTCGAACCCACCCCATGGGTGGTTTGGGTTATAGTCAACAACCTCAAACATTGATGGTAGGTGTCATGGAAAGTCTCAAACATGTTTTTATAATTTAACAAATGGTTCAATTATTTTAGAAAGCTACTCTCAGAAATTATGACATGCGAAATAATAGAAACAAGTTATAAACATCATTAAATTAAGGGAAAAGGTATATAACACCTTCCTTAGATTGTTAGAGGAACCCTCATTCAGTTTCTCCCTATGATTTGGCCTAGATAAGAAGAAAATAAAAGAATAGAGGATTTCCCTATAAATAGGGAATAAGATCTGAAACGAAAATAGCATCGCAGATAAAAAGAAAAATAGAAAAATGTGTAATAAGAGTTTATAAATCTCCAGTGATCATCCCATTAGATGAATTCTAATTGAAATGGATGTCAGATAGAGAAACTAGATCAAATCCCATCTTAGGTTTTAAGAATCTCCAATGATAAAAGAAAGGGGTTGGCCACTGAAGGAAAATATGAATGGATAATGAGGGTTAATACTTCAAATAATTAAAAAATAAACGTCAATATCTCCTCTAAATTATAGGTTTCATGATTCTTTCACATGTTTGGTTAAACTGTGTGCCAATAATGCACCCTCCTCTTCCTCAATACCCCTCTTGAATAGTCATGGCACACAGTTAGACAAATCATGCACCGAACATGCAATTCTCATCTATTAAAATCTCTATGTAATTTAAAAGAGCATTTGGATTGGGTTACAAAGTTATGGAAAACCAGGAACCCAATATTATGCACTGAAATTCCCCACACAATTTACTCAAACCATGTGGCCTGGGTCACAGAGTTTTTACTAACTATGCAACCCAACTACCTTCTACAAAAACCCAAGCTCCGATTTCCATTCAATCTCCAAACACCCTCATTTTATCCATATCCCCATTAGGAATTCATATTTGGTAAAAATCAATTATTTAAACTAGAAATAAAAAGGCTCTATACCTCATAGGAAATTTGGGATCATACAATTTCTTTTCTTTGAGTCATTTATTTTTTATTCAAATAATGTTGTGATATATTTCCCCATTTTCATGAAATTCGATCATATATGGCTAATATGATTAGAATTAGGGGTCTCTATTAGGGGTGTTTGAACTTAATGAATATCTAAAATAGAAACTAGGTAACCCTTTGGCTCTTAACTACGTTTTAAAGAATTGTGAATATCATTATCTTGTGGTATCCCTATGTATCAGAGGTTAAAGTTAAATGACCATAACCTAGTTAGATAATATCAGGGAAAAACCAATAGCCTAACATTATATCATCCTAGAAGCCAAACATCCAACACTTAGGTTTTTAATTACTCTATTCCAAGTAATCTTTTCGAGATTTGGTTCATCCAATTAGTTTGACCAATATCAATTGGTGTATTTTTGAAGCCTATGATATAGGTCTATACCAAGTTAGATATAAGATTACCCATTACCTTTACCATGAAAGTTACCCTAAAACCATCCTTTAATATATTTTAAGACCCAAGATGCATAGTTTTAGTCAATCCAAACCAAAGAGATAATACATGAAGAATTACCCAAATGTTTCCAATCCCTACATTGCTTATTTAAACATGCTATCTCTATGGATTCAACCCTAGAAAGCCACTCACCACACCTGAGTAGTTGAGCATAATTTGGTTTATAAATTTATAATCTAATCAATGCCTAGAAGAACCAATTATTCCATCTAGGAACATCAAATTTTGGATATGTTGGTGGGTAAATTCTATTCTTAGGAATAATAACCTTGGTATGAACCTTGGACTACCTAAACCCCCCTTATTTATTCATTTTCCTTCCCCTTTTCTCTTTTTACAATTTTTTATGGACGAGAACCTGTGTTAAATTATTTTCATCCTAGTACATACACAAGGTTCCCTTGACTCACCCATGGAGATTCCACACACAATAAATGATTCTTTTTTATCTATATATCAATATAATATTAGTCAAACAATGATGTTTCACAATGGTTTTTTGTAATGATCTTGAATTGACACACATTTAGAACACCCAATATGTGCCACTTGAGCTTCATGTTGAGTGACAAGCACAGTAGGAGCACACCATAATGGATTAAGGCATGATTTCCATTAGAGGTGATATGATTATCATTGTGTTCCTTCTATTCAGGAACATACATTCAAAATCGAACTTGTAATCATTCATATAATCCACAACATGGAGCAGTTCGGTGATATTCAAAGAGAAGACCCCCATGAACACATTTACAATTTATTAGAGGATTGTGATACCATTCACAACTAGTGTGTTTCATCAGATACAACATGAATCCATGTTATATAATTTTACTTGTATGATAATGCCAAGGGTTTACTAAAAAGTCAATCTCCTATGTCCATGATGAATTGGGAATAACTATCCAAGAATTATTTTTGATAATTAATTACCTTTAATACAAATATTTAAGTCGAGAAATTAAATTAAAAGGAATAATCAGGAGAATATAGAATCATCATAGTCATGATATAGATTTGAGTTGCTAACCCACAAGTTCCCACATCAATGATTTTATGTTTGGCTTTAATTTAACACCTTATACCAAGAACTCCAACCTATCACCCGTACTATTAGAGAAAATTTTGTTAAAGGTGATCTCATGATAAAGACACCTAAAGTTACTTAATCCATTTTGGATGATGTTTTACACAATTCCATCCAATGGAAAAGTGATAGTGGACTGCCACATTAGAAAATCAATAAGTTGGAGGAGACTACCCATCAAAAAACCCAGGTTGAGGCCGTAAACGACAAGATTGATTCATTTTAGCTACCTATATCATAACCATTCCCTCCAAGTCCTATCATCGATATTCAATATTATGATATGTGTGTAAGACTGCAGGTATACCAATATTATAGGGAATGTATTTAAGAACCCCAATTCCATGATTGTAATTACATCAATTGCAATAATAAAATATTCGTTCCAATAGCCCCATCAATATCAACCGCAAAAAATGTCGACAAAGACTAACTCAACACCTGTAGTAATGAAACCAAGGTTATTATCAACAAAGAAGTGGAAATGATCCACCATGGAATAAAAGACCACATGGGTACCCACCATAAGGTCCATCTCCTCAAATATAACAATAATTTGAACAATTTTTTCCTAGATCCCATTAATTTCAACCAAATCAGTAGCAGAAATTTCAGCAAGATATACTTATACCACCACTACAAGACCAACCTCTCCAATTAAATCATGAAAATATTATCACTATCTTAGTGATAAAAGAATACCAAAGGATGAAAACCTCGGAGAATGAAATGAAAAACCACAAGGCTACCCTTCAAAACATTGAGAATCAAGTGGAGATGATCTCTAAGAGATTATATGATCTACTATAGGGTAACATTCATGGTAATACCAAAGATCATTCCATGGAGGAGTCTAAATATACACTTGTTAGGAGTGTAAATGTATTAGACTTTTATTAGTCATTATTAGGTGAGAAAAATCAATTAGAAGAATCTGATAAAGCTGGTCAGGAGAAAACTATAGAAGTAGAACCAAATGACAATGTTTTTGTAAAGGGAATAACTAAAAAAGAAAATGTATATGTTGAACCACAACCATACAATTCAAATCTCTCCTTTACTGAAATAATGAAACTAGCTATGAAATAGGGATAATATAAAAAATTTATTGAGATATTTAAAAAACTTCACATCAACATTCCATTTACTAAAGTAATTTATCAAGTGCCTTATAATACAAGGTTATTTAAAGACATGATCTTATGAAAAATGAAAAATGAAGACATTGTAGTAATCTTTATAAATGAATAATGATATAATCTTTTATAGCATAATCGCCAACCTAAAATGTGAGAACCTAGAATTTTATCCCTTCCTTGTACTACAGGAACATGAAATTTTTAAAGAGACTTCTGTGATCTAGGAACATTTATAAATCTCATGATTATGAGTGTATTAAATATTATGGGGATCATAGAATAAAAAAAGGTTAGAACTCTAACTTGTTGACTACTCGGTCAAGAACCCTTAGGGACTGCTCAAGGACATCCTAGTAAAAGATAAAAAATTCATTTTCATATAGATGTTCTTATCCTAAACATGAAAGAATAAGGAAATTTTCCCTTAAATATAGGAAGATCCATTATCACCACTGGGAAAACATTTTTCGATGTTAACCATGGGAGAATGTTTTTCAGAGTCGGTAATGAAAAGGATGTGTTTGATTTGGTAAAGACAGATATTAAAAGTGATGATTCATTGATTAATAAATACATCTGTATTATTGAAAAAAATGTGATCATGAGACCAATAAGGATAGAAGTAAGAAATTACCTTCTATTTAACATGGATCCAGTGCTTATAATAACATGAATTCCACTTTAACTCTGATGAGGAATTTCATCCCACATTTCAAGAACATTGTTTTTGAGATCCTTTCAACAAGGGGTGATTCCTAACATTTTAATTCATATAAAAGAGAACATTATTAGATATTGATAATAAATAGATAAATGATAGGGTGGATACCCAAGTTAGGAAATATTATATTTTTAGAAATTTAAGGAAGTTGATTTATGTTGGAGAAGGTTCTCTTTCAAAAGTTTTATAAATTAAAACTATAAAAAAACACACATCGTGTACTAAATATACACAAATTGAATGTTTTATGGTCTGAAAAAAACTTTATAATTATATATCTGGTATTAAATACACAACGTGAATTCATTAAGACACCATTAAAATAGTGGTAACCCTAGGTTCATACCCATGCAACCCCCCGACCCTTGGACTTCCATCTCTCGTGAAAACCCCCGCCCCAACCTCAGGCTTCTTTCTTACTAAACCACCTCTATGATCCAATTATCCTTCCTTAATCATCTTATTAAAACCACTAGTATACTATTTATCCATTTTATAATATTTTACCCACAATGGCATGAACCAAATGTGAGTCCCAGGGTGACACTCTTCCGTCGAAGCGCTAGGCGGTTCCTCATCCTGTTTCACCCACAAATATGACCCATTTATATTTTTCTTTGGATTCTTAGACCCCCTAATATATTGAGGAGTCCCAATCCTCGCCCATATAGTTATAGGGTGGTGCCTCGTGGCCCCACCTTCACCCATGTCTCTAATTGTTTGACCCACAACATCAGATTCAGTTGGATCATCTCCCGGACAATCCGTTGAGGTCTATGAAGACACTGGACTAGGAATTTCTCAAGAAAATCCACATTCATGAGGAGGTCCTTGAACTAATGGACTAGATGAACCTCTTGGCCATCACCCATGTGCATGAGGAGACCTTTTGGGAACTCTTCCTAGAGTTATTGGACATACTGAAGCCCGATGTGGCACACATCACCTTTCACCTAGGTGGATGACCCTAAGAGCTCACCATAAGAGATTTTAGCATCAGACTTAGTATCTACAGTGACGAGTTTATAGACTCCACTATATACTCTATAATACAGGTGGATCTAGGAAAGACAGATTCAACTAGGATCTGGGAACTAATCACCCAAGACCCATAAACTTCCATGATCCTCCCACGATGAAGAGCACCCAGATACAGGGTACCACCTTGTGGATTATTCCTTGGGCTTCAGCGCATTCATGGTTGGATAGATGAAGTTCTATTGGAATAATTAGATATATAAATGTAATCATACTTTCCTCACACATGGGTAGCTCAACCATCAAGAGTAACTACTAGTTTTCATTATTTTATCAGACCAAGGTTTTGTGAGCCGAAGGTATTTTCATGGGGGTAGTTTCATCATGAATCTTTCATTCCATATCGGTACCTTTAACAAAAAAACATTTTTCCTCCCTTGGGAAGATAGATCCGATTAGACTTCTCATGATTCATAATATGGGGCTCTTAAAGAAGTACAATGAGAGGTACCAGTGGTCCCTATAGTATGTGGACAACCCTGTCCTAGCCTTAGCCCATCTTAGGATCCTCCTACCCTTACTAATATACCAACTTCCTCTTCCACCCCATCTGCAACATCCTCTTCAACAATTTCACCACTTCCTACCACCAAAACCTCCCCACCTACCACATATCAACTCACACCACCATTCCATCTGACCTATGACCTTTTTCTAGTTTATTCTAGAAAACAAGAGCTATATTTTAAAATACATCAACAGTACCTTCACTGAACCATTCTTTATCACTACAAATCCTCATCCAATAGTCTGTTCATCTTTCTACACACCCCTACTTCATACTCCTGCTTCTACATCATTACCAACACCACCTCACATCTTGGACGATCTACTTTATGAGATCAATGAACCTGCTTCCCGGTAGGAGTATCTAGTAAAACAACCATGATAGGGGTACGGGGCCCACTATCCCATCATCCCCAAAGGTTCCCCTGATCAATCCATTTTTTAGACACATGTACTTAGTAAGTATCACCACCTCTCCCCCTCTATCCTCAAATGATACCACTAACATCCCCATGAAGTTTCATATAACGGTCAATCCATCAGTCCCATCATCCATAGATGACATTGATAGGGTGATCCAGCGAAAGAAACCTACTGTTCGGGAGGGTACTCCAAATATGTAAATCGAAAACATTGTATTTACTATATAATTATATCATGATCCCATACCCTTTTATATACTATTTTGGGCATCTTTTTTTTTCATATATTTATAGATGTATCATTCCACACACACACACACATATATATATATGGGAAATATATATTTTATCTTTACTACTTGCTGGATTATTTTCATTTTACTGCAACATTATTTTAGCTATTTATATCTTTGTTTCCTCTTATATGATCAGTAATGATCCTATCATGAAATCCTCTAGAATCTCGATTGAGATCTATAAATATGTTGTTAAACTATAGTGACAAGTTTTGGAGTTTCAGCTATTGATCCACACTAACCAAGAGCCACTTCCATGATGATCATGGAAGCTTATCCTACCACACAAGATTCAGGGTCAATAATTTCCTGAGGTGGTTAATACTAGCAAGTTTCACCATGACCTCGATGACCCTATAAAAAATTCTTATAGAATGAAGATGAATTTTGATCTGATGGACGACACTGAATGACCCCTTTAACTATCTACATGGATGAAAAAGATATTGTTATCACTTTTTCAGAGGTAACCCATATTTTTGTTTTCATTATTTTAGTTGTGTTATTAGAATCGTTATTTTTTATTTTTTAATGCATTTTTGTTCATAGATTGAACCAAACATCAATGTACTTCCTTACTGCATTTACCTGAGTTGTTTTATAGTATTTTAATCATTCTCACTTGCCTATATATATTCTTAAAAATTGATTAACTCATTTTGAATAATGGTTTATCTAGTGAAGGTATTTTGTTTCTAAAAATTATTGAATGTATAAAAATTTCTAATCAACATCTAATGAGTTACGCTATGGAATTAATTTTTCTATAGGGTACTCTTGGTTCCCTATTTTTCAATTTCTAAAACAGAATTTTAATTTTATCTATGCTATAATTTCTTTGTCTTCAAAAATTCTTTAAAGAATAGTGAGGAATCTTTCTCATTTTAAATGTGGGGAGTCTTTATAGATATTTATTGTAAACACAATTATAGTACTTCCTATTTTCAATGGTCTATGAGATAATTTTAATTGAATGCATTCTTTAAACTTGAAAAATATTTACAATTATTTAAATAAAAGAAAAAGTTTGACTGGATATCGTTGTAATCCATGGTTATTGCTGTTTATATTTTTAAAATCATTAAAATGTAGAATAATTTAATTCAATTTTTAAAATCTAGAAACTATTTTTATTGACTTATTACTGGATACTATGCCTTGAGTGATTTCAATTTATTTTTGTGCACTCTCATCCATGAGAGGATTCTAGAACTAAACTATTATATTATTTTTTGTGAATATTTCTTGGTAGATACGTTGATCATGTAAAACTATCAAAAGTCGCATTGAGATCTTATTGAGGTAATTATTGAACAAATACATATTTAAAATGACTGATTCAATCTTTGTGATACTCTTTTCTTGAAGACCCACCTTTACGTATTTCCTTCATTAGCACGTAGTAATAATGATTTACCTTGTTATGATGGACCTGTTTCAAGCCGATTATCCCTTCCCACCCTACTCTGGGTATAATAAATTATTTTCCTATAAACAATAGTGGTGGGATTTTTACTACTGATGGATAGATGATGTTGATACTAAGGAAACATTTGGAGTAACTTTCACCATATTGGTATGATGTGGTCTATGATTAATTTTGTAATTTTCTACACATATCCCATTCCTTTAAAATATTGGGTTGTGTATAAGGAAGGTTAAAAATCACCATTACTAGACAGATGAATACTATGATGAATTATATATGGTTAGGTTATGGATGTGTGGCATGACCTAATCATGATTTTTAAAAAATAAATAAAAATAAAAAGAAATATAAAATGATATATTCTATATATTTACTTAATATATTCATGAAACCACATTGAGCTGTTTGGAGCATGGACACATTTTGGCTTAGAGAAGTTACTTCATTGTACTATTCACGATTATAATAAATTTTCATTTAGATATTACCAATCTGTTTGAGCTTATTTTTTATCACTTTCCCACCTACCCTTATCCTCAGAGTCATTTTAACCTTATTGTTGAAGCATTCATGATTGATTTTGTTTTTATATTTATGAAGTGGATATAAAAGAAGAAATGAAACCCTATGGTTAGGTAAATATATATAGGTTATGATAACAACTCTTGTTACATTTAACCTTGACTGATTAGAGAAAATTCTTTATATGGGAAATTGTAAAATGGGTATTTATTTTGAGGAATAGTTATTAAATAATAATTAATGGGATAAAGAATTTGAATAAAGAACTTGAATACGAGGCATGACTGATTTTATCTCCATGATTGATCTTGAAGGAATTAATTTTTCTGGTTGTACTTAGTTTTATATTACTATTTTAAATTCATGTTTTCTGTTTAAAGATTTATTTGAGTTTGAATCCTTTTTGGGATTATTTTTTCTTAAGAATAAGAAATTTTGAAAGTGTGGGGGAATTTTATAATCTAAATTTTGATATAAATTTTGGATATATTTCATTATTGATTATTATTGTTTTATTTTATATTATACATGTTTTTTATGTGATTTATTCAGAATTTGGAATTCAAGAGTCAAAGGAGAAATTTGGAGAAAAAGAAAAATTGCACATTAAACGTCATGAATCTAAAGCACACAAAATGGACTTCTTGATAACACCACCAACCATATGAAATCATAAGTCATGAATCCCAAATAAAATGTGTGAAACAAGTACATGAAATGTATAATAATTAAAAGGAGTAAAATATTCTCAGTCCAAATATTAATATTACACGGTGTGAACTCATTACATGACATGATTAGTTTAAAACCTAGTTTCCACCAAAGATTCAAGCCATAAAATCTGTCATGATCAAAGATATTTAGAGTATTCAAGGGATTTGAAGTATAGAACGTAAAAACAAGTTACATTCCATGTAATTGTTGAATAATAATCCACTTAAATCATCACACATCATGTACAATTTGGGATTATAAATATTTTACTATCCTCGATGTGGAACAAATGTCTCAGACTCGGAACACATATATTCTTTCCTTATTTTCTCCTTCATTTTTATTTTGTTTTCATTTATTTCTTTATATAATACTTTATTTTATTATTCTACACATTATATTTTTTCCTCTTTCAATTCCAAGACACATTTTTTGTTCATCGATATTCCAATGTTTTGTTTCCAATCCCATCTACCGTGCAACTTTTATTTTCACTGCATTCTTCATTATTTCTTCATAAAATTTAGTATTTAATTTATTTTTCATGATTTTAATTTTGGATTGGTTTTATCTAAGTCATTTATATTTTATTCCAATCATTTTGGGATCTATTTCCACTCTTCCATTAAATTCCATCATGCACAGATAATCCACCTAGGGTTAGGGGTCAATAGTAGGGGTGTTTGAACCTAATGAATATCTAAAATCAAAAAGTGGGTAACCCTATGGATAATAACTAGGTTTAAAAAAATTATCAACATCATTATCTTTCACTATCATTGACCATCGAGGAACAAGTGGAATAAATATGACCTAGTTGTAGATGATTAGGGTAAGAACATTAGACTATAATTATTTCTTCCTAAAAGCCAATATTCCTACACATAGGCTGTTAATTACTCTGGACCAAAGATTAATTTCAAGATTTGGTTGATCCAATTGGCTGTACCAAGATTAATTGGTGTCTTTTTCACTTCTTTTAAGCCCAATCCATAGGTCTATACCATGTTTTATCTATGATTACCCTTTACCATTACGCTGAAATTGACCACGAACCCTTCCTTTAATCTATTTTATGACCCAAGATACAAAGTTTTAGTCAATACAAACCAAAGATAGAGAACATGAGTAATTACCCAAATGGTTATGGCTGCTGGGTTGCTTGTTTAAACAATATGTCTATATTAGTTCTACTCTAAGCTATCACTTACTATGCCTTAGTAGCTGAGTATAGTTTTGGTTATAAATTTATAATCTGATCAACACTTGGAATAATTAATGACACATTTTGGTCACATCACTAAACCATATACTACAGCCATAATTTACCCTAACATACAAAATTGGCCACTGACCATGGCTGTAGGTGTCCTGGAAAAGGGATACAACCATGGTCAACCACGGTCTGGGGCTGTTGGTGTCCTTGGAAATGGATAACACCACAATCATCATCTAACTATGTTTGTAAATTTCAATGGAAATGGATATGACCATGGTCAGTTTTACACCATGACCATAGGTAAGGGTAATAGACCTGGTCGTTTGGGGACTGTGGTTTTTGGTTTCCCACAAATGATCTATGACCATATTTGATCTTGTATTATGGCCATAAGTTCTAGTATCCAAGATCAATTTAATTTTTTAAAGTTATAAGAATAAGAATAATAATATAAAAGTACACACACACACCGACACACACACACAAATATATATATATATATATTCATATCTTTATACATATAGTCCATTGAATGAAAGTGGTAATGTGCTAGATGAATTATATGCTAGGTCCTAGGATCAAATCCTACTGTGGTGTTTTTTAAGGCTATGGTCATGGTCATGGAACGTGGACATAGATACCTATAGTCATGAATAGATGTAACCATGGCTATAGACTCCCTCCCCTAGAAGAATATATTGCGACACAAATAGCCTCCAAAGAAATGATGACCATGTTTATAAAAAATGAAATGGTCAAAAGGTCTATATCCATTTGCATTGACTATGGTTAAAGCCAATGTTTTTGGTAGTGTTTGTTTCCAGCTCTAGTATCTATATCAAAATCCCACAACCTAATAACTTTGATGTAGTTTCAATAACTATGGAATTATTCTTAATACTACGGTGTGATTTTATCCTTATGATTCCAAGATATCCAACCAATTAAGATCTCTTATACTACTCAAATCATTCCATAGGATTGGGGAGTGATGTAATGAATAATTCTCCAATTCGTGATATTGAGATGTTATTTTTTATTAGTAATAACCGTTCATGTATACATCTCAAATAATTCACACATTAAGATTTCAAAATGCCTAGGATTATTTAAATCAAATCATGACATGTTATTATGATTTAAAATCTATGTAGAATTGAATATGTAATCACCACATACCTCAAAATATGTGAACTTATCAACTAATCATGATTGACCATATTTTATTTTGGTGTAATTAATTTTGTATATGGAATATTTATTCTTTATTATGATATGTCTTGGCCTAAATTATATACTGATTTAGAAGTGAAAATACATCAACAATCTCATCAAGAGTAAATCATAGTCTAACACATATTCTACTTAACCATGGTTTTCAATTTCAAGTTATCCTTCTTATTTCCTTCAAGTGAAAGACTTATTTCATTCTCATTTATTCTATAGAATCTATAATCCAATGGGGTATTGGTCAGTTGGTGACTTATACTCATATGTAGCATCTAATGGAAAAGGGATATGTTTTACCCCCACTCGAAACATATCCCCCCTCAAATATTTTGGGGCAGGAATCTTTCTTACACACAATGTTTGAAGGTTGAAAGCATGAGGATACATGGATGTTGATATGATAAAATTAATGAAAATTATGAGGAGTGACAATGTAAGTAATAGATATAGTCAAGGGTGTGCATATGTGGGGTGATGATGGTGGTAGTACTAAAATAAGGGTGTAATTTCCACCCGGTCCGGCCTGGATAGGGATGGCTCAGGCCGGGATAGACCTCCAAAAAATTGGACCACTGACCAATATTCGAGCCATGCCAGTACGGCCCGAACAACCCCATGAGGCGGCCTAAGCCCGACCTTGGGCCAACCCAAACCATCAGGGCGGTATGGGATTATTTAGGTTGGGCTGGGTTTTTTTGACTCCGTCCACGGTGGGATTGTATTATTTTCAAAATAATTGTTTCTATTAAAACATTTTTTAAATGTTATTATTTAAATATTTTTAACATATATTTACAACATTTTTTTGAATTTATTTTTAAACGAATGTTTTTTAAAAGAGTTTATTTTATATTTTATTAACATTTTGTAGTGGGATTATCACTTCGATTTATTATTTTTAAGTTATTTTTCATTTAATTTCTATTTTTTATTTTTTTGGGGGTTTCCCTTTTATTTGGGTGGAAATGGAAGGTTTCCAAAATTTCGGCCAAACCATGATCCCATTTCAAGATTTAAAAATAAATTTTATTTCTTTTATAACTCATTTTTTTCAACAGTTTTCACCCATTACACTTCCCAATTGTCATATTCTGGTATATTAAAACCACCATATCAATTTGGACCCCATAGGAATCCAAAATAAAGATCGAGTTGAGTTTTTTATTAACTTGTTGAGCCAGCCTGAAAGACCATTTCCTGCATTAATGTTTTACGTTATTTAATATATCATTAAAGTTTTATGTTTTTTGGGTGATTACTACCCTCACTCAAGACCACTTACCCATGGAATGCACCCATGCTCTCCTCCCCCTCTTTGGAGCTCATCTCCCCCACAGATTACGACGATCTTTAATAATTATTGTCAAATCGATCATATTTGAGGAGGTAAAATGTTTCTGTCATAACTAATTCAATTTTCACTATTTTCCCCCAAATTTAGTCCATACTTGACCCACTATTAATCCTTTGATCCTCCCTAATATTTTTGATTACATCAAGAATCAACTATTTGTGGATTTGGGCTGATTTCTTCAATATTTTTTTTCAAGTTTGTGTTTCTCTCTTCATTTCCTTCCTTATCCTTAGGGTTTCCACCCTCTTTAATTAAGTTAAAAATTTCAAGAAGTTAGGGATCGAACCTAGATTTTTATTTTGTGTCTTTTCGGTCTAATATTTGGCTTATAGGTTGGATTTCACTTCCTTGAGGTGTGCCAGTGGTGCGGTTGATGTTTCACACCAAGATTTAGGGGTTTTGATTAAAATGGCAGGTGATTCCATGTGTACTTGATTCTTGATGACTTATCATGCTTGATTTAATTATTTTGATTGTTCCTCGTATGTTGAGTATTGTGAAAACCCTTTTTTGATGTAGTTTTTTTAGTTCTTAATTTTATAGTTTCACTTTGTTTAAAATTGGGTAATTTCCATGTCTAAACCTTTTGGTAATATTTGGGTTGATGTTGTAACATATGAAAGTTGTTCTATAAACATCGTTCGTTCTGACAATTATTCATTGGCAGGGTATTGGTTTGATTTTGGGTTTAAAATAATGGTTTTGAATAGGGTTTCAGTGTAAAACCTTGTTTCGGTCCTTGAAAGTGTTTTATGAAAAAGTGTGTTTTTCTTCTGTATATTTTGTGGTATCATTTGAGGTGATTTTAAAGTACATCAGAATGGTTTAATAAATGTTGAAAGGGCTGAAAATTCTGTTTTGGTAGGATGTTGGTGTGATTTTGGCCTTTAATGGAGGTTTTGAAATGGGTTTTGTGTGCAATAAATAGTTATACACTTTGGAATTGTTTTGTGAAAGTTGTAAATGTTTTATTTGGTTAAAAAAGTGGGAAAATGGTGTTTATGTACTGTTTGGGTGAGTGTGTTAACCTAATACGGGGTTTTGAAATGTAATGTTGTGATTTAAGATGTCAAACATTTTCTAAATGTTTTATAAATTGATGAAATGTTTCATCAAATGTCAAGAGAGGAGAGAAACATGTTTGCGGGCTGTTTTGTGCGAGTGCGATGTGAAAAATAAATTTCGTTGATGAAAGATGTATTATATGATGTGTGTGTGGAATGTTATCTGAGTTGGATTATTTTTTAAATTTTTTATAAAATTGTTTAAAGGATTTTGGAAGTGTTAAAGAAATGTGAAAAGTGTTGTGGGCTATTTTGGTGTGAGTATGATTTCAAAATGCATTTGAATGAAAAAGTTGATTATGTGACTTGAATGATATACATGTGGAGTTTTTGGAGAATGTGTGATGTGGAAGTGGTATTTTCATGTTCAAATTATATTAGTTGACTTGTTGATCTTGATTGACCACAAAGGGGAAACCCTGGTATCTAGGTGGGTGGGCGTGTACTATTATGCTAGTGACCCTTTAGGGTGTGGCCTCAGTTTCATGTAGCTTGTTTGACGATTAAAAAACTAACTAAACTATGATGATGATGATGATGGGGGGCCACTAGTTTATGGGTATGATCCATACTAGTGGCTTTTGTTTACTAGAATAGATATTGTGATGGTTACTCCCACCGAGATACGAGGTACCTGGGACCCACATCGAGCAAGTTCCTAGGGGTTACATTCCCATTGCTTGTGATTATTAGTTACATTGTTCTTACCATAGGCATACAGTATGGTTGGATGGAAAATTCATTTATGTGGAAATTATTTTTGAAAGTGTTTATTCTTTAAAATATCCCACTTCAAAACTGCTTTTATTTAAGTTTCATCTTTTTGAAATTGTCACTACCATTTCATGTCTTGAAATCATACATGCTTATCATCTTCAAATATTTATCACATGGAATCTATTAGTGGTGTTATTTTACTGGGATTCAGATCACAGCCTACTAACACCATTGAATGTAAGTAGACTTGGTTATTTTTGACATAGGTGTGGGTATAAATTTTGCGCCAACGGTTTGGGTTTTTAGGGGTCCATCGGGATGCCGTTTTGTGGAGATGGTTTGAGGGTGGTGCCTCTCACCATATAGAGGTTATTGGGATGTCCTTGGTTTTATTCATTTGATATAGTATTTTTGGGTTGTTTAAAACCATGTAATTTAGATCTCGAATTTTGTAAGATATTTTTTTGTTTAAAAAATTTAGATTGGTTTTATTGGACTTGTTTGTCATTGTATGTTTATAAACTCAGGTAAATCATTCCCAATTTTCAGTTTATGATACCCGGGAACTTGTTCCAGCCCGTGGGGATCAGAAAATCCCTTTAGGCCTTATCATGGGCCGGGTTTGGTGGCAGTTTTGATAGAGACCAGATTCAGTTCGTGATAGGGTGGATATGTTATTTTTTTTGTCTAAATATACTTATATATTTTGAATCTAAATATATAATGTGAAAATTGTAAAAAAAATAATGAATGGTTCGGGGTGTGCAACAATGGGTGATTTTAAAGAAATGTTATTTAAATGTTTTTATCATTTTTTGAAACATTTTATTACATTTATTTTTTTAACTTAATTATAATTTTTTAAGCATTTGTTAATTTTCTTATTTAAATGTGTTTATTTAAAAAAAATTAACATATGTTCCAAAAAAATTTTATATTTATTTTTAAATGATTAATTAAAAAAAATTTAATTTTTTTAAACTCATTCTTTTGACCTTTATTTTT
The DNA here is from genome assembly GCA_963277665.1 of Viscum album. Lineage (NCBI taxonomy): Eukaryota > Viridiplantae > Streptophyta > Magnoliopsida > Santalales > Viscaceae > Viscum > Viscum album. The sequence continues at coordinate 1,199,069,529 of OY728156.1, read as the reverse complement.
TCAAAACTTATATTTTTTTCAAATTTTAATGAAAAAAGTTTTTTATGTATTTTTTTTACAAAAATTAATTTAAACGTTTGTTTTAATAAAATATTTTAAATTTTTTTTTTACTTTTTTTTTTAAAAAATTTTTGAAATTTTTTTAACATTTATTTAAAACATTTTACCATTTATTATTAGACGTTTATTTTAAAACATTTTTTAACGCATGTTTTTTAAACATTTGACATGTTTTATGTAAAAATATTTTTTATTAACATTTTATAGTGGGTGGATAAGTTATTTTTTTATAGATAGATTTATATATGCCTCTGAATTAATATATATTATGTACAAATTGAAAAAAAATTAAAAAGTTATTGGGGATGCGCAATTGTGGCTGGGTTAAAAGCATTGTTATTTAAATAAATTTTATCATTTATTTATAACATTTTTTTAATTTATTCTTTTAGCTTATTTATGAAAATTAATTTTAAGCATTTTTTTAATTTAAAATGTTTTTTAAATGTTTTTAAACACATTTTTTTATATGTATATTTATTAAATGTTAAACATTTTTTTGTAAAAACATTTATATTCTATTTTATTGACATTTTACAATGGGTTTATATATTATTTTTTTTCTAAATAGATTTATATATGTGAATAAATATATATTATGTTCAAATAAATAATGAGAAGTTGGGGGGTTCATAACAGTGGGTGGGTTAATTTTTTTTCTAAATAGATTTATATATATATAGTATATAGTATATATAATATATGCATGTTTCCTAAAACTTTTAAAAAATTATTGAGGTTGGGGGGGTGCGGTCATCATTGGGTGGGTAGTTATTTTATGTTAATATATAATAAGTTATTATATATATAATATGAAAAAATTGTAAAAAAATAATTAGGGGTTGGTGGGTAAGCCGCAATTGACAGGTTAAATTTTTTTTTCTAAATAGATTTATATATAATATATGCAAGATGTCACATACATAAAAAATTAATGAGGTTGGGGGTCGTGCATGAACATCATTAAGTGAGTGTGTTATTTTTTTGTTAATATACAATAAGTTATAATATATATAATATTAAATAATTGATATATATATATATTATTAATTGCTTTGTTTATATATATATATATTATATTATATTAAATCATTTATATATATATAAATATATTATTAATTGATTTTTAAAAACCACAATTAATTGATATATATTATTAATAGATATGTATATATATTGTTAATGGCTTTGTTTATATATATATATATATATTATCATATCACTGATATATATATATATATTATTAATAGATTTATTTATATATCTATATATACATATATATAATATGAAAGTTTCATCAGATTTAAATAAAATTAATGAGGTTGGGGTGTGTGCGTGAACATTGTTGGGTGAGTGTGTTATTTTTTTTATTAATATATAATAAGATATTATATATAAATTCATAATGTTAAATGATTGATATATATATATATAATATGAGGAAATTACAAAAATAGTAATTAGGGGTTGGGGGGTGCACCGCAGTGGGTGGGTTAATTATTTTTTCTTCTAAATAGATTTATATATGTATTGTATATATAATATATTTAAGTTGAAACATACTTAAAAAATTTAGGAGGTTGAGGGACGTGCATGAACATCATTAGGTGAGTGTGTTATTTTTTTATTAATATAGATCAAGTTATTATATATATAATATTAAATCATTAATATATATATATATATATATATAATAATAGCTTTGATTACATATATATTATATTATATCAATTATATATATATATATATATATTATTAATGGATTTATAAAATCCATACTTAATTGATATTTATTGTTAATGGATTTGTTTATATATATACATTATTATTATATATATATATAATAATATATCATTGTATATATTAGACACACACACACACACTATAATTATATATAATAATAATTATATGTATATATATACATTATTATATGTATAATATATGTACATATATCATTGATATATATATATATAGTCTGGTGATAATATAATAGGTGCAGCACCTGGACCAGTTAGTCCAGGCACAGCCTTAGAAGCTTGAGGTAGGGGGATCGAATCTCCCTACCCACATTTTCCTATTATTTTTTTTATAAACGGGTTTCACGTGGGCCTGCGGTTCGGGCTTTTTCGAGCTAGCTTGGCTTGGCCTGTGGGCCATCTTGGATAGGCCGAGGCCCAACCCGATGTACCTATAGCCTGAGCCTGGCCTATCCCGACGCAGGCTTTGCTGGGCTGGGCCACTCGAGATTCTAGGCCGGGCGTTTTGGGTTTTTGGGCTGGGCATGTCGAGCTTTCTGGCTGCCAGTCCAAAATTACACCCTTAGACTAAGCACAGGTAAGGTGGGTGATGCCGAAAGTGCAGTGGTGCATAGTGATGATGGTGGTCCGCACACTTGACAATGTGGGGAAGTGACGATGGGATATGGATGTGACCAAGGGAAAGATTCAGGAGAGGATGGACGCTAGTGGACTATGCATAAGCTGGGTAGGAAAACTCTAATGGTGGGAGTAGGAATAGGTGAGCGCTGATCAGGGTTTTTGGGCTCCAATTTTTATATGTAATGTTGTAAAATAGTGGTGGATCAAGCATGAGTGATATTTAGGGAATTGAGATGATGTTTCATAGGTCTTTGTGCCCTTAGGCCTACGAGACATGTAATGAGATCCCCTATACCTAGATAAAAATAGACAATCCATTTGTTTAAATAAAAGGGGCCTCTACCTATCATATTTAAAAAAATATCATTGAATCCATAATTTATTCAAAAATACATCATGATGCCTTTGAATCAATAAATACCCCTCTTTCAAATTGATATTCATACTTTATCTTTTCTTTGACATCAATGTGAAATTTCTATGTGATGAATCTCTTTTAAAATCTATCCACTAGGATGCATCCTCAAGGGAACCTAGAAGACACAACTAAAAAATTTATTTAAATGATATAATTTAGTGTTCCATGACTAATCATTAGAATAATTCATAGACATATCCTTTCATATTTTTATTCTAACACAACAATGGTTTGGATAGTATTTGTGAGATATTTCCATCTATTTTTGAGTAATAATTTCTATGGCTAATTGATTCTCCTTGGATTATAAAAAGGTGAAACAATCGTACCTAGTCTCCATACTCTAAATAAAACTTCAAAAAAGTAGTTCTTCTCCATGAATTATCAAGGCATAGACAACTTCTATTTTCTTATATCCAAAGTAGCTATTTAAAACATAGAGTCTTCCAAATCATTCCTCATCGTTTCATAATGATTTGAGTGTATAATTACAAATACGAATACATTGAATCCATCATGAATATATTGATAAAAAACTGAATGTCATTAGTAACTTCAACATGTTTTTCATTATCACATCAATCTCTCATCAACACATTAATATCCCTAATGTGTTAACTAACCCATCATGTATCTATATTAAAAACAAAACCAATACATTAATCATGAACTTCATTAATATCCATCTTCATGGATTTCATGTGAAAATATATGCATACCTTCAATTTTTTTTCCAATATACAAGATCTAGTATCATCATAAATCATACTATTGTCTATGAAATACCATAAAATCACGTAAAAAATGATTAGTAACACAAATCACTGAATCCCATTTTCATCAAAAACCCCATTTGAATATTATAAATGCACTTTTGATTTATGTTTGTTTTTTCCCCATTGTATGAAATAATTTAAAGAAAAAATTAGAAATCATGGGATATGAATTTTTCACCTCAGTCTCCTGTCTTAATGATTTTGAGACCCCCAATTTCATAAGGGTTAATTCAACCTCATTGGGATAAATAACTTTTTCTCCCCATCCATATCTTCTACCCCTTTAAAAAATAATCAATACCTTCCTTATCCATTTGAAATAAATCAAATTTTATATAAAGAAAAAAAAATATAAATCATAATATTACACAATAATTTTGATTACTAATCTATCTCATGAAAAAATATCATCAATTTCTCTACTTGACAACCGCCAAATTGTTTTTAGAGATTTGAAACAATAAAAACAAAAAAATAGAAATACTATCTAATATGTTTAAGACTATGAGAGAAATATCATTATAGGAATCATTAGTAATCAGTCAATAAATCCATGTAGTCCATGAAAGACCCTCATATAGAAATTCTCAACGAATACTCTATTTAACTTAACAAATCAATATACCCTTTAAAAAACACATGAATTCATAAAAAATAACCGAAGAATATATAAGGGAATAAGGATTAAAAACTCATACGTAAAGGTTTGAAAATAAGAGGATATCCCATTATAATCCACATAGTCTTATTAATATTTATAAAATTATATTTAATCCATTTTCACCACTTTTCTCCACACTTTTAATTAATATCCTTATTTGATTTTCTAGGACCATTAAAAGCATATTGGTCTCCTCCATCATTAAATACAACCAAAACGTAATCTCTTTAATTACTTTAAAATTTTTAGGCGGTTTTATGGTTCAATCCTTGTGATAATTATATTCACAATTTTTTTTCGATTTTAGAGATAGTATTCCATTTACAATAGATTTTAATTATTCAATATAAAGGATTGAGATTACTGAACTATAAATTAGGTTTTATCATCCCTTGGAGTGACTGGATTCTTAATATTCATGAGATATTCTGAGTACTTATAATGATCATATTTATCCTCCTTATCCACTTTTTGCGATTTTTCATAAATACTCTATTTCTTATGAGAATAGTTATAATCTTTCTTAAATTTCTCTAGTTGTAACACCCCTAAATTTTATGAAATATATTTTTTAAACTTAAATTATCATTTTTGATATTTTGTGTTACACACTAAATTATTTTTCGTTTCGTTTACACACCAAAATTATTTTATCATGATTTAAAATAAACTCAAATTTTATATTGCATTATATGTAACACTGAGTTTAGATTTCATTACACACAACACCAAGTTTTAAAGGAATGCAACATACTATTATTTAATTTGATATTTATCATCTAACCATTAGAATGGTGGGTGCGAATATGATTAAATAAATTATGAATATATATTTTTACACACACACATATATAATGAATTATTTTACAACCAATTAATTAGAAATAAAAATTAAATCCATTTTAAAATAAAGGAAATCTTTTTTTGAAAAACTATTCTTATGAACAAAAACATATTTTAACTAAATAAATTAAAAAAACCATTTTTAATGAATTATTTTACTAAAACATATATATTATATATTCATTAAAAATTTTAACATTTATCGTATGATTTTTCTATACAAGAGATTAGAATAAATCCAATTTTACGATTAAAAATTGTATTTCTCTAAAAAACGTTTTGTGTCCTTTATTGTACTTATTTTGAAAATTAATTCTTCAAATTTTAGAATTTTTTTTTGAAAAAATATTAATAATTTTTAAAATTATTATTTCAAAATTTTCTTGGATTTATTTTTTTTATAATTTTCTCAACAAATAAATTTTTTGATTATAGTGAAAAATACTGATTTTTATTAAGAATTTTAATTTATTTTAATGCATTTAAAAACATAAAAATTAATTTAAGATGGTTTTAAAAGTAAATTTAGTTCAATTATATATCTTTTAATCAAATTTATATCATTTTATTCAATGTAATATTTAATTTTTATTTAAAATTTTTTTAAGCTTTTGAAAATTTTCTCACTGGAAAATCATTTTTTCATCACGTCTGTAGGATAAATTATAAATTAAAATTTCCAAATCTATGAATTGAATTTTGAATAAATTTATTAAATATTATTAATATTATAATTTATATAATATGATAATTTCATTTAATTTATGACCATTATGAATTGTAAAAGTAGTAAAAATTAATTATCATGGTTAAGGTAAAAATGGTTTTACCAGGGGTTAAACTAAATATATATGGGTTAAAAATGAACCAAAACTTTCAAAACACATTTTTCTGGAAATATTTAGACCTTTAATCTTATATTTCCATTAATATACCTTTTTGGAGCCTTGTTTCATGTGAAAAATGTGGGTACACCTTTTTATTTTCAAAAATTATAAGTGTACCACTCACCTCACTTATAAAAGTCCACCCATCTCCTCTTTACACTTCAAAAAAATATTTGTTCTTCAAATATATGAAAACAATTCCATAATTCCCTTATATCATCTTATAATAATTATTTTTTTCTTAAATTTATCTTAAGAAGCCTTTTGGTGTAAACTAAATGAAGTTATCTGAAAAAGAAGTTGCATCGCTAACCAAGGGTTTTATTTTATTTCTTCTTCCAAAACATTCAATTATTATTATAATATGATGATATAATAACATTATTATCTTAAATATACTTATATGTTATTATATTAATTTAATAACCTAAATAATCATCCTCTTTTTTCAAATGGAATAAAATATTCTCACTCATGTATATGATAGCCTATAGCCTAGAGAACCGTTATTATTCATTTTTCATCACCACCTATCAAGAAGGGAAGTAATTATAGATTGAATATTTATTTATATTATATTTATGACATTATTATAACTTTTAATTATAATACCACATATAACTTCTTAATTAAAAACCTGTTTGAAAACAATAACACAGCTCATGTGTACGATGAACTACCTCCTCACTAACCGATGTGATGTATTTTTCATTATTATTTTACTTGTATGGATATAAATATTGATTAAATCAATATATATTATACTAGTAACATATTTATACTTATGGAATTATGATATCACATATACCTCTTTACTTTCCACTCTGTGGGAAAATGATAACGTTGCTCTTGTGTACGATAGACTACCGCCTTGTGAAGTGATGTGATTCATTCACACATTACATGGATGGTATTAATGATGGTTTTAATGAATATATATTATATATATGAAATAAAAATAATTATTCAATTGTAATATATTATTGACCTTTCTTTCTTTCAATCCTTCGAGAAAAAGGAAACAACATTCATGCATACGTACGACCCACTGTCTCCATGCATGGTGCATTTCGTTTTTTATATATATTTTTTATGGAATAATATAAATAAATATATATTTAATATATATGATATTTATATCATGTTTAAAATTATAAATATGATGTAACCATGATACAATTAATTAATCCAGGAAAAAATCAAAAATTACATGAAAAATAAAGCAGTTATTGCCCAAAATGGGACTGTAAAATGGAATTGTTAATAAAAGGGTAATAAAAGTTCATGTTTAAATAATATATGGGATGATATATATAATTATGGTTATTTAAATTATTTTTAATAAACTTATATTTATTTATACATATGGTTTTAACATGTACTAAACAAGTTTAGAATTATGGAATTATATTTATACTCTCTCTTTTATATCTGGGATATATATGAAAATTCACCATTATATTATTTTGTGTAGTGTATATAATAAACCTTTGAAATTTTATATCATAAATATCATTATTTTCACAAAATTGCATGTTTGATTATACTTTATTGTATATTGGTGATTATGATTCAAAATATTACTTAAGTAGTAAGAGATTTTTATCTCAAATTTACTTCTTTGAAACATATATCATGTTATGAACCTATGTTATTTTATGAGGTATATATATATCCTTTTAAATTTAATTTCATAAATTTATTTATTCTTTTGATATTTTTATTTTCATTTAATTTCATTATTTGATGGGTCTTATGATTTAAAGATACAAAAGTGGTAAGAGGTTTATAATATAATATCATCATTTATTAGGATTTTCTATAATTATGATTATTATGTGAAATATTATGATACATATCTCAATAAAAACATTAATTTTATCATACTAATATTATTTTATGAGAATATATGTTTTCCCTTCATTTTAATCTCTTTATGTACTCAAGAGTTCAAAATAACGTTTTTCAAGAAAACTGATATTATTTTTCCCTTTGGTCGAAAATCCTTGTTATTAAAAAACATGTTATCTAAAAAAGTTTTATTTTTTAAGTTATCTAAATGAGTTATTAAAAATATTTTTAACCATTTTTTACTTTTTACTAATTTTTTGACAGAAATATTCATTTCATTTTATGAACAATTCTCATTGGAATTTTTCTAAAAATGTGAAACTAATATTTGTTTTAATGTGTACCACATAAATGAAATTTCTACCATCATAAACACATAATTATTAAAATATTAATTTGAAATTTTAATGATTATTTTCCAAGAAAAGTATTTCCAAAATATTTTATGATTTTTTTTGTTTTCAAAAGGTAGTTTTCAAAGGATATTTTCCTCAAGGAATGTTTTAAATTATTTTAATTATTAATTTAAAAGTTCCCAAGTTTATTTTAAAGTATATGTATTTTAAAAATGTTTTATTAATTTATAGTATGATTTTTTTAAATAAATATTATTTTCCCAAGAAAATTTTCAAGTGATTTTTCTTTCAGAAAAAATTTTCATCTAAGATGACATGCTTTGATATTATTTAATCTTTAATGGGGATATGATCATATAATACCAAATTTATTATTTTTCAAGACGGTGTATGATTATAATGAAGATATTTTTATGTAACCAATTTCATTTTCATGGGTTATGTTATGATGAAATGTATATGAAACCCATTGCTTTTCCATGGGTTATGATATGGTGTAATGCTTATGAAAATCATTTCACTTTATGGGTTATGATATGATTAATGTTTTATGACCTTATGGAAAAAACTTGTATGGATTATGTGATGGGTTATAACTGCATCTCTCTCAATTACATTGGGTAAATATGAAAAAATCAAGAGTATATATTTTATGTGTGAACCTGATTGAATGTTCACAATGTTATGAATGAACCTAATGATATGTTCAAAATGTTATTTGTGAGCCTAATCACATGGTCAAAATTTTATATGTGGACCTAGATTTCATGTCTATAATGTTATGAATGGACCTATTTGCATGTCCAAAAGTTTATGCGAGGGCCTGATTTCATGTCCTTAACTTAGTGAGTGAACCTGTTTCTAACTATATATGTTCATAGTGTTATAATATTATGTGTTTTTAATAAATCTATTTCTTATACCAACGTTATATTCTCATGGTCCACGTTAATTGATTATATTATGATTTATTTGTTATGAAATTACATGATTTATTCCATGGATGATGTTTATGATCTATGATATACAAGTTATGGTTTTCAAATGTTATCCTCATGTTCTCATACCATTATAATCATTATATGTTGATATCTTCCTTGTTTAACCTTAATGATCATCTGAGATAACCCATTATTATTTATTCTTTCCCTAGGTTATTAGGAATTTTATTATGTATAATATGTATAATTTGGGTTCTATTTATTAAAAACATAATGAGAGATTAAATATCTCACTTATAGACTAGATGTTTATGTGTCCAAGTTTTCAAAGTCACTAGAGATAATCCATTTTATCATGGATCTTCATGTTATGTAAGGAATATTCATCTATTAATATGTAATATATATGTATGAGACGTTTAATCCTTTACACTGTTATCCTTATGGGACAACTGTTGGTGATGTGTCTTGATTGTTGACACCATCCGTAGGTCTCTTTAGGCGCTTCATGGATGCTTTAAGATATTTCTCATTTCATTGAAAAAACTATAATTTTATTTTCATATTTTCTTTATATTATATAATTTAATAATTGTAGATCCTCATATTATATCTAAGGAATCGGAAAATTATAAAACAACCTAGAGTCTTTGAATCCTCTATCGAACATGTGTTCTGACAATTTTTTAAGATCTTTTTTTTTGTATTTCTTAGTAAAAACAAAAACATCCATGTTATTCTTATTCTTTTTCTATAAAGAGTAATTTTTTTGCCTCCTATCATCATGGGAAATTATCCCCTATACTCTTTCACATTATTTATTAGTAAGATATTATCCCTAACTTTCTTCTTCTTGTATAATAGGAAATAATGTCTCTTATCTAGAATTAATTTTATTTATTGATTCAATATTTCTTAATCTATTCACCATTGGTTTTGAATTTGTTTTGTGTTTGAATTAAAATCAATCCCACTATTCTCTACTGAAATATACCTCGAGATTTCATTTTATAACTTGTAATTTCTCTTGGACTCACCTTTTACATTAATACTTTAATTATAATTTTTTTATATAAATATATATTTTGTGGATTATCCATTTTAAATATGTTTTTTCCTCCTCTTTTTACATATTATTTTTTTTATAAACCCAAAAATATTTATCAATCATTTACAACAGATTTATAATAAACTATTATTAAAATATAAATATAAAAATTCACAAGCTTCCAAAATCATAAAATCAAAATTCATACCATAATTCTATAATGATTTAGATTACTCCAATTTTGAACATTCTTATAATGATTTATGTAAACTTAACTTGGATTCCTTAAGTTAATCCCATAATCTATTGATGAATAATTTATTAATAATCAAATTATATTTATAATATACTTCTTATTCTTCAATTTTTGATGCATACTTATTAAAGAAGCTAACACATCATTGATCCAACTCAATTTTCAAATAAATAACTGATTTTTTAGTTTCAGGACATTCATTTCCTATCACAATATAAATGGAATTTTTAGAAACAAGAAGTGAGTTTTTAGTGAAATATCAATGTTTTATCATCTCATTTTCATCCCTTTTCATTAAATTCTATAATGACTTGTTACATATAAGATTTAATTTTCCATTAGAAAAATCCTAATTGAAACCTGTTGAGAGATCATTATAATTATATATTGTTGTAAAAGGAATAAAATAGAAACCTTATTAATAGTAAATTGATAACAGACTTTAATATTTGATATAACACTAATAAAATATATTAATAAGATCAAGAACCTCGTGAGAAATCTAATAGTAATTCTCAACACCACATAATGAAATTCATAAAAAAGATGAAAATTTTATCCCAATCATAACATGATTGAATAAATCAATAAAAAATATAATTTATTGAATACATATGATATGAAAAGGTGAATTCACTATTTTTTTAAAAATAATGATCCTAGAGATAATACCCAAGACTTATTTTACATTTAAAACCAAGATGCCATGAAACATTCTATGAAATAAATATACTTTAAAACTTAGAGAATTTATCATTCATTGATTCAAATTAAAAGGAAAAATATAGCGTTGATTAACTACTAGGAGGTGAATCAATGGTCGTTTATCATTCACAAAATTTTATATTTTCCCCTTTTTCTAAAAATAATTATCTATGTCTAGATAATTACATGGGCATACTAAAAAAATGGAATGGTGATTTAGATGATATGTGATAATATATTTATATATCAAATCACAAAAACATAATTAATTAAAATTTTTACACACTATTGACATTAAGTGGAAATGTCATGGGTGTTCAACGGTTTCGATAATGCACTACACATACATATCATAATATCAAAAAAGAAAATAATTGTTATATAATGGAAGATAATTTTGAACTCATAAAATTTTGAAAAATAAATACAAGGGAATAAGAATAATATTGAACTTCCATAAACATTAATAATCTTCTTCAACCGTCTTTTGGTGCCTCTAATCTAATTGATATTTAATGAATTATTCTTATATCAAGCCCGACTAATTTGGAAAACCATTTATCTTAATTGGTAACTTATAATGATAAATCCCCATTATTTATATTTAATTTCTTAATATATGGACCATCCATTTATAAAGAAAATTCAAATATCCATGTCCTTATCAATTGTCAAGGAAAATACTAGAATCTTGGATGACATCATATTCATCCATATTCCAAGACTTCCAAAACTACGAGTTAATGATTTCCAAAAACATTCCAAAATATTATTCCTAAACTCCTAAACCTATCTTAACAAAATAGGAAATCAATATTTTGGATACTCTATATTTAAATAATTGAGTGAATTATAATGTAAAATATTGTCAAAAATTACTCCTCAAAATATCAACGAAAATTTCGCTATTTACAGCTGAATAACCATGACTAATTCTATAAAATTTTCACATATAACCCAATGATTACAGTGTAATTATTATCATCATAATTAAATTATTCTATGTATTGACCATAACCTGGATACTCAAATAGTGCTCAAGTCCTGATGCCACTACCTCGAGAGAATTCCCCAATCCCTAGGAGAGGGAAACTAGCACTATGTGTCTCGATATAAAATGGGGAGAAAATTTACCCGCTATGGATATAGAAATAATACATGAGTATAATCAATCAAAATATTGCATGATCCATCTATAAGTCGAAGATGCCAAAAATAAAATCCATTATAAAGTAACGAATACAAGAATAGAAAATAATATAAACATTACAGAACTCTATATATAAATGTACACAAGAACATTCCATATGTAGTATAAGATATATGAATAATACATAAATAATGATATGGAAAAATAAGGCCTAAAACCACCCCGTCGAATTCATTCCCAACAAACTATAAACCTCCAGTGCTACATGTATACCTACACATACGTTAAATGTATTAGGTGAAATTTTATGTCTATAAAAGTTTATATGTAGTGTGTGAGAATACATACTCAGTAAGGAATCACCAATAGTGAGTCAAAACACACAATAAATAAATAGGTTCGTGGATAAAAATTCCTACACATTTACTTATGTATACAATTGTGACAACCAATATATTTTTTATAAGATATCAATTTTACGGGTTATTAATATTCATGGATATGAATATATATAAACATATATATGTTATTTAAATGCACATATATATTTATGTTTATTTCATGTATCGAAATATATTATATAATAAAATATACACTCATAATACATTGAAGATTAATATGTTAACTTCATATCATAAGGGACGATTTATTTAAAGGTCAATTAAATTTACTTAACATAATTTTTTATTTGGAACAATTAAAAGAAATATTTAATTATTAAATATGTTATAAATGGATATTCATGTTAATTTTATAAATTCATATTCATACTTATTATGATTTTTTATCAAGTAATGAAATAATGATATTGTATTTTATGTGAAAACAAATATGTTTTTAATAAACTATTTTCCCATGTATTATATAGTTTTATTTCCAAGTTAAATTTATAATATTAAATTGTTAAAATGAAATTCATTTTTTATTCATAATATCAAAATTATGTTTTGGAATATTTCTATAGTTTTTATAAAAGGTTTCTTGTTTTTTGAATAGGTAAAAATATAGTTTTTATACAAAACTGTATCTTTTTTTACATCATCATGATATAAGAACATATTAAAATTTACGAAACCTTTTAATTGACAAAAAATATATTCAAGGAGTAAAATAATTCATTTATGAATAATATATTTAATTTATAAACCTATTCATTACATTTTTGTAACCTAAGTTATATTTATGTTTATTAAAAACTATTTTTGGTATCTTTTCCATTAATTAAGTTTCCATAAGGTACAATTATATAATTTATTATTTTTAAATTCAATTAAATCTTATTGTTTTACCCATAAAACAATAAATATCATGGTAATTAATATTATACATTATTTTGGTGTAGATTTATTTTTTTATTATAAATGAATTTTTCAATAAACTGTTTTATTACGTTAAACATACTTTTATTAAAATTAATTTTTACTATATATAGAAATTTAATATTTTAAAATTGTTTTTAAATTTTGTATAATAATGTTAAAATTAGTTAATTAGGTCAAAATTATTTTTTAATAAAAAAATAAGTTGTTATAGTAAAATCTAGTCGTCTCGATAAAGATTAAATGTGGTAAAATAGTTAAATTAAGGGATCAGGTCATAAAATACCACAATGAATTATATTTAAATTAGTGAATAGAGGATTTATACACCTAAAAATTATCTCTTTAAAATTAGTATCAATTTTTTATCCACATTATTTGAATATTAAATTTATTTTATAATAAAAAATTAATATTTACAAAAATGTCACCTATTTCAGAAATTATCTTTAAAATGTTGTTATGAAAAGAATAATAATAATAATAATATATTAATAGTTATAGATGACAATATTTATTAATAATAACTTTTATTTATTTTATTATTATATTTTTAATTCTAAATAATATTATAATTATCTAAAATACTAACGCAATATCAACATAGCTCTTGTGAATGTAGTAGACAAGTTAAAGTAAATCATTTTAAAAATATTAACAGTGATAATATTTGGATAAAATAGATCCTTCAAAATATTTTAGGGATAAATATGATTTTAAATATGTAATATTTATGTTTAAATTCTAATTCCATGGTGATATTGATATATTTGAAGTCAAATTATGAAAAAAACATGATAATCAGTTTAATGGGTATTTAAAAGCGGACTCAATCTAACCTTTCGAAAGACACATATGATTTTATATTTATCCAAAAAATATGACCAAATTCCCATACACATTTAATTTTCCATTTCCTCAATCCTATGGTTTTACCAAAAACCTCTCTTCTAAAGGCTTTAAGTTCAATTGAAAGGAGGATATCAAAGGAATATGTAATTGTGTTAACCAAGTTCATTAAAGTTTCTTTCTTCTTCGACATTGTAAAGAAAATTTATAACCATAATAATATAATTACATCATTATATTAAGTAGACTAAAATTTTATTATTCTAATTTATCAACCATTATCTACCACCCTCCCATCCATTGGAAGAAGAAAACGTTATCCATGTTATGTGTAGACAAACACCTCCTTCAATGACATAATTTATTTTACATAATTACATGGAAGGTTATAAAAATGGATTTAATGAATAAATATGATATTTATTAAATTATTATAATTATATAAATATAATTTTCCCACTCTAATAATAATAATAATAATAATAATAAACTTTCATCATAAAAATTTACCGCCTAAAACGAGCACGCTGCGACACTTCGTAAGTAATAACTTCTTACTATTATGTTTGATTTATATTATTCAAAAAATTATTATTGAATTTTTGTTTATCAATTTTAATTTTATTAAACCATTATTATTTTTCAATGTTATATTATCATTTTATAATTACATTTCCTTACTCATTTAACTGTTATAAAAGATATGTCTTGGCTGATTTTACCACCTAAATATTATTATTATAATTTTTATCTCATGAATGAATAAAAAACATAAATACTAATAATAAAATTTAATAATTATGAATTTTATATTTTTTTAATAATTATTTAGGGGTAATATTAAAATGAATATTATCCTATAAATTTAATTCTTTTGTAAATTCAATAATCACCGAAAAGAGAAATTTTGAATCATTCTATGAGAAATATCACCATAAGTTCTATGGAATGAATTTGGGACTCAAGAACTCTATAAAACACATGAAGTAACTTATATTTAATATTATTTAGGTGATTAATCCCTAACATATACCTAAGTATTTAAATAGCCAAACCAAAACATGTAAGGGAATAGGACTAGATAACACTCAAATGCTAATTTTAACTATTAGACAAGGTCTCCTCAACCCCATGCATATCGTGCTTCGATTTGACTCAGTTGAGAACTATTACTGACTATGGGAAAAATGTGTATGGTCATTTGGGGGATGTCAAATGAGAATTCTTAAATGGGCACCAGACATTGATCCTCATTCTGAGTCTCCGATTGTGCCATTATGGGTAGGATTTCTTGAATTACCACTACACTTATTTAAGCAAAATGCTTTTTTTCCATTGCTTCATTTATTGTTTCCCCAATGAGGCATGATTATGCTACAAAGGCACTCTCAAGCCCTTATTTAGCTAGAGTATGTATTGAAATTGATGTCTCCCATCAACTTCTATCAGCTATATGGATTCAAAGTGGAGAATTTGGGTTTTTACAAGAGGTGGTTTATGAAAGAGTCCCGGATTATTGTCATTTGTCTTTCAGACTTGGGCACAATTCTATCATTTGTGTAAATTCTAATAGTTTCTCTAAAAATTTCACTACAAAGTGGATAAAAAAAGGTAAACAAAAACCCAAGGTCGTGGCTGGACCCTCGGATTGTTTTATCAATGAAAGGAATGATGGGGTTAAAGGGGAGATTGAATATTCAAGAGCCTAGAAATCAATTATAAGACTTTTTCAATGAGTTTCTTGCTGTCATTGATAATTCCACTCATGGATTTACCAAACGGCAAGATCATTCCCATGAAGAAATGTCTGAGTGCACCACCCAACCATGCTCAATGAGGAGCAGGATAAGTTTCTGGATCCCACGGAGGCCAAATGAAATGATCAAGAGAATTCAATTTCCAATGACACTTCAATTGAAGTGGATGATCAACATAGACAAATTGAGGAAGATTATTTGAGATACATGGAAAGGAAAGGTAAAAAGCCTCTAGTGGATGATGATGGTTTCATCACTCCAAACCCCATAAAAACTAGAAAATGTAGAGACTACTCACAGATAAAGAGAACCATTATTACACGTTCTCATCTTCCTCCTAGAAAATAAAATGCCGAAACTAATCAAGTTGAACTCCTTGCTGACATGTCACATAAAGAGATCAACATAGCCCAACAGGTGAAGGCCCAATAAAAGAATGAAGGGATTGTAAAACACGATGTATCTGGCTGTCAGGAACCTGAATCTTAAATGAATATTTGGGATACTATCCTCTATCAAACTTTTAGAAAAGGGGAAATTTCAAAGGACTCTTACCTTTCCATTACGCAAGAAATATTTATGGAAAAAATAAATAGGGGGTTTAAAAGATCTACTTAATTTCTCTTTATCTAAGTTTACCCCCTTGATTTTCAAACTATCTCTGAATGCTCCAGCATCTTGATGTATTTTGTCTATGATTATGATTGTGTGCTACTCTTTGTTTGGATTCTGATATGATGCATCTTGCTATAACCTGGATTCTAGATTTTTCATTTTATTTTTTTATTTTATTTTGAGTTTCATTCCGATATGTTTGATGGACAGTTTGGAAAACCTTTCTGGTTCTGCATTGCTGTCCAGAACATGATTTTATCCCTTATAGATGAGGCAGATTTGGGTTTGGTTCTTTTTTGGAATTGCAAGATGTTTTGGCTTTCAAAAGCTTCACCAGGATTTGAATTCTTGTCACATTTCTATGGCTTGTTTGTTTTTACTCAGTGTGGATATCTTGGATCTTGATGCAACTTGTACTTTCTGGGTGGCCAAGGGATCAATTGGATTCTTTTGTCATGCTAGTCTACTGTTTATTTTTTACTTTCCTTTGAGATTGAATCAGTTTTGGGCTGTGGATTTCTGGTTGGATCTTTGAGGTATTTCTCTTTCCATATTTCTGTTTGGATGGCATTGTTCTTAACTACTACTCTTTTCTCAATTTGGGCCTAATTTCAATCTATTGTTCTTGAACTGCTATTGGTTCTGATGCTTAATCGTACATGGAATTTCTTCTTTAATGGATTTATTGTTTTTAATAAACTCTTGATGCAGCACTCATCTATTAAAGATATATCAAGTTTATAATGGTTTATTCTTTTAAATCTGCATGTGAAGGAAGGTTGATCGTATGATGTCCGGTTTCATGTATTTTTTTGTTGTTGTTTGAGTATTCTCTTTTACCCTACATTAATTCCCTACTGGTGTAAGTACATTACACCTTGTGTTTCCATTGTAACATTTTGATTTCAATAAATTTTTGGGGCATGAATTGGGAATCCTTTTCATGTCACCACCTTTAAAAAAAATCTAAATCATGTTCTTTATTTTAATGACTTTTGATTAAAGTGTTATAAAATTATTAAGGGTTCTTTATCTCAATTTCTATTTATTACAACATATTTATAGTTATGCACCTATTTTATTTTATATAGTGTATAAAATTTATATTTTAAATATTAAATCATTATTCTATCCTTATTTACTGAATTTAATACTATATTTAATGTTATATTCTTCTAGGGATTTTGATTCAAATGTTTCAAAAATAAAAAAGGTTCTTCATCTCATTTTTCATTATTCGAGACATGTTTTGTATTATGAAACTATATTTATTTATATGGTGTATATAGTTCCTCTTAGATATATTAGAGCATGTTTCTATTTTATTCCTGGTATTTAATGTTCCTTTTCAATCTCATTCTTTTAAGGTATTTTATTTAAAAATCCATAAGGTGGATTCATTAAAATGTTTTCTTCAAAGGTTTTGAAGTCTTTTACCGAACTATTTTTATCACATGTACTAATTCATTAGATTATTATAAGAATTTTATTCTCTATTTTATATTATTGGTTAAAGTCATTACTTATTGAAAAATATGGATAGTTTTTTCCAGCACTTAGGTGTAGGTGATTGAGTGTGGTTGCACTATCCTTTGCATTTGGTTTACCATTTTTATCTTCAATGGAAACTCTAAATAGATCCCACATCCCTGAAAAGGCATGAAATTTATTTCCAAATTTAGGTGATCAATTCGGTTTTCAATCCCAAAAATTATTAGGAACTCAAATTAGTCTAGAGGATGGGAGGTAGGGATCATCACACCCTTTTGTGGGGGAGTTATTTCCTATTTAATTTATCTCTTATAAATTTAAGATATCTTCATGAAATCCTCACCAATCCCCAATGTTGTACTAGATACCCCTATGTCAATGAATTGTTCAATACAATGTGATGATTGGAACAATTATGTGTGTCACAGGTTCTTTATTAATGTCTTATTCATTTATAATCCTTTAGATTATATATATGTTTGAGAAATCTATAGTTAATCACTATATAGGGAGGTGGTTTGTGTCTTAGAGATGAGTTTGAACCTATACAAAAAAAATCCTTCACATCCTGTGATAACATAAATCAATACCCAAGTAGTTTTTTGACATATTTTAAGGTTGTATGATAAAACAATACCATACAGTTTAATATCATGTTATAAGAAAGTAAGTATAAGGTTAAAATATTTATGAATTGTCCTAAATATCCTATTAAGATAGGAATCATCAACCAGGTAATTTATGTTATAGGTGATTTCATTATAAAATATGTGAAAATAGAGGCTTTGAGCAGGGATTATGTAATCAAGGATTCCATGAATTTCCTCTTCAGGAGTAGGACCTTTTGAGTGAAGATGAGATGAAAATAAACTTGTATCCCAAATAAGGGTCCCACACTAGGGGTATCCTCATCATAACATTGGTGAAATCATATATAGTCTTTAATACCATGTGATTCATGCTCTATGTGATAAAGAATAGATATAAGATGACTGAACACATCGTATGCGAGAAAATTTGCATAGGGAATACACATTAAAGTCTCCCTTAGAGATGTATGATTATCAGTCTCATGGAGAATATGGAATGAAGATCATGCCTTAATAAGGAATCCTATGTATCCTATTTATAAAATTAATCATAGTCCTTGTAGTTTAGTTTGTCCCTAACCTGTTGATGGGTTTATGGTAGTTTGAGGGAATGGTCAGAGCTTATACTCAAGAGGATGTCCACATAAAAATCCACATCTCCCTCGATGATAGACGAGGAAGGATGATATACACATAGAACGTTTTTTATTCTATGATCCATTGTAATTGGGACATGGAGGGACTTATATAAGGGTGGATGCCCATTGGTTCGTAGTCTATAGAAAGGTGTCTTATTTATCCTATTTTAATAGGAATCAAGGTTCTCATAGTTTTAATACTTATTAACCACTAATTTTTTAGGATGAGTGATTAATCTCAAAGGGACTATTATTATCTCTGATGATTAGGAAAGTTAGGGACTTATACGTAGATGGATTCCCATGTTACATCTGAATTATCTACCCGACGATAGATAATGATAGTTGATTCGCATGTAAGGTCTATCTAATATGTCTGGTACTACATGATGTCCCATATGAGAGAATCTCACAAATAGGGTTTCATGAGTTCATAAACATAACCCATTAGGGGTAGTCACCTTATTAATTGGGTATATAGATGAAGGTTCTAAGCTAAGGGTTTACATAGTGTATGCCCAAGTATTTTTATCGATTGAACATTACATGTCCTAGGGTGTCTACATAACATGTCTATGGTATTTTCCCAACATGTCATGAGTGTATTCCCGACAAGTCCACAGTGCCTGGTTGATAAGGCTAACAAGCCTCGAGGTTCTTCATATGATTGAAGATAACATGTCAGTGTAATTTCATGTGAAAATTCTAAAATGTTATATATTCTTCACATTATCAAATAAGAAATTTCCATGTCCTTTCACTTGATCATGATCGACATGTCTAGGGCCCATCTCATGATCATGGTTGACATGTACATGTATTTTCATATGTTCAAGACCATCTTTTCTAGGGTTTCATGATGGAATTTTGAGAATAACAAGGAGTCATGCGATGGTGGAAATCCAAGGGTTGAAGTTGCATTACCAAGGTGATAATGCCATGATTACATGGGAAATGGTGTGTATGATAGGAGGAGTGCATGCTCGAGGGTTCATGTAGAGGGCATGCATCCAAGGATATTTATGGAAGGAGGAGGGAATATCAAACGGTTCACAAAAATATCAAGGTTGTATTTAAAGTAGTGTCTTCATGATAAGGGTGTGTGTCTATAGACATCTGCATGGGTGTACTGCATGACCGGGGGCTTACACCACATGGATGAGTAGAGGCATTACAAGACCAAGGGTTTTTCCTATTACAATTTCATGAAAAAGAATCACATTTTCATACCTTACGAGTGTGTCTCCTAATAGAGGGATCGCATGACCGTCATTTTGTCATGTGATCGTGTGATCTTTAGGGGATCATGTGATGGGGTCTCACAATGGAATCTGATGATGGGTTCCCATGAAAGGAGTCTCGTAGTTACATGGAGATATCCATTAATGGTTGAATCCTACTCTTCCTCTTTTCTTGTCCTCTATCATCTTTGTCAGGTCGTGTGTCCTTATTTTCATATCCCACTAATCTTGTGTGTTTTTAAGGGGAGAAGTGGTTTATATAAGTAGAGGTGGATAGATATATCATCGCTTTTCAGGGTGAAGGCGCCACATGCACTAGATCGAGGTAGAAGAGAGAATCATGTGGAAAAAAGATGAAGGGTTATTATAATGAAAAGATAAATTCTTATTTATGTTAATCTTTGGTGACATACTCATAGACCCGCATGATATTCACCACCTTATTGTGTGATTCATAGGAGTTTTTATGTTGAATTCATGTTATTTCATGTCTGAGATTCACATAAAGTAATTCTTTGACATGTCTATTTTATTAAAAGTATAAAAAATGGTTTCATGAATGGTGTTGAGATGGTGGGGCCTAGATATATTTTCATGATTGGTTTCATGTTATCATGATGGTGGATACACAATTCACAAGATCTATAGTTCATCACAGGAGGGCTTTTTGTGAAGGATTTGTTCGAAATTGTCTATCCCTCATGCGATGGATTTTTTTCACTACCTTTGGTAGACTCTGTGAAAATTTCTAGGGCTTCATGGGATCACATATATTTCCAATGGATATGTTCTTGAAACCCACTAAAGGATCCACGTGAGAAAATAACAAAATGCAGAATCCTATTATAAAGGAAACATATGCTATTTTTTAAGATACTTCTATAATATCATTGTGATTCATATGATTATAATCAAATTGATCATGTGATATATGATATGTCTTGTGAAGTCATCAATTAAATCATATGATTGAATTCACTTGATCACATGATGTCTTTAGTGATGACAGTATTAAAGTGATGTTACGTGATCACACAATCCATAGAAACTCACATGACTGAGGCTCCCCCTAACAATATTTCTATTCATTAAACAAAATTGTGCATGAAGGACATAGATTTCATGCATAGTGGATTAGTGGATACACAATTTCATGGAATTTGATTTTTCATGTGATCAATGAACATCAGGCAATGGATTAAACTTTCCTTTGAATAGCCCCATGCATGTAAGGTTTCATGCACGGATTTGGATGGTCAAGTGCACCTTAGTTTCTTGGATCACTCATCAGATATGGCTAAAAATAAGGATTTAAAGTGATGGAGTCAATGTTGGGTGTCTCATTTTCGAACCTACAGTGTTGATGAGTGTGGAAGATGAGCAGGAGTTTGAAGATGATGCAAGTGCATGATAAAATGGATAGGATTGATTTGATAATGTGGTTGGGATACTATATATACTTTTAGTAGATAAAAAGTGATATTCTTGATTCCTATCCCATATTGAATTTGTGTTGATATGTTGAGTGATTAATAATATTCATCTTATCAACCATTCATTGAGATGATAGTTGTGTCATAACCCACAACACATGAACCCACGCCCTCACTGGCCACACTATTCCATTGCGCATCCCACATAAGAACCACCATCATGCATCACGCATGATAACCGAAAGTTCTATACTTGTTCACACCTCACTGCTTGGATTCCTAGATGCACTGGCTCCTATGAATGGTTGAGGTATCTTCTAGTTGAGAAGGTTGGAATGATTTTTTTTGGATAAGGACATATCAAAATACTTAGAAAAAGATATCTATGTAACATGAATAAAATAAGACCCAATATTTCCACCCTTATAAAATGAATCCCAATCCCAAGACTTTTTCATTAAAAATTATGATTCTTAGTCCTCCATACAAATTATAACAGTATTATTTTACATGGGAATCACACTACTCAAATCTAAGATGAAAAGGTGGTTGGTACATAATTAGGAGAGCCAAAAAAATTACACACTTAGAATAAGATGCATTCATAATGAAAAGAATCTGATTATAAGGTAAACGTTGATCATATTTCTATGTATTTAAACATGTGATAACCTTTGATATTGATCCTTAAGGGATCATTTTTCAAGTGTGTGTCGAATGAAGGCTTTTAAGTACAAACAAGATTGAACTTGAGTACTTGGATGAAACCAAGATAAGATTTATCCTTGTATTGGGGCATAAATATCTTGAAATCAAATTAAGTATAAATTACATAATGGAAAAGGGATTTGGTGGAAATGGAATTTTGGATGGATCCAAGATAAGAAGACTGAACATTTCGATGTATACCAAGGTAATGGGAGTCAATCTGTATGTAGTTATAAGATGGAAGACTCCTATACAGATTATGATCATTCATAGAGAACATTGTTTCATAAATAAATAAATCTATAATGAAGGATCCTATGTAGATAGAGCTCGTATATTGGGAAGGGAATGTCATTACTTTGTGATAGAGTCTTGGGTAGAGAACCATGTTCCAGTGGGGGTGTTGCATGGACTTGACTCCCATGCCACATTTTGGCCAAGTGGAGTGGGCCACTCTAAGCAGTTTAATATCCTTTAGGACATACCTAATGTTGTGTAGTTTGAAGACATGATGAAACTAGGTACCCTCAGATAGGTCCCAATAAATAAATATTTACTCTAATTTTCCTATTTTAGTGGTCATAATGATCGTAAAATAATTTTTAGGGAAAAATAATGATCCCTACAAGCTTTGCATCTTCTATTTTTAATATTTCCCTATCATTTATATACGTTTCATATGGGGAAATATTAGTGGTCATGGGCTTTTTTTTCTCAGACTTTCATTTTTATTTTTTCAATCACATATGTTGTATTCCTTTTCCATTTCATAACTGCTCAATATTTCCTATATCACACAAAGCACAGGTCTTGTGAGAAGTGACTTGACTTTTTTTAGGTTCCCTTTACGGGTGTGAAACCTAGTGAGTATTGTGTGTCTTCTATTTTTCCTAATTATTGTATTATAAAATATACTATTATTGTAGTTTAGGGCCTTCTATCATGAAACATCTATTGTTTTAGTTTAGGGTATTTTATCTTGGATGATCTATTATTTTTTTGTTATTTTATCTCAGATCCTCTTTTTATATATTCTAGGGTCTTTTAGCTCAAACCATATATTGTTTTATTTTAGGGTATTTTATCTCATTCTTGAAAGACCATAGAACACCCTAAGAGGGGAGGGGTGAACCAGCGTGTCAACTTTTTCTTTTAATGTTGTGGATCTTGTTCCCACATTGGTAGGAATCTTGTTAAATCTGTCAAATAAATGAAAGCATGGAGATGACACAACTCTTTTACTTGGTTCATCACAAAGGGATATGTCCATGGAGCATACGCCAATAGTTTTTCGGTCGTACCTAAATCCACTAATCATTATAGGTTTAAATATTTCAAGATTCGGTCACAGTCACTCTATTTTAGGCACACTACCTTTACAATGGTTCAGGGATAGATCACTATGTCAATTGGATCACTTCCCTCAACTTCCCCTTGCTCACTACCTTGAGAGAAGTAAAAACCAGTTTATAAAATTGAAGGTCACTTCAATAGATTTTCATTTAAGTCATTCTCTATAATCAGCATGAGGCACTGTTTGAATCGAAGTCCTAAAATGTTGCACATGAAAGCATAAAACCATTGAACTAGATAATCATAACATGGAGTCATATTACACTGAAAATTGCGCACAACACCTACCCTTTGCACACAAGAGCTTACTTTTACACGAAAGATTTGATTTTCACGTAGATAATATTTCTTACAACTATGAATTTTATGCGCAACTTGAACTTTTTCACGCAAATTAAACTTTTATGCACAACATAAAATTTTACGCACAACATCAACTTTTCTGCGAAACAACAACTTTTACGCGCAACTATAACTTTTGCACGCAAATCCCTTTTCATACAACTTTTACACGCATCAAAACAAAGATATTCTATATGTATTTTTCCTTACTGAATGAGGGGGGTCACCTCTTATTTATAGGTGTCGCTGACACCGACATGAAAAACCAACTGTGTCGCACAAAACTCTTATTCGACATGCAATGCTTTACGCAACAAGAACCATTTTTTGTGCACATTTCCAGATTTTCCACGCACCTCATTTCTTTTATATTTTTTGATGTTCTGATCCCAAAAAATTCCTTGCATGCAATTTACCATAACACATACAATTTTTTAGGCTACCTCCTTTTCTAAACACATTGTTCTCCATTTTTTGATTTTCAGACCGAAAAATTTGGCAAACACTAGAAAATGATGCGACCTTTAGTACTTTTGTCCACATGAACTGTATGATCCCTTTCCCAGAAAATGTTATGAACATCCAATGAGGATTTAAAAAAACACAAACCAAACTCCATTTTCTAAATAAAATAGTTTTGGTTCCAACAATACAATCTATTATTTTAGTTTAGTGTTTTTTAGTTTGTAACTTCTATTGTTGTAGTTTAGGGTGTTTAATATTGAACCTTCTTCTTCTCATAGTGAAGAATGAGTATTCATAAAGAGTTAAAGAACCCATTATCCATGATGGGATTCCAAATAATGGGCTTCTACATAGGTTTCTAATACCATGTATTCTTAATTGATATTAAAAAATGGATGTTCATAAAGGGTTATAGCACCCTACATTCTTGTAGATAAAATTAAGGATGCATATCCTTGATGGGTTGTAAAACCCTTCATAAATTGTAATATTTATTGATGTGTGGTAAAATATTAGGGATTTTTAGTACACTTGGATAAATGGAATATGGTGTGTGTAAATAACATCTCTAGGAGCTTGAATAGGTGAATATTGAAGGAGGTAGTCATTCCAGGGGTAATCACAAAGCACCATAAGGTGATGAGTTCTGAAGCGGTGTTATTGGGGCTCATGAGGATTAGAGGTCCTTTCCTAAAAAGAGAATATGACTCTAGTTTATGTGTTAGATTCCTTTATGAATGAGACCATAGGTCTCACATGCATTGTCAAGAAAAGCGGTCCCCTCTTCTTTATAAGGGTAATTAATGATTTGTGAAGATTCAAGCATTTAGATGATGAAGTGGGAAAACGAAGAAACGCGATATCTAAGAAGGGTTCTAGAACCCTATTGATTTTTTGTTTTTATTTTGGAATCTCAGAACCTACACTGTTTGGTTTCCAGTCATATGGTGTGGGCTATCAAAAGGTTTGGTAATGGAATATCACATTCTTACTTTGAGAAAGGGTGTAATAATTGGCGATATAACATAAAAAATGTGTAATCCAATTGAATAGTCTCATTATGGTGATTGTAAATAATGGTATATTAATATATAAGTTAACTGAAATTTGGGGTTAGTGGACATAAGCTAACTATTAGTATTTGGGAAGTTATTATTTCACATTACTGGGATAATAACTCATGGGTTTAAAGGGGGCCTTTCTTATGGGACCAAAATATCCTGTAGGATTAAGATCTTTGGAATTGTGTCATTATCCAACAAATATTAATAGGGTCCTTTAAAATCAACCAATCCCTATAACCAATATACTACATGGTAGAATCAAGATAAATGACTCTAGAATATGGTGCTCTGGGAGATAGGTATCAACTCAATTAATTTGGAATGTGTTAGTTCCGACTTCAATGACAAGAAGGTGGTTTATGGAATGGTTAATGTTCAAGAAGGATTAGAGTACCCGAAAAGTTTTTTATCCATGTACTAAATATGTTATAATAGTGATAGGATGTGATAAATCATTTATTGAACATTTTCATGGACCAGGGGGTCCAACGGGCATGGATCAAGTTTTACTAGGGCTATATGATAGACCCAATGAGATTTATACCATTTTTATTTAAACTCTAACATTTTCCTAAAATCTAGAGGTGAAGATTTTAGCAAGAAAGGACTTGAATTTTGATCAGGTGGCCCTTTTGGGTTTTCATCCTTACAAGATTTAATTACATTTCACTAGATGTTTAGGGTCATTTAATTTGGACCATCAAGGGCTATTTTTTAAGGTTATACAACTTTGAACAAAGTTCATACAATTTATGGTCATGATGAACATGGACCTTCTACGAGGGGAGTGTTTAAAAATATCCTAATTAAGATTCTTAGGGTTAAGGGGACTCCAAATTTATTTTGAGAAGAAGATGAGAGTGTTCTAAATCATTGATTAATGTTCTTGGGTCAAGAGTAATGGTATGAGATAGTCCTTCCAATAATGCTTGTGAATCACTCAATGGTGATGATTTACACTGTGAAGATATCATGGCACAAAAGGATTATAAATAACATCTTATAGGTCCAATATTCATATGGTTGATGGTTATAAGGATGTTATGTAGATCCATCTCTTACAAATACAAATAGAGAGATATTTTCTTATTTTTGATGGTGATGGATGTTTTGTGGAAACACAAGTGTCTGAAGACATAAAGTGTGATTTATGGATTAAGGTGATCAGAAATAGGATGGAAGCACCTTGACATTTTTTTGACCTGGTTTAATATCTTCTATTACTTTTAGAAGCAGTGATAATGGGAGATGGAATGCATAATTTAATTTAGTGAAGTGGGGATGCATTTGTTATGCAGTTTAATGTCAAGAAACAAGGACATCTTCTGTAAAATTTTGTGTCATGCAGTAATGACAT
This sequence comes from Viscum album, assembly GCA_963277665.1. NCBI lineage: Eukaryota > Viridiplantae > Streptophyta > Magnoliopsida > Santalales > Viscaceae > Viscum > Viscum album. Next base: position 1,199,041,977 of record OY728156.1, on the reverse strand, counting down.
TATAACCAATTTGAAATTGTGAAAGATATCATTGGGGACACATTTCCCTTGTAAGTGGAATTTTGATGTTGGAAACACCTACTATCAATGTATATGATTATTTATTGGTATCCATATGTTAGATCCCTTCTTGCACAAATTTATTTTATGTGGAAGAATATTGTATATTGATCAAAATAGTACAAAGGATAAGTGAGTCTGTATATCCCTATTTAAATATAAGAATACGTAATTTTTATGTATGGACATCCCCAGTTTTACCTAGAATATTATATTGGTAGGAATCATTCCATAATAAGATCCTTTCTAGAGATCACATTATCTAGATCTCACGCATATATAGGAGAGAGGGGTGTTCTATTTTCATCCGTTAATGAGTTTTGATATCATGGTCAGCTAAGGTGTACTCTACATAGATTGGTCCTAGACATAGGGATAATGAATTTCCATATTTCATTATGGTATAGAGGTGTAAAATTCATCTCTAGAAGAGATTCATGGATACGATAACCCACTCTATGAAATTTTAGGTTTTAAAGGATGGACCATATGTCATGAAATTTAATTTCATTATACCAGGACAAGTAACCGAGAGGAGTGACTAACTCAGAGAAATTGGGTCTAGAGAGGATTCATACCCCAAAATGGAAGGGTATAAGGATACAATTTCATAATATTTCTTCAAAAGTGGGTATAGTTCATAGATGTGTAACATTGACAGTATCAAAATCTACATGAATAGTTAGGTTATGGAAGGTATAAATCATGACCTATGAATATCTAAGTTAACTAGAGGTAGAAAATAGTGGGTATAGGTCAACCATTTATAGTAGAGGAATCCCATATTCCCTGAATTATGGAAAATAACTCCTAGGTTTGAGGAGGACTTCTCTTCTGGGACCAAACATCCTTTATGCATAAGCTCTTTGGCATTGTTTAATACACTAGAGAATACTAGTGGGGTGACTTCAGATTATCTAATAAATTTTACCATTTTTCGACAGGGTATAACCAAGGAAAAGGTATACCATGGTCTTTGGGGTTACAATATAAGGATATAAACTAGAGGAATTTGTTGGTATCAACTCAGATATCAAAGATATAAAGTTGGTTAATGGATAATGTAATATTAAATAATTATTTGGTCACCCTATATAATATGATTGCATGTATTGATCACATTAATAGGATAAGGGATAAAATAAGTTATTATTGAGAACAAAATCATCATAGGGAAGAATATATTCAATATAAAGACCGATTATCATGATGTTTAATGTCTTATTACTAGGATGTTGTTGTGCAGTTTAATGACTTTGAATAGGATTTTTCATGGATGGGAATAAAATAGGGGATCCAAGAATCACTAAGTATGACATGGTATGGGAATCAATCCATACATAATTTTTATTTTAGATAATCTCTTGTGAATGTCTGACCCATATTCTAGGGGAGGGTAATTTTTATACTTTTAATCATGGATAGACCCAAGATTTGAGGTATGGGTGACACTATGTATCCTTTGGTAACAAGAATCAGTCGACACATATTATTGATAGAAATTACGTTTATTTTATATTCTTTCCACTCAGACTTGGAATATGAAGGCATAAACCATTGAGTCATTCTTGGTCCCTCTTGAACATGGGGAAAATGGATGATATGTATCTGGATCACGAAGTTTGAAAAGGGGGAATATAAAGGTATTTTTAAGATTAAAAATTCATCCCTATCATAGATTCATGGATATTATGGTCTTATCTAAGAAATTTTAATAATTTTAAGATATAACATATGTTATGAAATTTAATTTCATGCAACTAGGGTACTTTCATATAGTTCAAATGTAAGACGTATTTCTAAGAGGAGTAATTAACTTAGGTAAATTGGGTTTTATGGATTGAAATATAAGGGTGTAAGAATATGATGTTGTAATATCAATTTGACAATGGGTACTATGCACATACATGTAACATCATGAGTATCAGAATCCTATTTAATAGTTGGGTTATGGGATGGGTAAATCATGACCCAGGAATATTTTAGATAACATGAGATGGAAACTGGTGGGTACAAGTAAACCATTGATAATGGTGTAAGCCCATATTCCATGTAGTTTGGAAAATAAATTTTGGGTTTAAAGGGGGGCCTCTCCTCTAGGACAAAACATCTTCTAGGAATAAGCTCTTTATAATTGTTTCATTCATTAGTGAATCTTAGTAGAGTACCTTTGGATTAGCATGATGGCTGAGATATGTAGTTTTCTTGGTTTAATCTGATATTATGGATGGATTATGGAGAATATATCAAGACTATCTAATCCAATAACCAAATTACCATGGAAGGGAGCCAAGTTACCCCATATAGATATATTTAAAGAAAATTTTAAGGAACTAAAGATAAGGTTACTTAGTACACCTGTTTTTACATTACCCTATAGTGGAGAAGGGTTTTTAATCTATAGAGATGAATCCAAGATGGTATTATGTTGTGTTATTATGAAAAATTACATGCATATAGCTTATGGTTTATGTGAATTTGATGATTCAGGAGAAAAATTTCCCAACTCATGATTTGGAGTTAGTAGTGATAATTTTTCATTAAAGATATGAGGGAATTATCTTTATATTGAACGTACGATATATATAATGATCATAATGTTTTGAAGTATATATCCAAAAATAAGGATTTGAATATGCACAAAATAATATGGTTAAAGATAATTAAATATTATGAAATCTAAATACATTACAACCCTAGGAAAGATAACAAGGTGACTGATGCTTTGAGTTGAAAGAATCATGCTAGCTTATCTATGATGAGGATTACTTAAGATACAATAATTATATATATTTAATGGATGGATATGAAAATCATGAAGGAAGGGGAAAAATCTTATTTTTCTCAATTGGATGGTCAATCATCTATCCATGTGAAGATTAAATGGGCATTGAAGGAAGATTCAGAGATGTAAATGACGGTTAGAAATTTTCTTGAGTTTAACCTTTACCATGATGGAATGATAAGGTTTAAGAATTGTGTATGTGTTCTATCAATACTGGATTTGATGAAAGTGTTTTTAGAGTAAGATCATAGACATTAATTCAATTTTAATCTCAGAATTATGAATATGTATATATATTTGAGATAATACTTCTGCTGGGCTGGAATGAAGAGAGATACCGTAGAGTTTGTATGTTGATTCTTGGTATGTTAAGAAGTTAATGTGGAAATACAAAAGTCTAAGTGGATGTTTCATCCCCTAAATATTCTAGAACTGAAATAGGAAATCATCACCTTTTATTTTTTCATTAGAATATTTAAAACCTCTAAATAGAATAAATATATATTAGTGGTAATCGATCTTCTTTATAAGTAAACACACTTCATCACGGTTAGACAAGATTTATCTCTATATTATCTTATCAGGATATACATTAAATAAGTGGTAAGGTAACATGGAGTACCACATTACATTGTATATGATTGGTATCCAAGGATCACTTAAAAGTTATGGAAGTGTTTTGATCATTCTCTTGAAACAAATTTGAGTTTTATCACTATGTATTATCCTTAGATAGAGGGTCAGTCAGAAAGAACAATTCAAACCCTAGAGTATATATTGAGATCCTATTATTTATAATTCAAGGGTACTTGGGATCGACACCTTAATCTAGTTGAGTTTACTTACAAAAACAGATCTCACTAACGAATTCACACATCTCCAAATGAATTCCTTTATATAAATAAATGTAGATCTCCAACATGCTAGAATGAAGTTGTAGAAAGAAAAATGTTAGGAACCGAGATATATGAACAAATGATAGAGAAGGATAGATCCGTTTAGAATCACATCAAGGAAGATCAGATACAAATGAAAAGTTATACTAATTATCATTGATGTGATCTAGAATTTTAAATTTGTGATAATCCATTTCTAATCGTTTCTCTATGGAAGAAGGTTACGATATTCAAGAATAAAGGGAATCTAAGACCTAGGTATATCAATCCCTTTGAAATTATTGATCATATCAAGATTGTATCTTACTGTTTGGAAATTACATAAAACCTATATCAAGTCCATGATGTGTTCCATGTATATCTACTAATGAAGTATATACTAGACCCTTCACATGTACTGAACTCAAGGGGAATACTACTAGAACAATATCTATCTTATGACGAACAACCAGTGGAGATTCTGGATCATAATGAGAAAGTTCTAAGAAATAAGACCAATCACCTGGTAAAAGTTTTGCAGAAAAACCACATATTTAAGGAATATCTGTGAAAACTTAAGGATATGTTGAGGTATTATTATCCTCATTATTTTTCTATCAGAGTGAGAGAATTTGAAGGTGAAATTTCATTTTATGGGGGGTGGAATGTAACACCCCATGTTTTTATGAATTATTTTCTTTTAGAATAAATTAAATTTATTTTATAGATTTCATTACATAAAACACCATGTACAGATTTAATTACACACAACCTTGGGTTATCTTGTAATACACACAACACTTAGTTCTAACAAAACTATGATATATTATTAATATATTCATTTAGACTCAACTATTATAAACATACCATTAGACTTATAAAAATTAATAGTAATAACTAATTTTTAAATATTAATTATATTTTTTTTACATAAAATTAAAATATTGATAATTAAATACATACTTTTGATAAATTATTTATCTGTTTGAAAGAAATATTTTCTCAAAGAAATGCTTTTAATTTCATTTTTGAAAAATAATAAAATTATATTTTTGGACAGATAAAAAAATTATTTAATAAAATAAAATTAATTTTTGAATTGATAATGTCAAAATTATTTTAAGGTGATATATCAGGATTTTTCTTAAAGGTTTCATTTTTTGATGAATAGTGGAAAATACTGAGTTTTAATTGAAAACTTCCTTTTCATATAATTTATTTTTAATGTGAAATTATATTTTAATTTTAATTTAAAGTGTAAATAATTAAATTATACACATATTAATAAATATTAGGTCATTTTAATCTATTTCTAATTGAAATTGAATATATAAAAACATTGTAAACGTTTGATAATTTTTTATTTATAAACCCACTTTATCATCACGTCTGCAGGATTTATTTTAAATTATTTTTTACACTTATGTGATTAGAAATTGGAATAATGGATTAAATATTTAGAATACTAATAATTTATAATGTATAATAATTTTAAACTTATTTTTTTTTCACAAGTTATTAGTGGAAAGAAATAAAATTATTTAAAACAATTAATGGGAGAACAAGTTTACTTAGTGGTTCAAATTAGAAATCAAGGTGTAAAAATGACACAACACTTTATTAAAACCCATTGTATAGAATTATTTAGGCATTATACGTTTTAATATTTATAATTTAGGATTATTGGGGAATGTTTACAGGAAATACATGTGGGTATAATTCACTCTTTAAAAAAAATACAAGTGTACCACTCACCTCCTTTATAAAAGGCCACCCCCTATCCCCCTCTTTTCACAGCTTAAAAACAAATTGGATCAGCCTGGAAAAATAAAATTAACTTATCCAATTACCTCATAACATACTAGAATCATTATTTTGGGAAAAATCCATGTATGGATTTTAGTACAAAAAAGGATACCCAAAGAAGAGGTAACACCCATCAATGAATTTTTTTGTTTTATTTATTCCCAAAACTCCTTAAGTTAATTTTATTTCATGAAGATATAATAATATAACTATATTAAATATAATTAGTTATTATTATGTTATGTTTATTACCTAAAACCACACACACATCCTTTAAATGGGTTATGAAATAATCGTTCGTGTGTACAGAAGACTACTGCCTCGCGAACCGATGTCATTCATTTTTCAATTACCACCTCTTATGGTTGTTCATAAGGATATATATACAATTTATATATTATATTAATTATATTATTGTTCTTATGGAATGTTTATTTCTCACTTACCTTCAGGCTCTCTATTTTTTAGGAATACGATAACATTGTTTGTGTATATAACTGATTACCACCTCGCAAAGCAATGCGATTCATTCATAATTTACATGGAATTTATTAATGATGGGTTTAATAAAAATATTATATAAATATGACGTAAAAATTATGATTTAATTATTATCTATCAATTACATTTTTTCTTTTGATTCAATAATAAAATGGAAATAGCGCTCGTGCATACGTTTGGTTTATCATCTCAATGAACGATATATTTCATTTAATATCACTAAATTATAAGGATTACTATAAATAAAAACATAATTAATATATATGATAGTTATATCATTATTTAAATTTTTTATATTAATAAATCATTATAAAATTAAGAGGACCAAAAATAAAGGAAATTAAAACTTATTTAAAAACACAATGATTATTATCTGAAATGTAGATTTAACGTGGAATTTTTAATAAACAGGTAATAAAAGGTCAAAATAAAACAATATATAGTGTGATATATATGAATATGATTCTTTGATAGATTTATAATAAACTTATATTTATTATAAATAAATTTTTAATGAGTATTATGGATGTTAATACCTAAGGTAATGGGATTTTCATTCTTACTTTTATTTTTGAGAGACTTATGACATGTTCAACAATAATTTATTTTGTGTGGTGTATAAAATACAATATGAAATGACATATTATGGATCTATCTAATTTCATGATAATTAATGTTTCCATTTATTTTATTCTTTAATGGGTATTACAATCCAAAAGTTACTCAAGAAGTAAGAGATTTCTGTCTCACTTTTTTACTTCCAAGAGACCTAGGTCCTGTTCACCACCTATTTATTTTATATGGTGGATATACTAAATATAAAAATATATTATTATGATTGTATTAAAAATATTTGGGTTCATATATCCATTTTATGATCTCTCTTTCATGGGGTTTATAGTTCAAAAGTTAACAATCTTGTAAGATATTTTTATCTAGATTTTGCTTCATTGAGATATACGTTATATTATGCACATATATTTTTTCACAAGGTTAATATAAAACCCCTCTGACTTGTAATATCATGAATTTATTCATCCTTATGATATTTTAAGTTTAATTTTTTGTTATTCCTTTATGTGTCTTATGAATCAATATTACCAATGTTTTCAATATTTTTTGTTACAATCTAATCATTCAGATGGATTGTTTATGATTAAATATTCAATATTGAGATATCATGATATACATCTCAATAATTCACATGATTTTTCTTCACCTATGGGTTTTCATGATATATTTAAGTTAAGGTACAATTTTTATACTCTTTGGTACATATTATAATTAATAAAAAGTTTATAAGAAAATACCAATTTATTAATCTTTTTGGTCAGAAACTTATTTTCTTCCAAACCCATGTTTTAAAAAAAATCAAAATTTTTTTAAATGATATTTTAATATATTTTTCTAGTAAAACGGATTTTTGAAAATGTTTTATGTTTTAAAAAATGATTTAAATTATTTTTAAATATTCCTTTATAAGTTTCAAATGTTATTTTTAACAAAAATTATTTTGAAAATGATTTATGGTGTAAAAATAATGTTAAATGATTTTCAATATTCATTTATAATTTTTCAAAGGTTATTCTCAAAAAAATAAATTTTTTAATTTTTTATCTTTAAAAAGTGTTTATAATGATTTTCCAACCATCATTTATAATATTTCATGTTTATTTTAAAATAAAAAATGATTTCAAAATGCTTTTAAAAAAATATTATCTGAAATTGAAAATGATATTTTCCTCAATAAATGATCTAAATGATATTAAAAAATTATTTCTTATCTAATATTTCAACAGTTGATGTTTTTCTTTTCCTTAACATTTTTATTCTTTCTTTTAATGGTTTATATTTGTGATGAAATTTTTTTATGTAACCCATTTCCATTTAACGAGTTACACCATGAAGAAATTCTTATGAAATTAGATTATTTTACTATGTTATTTTATGATGAAATGATTAGGAAAGCTATCTCTTTTCCATAGGGTACGATATGTTTAATTGTTTATGTTACACATTTAATTCAATTGATTATGATAAGATGAATTTGTATGATCTTGTGGAACACATAATATGGTTTTAATTATGTGATGGATGGGACCCATATATCCCTCAAATTCATTGGGTATTTTTTTATAAATCATGAGATAAACATGGATATAATCAGGAGTGAAACTAGTACAGTAAGATATGGATGGAATGGGGAGTAAAATCGGTACAATAAAGGAATTTTTTTGCTATGATATCCTTCTTAGTGATCCTTGAAAAATAAGAAAATCATTTTATATTCTTATTTTTATGCCTCAAATATAGGTCTTATTCTAATGTTATTCCTACAGGGATAATTTTATTTTGTTTCAATATGATTAACGCCTTAAGAACTAATAATATTTATGCTGTGATTCAATATTTTTATGTTTTATAATGATGGGTATGCTTCTTAAAAATTTATGATCAAGTTAATATACCCTTATATTCATGTTATGCTTATATATATATATCCATTTTTTTACCTTTATCGATTATCTGATATCACCGTTTTATATGTTTCTTTTCCCCAAGTTATAAAGATAATTTTGGTTCTTATCATGACAAAAGCGTGCGATGGGAATTTCCCAACATTTCTTTTTTCTATGATCGATGATCAATCCAAGATCTACGTGATGTTTAATAATGTGATTAATGAAATTAAATCAAATATAGGCAAAATTAATTTTGTCAGAACCAGAGAGAGGATTTCAACACATGTTTTTTATAATTAATTTAATTTAATTAAGAATTACCACTATGTAATTTGTTGTTTTTTGATGAATCCTGTGACAGATATGTGGTGCACCGTCATTGTGTAGTAGAAACCAAGTGTAGATTTCCTCTAGCGGTGAACAACACATGTTCCTAGAATCTTCAGACATCGCCAAAGGAGTCTCCAGGTGCTAGAAAAGTAGATCCTTATCCTTGCATCATCTTCCTTGATTGCCTTGAGAATCACTTCCAAAGGGTTCTCCTTGATCCGATGGAGGTAGATTGCTCACCATTATTGGGAGAGTTCTTGGATAAGGGAGCTCTCTAGGTTTTATAGGATTCTCCAAGATTGTTGTGCACAATCAAATTGGCTAATGAAAAAATAAAATAATTGGGTATTTGTATTTCTAGGGATAAAATAAAATAATTTCACAAGGTCCCTTATTATTTATTTAATACTATAGAAACCCCATGTCAAATAATATTAGTAATATTATTATTTCTCTACATGTGCTGAACATTCCAATTAGAATTAAATATTATTTAACTAAATAATATTAATTATTATAATTTATCATCGGACCATTAAACATAGTTTTCCATTCCTCCACAATATTTATCAGGCCTTGAATAATGTTTATTTCTTTATTAAATAAATATCACTGCATTATTATCAAATAAATAAATAAATATTAAATTCACTAAAAAAATATCTATTAAACATTCCACACATAATATATTCTCTCGAATTACTCATGAAAGAATAAATTCGATCAATAATACATGAATAATTATTCATCAATTAATGGGAATAATATTAATTAAGCATATTCAATAATTAATAATATTATATTATTTAAATGCGTTTTTGGATACACATAGTGTGTGACCCTCTAGGCCTCTTTCTCAGTAGAATTATTCGAAGGATCCTAAAGTCCAAGTTAGCATCTAGCAACACACCAAGGCACCCATAGAGAATGAATTTAATGACTCATTGACATGTCACCCCACACAAATAGTTATTTTTTAATATAATCCCTTTATCACAATATCTCTAATCGAGCAGGTTACAAGCTAGTGCCATCAAACTATGTGCTCCATATCTCTTTCTTTGACATTTCCGAAATAGAACCTGCCTATATAACAACATTGCCATGGATTTATTTAGGCTATATTATTTCCATCAAAGGTCATGAGATATTAACTTATGTTAATGAACACAAGAGATAAATCCTTTCTCACATTATTCATTAATGCAATATTACTTGTGGCACACTCAATGTATCCTATCTCATCACGGACATATGTCATCACAGTTTTCTCCAATATATCTAATTACATGAATCATAATAATCATTAATAATAATATTAAATTTTAAGGACCAATACACATGTCTGCAGATTGGAATATCCAATGATACATAGAAATGTGAATTTCCTACTAGCGGGTTTTTTTCTCTTAATATCCATACTGGATATTACCATGGGTGTACACCATGAGAAGGTGCCTCAAAGTCATATGAGTCTCCACCCCTGATATCCTATATTATTTTTATCCTTAATTTGATATCATTAATATATATAACATATTCTCGAATAGTGTCATAACACTTCCTGGTTTTCATCATAGCGGGGAACTTCTATGACCTTTTAGTGAGACAGCTACTCTTAGGACATTATCACATACTATGTTACACATAAAAAAATCATGATGTGATAATGAGTTTATTAATATTGAAAACCATGAATATAAGTTTATCCAAAATTACAAATAATTTGGTTCTTGAGAACCAACTCCAATAGACTCCCACTTACTATAGATCCAACTTCTAACAACCTTTAGTTCTCTAGCTCTCACATGATACTCATGCTTCTATTGAGATAGTAATTTTGTCAAGGGGTCCACCAAATTCTCTTCTATGAGTACTCAACTCACTACATCTTCACCCCTCTGATAGAAATCCATCAAGAGGTAATACTTTTAGAGTATGTTATTTTCCCATTGGTGTGACATTGACTCTTTTTCAAGATCCACCACTGTAGTGTTATCAAAATACAATGTGATAGTCTTTACTTCTAGGTACCACATCAAGCTCCAGGAAAAAGTTCCAAAACCACATAACTTCCTTGTATGTATCATAATCCGTTATATAATCAGAATCCAATATAGAATTAACGATAACTGGAGACTTTTAACTCTTCCATCTCAAAGCTCATCCATTAAGACAAAAATCCTATCCTGATTGTGACTTCATATCATTTTGATATTTCTGAAAACCAGCATCAGTATAACCACTAATGACAATCTCCTCTTCTTCTCCATACATCAGGAACACATCCTTAGTTCTTCCTAGATACATAAAGATAGCCTTAACAACCGTCCATCATTGTTCTCCTAGATCTATTTAACATATTCCTACCATGCTCAACACAAAGGCAATATCAAGTCTACTACATAACATGGCATACATGATTGATCCTATCACTAAGGCATATGGGATCTTACTCATTATTTATTTCTCTTATTGTGTATAGGGACACATTTTCTTAGATATATGTAAACTATGTGACACTAGAACCAATCCCCTCTTGGATTTTTCCGTACTAAATCACTTTAGTATATAGTCAATATATGTACTTTGACTTATTCCAAGAATCGTCTTGGATCTATCATGAATGATATTGATACCTATAATGTAGGCTCCTTCTCTTATTCCCTTCATGGAGAAACACTCTTTCAACCAGTCCTTAACATATTGAAAGACTGGTATTTTTTTCCAATAAGTAATATGTCATCAATATATACTACTAGGATAATGATCACATTGTCATTAAAACTATTGTAAACACATAGATCACATTCAATCTTAATGAAACCAAATTATTTTATGGACTCATCAAATTAAATTTTCGTTGACTTGTATGCTTTCTACAACCCATAAATGGATCTATGAAACTTGAAAATCATTTTGGCATCACCTAGAGTTATAAACCTTTCTAGTTGTGTCATATAGAAATATTTTTGAAGATTCATGTTAAGGAATGAGGTTTTGACATCCATCTTCCAAATATCATAATCATGGTAAGATGTTATAGAATGTATGATTCTAATGGATTTAAACAGTGAAACTCACGAAAAGGTTTCATCATAGTAAATTCCTTGATGTTGTTTAAAACCTTTTTCCACTAGCCTTGCTTTATAGGTACTTACTTTACCTTTCATATCTTGTTTTCTCTTGAATACCCATTTTTATCCAATAGGCTTTAAATCAACCGGAACATCAATAAGAACCCAAACATGGTTCTAATACATGAAATCCATTTTACAATTCATAGCTTCTATCCATCTTTCAGCTTCTGAGCTCTGTAATTACTCTTTTTAGTATATAGTTTCATCCTTGTAATCCAATAATGAGTCACCATCCTCGATGACTAGAAAACTATATTTATACAGTTCTCTTACGTCTCTTATGATCCTATGAAGTACTTGTGTTTCAGGAACAACTACTTCTATGAGGACCTATGAAATCTATTCCTATACCAACTCCTGGGTATCTTGAGCATAAACTTCCTCAATATCAATCTTTCTCCAACTATCCTTTTTTACGATGTGTTCCATCTCAAGAAATATGTCTTGTTTGGCGACATTAACGTTCTTTTATAAGGGTTTTTATAGGTAGTAACCTTTTTTCCCCTTAGGATACCCTATAGAGATATACTTTGAGCCCTAGAGTTCTATTTTATTTTCTGAGAAGGCAATAATAAACAACTCGCAACCCCATACACGTGTATATGAAAAATGGGTTTTGACCACTCTATAACTTGATGGGAATTTGATTTTCAAACTTAGTTGGTACTCAATTTAATGTGTATTGTGCATTTGGAATTGTATATCCCCAAAAAAATAATTGAAGATCTGCATGACTCATCATCAACCTTACCATGTATAACAACGTATAATTTCTCATTTCACCAAACACTATTCCACTGTAGCGTGTAAGGTGGAGTGAGTTGAAATAGAATCCCAAACTACCATAGAAATTAAATGAACACTTAGTTAAGATATTTACCACGTCAATATATTCAAAGACTATTTATCTTCTTATCAAGATTATTCTCTACTACATTCATGAATTCCATGAATTTCTCAAAGGACAAGGAATTATAACTCATCAAGTAGATATATATATATATCTACTCAAGTCATCAGTAAAAGTTATGAAGTAAGAATATTCACCTCAAGATTCTACTAGAAATGGTCCACACACATTAGTGTGTACCAATCCTAGATGTTCTATGTCCCTTTCACCCTATCCACTGAATAGTGGTTTGGTCATTTTTCATTGTAAACAATCATGAAATCTATCAAGTGATTTTATCTCAAAAGAGTATAAATAAACTTCTTGAAAGTGATTTGTTAAACGCTTCTTATTTACATGACCAATATAGTGATTCCACAGCTGGGTGTTATATGAGTCATGTGAACATGATTCATTATCAATTTAAAACACTTGGTTTTCATTATTTAATACATAAATAACATTTTTTGAATTCGACATAGAGTAACATATGTTTTCCTTATAAAAGAAACAAAAATTATTTCCAAATTTGAAAATAAACCCATCTGTATATAAACATGACACAAAAAATATGTTCTTGGTAACTATAGGTACATAATAACAATCTATTAAAACCAAAATCACTCCCATTGTAAATTAAAGGTGGTAGTCACCAATGGATAGAGAATCAAACCTCACACCATTGGTATCTTGAAAATCCTCCTCTCTATTATAAATCTTCTGTAATCTGTTTTTTCCTACATTTGGATATAGATGCGAACACCACAAGCTGTATATAATACCCAATGTGTAGAAATAGAATGTTTCACTTGATAAAGAATTCACCTTTAGCTTCTACTTACTTTTTGGTGTAGTTCCTCTTCCAGTTTCCTAGCTAGCCACATTAAAAACATACTACCACCTTTTCATTTCCTTGCCTCTAGATCGATATCTTCTTGGAAGGATGGTTCTCGGGAGCTTTAGACTATTTATATGTCTTAGGGCCCTTTTCCTTATTCTTACTTTTCATATTCACCATAAGGACCACAAGTTTATCACACCCCATATCCTTATGCACATATAGAATGTTATAAGATCCTAAAGACTCTTATCACTATTTATCATATTGTAATTAACATTAATGTTGGAGAAGGTATTGGGCGGTGAAAAGAATATGAGATCTGTACGAAACTCATCCAATAATTTAATCCCTAAGATGTCCAGGTATTTAATATAGCCAATAAGCTTGAGTAAATGAGTCCAGGATAGCAAATAATCTCTACGATTATTTTGAACAAAGCATTAAAAAGCTCATACATTTATTGAATCTCCTTCTTTTGATAGAGATCCCAAAGGTGAGACATCATGTTATAGGAATCCATATCCTCCTGTTTCTTTAAAATATCATTGGACATGGATGATAACATTAATCACTGAACATCTATAGAATCATTCAGATATTTCTCATAGAGAGATAGTTATTCATCACTTTCCACATTTCCAGGTGCAACTATTAAAGGTTCTTCCCGCACATACAATTTTCATTCTGGGAGAAGGATGACCCATATATGCCTTTTCCACTCCTAGAAATTGGTGCTAATGAAAAGGTTTTCCTTATCAAGTATGGATCAAAATGATATGTTTGATGTCATTTTATTTATGTTTCTACAAAACAAGATAAACACAAATTTAGTAATTTATCTGATAAATCCAGTCAAATAATTAAATATTATATTTATTAATCTCCCACTATTATATCAAAACCCAATATCCCTCACCATTGGATTCAAAAAATCATGTTTCATGGACATTCTAATAGCAAGGATCCATATTACCATTCCCATTACCCCATCTTTGTTTGTTCAAACAACTCAAATGGTTTTACGTAGGAATTCCAGATGCCAACTACATTAACTCACAGTTCCTTGATATGTTGAGTTGACTCCCCAATCTTAAAACAATCAATTTATATTTCCTTAACCTCTACCTCTTAGTTACTCTAAGAACATATTTGTAAGGCAAACCTTGATGTCAAATAAGTTAAATCAACCCAAAATATAATGTTATAATTCCACAATAATTGAAATCAACCCAAATTTGGATGGTCAAGCACTTTGAACTATAGTTTGATTCTAACTAAAGTAATGAAAGGCTATACCAACCTAATAATATATTTAGGGATTTTATCCTTTAATGAATAAATTTCCAATTTTCTTTATCACATTCTTGTTAATATTAAGTGGGATTACTTAAATGATTAACCATGTATTAGATAATATTTACGCATTAGATGGGTTATTTTAGTTCTATCTTGCACGCTTGTTGATTCATTAATTATGTTATCGTGACAATAAATCCATAATGAAATAACCATGTAACTAATAGAAATAAAATAATGGGTATGATCAAAAGATAATACTAATGATTAGTTTATCTAGAGATTGATAAAATAACCATTGACCAAGGGGAGAAACACATTGAACTAGTTGAGATTTGTGTTAAAATCTTTCCACACGTCCACATTTGTATCTCCTTATATTGGTTTCACCATAGATCCGAACATGAACCACCTACACTACCTTGGGAGATCCATCCATTACATATTTCTTTTACTCACATGCAGGTGAGAGGAAAAGGGGGTTTATATAAAATAAATCATTGACATGCAAGCCCTATATAATAATGCGGAGATAAGGCACACAAGATGAAAAATTTATTTAATAATAAATTAAATGAAACCAACCACATACAAAAGGTCAGGTCCAGATCACGATCATTCACAAGAATGCAAATAATTATGCATTTAATAAAACTAGAATTAAATTCTTTAATCTTTCTTATTTTAGATAAATTTTGCTTGAATGGATTAATTATTATATTTAATTAATCAATCATATTATCTTAATTATTATCCGAATTTCCTTGATATTATCATCCATTATAATTTTTAAAAAATTAAATAAATTCATTTAAAATTAACTATGCATATAACATGAACATTATAGGTAATACAGTGAATACCCATATGATTCTAAACAATATGTATTATACGCATATACTATTTTACTCTTGTGAAATATTGAATACACATCTCACCATCTATCTAAGACACTTTCCTAGGTACTCGATATATGGTTTGTGCCTCAAAAAATTAGAGTTCACAATGTGTCCAATGGGCCACATGTTGGGTTGATGCCATGTTACACGGTCAATGATTGGGTAGGCCGTGTATGGAATACAAGGCCTATTTATGACCCAAAGAGATTACATGCCACGTCCAATGGTCCAAAAGTAATGTAGTATGGCTAACCGTGCGCCAGTATGTCTTGGTCAACATATGGTGTAAGAATTAACTAAACCACGTGTAATCAATGCACAAAGTTTGAAAAATTACTGAATTAACTCCTAATATATTGAACACAAAAACATAGTGTGTAACTATGGTTACACACCATGTAGTACTGTGTTATCTTTTTTGAATCATTGGTACCTTTAGTTGACTCCTTCAATTTTATTTTAATCATAAAATAAAATGTCTCGATTAGATCTATGAGAAACAGAGGAGAATGAAATACATATCATAATTTAGATTAAAAAATAATTAAAACTGAATTGAAAAACAATAATAAAATGTGTAAATCACCACTTATATTTAAATAATTATAAAAAATTATGTTCCCCACTCTAATACCACTTATAGGTTCTAGGCACAGTAGATGTGTGCGATTGGCATTTCCCAACATTTCCTTTTTCCATGATTGATCATTAATTCAAGATCTATACGATGTTTAATCACTGTGATCAATGTAATTGAATCAAATATAGACAAAATTAATTACAACGATACTAGAGAGAGGAGATCAAAACATGTTGTTTAAAATCAATTTAATTATATTTAGAATTACCTCTAAGGAATTATTTCTTCGTTGATGAATCTAGTGATAGATATGCGATTTAATGTCATTGTGTTATAGAAACCAAGAGTATATTTCCTCTACTGGTGATCCACACATGTTCCAGTAATCTCCAGATGTTGATGAAGGAATCTCTAGATGTGATCATGGATGATACCTGCACTTACATCGTCCACATTGATCGCCTTGAGAATCTATTCCAAAGAATTCTGGTTGATCTAGTAGAGGAGCATTGCTCGTTGTTATTAGGATCCTTTCTGGAGAAGGGAGATCTATAGGCTTGAGAGTATTATCCAATATTGTTATACACATCCAAATTGGTTAATGAAAAATAACCTAAATGGATATTTGTATTTTTAGGGTTAAAATAAAATAATTACACAAGTGAACTTATTATTTATTTAATCCTAGAAAAACCCCATGTGAAATAATAATAGTAATATTATTATTTATCGACAATTGTTGATCTTGAAAATTAAAATTAAATATTATTTAATTAAATAATATTAAATATCATCATTTATCAACAAAACATTGAACTCGGTCCGCCATTACTCCACAATATTTTTTGGGCCTTGATTAATGATTATTTATTTATTAAATAAATATCGCTACATTATTCATCATTAAATAAATAAATAATATATTCACAAAATTTAAAATAAATAATTGTTAAATATTCCACTAAAAATATATGTGAATAATATTTATTCAATATATTAAATAATAAATAATAATATATTATTTAACTTAGATTATGGGTACATTTAGTGTGTGACCCTCTAGGACTCTTTCTTAGTGGCATTAGGTAAAGTAGCCTAAAGACCAAGGTTAGCGTCTAACAAGATACTAAAAAACCCATAGAGAACGACGTTAATACCATAATGACATGTCACCTCACTCAAATTCTTACTGTGTCATATCATCCCATTGTCACAATATCTATAGTTGAGCATGTATCACGAAAATTCCATCAACCTGTGTTCTTGATAACCCTTTCTTTGACTTTCTGGAAATAGAACCTGCCTATAGAAAACCATGACCATTGATTTATTTAGGCTATATCATTTAAATTAGAGGGCCTAAGATACTAACTTCTCTTAATGAAAATAAGGGATAAATCATTTCTCTCATTATTCAGTAATGTAATATTACTCATGACACACCTAACATATCCTAACTCACCACGAACATATGTCATCACAGTATTTTTGAATACATATAAGTACACGACTCATAATGCTCATTAATAATAATATTAAAGTCTAAGGACCAATACACATGTCTACAGACATGAACATCCAATGACACATAGAAATTTGGATTTCCAACTGAAGGGTCTCGTTCTAATAGTATCTATTTTGAATATTGAAAAGGGCGTACACTATGAGAAGGTGCCTCAAATTACTATGAGTATCCATCCCTGATATCCTATATCATTTTTGCCCCTCAAATAATATCATATGGATATAGAACATGTTTTCAAGAATAGTTTCATAGCACTTCTAGGTTATCATCATATTGGGGAACTACCATTACCTTTTAGTGAGATAACTACTCTTATTATATAATCACATACTATCGTACAGAGAAGAACAATCATGATGTGACAAGGAGTTTATTAATATTAAAAACCATGAATACAAGTTTATTATAAATTACAAAGAAGTTGGTTCTAGGGAACCAAATATAATAGATAAGTATTGTTTATGATATTTATAATAATGGTGATAGTTGTGAATAACATAGTGGGAAATGATGTATCCCACTTTTGGTCATGTGTTTAATGATAACTATAAAAAGAATAAAATATTTCATAAATAAGATAAACATATTTATAAAGAAATTATTTAAAAATATTAATGATTTTAATGAAGTGTGTAATGATTTATATAGGATCCGAATAGTATGGTTATATATATTGTTGTCTCACACATGGTAATTGGTTATATAGTCACTGGATATATGGTCACTGTGTAAACTTACAGGTACATTTATGCTCTTTTATTGTTACTAAAAAATTAAAATTAATATATTTTACATATAATAAATAACATTGGAATGAAATAAAATGATAACAAATTTAATATTCATTATTATAAAAAAATTTATTTGTATTCACTACTTATTATTATTATTATTATATTTTTTAAATAGTTATTCATAAAATATAAAAAATTATTATAATATTAATTTATTTGATAATGAAAAATTCTTATAATATAAATAAATAATTTTAATAAGATGTCATTTAATGTTAATTATATACTTTTCAAAAAACAACTTTTTATATGTTTTTAATGATTTCATTAATAAACTAAATCGATCAGTTTTAAATGATAATTTTGATCAAAAATAACATTTTAATGTATAATCTTATTGATTATAACACATTTAATTATTAATTTATATTAAATAAAATTAAGTACACTTAAGCCCCGGTAAGAATTTTTTTAATAAAAATGGGTTTTCTTTAATTTTTCTATTTTCATTCTAAAGATAAATTTTTATAAATTGTATTAGATTTCATGGAGTTCAAATTATAATAATAAATTTTAAATTTTGTGTAAGAACAGTTATATTTTTAGGTATAAAAATTAGTTACCAAGGTAAAGTTTGAATGGGCATGGTAAAAGTAAAATGAGGTCAATGTGTTAAACTGATGTGTAAATACATAATGAATTATCCTTAAATTATTATAAAAGGGAATTATACTCTCACCACTATCCCTTTTCAATTATTTTTCAACTTTGAATCAACTTTCCTTGTGAAAACATATTACCTATGAAATATAGAATGGATATTTGTAAAAATGCCACTCAATATCACCAATAAAGGACCCCTTTTATCTACTCTTCAACCCAAACCTTTATCTAGATTTTTTATTTGACACATAAAAGAATTGATTTCTATAGAAATGACCTACCATGTTTCAGAACCTATGGGGATAAGAATGTGCCCCAAATCCATCATTTCTAAGTGTACGTATAGGGGAATATTCAAGTCATAGATAAAAGTGTTATAATTGATTTAAAAATTATTATTTGTCCATTTAATCCACCCCAAATTTATTTTTTTATCACGTTAATATAGTATTTTAAAAATCATTAATCTTTTATATAAGTTGTTTAATTAAAATATAATAACTTCATCTTACTCCTTCAATCATTATTATATGTTCTTGTTTTGGTTGTTAATACAACCAACATGAATGATATTATAATGTTTACAAAGTAAATGTGTAATGACACATAAATATTGGTAATTTTTTTTAATAATTAATAGAAAATAAGTTTTTAAAAAAATTTAATGGTAATATTTCAAATTATATTCACCAATTAATTTAATTTTTTTGTTTATTTGACAGTCATTGGAAAGGTGATTTTTATGTGTTCCTTGTGAACAGTCATCATATATTCCATGAAAAGATGATGAGAATTTATATATATATCAAACAAATAAACTAATTATTCATGAACATTATGAAGATGATGAATTCATGATCATGGATCAAGTAAAAGATCTGGAAAATCTATGTATGTTTGGAAACAATGGATCAATTAATAGGTTAATATTAATAACTAAAATAATAGATGTATAGTGTGGGTAATATGGAAATTTAATTTAATTGTATTATGTAAAATAAATTTTAATAATTTTAATTTACATATAAATAATATACCTATTTGTTTATAAAGGGGTTTAAAGAAATTCACACTTTTTGGAAGTCCAATGCAAGGGTTTCATTTAAATCTCACATTGAAATTGAGATTTTCTATGACTAAATTTACAAGGGAAAACATTGTTTGTTATTTCACTATAAAACCGAATATATATTTATATACTATAAATATATATGCTATTTACATGAATTTTTATCAATTTACCTCTATTCATATTATAATTCACTAAATTTTTTTTTGAAAGTAAATCGAAACATAACTCCACTTTTCATTCTAGAATATTTCTCCTCTATATTCGTATTTTTAATAATCCATTATGAATGTATTTATCCCTATGTGAATTAATATTTATTATTATTTTTAATTAAAAATGTATTTATTTATAAAATTGTGAAAGGATTATTTTTTACTATTTTTAACATGGCCATTTCTTCTATAGATTTCTATGGTTTTCTTTATGATGTTTTTTTAATGCTTTCATAATTACTCAAAGTAATTTTTTAAATTCTCACTATTTTTATAAAAAAATTTAATAATTATTTCATTTTAAAATAAAATTTTTCAATAATAAAATAAAATATCATCTTATTTTCCAGAACAATTTTTAATTACTCTTATAATGTGGTTTTAATATATATCAACATTCTTAAATGTTTATTTTTTTAGTGGATATATTTTTAATATATTAATATTATTTATTTCACTAGATGGTTAATTTATATTACTTATGATGAATCTTACGAATCCAATTTTATTTTCATATGTTTGTAATACTATTATGTGATAAATAATGTTTTCACATTCATATTGAACACATATAATTGGTTTTAATTATGTGTCTGGTTGGTTTAGAATTATATATTCCTCTAATGAATTTAGTAAATATTTTTATCTTATGATATTTCATTTAAGGGACTAGATATTGAACCGAATCAAGTATGTGACTTTTTTGACATTGTTTATGGGAATATAGAGTGAAACTAATTTTAATTTTGAACTTGTCTACATTGTTTGATACATTAAGTAATGGTCCCAATATAATATGGGAATCTGTACACTCATTTATGATTTTATTTTTAGTGAAATTTTACATAAGAAATGATCTTCTATACTTATGTATGTTCCAATATCATATATCATAAATCTATATTTTGAAATATTATTAAGTTTTTTATTGGATTAAAAATATTGAATCATGTTTCCAAAATATTCTGACTCATGATTTATGATAAATTATAAACCTTATGCCTTGACTCCCAATTTGAGACAGTTCTAATGAGTATGATTTTCTTATGTTTTTTTAGGAAATTTTGTTTTTCCTCATAGACATTTGTTAATTTAATTATCACCGAATATATTTTAGTGTAATCAATAAATTTTTACCCTTAAGTAGCCTCTAAGGTCAAACCTTTATTAACATATAAATCCTTTGGTTATGAAGAAGATTATTATGTATGATATTTACAGATGAGTACCAGGTGTGGAGAATAATTGTGGGATATTTTAAAGAATGATTTTAAATTATGTTTTTCATATATCTAATCTTTGGAGACACGAAAACTATTGTATATATGTGTGTGATTTATTTTCTATATAATGAATATTCATATAAAATGATGTAATATTTATTTATGTTAGGTTTGGGCCGTCTCAATTTTTCTTCATGTAATTTTACATAGGGTTTTTTCAATTTTTAATTGGATCTATCGTGTCCCTTTTGACGTATTATTTCTATTGTGGAACAAAACTCATTATTCAAGTATTTATGATAGAAATTCATACAAAAAACCCCTCATAAAATGGAAATTTCAAGTTTGAACCATTACATAAAAAAAAATCCAATTTTGATCATCCCTATAGCCTAATACTTGAGAACCATGAGATAATTAATCCTATTATGGGTGTTTACACTTTTTAGAAGTGATGGTACCAAAACCATAAAGAGACAATGGCCACAAAATGAGAAATTGCACAATTAATCCCTCATAATACAATTTTTCATACAATTATTTTATCGAACTTGGACATTAGAATAGCCTCATGAATCATTCTCCATTTACTGCCATTCAAATCAAATCTAAATATCCTGTCATTATTCCATGATCATTTTTTCAATAAATAAAACCAATAATAACCTTGATAACTCATGAAAAAATGTCATCAAGAATCATGTGATAGAATTCATATAAT
This sequence comes from Viscum album, assembly GCA_963277665.1. Lineage (NCBI taxonomy): Eukaryota > Viridiplantae > Streptophyta > Magnoliopsida > Santalales > Viscaceae > Viscum > Viscum album. The sequence continues at coordinate 1,199,019,363 of OY728156.1, read as the reverse complement.
ATTAAGGTACACGAAAAAGCACACCATATTATAGAATAGTTTTTATGAGATTACTCTATCTTTTAGTGTAATATCAATGATATAGTTAACATTTCTTGCTTGAGATCAAATCAAAAACCACCTTTTCAAGGGACATCATTAGGGGATTATAAAATCATTAAAACTCAACAACTTATCCTACTATAAAATATTATTCAATATGCCCCTTTGGATTTTATTAAAACACATGAATCAATATAAGAGATTCTAATTATGCATCAGATTCATCTACCAAATCCTCATGTTTACAACATTAATTTTACCAATAATAGAAATTATATTGTCTCCTACATTTTAAGAAAAAAAACATTTGTATTATCTCCACTATTAAGAAAACAAAGAGAATTAAAATGGCATAATATAAAAAACATATAGGGATTTTAGGAGATAATATACTTATTTAAACACTATTAGGTTTTGAGATGCATCTTTTATTAATGGTTCATCATGATATCTGGAAATTTATCCTTGTATGAAACATGATCCAATTAAATATCACTATATTCAGCCTTATACATTATTATATAGTACATTATATCATTATGTGTTGAAATTGAAAATCACAATGAATTTTTTGAAATGTGGATTGAACATTAATTATCATATATAATCCTAAAAAGGTATGATACATTCACCATTAAGTATTTTTGATAAGACATCACCCATTTTATTTTATTTATGGTTTTTAATTCCATGAAATATTTATAATCCATTTTACTCAATCTGATAAAATATTTCTTCATGGAGTTCCATGGAACAAAATGTCCTATAATAAAGAAAACAACTCCAGATATAGAATTCTGATCATGAACATCTCCTAAACAATTCACATCAGTATTGCCATGATGATTAAATAATATGTTATAATCATACATCATACTAAAATTCTGATTCCCATATATGTAATGTAAGATCCATTTCAACATTTAAATATAAAACTACTTAGTATTTATTTTTAATCATTCACATAACCTAATACCCAAAATGATGGAATGTTTTGATATTTTAAAATAGCAATGGTTGCAAAAATTACTCTATATCTTCATTTGATCCATAATCCTTAATTCCCTATAAATGGAAAACTTAGTCTCAATTTACATGATAGTATGTAAATCTATCAATTCTTTGATTCTAAAAGAATTCAATAACTAATTATAATAATTATATTATGTATGAAAGATATATGTTTACAACTTGAAAAGATAATGAAAATTTTCAACCCACTTTTCGTTTTCAGAATCCAAGGGTGATGACACATATTAATACTATGACGTTGATAAGGATTTGGTTTCTTATTACTGATTCACATTAGGGAATATTATTTTTTTGAATAATATATATAATCTATAGAATGACCCCAATGAAAAATAATGAAATGAAGAGATACATTTTACAATATGGTGCATGCTAAAATGCAAGAAGAAGGAAGGAAAACTAAACATCAGAGAAAGAATAATGATTTTGGAGCTCTATAAAACATCTACCAATCACATTTTCTATGAGTTTTTTATGAAATATAAAGGGAAAGGTATAACTGTATCTATATCCCACATACCACCTGGATATGTAGACCTACTCACAACCAAGGATAAGATTTCTAAGTATATTTTCATGTTGCATATGATGAAGTTACTCAATTAAAAATTATGCATAGTTAATATATCCATTTATTGAGAATCCCATTCTATGAAAAATGTGTCTCCTCCAGTGAAATCATTTTAACATAAAGGAAACGTTTTACTAGAATGAGTAGTGTCTATTGATCCAACCAGGCTGAGGATTAGACGGATTTTTCATTTAACCTAATACATTATAGACATTGAATAATTTAAAATATTTTGTAAACAACTAAATACATTTAAAGAAATAAAATCCAAACTAACTCAATCATATTATTATAATTTAGTAGAGCTGAGATGATAATATTTGGTCCACCCACTACCTTCCATTAGGTATTGACTTAGGAAATAATGAAAATAGAACTCTTTGAATCCATTATATACATTACTAATTTAATGGAATCCATGGAGTGTATACATGCATTTGTATATATAGTAATGAGACCATTTACTTAGTGAAAATAACCCATCATCCACCCAAGTTCATGAATCTTTTATATTATATATTTAATAAAATGAGAGATCTTGTGTTTCAACTCAGATTCATTTCATCATAATGTGGCCCAATTTTGGAAACACTAGAGCATTTATAGGTGCACAAATATAGTTCATTCTTGAAAAATATTGAAGAAAAAAACTTCTCAGATTTAAAAATCTATTAGTAAGGTCTATCACCAATAGGTAACATCTCCAATGCTATAGCATTTACTAATTCAACTTTGTTATAAGAAAAAGGAATTTCCATGATCTATATAATTTAAAAAATAGAAAAAAAATTATTATTAATATAATATCTAGGTGGAAGGGTTTAAAATGTTTTATAAATATGCAATGTTAATATGATTTGTTATTGGATATATGTATAGAATATTTTTTGATGAGACACAAAGGCCCCTCATTCCATAGAAGTAAATTAGTGGTTTCTAGGAGTTTGATGCAATAACACATTGACTAAGATATTCCATTCAATATTCTGAAGAAAAACCCTAGTTGATGAAATCAACATAGAGTAAGAAATTTCATAAAGTATAATTTGTGGCAGTCACTCTCAAACAATCATCAGATTCAGTTGTATCCCCACAGACTACTTATTATTAAGTGATTCCAAATCCTTTACAATATATGTAATTACAAAACCATCTTCATTAAGGAAAGTATGATAAATCTCACCATAACACTAAAAATCAGAAGAATAATGTATATTATTCATGGAAAGTGGAGGTTCCATGATTTTTTATCGCTACCCAAGAGAAAGACATGGATAAATTATCATATATCAAGTGGAACAATGAATACAGTCCCAATTGTCACCTAAATTACTTTCTTTTATATTTTATTTTATACTATAATATCTTAGAATTATCGATGATCATGGACATGCTATATAATATGGTTCAATCATAGTATGAAATGTTGGGTTAACCTTCAGAATAGGTGACCTATCTATTTTTTACCACACAAAAAATATAGTAGTTTGGTATAAAATAAAAAATAAGTGTAACAAACCAATCTAGGTCAACCAATAATGTCACCTAAATTGGAATAACATAAGACTCGAACTGTGTTTCCAGTCACCATGGGTTAGGGAAAAGAACCAGGGTATTATACAAATAAATTTTGGAATAATTTCACTATCAAAATAAATATGATTTGATAGAAACACACTAATTTTAACATTAATCATATAGAATATATCATATATCAAATCACAAAAACATAGAGGATACAACCAAATATCAGGCTAATGAGGTTACAATGAGAATCTAAAAGATGAACAACAACATGGAACTTGAAAAAAACCAATTGGTCTATCTCCATATAACTGTATGTCACCACTATCCCAACACACTAAAAGGAAACCCAATCTTGGGGATCCATCATCTATATATAAATATTCCCATTACCTATATCATGAATGACTAAGTCTATACACACCTAATGGAAATAGCAACGTTTGAGAACTAAATATATATATTATGTCACTAAACAATATATACAATATCTATTAAAATTTATTTTTTAGGTCTTATTCAAAAATATGTTTTAAAAAATTTTGATACATAAATTCTTAACGTTCATAAAAATTTCATTAAAAACCCTTTTTTATTTTCAATTTTATTCTATATTAAATAAATCAAAATAATATAATAAACTATCCATATTTAATAATCCAAGTCAATTAACATTTTTCACTAATCTATATATCATGATGAAGGACAATATAAAATATATATCCTTGTAATGTATTAAAAAGGCACCAAGAGAAAAATCCCAACATAATGATATACACAACTAAGTCAATCAAAGAAACAATAGCTGACATAAGTGAACTCTAATTTCCTAGAAAATTGGTTCCCTAGAATGGATACCCACTAGAAAACATGTAATCATGAGAACCTCCTCAAATTATAGCTTACTATAAAAATTATTGCCTATGTTTATTTTCCCCCTACACCCCATGTTCTTCTCGATGCACTATTATTTCATTTTTTTTCATTTTCTAATGAAAATCCATGTTGGAAAAAAATTTACCAAAGGAAGAATTTTATTTATAAATATAAAAAATAATTTTTAAATCAAATCATTTTTTAGGTAATTCAACAATAACATCTTTTTCATCACAATAGTTTCCAAAAAATTATATTTTAAAATATTTCAATATCTATAAAAGATCAATTCCATTTAAAATCGATTTAAAATCAACAATTTCATAAATTAAAACCAAATAGTATCATAGGAAAACAAATAATTATAGGGAAAAGTTCATTGAATAGAGACAACTACCTAAAAAATGAATAAACCCTTGTTGCCTTCTAAACTGATGATGGGAAATGAATATTTAAATTCATTAAAAACTAATATCAAAGAAATAAATTATAAATTACCTACCAAACACTCTAGATATATTATTTAAAGGCTATTTGGTTTTCATTGAGATAAGGGAAGGAGATATCAATAGAATTTCTAAATAAAAGAGAAGACACATAGATGAAAACTGATCTTACCTCAAAGATATGAATCCCAAACTATCAATGATCACCATGTAATGAAGGGGATATTGCTTTAGAGATTTAGGTAGGTTTTATTTTGATATAATGCATGATTATGTGGGGATTATAGTTAAAAATAACCACTATTCTTGTTGAAATTTTATATTTTTATAATTTTAGATTATGTTTTAGGGTTAGGCCACATAGTTTTAAAAACCATGAGAATAATGTATAGTGGATAGTACCCTTTAAAAACTATGTTAAATAGTTTCTTTTGAATTTATGAATGGTTTGGAAAACAATATTCAAGTTGTGGGATAGCCTCTATACCAAATAAAAAAACATTCACATGGTTTTCCTAGAGACTCTATTCATTAGACATACCATTCCCAAATAGTGTAAAAATACACTATAATCTATATATCTAAATCACACTATTATTAAAATGTTAGTCATAATAATGTTTTAAAACAATGTATCTATCATTTTTTCCATTAAGATCCTAATTTTCAACACCCATGTCCTAAAATCATTAATAACTCCAAAATATTTTGACTAAGCTCAAAATTATACATACCTATGACCCAAAAGTTAAATTAATCTTCCCAAGAAATAATATTTCCATCCCAAGAAAGTATCTAGATCATAAACCCCAAAATATATAAGGATATTACCACATTATCATGGTCTCATGCTCCCATGTCTCAGGTTTTTCTCTACCACGCTAATATATCACTCAATCTAATGGGATTGTCTTTCCACACATCACCTTATCCTATTGGTCGAATACCTTAACATTCATTTCCATCACTAATGTGTCTCTTTCAATATCAATACCCCCACTCAATAAAATGGTATATATATAAATGATACTTATTCATTTTGAAAACATGAAATAAATCATGGATAATAGTAAATTTATTATGCATGCCTAATTGGAAAGACACATTCATAAGTTAGTCCAGAATATCAAAGAGGACGACATAATATGCTGCTAAATTACACTGCTTCCTCAAAAAATATGTCTCAGACTAGGTGAAATAATAAGGATACATAGATAACCTATATTTAATAAAAAATGATGAAGACACCAATCAATATATAATTTCTAGTGAATCTATAAATTTTGTAAATTTTTTTTGATTAATTTTAGGATATCTATCTTATCCTAAAAAATAATTGATCCAGCTATGTACCATTCTACAATATATTACCAAAAAGTAGTAAAATATAAGTAATGTCATATAATCCATCAAATAGACCCATTTTTATTGAATCATTATAAGTATTTTATAATAAAATTCCACTAAGGATATATGTTTATCAAAAGATACACTAATGTCAAGAACACTTATCTGAATCATGTCTTCATGAATTTTGATGGAATTATTAGAATTACATCTATATGGGTATGATAATACATGTTCGAAATAAAATAAGAACCTATTGTGGATTTAACTCCACTCAAAAACTGGGATGTGATTTTAGGATTCCTATAAGAAAAAATTGTCGAGGTCACACCATAAATTCTGAAAACCTTCCAGACACAAAATTTCCAAAGATCCTCTACAATCATTGATTAGATGATATAAATGGAATGAATAGATTTAATTATTAGATTAATAATCACCCATTTCACATCCTTACCACTAATATTACATTTTTTCCTTATAAGAAAGTCCATGACTACCTCATCACATTTATATATAGGAATGGATAAAGGGTGTAGTAAAACAGTAGGACTTGAATATTCCACCTTAGTTCTCTGACAAGTAAGGATTCAGGAAAGAAAATACACAATTGATTATATAATTCCTGAAATCTAGTAATGTAATATAATGTCATGTAACATCTTGGTAGGTCTGGGGCTCATGAAATAATTATATTATTGTCCATCATCAATCAGTTTATATCTTAAGTATAACTGAATAACCATCGATATTCGGAAACAAAAAAACTATCAAGTGACTGAGACCACTCACTAGAGGTCTCCCACAATAATTTTTTATATTAAATCACTTCCAATCCCCATCCTCAGCCTATCCAGGTTGAATATAATCAAACAAAAATGATTCATGCCAAAGAAATCTAGTAACACCAGCCTTTCAGATCTCCCTTCATCGATGTATATCTCTAAAAATATGATAATAATGAACCATTATTCATTTGATTCCTTCACATATTGAGTTGTTATTTTTTAATCAATGAATATTATACAATTTTTCATTTTCCAGGGGTGTATAAAATATCAAAATCAATGGTCTAAAGGAACTCCTTCCAGTGACATTGTCTCATGCTTAAATACATATAATTGAAAATATACCTCATACACTTATTTTATCAATACAATGTAAACCTCCCCTCAAATAGGTAGTGGCACTATGTTTTAAGCAAATTAATTACTACAGCTAACACAAGATCATGATTGGGGTGGTTCTTCTCACGAGGGTGTAACTATTGAGAGACAGAAACTACTTCTAATCTATCCTATATTATAAAAAAATAAAAACATGTACATGATGGGTCACAGTGGTCATGACCCAACCCAACAGGGCTCGAGTTTCAACTACCCCAAGCCTACCTCTATAGGCCTTGGGCTAAAGACATGCACTAAAAGGAATAATTAATATTGCCGGCCTTTGTCTAGTGTACCTGTATGCATGGACCCAACTATATCTATGTAGACATGAATATGAATAATAAAAAAAGATAAAGCATCAAATGAATAAAATGTGCTTGTAAAATCTCTAGGGAACACAAGAGTACGACATTATAAACTAAAAAGGAAAATATAAAAATACATGGACAACTATAAATATGTCACCACCTAAAAAATGTAAAAGTAAATGCTGAGATAACACAACTATATATTCCCAATCCTGACCATCGTACACATTCAACTTCTTTGAGTTATCCCTATTCTCCCCTATAATCACCACTGAACTATCCGTTTTCTACATAATATACGAAATGTGTGGGAAAATCCTATACAAGAGTGAGTATATAAAAACCTAGTGGGATTCAGTGGACTTTGAATGTGTAGTAAAAGACACGATAATAATAGATAGTTCAACCCATAATAATAGAGTAAAAAAATACAAAAAACATTGATATATATATATATATATATTCACAAAAGAAACCCAAACAAGAGAGAAAGGGGATCTCCATCACATAACCCATTCCAATAAATGAGTCTTCAATAAGTTCCAAGGTTCCATAAATGATGCCCAACATCTCATGTGTCTTTACATAGGTGTAACTGTGTGGAGGACCTAAATATTGCCACTATGCTACACTGTTGAGGGGGAACAATATATAGATAGAGAACCCACTCCTAATTGAGTTAGGGGGTTCCAATCTATATAAGGAGGACCTGCACATTATCCGATAGAGGGTACCAATCAGTAGATATGGTACCACACCCTAATTCTATAGGGTGGTACTAATAAGAAGATAGAGGCCCATGCCCTTATTCTATAGGGGTAACATTTAGTAGATATAAGACAATTTCCCTGATCCTATATGGGGTACCACTCAGTAGATAGAGGAGTCACACCCTAATTCCATAGGTGGTACCACTCAGTAGAAAGAGGATCTATGCCCTAATTCCATAGGGGGTATCACTCAGTTGATATTGGACCTAAATCTAAATTCCATGGGGGGGGTACCACTCAGTAGATAGAGGATCCATACCATAATACCATAGGGTTAACCACTTAGTAGATATAAAACACACACACTAAATATATATGGTGTAAAACATAGTATTTTGGGACCTGTACTTGAGTCTGTCAGGGGGTACAACTCTAATGATCCTGCCTGATCATTACCATCATTAAGTGATGCCTAAAGAAGAATCATACTTGGAACATATTTAATTATATATAAAAATATTCCTTTAAGGAAAATATCATATTATATATGGAATGAAACTCAGGAAAATCTACTCGTAGGAAAAAATCTGAGTCTAAGAAAAAGATATATGAGAGGTATAAGTTCCCTATAAAATGTGGGTATGCAAGGTGTAAAGGGACCCACACAGCTTGTGGTCCTACCCTGATACCTATTTTTGTCCCTTCTAGTACACATTATACTACCCATATATCTTTACATGGAATATAAGGGGACTAAACGATTCACCTCAACCACACAAGGTCCTACCCATGTTCCTGGCCGTGTTCATGTACCATGGCTATGTCCGAGTACACTGGATGTGTGTCTGGACATACCCCTTTCTGTGTACACCTAGATTACAAGCTTGGTCTCCCACATCAAGTTACATGGAATGCGTGGGTCCCACATATCTTATGATATCTAACTCTCCCCAAAACCCTATCCACTTCTTCCAGGGGCTACATGCCATGTGTTTTCTATACTATACAGTGTGTAGTCATGTGTTTCGTAGAAAGTCCATATGTGCTCTATGAAATCCTATTCCATACCCCTCACCATAAATATATCCATTATAACACATGAAAATAGTGTGAAGATCCTTTAGCCATCAAATTTAGCTGTTCAGTGGCCAAAAATCATATTCTGATCCATCAATCAAAGCCAATACAAACGTTCCGTCACTTATGGAACCCCTCGCTACCATACTAGATCTCAAAATACATATTAGAAACAAAAAAATTCCATAAAAATAATTATTAATCCAATGATCTCCAAACCATTCATCACTTGTGAATCTGCCAAAAAAATAGGGGTGTGATCATTCTTGGACCCAATGGGAAATAGTCAATTCGTGACCCCATGGTCCAATGATGAAGAGCACAATGAATGGTTGGGAGAAAAGAACGAGAATAGGGGTGCATCAAAATTTGGACAAATTTTCATGAAAAAGGAACTCTGTTAGGGAAATTCGAGGTGGAAAAATCATGGAACAATGGGGATAAAACAAATAATATAATCAATATAATTTTACAGGGGATCATGCAAAGGTTTCAAGAATCACAGATCAATAAGAAGATTAATAATCCATACATAAATAGTTTAATCATTAGGGAAAAAACCAAAATTGAAGAATTCGAACTAGATTTGGATTGTTTTTTTGATGAAGAATGCACTATAAAATTATAGTGGAAGGTCTGTTGCATTCACTACACCTCATTTTTTCTTAATTGGAGGCTCTTTGTCATCTCATCATGATTCACCAATGAAGATTGTTGAATCATCCTTAAAAAATCATAGGGTCATGTAGCTAACCCTAGATATATTCCACAACAACATATTTATAATGGATTTATTTTATATAATTAAAATTAAAATAAAAAATTCATTAATAATTTAATTAAAATACACACGCAAATAGTCACTCTATCTGAACACCCTACGCCGACAAAATTTAGGTCGCACTTAGGGAAAAACTCACATTTTAGATACAAACATGTCTCTGATTTTATATCCAAGAATCTATTTAATATTCATACCCTTTTTCTTGAAAAACTATGTTCCATATACAATATATTTAATATTTTTATAAAACTAATTTTCGGAACATCGAACCTCAGAATCGTGTGCCTTCTCAATGACAAGCACTGAAAATAATTATATATACATTTAGAGTATTTCAAAGAAAAAATTGGCTCTACCTTATTAACCCCTTCAATATTTTTTTTCATTGAATAGAAAATCTTAATAAAAATTATGGGATATTGAGACCACATATAGATCTCCTACACCAAGTAGGTCTCTGGATTGTTCCCATGCTACAACAATACACAAACCAAGGGAATGGTCCATCTACATAGGATCATATCCTGGAAATCCTCAGTCACCACTCGGTGATCCATAAAAGTGACTCTATCCTCGATGTCTGGTATCTCTAGTCAGTGATGTGTGTGAAGTCATGCATGTATCTCCTTAGTTGCAACATGTGGAAGATATCATGCACCCGCTCCAACTATGGGGGTATGGTGAGGCATTAATTAGCCATGTAAACCCTATATGTGATCTCAAACTACTTGGTGATCCTTGAGGATATCTTTCCTCCTCTAATAAATCTCTAAAATAATCATCTCTGGGAGACTCTTAGGAAAAAGTGGTCTCCCTCCTTGAACTCCATGGGCCTATAATGTCGATCTTAATAATATTTATACCTTCACTGAGTAGTCCTCATCCACTTTGTAGATGACCTAGAATTTCCCTATCATATCCTTCACCATCTTTGGCTGGAAAATAGATTCCTTTACAATATCAGTATTTCATAAGGGTGACTTATAGAGTCTCCCATACATGGCCTTAAATGTTTCCATGCCAACAGCAGTGTGGTATTTATTATTGTACACAAAGTCGACCAATTGAATGTGATCCTCCCAACAATGAAAAAATTGGTCCTCCAATATTTATGGGAGTGATGGGATGTACTCATCCTTATTTAAGTCTTGAATGTATCTTATAGGAATCTCCCCAATCATGACATGAACTACAAATCATGGTTAGATACAATCATAGAGGGAACCCCATTATGAAAAATGATCACACATACACACAACTACCTAAAAATCTCCACTGAACTAAACTCCCTTATCGAAAAGAAGTGCACTAAATTCATGAGTTGACCAACTATCGCCCAGATGGAATAATGGCCTCTTTCTATATCTGGAATCCCTATCACAAAGTCTATGGATATTATATCCCATTTAGACTCTAGGATCTCAAGGGAATAAAACAAAACTATCAGAACCTGGTGGTCATCCATCACCTACTGACTGGTGGGACTCCAAGAGATGGGGTCAACCATGCTTCAACTCATTCCATTCTTCCAAAACTATCACTGAAGGCCTCTTTATATCTTCCCTACATCAAGATTTACATCTAAAGGTGAAGTGTGAAACTATCTAATCGCATTCTCCCGTAGCATGACTAGGATGACCATACATCCCTAGAAAATGATTACCTGATGACCTTCTTTATAACATCCATATAGTGAATATACTAAGGATATATGGTCTTGTGAGACCTCATAGTAGATGTCTCCCAAATGAGACTCTCTCAAATTCTGGATGAGTGGAGGATTTAACACAATCAACTGAAGAAAAGATACAACATCATCCTCAAACAGGGCCAGATGCAAAGAATCCAACTGCTTTGATTCCTCCTACACCAAACGATCTTAGGAATTTCTAATAAGGGAATATTCCCCCACATTTCCCTTCCCCAGGGAATATTATTTTTTAAATTAATAGTCATATAAGTACTCTAACAAGTACCTATATCTCAGATTTATGTCTCTTTTTGTGAAGACCTACCTAGAACACTAATGGTTTAAGTAAATAGAAAAGTGATCTCCCGGAAGATAGTTCCTCCACATCCTCAAAGAGATGACTACCAATAACATCTCTAGATCATGAGATACATAATCATGCTCATGGGGTCTCAAATTACTTGACCCATATGTTATAACTAATTTTCATTACAGCAACATGCATCTGATACCATCTTTTTAGGCATCATAATATGCTATATACTCTATTCCCTCCATTGGTAGTCACAAAATAAGAGTACTTATCAGCCGGAACCTCAACTCCTTGAAGACTGTCTATTGAAACTCAATCCAAGTAAAAGGCTACCATTTCCATATCAGTGCAGTCAAATGGGATTAAATCCAATAGATGTATACCACAAGCCTCTTATAGTACCACTCTAGGAAAATAATTATGTGCAAACCTAAAATGATCAAGAGTGGTTACCATGAAATAATTGTGTCAATATTTTCTAGGTCCATATCTAATCCATTATTTGAATTTTCATTCCCTAGATCATGAACCCCATGGATATAAATGTGGAACTTTGAGCGATTACTATAAATTTGGTACTTATGAAGAAAATGTAGGTTCAACCTCAATAGCTATGCATGCTACTCCTATAATACATAATAAAAAATTATGTAGTCAATGAAGATTAAAACAAATGATACATGTATGGATAGAATATCTAGTTCATAAAATTCACAAAAACAGTGGTGGAATTCATCATACCTAATGGAATTACTCGGAACTCATAGTGTCTGTAGTGAAAATAGAATTCCAACTTCATAATATCAACCCTCTGAACTATCAAGTAGTGGTAGCTGGACCAAAGATCAATTTTTGAGAATCATATCCCACCTCACAATTGTTCAAAGAGGTCATCAATACTATAAGTGGTTTTTTTAATTTTTCATGGCCTAGTTAAGGTAATTATAATACACAAAAACATGAAATCTCCCATCCGTCTTTTTCGTGAACAACACTGAATTTTCATACGGGGAAACACTAGGTCTGATAAAACACATCTCTCAAATGTACTCTAACTATAACCACATATCCTAGAGGTCAATAGGGGCCATCTAATATGACTTATAAGATAGAAAACTAGTCTCAGGATGCACGTTGATAAAAAATTTCATCTCTCACCTCAAAGGTAGTCCCAGGATTCCCTTAGAGAATACGTACATAAAATCCAAAATGATTTAACAAATCCAGATGACTAAAGAGACATCTATGAAAATAAATATAATTGATAAATAATGGGTAATGTGATGAATAATACTTCTCCCAAAACCCACTCATCCCTTTATGATATATCTCTCACAAATAATGGAGAATCTCCTCCCATCAGTGTGGAGGCATCTAAATCCTTTACAGTGATAATCAATATGGTATCAGACCATATAGAACAAATTTATACCCACGATGATGTCATAAAGTCTCATCATGAATACCAAAAGGTCCCATAAGAACGTTTCAACACCAAGTGATATCTCAAATTTCCATCAAATAAAAGTTACATAAGAAGTGTTCCCTAAAAAACCTCAAGTAAAATCTGCTAGGATAAATCCTCAATTGGGAGATCCAACATTCACAAAAAGTGTAAAGATATGAAGGAATTACTCACAATTTTGTATACTAGAAATGGGGAAAGATTATAATAAACAAATATTATACCTCTAATCATATCATGTGACATTTTTTCATACTCCTCCATAGAAGTTGTCCATGACCCCTACCACAAGCTATCTGAACTTGACATGGGACACCTGGTGGTGGTGGTGGAAGAAGATCATAATTTTGTACATAAACCATAACTCCAGCCCCTAGATCACCATAGACTCCTCTTCCAGCTCCACCACCCATCGCATGCATAGAGCCTCCAATATTCGGGATGCCCTATTCTCCTATGCGGTCTATATGCTGCATGACCACATGTATGAGTTTTGTCATTAGGAGGTATCTTATGCTGACATATTTCCCTCTAGAACCTTCTAGTTTCTATAGATGACTCATTCCCATGACACCCAATATTATCTTCAAATTCATATCATCCCCTTAATAGGATTATATCCATAAATAGAACCCACTCCAAAACTATGGAATAACTAACAATGCATAGGGGCACCACAGTAGGATGAATTCCTATATAGTTACCCTTATAAAACTCTCACATTTAGGTGTATACATATCAAATAATATCAAGTGAGTACCATGTAAAGTCTGTGAAGCTTAAAAAATACTCATCCAATATCATCCATAATTATTTTCACTCAATAATATATAGAATCTGAAATAAGCACAATCATGAGGGGAAATACTCATCCTGAAACCACTGATAGAAGTCATACCATGAGAGTGTCAACTCCTCATGAATCTATGTAACTTGGATCCACCATCACCCTACTGATCCATTAAAAAGGATAGATTACAGTGAAAACACCAAAATAGTTGGCTTTTGTATAATATTGAAAGCTCATATAACCAATTCTAGCCAATCCTCTAACTCTTAGGGATCTGTATCACTGCTGAACCTTAGTGACCTTTGGAACTAGAACTCATGGAGTTAATTAAGTTTGCACAAATCCTTATCATGCTCTGTAGGTATTATGTACTGCTTGATAAGTGGGGGTTATTAAATATATCCACCCATAAGAAAAATCTACTGGGGTATCCCATGAACTGAGGCCTCATCACTCATCATATTTCCATAACGATCCATAATCTGTAATCTTGATGTAGGTCTTCACAGAGGAATCCTGAAAATTTTATCAAGGACTTCCATGGTCATATGAGAATATATATATATGAGTATATGACTCTTGAAGTTCAGTAAAATGACTCTGTCCTATTTGATTCATGTACCATTTATCACATCAAATAATTTCTTGGTATGTAGAGTTGATAATAAGATAGTAAGAGTCCGGATGAATAGATATGTCGTCTGCCCGCACGAACACGGGGTTCCTTGTCTTGAAAGATGGTCTTGAAATAATTTAAAATTTTTTCCCTAAATCTAAAAAAATCCTCATATGGGAAATAAATCCAAACTCTGTCCCAAGGAATGAATATCTCTGATACTAATTTTTCATGGCCTGACCCGACAGAACTAATGATACCACTACCCCAACCCCTCTTATATAGGATAGGGTCTGATGACTAGCACTAAAATGAATAACTAATATTAGAGGCATATTCTTAGTGTACCTATAAACATGAACCCATCCATATGTATACATAAGTTCATAAGAATAATAATAAAAGATTCAATATCAAGAGAATAAATCATTCATGTAAAATTGATAAGTAATAAAAGAGTATGATAGTGTAAACTGAAAAGGAAAAGAGTAAAATATATTACTAACTATAAATATATCCCTACCTAAAAAAACTAGAAAATTAAATGATGAGAGATCCCAACACCTGATTAGAAATCCCGACGACAGTATATGAAATGCACTAGGGTTTCACTATGCTCCTCTGTAATCACCACCAACTTGTCATTCGTCTGTATAAGAAATGATACATGCAAGAAAATCCCATGTAGGAATGAGTATATATATACCAAATAATATTCCTCAAAATATGATGGGGGAGTATTAAGGGACACAATTGTAATAAAAAAATCAACCCATAGGAATAGAGTAACAGAATCCAAAAACATGGACACATAAATATATTTTCTCACAAAAAAAAACCCAAATCATAGGGAAATGGGGTATCTATATCACATTATATCATAAGAAAAGAGTTTTACTTCACTACCAAGGGTCCATCAATGATTCCCAAAATCACATATGTTTTTCCATAAAATTAACCGTGGGGAGTACCAACACCTCACCACTATGTCGTACAGTAGAGGGGGAACAATCTCCAGACATAGGATGCACTCCCTAGTGCACCAGGGGGATTTAGTCAACATAAAAGGACCTTAACCCTACCTAATAGGGGTACCACTCAGTAGATAGAGGAATAGATCCATAATTCTATAATAAGGTACCATTCAGTAGATAGAGGGCCCATTCCCTAATTCTATATATGTGTTCCCCTCAATAGAAAGCGGACCCACACCGTAATGTTATTGGGGGGGGGGGGGTAACACTTAGTAGATAGGGGAACCACATACTACTTCTATAGGGGGTAAGAATTAATATATTGAGGTACCATTCCCTAATTCCATAGGGGGTACCACTTAGTAGATTGGGGAAATATTCCCTAATAACATAGAGGGGAGCCAATTAGTAGATAGAGGACATTCTCCCTAATTTCATGGGGGGGGGTGTACAACTTAGTAGGTGGAGGAATGATCCCTAGTCCAATAGGGGGTACCAATATAATGATCTGGTCCAATCATTACCATCTTCAAGAACTACATAGAGAATCATCACAACTGGAACATATCTAAAATTATCTCAAATTCCATAAAAAATGCTACCAAAAAATTTTATGTGGAAAAAATCTTAGTATAGGATACTCACGGGCCAAAATAAGAGTCCAAAATAGGAGATATGAGATGTATATGTTTTATAAATATTTGGGTACATGACATGTAATGGGACCCACATTCTGTGTGGTACTACCCTACTTCCTTGTCATGTCCCTGCCAGTACGTGACTTGCTGATCATGTGCCCCTACATGACATGTAATTGGACTACATGAAATTCCTCACTCTCTTGGGTTCCTTCCCTATGCTCATGGGTTTTTGTGTGTACATTGTTCGTGTCTATGTACATTATTCAGGTTCTCAATCATTCCAATGTCTATGTAATCTCAGAGTACACACCAGGTTACCAACATTGAGTCACATGGTGTGTGGGGGTCCCACACAATGTGTGATATTTTAATCACCATGAATCCAAATCCTCTGCCGCAACCAGGGGTCTACACATTGCATGTTATTCATACTACATTTTGTAGGAGACCTTTTCACAAAAAGTTCAGATATGCTATGAGTATTCCTATTTTTCACCCATTTTCCACAAAACGTTTTAATCAATCATATGATCATTTAAACTTTTAGATCATGTGAGCCATATATTTGAAGGTTTGATCATGCTTATTCCCACCCTACAATAATCGAATCATGACCATGTGGTCCGACAATAAATAAACGAAGAAATTTTGAGAGAAAATCAATAGAAAAATGGTAATATATTCATGAGACACGTGTTCTTTGATAGAAAACTAGATCAGGGATAGCTGGTGTGATGAAATCATGTCAAAATGGGGTTAAAAAAATAAATAATCAATTTAATATGATAAGGAATCGTGAGAAGGGTTTAAGAATTTAATATCAAATAGAAGATTGATAATCCATTATTAAAAAGTATAATCAAGAGGGAGAAAAAAATTGATGAGTCCTACCTAAATTTGGATTTTTCTTTGATGATTAATGCATTCTCCAATGAATTATGAAGTTTTGTTGTGTCCATTCTACCTTAATATTCCTTGATTGAGAAGATCTTTGTCATCTAATCTCGATTCTACAAAGAAAGATGGTGGAATCCTCCTCAAAATGATCCAAGGTCATAGTGATAACCCTGTATATACTCCATAATATAATATTTATAGATGATTTATTTTTGGGAAATTTAAATTAATTAATTAAATTAATTAATTAATTAAATTTAAATACATCTGTCAATGGTCACTCTATCCCAACGCCCCACATCAACAATCTTTAGGTCATGCCTAGGGTAAACCTCATTCTCTGAATTCAACCGTGATATTAATTTTTTGATCTGATATTCCATTTTGGAGTTATCCCATTTTTATTTAAAAAGTATACTCATGAAATATACAATATATTTAAAAAAAATTAAAAATTAATTCCTGGAACACCGGGCCTCAAATTCTTGCGTCGTCCCAGCACCTGGATCCAAAAATATTTTTAGATAGATTTCAAATTATTACAAGAAAAATTTCATTAAATAGTAAACATATTAAAATTAACTCATATAATGAAGAATCAGAACTAGATATGAAGTTATCCTTACTTTCAACTTAACAAAATATCTCTGACACTAATTAGTCTAAAGAAACTTCACACCCGTACGAGCTAACTCTATCCTTGGGGATGTAAGATTGGAGAAGTCCTAAAAAATAATATATAATAAATTTATAATACCAAGAAAATATGTATCTAAAAAACATTATTATTATAGTCCCAATACATGACCTCCTGAATCTTTTCAATATCCACTAAGACACCCTTCTCAGCTATAACATGGCCTAAAAATTTTGACGATTGAATCCAGAACTAAAATTTTTATATCTTACAATATCGATGATATTAATTCGAGATTACAAGATTGATATTGAAATTATTAGCATGATTTGGATCCAATATGGAATAAATAAAAATATCATTCATGATGATAACTATGAAAGAATACAAGAACTATTGGATGATGAGATCCATTAAATCTATAAAAACATCATAGTTTCTGTATGGAAAAATTACATAAATATGTATTCATAATTACTATATATTATCCTAAATGACATAATAGGAATAAAAAACACTTAGAACCATAACTTATGGTACTCTCATATAAGATCAATTTTCAAAAACCACTAGGATCCCTTAATCCAATAAAAAATGTAATAAATCAAAAGAATTATATGTTTTTTCTTAATTATCGAATGTTTGAGCTTTTAATAATCAATAAAATATCAAAGACTCCAATATTTCTTCTTTTCAAAGAGAACTGGTGATGGATAAGGTGAAACCTATATGTAAATAAATCCCTTAGCCTTGAGATCCACTTTTGAATTATTTCAATTTACAGTGTTCTATTTGAAATAATGGTAATGAAATGGGTATCATCCCTATATTGAAGTATATATAAATCTAAACATCCTTATGTGGTGAAAAACCATAGAAATCATCATGAAAAACAACAGGATACTCAGTCATCATTGCTGTAAAAGGGACACTAAGATGTGGATCAACACCATCATGAAATGTATTTGGAAACTAGTATGAGATCATTTTAGCACTAGGGCTAACAGGACGTACTGTCCACAATATAGGATCCCCCTCTCCCTAAAATTCATTAGTGACTCTATTAAAATAGTGAATCTCTACACTATTATTATAGAAATCAATCTGGAATTTATACCAAATAATATAATCCCTGCCAATGATTATATAAAATATTTCATAATAATGAACAAAAAAGTCCAATAGAGTTTTGTGGCCAGCAATCATCACCCAACATTTTGGAAATTTAAATACCCAGTCTTAATTATTGTTCAATAGAGTGAAATGTGTTATTATAAAGGGAATAAGCTCTAAACATAAGCCTAAATAATTTGTTATACTGTATAAGATAATGGAATGAGTATCACCAATATAAAAAAAGTATAATTATTTAAGATGCAATAAAAATCATAACTATCATGGTATCTGATCTTACCTTTAACTCCAATTGAAAATTATATTATGTATACATATGTTCTTTATCATCATTACCTTTTATCTCTACCTGATTTTCACCCTTAGAATGAGGATGAGATCATACCCATTCTTATATGTTATAAATTAAATGAAATCCCCAGATGAAGGTGAATTCATCTCTACTCCCCTAGTATTATTTCTCAATGTAATGATAAATATGGCTAGATTTATCAGATGATTTATACTCTATGCGTACTTACTTATAATAAGTTTTCAGCCCTTTCTCCCACATACGTAATTAAACAATTAACACTAACATGATATATATTGGACATTCCTTCCAAAACCATGGTGCTAGTCACTCCACTTTCTCTTATGAACTTAATTTTAAATCTATATACCTCATACTATCATTATTTCTATGAAGAGATCTATCATCCCAACTATGTATATCTTAATCATTGATTCCTTTCCCATAACCACTAAGAAGATGGATAGGAACATATGAATTAGTATAGACTGATTATCTACCCTCAAATCAATTTTTTTCTTTTGTCCCTTGAGAGATTTCTTGGAAACAAGTTCTTGAGATAGACGAATGAACATGAAAAAATGAGCAGCATGCTTCATGATAGAATGATATCCCAACCCTGATTTAATGAACTCTTAATCCTTAAAATCCCTTAATTTATTAGGATAGAACTTTTTATTGAATTATTTCATGATCTTAGTGCATGTGATATCTTATTGTCGCATGGATTTCATAATATATTCCCACCAATTCCTTCTTAACCCTTCTAGTATATATGTGGTGATGGTAACCATGGAGTATTCTATATATTTTACATAGTAGAAAATATTTCCAATTATCTTAGTCTATTCCTCTGATTCTTGGGGTACCTTGTTACAGGGAATGATTGGTGGATGTTTCATAGTAAATTCTGAAGCATAGCCACCCATAATCCAGATTCAACCATGGTGACATTTCTTATTTTCTTTATTGTTTAGACTATGATTTCCACCAATACTGAGCCAATAATATGATTTACCTACATATATATATCTTTAGTTTCATCTCTAGTATTAATATATTTTATTCCTATAGAATCCAGAAATCTATAAAATTAGAGGAAAAAACCATTTAGTACTGAATAATATTTCATTATCATAAATTGAATTTATAAAACATAAGTAATAAAAGAAACAAAAAATACAACAAACGATATTGGGAAAGCCCATACATCCCATGGTAACTTCGAGTTCATTATGAAAGTGATCTTGCTAGACACACTCCCATAATAACACGCATGTTCTGATAGTCCAACCTCCAATCCATCAACAACTCCCAAACACCAGAGAGTGATATATAAGAACAAGCATAGGATTTCATCATAACCACACCCTTAGATACCAATTTGTGACAAACCAATCCAGGTCAACACATAATTTCACCCAAATTATCCCTATTCAAGGATTTTAACACATTTCTGATCACCATGGGCTAGAAAAAAAGACCAACGTATCATAGAATGAAATGTGTGAATGACTTCACACTATACATACATATCAAAATATAGAAAAAAATATAGTTTATTATTTGACATAAATAATAAATCATATTTCAAATAATAAAAACTAAAAGGAAAGAACTAAAATATGGTTGATATAGTCTAAATGAAGAATAAAATGACCAACCAGAACATTGAACCTATAACTAATCTATTGGTCCATCATCATGTGAATTTATGTCACCACTTTCCAAACAAAAAAGAGAAGAAACTTATTTTAGGGTAGATATAATCTATATTAAACTCATTAATTTACATGTATTCTAAAATAACAAGTCTAAAAATACCCAATTGTAAAAGTATGGTGTGATCACTAAAGTTCAATAGGATACCATCAATGAATCAATACAATGTATATCAGCATAAATATGTAATTTATTATTCAAAACTAGTGTTTCAAAATATTTCATAATGATATCATTTTTAATAAAAATTATTCCATTGAAAACATCATTTTATTTTATTTCAAAATATTTCCATATTAAATAAATCATTAGTATATGAAAAAAAATATCCATGGTGAATAATCAGTGGTAATAACCATGTTTTCATTCATCCATAAACCAAGAGGAAAGATAATTCCAAATATATATCCATCTAAATAATCCAAAAGTAGTAAGAGGAAAATCCCAACAGAATAGTGCACACAACCAAGACTCTCACGGAAAAACTAGCTGATATAGGCGAATTGTAATGTCTGGGAACATTAGTTCCCATGAAATTCTACCCACTAGAAATCATGACATCGTGATAACCTACCCCTGTGATAGATTAACGCACCAAGGATTATAAATGTTATGTTTTCCATAATAGCCCAATATCTTCTTAATGTTGTATTACTTCATAATTTTATTTTATAAACGAAATATATGTTTCATACTCATATTATAAGGAAAAAATTACATTTACATATACGAAAATCATTTCTAAAGTCAAACCCTCCATTGAGGAATCTCATCGATCACATCATGTGAATCAAAATGGGTGTTAAAAAATCATTTTTATAACACACCTCCATAGATATTAATCATTAATTTCACCTATCATGGATTTGAAATCATCAATTTCATAAATTAAAACCAAAGTAAACAATAATAACCCTATTAATGACATTGGAATTACTGTTAGATAGAGACACCTACTTCAAGAATGAGTAAAACCTCGATGCCTTCTAAATTGGTGATGGGAAATGAATAGATCGGGTCCTTAAAAATTATACACAATATACACAACATTTAATCCCCATAAAATGATCTATATAAAGTATCCATATACACTTAGGGTTTAATTGAGATAGATTATTGGGATATCGATAAAAGAAATTGAGAAACTAGAGGAAACTGTGATGAAAATTACACTTACCTAATAGAGATCCACCCAAAACGTTCAAGGATCACCATGAGTTAAGGGGAAATTTATCTAGAGAATAATGTATGGGATAGTTTGAGCTAACAAGTGTTTATAATATGATTATAATTAAAAAACCAAGGAATTCAATGTAATCTACCCTTATTGGAATTTTAAATCAGTTCTTATAATAAGGTTGTGTGTTTTTAAAAACCATGGTCTAACCATGTGGTGGAAACATACCATTAAAAACCAAGTCAGATAATTTTTTGGGAATATACACATGGATTTGAAAACCATGATCAGGCTCTAGGGTATTCTCCAGACCAAATCCCAAACATCTTCATGTTTTTTCTGGAGACAATCATGGGGAGACAAACCATGCTCAAACTGTGAAAACTTCCACTATAATCCACACAACCATATCACAAGGTTACAATATTGTCACTCCTAACCATGTACACACACTATTTTTTATGCCTACTTTCCATGAAACTCAAAATTTCCCACCCGAACCCTCAGATGAATATAAAACCTCAAATGAGATAGTCCAAGATCAAAAATATACATTTGTGTGACCCAATGGGTGTCATAAAAAGTGTCATACAAATTTGATGAAAGGAACATAGGACTTCTAGGTTCTTACAATTACCATGGAGTAAACTAATGATCCAAATGTTACCATAATTCCATTTACAGTATACAAGGTGACATCTTCACTATCATATTCTTCTAGGAGTCGATGTAATCATTTTCAGTGGAACAATGAATAGGAAGAAATATCCCTTTTAGGAATCTAATACAGTATAGAATCATATATTATTTCTTCACCCATCATTATAAGGGGGAACCATGAAAATAAATGTAATTTTTATATAATGAAGTATTGTGATGAAACTTATTTAATTTCACCCAAATAAAAATCTCCATTTCTGATGAGTATGGGTTATATGAACTTGTTTACCCCCATCAATAATTGTAGAGCAGGATAAAAACTAGGGAAGATGAGGTTATGGTGGATCTTAATATTTATGAGTATCATTTATTAAATTAATGCTTGAATTTGAGTTTTGAAGAAGTTTTATTTAGTGAAATCAAAGAGAAAAATATTTTGATCTTGATTTTTGTAGGGTTCATTCCAATCTGATATAGCATATAGTCTAATTATCATATAGTCATTTTTTTGATCAATTTGAATATGTGCGGAAGTGAGTGAAACATAAACCCTGAATCACATAGACACCTATCAATATTGATAAAGTAAAAGTCCAAATAACATAGATAACTTTATCCCCCATGATTTAAACATGGGGTAACATTATATTTGGAATCATAATCTATTGTGTTATATTATTTACATTTATAATTATCTCTCTATTTTCCCATCTAGAAATTGATTAATGGATTCTCTCTCTATATTTAAATTAAATATGGATTCCCTTATTTATTACCTTTTAAGTCCTCAATATTTCAAGTATTATCTATCTAAATCTCGATATACCTTTCATTGACATGTTATATTGAGTTTTATATGATCATTTCATTCATAAAACATGATCGGTATAGTCTAATATAAGGGAAAATTAGTCCCTTTTAAGTATCATTAAATCATAGTGATATATATGATTATCAATTCATAGTTGATAATAGTTCTAGAATCAATACCATAAATATTCATAATCAATAATATCTAGGCTATAGTAAATATAAATTATCTCCCTATATCCTAGAAAATAATGGTTCTGATAAGAGTGGGTAGAGTCCACTCTAGGGGATATAACTAAGACCCCAATTTTGATATATTGTGTCTTGTTCAATTATCGTGGTTATTTATCAAGACATGGATTTAAATTTATTTCTACAAAATCCCTAGAACCATGTGTACACATTAGTTCCATCATCATAGCACCTATTCTTGAAATATAATATTGATCTTCATGTCAAAATAAAATTTAGTGGGTGTCCCTCTTTGGAATATAGTAAATCTTAGTACATAGAAACCTATTACTACAAAAGTGAGAGGAAATATCTAATGGAAAGTAATTCATCACATATTTCCACTTCTAATGGCCAAATAATAACCCATGTCAGTCAATGAAGTAAACACTACTATGGTTTTGTGTTTCACATCATCAAAACTGATGTTCCACTTTTTGATTTGAAAAAACATAGAGTTTTATTGGCTGATGATGTAAACCAGAAAATATATTCCATCTCATATAATTTTAAAGAAGATATTTCCATTGTGAATCCACCATCAATAAATGAAAATGAATTTGTGTCATACAAGAATATTAATATGTCCATTGACTAAAGTGATACACACTAGTGAAGAAAAAGTTTTATACAATAGTTATTTATTAGTTTTTATGTTTGTTTTTGGTCGATGTTATTACAGAAGAAGTTATAAATATTGTTTTTTACGTAGGTTATTTTAAAACCAACATAAAAAACAAAAAAAATGAAGTGTTTTTCACGTCAGTTACTCAAAAACTGATGTGGAAATTGGTTTGGAGTCATGATGTATTATGTCAGTTATTTAAAAACCAACATTGTATATACTTTATCACATCAGTTATTGTATAAACGATTTGATAAAGCAGTCTTCCAAGAAGTTTTCCACGTCTGTTAAATAATAACCGATGTAAAAAACTGTTCCTTTCAATTTATTTTTCGGTTATGAAATAAACAACGTTAAAATTAATCTCGGAGCATTTTTTACATCGGTTATAAAATAAACGACATAAAATTTTTTTTTTTAATTAAACTGTTCAACCACAATTATGCCCAGCAAAAAGAATACATAAAACAAAATAAAAACATACCGACCCCCCCCCACCCCACCTGGAAAGCCGCCGACACCCTTGGAAACCCCCACCCCACTAGATACACCCCCACACCCCTAGACTTCCCCCACCCACCTAGAATACCCCCACACCCATGGACACCCCCACAAATATTCCCAGCCAAAAGAATACCTTAAACCGAAAACAGACCAACCCCCCCCCCCACACCTGGCAGCCCCCCACACGCCTTGACACCCCCACCCCACTAGACACCCCCCACACCACTGGACTTCCCCCACCCTCCTAGACAACCCCCACACCCCTGGACACCCCCACAATAATGCTCAGTCAAAAGAATACTTGAAACAAAAAAAAACAAAAACAAACCAAAAACCCCACCCCCTAGACATCCCACCCCACCCCTGGAAAACCCTCCCACACCCCTCAAACCCACCACACCACTAAATAGTCTACACACAACCCTGGACACCCCCACCCTTCTAGGTAACCCCCACCCCCTGGGACAGCCCTCCCACCCTCTTGGACACCCCACCCCCATAGACCCCGTAGAAACCCCCACACACCCCTGGAAACCCCTCCCACACCTCTAGAAACCCCCCACACCCCTGGACACCCCCTGAACTGACCCCACCCTCATGGACACCCTGGGCACCCCAACCCCACTGGAAAGCCCCCCCCCCCCCACCACCACTTTAAATCCCCCACCCCACTAGACAACCATCCTCACACCCCTAGATAGCCCTCCAAAAACCCTTGAAACCCCCACACCACTGGACACCCCCTAGACCGCCCTCCCACCCTCTTGGACACCCCCACCCCACTTCACATCCCTCCCCCACCCCTTGGATAGCCCTCCCACACCCCTGTAAACCCCCCAACCCCACAAAAGAGCCTACCCCCAACCCTAAACACCCCCACCCTCCTAGACAGCCCCACCCCCTAGACAGGCCCCCACCCTCCTGTACACCCCCACCCCCATGGACACCCTGGACACCCTCCCACACCCTTGGAAACCCCTCCCACACCTCTAAAAACCCCCACAACCCTGGACACACCTATTTTCCCCCACCCTCATGGACACCCTAGACACCCCCACCCCATTAGACAGCCCTCCCACACCACTGGAAATCCCCCACCCTAATGGAAAGCCATCCCCCATCCCTGGACAGCCCTCCCACACACCTAGAAACACCCCACACCCTTGGACACCCCTGGACTGCCCCAACCCTCATGGATACCCTGGACACCCCCACCCCCTAGACCACCCTCCCCCACCACTGGATAGCCCTCCCACACCCCTGAACCCCACACCCACCCAAATAAATAGCATGCAGACAACACTAGACACCCCCACCCTCCTAAACATCCCCCACCCCTGGACACCCCTCCCAAACCACTAGAACCCCCACAACCCTGGACACCCCCTGGACTGCCCCCACCATCATGGAAAACCTTGACACCCCCATCCCACTAGAAAACTCTCCCACACCCCTGAAAAGCCACCACCCCACTGGATTGCCCTCCCCACACCCCTGGACAGCTCTCCCACACCGCTAGAAACCCCCACACCCCTGGACACCCCCTAGCCAACCCTCCCACCCTCTTGGAAACCCCCACTGGATAGCCCTCTCCCACCCCCTGGAAAACCCTCCCAGACCCCTAGATACCCCCACCCCCATTAAACAGCCTTCCCAAAACCTTGGACACCCCCACCCTCCTGGATATCCCCTCACCCCCTTGGTCAACCCTCCCACCCCCTGGAAACCCAAACCCCCATGGACACCCTAGACACAACCCCCCCACCCACACCCCTGGACACCCCTTTCACAAACCTAGAAACCCCCACACCCCTAGACACACCCTAGAATTCTCCCACCCTTATGGAAACCATGGACACCCCCACCCGATGGACATACCTCCCCCACCCCCTGGACATCCCTCCCCCACCCCAGGAAACCCCCACCCCACTAAACAGCCTACCCACAACCCTGGACCCCCACCCTCCTGGACAGCCCCCACCCCACTGGACAGCCCTCCCCACACCCCTAGATAGCCCTCCCACACCCCTAGAACCCCCACACCCCTAGACAACCCTGGACTTCCCCCGACTCACATGGACACCCTGGACACCCCCACCCCCTGGACAGCCCTCCCCCACCCCCAAGACAGCCCTCCCACACCCCTGAATACCCCCACCCCACTAAACATCTTTCCCACAACCCTGGACACCCTCACCCTCCTGGAAAACCCCCACCCCCTGGATAAACCTCCCACCCTCCTGGACAACCCCACCCCTATGGACACCCTACACACACCACACACCCTTGGCCACCTCTCCCACACCCATAAAACCCCCCACACCCCTGGACTTTCCCCCACCCTCATGGACACCGTAGACACCCCCACCCCACTGAAAATCCCTCCCCACACCCCTAAACACCCCTTACCACACCCCTAGAACCCCCCCCCCCAACCCCATTAATACCCTTTGGACTACCCCCACTTTCATGGACACCCTGGACACCCCCACCCCCCGGGAAAACCCTCCCACACCCCTGGAAAGCCCCTGACCCCATTGGACACCCCAAAACCCTGGACACCCCCTGGACAGCCCTCCCACCCTATTAGACACCCCCACTAAACTTAACAGCCCTCCCACACCCCTAGAAAACCCCCACCCAACTGGAAACCTCCCTAAACCCCAAGAAAAACCCCCAGACCAGAACCCATACCAGAAAAACCATCAGAACTAGGACAAAACAAGAAGTAGCGCAAAATTAAATAGTCACATATATAACATTCATAACTTACAATTACCACACAAAAACCCTAAATCCATCCTATAAAACTACCAAATACACAATTATAATCAAAATATTAAAAATTACATTTTACACTACGAAAAAACTAAAATCCAATCAAACCTATAAAATAGTTTGACCATTCCACTTGTAAGTGTTTGACCTCTTAAGCACTA
This sequence comes from Viscum album, assembly GCA_963277665.1. Classification (NCBI taxonomy): domain Eukaryota; kingdom Viridiplantae; phylum Streptophyta; class Magnoliopsida; order Santalales; family Viscaceae; genus Viscum; species Viscum album. The sequence goes on along the minus strand of OY728156.1, from coordinate 1,198,991,360 downwards.
TAGGGTTGTGGGTCATCAAATAGATAAAAATTAAAAGGATAGTAGTAAAAATTTATAATGAATAAATCAAAATAAATATTATAGGAAATTTTTAAATGGAAATATTACAATGTGAAATTTTAAAAGGAAATCTTACCATGTCAATGTTCACTAGTGTTCCAATTGTAATTATTTCATACATAAATCTTAACATATAATATCTGTTTTCAACGATGCCTTGTTGTTCATGAAAATTCTGTTGGAATGAGTGTAAATTCAAAATATTTTTTTTATGTAATACATCAAAAAGTACAGATTATAAATGGATATTTACCTTTACTTCTACATATTTGATCTTGGAACTCATTTTCATTGTGTTTTTTCGAAAGTATACCCATCCCCTGTTAAAAAATAATATGAATAAAATAAATTTATAATTTGTTATAATATATAAAACTATAAAGAAATTTAAACTTACTTTTCCAACATATTCGAAAAACATTCACCCACATCGCCATGGGCAGAGCATATTTAATAATGGGTTTTCTCCCTTGGAAAAAACACCTAACATCCAATTATCACTGATAAAAGTTAATTTAATGTCAGTGGTTTTTTATGTTATAATATAATGAAATCTTTTCCAGAGATATGTTTCATACCTCCCAAAAAAATTCATCATCCAACACTATGTGATTATATTATGTTCAAATAATTCAACAATATAAAGCATTCTTTGTTCCTCATCGAATGCATGCGCTTCCGGGGAAATCAAATGCGGGTCCATGAATCCATATACATATATCCGATCATCCTTCTCACAGATTTTATAAAGATACCTAATACAAAAAAGACATAAGTATACATTTTTAATAAATAAAATATAGGGATAAGGTGTTAAGACATACATGGAAAAAAAATTCATCACGTTGATGCCCAACTTATCTCAAGTAACAAGCTCCACAATATCAGTTTTCATAATCCCCACATTTATTGCACTTCCAAAAACATAAGCTTCCATTGGAAACTCATAATGACCCCCCAAAAAATTTGAATATATTGAAAATCTATCAGAACTACTAGAATCTTTATCTGATGTCATAACCATTTGTCTTTGTTGTTGTCTATATAGTATTTATTTACCTTTTATGTATTCCTATAAAAATAAATATAAAATTATATTAGTTTTTAAATTTTATAACCACTTTAATATTAAATAAAATAAAATATATAACATACATACCTCTATGGCAATGAGTTGAAGAAATCTGGATGGCCAAATTAAAAAGATAGTCGATACTATGTCCAACTTTCGTCACCTCAATTGTAGGTAAAGGTAATCAAGCTGATCTATCTATAATATCCTATATAGTGAACCTATGATGCTTTACCTCTAAATATTGATGATGAACTGTATCTCATATACAATATACCAGCCCATATGAAACTATATGGTGTTGACGATCATCAATATAAAACTCGCAATAAGTAGGAATCGGTGGTGGAGGAGTAGGATAAGAAACAAGGTCCATAGGCTAACGTGGGAGATTGGGAGCTACTGGCAGAGGTGGAGGATAGATAAAGGGGTCTTCAGGGGGAGGTGTAGGAGAGGCAGCTGCAGTCTGAAATTGTCAATGCATGTTTGAAAACATAGAATATACTGATGCTCTCATATTTTACTCCATTGTCGCATTAATATTATTAACTTTAGCCTCCAAGGATTCTTTTTTTATAAACACCCTCAACGGAAGAAGTATAAGAATGCGAAAACACTTTTCTTACTGATACACCTATCAGATATCCTCATAAACGAGCAGGATGTTTTGGATTTCGCAATGTTGCAGATAAAATATCTTGCCTCCTACCCGCTGTAAATACCCCCTGTGAGCTCTGATCCTCAAGATAATACTATATTTTTTAATTTAACATTTCTATAATGATTCAAATTATATGAAGATTATAGTTAACTTAAATAAATAAAATAATTGTCTTACAATTCTCTCAGCTACGATTCTAGAATCATTCAAAATATATTTCCCCTTTTTTCCCATTCAATATCTCTTCCATTTTTAATGTATAGATATAGCGGATGGAGGGGAACCCTTCCATAGCTTGAAGACTCAGATCTAAGTTTTTTTAATTTTTCTTCCATCATTTGTTCTTCCAATAATATATACCCTCCCGAGATAAAATATGAGGGTATAAAATTTTTAGATTGGATCTCCTGATGATATTGCCTTGTTTTCTATAAATTTAGAATAATAAATCATTAATAAAACATTAAGACGATCATTTATATAAGAATGATTATAAAAGTTTACATTGCCCGTACCAAAAATGAATATTTTCTTCTACTTTCAACAAACTGTATCCATGTGTATTCATATATGAAAGGATATATATGACATAGATTGTCATGACTCCTATGACCAAAAATGTAATCAGATGTGAGGGTTGATTTGAAATCCCTACATTTCCTAGAATCCATCGATAAGCATTTATTCCGGACTTCGCCAGTGTGAGGAATTTCAAATTTCATCTGCTAAAGAATAGGTAACATATATTATATGAGAAACATTTAAATAATGGGAACACAATAGAAAAAGAACATACCAAAAACATTTCCCAAAACCGATATACTATCTCTTTGTCCACAATTCTACCATAATCATACAAAATTCTTACTTTTATCTTACCCTGAGTTGATTCAAAACTCTTAAAATATTTTTCATTTGGACCTATATGAGTATCATTCTCATCAAAATAAATGAGTATCCTCTGGTCCTGTGTACGGGCAAGTGATAATTTTGGTAAATGTGTGCACCCATGTTTACCAACTCTTGAAATCTTTGTCGTTATGAGAGAACATGAAGAAGATTGGGGAACCTAAAGAGGAGCATGTGAATGTTCCTCCTTAGAGGTACGATCATTATTCTCATCTCTAGAATCATGTGGTTGGTCAACTATTTGATCTATCATTATCCTTCAAATAAAAAAGCATTAGTTCACATATATAAAAATTTAAATATTACAATACTAATGTAAATAGAAAATGAAAAATTGAACTATGTTATGTAATAGTAAACATGGTTAATATGGTAAGCATGTTAAAAAATGGTAATGATGGTAAACATGGTAAACATGGTAGTGTAATTTTTATTAATCAAAATTGATAAATATATAAATTATTCATAGTTAAACTATGGTAAATAATGTTAAACTATGGTAAACATGGTAAAATACACTAAAAAAAATTAAAATAAACAATAACCTCTACTTATTTGATTTAATATGCATTTTAATAAAGAAAAAAAATTACAATATCTAAAATTTTATGAAAATAATAAATGTAAACAAGAAATAAAAATATGTTACCTATAATATTAGGAATGAAAAAATGGATTTTTTTCCCAAATTCCTTCGTCATGATCGTTCCTTACGGCACAAACCATGTCTTTAACACACTCATCATTATGTTATAGTAATCATTCCTTGGAAGTAGGGATATCATATAAATCAACAGCTTCAACAAGTTGAGCCTCACTAATATATTTTTTTCCCTGGTAAAACAATAGACCACTGCATATCTGATTGATCAACTACATATAAAATTTGTTTTTCATGTGTTTCCATTATGAAAGAATCAGTTGTGTTTTCCAATCTATTCATATTAACAGCTGTCATTCCAAATTCATCGTGTCTGACACTATTGTTACAAATTAACCATTTACATTTAAAAATAGGAATTTAATTTTAAAGTAATAAACCTCCCATATTTCTTCAATAACTCTATAAGATGCACTTGATGCATAAATTGGGGTTTAGTCATTAGAACTCGAAAAATGCATTACTTCTGCAAACACCAATACACCACTATTCTGAAATTCACTTCTATTGTCCTATGCTTTCGTATAAAATATATATCCCTTAATGTCATAACCGGACCATGTTATCACATTTAAACATGGACCAACAACTATCCATCCTAATGTCTTTGATACATCCAATCGTCCATGAAATGCCTTTTTAATCCATGACAAAAAATGTTTTTTTGAGATCTTTCAATATCCACATTTCTTTCTTCTTTAGATGACACTATTTCAACTCATTAATATGCAATGTGATATAAGGTTGAGCATCACCTATGTTATTCAAGATGTATAATTCTAAATTCTTCATCTGTTTAGTTAACAATGATTTGATTTTCAAGCCATAAATTCTCTTTCCCTCATTATTAACTCGTTTATGGAGAGATGGAGGCAAACCTATGTGCTCTGCCAGAGCCATGTATCTCGTAAAAAACACTGCAACCTCCTCAAAAATATACTTTTCAAAAATGGAGGCTTCAAGTTGATATGGATTCTTAACATACCCCTTCAATATTTTCATATAAATTTCAAAAGGATACATCCAATGAAGATATATACGTCCACAATGCTTTATTTCTCAAATTATATTAATCATTAAATACACCATTATATCAAAAAAATATGCGGAAAAATACATTTCCAATTGACAGAGTATATAAATTTTGTAAGATCCCAATTTTTGTAAAGGTGTGTTTTGTTGTGTTTTGGGTTTAACCCTTTGTTTTGGGGGATTTAAAAGGTTTCTTAAAAGTGTGAGAGGCCCTGGGGTTGTTCCTGGTGCTCGGGGCATGGAAGAAGGGAAGTCTGGGCAAAGCAGACCAAGGCGCACGACCTGCACACAGTCAGCCAAACCGTGCGGCCTGCCCAGGAGAAATTTTGTGACCCTCCCTCCTCTAGACAGAAGTGACCGCACATTTTGCGCATGGTTTTCCAAACCACGCAACTAAACTATGTGAATCCTCCTCCTCCGGGCAGTAGCATGAGCACGGTTTTCCAAACCGTGCGGACAAACCGTGCAGCCACTTAAAGTTGAGAAACATTACAAAATTTCCACTCCAGGCTTTTTGAACCCCATCAGGGATTTTGTTCTCTTCCTCCTCTCTTCACCTTAGGCATTAACCAAACCTCCCAAAGATTTCTAGAGATAAATCTCCTTTGATTCTAAGGTGTTTTTGGTGTCATTGGTTGCGGATCAAAGCTCCGGGTAAGGCTAATCTCATCCTTGGTTCCCTTTTTGGTTCAGGGTTTGCATCTTCTCTCCCTCTTGTTCTAAAGCTCTAAAACCCTATATTTTGGGTGAGTTTTAGGATTAATCACTAAAGGTTGGTTGGATCGTGGTCTATGGACTTTATTGAGAGTGTGTTAAACCGCGGTTTCGAGGTAGGTGGTCTATAAGTTATATCCCATGGTTATTTAGGGTTTTGTGCATGTTTACATGTGTTCTTGTTTTCCCTAGGTTATGTTTAGAATAAACTAGGCATTTTGGTGATTAAAATGGTAAATGGGAACCCTCACGATCTTCGTGGGATGTGTTGGGATTGACATGACCAAATTTAGGGCCATCCATGGGATGTGCCAGCTTTTCCCGGATTAGGGTACGATATTAAACAAGTGACCTTGTTGTAATGAATTGTAGAGCCTTTGATAACTATGTTGGCATGATTGGTTGAACTTGGAATAGAAGTTATGTGATTCACCTAGACATGGAAATAACCTTAGTGTTAAAGTGGAATCGGTTAAATGTTAATTCATGGGAATGATGAACGGTTTAAATGGGTTAATGTGTAAACCGAATAAAGACCATAATGAGATAGATTATGGGTTTAATGTTGAATTCTTATTGAGATATAAATAACACATTGGAATTGGTTGAATGGTTAAATGATGTGAAATGGTAATGTGTTAATGGGTTAAGGCATGATGTGGTTTCCCATGTGGGTTTTTGTGAATAATGTTTTCCGAAGGGAAATGTTTTAGATGGTTGATGGTTAAATATATATAAGCTTGTGAACATGGATTTGTAGAGTGTGGTATGACATGAGAATCTAAGCCCATTGTTCTAGTGAAGACTGAGGCTCTAAATTCCACCCTAAATGAAAGGGTTAGGAAAGGGGACTGACGGTCTATTCTCCTAACGGTTGCATCCACACGGACTGAGGCTTCTAGGTGAGGATATGGTTGCTATGAGGGAGTTAGTCCTAGTGAGATAGGATTACGATGTGTTTACCCTCTTCCTTGTGATTGTTCACCTTAGACCCATGTAACATAATGTATGGGGTTAACCCGTGGGAATGTGATGAAATATTTAATGATGGTAATTGGTGTGAAATGAATGGTAATGGAAATGGTTTTGGATTTGTGATCTAAACTGGTTAGTGGAACCTTAAATAATTATTGGAATTTATCATTCATTTCCCTTTTTCATGAACAAATGATTATAATGGATATTTTGTAGACACTGTTGGTGGTGTCCTACTTAGTTGTACTCACACCCTGCTCGAGCTGTCGTTGGGTACCCGAGAAGACTTCATGTTTGCAGGTCAGGACAAGGGCAAGGGTCCTTTCTAGTTAGCTGAGTGTACATGGGTAGAACTTGGTGGAGGATCCAGACTTGGAGTCCGGACAATTTTTTGGATCTTGGCCATTGTATTTATTTTGGACTTTTGTTCACTCTCGCACTGTAGTATGACATGACATATTTATTATTGGAAATGGTTGTTGTACTTGTTTCCCTATCTATTTTTTATTGTTTCCTCTATTTGGTTGATTCTGTTGTGGCTTACTCTAATAAAAAGGGGGTATAGTCTCCCAACTTGACTACATAGGCCCCCGCTACTAGTCGTTAGCCTTTGGCGTATGGGGAGGCGCACTTAAGTTCATGTAACCACCGGCTTAGAGAACCGGTTATGTGGCTTCCAGATCAGGGACATTACAAAGTGGTATCAGATGATGTATTTCTTCTCCATCTCTGAGGTCTTGTTATTTGGGATTGGTAGCCAAGGGTTAGGATGTGTAGGGCCTTGGTAATGAGCTCGTGCTTGGGAGTATCCAACCCATATACGAGGAAAAATCCAAGTCACCCTGGGTAGGGATTGTTGTTCTTGATTGTGTGTTGTTACAGTTGATGATATTTCACCATTGGGTGATGCACACATGGTTTAATGTTATTGTTTTGTGATATTTGGCTCGTGGCCTTAACGGCACGAGGATTTGTATTCATGAATCATTTTAGGAACCTAGGGAGATATGTGACATGGATTGTGTTAGGCACATACATTGGGTGGCTGTGTGAGGCAGGAAGGTAGGGTGCATCATGCATTTCATGAAACCAAGAAATAATGAAAAAATGAAATATAAGGGTTTGAAATGAAGAGGAAAATGTTGTGTAAAACGTTGTGTGAGTTTGGTGGTAGTGTATGGTTATCTACCCCATATGGACCATGGCCAGCGGTATGGATAGTTGGGGTGGTTATAGCTAGGTATGAGATTTTGTTCCAGTTGTGAAATTTTATGGTACGCATTCTAAATCTCATGCTTGGAATTGTAGAGAGATTCCACCACAACGTCGATTGCCAATTGGTAAATGTGAGGATGTTGCTGAGAACACTCCTCCAATAGAAGAGAAAGAACATGTGCTGAACAATGAAGGTATAGAAGACCAGTTTCGATAGAACTTGGCACGCCTGATGCAGATGATGGATCAGGACCCTGGGCTGGTTGCGCTGAGTATGTTTGAGCTGACCAGGGAATTCCAACTACAACACCCTCCGACTTTTACAAGAGAAGGTGGGACAGAGGCAGCAAAGTTCTGGTTAGAGTCCATCTAGACGATACTGGATCATATGGGGACTCCGTTTGAAAAGACAGTGCAGCGGGCCACTTAAGTAACGCCTCGACCCCAGTGACCCAGCGTCGGTGCATTATTACATAACATTGGCATGTCACAAGAAAGATCAAATCTCGAAATACCGATTGGTTTAGTACCCTTAGAAACACTAGATATATTCATAATGTTTTTCATTACATCATAAAAATGAAAACTACAACAATATAGTCTCCATATTCCACACTCATATCCCCACATACTATCCCTGCAGGTCATTCATAAATTACTTCTTCACATCCTGGGAAAAATAAAACATAGAAAAGCGGTGAGCTCAAATGCCCAGTAAGGATAACAATATAGCGGAAACATTCATAAATAAGAATAAAAATTTAAGGCAATGTATAACTCAAAACAAAAGCCTTTTAAACTTTAACTTAAAAATAGTATGGAAAAAATAAAATGAAATAATGCCATTTACTTATTCACATGGATATTCTACTAATCGAATAATCACATGCAATATCAATAACCACTTTCATAATGATGGAATGCATAATGCCAGACTATCATAACCACATAGCCAAGGCCCCGTGCCAAGACAACAAATAAGATTTTTTCAAGGCCTTGTGCCAAGACACTAGTTTGTCTCATGATACCTACTGATGCATCGAGGAGCTATAGCGGGCTCCACCCATCACATATTAAGTCCAATGCATTCCCATATGAAAAGTTTTAAGCATAACATAAACATTCATATTAAAACTAGCATACGAAATGTAAATACTTCATCCATAAACCATGAATGGTATAAAAATAACACATCCACAGTCAAACATATCTCAAAACCATCAATACAATATAGAAGTTTTTTTCATAATAAATCAACTTCAAATAAGGGTAAAATCCATCAAAGGATGTTGACATAGATGAAATCAAAACTCTTTTTAGAGAAATATCTCTTTTTATTTTGAAATAATTTAAGAGTCATAAATTTATAAAATAAAACATTTTCATTGAAAATATTCTTATAATCTTGTAATGGAAGCTTCGATGATTTTATAAAGGCAGAAAATAATCGCACCCGCCGTATAAGTTAAAAAAAATTCTTACCTTAATTCTGTCGAAAATGTTAAAAAGCACCTTGTTTGGAAAAAGATGGAAATATTTCTTTATAAAACTCTTATAAAAAGTCACACAAGGGTATAAATTACTTTAACCCATATTATTTTAAATAGTAAAAATGTTTTGAAATACATTTTTAAGAAACATGGATGTGGATGATAAAGAGATCCCAGTAGATTATTACGTATATACAACCTCAGATAATGAAGAGATTGTGAAATAACCCTTACCTTGTACTTTTCCTTGGTTGGGGTAGGTTAACCTCCTGTATAATGGTGAAATAAATGTTATTAAATTATACAAGAATCGTATACATTAATATGATATCATATATGATCTTTTAACATTGATTTGTTAATAACATCTTAGTATTATCGTTGTTTCGGGTGTTAACTTACTCGTTTTCTTTTATATGTTTTGTTACGTAAGCCATGTTTGTAATGGATAGGTTGTATCTTAATAATATCCAGAATTATATCATGTCCTTAGATACTATTATTAATCATCAAATGATAATTATACTTGAATAGATACGATGGATAATGAATCTCATCGTGTTCATGGAGACGGTAGTCCGTACGTACGCACGAGCAAAAATATCATTCTTTTGATATAAAAATAATATATAATTGGATGTTATATCATATATAAAGAATCATTATAATGTTATATTTATTATTTAGATGAATTAAACATCATTATTATACCCATCCAAATAATAATTTATTGAATAACAATTACACCACGACGTGGAGACGGTAAGCCGTACGTACGCACGTATGGTGACATGTTATTCAAAGGATGGATAGAATTCTGAATATGGTTATACCATATTTAAAATAACATCACAGTATATATATGATATTAGAGTTATTATTTTATAATGGTAACAACAAATAAATAAGAAGTGGAAGAAGAAAGGAACTTGAAAAAGTGTGGTGAAATCATTACCTCCTCTTTGGGTTCTTCCTTTTGATTTAATCAAAAGGGCTCCTTATGTTGGATTTCTGAGTAAAGGAAGGCCTCTAGGTTGAATTGAGGGATGCTGAGAGAGTATTTGAGCAGAGGTTGGCCGAACAAAAAGGCTTTGATGGTGTAATGTAATGAGAAGGGGGAGTGCCCTTTTATAAGAGGGGTGAGGGGCACCTTTGGAAAAGCCAGAAATATTAATTTATAATAAATTAATATTTGGATTCTAATAGCTCCAAAGTTGATTATTTAAAATTTAAGGTGGGGATGGGTCGAAAAACACTCAACCAATAGAATTTAGATAGGTTTGGGTTACTATATTAACCTTATCTGTAAGTATTAACTCTTAGTTAATTAGTTTAACTTTTACAATGTCTCTTTATATTTGTATATTATATGGTTAATAAACTTACTATATACATAAAAGATACCCCCAAGTGGTCCATTAATAAAACAAAAATCATGATATAAGTCTCTTGGCCGAACCTTCGATTTTTATGAATTTAATATCAATTAATAATATACTATTTGTTTTAAAAACACTTTTATGTCAATTTTGACACTATTCAATAATTGATTTTTTTAAAAAATTATAACAGAATTATTACTTCGAAAAAAGTTAATTAAATAATTCCTAACATGGTATATTAACTTAGAAAATTATTTTAATTCATAAAAAGTCTCAAATTATATTTATTTGGGTATCTACAATCTCAATCATTTTAATTTTTCACTATTATGATAATTACTGCATCACCATTGTGTCATATATAAGTTAAATTATTGAATGTCTAAAAATTATAAATAAAATACCATTATGCAGGAAATATTTTTATATTTCTAATTAATATTTATAGTCGAAATTCCAACATATATAACCTAATGTAAAAATTGTTTTTCTAAACGATATATGCTTATTTCATTTTTGTACTTATTTTAAGTTAATTAAAATAATGTGTCCCGATCACCTACAAGTGGCACCATGGGGTCCCAAAATCGACCCAAAGATGACCATGGTCAGATATGTAACCACCAATAAGGTTATGAAACTTTTGAGGGCAATTTAGTATTATTATAATATTATTTTTTAACCCTTATTTACCAGATTTACCCTTAACCATGGTAAATAAAATATTTACCGCAGTAATTATTCAAAATGTCTAAAAATAAAAGTTACCTATTTACACAATATGAACATCCTGATTCCAAATATGGAATCCATTTTTCCAAATTCAAAATATAGAAGTGGCAGAAATTAATTTAAAATTAATTCCCGTTGTTAAAACAAAAAGCGTGTTTTTAAGAGATAATAACTATCAAAAGATTGACACTTGTTTATGTCCGGTTTAATTGTAAAATTATGTAAAATGACCAACATTATATTAAATGGAAAAAATATATTCTAAATATATTTTAAATCCATTCAAATTCATAATTTATCAATATAAATTATTTCGATTAAAAAAGTTGTTTTTAATTAAAATTTAGTAATTTTCACTATTCATCAAAATATAAGGGTTATCCGAAAAGTTCCAAAATTTCACCCTAGGATAAATTCGATATTACGAATCCAAAAATGATGTCCATTTTGAAATATAAAATATATTATTTCAAAAATTAGGTATTACTATTCATAATGGCTAGTTTGATTGGTTGTGGTGTGTGTTAGAACTCGAAGTTGCATACGCCACATGCTATTGTATTATTCAAAGGAAAGCATACCGTGGAAGCTTGGGATGTTTCAATTTAAATTTTTGATGTCCCCATTTAGTCAAAATGTTTAAAATATTTTTTTTTAAAAAGGGTTCACTATTAAAAGTTGGTAAAAGTGGAATACTGAAAATGAATTTGTTCTTACATTATGTCTAAGAAACTCATAATATGGATTCTAAAATTATAAGGATTATATAAAGTTTTAAATTTAGTTAATACTATTCATAACCTATTTTGAACGGCTTTTTTGGTAAGTCATAGTGCGCTGAAATCGGTGTTACATGTATTGGAAGTTATTGAATTATTTTGAAGAAATAACACACTATGAAATCTTTGGGTTTTACAAATTATATGTTGCGGGGCGAAGATAGGTGTTGGTGGGACATTCAGGCTCAATTCGAGTAGGCCGAGGCAATGTCATGGATGGTTTTTCTGGAAAATTTTCTGGAGAATTTCTTCCCAGAGACTTTGAGGCAGGAGCGGGCTGCAGAGTTTTTGACCCTGACTCAGGGATCACTGACGATGATGGACTATGCTAGTCGCTTCACTGATTTCAGATGTGTTTTCCTAGTGTTAGAAAGGGATGAGGTAGAAATAGAAAGATGTTTCCAGGATGGGCTGAGACATGAGATCCGGTCTCAAGTAAATATCTTCCTCTTGAAGAGGAATGCAAAGGTAGTAATTCTAGCATTGATCTCGGAAGGAAACCTGAAGGGAGCATCAGGTTGTGGGCTTGTGGTGCAGGTGGGGAAGAAGAGTAGTGCAGCTTCTGGGGGTCGGTAGCAGCGCAATGAGATCTCAAAGAATGGCAGAATTGTGCAATGTGGATGGAAGAGAGGGTCTGCCTCTCAGAGTGGGGATCATGTGTTCTGCTATCAGTGTGGTAGGACGAGGAAGATGCATGGTCAGTGTCCTCGACCTCCAGTCGAGTGGCATTCATGTGGATGGATGGGAAATGTGCAGAGGTTCTTCAGGAATCCTTGGCAGGTAGGTGATCATGATGGTGGAAGGCAGGTACTAGATATAGGAAGGGGATTAGTTTCCCCGTATCAGGCAGACAGTTGGAGCTCCACGGGTCGTACTGGCATGGGCGGTGGACGTGGAACTCCAGGGAAAGATCGCTCACGCCAGCAGGGCGGTGTACCATAGATTATCCAGGCTGGAGCCCAGTGTATAGGGGTAGGTCAGCTTTAGGGAGTTCAGTTTGGGACTGGTGATGGCGAAGCCAGACCGTCAACTGTTCAAGGTACGATCCTTGTAGCTTCAACATTTTCTTGTGCGTTGTTTGACATGGGTTCCACCAAATCATTTATCTCGGCTAAACTTGTGGTAGTGCTGGGTTTACCTGTAGAGGGACTGTGTGGAGTGATGTTAATTGATACCCAGTTGGGAGTGTGGGTTGATGATATCAAGCAGTGTAAGGAATAAACCTTGGAAGATGGTGGGTATCGTTTTCTATGGGACTTGTTCATTCTTGAGATGTTTGGGTTTGACCTAATTGTGGGAATGGATTGGTTGGTGTTGTATCGGGAACACATAGATTGTTATAATCACAGAGTATCGTTCAGGTCTCTTGAGTGTGACTCTTATGTCCACTATGGCGAATGTGATGTTCTAGTAGGGCGTGCGAGGTCGTTTGTCAACATATGATTGGACACACGACTCATGTTGCATGTCTCAAGCTTGATTATGATGAAATTAGGAAGAAGTTTGTTTTCCCTCTTGTGGTGGATCGGTTTCAGGGTGTGTTTCCTGAGGATTTCCCCGGGTTACCACCGGAGAGGGATGTTGAGTTCACAATCGAGTTGTTTCTAGGAGCGGAGCCAGTTTCTATTCAGCCATCCTGAATGGCACAGGAAGAACTCCAGGAACTAAAGGTTAAGCTTGAGGAGTTTGAGCATAAAGATTTTATCCATCCTAGTATGTCTCCTTGGGGATGTCCCATGTTATTTGCAAAGAAGGCCAATTGGTCGTTAAGGCTGTGTGTTGACTATCAAAGATTGAATCAGATGATGGTGAAAAATCGGTACCCTCTTCCTAGAATTGATGACTTTTTTGATCAGTTGAAGGGTGCATCAATGTTTATTAAGATTGATCTAAGGTCGGGTTATCACCAGCTGAGGGTGAGGACTTCCGATATACCGCGGACTACTATCCAGAGTCGGTATGGGTTCTTTGAGTTTGTGGTAATGCCTTTCGAAATGACCAATGCTCCAGTGGGGTTTATAGCTTTGATGAACCAGATCATTCATCAATATCTTCATTGGTTTGTAGTGGTCTTTATTGACGATATCTTAGTGTAATTGAAAACTCATGACGATCATGCCCAAGATCTTGACATCGTCTTGGGTACGCTAAGAGAGCACTGGTTATATGACAATCTGTCAAAGTGTCAATTCTGGATAGGTGAGGTGCATTTTCTGGGTCACATCATCTCGGAGGCAGGTGTATATGTGGATCTAGAGAATGTCCAGGAAATTGTATCTTGGGAAAATCCCGAGAGTGTTTCTGACATTCAGAGTTCTCTGGGTTTGGCCGGGTATTACCGAAGGTTCATTCAGGATTTCTCTCGCTTGGTAGCACCACACTCGGGCTTGACCAAGAAGGGAATCGGGTTTGAGTGGTCTGAGTCTTGTGAGAATGATTTTCAAAAGTCAATGAAGCGGTTGACGACCGCACCTATCTTGATCTTAGATGAGCTGGGAAAGAAGTACATCGTGTTTTGTGATGCTTCCGGAGTCGAACATGGGGCTGTATTGATGCAGAATGAGCAGGTTGTGGCTTATGGTTCATGGAACTTGAGAACCCATGAGTGGAATTATCCCACTCATGACCTTGAGTTGGCTGCAGTAGTGTACACCTTGAAGTGATGGAGGCACTATCTATTGGGGGAAAGGTTTACTGTGTTTACTGACCATAAGAGTTTAAAGTACATCTTCTCACAGCGGGATTTAAATCTTCGGCAGCAAAGATGGGTTGAATATCTCCTGTCGTTTCACCTTGATATAGTGTCCATGTCGGGAAAGGGAAATAGTGTCATTGATTCACTGAGTAAGAAGGTTCAGAATCAGGTGGTTCAGGAGTCCAGTACCGAGTGGAAGGTGATGGCTTTGTTTGCAGAAATGCACCTAGAGGTGCCAGAGGAGAATGGTCAGGTCACTCTTTCTTCCTTAGTGATGGAGTCAACTATCTTGAGTCAAGTTAATGAAATTAAGCATGATGATCTTGAGAGTTTGATCATGAAGGAAAAGCTTAAAGGTGGGGAGATACCTTCTGGATGGGTCGTCAGTGAGGACAGTGTTGTTTGCGTTCGTGATCATGTGGTTGTGCTAGAATGTAAGCGTGAAGAGTTTATGTGTGAGTTCCATGCATCGAAGTGGGAAGTGCATCCTGGTCTGACCAAGATGTACCGTGATCTCCAAATAATGTTTTGGTGGCCTGGAATGATGAAGGAAGTTGCGGTCTTTGTGGCATGGTGTCTTACCTGTCAGTAGGTTAATGCCATGCATCAACGCCCAGGTGGTTTGTTTCATCCATTGACCATTCCGGAATAGAATTGGGATGATGTAACTAGGAATTTTTCTTGTGGGTCTTCCGAGGACACCGCGAAAAAATGATGCAATCTGGGTAGTTGTGGATCAGTTAATGAAAGTGGCTCATTTCTTACCGATTCAAGAGACCCATATAGTCGACCAGTTGGGTGAACTGTATGTTTGGGAAATAGTGCAGTTGCATGGGGTGCCGCGAACCATAGTATCAGACCGAGATCCGCGTTTCACATCACGTTTCTGGAAAGGGTTGTAGAAGTCTCTTGGTACACTTGTATTTTTGAGTATGGATTTCCACCCGCAGACGGACGGGCAGTCGGAACGTACAATCCATGTGTTGGAAGACATGTTGAGAGCGTGTGTCTTAGACTTTGGTGGTTCTTGGGACAGACACCTAACGTTTGTTGAGTTTGCCTAAAACAACAGTTTTTAGGATACAATTCAGATGGAACCATTTTAGGTGCTTTACGGGAGGCCATGTAGATCTCTGTTGTGTTGTTTAGAGGCCGGTGAATCTGAGTTTTTGGGGCCAAGTCTCGTGCAGGAGACTTCAGAGAGAGTTAATTTGATCAGGAAGTGGATAGCTACGGCTCAGGGTAGACAGAAGTCGTATGAATATCGGAGGCGTAGACCACTTGAGTTTGGGGTGGGTGATAAAGTGTTACTTCGGGTGTCTCCAAGGTTGGGACACCGTCAGATTCGAATGCAGGGTAAGTTGGCGCCCAGGTATGTGGGACCTTTTGAGATTGTGGGGAGGATCGGACCAGTGGCTTACCGATTGGCACTTCCACAATGTTATGGTGAGATGCATGATGTGTTTCATGTGTCGTAACTTCGACAGTATCACCCTGACCCATCTCATGAGGTTGATGTTGAGGATGTAGAGCTTGAGGCTGATGCGTTCTTTGTAGAGCATCTGGTTTGTGTGGTGGATCTTAGTGAAAAGGTCTTGTGAGGCAAGGTTGTTCCATTAGTCCAAGTACAATCTCATCATGGGAAAGTTGAGGAAGAAACTTGGGAGCAAAAATCGGATATGCAGGCTCTATGGCCCTAACTCTTCTCTTCGGTGGATCAATGAGGCATGGAAACTAGGCTCAAGGATGAGCCGTTATAAGGTGGGGAGGTTGTAAGATCCTGGTTTTTGGAAAGGCATGTTTTTTTTGTGTTTTTGGTTGAACCCTTTGTTTTGGGGGCTTTCAAAGGTTTCATAAAAGTTTGATACGCTTTGGGGGTGTTCCGGGGGCTCGGGGCACGGAATAAGGGAAGTCTTGGAAAAGCAGACCAAGTCGCACGGCTTGCGCACGGTAAGCCAGACCGTGCAGCCTGCCCAAGAGAAATCATGTGACCCTCCCTCCTTTGGACAGAAGCGAGAACACAGTTTTCCCACGAGTTGCCAAACCATGTGGCTAATCCATGTGGATCCTCCTCCTCTGGGCAGTGGCATGCGCACGGTTTGCGCACAGTTTTCCAAAACGTGCGGACAAACCGTGCAGCCACTTAATGTTGAGAAAATTTACAAAATTTCCACTCCGGGCTTTTTAAACCCCACCCGGGATTTTCCTCTCTTTCCCCTCTCTTCAACATAGGCTCAAACGAAACCTCCCAAGGACTTAAAGAGATTAAACTCCTTTGATTCTAAGGAATTTTTGGTACCATTGGTTGTGGTCAAAGCTCCGGGTATGGCTAATCTCATCATTGGTTCTCTTTTTGGTTTAGGGTTTGAATCTTCTCTCCCTCTCATTCTGAAGCTCTAAAACCCTATCTTTTGGGTGTGTATTAGGTTGATTCTCCAAAGGTTGGTCAAATCGAGGTCTAAGGACTCGATTGATAGTGCGTTCAACCACAGTTTCGAGGTAGGAGGTCTACAAGTCATATCCCATGTTTATTTAGGGTTTTGTGCATGTTTACTTGTGTTATTGTTTTCCCTAGGTTATGTTTTGAATAACCTAGGCATGTTGGTTCTTAAAATGGTAAATGGGAACCCTCACGATCCCCATGGGATGTGTTGGGATTGACTTGACCAAATTTAGGTCCATCCATGGGATGTGCCGGATTTTCCCGGATTAGGGTTTTATATTAAACAAGTGACCTTGTTGTAATTAATTGTAGATCCCTTGATAACTATGTTTTCATTATTGGTAGAACTTGTAATAGAAGTAAGGTGATGCACCTAGAAATGGTAATAACCTGAGTGTAAAAGTGGAATGCGTTAAATGTTGATTCATGGGAATGATGAATGGGTAAAATTGGTTAATTTGTAAATAGATTAAAGACCATAATGGGATAGATTATGGGTTTAATGTTGAATTCTTAGTGAGATAGTAATAACACATGGGAATTGGGTGAATGGTTAAATGATGTGAAATGGTAATGTGTTAATGGGGTAAGGAATTATGTGGTTTCCCATGTGTGTTATTGTGAATAATGTTTTCCGAAGGGAAATGGTTTGGATGGTTGATGGTAACTTATATATAAGCATGTTCACATGGCTTCATAGTGTGGGGTATGACATGAGGATCTATGCCCACGGGTCGAGTGAAGACTGAGGCTCTAAACTCCATCACAAATACAATGGTTAGGAATGGGGACTGAGGGTCTATTCTACTAACAGTTTCATCCACACAGACTAAGGCTTCGAGGTGAGGATATGGTTTCTATGGGTGAGTAGGTCCTAGTGAGATAGGATAACGATGTGTTTACCCTCTTGGATGAGATTATTGGCCTTAGACCCATGTAACTTAATGTATGTTGTTAACCTGTGGGAATGTGATGAAATAGTTAATGATTGAAATTGGTGTGAAATGAATGGTAATGGAAATGGTAATGGATTTGGGCTCTAAGCTGGTTAATGGAACCTTAAATAATTACATGTCATTTATCATTAATTATACTTTTTCATGCACAACTGCTTATACTGGATATTTTGTAGACACCGTTGGTGGTGGCCTACTAAGTTGTACTCACACCCTGCTCGGGCCGCCGTTGGGTACCCGAGCAGACCTTATGTTTGCAGGTAAGGACAAGGGAAGGGATCCTTGCTAGTTAGCTGAGTGGAAATGGGTAGCACTTTGTGGAGGATATTGACATAGAGTCAGAACCATTTTGGGATCTTGTCCATTGTATTTATTTTTGGCTTTTGTTCACTCTCGCACTGTAGTATGACATGGAATATTTATTGTTGGAAATGGTTGTTGTACTTGTTTCCCTGTCTGTTGTTTATTTTTTCCGCTATTTGGTTGATTCTTTTCTGGATTACTCTGATAAAAATGGGGTATAGTCTCCCCACATGACTACATAGACCCCCGCTGCTAGTCGGCAGCCTTTGGCATATGGGGAGGCGCGATTAAGGTCATGTAACCACCCAGCTCGGAGCACCAGTTATGTGCCTTCCGGGTCGGGGACGTCACAAATTCCATTATTTTCCAAAATATTCAATGCTTTCACATCAATCACCTTATTAAAAATTTAATTGAAAAAATAACACAACTTCATTATAGTCTTTCTGACACGGATGGGAAGTATTCCACGCAATGAAACTGGTAAGAGTTTTTGCATCATAACGTGACAATCATGATATTTCATACCTATCAACTTCATATCCTTTAATGAACCAAAATTTTTTACATTTGAAGATGAACCTTGACGCACTTTGATATCATGTAGACACTGAAAAAATCTAATTTTCTCCCTCTTGGATAATGTATGAAAAGTTGGGAGAAGAAATGTTCATCTTCCATTAGGAGTGAGAGCTAACTCCAAACGTATTACCATTGATAGTAAGTCTAATCTTACATTCAAACCATCTTTTGTCTTTCCTTTAATATCTAACAATGATCCAATCAAACTATCGCAGATATTATTCTCCAGATACATAAAATCAATATTATGGTT
This sequence comes from Viscum album, assembly GCA_963277665.1. Lineage (NCBI taxonomy): Eukaryota > Viridiplantae > Streptophyta > Magnoliopsida > Santalales > Viscaceae > Viscum > Viscum album. Next base: position 1,198,972,446 of record OY728156.1, on the reverse strand, counting down.
AACATCACGATATCTCCAATATGGTAGCTCAAAAAATATTTACCTTTTATTCCAAATATGTCTATCATTACAATATTTCTATGTCTTTCCCAATGTCACATCAAGGTTTTCCACCCTCTCAAAATACACATTAGGGGATAAAGGATTTGGAGGAATATCAAATTATTGTGATCCATTGCATGTCGTTTTTAGTCATCTATAAGAGTGATCTATAGGAAAAAGCTTTCGATGACCCATATACACTGTTTTCCTCCCATGATGCAATTGACAATATAAATTAGTTGTTCTCAAATTGGTGATTCTTTATTCCCTTAACACAATATCCAGAAAAATTTCCATATGCTTGGAAGTCATTTATAGTGAACATAATAAGTACATGCAGTTAAAAATATTTCATTTTATAAGAATCAAACACACTAATACCATCCTCCAATAAAAGTTTTAAATCATCAATAAATGGCGACAAGAAAACATCAATATCATTTCTGGGTTGCATTGGACCAGAGATCGTTATACTCAACATGATATATTTTCTCTTAATACAATCATAAAGAGAGAGGTTGTAAATTACAAATAAAATAGGCCACAAATAATGTGTACTACTGAGGGTTCGGTATGGATTCATTCCATATGTGCACAATCCTCGACTGAGATTTCTAATTTCATTTCCAAATGTTGGATATTTCTCATTAATTTTCTTCCATTTTGGACAATCTTTTGGATGACATATTTTTACATCACATATACGCTCATCATCATTCCATCTTAACCTTTTTACATCATGTGAACTAGCAAATAAAAGTTTCTAACGTTGAATTATTCGAAGATACCAAAATACCTTTTAGGGTGTCTTTGTAATCTCTACATCAGCTTGTGACTTTTCTTTCAACTTATACCGTGATGTCCCACATTTTGGAAACTCTGAAAGAAATTCATATTCATTCCTATATATCATACAGTCCTTCAGATAGGCATGTATTTTCTTGTGTCCCAATCCCATCAGGCATAATATTTTTTTAGCCTTATAATGTGAATCTGGAAGATCATTATCTTTTGGAAGAATGTCTTTCATCAATTGTTGCAGCTCTGTAAAACATATGTCACTTCATCAATATCTCTCATTCAGGTTAATCAATCATAAAACCACCAAAAAAACTGTAAAATCCTTAAAACTAGGATACAATGGTTTCTCAATATCACCATATAGACACACAACTGTCAGTTCTATCTCAGTTTATTTTGCTACAATATCAGGAATAATTTCTTCAATTCCATCAGAGTTACTATCTTGAGAATCATCATCAATATTAGGTCTGACATTGTGTCCAGTTTCACCATGCTAAATCAATGGGCTGTAACTCAGATTAAAACCATGACAAATTAGAAGATTCTTGATCTCTCTACTTTTCAACTTCGTAACATTCAATCATTTCAGGCATGGACATAAAAATGTCACTTCTTGGAACATTTCGTTTAGGAAATTCCCATAATGCATCAACACCATTCTCATATTCATTACTCATTTGATGTGCTATAATAAAACTTCGACTCATTATTAACATATATAAAATAAAAAAATTATACATCTTTTTATGATAAGAAAAATATATATTTATATGAAAAATATCATAATTTGAATGTAAAAAACAGTTTTGAAATATAAAAAAAATCTATGCATATTTGAAAAAATATATACATGAAAATAATTTTAAAAAGAAAATATAGTTAGATATTACAGTTTTAAATATATCTTGGGTCCTCTATTATTGAGGTACATAATGAATACATCTTGGTGAAACTGGATACCAAATTCACCCTATCGTAAAAAAGAAATATGAAGTATAAATATTAAAATATGTATACATTCATTACTAAACATTACACAGATCCCAACGATTCGAAACCATTGGGATGACCCCTGAAACCATTGCGGTACCCAATGATTTCTCACACCGTTGACAAGATGATCGTCGCAATAGCCCTATACCAACGACTCTACAAGATCCTATGGTATAGAATACCTGAAGTAAATATACTCCAACAGTTTAAATGAAACCGTTGGGATATATATATCATGAGGGTTTCCAAGGGGGTTGGGGACTGTCTTGGGGGGCTATCCACGGGGATAGGGGGCTGTCTAGGGTGTCCATGGGGGTGTGGGGTGTCCAGGGGTAGGGTCCTGTCCAGGGGGTGGGGGGCGGTCCGTGGGGATGGGTGGTGTCCAGGGGGTGGGGGAGTGGTGTCTAGGGGGTGAAGGGGATGTCTAACCCCCTACCCCATTGAACACCACCCCCACCCCCTTGGACAACCCCTGGACACCACCACCACCCTAAATAGCCCCCACTCATTAAACAGAACCCCACCCCTCTAGACAGACCTCGCCCTATGGATAGCCCCTACCCCTTGGACAACCAACTCACCCCTGGAAATCACCCCCACCCCCTGGACACCCGTACCCCCTTGCATAGCCCCCTCACCCCCTAGACACCAGCCCCGCCCCCTTGGACACCCAAACCCCCTTGGACAACCCCTGAACCCCCATGGACCCCACCCCACCCCCTTTGACACCCCTAGATAACCCACCCATCTGGACAACCCCCCACCCCTGGACAACCCCCACCCCTCTAGACACCCCACCCCCTGGACACCCCTACCCCCTTGGACACCCCTAGGACAACCCTACCCCTTTGGACAACCCTCCCACCCCTGGACATCCCCAACCCATCATGACATCCCCCAACCCCTCCTGGACACCCCACCCCCTGGACACCCCCTACTCCCTTGGACAACCCATTCAACCCCCTGGACACCACCCCCACCCCCTGGACACCATGAACCCCTTGAATAACCCATCACCCATGGACACCTCCCCACAACCTCTTATACACCCCAACCCCCTTTGAAAATCCCCACACTCCCCTTGGACTCCACCCCCACCCCTTGGACACCCTCACCCCTTTGGACAGCCCCCACCCCTGGACACCCCCACCCCCACCCCTGCACACCCCCACCCCCTGGACACCCCCACCCACGGACACCCCCTACCCCCTTGGATAGCCCACTCACCCCCTAGACAAACCCCCTAGATAGCCCCCTCCCCTCTAGATTTCCCCACCCCCTGAACACCCCCACCCATGGACAGCCCTACCTTTTTGGAAATCGCACTCACCCCCCTGGACACCACCCTCACCCCCAAGACACCCCTACCCGCTTGGACATCCACTCACCCACTAGACACCACCCCCACCCCCTTGTAAACCCCAACCCCCTTGGACAGCCCTTATACCCCCCGAGACACCACCCCCACCCTCTTTGACACCCCCTGGAAACCCCCAGACATATGGACATCCCCCACCCCCTATAGATCCCCCACCCCTCTAGCGAGCCCCCACCCCTAGACACCCCCACCCCTTGGACACCCCATAACCACTTGGATAGCCCACACACCCCCTGGACACTACCCCCACCCCTGGACACCCCTACCCAATTGGACAACCCCCTCAACCCCTGGACACCCCCACCCCAAGGACACCCCAACCCCCTTTGATACCCCCCCCCCGGACACCACCCCACCCCCCTTGACACCCCCTAGACAACTCCAATCCCTGGACAGGCCCCCACCCCCTGGACAACCCCTACCCCTCTAGACAGCCCCCAACACCCCTTTTACCCGCACACACACATGATGGAAGACACAAAAGCATAAAGTTTAATGAAATCACATCCATGGTTTCTTTTACCGAAAAAGAATTTAGCATGATATAAATGAACAATATGAAACTTACCACTATTTCAAGAACAAAGATAGAAAAATAACATCTCAAAAATTTAGTTTAGGGAATCACGACAAATAAAAACTGAAACTGAACTATGTGAAGCATACTAGATTGTTGCGAGTCGACCTGATAGATCTGGTGACAATAAAGATGATGAATGATGTTGACAAGATGAGGCTGGAGGTCACGACTTTAAATAATCTTTTCTAGGTTTTCCATGTAGGAGAGACGAGTCGCTGGTCACCAGATCAATGAAAATATAATAAATGAATATGGGGTGCAATAAATCATTTAAAAGATTTATCACATCGGTTATTTTTAAATCGATGTGATAAACTATTTTTTATGTTTATATCGTCATTTATTTAACAAAAGATGTAGAAAATAATTTATCACATCAGCTATTTTATAAAGGATGTGATAAATGGCGCTTTAACTGATGTGATAAATTACCGAGATTTCCTTTATCACATCGGTTATTTTATAATCGATGTGATAAAGCGCCCAGATTAGATTTTCACGGTGGTTATATAATAACTGATGTGATAAAGCTAATCTTGATATATTTGACATTTTTTATTTTATAACCGATGTGATAAATCGAATTTTACATCTTTTCACATTGGTTATATAGAACCGACGTGAAAAATGCCAACGTGTTAATGTTTTTTCCACTAGTGACAAGATAAATAAACATATTTATTTTAAAATATTTCTATAAGGTAAACATTAAATCTTAAGAAAATAATCTCACAATCCTAATAATTTAAGGTTTAATGACTTTGGGGACTAACTATATATACAACTCATTTTACATCCATAGGTAGAATTTCTATTCAATGGATCTATTCTAGACTCCCTTATAAACTTATTTTATGTTATACATATCTCCATAACCATGGGAAATAGAATCATATGAAAGGGGTGAGTTCAAATGGTTATTAAGGGTAAACATAAAATATTATTATCAAATTTCATAAGTGATATTATGTTGGGAATATGATTATAATATATATAAATAATAAAAAAATATCCAATAAATAATAGATAACAAATAATTTCATTAGTGTTGGTATAAAAGAATACATGAATCAAAATGTTGTGAAAAAATTAGTAAATAAACAATATCCATGTGATTATAACATGGGAATAAGAATATTTCTAAGGGTGTTTCATAAACATATGAATTATAAAATATATCTTTGAAAATTAATATTATTTCTAAGGGTGTTTCATAAACATATGAATTATAAAATATATCTTTGAAAATTAATATTAATAAAAAAATTGACCACGCATAGTATTTTGATCATAACTTAACATCAATTATTTTCATATAAAACCTTGTGAGTATAGCTTAACCATAATTATATCCTCACGCAACATTATTATCATAAATTAAATATAAGTATACCCACAAACAACCTTGTGGGAAAATATAATCTATAATTATATGCACGCACAAAATCATTCTATGTTGATATAATATTACACTCATCAAACATACACACATATGCATATCTCTTGAAATCAATCACTCATTAATTCATAAATAGCCCATGGAATGATAAATGAGTATAACAAAAATTTTATACAACATCATCGCAATTTTCCTTAATAATGAAAAATTTGATACCCAAAAAATTAATCACCACAAAAGAGTATTTCATAAGAAAATTCAGATATTGATATATCAAAAATAATTCTTCAAAAAACAAACCATTAGTTATATAGAAGAAAATTGTGGTGAAATCATAAAGTTGTTTTAGAAAAGGTATTTTTATTTGGGTTAAAATATGAATTTTATAAGAAAATTTATTTTTTTATGAAATTAAAGTTAATTATTTTGAAAAATATATATTTAAAAAGGGAACATTAAATATTAGACCCATGAAAATACATAAAGTATTTAAATAGTTTATGTAAAAATACATCAAAAAATTATACGTTCAAAAAGAGTCTTTAATAATCGAGCTATGGTAATGAAAAAAGGCATCAAAAAGTAGAATTAAAATTATTTTGATGCATTTTATTTCTAAAAATTATCCTCAATAATATATCTTTGAAAATAGATAACTTTAATGAAAAAAAATGTGAAGTGGAAAAATAAAAATTTTATTTTGAAAGGATAGAAAACATATTTAATATTTTGAAATTATTTTATTGAAAACCAAAACTATAAATTTTAACTATTTTTTTTGAAAAAGGAGAATAACCATATGATGGTCACATGTGGAAACAAATAGTTGAATTTCAGAATATGTAAGAGTACATTGGTGGGAACGGAAAATATGGAGGACTGGATACCATCATTTAATATGATGTGAATTATTCTCAACAATGATATAATTTTTTAGGGAAGAGATATATTCAAGAGATATATATAAATAAATATTTTCATTCCTCCATAGGGAAATATAATATATCATGAAATATAATCTTAAGGTAGAAGGAACCTATCTTTTAATAAAGAAGTTGAAGAAGATGAATTATAACTCATTAAAGGGAGTTGAATTAAAAATACCATTATAACATTGGATTCTTTTGAATATAAGGTTATTTAAATATATAAGATGATATAGTTCATAAAAACCCAAAAATTTCATTAATTTTGAAATATACATTTATTAAGAAGTAATCAAATCATATAAAATAAATTATGGGTAATAATATTAAACTTGTATAATGGTTTCAAAATTTAGACAAAGAATCCCTTGAGTAATTAGAATCATTTGATTTGAAACCATGGAAGTATATGATTTCATATGAAATATGAAATACCACAAATAATGAGTGTATTAGGATATAAAATATTAATGGCATAGTATATACATTATTCTACAGAAAATATGGTGTATAATAAAGAAACTTCTCTCGTGAAATTTAATTTTAGACATCGAACCCTTATCCTGTTTCCCAACTTATTCGACAACTCTCCATGCTCCTTTATAAAAAAAATAAATATAATAATATCCTTTTGTTAATATTTAATATTATATAAACATAGTTTATAATTATTCTTTGAAAGTTTATTACATAGTTATTATCGATTTAAAATAATGGGTGTAAGTAATCTTGATATTTTTAAACTAGTTTCAATTTTCAAAATTTTATTATTCATTATTCTTATGAATATTTATTTTACCAAATAATATAATATATGATAATTTATGATTTTTAAATATTTATAATGTTTTAATTTCATTTCATTACTATTATAGATATTCATGATGATTAAGTCAATGATGATCTAGTTTCAGTAATATTTAACAAACATGAAATACTGTCGTAATTAATGAGTTATATGTCTATATTACCATTAAATTAAAAATAATGTCTAATTTTTAATATCAAATATTATGTTTAAAAATAAATCATTGATAGAAATTTATATAATTGTTCGTCTTTTTAGATAATTTGACCCAAAAAACATGCTATAATCTTTGTGTGAGTATGAATATGGAAGAGATTATTTTGATATAATATAATTATACAAAATTTATATTGAAATTATTTATCTTCTTTCATGTTTTTGAAATAGATTTGGGTGAATTTTTTAAAATAAGTTATATGAAAACTTTTTTTTCAATTATAAAGAAATCATTTTTCTACTTGGTATGTTCATTTTTATGCTAGTTTTTAAATGATCATTTATTGATAATCATAATTATATAATTATTAATATATATTTAAATAATATAATTAATTACATTAATAGAATATCTATTCACCATGAACATTTATATAACCTTGAATGAATATTGGTGAAAAAAATAAATATGTATTTCAAGTAGGTGGTAGTATGCAAACATACATGAACAATGTTTTCAATTTCTATGATTGAATGTGAGGGGAATAGATAATGGGTATTCCATATATATAATAATATTTTATTATATGATTTATACTAATGTAATTATAAATATATTTTTAGAATTATTTGTATGAGGGTGGATGAGAAGGATAAATAGTGGGTGTAAAAGTTAATGTAATACTTATGATGATAATTTAGATATTCTAATGAAGAATCCATTTGAAATGAAAAAGTTGAGAGATGTTTTTGAGGAAATTAGAATATATATGTAAAAAGGGGGTCTAGAATAATTCCATTTGGTATTGTTTCCTTGTAATTTTAAACTAGATGCATGGATGGATGTAGGTGAATATGAGATCCTTTAATAGGTGAAAAATTGGTCCAAATCATTTAAGAAGAATGTTAAGTAAGATATACAAATCGAATTTCATGAGATTTAGGTGACTTAGTTGAGTAAATGTGTGTGTAACATATAGCTATGAATTTACAACCTAATAGTGGAATTCCAAAATGGCTATATGCCAAAATGATTTTGTAAAAATAGATCCAAATTAGATAACCCATTTTAAAAGATATTAATTGTGATTAAAATTTATCCATGGAAATTATTTTATTACTACAGTGACACAAGATTCTCATACATAAATAATATATTTTTTTAGATAAAAATTCATTACATTACTTAAACACATGCATGAGGACTGTAATATTTTAGTGCCTTTGGAAACTTGGAACACAATCTTCTTAATTCCTAGATGATCTTCAATGTCTCCCATAATGATATCCCCCTTTATAAAACCTACATAGAAACCATTAATTATTATTCAGGTAAAGAAAATATAATAAAGGGTGATCTCAGATGCCTATTAATGGAAAACAATGGATATATGGTAGCATAAAATGAGCACAAGAGTATAATAACATGAGCATAAAATTTGAAAACCATTCCCTTCATATCAATGATAAAAAACTTGTTCATTGAATAAATGTTATCATTTCATAATACATGGATCATAAAAATCAGTAAACATCATCTATGAGAGATAAAATTTTACTAAGTCATAGTATTGTAGAATACATGTATTCATAGAAAGTCATTTCCATAGCAGTAAAGAATCATTTCCAAGGATATCATAGTGTAATGAGTTCACCCCCAAAACTATAATGGTAATAAAGGTTCAGTCTCAGGACCATCATAGCAGAAAATGTCCCTTAATGAAATGGGTTCACTAACCATTACAGTTCTATCTACTCATTAGAAATAAATATTTACCTAATTCATTTGAGGAAGATATAGTTTCCAACTATCTCATAATGAAAACCATATTTATGTGTTACACAAGACCCAGAAAAATTCCCCATATAATAACCCACATAATATAATGGGTTTCATAAACATGTAATAATATCATACCATATATAAAATAGACAATATTTATAATCATTTCATAATATCCTTGTTAAATAACCCATAGAAAAGAATTGAATTTCATAAGAATTTTATCATGCTATAACTCATTAAAGAGAAAAATGTTTCATGAAAATATTTCCATCATAATAATTTAATGTAAGGGTAATAATGGTACACTTGTTTTATATCTCCAGTAAAACCTATGTTACATCAAATTATATAATCTTAGATCAAAAATTACTTTGAATGATCATTGAAATCATTTCTAAGAAAAGTAATTTTTTTTGAAATTTTTAAAAAAAAAAATAAAACATCAAAATATTTTTATTTGAAACCATTATTGAAAAATTTCAAATAAGATTAAAAAATCATTTAAATCATTCTTTGAGGGAAATATCCTTTCTGATTTGAACAATTACTTTTAAAACATAAAATAGTTTGAAAATCCTTTTTTACGTTGAAATAATTTATTTAACACCTATTTTTTTCAATTATCATGGAATAAAATTTCATTGATTTTTTTAAAAACATGTAAAGGAGTATTGAAATAAGTTAGTGGTCATGACATTTGTAAATACTATTCCTGATGGTTAAGTTAAAAATAATGATTATTTTCACATTTTCGATAAAAAATAAACGGGAATTGTTTAGAAAATGACATAAAGATTCTATTATTTTTTTGTAAAAATTAAAATACAGGTAATTTTTTTTATAAATAATTTGCGTAGTGTCAGAATAATTTTTTCAAAAACATTATGAAAACATGGTTTTGGAAGAAAAAAGGGTTTTCAGTGATGATAAAAATAGTGATAATTTTCCTAAAAATATTTTTTTGAAGTATCGGGTACATATATAGAAGAAATTGAAGGGAAACATGTATTCACATGAATTAACCAAATTTGAAGAAAAATTTTGAGTTTATTGAGATATGGATCATAATATTTTATTATCAAAAACATAATCATAATAAATCCTGATAAACAGTGAGATTGTAACATTAAATATTTACCAAATTGGTAACTTCAAAATACAAGACCCATGAAAGAATATAATTATATAAAACATAAAATATCATTAGAATACATATATTAATGGTTTTACATGTAAAATGGGATTCATATACACTTTTCAAAACAATATTGGTGTATAACATGACATTTAAAAAAAGGAAAATTCATACAAAAATACTTTACTACTTTTATAACTTTTTAAATGAAAACTCCATGAAAGAGTAATCATAAAAAGGATATTTATAAAAAAATAATTTTAACTATAATAATAATAAAATATATTCATGGGTATTATATACACCACATAAAATAAATAGGTTTTTAATGTGTAATGTGTCTCACAAATGTAAAAAATTGGACAAAAATCCCTTATCGTAAGTTTCAATTTCTTTCATAATCATAAGAACATACAACATAATAAATATTATTATATATATATATATATTAAAAACTTAAATTACATATATCATACCATATATTATTTACTTATTTTATTTTATAAAATATTTACTAACAATTCTATGTTAAAGTTATGTTTCAGGTAAAAACCAATTTGTTTTCCATTAATGTTTTGATTTGTTATTTTTGGTCCTATTAATTTGATCATGTTTAAATTATATCTATAACTATAATAATGAAATAATTATAATATTTATACATAAATTATTATTTTAATACCAATTGTGAAATTTGGTTTTGGGAAGTAAAGTATGTTAGGATAATAGAGACGGTAGGTTGTACGCATGTAAGAGTAATGTTTCCATTTTTAAAAGATCGTTATATAAAAGATTTAAGTAAAATATTATCTTTAAAAAATGATAATAATATCATAAATACCATATTATTTATTTAAATATATTTATACATATCATTTATGTGGTTTGGAGATTAAAATAATGTCACATCACTTCGTGAAGGCGATATTACACACATACACAAATGACATTATCATATTTTGGTGAGTGAAAAGTTAAGAATGAAAATGTTAAAATATATTTTCTTAATTATAAAAATGTCATTAATATCATTATTTATCCATTTATATAATATATATTTACTAAAAGTTTCCTTATTATCTTTCATGTAAAGCATTAGTGTAAAGGAATGACATCGCTTTCCGAAGCGGTACTCCACCGTACACACGAGCGGCGTAATTGTATCCCAATTGAATAGAAATTGAAATATATATATATGTTATGATTAATAAATAGGTATATTTATTTTATATTATATCCTATATATTCTTTAAATATATCATTACACCATACTGTGATAGGTGGTGATGGAAAGACAAGTGACATCAGTTCAGAGGGTAGTAGTCTTCTATACACACGAATGATGATTTCATAACCCATTTAATTGAATTAGAGATGGTTTTAAGTAATTAAATTAAGATAAAATAGATAATTATATGTAATATAATAATTTATTATATCATCATAGTATAATAATTATTGAATGAGTTGGTGAAGAAATAAAATAAAAGTGCTAGTTGAAGAACATTACCTCTTCACTGGGTAACCTCCTTAGGTTTGCACCAAAAGCCTTAATAGGTTTGATTTATTACCAAAATAAGTATTTTAATATAATAGGAGGTATTTATAGTAGTTATTTTAACAGGTCTTGGAAAATTAAATTGGGGTTTACGGTTTGAAGAAGAGAGGATAAGGGGTGGCCTTTTATGAGTGAGGCGAGTGACACAATTGTAACGTTTTTGAAAAGAAAAAGGTGTACCCACATTTTATCATTAAAAATGATAAAAAATTTGTTATTATAAATAATTAGAAATTATAGGGTCTAAATATGTATATAAAATATATTTTATAAAAATATTTAGGTCATTTTAATCCTTATATTTTTCATTTTACCCCTGGTAAACCGATTTTCACCATAATTGTGATAATTAATTTTTTCTATTTTCAGTATTAATTTTGAACAAAAAATAAGTTGAACATATTAGAAAATATAAATTATTATTATTCAAAAATTTTAATATAATTTTCTGTATTTAATTCATATAAGAGGAAAACATTAATTTAAAATTAATCCTGGAGATGTGACGAGAAAACTTGTTTTCAAAGAGTAAATATTCAAAATATTACAATGTTTTTATATAAAATTTCACTATAAAATTGATTCTACTGACCTAAATTAGATTGATAGATATATTTTTGAAATATTTTGTTTTATATAATGAACTGAAAATATAATTTATTATTATAAATAATTTAATAAAAAAATACAGTTTTCAATTAAATGGATTTTTTTCCACTATTCACCAAAAATGTAATGTTTTCATATAATTATAAAAAATAAAAATAATATTACTTTAAAATGGTGATTTAGAAAATTATGTTTGTTTTTTCAATTAAATTTCCTAAAATTGGATGAAATTAAATTTAAGTCAAACCATCAAAGAGGATGAAAAAATATGTTTCCAAGAAGTGTATTTTCAAGCACAAGATGATTTCATATTAACAATATATCTAAAAATTGTCATTATATAAATATAGTTAAAATTTTATTGAAATTAAAATTATTAATTTCATTTAAAACATTTATCTTTAGAGATTATTTTATTTAATTTAAATGGATAGACATTATGCACTTATAAAGAGTTTTCTGAAAAACCCTTTTTTAAACATAAAAATATACTTATACTAAAATACAGTACAAATTTGATTCATAAGTAATTATTTTAGTTAGTGAAACTAAATAATAATTAGGTTAATTTAAAAGATAGTTGGTATTTTAAATTACCAATTTTATTGAAAATAAATTATAGTTTTATGAAAATGAGTACTTTTTACTATTTAATAAAAAATAAATATTTTCCAAAAAGTAATAAAATTTAACTATCTGTTAATTTCGATATGATGATTTTAAAAATTAAGATAATTTTATAAAAAAAACTTTCTAATATATTAATAATATTTTATCATAAAAATCAATAAAAATCATTTTTGGTGAAAACATGTTTTTAACAAATATAATTAATTTTTAAAAAATATAGATTATTTACTAAGAAGTTATAAATAAATTTATATTGTGTCAGAAATTTATATGTATGTTTCATAAATTAGTTGATAATATTTATACCAACCTATATAATTTCACGTTAATATTAATATTATTTTATGGTTTTCTAAAGCTCATTGTTGCGTGTCATGCCCACTATCAAATAAACTTTTTTTTCATGTAATGGAAGATATGTAAAAATTTAAATTAATTGGAATAATATATTTCATAAAATATTTGAATGTTACATTCAACCCTCCTTAAAAAGAAAATTTCCCTAGAAATTTTCCTCAGTCATCAAAGTTTTATCATTTGAAAATGGCTTTATAGAAACCCACAATATACAAATAATTAATTAAACTTACAATAAAAATAGAATGTTAGAAACATAGAGGTTACTTTATGTGACTCATACAAATTTTTACAAATAAGAGAAAATATTTGGGAATTGAATAATTTGACATGGAAGAAAAGAATAAATAATTATAGAGAGTTATAAAGATTATCGATTCATAGAATGATAATGTTTCTTAAGTATAATAACATGTTTTTTTCATTCCTAATCCCTTAAAATTATATTTCTCAAAAGTAATTTCTATTCATTTTCCATAACATTCAATATTAATAAAATTCCTTCAGGTTACAGTCATTAACTAAAACCACAAAAAGCATAGTGTGAGAAATAATAGTCATGGAGAGAAACTACATAATATGAAAAATAATTTATAGGATGGATAAGTCAGGACACATTATTCTATGACACGCTAATTTAAATCTTTTTATTGAAAAAACTTTTAGTATTTTATCCCATATATAGACTAATCCCTAGGGGTATTACTAAAGTATTATCATTTTAGTTTCAAAAGGTGAACTAAACACTTTTATGATACAATCTATAATTACCCATACATCTCATACATATAAATTACATATTAATAGATAAATATTTATTACATAACATTTTGAACCATGCCAGAATCGTTTCGGTTTAGTACCTTATAGAAACATGAAAAAACAAACAAATGGTTCAAAAAATATCTACATAATCTACAACTTATTTTTTCATAACTAAAACACTTCTTAGATATATCATACTTAATACAATTATACATAACCTGAGGGAAGGAAACATAATAAAAGGTTGAGCACACATATTCTTAGTAAAGGTATAAATGGGAGATATCAATGATCACATAAACTTAACATGAATATAAGTACCATAGAATTTGATCATAACATTTTAAAATCCTTCCATGCATATCAAATATAATAATTTTAATACATGGAATAAATCAGGTGTTTTTATAAGATTTGAATCATAAATAATCAATGAACATGAGCCCTAATAGTTTAATAGAGGCATAATACATTGGTTTATTCTATACACATATGAATTGAAAATAATTTCTATAGTATTGAAGGATAATTTCCATGTATATCAAAATGAAACAGGTTCACTCCCTAAACCATTGCATTAGTCATGGTTTACTCCCAAGACTACAATGGTGGGAAAAATACTTTATTTAATTGGGTTCACTCCCCATTCCAGTCTTGTTTATCTCTTAAGAAATAAATCATCACCCAATTTATTGAAGAGATATATAGGTCCCAATTGTTACATAATTAAAATCATATATAGTTGTGCCAAAATATCATTAAATATTCCTCATATCATAACTAATGAAAATAAATTGTTTTCATAAATATTTCATCATTTCATCACTGTATAACCCATGGGAGAGGAAAAAAGTTAATAAAAAATTTTTTCATCATAAAAAAGAACCTTCCAAATAACGAATATATATTTTATAGTTATATCATATCCCATATAGATAGTAATTAAAATCAAGGGTTTTTGTATATGATGAATATAAATACCATTAAAAGATCATTAAACATTATTGATAAAAATAACCTTTCCATGTTGAAATCACACTTAAAAGCTGGACACTTATAATGGAAACAAATTTCGTTGAAAATAAACTTATAAACCTATAAATTATTCTTTAATTAAAATATTATCCAATATGGTATAATAATATTTTCATTCCGTATAAGATAATAAACATTCCTTCTAATTGTTTTTTCAGAAGAGTAACAAAGTAACTCATTAGAAAAAACAAAAAAAAAGAATTATTTCAAACCATTTAGTAAGTAGTTAAACATCTATAAAAATGAATTTGAAAAATCATAGTATAATATTAAAAACATCAATTAAAACTTTTTTTGAATATGTGAATATGGAAGAAAAAGTTTTTTTGACCGTTGAGAGAAATAATGTGGATATTCCTTCACATATTTTCTGTCTCGTGAGTACATAAGTTAAAGAAAAGGAAAGGAAAACATGTATTTAAAAAAAGAAATAATGGATAATAAAATTTAATAGTTTTTATACTCTTATAACATAATATATTATCATCGTACGTTAATAAAAAGAAATCATGATAAATAATGAGATTGTAACATAAAACCCTATACCTATGATGTGACTTATTTTGTATGTTTTCGATTATCCTATATAATAAATATAGGATAATTATAATACTTTTAAAAATAAATATCCATATATATCAAACCATATATAATTTACTTTTAACTATTTAACACTCATTTAATTTCAATTAATTTTTAAAATCACTATTTCTGGTGATAATGACATTATTTTTCATGTATATTTTGTTTTGTATAGTTCAGTCTATATAAATTGATCATAGTCCAATAATATATAGAATAATAATAATGATATATGTATTATATATATATATATTCATTATATACATATTTAGAGTCATCAATAAAATCTAGATGGTTGACCATACGTGCACATTAAAAAATGTTATTATTTATTAAGTGATAAAAAGGAAGAATTTTAAATATTAACTCAACATTAAAAGATAATTATTATTTAAAATATATCATATATCTTCATAAAATCCATCCTTATTACTATTCAATTAAAATATAAATAAAAAATGAATCACAACTATTCATCGAGGTGGTAGTCCACTCATATGGACGTGTGACGTTATCAATTTCCAAAGGATTGGATGGTAAGAAAGAATGCATGATATTATCATCTATGAATTATAATTTTTTTTATAAATATCATATATATACATTAAACCAATCATAATACCCATCCATAATATATTATGATTAAAAACTAATTATATCACTACGTCGAGATGGTAAGATATACGTATGCACATGCAATACTTACAATTCTACTTTAATAGGAAAGAGAGAGTATAATGTTGATTTTATAATAATAGTAAAATTAAACTATATTATTTTTACTTAATTTATTAATTTTTAATAAGTATCATAGATTAAGAGGATGCAATTAAGATTGTAATTGAAAGTGATGTGTTAAGAAGATTACCTCTTCTTTGAAACAAATCCTTTAGATATCCTATAAATAGGATCTAGGGATGGTCGATGGGGAAGAAAAAAAACCTCTATAATGTGTATAGTAATGTTTATAAGATAAATTTTCATATATTGGTTAATATATAATGGCCATTTTAGAGTAAATAAGTGAGGGAGAATATTCCCTTTTATTATTGAGGTGAGGGGCACTTTTGGAATCTCTCAAAAGAATAAATTATATTATATTAATTCTAAAACCAAATGAATCAAAAAGGGTAGGCATTTTAGGATATTATAGAATATAATTTTAATCCCATCATTTAATAGAATATAGACACATTTTGGTGCAATTTTAAACTTTATCATTTTGATTAACCCCTGCTTAACAAATTTTAATTTTAATTACCCTAAACAATTTTCAATATTAGAGGTTTTGGTTTTTTAGTTATAAGGTAAAAATTAGACAATAGATGGAAAATTTATTACATTCTATACCATATCATATCTATCTTTCCTGATTTAAGTATTTTTATTATTTTTATATAATTTAAGAAAATATTATTTTCATAAAATATCAACATTATCAATTTTGACTCTATTTATTTAATTTGACATAAAAGTGGTAAACAGTTGGAATTTAAATATAGTCATTTCAAGAAAAAATAATAATTCATATTAAAATATAAAATTTATTTAATACTATAAATTTATAAAATTATAAAACTTTTAATATTTTCATAATCATTTATCTTATTTTTTTTCATTAATTGTATAAGTACTATTTTGGAATTGTGCAATAATTTAAGGTAATCATATAACTCAAAAAATAATAAATATATTACCATAATGAATATAATTTCATTATTCAAAAAATTACTATTAATATTTATTCATAAATATTTTTTGTCCCCATGTGAACACACAAAGTATATTTAAAACATAGAGACTGACATTTTTTAACTTTGATTTAAATAATATATATATATCATTTTCATAGAAATGAATTGATTAAAAAACTCAATTTTAAGACTAAGGTGATAATGGTGGAATTCAATTCATAATATAAGAAATAAGATAAAAAATTATGTCCAGATTACTTATTTTTAATCAAGATTATCCAGATTTAACATTTATCGGGGTGATAAATTTTACCACGGTTACTATTCACATAGAAAAAAAAATAAAATATGAATATTTATGAAATTTAAACTGTTGAATTATAAATATACAGTTAAATTATTTAAATTTATTATTTATAAGTGGAAATATTAATTTTAAATTAAGTGTAGAGAATTTTACAAAAGCATTCATTTAGAAAAGTACATTTTAATTATTAAAACTGGATTTATTCTTACACATGGAAAAAAATATTTGTTAAATTTTTAACACATTTTACCAAGTAAATAATATATACCTTTAATTAAAATAATTCGAAAATAGTGATTAATTTAATTTATTAAAAAAATTCATCGTTGGTATAAAAATAATTTTATAAAAAAACATCACTTTTATTTTCAAATAATTTTAATTATAATTATAATATTTTTTACTAATGAATTCATTTTATAAATTTCTAGACCATATATTTTTCATATTTTTGTTTTTAATATTTATAATCGCTAATTGAATATATAAGAAATAACGAACACACAATATTTTAATAATGTTACATGGTGTATTTAGAATCATTGTTCTGTGAAACAAAAGCTATTAATTAAATTAAATTGTTTACAAAGAAATGTTTCCTAAAAATATTGGTTTGTTATAGTTACAGTTCACGGTTTCCCAAAAGTATCACCAACCATGCAACATATCTATAATCCATAGTAGGAAACAACATGTTTTCTAGAGAAATGCTGAATTGTTTTGTAAGCTGTGAAGCAATATAAAATATGCCTCACAACTGTGGTTCATGGTTAGTTTAAATTAGGTACCCTAATCTATTTCTCCTAAAACTGGAGTTTCAAAGCCTAAATCTCTCAAGAATTATCTAGGTTCCCAATACACTCATTGGTCCCCAAAGTACATCATAAAATGGTATGTTATGTTTTTCAAACTATTAGAATTGTATTAGGAAAATCGATTTGAGATTAGTTCCATCCACCAGATGAAAACCAATGGTTCCTCTAAAATTCAAACACCCATACACAATAATAGTTCTTATGGTAATAAATATCATAAACTTAATAAGACCCTGATTATTTAAAATTATCATCTAACTTATTTTGATGACATGTCTATTCAATTTTTTGTGGATCAATACTTCTCAATGAATGAACATGAATCTATATATCATCAATTATGGGTAGAAAGAGATAATATAACAAAATAAACCTTATTTTATATTATATGGACACTATGAATTGATAGTGATAATATTTAGACTTATAAATGGATTAAAAATATACATGGATTTGATGAATGGAGTATTTAAAGAATACCTCAATCAATTGGTGGAAATCATTATAGATATATTATTATATATTCCAAGATATATGAAGTTAATATAGATCATTTTAGAAATATTCTCAATACCATGTGATTGAAAAAATTTATGAATAATTTTCAATGGGTGATTTATGTATTCATAAATTATCATTTTTAGGTCATGTTTTCAAATGTGATGGTATAACTATTGATACATCAATGATAGAGATGATGATGAATACCTCATTCCAAATAGTGTAACTGGGATCCATAGTTTTATTAGACTTTCTTGATACTATGGACGCATTGAAAAATTTCTCATGACCATCAAATCCACTATCAAATTTAATGATAACTAGAGTCATGTTCCAATGCATAGATTAAAGTTTAATAAATTTCAATGAGTTTAAGGGAAGGATGGTCACTAAACCTGTAATTACAATTCTTATTATGGATAGGGGTTTGTGATATATAATGATGTATCAAAGTAGGTATTGTGTTTTTCCCTCATGAAAAATTACATAGTGGTACTTTATTATTAAAGTGAATATTAAAATATTGAGAAAAGTTAATGACCCATTGTTATAAACCTACCAGTGACAATATTTTTATTAATGATATGAAATCATAATTTATAATTCTAAATAATTGAAATATATATTAATCAAAAGGTCGTAAAGTATATATTCAAATTCAATGAGTTGAAAATGATATAAATGAGATGGTTTGAGATAATGATGGACTATGAATAATAAATTAATTACCACCCTAGGAAGGATAATAAAGAATTTTATGACATGATTATGAAGGATCATACAACCTTACCTTTTATAAGGATATAAATTTAAAAAATAGTCAAGGAATTTCAAATGATTGACCTCAAAATCCTAATGAATTGGGAGAAATCCTGCATCTCATTAATGTCTACTCAATAATCCATCCATGTGTAGGCTAAGGAGCCTTATAAATAGGAAATATTGATGTAGAAGAATTTATGGAATATTATAGATATTAAACATAACAGTTAAAGAATTATAATATTATATAAAAAAATTAGTGTCATATATTTACCATACTTATAGTAGGATATTTTGGATGATTCACATAGCTCATCGTGTTCTATCAATCATGGAATTACAAATATGTATAAACATATCACACAAATTTCGATGTGAAAAATGTGATTAAATATTTTATATAGTATATATATAAACTCATTGCATGATATAGATTAAAGTTATAAAGAATAATTTTAATGGGAACAATCTATTATAGCCAATAATTTTATGGATTTTTTAGAAAATCAAAATTTCTTTTTTATTGGTTTTTTATGAACTCTAAAGGCTAGAATTTGATTTGGGTTTTAGATTATCACCTTATTTGGTCAAAATAATTTATTTTTATTGTAGAATATATCTTGCTCATTCAAATTTACAATATATAAATGAAGGAAGTGGTAGGGCTTAGTGGTTCACCACTCCCAACTACATGTGATCATGCCTCATGGTTTACCTTAGAGCTATGAAATTAAATATTAAACAAATTGATAAATATTTGAGATTTAGTTTTATTTATTATATTTAAACTAATGGTCAATCTAAAAGGGATATTCAAACAAAAGAACACATGGTGAGATTCTATAAAATTGATTTAAAAGGAGGTTGGGATTAACAACATCCCTTAGTTGACATGGCATATGAAAAAAAAATTCCTATCTAGAGCTCAGATGAATGCATATGAGGTAATGTATGTGAAGTGGTGCCAAACTATAACATGTTTCTATTAAGATACAGAGTATAAACCAATGGAATTAGATCATTATCAAGAAATAATATAGAATATTTAACCCATTAAAACAGTCAGTTAAATGAAAAAATAGGATTTCTACAATTATAGTGATCAATTAGAATTTAAATTTTAAAACAATTTTTTTTCTTTAAATATAATAATGGGAGTTGTTATGAGATTTGAGATTAATGGGAAATTGAGCCATAGAAAAATTGGCCCCTTTAAAATCCTTGATCATTTGGGGATGATACCGTATCATCGTGTAATTTTACAAAAACTATCTCATGGGAATAATTTTTTCATTGTATCACATTTTAGGAAGTAATCTCTTAACCATTCACATGTATCGAATTAAAATGTTATAGAAATGAAACTTGATCTCTCTCATGAATAAAAACTATTAGATATATTTGATCATAGAGATGAAATAATATTAAACAAGGTCATTAACATGGTGAATGTTTTCTAGAGAAATCACAAATTTTTGGAGGCAACTTGCAAACCCAAATAAGTAATTATACAGATGTGAAAAAAATATTTTTCATTAGAGAAATTAAATTTTGATGGAGAAAATCATTTATGTCTGTAGAGTTAATCACCCAAAAAATTTAATATATATTTTCTTTTTAATAAATACTATGTTTGTGATCTTGTGATTCATAGAAAAAAAAACTAAAATGAATAATACATTATTTTATTTTTGATTAATATTAAATTAAAAATTAAATACCTTATTGGGTAGCAAAATTAAAAATAATTAGTAAAATTACAAAAGTAATGACACCAAAAGAAAATAAAACATTTACAAGATTGAAATTATCATCACCACGATATCCATTAAAGGATATACCATTAATGAAAACTATAAAAAGAATAAAATATTTCATAAATAAGATAAACATATTTATAAAGAAATTATTTAATAATATTAATGATTTTAATGAAGCATCTACTGATATATATAGGATTTTAATGTGATGGTTATATATATGGTTGTATCACACATGGTAATTGGTTATATGTCCCCTGGATATATCGTCATTGTATAAAGGTATAGGTACATTTAATTTATTTAATTGTTACTAAAAAAATAAAATTAATATAATCGAAATATAATAAATAATTTTGGAATGAAATAAAATGATAAACAATTTAAAATAAATTTTTATAAAAACGTATTTTCATTCTCTACTTATTATTATTATATTTTTTAAATAATTATTCATAAAATTTCATAAATTATTATAACAGTATGTATTGATAATGAAAAATTCTTAGAATATAAATTTTTAATTATTATAAGATGTGATTTAATCCAAATAATATATTTTTTTAAAAAATATTTTCTATATGTTGTATATCATTTCATTAATAAACTAAATCAATTAATTTTAAATAATAATTTTGATCAAATATAATTTTTCAATGTATAATCTTATAGATTAATACTCATTTATTTATTAATGTATATTAAATAAAAATAAAAAGAGTTAAACTCAAAAAAGATAATTTCTGATAAAAATTGTTTTTATATAAATTTTTTGTTTTCATTCTAAATATAAATTTTTTTAATTTTATTAGAATACATGGAGTTAAAATTTTTAATAAAAAATTCTAAATTAGTTGTAAGTCCAGTTACATTTCTAGGTATAAAAATTAGTTACCATGCTAACAACTGAGCCATAATGGTAAAAGTAAAATGAGGTCAATGTGTTAAACTAATTGGTAAATACACAATGAATCATCGTTAAATTATTATAAAATGGTAGTATAGTCAAACCACCATCCATTTTCTATTATTTTTCAACTTTGTATCAACTTTCCTTGTAAAAAAATTACCTATGAAATATAGAACAGATATTTGTAAAAATGACACTCAATCTCACCAATAAAGGACCCCTTTTGTCTGATCTTCATCCCAAACCTTTATTTAGGTTTTTTATTTGATACCTAAAATAATTTTCTCTATAGAAAAGTTCGTTCATTTTTCATAACCTATGAGGATAAGAATGTTTATCAAATCCATAATTTCTAAGTATCTCTCTAATGAAATATTCAAGTCATCGATGAAAGTGTTATCATTGGTTTAATAATTCTTATTTATATATTTCATTCACACCAAATTTTATTTTATTTTTCACTTTAATAAAGTATTTTAAATATCATTAATATTTTATATAAGTTTTTTAATTAAATTACAAGAAATTTTTCTTACTCCTTCAATAATTGTTACATGTTATTGTTTTGATTGTTAATACAACAAACATGAATGATGTTATAATGTTTACAAAATAAATATGTAATAATATATAAATATATGAATTCTTTTTAATAATTAATACCGAATATGTTTATAAAATTTTTTAATGGTAATATTTCAAATTATTTTCACCAATTAATTTAATTCATTTTCTAATTCAGCCATCATTGAAAAGATGATTTTTACACGTTCCCTATGATCAGTCACTATATATTCCATGAAATGACCATGAAAATTCAGATATATATCAAAAAAATAATCTAAATATTCATTAAATTATGAATATGATGACTTCATGATCATGGATCAAATATAATATATGGAAAATCTAAGTTTGTTTAGGAAGAATGAATCAATTAATAGCTTAATAATAATTTCTAAAATAATGAAAGTAAAGTGTGGGTAATAAAGAATTATAATTTATTGATATTATTTAAAATAAATATTAATAATTTAAATTTACATATGAATAATATACCTATTTTTTATAAGGGTGTTTATAAAAGTCACATATTTTGGAAGTCTAATGCAAGGGTTTTTTTTCAACCTCCCATTGAAATTGAGATTATCTATGAATAAATTTAAAAGGGAAAAAATTGTTTGTTATTTCACTATAAAACCAAATATATTTTTATATCCTATAAATATATATAAAAAAATTTATCCATTGGTAAATTGTTATTTATTATTATTTTTATTTAAAATTTTATTTATTTATAAAATTGTGAAAGGATTATTTTTTAATATTTATAACATGGCCATTTCTTCTACAATATTATTTGGTTTTCTTCGTGATTTTTATTTTTAATGCTTTCATAATTCCTTGAATTAATTTCTTTTCTTTTCACTATTTTTATGAAAATTTTGTTTAGATAATTATTTCATTTTGAAATAATAGTTTTCAATAATTAAATAAAATATATTCTTATTTTTTGTCCAATTTTAAATTATTATTTTAATGTGGTTTTCATCTATATCAATATTCTTAAATGTTTATTTTGTTTTAGTGGGGATATTTTTTAATATAATAATATTCTCCATTTCAGTAGATGTTTAATTCTTATTCCTAATAATGAATCTTATAAATCCAATTTTATTTTCATAGGTTTGTAATAATATTATGTTATTATAACTGTTTTCATGTTCATATTGAACACATATATATGGTTTTAATGATATATCAGTAGGGTTCAGAATTATATATTCCTCAAATGAATTTGGGAAATATTTGTATCTTATGATATTTCATTTATGGGACTGCATATTGAGCCCAATCCACTATGTGACTTTTTGTATTTTTATATTAGAATTTATAGTGAACCTAATTCAAATTTGGAATCATTACACATTGATTACTAGCTTAGGGGACGGTCCCAATATACTATGGGAATCTAAACACTATTTAATGATTTTATTTGTTGTGATCTTTGACATAAGTAATGATTTTTTATACCTATGTATGTTCGAATAACTTATATCATAAATATATATGTTGAAATATTCCTATGTTTTTTATGGATTACAAATAATGAATCATGTTTCCACAATAATTTGATTCATTACTTATGATAATTTAGAATCATTATTTCCTGACTCATGATTTGAGATATTTTTAGTGAGTATAATTTTCTTATGTTTAGTTCATGATTTTTTTTCCTTCATAGTTATATGTTTATTTAATTCTCAACCTAGATCTTTTAGTGGAATCACTAAATTTTTACCCTTAATTAGCCTCTAAGGTCACACCTTTATTTACTTATCAATCCATTTGTTATGAAGAAGATTATTATGTATTACATTTATAGATGTGTACCAGGTGTGGAGGATATTTTTGGGCAATTTTTAAGAATGATTGTACATTGAGTTTGTGATATATCTAATATCTAAAGACACTAAACCTATTTGTTATATATGTGTGATTTATTTTGTATATAATGAATATTCATATAAAATGATGTAATATTTATGTATATTAGGGTTCTCTCATCTCAATTTTTTTTCATGTAATTTCAAATATGATTTTTTTTAATTTTTAATCTTACTTACAATGTCGGTTTTCATGTGTTCTCTCTATTGTGGAACAAAAATCATTCTTCAGGTATTCAAGTTAGAAATTCATTCAGAAAACCCCTCATAAAATGGAAACTTCACGTCTGAACCATTACATTAAAAATGCCATTTTGATCCTCCCCATGGCCTATTACTAGAGAACCATGATATAATAAATCTTATTAGGGATGTTTTGAATTTTTAGAAGTGATGGTACCAAAACCATAAAACAAAATGGCCACCAAAAGGGATATTTCATAATTAGTCCCTCATAATACCATTTTATCACATACTAATTTTAGTATTTTATAGAACCACGACATTAGCATAACCTCATGAATAATTATATATTTAATTTCATTCAAATAAAATATAATTAACCCATCATTCTTGCATGATCATGTTTTAAATAAATAAAACATATAATAACCTTGATAACTCAAGAAAAAATGTCATCCAAAATCAAGTGATAGAATTCCTATAATATTATGTTATATGAAACACCACACAATATTATAGAATAGTTTTTATGATATTTCTCTAGATTTTGGTGTAAGAGTAATTAAATATTTACCATTTCTTGCTGGAGATCAACTCACAAACTCTCTTATCAATGGGAATAATTAAAGGGTTATAAAATCATTAACACTCAACAACATATCCTATAATTAAGGATTATTAAATCTCCCTTTTTTGTTCTTATTAAAACACATGAATCAATATAAGAGATCTTCATTATGCATCAGATTAATCTACCAACTCCTCAAGTTTACAAATTTAATATTACTAACAAGATAAATTATATTATATCCTACATTGTAAAAAAACGTTGTATTATCACCATTATTAACAAACCAAATGGAATTAAAATGGTAAAATATAAAAAATATATATGGAATTTAGTAGATGATACACTTATTTCAACACTCTTAGGTTTTGAGAGGCATCATTTATTGAGGGTTCATCATGATATCTAAAAAATAATTATTGTATTAAACATGATCTAATGAAATATCACCATATTCAACTTTATCCATGATTATGTAGTACATTATATCTATATGTTTTGAAATTGAAAATCATAATGAATTATTTTAAATTTGGATTGAACTTTAATTATCATACATAATACTAAAAAGGTATGATACATTCACCATTAATTATTTATGAAAATACATCATCCATGTTATTTTATTTATGGTTTTCAATTCCATGAAATATTTAGAATCCGTTTTACTCATTGTGATAAAATATTTCCTCATAGATATCCGCGGAACACAACGTCCATTAATAAAGAAAACAACTCCAAATATAGAATTCTGTTCACCAACTTCTCCTAAAATATCCACATTTTTATATCCATAAAGATGTAATAATATGTTATAATCATACCTCATACTTAAAATTGGATTCCCATTAATGAAATGTTAGATCCATTTCAATATTTAAATATAAATCTACTTAGTATTTATTTTGAATCATTAACATAACCTAATGACCAAATGATGGAATGTTTTGATATTTTCAAATAGCGTAGGATGAAAACATATCATTGTAACATTATTTGATCCATAATAATTACTTCCCCCTAAATGGACAACTTATATTCAATTTACATTAGAGTATATAACTCTATCAATTATTTCATTCTAAAATAATTCAATTGCTAATTATCATAATTTTATTATGTTCGAAAGATATATATTTACAACTTGAAAATATAAGAAAATTATCATCTTACTGATCATTTACATCTCAAAAAGTTTCCTCAATTATATAAAAATTTCAAGAAGTTTCCTATTTGTTTCTAGAAAATATTATGTCATCGATATAAATAATAAGTATGGGATAATTTTTTCAATTCCATTATTTATGCTTAGAGTTTACGTTAAAATTCATAAAAAAATATTTTATGGGATATTGTATAGCTTTAAATACCATACCCAAGGGACTTTTTCAAGTCTATTATAAAATTTTGAAAAACATGATGAGAACATTGAAGAAAATCAGAATTTAATTAAATGAAAAAAGGCAAGGAAAAAGGAAAAAGAATAGAATTTTCACTACTAAGGAATCTCTTGGTCTATATAAGTATCATTGTTTATAGATTAGTTTTATTTTGTTTAATAATATATTAAATTCATTATGGATACATAAAATCCACAAATACTAAATTTATATTTGGGTAGATGAGGAATATACACATTTTTCTAATGAAATAATGAACCACAAATCTTTCAAGGTATGTTATATTCACCTAGTATATTTATCATTAGTGTAAGATTATATTCTTGACTTTAATATGAGGCAATATAATAATAAACCACCGACACTTTAAAATCATGTTGAATTTATACAGATAACATTGTGGATGTGTGAGTTTCAATCTATGGTATTTAAAAGGAAATAATATGGAACCCTTCACCATATCAGGTTAAAACTATCACCAAGAGAGATTATACACTTTGTTGCATAATATTAACCCATTCATCATGTATGATTTATCCCTTCATTGTAGAAAATTAAATTAATTATGACCATATTTATTTGTGTATTTTAATTAAAATTTCTATGTTTTCCCATGACCTATATATTTAAATGGTTCAATAAATTCTAGGGAAACAATTATGTAATGAGCCAATGAATTCCTTGATCACACAATTTGAGAGGGGATGAATTTTTTACACTATATTATGTTTAATAAAATTATTATCACTTTCAAAAATCTTCTATCATGAAGAAAATTCTTTGTGGAAGCATTTGGTAATCCACTCTACTGACTTCTATATTCAATCAAAAAAATGTGAAACAATTTTATATAAATTATATGCATTTATTCCTCCACCTTGTAAATTATTTTTTGTGCCACCAAGTAAGATAATTAAAGATATATTTCTATAGATATTGTTTTAAGGGTACATAGGTATATTATCTTTATAGGGAAACATGCATAAATTTTATGAAACTGACATCCTTACAACACAATTCATCTAGTGAACCATATTGAACCACATAAAATTTAAATTTTATGAAAAATCGAAGCTTCTAATATTAAATATTGACTAATTTCCAATGTTCCCACATTTTTAAGTCTTTTAACTATGGTTTTTTACTTCCTATCATATCCCTTATATAAAAAATAATGTGCCTCTTACCTGGTGGAAGCACTAAATATTACCCCATTGATAATATAATCCTTTTGAATCACTAATGATCCATACATATCATGGGATTATAGTTATGTTTATGACTTAATCATGTCCTCATTGATGATCTTATCCCAATTCCCCAACAATGAGTCATGAAGACCATGGGCCTCATATTTGGTTTAATATTTATCTATAATCCTCTTATATATAGTTACCAACTGAGTGGATGAACCAAATTGTGGTTCTCTTTTATATATCACACACAAATAATTTCTAGGTACCCTTTCCCATTAGTCAATTATTTATGAAATTAAACTTCTCAGAACTAGGACTTTTGAAACAAATATAAACTAAAAGACATGATGGTCCTAGAAGAATGAACTTAAAATTAACTTCATTTAGGCCATGGATGCATTCACATAAAAAAAATTAATTCAATATTGGTCATACAACCTTAAATGAAACTTTATTTGGTCCTGGATGAATGACAATAAAAGTAATACCATTAGGTCATGGTTGCATAACATTAAAATGAACCACATTGGTCCTTTTTAGATAAACCTTAAAGGTACTATGTTCCATATTAAGTGGAATAGTACTATATGTGTTATGATTCCATTGATAGATATAGGTAGGAAAAAACTATACTAATCCCCATCCCAACTACATAACCCATATTTTCTCGGTGGATTGTGATAAATTCTAGAGAATCTATCTTTTTTTACACATAGTATAATCCATTGACAAGGGAATGATGGATAACCTCTAATTTAATCATATGTTTACATTGAGGCATGGTAATGATAGATCAACCTCACAATCATGATAACCCAAATTTTTTAGAAGAAGGATTTTTTTAATATTTTTCAATCTGTAAAATATTTTTAGATTAGGTAAAAAAACTCATTATGGGTTGAGTCCATGTCACATCCTCTCAACCTCAACACACAATTCAATGACTCAAAGTAATATCCCAATGATTTCCTACCATTTTAATTTATTCCATATCCAATAATAAAATTGGACATAAATACACTGAGGAATAATAACGATGAACAATTCTTCAAATACTTTACCCATTAATGGGTTTGATTGATCATTTAGTTTTTCTGGGGATGTTTCACTGATGATTTCATTTTTTGTTATTTACCCTTCAAAATATACAATTACAATAAAATTTCATCATGAAATGGCCCATCACATGCTAACTTTCCTTATTAGGATAGAGAAATTTTCATGGAACGTTATGCTATTATAAATTTGTAGTAAAGGAACCAAATATAATCCCATACAATGCTAACAGTCGTAGTTTTATAGTATATTGAAATTCCATCACCAAACACATACCTGAATAATTAGTCCATGAATTCAATATTTTAGCTGTATAATCTCAATGAATAAATATATAGTTTATAGGGAAATCCTGAAAAACTAAATATATAAATCCACATGATCAATCCTACTAGATTTAGGCCAATTTTAATTAATCATCCCCAATTGTGACATAAAGCATTCTCGGATATCTGTTCTTAGAGTGTAGAAACACCGGTCTCCATTATATTAGTGCTATTTTGGGTGACATAAATTTCATTCCTACCACATATCAGGAGTTTCCTTATAGATCCCACTAGTTACAGTAATCTCCAATACTATAAAACCCTATCCCCTTAAGAATGTGCTTGGGAAGATTCCTTAAAAAACATAGACCGATTTTTCTAAAATACGAAAAATAAGAGGAGGGATCACAAGGGACAATTTACTAATAATGAATAATTGAAGGTCATCCCAAAAATTCTCATTTCACTTATAATTATCATTGAAATATCCTGATGTTATATGGGTATCCATATAGGAGTTATCCTATCATGTACATACATTTCTTTTACCCTAATAATGATAAAGGTTTTATCCTTGGTGGCAATGCAATGAGTATTAAAAATTAAGGTTCTCTAAGAAAAATACATAATAAAATATAATATTAATAACCTTATTAGATCTTATTCTACTAAATATTATCTATATATCCCAATAATTTCCCAATGAAATGGGTATTGTGTTTTTTGAAAAATGTGGAGGTCCTCCCTTGAGCATCCACTATGATATTTATACATAAAAAACCATAATAATAAAATCAAGGTTCCTATCAAGTGAATCCAATTTAGATCACCTTTCAATAAGACCTTAATAAAAAACTATGTAGGCCCTTATTAAAAAAACTATTGCACATGTCCTCCCTACAAAATTATGATTTACAAACAAATATGACTCTACCTAATAATCAATAGTTTGAAGTCATAGAGGTCATCCCCATATAAAATAATATATAAATTTGTAATCCCATTCAGTAATAAATAAAATAGGTAACATGGAGGTTCTACCCATACGGAAACTAGTAAATTTAAAATCATTGTGGAAATCACTATAGTAATAAAGATAATAACTCTAATGGTCTTCCCCAAAGAACAATTCTTATAATTTCATCCCATTGTAATGAACTCTGCTATAACGGAGGTCCTCCTCAAAAAAGGGAACAAAAAATTAACCATATAGGACCCCATTATAGTGATCATTATGAAATACCTCCTTGTAAAAAAAAACATATTACTCATATTATGTTTCTATATATATTGAATTTATTCCTTAATTTCTATCATATAAATAAGAATAGTATAAACTAATATCACGTATGTTGATAACATTTTCACTGATCAGTGGTGTCTCACCCCAGTCAATGTGATCTCAAATTCAATGGTTATCTTATGGCGGCCCCCATACCCAATACCATTTAGTATAATTTAGGTGTTTTATAATGGTTATTCACTCATGATAAAACAATGGATAGTTGAAGAATATAGCCATATCTGGCTGAGGAATCACTCATTGATTGTGAGGAAGACTCCTTTTCCATGTGAAAATAATTATAAAATGATAGAATACAAGGTATGTTATTTATAATGGAAAATTTTGAGTATGAAATTCCCCATACATTTAAGGATGAAATCATACCTTATCATCATCACAATTTATGAGAAATCCTCTATTTTCTATAGACCATATACATGTTTTACATTAAATTCACCAACTATTTCAAATTAATGGATGAAATTTTTTTTTCATGTTAATATAGCCTCCCTTTTTGTGACATGAAATCCCAAATTAGGATAATAGATTGAGTATATACACCGAAATGTATCTATAAGTTTTAAGAAACGTAACCAACTAATTACAATCAACCCACTTTTCATGCATTCTAGAGGGTGATCCAAATATGGATCTTGTCATGACCCATCTCCCAAGGCCCGTATCGTGACCACTCGAAGCCCGCCATCCATAGGCCAAGGGATGGCGACAATCACCAAAGGCGTAAGTCCCTAAACGGGGATGGAATTTCCTTTATAAAATGAACACACACAGCATAGTACGCAACTGTAAGTAAACACTAAGTAAAAATGTATTCAAAAGATTGTGCTGAATGTAAATGGGGCCGGAAATACAAGCCCAACTATAAAGTACAAGTACAACTAAAAAATATACAAGCAGCTAAAATGTAAAGAGCATCACTTGGATCATCCTCTGTGGTTTCAACCTAAAGGAAACGTACAGATGGCCACCTCAGCACCCACGTCTATTAGTCTCCTCTGAGTACTGACTCGTCATAAGGTCCACCTCTGGGTACTGTCATATCCTGGCTCTCTCGGCCTCCTTCAGCACTATCCTTCACTTGCACCCAACACAACATGGTGCGGGCATAGCCCGTGCATGGTTGAGTATAACGATACTCAGTAGGGACCTCGAGACCCTCAAGGGCTCACTAAATCCAATAAGGATAAACCAAAAGTATGAAATTAACAGGTAACCTGTAGAGACCCGAAGCTTGACGTACATTGACATTACATTACATTTGCGGAATACTTAGTACATAACAAAAACACACACAAAAGGATCGTAATAGTTTAGTGTCTTTGGAAACTCGGAATATAATATTCTAATCATGGTGAAAGATCTTCAACATCTCCCATAAAGATCTTATTTTTTTTCATACCTAAAACCTTTCATTATATCCTGGGGAAAAGAAAACATAATAGGGTGAGCTCAAATGCTCAGTAAGGGTAAACAAAAGAAATATCAATCACATCATATACATAAGCACATAACTTTTGGAAATCTTAACCTGTGAAAGAGATCATAATTTCATAACCTGGGATAACTCATGGTAGTGAAATGTAATCACAATAATCATAACTTAAAACATTAAACTTTGTGGCATACACACATAATCATAGAGAATCATTTCTTGTTAGTCAAGAC
This sequence comes from Viscum album, assembly GCA_963277665.1. NCBI lineage: Eukaryota > Viridiplantae > Streptophyta > Magnoliopsida > Santalales > Viscaceae > Viscum > Viscum album. The sequence continues at coordinate 1,198,940,067 of OY728156.1, read as the reverse complement.
TCATTTCCAAGACTATCTTAGTAGACAAAGTCTCTTTCTGAACTGAGTCACCCTTGTTTCAGTCCTGTTTCACTGAACCGGAATAACCTACCATTCCAGCCATGTCTATCTCATGAAATATAAAATCTTTACCCAATTCATTGGAGGGAGATATAGGTCCCACCTATCTCATAATGATACCATTCTTATGTGTGCCACAAAATCATAAACCATACATCATAGCAAAACCCATGTAATAAAAATGGGATTCAAAAACATTGTGACATCATAAAACAATTAATATAAGATAAAGGAATTCATAAAAATAATTCCATCACAACATAATCAAATCAATGTAATAATAGGTATAAAAACAGAAACCTTTATTATCTTAGACGGAAAATAATTTTGATAAAACACTTGAACTCCATTCTTGAGGAAAATATCATTTCTACTTCAAAAACATTTTCTTTTCTTAACATGTCATACAATTTTAAACTAAATGAAGTTTATTAAATTTAAACGTGAAAACTTGTAATGGAAGCTTCTTGGAAATAATGTTCTAAAAATCCATTCATGCCGTATATGTTAAAAAAACATTCTTCTCGTACTTTTGTCGGAAAAGTCAAAAAGTACCTTGTATGAAAAAATGACAAAAGATTCCTTTCATATTCATTACTAAAAACTCACCGAAGGGTAAAATTGGATTTAAACAATTGTAGGTGGATGGAAATAATTTTACATATTGAGGAAACATGGATGTGGATGATAAAATATACCCTAGTAAATTCCAAAGTATAAACAATCTCGGATAAAAATGAGATTGTGATATTTCCCTTACCTTATGTCTGATATGCTTTGTACGTATCCGAACCTCCTGTATAATGATTTAAATAATATCATTAACTTATTACAGAATCATATTCATTGTTATTATATCATATATGGTTCACTTATGACTTTATATTACCCGTTCTTTTGTAAATTCAATATTAAAGAAGTGTTTTGGGTAAAATCGTTTCATTTATCGTAGGTGTTTGGACTTGTTGTTCTTGACATTATTATTACTTATATCATGATTTACTTACTTCCAGAATATAAAACATGATTTATATATCATATATATTCAGTGTATATATATATAATACATAGATAAATGAAATGAAACCCACCGTTCATGGAGACGGTAGTCCGTACGTACGCATGAACGTTGTTTTCGTTTACTTATTATCTTGAATGGAAGTAAGTAGATGACATACATATATACATAAATCCAGTAGCTTTATAATGTCATATATTTCATTATTATTTCTTATATATACTTTATAATCATTATTAAATGGTTAACATGGAGAATGAATCTCATCGCGTCGTGGAGACGGTAGTCCGTACGTACGCACGAGCGATGATATCATTCTCATGTTCGTGAACATGTGTTTAAGTGTATGTATACTATTTCAGTATCAATATAACTTTATAATAATCATATATAGTTATTATTTACACCATTTTACCCATCCAAGTAATGTGGTGGTGGAAAATAGAATTTACCACGGCGTGGAGACGGTATTTCGTACGTACGCACGCGCGGTGATTTCGTTTTCTGTAGGATGGATAGATGGTGAAATAGGATTGTTTCATACTTATAATAACATATCAGTATATGAGTGATACTTATGTTATTACTTCATAATGAATCAACCTAAGAAGAAGAAGTGGAAGAAGAAATAAAGGTGAAATAATCGGTAATGGAAATTACCTCTTCTTTGAAGCTCCTCTTTGAGACCTCCACTTAGGGCACTAAAATTGGTCTTTGAGGAAGACCATAACCTCTAGGATGTTTCTAGGGAATTGGAGAAGAGAATTTGGCAGGGTTTGGCCGAGCTTGAAGGCTCAAAGTTGTGTGAGGAAGAGAGGGAGGAGGTGCCCTTTTATAAGGGAGGAGAGGGGCACCTTTGGAATAACTAAAAATATTATTTTATTATAAAGTCAAGTTCGGTTTTAAATAGATCCAAATTGATTTATTTCGAGGATAAGGTGGGGATGGGTCGAAATACTCTCATCCAATAGGATTTATACATGTTTAGGTTATTATTTTACCCTTATCAATTAGATTTAATTCTAAGTTAAATAATTTAACTTTTACTATGTCATTTTGTTTTCTTACACTATATGGTTAATAAACTTCCTATATCAAGCCAAAAGAACCCAAAGTTGTTTATTATTAATATATATAATCATAGCTATGTCATTTGGCCGAACCTTATATTTGTAGGAATAAAATAACAATTAATAATATAATATTTGTTTTAAAAACTATTTTATGTCATTTTTGACACTATTTGGTATATGATTTTTATGAAATTCATAACAGAATGATAAGTTCGAACCAAGTTACTTAAATCAACAATAACATGTCATATTAACCTAGAAAATTAGTTTAAGTCATAAAAAGTTTCAAATTGCATTTATTTGGGAATTTATAACATCAATTATGTTAATATTTCATTAATAAGACAATTATTGCATCATCTATGTGTCATAATAAATGATAATTATTTAATCCTTAAAAATTATAAATAAATTCCTATGATGTAGATAATTGTATTAGATTTCTGAAGACTATTCATGTTCGATGTTTAATGATGTTTATCACTATAGTAAAATTATTATACCTATAAGATTTAAGAAAGTGATATGTTGTCACATTCATTGATTTTAATAATAATTAAATTATTTTCATTGAAAAAATTTAATTAAATGAATCTAATCCGACCTTTAGGTGATATGGGTCTATTTTTAGTCATCCAATAAGATTTTGACATTTTTTAGGGTAATATTATATTTACCCTTAATTACCCGATTTACCTTTAACTATGATAAATAAAATTTACTGTAGTTACTATTCATAATTCCCAAAAAAAATATTAGCCTATTAACATAATTTGGATCCACTGATTCCAAATATGTAATACATTTTTTGAAATTCAATACACAGAAGTTTCAGAAATTAAATTAAAATTAATCCCGGTGTCGAATAAAAACGGTTTTTTGTTTAAAACATTGCAAAAGATTGAATTGATTTAACCTACGAATTCAAGGTAAAATCAATGCTAATGACATAAATTATATTGAATGGTAAAAATATATTCGATTTATACTTTAAAACCATTCAATATTATAATTTAACCACATAAGATATTACGATGAAAAAAGTTGTTTTTAATTAAAATATAGCGTGTTTTTACTATTCATTAAAATGTGAAATTTAATAGAATAATATGAAAAATTTATCCAAAGTAAATTTTTTTTTCTTGATTCCAAAGAAGAATTTTATTTTTTCAAATTGAACTTATAAACATGTCAAAAACTATATTTAATGTGGGTGCACCATCAAAATGCGGCAAAACTGCATTTTTAAAAAAATACTTATTTTACCCGAAAAATTTATTTTGTTCTTATACCATGTTCTATAAATGTGTAAGATGAATAATAATGTTATAAAATTAAAAATTTAGTTAATACTATTCATAACGGCTAGTTCATGTCAATATTATAATAATATAACATTTTTTTATTAAAACCCGGTATTGCGTACAACACACGCTATCGAGGAAGGTCGCGATTGCGTGTAATGCAAACCAAGTCAGGGTTGCGTATTGTGAAATAATCCTTCATTGTTTCGTATAATAGAATCCAACCATATTTCATTTATACATTGAATATATATATATATATATACTCAATTTTGCATAGAATAACTATTATCAAAATTGTGTGTAACACGATCCAAGAATAGTGTTGCGTATACTGCAAGCTAATACGGTGTTGTGTATAGAACAAGGTAATCATGGTGTAGAATACAACACAATACATTAATGAAATTAAAAGAATATTTTTCATAAAATCTAGGGGTGTTACATTCTACCCCCCTTAAAATGAATTTCGCCCTCGAAATTCGTCAGGGTTATAAATGGTTTACTACTCGAAAGTTTGTTTAATAGAAACCCACATCGTAAAAAGAAATACCAAAACATGGCTTTAAAAACCAAAGTATGAAATGTAACGGTTACCCAAATTAACTCATCACTGGGTTTCCATGTAGGAGAACATAGGTGAAAATATGGATATGGAAGAAAAATATAACCATCAAGTTATGATGGAGAGTGGTAGAGAACATGGCTATGAAAAAGACAACAATTGCAAAGCCATAAATTTGTGATGATCTTGGGTACCATCTGATTCATCAGATATAAGATCACTAGGACAACATTTTTGGTTTTCACGATCGTTTCCCAAAAGTTGATGAAATTTGAATTAGAAGAAATACTTTTTTGATTTCGGTATAGTCTCACCGTTGGTCGTTCTTTGGACAATTTACACTTAATATCTTAAAGAAATGATGTTGAATTTGTCATTCGTGATGTGTTATCAGATCATGTGATAGAATGATGGGTCATTCCATCTGTCTCAAAAGGTTAGAAAAGTTATCAAAAAATACATAAGTCCATCTATAGGGAGATTAATCATATATGGTTCCTAAAATAGAATTATACTTCATATACTGCTTAATATAATAAAACTAGTTTCTACTAAACATGGGCTTCATGTAGGCTAGTGGTAGGCGAAAAAAGCCAGTCGCACTTCGGTTGTGGGTTCGATTCCCACAGCCTTGTCCGACGCGATGGGTTGTCACCCGTCCTACAGGTTGTCCTTTTTCTAAAGCTATACTACTATAACATCCCATCAAAAATATCAAAAAAGTTTTATCCTTAAACAATACTAACTTATGTCCAAACATAATTCATTCCAATCATTAGGCTTATCTAAAATACTTCGGTCCAAGCTCATAGTATAATGAAAATGATAACGTGAATGCCATCATTTATCCCCCATATATCATAAGATATATCTTGTTAGTCAAATTACAAACATGTGAATACCTTAATCATGTATTCTCTTGAAGAATGAATATCTATTGAACCTTAGTGAAAACATGAATGTAGTTAAAAGTTAACACTTTCCACATACCAAAATCCTAAAAATTCTAAATCCTCAAACCATGATTTCACTTAGTCCTTATATCAATCATGAGCTCATGAATACTGTTAAACATTTAGTTTTCTCATTTTCCCTTCATTATGCGCATATCATCTACATTCCAAAAATATCTGAATAACCTTTCATGGATACTGATAACATTAATCATACACTTTCAAAACTCAAGGAAAGACAACAGTGTAACAATCCTTAGATGTCTCTTTATTCCATAGTACCATGAGATTACTTATACAACATTACACAAGATAAACATGTAATCATTCTACTACATTCTTAAACCATTGACCGAGCTTCAACAATTCTTTCATCTCACATATCATTTGTAGTCTCTTCATCATCATCCACATAAATACTACCCATACGACCACACTGATTCTCTTCATGAGACTTTCCCTTAGGGCATTGGTTTGCATAATGCCCGTACATTCCACATTTAAAACATTTTAACCATTGTTGATGTCGTATCAATACCATTATCCTCATCCCTGGTGTTAACTGAACCTTTTCCTTTTCACTTACTGGCTTTGTGTCCTTCTCTTCCACACCCAAAGCATCTTCCAGTTCCTTTGAAACATTCTCCTTGATGCCTCTTCCCACATGATTTACATAGGGGAAATTGAACTTTCTTTCCTCTATGATCATCATGAAACTCCATCTTTCTCTTATTAGCCGAGTCATGAAACATACCAAATTTTACATTATTGATCATATTATGAGATTTATGATTCGGCATAATAATGATGTTTGGACCTCAAAATCCCATTTCATTTGGTTGCTCATGAAGAATATCATTCCATTGTCCATCATATCCTCCATTATCGTGAATAATCTTGTTTCCATGCATTTTCTAAAACCCAAAAAGAATAGTGTGAGAGGCAAAAATCATAATAAAGGGGGAGTAACATCAATATCTAACATCTTTGGTTAAATTATAATATCCTTAGCGCAATTATAGGACTATAACCTATACGTATACCTATCCTTAGGGACATCCCTAGTCATACCTTAGAAATATCTCTAGGGATCTCACTAACGTTCTCACATCCTAGTTTCCAAAGGTTGACTAAACCTTTCCTCTGATACCAACTGTAGAGACCCGAATCTTGACGTACATTGACATTACATTACATTTGAGGAATACTTAGTACATAACAAAAACACACACACAAGGATCGTAATAGTTTAGTGTCTTTGGAAACTCGAAATATAATCTTCTAATCCTGGTGAAAGATCTTCAACATCTCCCATAAAGATCTTCTTTTTTTATACCTAAAACCTTTCTTTATATCCTGGGGAAAAGAAAACACAAAAGGGTGATCTCAAATTCTCAGTAAGTGTAAACAAAAGAAATATCAATCACATCATATACATAAGCACATAAATTTTGGAAATCATAACCTGTGAAAGAGATCATCATTTCATAACCTGGGATAACTCATGGCGGTGAAATGTAATCACAATAATCATAACTTAAAACATTAAGATTTGTGTCATACACACATAATCATAGAGAATAATTTCTTTTTAGTCAAGACTCATTGCCAAGACTATCTTAGTGGACAAAGTCCCTTTCTGAATCGAGTCACCCTCGTTTCAGTCCTGTTTCACTGAACCGGTATAACCTACCATCCCAGCCATGTCTATCTCATGAGATATAAAATCTTTACCCAATGCATTGGAGGGAGATATAGGTCCCACCCATTGCATAATGATTCCATTCTTATGTGTGCCACAAAATCATAAACCATACATCATAGCATAACCCATATAATGAAAATGGGATTCTTAAACATTGTGACATCATAAAACAATTCATATAAGATAAAGGAATTAATAAAAATAATTCCATCACAACATAATCAAATCAATGTAATAATAGGTATAAAAACAGAACCCTTTATTATCTTAGATGGAAAATAATTTTGATAAAACACTTGAACTCCATTCTTGAGGAAAATATCCTTTCTACTTCAAAAACATTTTCTTTTTTTTAACATGTCATACAATTTTAAACTAAAAGAAGTTTATTAAAAATAAACTTGAAAACTTGTAAAGGAAGCTTCTTGGAAATAATGTTTTAAAAATCCATTCATGCCGTATAAGTTAAAAAAACATTCCTCTCGTACTTTTGTCGGAAAAGTCAAAAAGTACTTTGTACGAAAAAATGACAAAAGATTCCTTTCATATTCATTACTAAAAACTCACCGAAGGGTAAAATTGGATTTAAACAATTGTAGGTGGATGGAAATAATATTACATATTGAGGAAACATGTATGTGGATGATAAAATATACCCCAGTAAATTCCAATGTATAAACAATCTCGGATAAAAATGAGATTGTGATATTTCCCTTACCTTATGTCCGATATGCTTTGTACGTATCCGAACCTCCTGTATAATGATTTAAATAATGTCATTAACTTATTAAAGAGTCATATTCATTATTATGATTTCATATATGGTTCACTTATGACTTTATATTACCCGTTCTTTTGTAAATTCCATGTTAAAGAAGCGTTTTGGGTAAAATCGTTTCCTTTATCATAGGTGTTTGGACTTATTGTTCTTGACATTATTATTACTTATATCATGATTTACTTAATTCCAGAATATAAAAAATGATTTATATATCATATATATTCAGTATATATATATATATAATAGATAGATAAATGAAATGAAACACACCGTTCATGGAGACGGTAGTCCGTACGTACGAATGAACGCTATTTTCCTTTCCTTATTATCTTGAATGGAAGTAAGTAGATGACATACATATATACATAAATCCATTAGCTTTATAATGTCATATATTTCATTATTATTGCTTATATATACTTTATAATCATTCTTAAATGGATAACATGGAGAATGAATCTCATCGCGTCGTGGAGACGGTAGTCCGTACGTACGCACGAGCGATGATATCGTTCTCATGTTCGTGAACTTGTGTTGAAGTTTATGTATACTATTTCAGTATCAATATCACATTATAATATTCATATATAGTTATTATTCACACCATTGTACCCATCCAAGTAAGTTGGTGGTGGAAAATAGATTTTACCACGGCGTGGAGACGGTATTCCGTACGTACGCACGCACGGTGATTTCGTTTTCCGTAGGATGGATATATGGTGAAATAGGATTGTTTCATACTTATAATAACATATCAGTATATGAGTGATACTGATGTTATTACTTCATAATGAAACAACCTAATAAGAAGAAGTGGAAGAAGAAATAAAGGTGAATGAATCGGTAATGGAAATTACCTCTTCTTTGAAGCGCCTCTTTGAGACCTCCTCTTAGGGAACTAAAATTGATCTTTGAGGAATTCCAGAACCTCTAGGATGTTTCTAGGGAAGTGTAGAAGAGAATTTAACAGGGTTTGGCCGATCATGAAGGCTCAAAGCTGTGTGAGGAAGAGAGGGAGGAGGTGCCCTTTTATAAGGGAGGAGAGGGGCACCTTTGGAATAACAAACAATATTATATTATTATAAAGTCAAGTTCGGTTTTAAATAGATCCAAATTGATTTATTTTGAGGATAAGGTGGTTATGGGTTTAAATACTCTCATCCAATAGGATTTAGACAAGTTTAGATTATTATTTTACCCTTATCAATTAGATTTAACTCTAAGTTAAATAATTTAACTTTTACCGTGTCATTTTGTTTTGTTACACTATATGGTTAATAAACTTACTATATCAAGCCAAAATAACCCCAAGTTGTTTATTATTAATATATATAATCTTAGCTATGGCATTTGGCCGAAACATAGATTTTTAGGAATAAAATAACAATTAATAATATAATATTTGTTTTAAAAACTATTTTATGTCCATTTTGACAGTATTTGGTATATGATTTTTATGAAATTCATAACAGAATGATAAGTTCAAACCAAGTTACTTAAATCAACAATAACATTTCATATTAACCTAGAAAATTAGTTTAAGTCATAAAAAGTCTAAAATTACATTTATTTTGGAATTTATAACATCAATTATGTCAATATTTCATTAATAAGACAATTACTGCATCATCTATGTGTCATAATAAATGATAATTATTTTATCCCTAAAAATTATAAATAAATTCCTATGATGTAGATAATTGTATTAGAATTCTGGAGACTATTCATGTTCGAAGTTTAATGAAGTTTATCACTAGATTAAAATTATTATACTTATAAGATTTAAGAAAGTGACATGTTGTCACATTCTTTGGTTTTAATAATAATTAAATTATTTTCATTGACAAAATTTAATTAAATAAATCTAATCCGACCCTTAGGTGTTATGGGTCGACTTTTAGTCATCCAATAGGAATTTGACATTTGTTAGGGTAATATTATATTTACCCTTAATTACCCGATTTATATACCCAACACCCTATTTACATGATGTTTATCATAAAGTGGTTAGCTATGCCTTTTTATGATCTAAATTAAATTTTTTGACAATAATACTCCTTTATATAATCCCAAACCAGGGAATATACTAGAATGAATTAAAATACAATAACAACAACCAATACTAAGTCAAAGATCAAACAATACATAAAAAACATGTTCCAAAAAACAATGGACCAAGATAATACCACTTGTAACATCTCCTTTTATATTTTTTTCATGAGAAGGATGTGGAATGTTACATATCTTTAAGAGACATCCCCAAGACACCAAAGGCTATTAATAAATTCCAAAGGACTTCAATACACATGGGGGATTATTTGAACGTTAAAAATAAATAAACTAACCAAAAAAACCACTATATGATTCATGATAACATTGAATGAAAACTAAACATTAAATTAATGAAAATCAAACTAAAAACATGTACCATGGTGTAAGAATAAAATAAAAAAGTACATAGAAGAAGGAAAAGCAGGTGAAATTTAATGAAAAAATCCAAATCTCCAAACATGTTACATGATCCAACTCCACAAAACATCCTATGTATCACGAAGCACCATTATTTAAGTGTGATAATATACCTTTTCACATGTCTTAATAAAAAACAACTAAAAAAGAAAAATGTTCCAAATCATAGGTGAGTAATAAAACTAAATATTTTTTCCCCAATGACTTCCTTACTCATTCCACTAGGAGAGAACTGGTTATCACATTTTATAAAACAATTAATATAAGAAATGTGAAAGAATTTATCATAAAACCAAAACTATTTGAAAAAAATAATTTTCCACACTAAACCTATTTCCATTAAGTAAACAAAGAATGTTATTCAATACCATTCCATGTTTCCATTTTTGGGATATCCTATTCCATTCCACATATCCACAAATACACACATATGCACATGCATGATTTATTATGATAGTTCCATACTCATGAGAGATTTCTCTTCGATCTAAAAATTAATAATAAGGAATGTAAATCGCATGTTCCATTATACCTTTAGTATTGAGAACCAATTAATATTTCAATTGGGCTTCGTAAGTGTAGTATGAACTAACACCAACCATTATACCAAACCATGAAAAAACTATCATTTCAGCCATTTCAATATGACAATTATTTTATTTAAAACCATTTGAACAATAATTTATATAAAAATAAACTTTTATTGAAAACAATTTTTCATGCATTAAAACCAAACCATCATTTTAAAATAATGTTACCAAAATCACATTCCCACAAAACACTAAATTTATATAATTCCAAAATCCATCAGTCAATTGGTTTTTCAAAAATAATTTCATATAGAAAATACAATACATTTCAATAAAAAAAATCAATTATAAACTAAGACATAATTATATAAATATTGGAGTCAATAGTGAATCCACCTACCTCAAGTTTTATGAAAAAATGAAGAATGGTACAAAATGCCAATGAACCCAGGTTAAATATCCAGGAACCCACATTAGATCTCTTCCACTATTATGAAAAACAAAACTCTATTAATATTCAGAATAAAATATCTTATATATATCCACATCATACATAGATCTAAGAAAATGAGTGGGATAGAGAAGTATATCTAAGAAAACCTATCATGAACTACCAAGAAAAATGACTTACAAAGAGAATCAAACTTCGAATCCCCAAGAGAAGCCTTCAGATCACTTCCAAAATAATGGGGAGATGTTATAAAATCCTTGAAGGGGAAATATACTGAGTTCAGGTAATTTTGAGGAAAAAACAAGGCATTAAAACACAAAAACTAACTAGATCCACCTTTGATGATCTAGTTTTCTAATTGCGCACAGTTTAGTCGCTAAGTTAGGAAAATCGTGCGTTAACCATGATCTAGCTACTAAATCAAGGATAGACCTCACATAGTTAGTTCACACAGTTTCAAAACCATGTTCTAGTTGGGCCAAATCCCACCATGTCAAATTTCATATTTCTCCTAGGCATTCTCACAGTTTGGGAAAATCGTGTGCCGCCCGTGCACCTTTCCTTTATCCTGCATCTCATTGAACACAGTTTCCTATAAAAGTTGAATGGGTTTTCTAAACCATGAACCTATAAGAAAGCCCAAAACCCCAATCAATTTTCTAAAAACACTCTGAAACATCATCTATATATTATACAAAAATAAAAATAATATATAAAGGGTTACTAACTTGAAACTAGGGGTGCTACACTTATTGAATTCCAAACTTCTACCCATGATGTGTAAATAACCAACCATAAACATTAAATATTCTTGTGAAATTAATATAAAATTCACTTTCTTAAATTCCCAATTATTTTTTAGGTTGATATTTTTAGATAGTTTTGTCATTATTCTTACAAAAAAAACCATATATATAAAAAATGGACACTTAAAATTAGTATATGTTTTTCCTATAATATAAATATTTAAAACAAAATTATGATTTATTTTCATGAAAAATCATCAATAATTTCATCTTGACTTATTATTTGTTATTAACTATCCTTAAACCCTATTCAAAAAATTCTAAAATGTGGAATGACCAGAAAATTCCCACCATGGGACAAAAAAAGATATAATCTATTAGTCGAGTGAATAACATGAAAGAGGATATAATTTTTACCTTTATATTTTATGATCTTTAAAAATATAAAATCAAAAAATTACACTTGAAAAGTACACACAGTTTTTTATAAAAAAAATTATAATCCCAAAAAAATAATGTAAAAAATCACTTTAGAAATTCTATGAAATGTATTCATAAAACCCTTTCAAGACTCTTGTAATTAGAATAATGATATAGACACTTACTAATATAATTCTCTGAAGAACATAATCATCAAAATCTTCATAATAGAGATATAATGGGGTTTAAGATTTATATAATATATATTATTCTAAATTTTTTTTGTAATCGATAATGGGTATCAACCATTTGTATAATCTATATCAAAATAAACTATTTTTCATGAGCTATAATGGGGCTCAAACTATCGTATATGCTATATCGGGCTCACCTGTGAGATATAATGTGGATTGACACATAACATAAGCTATTTTGGGATACCAAATTTCACATATATAATGAAAAATTACCAAATCTTTAATATAATATTGTATTCTTTCCCTTTTCATGTTAAATCTTTTGAAAAACTCTATAAAACTCGTATGAATAACACTTTAGTATATCAAAATACCGTTTATTTTAAAAAAATCATATTTAACCACAAAATCAACAATCAAAGGGAAGGGGGATTTTATTAGAATAATAAATGAGATTTTATAAAGCAATACAAAAATAATTTATTGGTTATGGCATATGGAAATTTTTTGTAACGTAAAACATTAATATAGAACATTCATTTTTTCCATTTTTCGGGAAATTCAAACATTCTGTAAAAATATTTATTTTTTGAGAATGTTTGAAAGAAATTAAAAATAGGAATAAAATATCATTTAAAATAAAAATATTTAAACATACAAAAATCAATAAAATAATTTTAATAATATGTACATGGATAAAATATATTTATAGAAATATATCTTTAAAATTTTAAAAAATGATGTTCTTAAACAAAGTGTCCTTTACATTGAGCACAAATCATCATTAATGTTCTTTATATTCCAAATAATAAACTTCTATAAAATTATAAAATTACTTAAATAAACGTTTTAAATTTTATTATTCCATAGACTTTACTAATTACCATGTCATAATCAATTACTTAATTAATTAAGTTCATGTTGAATGTTTTCCGTATTTTTAACTTATATTTAAAAATTAAATTGGTTGGTTGACTATGGAAAAGTTTTTAATTATTTATACATATAAATAATAATAATCCTAATATAATTATAATATTTATATATCAATTAATCTTGTAAAAATAATCATGAAATATTACTATGAAAAATTAATTATGCTACGATCATGGTGACTTTAGTCTATACGTAGACAAGAATAGTATTTCCATTTTTCAATAATCATTATGGAAGAGGGTAAGAATTAATTTATATTTACATAATTATAATAATAGAATAAATATAACATTATTACTGTATATATATATATATCATACATGTGATTTTGTGATGAAAATAAAATCACAACGCTTCATGGAGGCGGTCGTCTACATGTATGCATGAATTCAATTATAAATTTTCTATGAAATAAATAAAAAGATATATTATATTTTAGTAATGATATATATGTTTTTAATATAATAATTATTTCAATTATATCACATATATTCATTAAATTTATCTTTATTACCTTCCATGAAATGTGTTATTGGAAAACGAATCACATCATTTCATGAGGCAATTGTCTAATGTACACATGAGCAACATTATCGTATCCCCCACAGAATGGAAATTAACAAGTTATATATGATATAATAATTTAAAAAGTATAATAAGTTTACAAATATCATATATATTTATATATATATATTTAATCCATAATTATAACAATATTCTATAGGTTATGATGGAAAACAATTTATATCAATTCACGAGGTGGTAGTCTGCTGTACAGAATATTGATGATTTTTTTCCCATTTGAAGAAACATGATATTGTTTAAGGTTATGAAATTAAAATAAAAACATATATTTATATAGAATATTTTTATTTTATTTTATCATTGAAATGGTTGAATATTTTATGGATATGGATGTAGAAATAATATAAAAACATTTTGTTAAGCACGATACCACTTCTTTATAAAAAATCCTTAGGTTATTAACAAAATAATTCAAAGAATTAATTTATAATAAAACCAGGATAAGTAGGTCATGAGGGGGAAATTAAGAAGGTAATTGGGTGTTTATTGTTTGATCTAATTGGATTTTAAGGTTTTAATAGGAGAGGAGATTGGGTGGCATTTTTTAAGTGGTGGAGAGGACACCCATGTATTTTTTGAAAAGGAAACAGTCTAACCTTGTTTTTCAAATTCAAAAGAATTAAGAAACAATTTTTTAGCCTAATATGAGTTAGGGTAAAAAAAATATCCATAAAATAAGTTTTATATTAGTTTTTGGGTCATTTTATCCCTTATCAGTTTAGTTTAACTCCTGATAAACCTCTTTTACAATAACTATGGTAAATTATTTTTAATGTTTTCACAATTCTTTATGAAAAAAATTTACATGAAATTTTTATATATTATAAAATATTATAATTTAAAATATGGAATATATTTTACCAAATTAAATTTATTAAGTGGAATAATTAAATTTAAAATTATACCAATAGATTTGATGTAAAAGCATGTTTACTAAAAGCTTATTTTTCAAGCATAAGAAGATTTTATAATAACTCTATGGATATTAACAACTAGTATATGAATATAAACAAAAATTTATGGATATAAATTATACAATTTTACTTTAAATTTTTTATCATTAGGCGTTTTTAATTAATTAAAATGCAATAACATTATGCACTTTAAAATAATTTTTCCAAAAAATAAAGTTTTAAACCTAAAAATAAAATTATGCTAAAATTAAAAATAAAGTAGATTAAAATGTAAATAATAGGAATAAATATATCTAAATAAAATTTATATTAATTTAAATAATATTCAATAAATAATTGCAAATTTAAATTACATAGTTTATTTAAATGAAATGACAGTTTTACAAAAAATCTGTATTTTTCACTATTCACTAAATAATAAATATTTTCCAAAAAATAAAAAAATAAATAAAACAAATTTAATTTTGATATGATGATTTTAAAAATTAATATAATTTAATCAAATAAATTATTTAAATATTTTAAAAATTATTTATAATATTTCAACCCAAAAAAACCAAAATAATTTTTGAAGAAAACATATTTTTGATGAATAGGACGACATAAATAAAAATTGATAGATTATCTACTAATTATTTATAAAAAAAATATTTATTAAGATATTTAGATATATTTTTTATAATCTTGATAATACTATTCATACACTCTAAATTAATGTACATGATATAATGTCAATATATTTTACATGTTATTTAAGATTTGTGTTGCATGTCAAAAACCACATCAAACATAATTTTCTTCTTTTAAAATATTAGGGTGTTACATCCTCCCAACATTATTAAATTTAATCCTCACTATTTGAACATTATATAAGTAAGAATATGTTTTATATTTTATATATAACATTCTTGAAGTCGCAAATCATAAAAATGGTTAATAAAACTTCCTCTTGGTATTGAGAAAACGACGTATGAATGTCATCTAGAATAACACATACTAGGTTTTTGAATTGAAGAACATTGGTGGGATGTGAATATTTATACATGAAATAAAAGCATATTTTCTAGATAAATACTAAGAGTTAAAGATATCATTGATCACAAAAATTTGAATGATCAAGAGAATGTCAACATCTACTAAAACATAAACCAAAGTGGTGTGAAAAAGATCATCATTTGATCAGAAATGAATGTTACAAGATAAAAGTTTCAATTTAGATATCCTTTTACAAGGATTTAGGAATTACTTACCATACAAGATATGAACAGAATGAAATATACTCAGTTGATAAGTTTAATTTCATCTATTAATTAGTTTTCTCAACAATTTCATGTTTTTCTATAAATGATGAGCATTGAAGATGAATTTTTCAATACTGATGCACTAAAATCAACATATAACAGAATACATAATCTAAAAAAGGATAACCCAATATTCTTCGTATATTTATACATTATCTAAAAACAACATTGTCATAATTAATTAATCTATTTTTTAAAAATGAATCTAAATTCATATGATGAAATAAATCATTAATCTATAAGGAATAAACAAAAAATTACAAGGTTTAGCTTATATCATTCAATAAATAAATATTTTTTAAATTTCACCAAAGTATTCTTAACTCAGATCGATAACTAAAATTCTGAATGTTTTGATCACATATTATTCTATTATTGATTTTATATTAATATGAAAATAACAGTAATCACATTTAATGTTTCAGACAAAAAATTTATATGTGATAATTATATATCTTCCAATATATGCTAATAATTTCCATAAATAACTAGAATTTACAAAATTCCACAACAAATAGATAATCCAACCATTATTCCTCATATAAAATCCAATAATTTTCAATTGACCTAAATCTTATAAGGTACCATAAATTATGAAATTATTCCAAAACAATATTAATCAACTGATCACCATATCAATTTTATATTCCATGGATATCAATATGATAAAAAATATTCTCCGAAAATCAAATTAATCAACATTTTTCAAACCATTTAAGTGAAAAAATGTTTTCACAGTAACTATTAAATCACATATGGTAGTGGTGGGCACTACACCCTTTTGCCCTTCGGTTGTGGGTTAAACCCCCGTGGCCTTACAGAATGTGAAATGTTTTCCTTTTTCTTAAACATTACTAATATAATTCTTACAAAATTCCTATAAATATTTTTAACATCCTAAAAAATAGTATTATTCCTAAAAGGTAATATAAACTCTAATGGTTTCAATACGTTTAGTCTTATATTCACAAAACATAATGAGCATTCTCCCTAAAATAAAATTTTCACATGTTAAACATATGGTATCATATATCTTACAAATCTATCAAAACATAATAATTGACATAAAAATTACTCCAATCACATAAATCATCAGAAGCGTGTAAATTCATTTAAACTTATGATCATATTTAAATATATACTATAGTGCAACTCATGAGTCCCTTAATATAAAAAACTTAATTACTCAATTATCTTCATAATCAATTAATCATGGGTTTCCACCTTATTTATTAACCCATCCTTCCTATAAGAATATATGAATCATTTACTATTATTTAGAAATTAAATAATAAATCTATGATATAATCAATACATTTCATATTTCATATTTAGTTTCCTTACCTTTAACATTAATTCATTTATGAATTACATGAAATTTATCTGTATAGTGTTGTTGATCCCATTGGTGAAATTTCCTTATAAGAAAATTATTTACAATATTACCATAATCCCCACATTTAAAACACTCAATTTATACATTGTGAAGATTTTTATTTTCATTCATGGAATTAAACACTTTCTTTTTCATTGCAAGATTATTTGTTTATGCCCCCCTTTACTACATAAAAAACATATTACCATCCTTTTAAAACATTTTACGGGGTTCTTCTTCCCACCCTCATGAAAAATATGCCATTTAATGTTTTTAAAATTATGATCTCTATGAAAACAACCTTCATGGGTCTTCATTTCTCCATCATTTGATACATTAGGAATCTCACCTAGGTTCATGTTGTTAATCATTTCTTCTAATAGATAGTTAAGAATACCCATGAGATTTTTCACTATTTCTCCCATTATATTCAGTTTCACATTCATTGTTACACCACATTTTCCTACACTTATAGTGTTAATTTAGAGCCTATTTAATATATACATTTAGTTTAAAAAATTGGTTAGTGTGAGCATATAAAATTAACCACAATTAACCTTTTTATATAGAGGATAAATAATGAGATATAATTATCCATTCTATCCTATATTAAAAAATTTATATTAATTAAAAATAACCATAATTATACTAAGCATGATAACATTTTTGGTTATATTGGGTTTAAATTTTAGGATCCAAAACATCGAAAAATCTAATGTTATCTAAAACATTTTTATGATTAAAACTATAGTGATCAACCTTAAACAATGCATATTATAGTGACATTAAATGTGAATTCAGAATATTACATTTCCAAATATATTTTTTGGTTTAGAGTTCTATATATCTAGGGTATATCACTTATATAAAAACCCATATATATATATAAAGTATACACTTCTAATCAGTATCCATTTTTTCCAGAATATATAAATTTTAGAAATAAAATATGAATTTTTTTCATGACAATTCTTCACGAATTTCTACATGCCTTCTTTATTTATTTTTAACCATATTTACACCATGTGATTTTTTTAAAATGGATTATGAGAACACCAAGATCAAAAAGGGAAAAAAATAATAAATATATTAGTCGAGTAGGAAACATGAAAACTCATGTAATTTTTAAATTTGTCTTTAATGTTCTTGGAGCGTACAAAATAAATTATTTCCACATGAAATTAAAACACAATTTTTTCTACAAAAATCATTAAAACCCATATAAATCAAATTAAAACTCCCTTTTTCAATCATAGAGTGTCATATACATAAAACCCTATCAAAACCCTTTCAATTGGAATTACCATACAACTGACTTCCATGGTAAATCACCAGAGAATATAATCATTAACTAATGAATTCGAGAGTTTTAACATTAAAATAATATATATAGGTCTCACCAATTTTTCATGAGATATAATGGTGTGAATACCTTCATACATTACATATCATGAACACCCATTACTCATAGCCTATAATTGGGATAAATCCTTTATTTAAGCTATAACATGTTCATCTTTGAGATATAATGGGGCTCATTCCATCATATAACCTATATTAGGATCAACTGTTCCATATATATAATTATCAACAACAAAATAAAGGAGTAAAATGTTTTATTCCTTCAATTTTCATAACAAAATATTTTAATTTTTTAAAACCTTCATGAAAACACATCATGATATTCCAATACCCATTCTTTTAAAAAAAAGTATAATAAATACCTTGAAAAATAAGATGAGTGTTTTATTTTTATAAAACCTGAATGTTTTTAAATGAATCCAAACTTCAAAAAATAGTTATGCTGGTGTGAAAATTCATTATCATTGTATATGTTAAAATAAAACACTCCAATTTTCTTTTGTAGAGAATGTTAATCATTTAGTAAAAAGATTCATTTTTTTGATAACATTTACAAGAAAGTAAAAAGGGGATTAAAATTTGTTTTGGCATCCATTTATGTTCTTATAAAATTATTCATAGTATAATTTTAAAAACATGTACATGGATTAAGATTATTTAGAAAATAAATCTGTAATACTTCTAAAAAATATTTTTAATCAACGAGTCTTTTTGAATGAGTCTGAATCATTACAAAAATTAATTATCTTAATAAAAAGTAAACATCTGTTAATTATTTAATTTATTAAGGACATTTTTCCGAATTATTATTTATTTTATTTCTCTTATTACTATGATAAAATAAATTACCTAGTTAATTAAGTTCACATCAGATGTTTTTTTTCAATATTTGACTAATATATCCAAAATGACTTCGATAGGATGACCATGGTCTATGTTTCCCATATTTAATCATCCAAAAAATAATAATGATGAAATAGTTTTCAATTTTATACACAAATTTTACTTTTAAAAATAATCATTAATGATGGTTTCGAATATTGAACAACATTCCCCTCATAGAGATTGTAAGCTATACGAACGCATGACTAACATTTCCAATTTTCAATGGTAATTACGAAAATAAGGTATGAAATATTTTGTATTTACATAATTACAATAATATCATAAATAAAAAATTATTTCTTTATATATACATAAATATCATTTAAGTGATTTGGGGTTAAAAAAATAAAAACAATTTTTAGATGGGGTAGTCCACGCACATACATGAATGATAAGATCATTTTTCAGTTTAAGAAATAAAATGAAGTAATATTTTTTATAAATGATAAATATTTAATGAATATTATATTAATTTCATTTATATAAAATATATTCATCATCTCTATATTTATTATATTCCGTTAAAAGAGTTTTTGAGAAATGAATCACATCGCTTTGCGAGGTGGTGGTTAGTCGTACGCCTGAGAGACGTTATCATATCCCCCATGAAATGGAATGTTAGAAGAAATATGTGACATAATAATTCCAAAGGTTTAATTATGTCAAATATATCATATAAATTCTTTAGATCCATCATTATAAAAAGCCTTGAGGGGTGATGATTGAAAGTGAATTACATCGGCTTGAGAGGAAGTAGTTTCTCATACAAAGGAATGGTGGTTTTGTTTCCAATTTAATGGAATGAGAGATATATTTACGTTATTAATTTTACATAATAAATTTTCATTATATAAGAGATAATGATTGTATTATATCATCATAATTTTTTAAGGTTGTAGATGAAGAAATAATATAAAAACACTTGGAAAATCATGATACCTCATCTTTGGACAACCTCCTTTTTTTAAAACCAAATTATTTTGTAGGATGGATTTATATTCAAAATAATAGATCTATTTAATGGGGAAAAAATTAAGAAATTAATGTAAATATTTCATGGACAAGAAAAACGGAATTGATTGTGTGGAGAAGAGAGGAGTGGGATTGGTATTTTATAAGTGGGGGAGAGTGTAAAGACCCAATATTAAATATTACATAATCTTAAATTAAGCTAATAATTCACATTGAGGATCCTCTCAGGTTTAGAGTTTAATAGAATTAGGCCATAAATATTAAATTACATCTCTTATATTACAAAGTCGACACTTCTACTCAGTTTCTATTTTTTTCATCAACTAAAAACTCTTACTAGAAAACAAGAATTATTTTCTTCATATAAATCTTCTTGAATTATTCCTTTCTCTTACCCTTCCTTATACATTGTAAAAACATTTTAAAAACATTTAATGAGCATAAAAATCTCAGTAAGGGTTATAAAATAATGAACAAAAACATTATTCCGTCAATATATACCAAACATATGCTATTTAACATACCTCATGAAATAATAAGATTTATGAATAACACATAGTAATAAAAATCATAAAGTTTACATGAGGAATCCATAACATACATAAATTTTAGAATTCACAGATACATAGAGAATTACATTTGGAATAACAATCATAGTATATTCCATAAATTTCTCCGAAAAAATATTAACGTTTACCTCTATCATGTTACCCAATTCATTTGAGTGCTATCTCGAGCTCACCCGCCCTAGGTTTATCATGGAACCACCCATATATGTAAACAATTACCAAGAACCATAACATATTCATAACACATAAAACAAGAATAATGTAAATATAACATTTCCACATTTCATTCAGAAGATATCAGTTAAAGATATTGATATTAATAGTTTATTCAAAAAGATGAGTTTTGAATCAAAGTGTCATATACTACTCTGAAACTATTGAAATGAATTTAAACTTTAAAACACTCAGGTACATATAAATAAATCCTTGAAATCATTTCAAAAAAATGTACATGAATGATAATTATTTAGTAGATTAAATATTTGAAACATTTAAAATGATATTTTAGTTATATAATCTTTTACTACTTTAGAAACTGTTGAATAAAAATAATAAAAGAATAACGTGAATGAAAAATATATATATATCTTGAGAATATATAAATTAATGATATAAAATTCCAAATTGTTGTATATAAACCTTATAGGATAATAAAGGTATGAAAAATAATGATATTCCTTAATGAAAGGAGACTGAGGCGTAGTCCCTTACAAAGATTGTATCATTAGATTAAGGATAAATCAATTACATTATTAAGTGTGAAAAATATAAATACACATAATATAAGAGTATATTAAGTGTAATATAATTATATTTCATTCACAAAAATTCATAGCACGAACTTATCAAGAAGTACAAGTTTAACTTAAAGAATTGAAATTGGGTTAAAAAGTTCCCTTACAAAAAATTTCCAGCCTAACGACGTCACCTAAAAATTCAGAAAATGGGTTGATGAGAGAGAAAAGGGTGTCTCATCACAATCACATAAAATTTACATCAATAAGTATATATATGAATATATCCCAACATCTGAATATTGAAATTTAATGACATAACATCAAAGAAGTCTTTGACTAGAAGAGGATGGTGAAATGTTCCCTTACCGATTTGGTGACTTACGAATCATACACCACATGAAAGAAGGATTATAAAATGAATATGTAAATACCAATAAATTAAATTATATTACTCAATCAATACAATCATTGTAAGTACATACACCACACAAGCGGAAGTAGTGTCAAATATAACATGAATCTCACGGGAATAAAAAGTGAGATGAAAGCCATTTACCCTGTATCCAAATTGACTTGTCTGTTCTATAATCTCCTGAATAATAAACTAATGTTAATTTATACTTGATTAAGACCCTTTTTCATGTTTATTATTCCTTTTATATCATTGATTATCATGTTATATGTATTACATAATCAGTTGTGTTAATAATAGTCATTTTGTCGATATTTGGTACTTGAGACAAAAATGAACTTCTTATAATTACAAGTTTTCCATGTGGTCAAAATTAAATTATCTCCAGAATGAGATCCATGATTTATATGTAATATATATCATATATATATTCAATATATATTTGTATTTATAATAGTACATAACATTTAGAAATAATGATTGAAATGCACCGTTCATGGAGACAGTAAGACTTACGTACACATGAACACTACTTTCATTTCTATTTCATATTTAATGGATTGAAAAATTAATGATACATAGTTATATTATAATTCCAGTATAATATAATATATAATTTCATTAACTACATACTTTATATGTTCCATATATGGCATGAATGAGTCATATCACTATGAGGGGGCTGTAGTCCACACTTCCTCAAATGAAATTATCACGTTTACCCATTATAAAAAACATAATGGTATGATAAAAATGAAAAATAATGAATTATAGAGACAATATATATAAAATATATATCACATATAAATGCAGTTACATCATAATGGCTACCATGAGAGGCAATATGAGATATTTGAACAATCATTGTTTTGTGAGGCAGTAGTTCGCCGTCTACAGAAATAGTATGTTCATATCCATTTGATAGAGCTGTGTGGAAGTGTATTTCAAATAATTATCATAAAAACATCATAGTATATTTATAATATTGTTTTTTTTATAAAATGATGGAATAAAGAGAGTTTAGGGGGGTTGGAGAAGGAAAATAAAAAAAACTTGAGAGAAGATGTTACCCTTAAATTGGGTAACTCCCTTTGGTTTGAACCAAAAGGATTTAATGATATTCTTTATGCCTATAGAAAGGATTCTAGGAGGAATGTATGGATGTTGGGAGATTATTAGAGAATTTGTTGGATGATCCAAGGGGCTTGAGAGGTGTGGTTAATGGTATAAGGGTGATGGCCTTTTATAAGGGGGAGTAGGGGCTCTTTAGGAAAGTTGGAAAATATTATTTTATTATAAACTAAATTTAGATTTAGAGAGGTCCCAGAATCATTAAATTAGAATATATGGTTTCTATCATTCTAAATAATCTCAAAAATAGGTTTTATACAATTATTCGTTTCATTTTTAACCTTATGATTTACTTTAACCCTTAGTTAACTAATTTTACTTTTACCATGTCTTCATGTATATTCATACTATATAGTTAATATAGTCACTATAAAATTCCAAGAGACCCAAAAGGGATCATTAATTACATTTTTAACATAATATATGTCATTTGGTAGAATATTAGATTTTTTGGATTATTTTTTATTTAAATAAATTAGTAATCATTTTAGATACTCATTTATGTCAATTTATAAACTATTCATATCCAGACTTTTGAAAAAATATATAACAACATGATTATTTCAAAAAATATAAATTAATTCAAATATAAATATTTATAATCATCCATAAAATTATTTTATGGCATAGAAAGTTTCAAAATAAATTTATTTTAATATTAATATTCCCATTTATTTAAATCATTCATTAATAATGTAATGACTACATCACCATTATGTCATTAATAATTTTATTTATTTGAGGTATAAAAATTATAAATAAACTCCCATGATATAGTAAATATTTTTATATTTCTAATAAATATTTATAGTCAAAAAGATAACTTATATTACCTTATATATAAATTATTTTACATAATGATATATGTTTATGTTATATTTTCCTTAACATTAAATTATTTTTTATAAAATGTCATTTTCACTTAAAAGAGGCTCCATGGTGTCCCAAAATCTCCCCATGGATGCCCATGGTCATACAGGTATCATCCAATAGGATTAAGACATGTGTTAGGGTAATTATAATATTATTTTCCCCCTTATTTACTGGATTTAACCTTTCACCATGGTGAATAAAATATTTGCTGAAGTTACTAATCATAATGTCTAAAAATAAAAGATACCAATTTATAAAATTTGGACCTCCTGATTCCAAATATGGAATCCATTTTTCCAAATTTAAAATATAGGATTTTCAGAATTTAATTTAAAATTAATTCTTTTTGTCAAAACCAAAAATCGTGTTTTAAAGAAATAATAATTATTAAAATATTAACATGTGTTTACGACTAATTAAAAACAGAAAATTCCTTAAAATTACCAAAAAAGGATTAAATGGTAAAAATATTATTTAATTTCTACTTAAAACAAATTAAAAATATAGTCTAATCATATAAATAAATTAGATTAAAAGGTAGTTCTGAATTAAAATTTATTATTTTTCACTATTCATAAAAATGTACTTTATCAGAAAAATACAAAAAAATTTACCCAAAGAAAATTTTTATGTACCAATTCTAAATAAAAAAACTATTTTTTCAAATGGATCATATAAAAGTGGAAAAAATATATTTAAAAAGGGTTCTCCATCAAAAGGCGGTAAAATGACCTTTTAGAGTATTTCAGGCTTAAAATCATATTCATTCTTATTTTATGCCACTAAAATTTATTGGATAAATGTAAAGACAATTAAAAAACATGTTTAATAATATTGTAGTTAGTTCTTTTCATTCGTTCTAATACAATGTCTAGGCGTTAAATACCATTTAAAATAATAATATTATTATATTATTTTTTGGTAAAACACAATGTTGTGTGCAACGTAGGATTTCAAAGAAACCCATTGTTGCGTGTTGTGTACAGTATTGGACATATCATACCCTTTAAAGTAAAATAAATATTTAACTCTCAAATATCAAAAAATATGAAGATGTTATATTCTTTTTTTACCTAGGATGTTACATCTTTCCCACCTTTTTGGAATTGCGTCCATTCAATTTTAAAATTGGTCTCGGAAACTTCATTAAAAGTCCCACATCTGAAAAAGATTCAATAAAAATATCACATTAAATGAAATAAATAGAAGTAAAAAAGATCACCTGAGACAACCAATACGAGGATACCATATAGGAAATAATGGATATAGAAGAGAAAATAACCCTCATAGATTAATAGAGAGTGATAGGTAACTTGATCACGGAAAGTTATCCACCACAATACCATAAATCTGTAGTTGGGAAAATTATGATGATAAAAGAAAGCGTATAAATTATTTTCTTCAATATCCTTTTTATATAGTTTGAATAATTTTATTACTACCTAGACTAAGATCCTACGGAAATATACATACTTGAAAAGTAGTGTTTCATCCTTTAATCAATTGTCTACCACAAACTTATCTTTTCTCCAAATGATGAGTTTTCAATATGACTTAGTCACTCCTGAAGAACTAAAATCAAATTCTAGAGAGTCACATAATCCAAAAATGATGAACTATATATTTCACTTGTCTTTAGTCATTAACCGAAACCAAAAATGGTTAGTATGTGATCAGAAAATCCCCAAAAAGGATAATCCTTTAAAAAAAGAAATACTTATTTTAATCTCAAAAATTTATCAAACGATACCCAATGCTCAGAAAGGACCATTAAATACATATTTTGTCCTTAATATTATTCAAAATAATACAATATAAGTTTGAAACCCAATATTCAGAATGATTTTATCACATAGTCTTCCACAAAAATCTTAACATTTATGTCTAAATAACACTGCCTACTCTTAAAGTCTCATAGTGAAAAGTAATTAAACTAATCAAATATTCTCTATGATAGTTTAATCATTTCCATAAATAACCCAAATCAATATATGTACACAATAAAAACATAAATTCTTCCAAAATAAAATTTCACCATTACTCCTCAATCGAAATCCCAAAGAATTTTATTTTCCTTAGGAATATAGTGTTGCCAAAAGAGCAGATGTCTTCCAATGTAACCTTTATCCCTTAATCAACAAATCATTTTCCTATACTAAAGATATATATTTTATAAAACAGAAGACCACAAATATACTTATTCTTGATCCATAAAATCTTTTAACTAAATAGAATAATTTGTACTAACCACTGACTTCACATAGTCCAATAGTAGGTGATAAATCCCATTTCCACTTTGGTTGTGGGTTCGATTCTCGTAGCATTTTCTTATGTGACAGGTTGTCATATGGTCTACATGTTGTCCTTTTTCAAAAATTATATAATTTTATAACATTCCCTAAACTGGTATAAATTCCTAAAAAATAACCATAACATATTTTAACCACAAATGTTATCTCGTACCTCACAATTTCATCCCAAAAAGTAATAACTTTTAATTGCCTCAAATTCAAAAATCATATAAACAAAAATGGTTATTTATATCTATTCCAAAAAAGAAAAGATAATTCTCAGTTGAATAAAATTTTTACATATCAAACTTTAGGGTTACACATACTAGAAAAATTCTTCCATAGTAATCCCATCATCAAAATAGACTTAATACTTTTAAGCATTTCAATATCCTAAAATCCACCATAACTCTTGAATCCCTTATATATAGACTTCTTACTCATTCAATCTTCTTCATGATCCATTAACAGTTATTTAACAACTTATTTCATAATACTTGTTTCATAAAAACAAAATCATGCATAATGTCCTAATATTATAGTAATATAAAAACATGAGCTAAGAAATAATCCATACCTTTCATAGGTGATTTTTAGTTTCCTCACATTCAAATGGAATGGAATTATGATTTGGTAAACATATATTTGTACGATCTGGCTGATCCCATTCTGGAACCTTCTTCATAGGACATCTATTTGTATAATGACCGTGCACACAATATTTAAAACATTCAATTTATCCTTTGGAATGAACATCATTCCCTTTCCTGGAGTCAACTGGATGCTTCATTTTTCCATCGTAGGTTATTGATTTATGAATTTCATTACCACATCTATAGAATATCCCCATCCCTTTAACGACTTTTACTAGGTGTTTCTATTCACATACTTGACACATAAGTTTTTTAATATACTTACCATTATGATTATTACACAAATTTCTGTGGGATTTCCTTCTCGCATATACGATGCCTTATAAAAATCACCAAGGTTCAGGTGGTAAATAATGAATCCAGATAGTTGGTTGAGAATAACCACAAGAGTTCTCATTGAAGGTCCTATTTCATTCTGATTCTTCAACAAAAAACCTTCATAGTTTATTCACATCCATTGTTACGTGGGTGATTTCTAGAGCCATCCATTTATGAAAACAAAAAAGGTCAGTGTGAGTATATCAATAAAATCCTCATATACTATCTTTTGAGGAGGGTAAACACTAAGATATACATATTCATGTTATCTTAAACTCATTCAATTTATATAAAATAATTATTACGTTTATAATATGCTTCCCATTATGGTTATGTCAGTTATACTTATATAACACCCTAACCTCTAAAGTTATCTAAACATCCCTCTGATACCAACTATAAGGACCCAACCTTAAATATTACATAATCTGGATTTAAATTAATAAATAACATTTAGGATATTTTTATGTTTATAGTTTTAGATAATTAGGCCATACTATTACTTTACATCTCAAATATTACAAATTATATACTTCTACTTAGTATCCTTTTGTTTCATAAAATAAAAACTCTCTAATGAAAACAAGAATTATTTTCATGGTATAAATCTTCTTGAATTCGTCATATCTCGTACCCCTCCTTATACCCTGTGAAAAACATTACAAAAACATAATATGAGCATAAAAATCTCAGTAATGGTTATAAAATAATGAAAGAAAACATTAGTCCATAAATACATACAAAACAAAAGCTCATTAACATACCTCATGAAATCATAATATTTATGAATATCATATAGTAATCAAAAATCACAATGGTAACCTGTGGAATCCATAACATAGTTAAATTTTTGTCACGACCCGTCCTCGGGGCCCGTGCCGTGACTACCCCAAGCCCGCCTTCCATAGGCCAGGGGCTGGCGACTAGCACCAAGCCATAAATCCCGGTAAAAGGGAAGGCATTGCCATTGTAAATTAAACCATAAACACCACAGAGCAAGAAAGAAGAAGTAAACACTAAGAAAAAACTGGTACAACAGTAAGTGCGGAAAAGTAAGTGGGCCAGTATACAATCCCAAACTGAAAGTAAAGTACAACTGGAAGGGAAAACAGCAACTGAAAAGTAATTCCACAATGTCGAGATGTCCACTAAAAATCCCACCTGAAGGGTGGGTACAGATAGACTCCATTGCTCCTCGGGTCCATCCGATCGCTCCGAGTACGTCCCGCCCAGTGGTCCACCTCCAGGTACCGTCCTGCTCTGCAAGCCTCAACCACGATCAGCACTGTCTGTCGTCTACAACCAACACAACGTAGTGCGGGCATAGCTCGTGCAAGGGTGAGTATAAGCTACTCAGTAGGGACCCCAAGACCCCCGAAGGTCTTCCAGAATCCACAAAGGATAGTCCACAAAGGAAAGATACAATCACGAAGTAACATCCGACACTACTTAGGTATATGCCCATACATATACCTAAGTCATCAATTCTCGTTCGACTCCAACATC
The DNA here is from genome assembly GCA_963277665.1 of Viscum album. NCBI lineage: Eukaryota > Viridiplantae > Streptophyta > Magnoliopsida > Santalales > Viscaceae > Viscum > Viscum album. Next base: position 1,198,910,975 of record OY728156.1, on the reverse strand, counting down.
CGAGCCCAAGTACAACCCAGTCCACAGAGGAAAGAAAAACGTAAATCCACACAGGATAGCACAACACAACCCACATAGGAAAGCAAAACAGGATTCAGATCACACAGGTATACTTCTTCATATGACGATAAAGATGACCAGATATTGCCACTGATTCATCTAAGCCGTCGGGCCCACAAAGGATCGTTAGCTACCAACCCCCGCAATGACCCACAAAGGATTTGACCCACAGAGGATCAATAGGTAAATAACCCCCATAATGACCCACAAAGGATCTGACCCACACAGGATCGATAGGTAACTAACCCCCATAAAGACCCACACAGGATCAGACCCACACATGATCTATAGGTGCTGGCCCACACAGAACCGCTGAGCGCTGACCCACACAGGATCGATAGAACTGATCCACAAAGGATCGTTGAGTGCTGTAGTCATCGCCGTCGAATCCAATGAGGATTTCTGCACAGTCGTCGTCTTCGTCGCAGTCGCAGCTAGCACTAGGGTTCCCGCACAGAGCAAGCTCGTTCGGGAGGGTCCGCTCCCCGAGCCGAGTGGCTAATACATCAACTGACACATAGTCCAGAGTTGATGTATCCACAAGTTTCGTATCGTCAACAGGAACTCAAGGTCATAAACGACACGTCAATCGGACGCCCGGTCTGAGAGTTATTGGCTTTTTCGTCCCAGGGGCCCGGTTGGTTTTTAAGGCAAAACCAACCCGACCGTACTCCACCTGCGTCAAAACCTCGGTTGTATTAAGCCAAAAGATCCCTCTCACTTAGAGGAATTCAACAAAGTTGACGACACGTCAATCAGACGTCCGTAGCTCGTGATATGAGCTTTTCCGCTCCGAGAGCCTGGTTGGTTTTGTGTACGAAGCAACCCGGCCAAACCCAATGTACTCCGAAACCTTGAGTGAAATATATCTAAACGACCGTCTCGATCCAAGGTTCACATCGCCGCAGACGGCGCATCGATCGGAGACCCGTAGCTCATGTTATGAGCAAAAGACCGAAAAGGTCCGAAAAACGGGGGGTCTGGGCCCGGACCGACCCGGCCCAACCCCCCCTGGGTCGGCCCGAACCGAATCAACCCGACCCGGGTCCAGGTCCAACCCGGCCGGCACGGCCCAGCCCGGCCCGGGTGGTCCGGCCCGGCCTGGGCGCGACCCGTCCCGGCCGGAACGGGCGCAGCCCGGCCGCCAGGGGTCGGCTCGGCCGGTTACGGCCGAGCGGCGCGGGGGGCGTGCCGCCCCGGCGTGAGAGAACCACAGCCCTGTGTGGGGCTGCCTTTGCCAGTGGACGCGGCATCCGGCCGCGTCCTGTCTCTCGGCAGACCCGCGCGGCCGCGGGTCTGCCGGGTGCCGCCGCGGCTTCAGCCGCCACGGTTCTCCTCGGCGGCGCGCCGGGCACCGCCGCCTTCCGCCGCCGGCGGGGCGCACCGGCAGTTTGCTCTGCGGACCACCGGATGAATTTTGGTGGTCAAAAATCCTTTCCGGCCTCGCCAAAAGTCCCTCCGGGATCCTTCCTTCAATGCGAGGACCCCACATCGCCCGTGCGGTTGATTTCGTCGACGTCTTCCGTTTCCCACACCAAGAACGAAAGGGGCGGTGGGTTCGGACTTCTTCGTTAGTCCGCACCCACCGCGTTAGCGGTTTTAAAAGTCTCTAAACAATTTTAATAATCAAACGTCGCGGTATAAATTACAAAGATTCAATTAAACAAACCCCTACCTCGTCAGAGTCGTCGTACGAGAGTTCTTCGTGGAATTGATCGTCGCAGAAAAAGAGGATCGTCGCGTCGCGGAAGGGCGTAGCGTCGTCGCAGTATACTGCGTCGCGTCGACGATCTCCGAGGGTTTAAGAAAACACACAGATTTAATTTCACGGATTAAATCCATGTTAAGGATAAAATCCATAAAGGAAATTAAAAATATCTGTATTCCCCAACCTCAATCGGTGTTGATCGATGATTGTTGCGGGGAAGGATCATCGCAGAAGAACGTCGCGTGAGGAGAATCGTCGGCGTCGTGGTACACGGAATCACGTCGACGATCTCCGAGGGTTCAGTGTTCTTCATTGCCTTTCGTCGAAGGCTGACGTTCTTGGCGTTCATCGCGTTCTTCGCGTTCTTCGCGAAGGAGGATGAAGACACAGTTCTCCAAATCTTCTCAACAATCTGCACCCAAGAAAAAAGTGTGTTGGTCTTATTTTATTATTATGCCAATAGTTTGAAAAAATGTTAAGAAACAAACCATTAATTCAGTGAATTAATGGTAATGACTTAATTTTCCATTTAATAGGGGTGTTAAGAGTTTAGAAAACACACCAGTTGACTTTCATTAAAGAGGAGTTTTCGCGGGTGCGTTACTTAGAGGAAAAGAAACAGTGGGGATCATGCGGGCCCTTCCTCACAAATATCCTACCAAGAGGGTACGATATTTTGGATTCCACCCTATCCGCTTCAACTCAGATTAAGTAGCTTTAAGTGGCTTTATGTGAAATAAAATAAATTTGTCGCACCACTTTATTTTATTTTCTTCACTTAACCCCAAAAATTAAAAACCACACCCGAGCAAACGCAACTCTGGAAGAGGCGTTTCTAAGCAAGTACCGGCGCTGCGATTTCATCGGTGCCCTCGGAATTCGATTCCAACCACTGGTTCAAAAGTTAGAAAAACCCGCTCGTTCATTCATTGAACTTACCCGAGCCGAACTTCGGAAAATGATTCCGGGAACACCGGGCCTCGGTATCACGTGCCGTCAGAAACTGCGTTCATGTAAAAAACCAATGAAAATTAAGAAAAAAAATTTCCTTGAAATTTATGGGTCTTTAAATCACTCCCACCTCGGGTCTTTACGTCCTCGTAAAGATACATCGTAAACTAGGGAAACAAATGTGGGTACTGAGCACGCATATGAGCCTCTCGCTCCCAAGTTCTCTCCTGGAGGTTCCCGTGCTGCCATCTGAGGCGCACTATAGAAATCGACTGTCCACGTAGGACCCGCTCCTGTCGATCCTCGATCTCCACCGGGACCTATGCAAAAGTCTCCCCATCATCAACGTCTACCTCCCCATGGTCAATGATATGTGTCGGGTCATGCACGTACCTCCTCAGCTGAGATACATGGAAGAGGTCGTCCACCCAGTGCAACTGAGGTGTAGAGCCAGGTGATAAGCCACCTCGCCAATCCTGCTAAGGACCTGGAATGGTCCGATGAAGCATGGAGACAACTTGCCACCTAGGCCAAATCTCCATAAACCACTTCGAGCTGAGACATGTAAAAAGACGTGGTCTCCATCCTCAAACTCTAGTGGTCTCCGCCTCTTGTCATCATAAGACTTCTGCCGGTTATGAGCTACCCTCATCCTCTCCTGGATGACATGGACCTTCTCTGTCGTGGCCCAGACCATCTCTAGTCCCACAAGTGCTGACTCCCCAGGGTCTTTCCAGCACAAAGGAGATCTTCAAGGTCGGTCGTACAACGCCTCGTACGGTGCCATCTCGATGGTGGAGTGGTAGCTATTGTTGTATACAAACTCCACCAAGGGTAGGTGGTCCTCCCAGCTGTGACCAAAGTCGAGGACACATGCGTGGAGCATGTCCTCGAGAGTCTGAATGGTCCTCTCCATCTGACCATCCGTCTAAGGGTGAAAGGCGATTCTCAGACGTTGCTGCGTCCCGAACGCCTCCTGCAACCCCTTCCGAAGACAGGAAGTAAAGCGAGCATCCCGATCGGAGATGATAGATGATGGCACATCGTGAAGCCGTACAATCTCTTGAATGTAGAGACGTCCCATGGTCTCCACTGAGCCCTGCTCTCTGATGGGTAAGAAGTGATCCGACTTGAGGAGTCGGTCGAAAATCACCCAAATAGATTCGTGACCTCTGGAAGTGTGTGGAAGTCCAGTCACGAAGTCAATAGATATCCCGTCCCACTTCCACTCCAGGACCTCCAATGTCTGTACCAAGCCTGCTAGTACCTGGTGCTCTACCTTCACCTGCTGGATGGTGAGGCATCGAGAAACGAACTCCACCACAAGCCTTCTCCATTCCGACCAGCAGTGCTATCGTCTGAGGTCTTGGTACATCATCACCACTCCAGGATGTACCGCCAAAGGAGAAGTGTGAAACTCTCTCAGCACCTCCTCACGTAAAGCAACTGGTACCAAGGTACGTCCCCAGAAAAGGACGTCGTGCTCTACTCCAAAGGAGAATCCATCAGGTGCCTGTCCTGAGGATATCTGCGCACACCACGTCTCACAGTCAGCGTCCCCACGCTGTGCCTCTCTGACCCGCTGTAGTAGTGGAGGAGAGACTGTGAGTGACTGAAGGAAAGCTACTCCATCTCTATCCACAAAGGATATTTTCAAAGCGGCTAGATGCTCTGTCACCTCCTCGAGTAGCTGAATGCTTGTCCTCCTGCTAAGAGCATCAGCTACCACGTTCCCTTTCCCAGGAGTATAGACTATGTCAAAGTCATAGTCCTGGAGGATCTCGAGCCATCGCTACTATCTCAGGTTCATGTCCTTCTGAGAAAAGATGTAACTGATACTCTGATGATCCGAAAAGACTATAAAGCGCTCGCCCATCAGATAATGTCTCCATGTCCTCAGAGCGAAGACCACTGCTGCTAACTCCAGGTCATGGGTAGCGTAGTTCCGCTCATGCGGCCTCAAATGACGTGATCCATAAGAGATCACCTCCCGCTACTACATTAGGAAACATCCAAGTCCAGTCCCAGATGCATCGCAGTAGACTATGTACCATACTCCCTTCTCAGGCAACCTCAAGATAGGGGCGCTGGTCAATCTCTGTCTCAGCTCCTGGAAGCTCTGCTGACATCTGTCTAACCACACAAAGGGTTTCCCCTACTTCGTAAGAGCTGATAGTGGTGCCGCAACTCTGGAGAAGTCTGGCACCAATCTCTGATAGTATGCAGCTAGTCCCAATAAACTCTGCACCTCCTTCAAGCTCTTGGGTGGATCCCAAGCTAGCACTGCCTCAATCTTCGCAGGATCCACTACAACTCCCGCCTCAGAGATGACATGTCCCAAAAAGTGGACCTCACGTATCCAAAACTAACACTTCGAGAGATTTCCATAAAGCTGGTGCTCTCAGAGTGTGTCCAGTACATCTCGCAAGTCATAGGCGTGCTCCTCCTCAGTTTTCGCGTATATCAAAATGTCTTCGATGAAGACCACGACAAATCGATCGAGGTATGGCTGAATGATCATGTCCATGAGGCCCATGAAAACTGCCGGAGCATTGGTTATGCCGAAAGGCATAACCAAGAACTCATAGTGGCCATACCAACATCTGAAAGCCGTCTTCTGCACGTCCTCGTCCCGAACTCTGAGCTGATGATAGCCTGGCCTGAGGTCTATCTTCGAGAACCACCGTGCTCCCTTGAGCTGATAGAAGATTTCATCAATCCTCGGTAGCGGATACTTGTTCCTCACTATCACCTGGTTCAGGAGATGATAGTCGACACAAAGTCGTAAGCTCCCGTCCGCCTTCTTGGTGAACCGTATCGGGGAAGCCCAGGGTGAAACACAGGGTCGAATGAATCCCTTGCCCTGCAAGTCCTCTAACCGTACCCATAGCTCTCGAAGCTCAGCGGGGGCCATCCGATACGCTGGAGTCGATATCGGGGTTGTCCCGTGGTACAGGTCAATATAAAAGTCTACCTCTCTGCAAGGAGGTAGCCCTGGAACGTCGTCGGGAAAGACGTCCGCATACTGATCCACCACTGCAGGAAAACTAAGACTCTGCACGTCAACTGCTCCTAGGATGAGGCTAGCCAACTGATGAGTGATGGGATATCCTATCCTCTGCGGAAGTCCATCCTATGCTGCGAAGTCTCCCTTCTCACCGGTGAAGGTGAACCTTCTCCCGTCGGCGCGTAAACATCGCACCTTGCGCCTAATACAGTCGATCTGAGCATGGACGGTAGATAACCAATCCATGCCCAAGATGACTTCGTGGGGCCTCGACGCCACTACAAGAAAATCTCAGCTGAAGCTCTCGCCTCCTAGACTAAGATAACACTGCCGGCACCAGTGCGTAATCGTTGAGTCTGCTCTCGTAGGAGTCTCTAGCCGTAAGGATCGATCCAACTGCTCTTTCGGAATCTCCGAGCTCCGAATAAGGGCAGTGTCTATGAAAGAGTGACTCGCTCCTGTGTCTATAAGAACTACAGAAAGGGTGGAATAGACATAGATAGTACCTCAAATCATCTCGGGCGCACCATGGTCGTAGGCCTCCGCTGCCTGGAGCTGTGCCTGTCTCTGCTCTCCAGCTCCCGGTGGCCGGGGTGGACCTCCTGGTGGTGGTGGTGGTGGTAGAGCCTAAAAGCGTCGCCCACCACCTGCTGCTCGTCCAACTCCTCTGCCTCGTCCGCCTCCACCCTGCGGACCACCACGGTTGAGGCTCTCCCTCTGCCTGGGTGGCCCCTAAACCGTCTGATGCTCCTCGGCACGGTGGGTCGGGCAGTCACGAGCCATGTGGCCCTTCCCGCCGCATGTGTAGCACTGCCTGCCTCTCGAAAGGCTGGCTCCATGCTGTGTGCCCCGCACTGATGATACAGTGTCCTGAGGTCGTTTACGTGAGGGTCTGTTCTGCCTGGACCCCTGAGTCATCCGTCGACTGCCTGTTGTAGAATACTCTGCTACGTGCCGCCCCACGGTGGGTCTCGCCGCAGGTGTAGACTCAGCAAGAAATCTCTCGATCAAAAGGGATTACTCTAGTACTCTTGTCTGAGTCGGAATGCTGAGGGATATCAGTGATTCCTTGATCTCATGTGTCAATCCGTGCTAAAAGGTCCGGGCCCGGAAGAATGGGTCATGTACCATGTCTTTCGAGTAGCGCGAGAGATCGGTAAATCTCACCGAGTACTGGGCGACCGTCAAGATTCCCTACCACAACTGTAGAAGCTCCTGGATACGTACCGCATGAAGGGTGGATGGGACGAACTCTGAGAAGAAGAGGCTCTCAAAGTCTGTCCAGAGAAGAGATGCCCCATCGTGCACCTGGAGCATCAAGCTCCACCATCGGCCAGCTGCCGCCTGCAGTAGGCTCGCTGCGAGGATCACCATGAGGTTTGCTGGTGTCCTTACTAAATGGAAAACTTGTACCACTGCCTCCAGCCAGTCCTCGGCTGCCTGGGGGTTCGTATCCCCGCGGAACCTAGGTGGTCGCTGGTGCTGGAACTCATGCATTGCACTAAGGCGGCATGCATAGTCAGCGGCTAGGGCTGGAAGCATCGGTGGCTCGGCTGGTAGAGGTACTGCCGGTACCTCAGCTGTCAAAGGGCCCTGTACCGAGGCCTCGTCTCTTGGCGGGCTGTCGTCACGCTCAACTCTTGGAACCCTAGATGGCTGCCATCATGTGGCCATCCTGAAAGGAAACAGGTGCGCCATGGTCATAACAGTATACCTGGTGGGCTGACACAATGTAATCACTAAGAAAACTCGAAACACACATGCAATCAATGTTTTCGTGCATTAAGTCGGAAATCAGAAGTCAGGGTCCTGATGTACGGATACGTCGGTCTCCGCACCAACACTGGACTCCCTGAACTGATAACCACACCCAATACACTTAACATTATTACTTCACATAGAAAAATATCAGAGTCCATGTTTTGTGGTAGAACCGAACTCCTCTGATAACAATTTGTCATGACCCATCCTCGGGGCTCGTGCCGTGACTACCCCAAACCCACCTTCCATAGGCCAGGGGCTGGCGACTAGCAACAAGGCATAAATCCCAGTAAAAGGGAATTCATTGCCTTTGTAATGTAAACAACAAACACCACAGAGCAAGCAAGAAGAAGTAAACACCAAGTAAAAACTGGTACAACAGTAAGTGCGGAAAAGTAAGTGGGCCAGTATACAAACCCAAACTAAATGTAAAGTACAACTAGAAGGGAAAACAGAAACTGAAAAGTAATGCTGAAACGTCAATCTGTCCAATGGAAATCCCACCTGAAAGGTGGGTACAGATAGCCTCCACTGCTCCTCTGGTCCAGCCGATCGCTCCGAGTACGTCCTGCCCAGTGGTCCACCTTCAGGTATTGTCCTGCTCCACAAGCCTCAACCACGATCAGCGATGTCCGTCGTCTGCAACCAACACAACGTAGTGCGGGTATAGCCCATGTAGGGGTGAGTATAAGCTACTCATTAGGGACCCTGAGAACCTCGAAGGTCTCCCAGAATCCAAAAAGGATAATCCACAAAGGAATGATACAATCACAAAGTAACATCTGACACTGCCTAGGTATATGCCCATACAAATACCTAAGTCATCAATTCTCGTTTGGCTCCAACATCCGAGCCCAAGTACAATCCATTCCACACAGGAAAGCAAAACGTAAATCCACACAGGATAGCACAACACAATCCACAGAGGAAAGAAAATCAGGATTCATCTCACACAGGTATACATCTTCATGTGACGATAAAGATGACCAGATATTGCCATTGATTCATCTAAGCCATCATACCCATAAAGGATCAATAGGTACTAACCCTCACAATGACCCAAAAAGGATCTGACCCACAAAGGATCGATAGTTAACTAACCCCCGTAATGACCCTCATGGGATCTGACCCACACATGATCATTAGATAACTAACCTCCGCAAAGACCCACACAGGATCAGACCCACACAGGATCTGTAGGCGCTCGCCCACACAGGATCGCTGAGCGCTGGCCCACACAGGATTGGTATCACTGATCCACAAAGGATCTCTGAGTGATGTAGTCGCCGCCATCGAATCCACTGAGAATCTCTGCACGGTCGTCATCGTCGTCGTAGTCGCAGCCAGCACTAGGGTTCCTGCACACAGCAAGCTCATTCGGGAGGGTCTGCTTCCCGAGCCGAGAGGCTGATACATCAACTGACACATAGTCCAGAGTTGATGTATCCAAAAGTTCCGTATCGTCAACAGGAACCCAACGTCGCAGACGGCAAGTCAATCGGACGCCCCGTCTGAGTGTTATTGGCTTTTTCGTCCTAGGGGCCAAGTTGGTTTTTAAGGAAAAACCAACCCTACTGTACTCCACCTGCGTCCAAACCTCGGGCGGAGTAAGCCAAAAGATCTGTCTCACTTAGAGAAATTCCGCAAAGTTGACGGCATGTCAATCGGACGTCCGTAGCTCAAGATATGAGTGTTTCCGCTCCGAGGGTCCGGTCGGTTTCGTGTACGAACCAACCTGGACAAACCCAAAGTATTCTGAATCCTTGAGTGCATATATATTGAAACGACCGTCTCGATCCAAGGATCACATTTCCGCTGACGGCGCATCGATCAGAGGCCCATAGCTCAAGTTATGAGAAAAATACCGAAAAGGTCCGAAAAACGGGGGGTCTGGGCACGGACCGACCCGGGTCCGGGTTCGACCCGGCCGGCGCGGCCCTGCCCGGCCAGGGTGGTCCAGCCCGAACGCCAAGGGTCGGCTCGGCCGGTTACGGCCGAGCGGCGTGCGGGGCGTGCTGCCCTCACGTGAGAGAACTGCGGCCCCGTGTGGGGCCGCCATTGCCAGCGGACGCGGCAGCCGGCCGCGTCCCGTCTCTCGCTAGACCCGCACAACCGCGGGTCTGCCGGCCGCCGCCGCTGCTTTGGCCGCATCGGTTCTCCTCGGCGGTGCCACAGGCACCGCTTACTTCCACCGCAGTTTCCGCCGTGCCGGCGTGGCGCGCCGGCGGTTTGCTCCGCGGACCACCGGATGAATTCTGGTGGTAGAAAATCCTTTCTGTCCTCGCCAAAAGTCCCTCCTGGGGTCTGTCCTTCACTACAAAGACCCCGCATCGCGCGTGCGGTTGATTTCGTCGATGTCCGCCGTTTCGCACACAAAGAACGAAAGGGGCGGTGGGTTCAGAATTATTCGTTAATCCGCACCCACCGCGTTAGCGGTTTTAAAATTCTTTCAACAATTTTAATAATCAAATGCCACGGTATAAATCACAATGATTCAATAAAACAAACCCCTACCTCATCGTAGTCGTCGTGCGAGAGTTCTTCGCGGAATTGACCGTCACGGAAGAAGAGGATCGTCGCGTCGTGGAAGGGCGTCGCGTCGTCGTGGTATAAAACGTCGCGTCGACGATCTCCAAGGTTTTAAGAAAACACACAGATTTAATTTCACGAATTAAATCCATGTTAAGGATAAAATCCACAAAGGAAATTAAAAAGATGTGTATTCCCCTACCTCAATCGGTGTTGATCGAAGATTGTCGCGGGGAAGGATCGTCGCAGAAGAACATCGTGGGAGGAGAATCGTCGGCATCGCGGTACACGGCGTCGCGTCTTCGATCTCTGAGGGTTCGGTATTCTTCATCGCCTTTTGTAAAAGGCCGACATTCTTCACGTTCTTCGCGTTCTTCGAGTTCTTCGAGAAGGAGGAAGAAGACACAGTTCTCCAAATCCTCTCAACAATCCGCACCCAAGAAAAAAGTGTGTTGGTCTTATTTTATTATTATGCCAACAGTTCGAAAAAATGTTAAGAAACAAACCATTAATTCAGTGAATTAATGGTAACGACTTAACTGTCCATTTAATTGGGGCGTTAAGAGTTTAGAAAACGCACCAGTTGACTATCATTAAAGAGGAGTTTTCGCGGGTGCGTTACTTAGAGGAAAAGAAACGGTGGACCTCATGTGGGCCCCACCTCACAAATATCCTACCAAGAGGGTAGGATATTTTGGTTTCCACCATATCCGCTTCAACTCAGCTTAAGTAGCTTTAAGTGGATTTAAGTGGATTTAAGTGAAATAAAATAAAGTTTTCTCACCACTTTATTTTATTTTATTCACTTAACCCCAAAAATTAAAAACCACACCCGAGCAAATGCAACTCCGGAAGAGGCGTTTCTATGAAATTACCGGCACTGTGATTTCATCAGTTCTCTCGTAATTCGATTCCGAGAACCAGTTCAAAAGTTAGAAAAACCCGGTCATTCGTTCACTGAACGTACCCGAGCCAAACATCGGAAAATGATTCTGGGCACACCAGACCTCGGAATCACGTGCCGTCAGAAACTGCGTTCTTGTAAAATTCCAAAGAAAATTAAGAAAAAAAATTTCTTGAAATTTACAGGTCATTACAATTTTATCTTTCCAAGATACATAGGGAGTTACATTTGTAATACCTACCATAGTATATTCACTAAATCACTTACTATAAATAATAAAATTTACCTCTGTCAAGTTATCCAATGCATTGGAGAGCTATCTGATGCTCAACTGCCCTAGGATTATCATAGAACCACCCATATACATACACAATTACCAAGAACCATAACATATTCATAACACATTAAAAAATCATAAAGAAAATATAAAATTTCCACATTACATTCACAAGATATGAGTTCAATATATTGACATAATTAGTTTATTCAAAAAGAAGATTTTTGAATAAATGATTCTCATTCTTCTATGAAACATTCGAAATGAATTTACACATTAAAACACTAATTTAAATATAAATAAATCCATAAAATCATTTCAAAAACATGGAAATGAATGAGAATTATTTAGAAGAGTAAATCTTTAAAACATTTGAAATGATGTTTTAGTTAAATAATCCTTTACCACTTGAGAAACTCAAGAATAAAAATAATTAATGTATAAAATGAAAGAAAAGTATAAATATCATGAGAATATAGAGATTAATAACATAAAATGCCAAAATGGTTGTATATACACATTATAGGATAATAAAGGGGCTCAATATCAATATATGATTCAATGAATGGAGATTGATATATAGTTCCTTTCAAAGATTGTAAAATTTGATTAAGGATAAATTAAGGAAATAATTATGCATGAAAAATACAACTACACCCAATATAAGTGGATATTAAATGTAAAATAATAATAGTTCATTCACACATATTCACAAAATGACAAAATCAAGATGTAAAAGTTTAACCTAAGGACTTGAAATTGGGTTAAGAAGTTCCCTTAAAAAAAATTAGGTAGCCTAAGGACGTCACCTAAATATTCAGAGAATGAGTTGATGAGATAGAAAAGGGTAGCTCATCACTTGGAAATAAAATTTACATCAATAAGTACCAATAAGGACATATCCCATCATTTGAAAATTGAAATTTAAAGAAACAACATAAAATAAGTATTTGACTAGAAGAGGGGGGTGAAAGTTTCCCTTACTGATTTGTTAACATACGAAACATACACCACACAAAATGAAATAGTGGGAAATATATCATTAATCTCATAGGAGTAGAAGGTGACATGAAAACCCCTTACCTGTGACAACTGGACCCCGCCCACCAGTTTCCCCTCAGACACATGGCACCCACCCCAGGGTCCCACCCACGTGCCCGAATGGGTTATCTGACTAATGACTGTCCCCACAGGCCAACACATGTCCTTTTTAGTGTGTTTTGTCCTCACTCACACACATCCTGAGAAACTTCCCAGGAGGTCACCCATCCTGATCACTACTCCAGGCCAAGCACGCTTAACTGTGGAGTTCTAATCAGATAGGCTCCCAAAAAGGAAGGTGCACCTTGTTGGTTTATGAGACCTTGAGGGTCTCGGGGTCCCTACTGAGTATCATTATACTCACCCCTGCACGGGCTATGCCCGAACCTCGTTGTGTTGGTTGCAGATGACGGGCAGTGCTGACAGAAGCCGAGTGTTCGAGGACTGGACAGTACTTGGAGGTGGACTATACGAAGAGATGTTACCCGGAGGAGGACCTCACGACGAGGCGGTACCCAGAGGTGGACGTGACGACGAGGCGGTACCCAGAGGTGGAAGATTGGGCGAGACATACTCGGAGCGGACGGTGGGACCTGAGGAGCAGAGGAGCTATCTGTACCCACCCTTCAGGTGGGATTTCTAATGGATAGCTCGGCGTAGCAGCTTTACTTTTCAGTTGTTGTTTTCCCTTTCGAGTTGTACTTTACAGTTGGGCTTGTATTTCCGGCCCCTTTTTACTTTCCGCACTTACTGTTGTACTCAGTTTTTACTTAGTGTTTACTTCTTCCGCTTGTACTCTGTGGTGCTTGTTTTCTTTTATAAAGGCAATGCCTTCCCATTTATCGGGATTTTACGCCTTTGGTGCTAGTCGCCAGCCCCTGGCCTATGGAAGGCGGGCTTGGGGTAGTCACGGCACGGGCCCCGAGGATGGGTCGTGACAAATTGGTATCAGAGGGGAGTTAGGGAATTTGAGGGGTTTTGGCACATTAAGTGCAAGGGAGTTTAAGGGGGTAGAAGAGAGTTAAGGGGAAGGTGAAGGGTTGGGGCTCGTGTGGGCCCCACCTCACCTTAATCCTCACTTGGTTAGTTAGGAACTTGTGATTCCACCCCAACTTCCACACTTAGGATATAACCACTTAAGAAGATAAATAAAATAAATATTGTATAACAAATTTATTTTACTCTTCATTTCATCCAGAAAATTAAACATCTCCTCCTAGGCAAACACAACTTCGGGAAAGGTCTCCATAAGAGAATATCGGCGCTACGAGTTCATCGGTGTCCTCGGATTTCAATTCCGAGCACCGGATCAAAAGTTAGGAAATCCCGCTCGTTCGTTCACTGAACGTACCCGAGCCAAACTTCGGAAATTAATTCCGGGCACTCCGGGCCTCGGAATCTGGTGCCGTCAGAAACTGTGTTCTTGTAAAATTCCAAAGAAAATTAAGAAAAAAAATTTCCTTGAAATTTCCGGGTCTTTACATTACTCCCACCTCAGGGCTTTACGTCCCCGTAAAGCTTCATAACAAAACTAGGGTCACAAAAGCGGTACAGAGCACGAATCTGAGCCTTCTGCTCCCATGTGATCACCTAGAGGTTCCCGTACTGTCAAAGGAAGTGCACCCAAGGAATCGATCATCCTCGTAGGATCTGCTCCTGTCTATCCATGATCCCCACTGGAACCTCCGTGCATGTCGCTCTATCATTGACGTCCAACTCCCTGAGGTCGATGATGTGTGAAGGATCAAGCATGTATCTCCTCAATTGAGTTACGTGAAAGTCATCATGCTCCTGGTGCAACTAAGGTGGATGGGTCAAGCGATAAACCACCTCGCCTACCCTGCTGGGGACCTAGAAAGGTCTATTGAACCTCGGAGATCTCTTTCCGCCTCGACTACATCTCCGTAATCCTCGTCGAGGTGAGGCCTGTATAAGAACGTGGTCGCCATCCTCGAACTCTAATGGTCTCCCTTTTTAGGTTAGAACTGAAACTCAAAACTCCTGCTGCCACGAGGGTAAGGTTGGTCGACCCAAGAATGATCGGCTACACCCTCCCATGCACGAGATTATCTTGTGATGCCTAGGGTTTCCTTTTCACCGACCAAGGAAACAAGCGGAAGGTAACACTAAACAAAAGCAGAGTACAACTGAAAGTGCGGAAAAGAAGATGGGCCAGAATACAAACCCAAACTGAAAGTAAAGTACAACTCGAAAGGGAAAACAGCAACTGAAAAGTAAAAGCCGCTACTCCGAGCTGTCCACTGGAAATCCCACCTGAAGGGTGGGTACAGATAGCTCCTCTGATACCAATTTGTCACGACCCGCCCTCGGGGTCCGTGCCGTGACTACCCCAAGCCCGCCTCCCATAGGCCAGGGGCTGGCGACTAGCACCAAGGCGTAAATCCCGGTAAAAAGGGAAGGCATTGCCTTTGTAAAGTAAACAAACACCACAGTGTAAACAAGCGGAAGGTAACACTAAACAAAAGCAGAGTACAACTGAAAGTGCGGAAAAGAAGATGGGCCAGAATACAAACCCAAACTGAAAGTAAAGTACAACTCGAAAGGGAAAACAACAACTGAAAAGTAAAAGCCGCTACTCCGAGCTGTCCACTGGAAATCCCACCTGAAGGGTGGGTACAGATAGCTCCTCTGCTCCACGGGTCCCGCCGTCCGCTCCGTGCACGTCCCGCCCAGTGGTCCACCTCCGGGTACCGTTACGCTCTGCAAGCCTCAACTAAGGTCAACGCTGTCCGTCGTCTGCAACCAACACAACGTAGTGCGGGCAAAGCCCGTGCAGGGGTGAGTATAAGCTACTCAGTAGGGACCCCGAGACCCCTGAAGGTCTCTCAAATCCACAAAGGATAAACCACGAAGAAAAGTAACAATCACGAAGTAACAACTGACACTGCTTAGGTATATTCCCATACATATACCTAAGTCATCAATTTCCGTTCGGCTCCAACACCGAGCCCAAGAACAACCCAATCCACAAAGGAGAGTAAACAGTAAATCCACACAGATTATAACAAGTTTATGAAATCAACGGATAACCATTACCCAGGTATATGCCCATACATATACCTAAGTTATCAAGTGACCCATCTCAATCATGAGGAATCACAAAGATCATTGACTTAGCTCAAACCAGGATTTTCATTATCGAAACCGTAGCTGCTGAAGAGCCCCGTCTCTGAAGTGTGCAGTAGTCCTGTCACGACTCCGAGGTACTGCTCACTAACCTATGACTGCTGAAGTACTCCTCCTGTCGAGTACCTCGGGTCTGCTGCCAACTACGGGGCGCTCCGTCCGCTGAGGGTCTGCTGCCAAATACCGGGCGCTCACCCAGATATCCTACTGAGGTACTCCTCCTGTCGAGTACCGCGGGTTTGCTGCCAACTACCAGGCGCTCCTTCCGCCGTGGGTCTGCTGCCAACTACTGGGCGCTCCGTCCACTGGGCTAGTCGACTCACTCCAAGTCGAGTCGGTCGAGCAGTCGTCAGGTCTCAGTCATCTACACGGTCTCCGTACTCCGCACGCACGTCTCCATCGTCGCGGTTCTGTCGCTACAACCAAGCGCACACACTCCGTAGAGTATCGCGGGTCCGCCGCTACAACCAAGCGCTCCACCGCCAAGGGTCTGCTGCTGCATTCAAGCGCACCACCACTGTCAAGTACCACGGGTCCGCCACTACACCCAAGCGCTCCACCGCCCTAGGTAAACAGAAGATTCAGCTCACACAGGTTCGGTAGCACTGTTCCACGTAGGATCACTGAGTGCTGTAGTCGTCGTCGTCGAATCCACACAGGTTCTCTGTACTGTCGTCGTCGCAGTCACAGTAGCAGTAGTAGTAGTCGTCACAGTAATAGTCGCAGCCAGCACTAGGGTTCCCGCACACAGAAAGCTTGTTCGGAGGGTCCGCTCCACGAGCCGAGAGGCTGATACATCAACTGTCACGAAGACCGAAGTTGATGTATCCAAAAGTTCCGTATCGACAACAGGAACTCAACGCAACAGACGGCGCGTCGATCGGACGCCCGGTCTGAGAGTTATTGGCATTTTCGTTCCCGGGGCCCGGTTGGTTTTTAAGGCAAAACCAACCTGACCGTACTCCACCTGCGTCCAAACCTCGGGCGGAGTATGCCAAAAGATCCGTCTCACTTAGAGGATTCCATCAAAGTCGGCGGCACGTCAATCGGACGTCCGAAACTCAAGATATGAGCGTTTCCGCTCCGAGGGCCCGGTTGGTTTCGTGAACGAACCAACCCGGCCGTACTCCACCCGCGTCCAAACCTCGGGCGGAGTATACCAAAAGATCCGTCTCACTAAGAGGAACACAACGCGACTGACAGCGCGTCAATCGGACGTCCGTAGCTCAAGATATGAGCGTTTCCGCTCCGAAGGCCCGGTTGGTTTCGTGAACGAACCAACCCGGCCGAACTCAAAGTAAACCGAAACCTTGAGTGCGATATACCGAAATAAAGTTAATTTTTACTTCCTTCAGAACATTTTTTAAGATTAGTATTCCCTTAATATCATTTATTACAACGTTATAAACATTAAATAATCATTTGAGTTAATTATGGTCATTTTTTTGATATTTGGTATGTGAGTCACGAATGAACTTATTATAATTACAAGTTTCCATGTGGTCAAAATTCTATTACCACCAGAATTATATACTTGATTTAGATATAATATATATCATATATATATATATATATCCATTACATATAAATATAAATATATATATATTTATAATTGTATATGACATTTGGAGATAAGAAATGAAATGCACCGTTCATGGAGACGGTAAGTCGTATGTACGGATGAATGAAACTTTCATTTCTATTTAATATTTAATGGAATGAAAACATAATGATACATATGTATATAATAATTCTAGTATAAAATAATATATAATTTCATTAACTCCATCCTTTATATGTTCAACATATGGCATGAATGAGTCATATCACTTTGAGGGGGCAGTAGTCCGCACTACCTCAAATGAAATTACCACGTTTACCCGTTATGGAAACCATAATGATATGATATAAATAAAAATAAAATAAGTACAGAGACAATATAAATATAATATATATCAAATATAAATTAATTTCCATCATAATGGCCACCATGAGAGCCTGTAGGAGATATTTGAACAATAATCGTTTCGTGAGGCAGTAGTTTTCCATCCACAGAAACAGTATGATCGTATCCATTATATTGAGGTGTGTGGAAGTGTAGTTCGGATATTATCATTAAAAAATACTAGTATATTGAGGATACTATTGTTTTTATAATATAATTTAATAAAGAGAGTTTATGGGGTCAAGAGATGGAAAAATAATGAAAAAACTTGAGAGAAGACGTTACCTTTAAATCGGGTAACTCCCTTTGGTTTAAACCAAAATCATTTATTGAATTGCCTTATTCCTATGGTAATGATTCTAGGAGGAAAATAGGGATATTGGGAGATTATTGGATGAATATGATGGATGAGCAAGTGGAATTAGAGGTGTGAGTAATGGGTTATTGGTGATGGCCTTTTATACGGGGGAGGAGGGGCTCTTTAGGAAATTTTGAAAATTTAATTTAATTTTAAACTGAATTTCAATTTCAAAATCTCCCCAACTCATTTAATTCAAAGTAAAGTTGAATATTATTCTAAACCTCTAAACCAATAGGTTTTTGACAAGTTTTAGTTTAATTTCAAACCTTATCATTTACCTATAACCCTTAGTTAACTAATTTATCTTTTACCATGTCTTCTTGTATATGCATACTATATGGTTAATATAGTTAATATAACATTCCAAGTGATTCAAAATGGATCGTTAATGACATTTTTAACATAATATATGTAATTTGGACGAATAATATATTTTTAGAATTATTTTATCATTTAATAAAATAGTATTAATTTTAAAAACTCATTTATGTCAATTTATAAACTATTCATATCAAGAATTTTAAAAAATCTATAGCAAATTGATTATTTTGAAAAACCTACATTAATTCAATGAAAAAAAGTTTTAATCAACAATAATATTTTATGTTGGAATAATAAGTTTCAACATAAATATATTTTAATATTTATAATTTCATTTATTTAAATCATTCATTAGTAAGGTAAAGACTACATCACCATTGTGTCATAAATAATTCTATCTATTTAATGTCTAAAAATTATAAATAAAATACCATGATATAGTAATTATTTTTATCTTTATAATTACTATTTATATTCTAAATATCATTTATATTACACATTATAATCTTTTTTACCAAAAGATATATGCTTATGTTACATTTTCCTAAACTTTAAATTAATTTTTATAAAATGGAATTTTTACTAGAAAGTGGCTACATGAGGTCCCAAAATCAACAAAATTATGCCCATGGTTAGACATGTATTATCAAATATGATTTGATAACGTGTTAGGGAAATTATAATTTTATTTTTTACCCTTATTTACTAGATTTACCCTTTAACCATGATAAATAAAATATTTACTAAAGTTACTATTCAAAATGTCTAAAAATAAGAGATACCTATATAAAAAATATGGACCTCATGATTCAAAACATGGGATCCATTTTTTAAAATTTAAAACACAAATATTTTAGAAATTAATTTAATATTAATTCCCGTTGTCAAAACCAAAAAGCGTATTCTTAAGAAATAATAACTATCAAAAGATTGACATGTGTTTATGTTTAATTGAAATGTGAAATTACATAAAATGACCAAAATTGGATTAAATGGTAAAAATATAATCCAATTAATCTCTAAAACCAATTAAAAAGATAGTGTAATCATGTAAATAAATTAGATTAAAAGGCAGTTTTGAATTAAAATGCAGTATTTTTCACTATTCATAAAAAATTGAACATTATGAAAAAAATAACAAAATTTTACCCAAAGTAAAATTTGATGTCCGGATTATATATATGAAGTTTATATTTTCAAATGGAACATATAAAAGTGAAAAAAAAACAAGATTTAAAAAGGGTTCTCCACAAAAAGGCTGTAAAATGACCTTATAGAATTTTTCATGCTTAAAACCGGATTCATTCTTATTTTAATCCTCTAAAATTTATTGGATAAATGTAAAAACATTTAATGAAAATGTGTAATAATATTTTAGTTAGTTCTTTTCATTCCCTCCAATACAATGGTTTTGCGTTAAACACTATTTAAAATAATAATAATAATATATTATTTTTAGTATAACTCAAAGTTGTGTGCAACGTAAGATTTCAAAAAAAACATGTTGTTGCGTATGGAGTACGGTATTGGACCTAGAATCATCTTTGAAGTAAAATTTATATTTAATATCAAATATTAATAAATATGAGAAATCAATATTGTTTATTTACCTGGGATGTTACAGAGGGGACACACATGGAATTTTTGAAAAGAAAAAGGCATACCCACATTTTCAAATAATAAATGGATCCAAAATGGATAATTATAGATAAATAGATGATATAAAGTTGAAAAAAATCCATAAATTATATTTTAGATTGTGTTTTAGGTCATGTTAACCCTTATTATTTCAGTTTAACCCCCGATAAACCTGTTTTTACATTAACCGCGGTAAAAGATTTTTATTATTTTCACTATTCATATTGAAAAAAAGTTAATATCAACTTATTATATAATAATATCATGTTAATTATAAAAATGGAATAGATATTATAATATAAAATTCAATTAATTAGAGAATTTAATACAAAATTAAATTGACAGATAAATCGAAAAACTGGTTTTCCAAAAAAAAAAATATTTGTCATGTATAAGATCATTTTACATGAAATATATTACTAGGAAAAAATATATATGAAATTATATTAATATTTATATACATATTATATATAGATTTATTTTAATACATTACTCATTATAGGTTTTTTTAATTAACTAATTGTAGAAATATTATGTAGTTTATAACATTTATCAGAAAAACCATTTTTTGAAACAAAACATAATGTTATACCAAATTCACTATATATTTGATTAATTTTTTTTTGGATTAAATATTAATAAATAATTATTATGTAACATTACGTAAAATTAAAATCATAATGAGGCTTTTATGTTATGAAATATATTTAAAATAAATGGTGGTTTTATAAAAATCAGTATTTTACTTTATTCATTGAAACATAAATATTTTTTGAAAAATTAAAATTTTTTAGAAAAAATTTGTTTTTATATTCTTATTTAAAAAATTTAATTTATTTTGTAAAAATTATCTTAAAAAATTATCATTATATTTTCTCACAATAATCGATAAAAATCAATTTTGAAGAAAATCTATTTTTGATAAATAAAATGACATTAAAAAATAGTGTGATTATTTTCTAATAATTTTAAAAAATATATATATATCCAGAAGTAAAATTTTATATATTTTTTTTAAATTTCTTAACCCTATTCATATAAACCAATAAAATTGAAATTATATAATGTTAATATATTTTGATGGTCGTTTAAGATCAGTTTTGTGTGTCAAAAATGCTATAGAACATAATCATATTATATTAAAATCTTAGGGTGTTACATGATACACCAAAATCTTCAAAAATAAATACAATTTGGTACATTCATATTTTATAGGACCACAATTCCATATTTTCATCAGAATACAATTTACATCAAGATTTCAGATCTGGGTTCCTCTGTGTTGCTATACATATTGAGATAGATTTCAGAGGAATCTATATTTTATATTTAGAGGTGTTCATCTTATCCTCAAGATATATTATTTTCATATATTTCCCAATTATCTAATTAACGATAACATTCATATTGGATGTAATATCCATACCTAATTTTTTCTTTTCTTCTAATTTTGTTTTGATAGATATGATACTATCCTTAAACACCGTCTCTATGTCCATTTTTTTTAATCCTCTAGTGTTAATGCTCCCAAATCTTGTTTAATAATGTTTCATTATGATTTGTTATGTTTATTTATATTATTAATCTATTCTATTAAGTATAACTTCATAATACAGGTTGAAAATATTTGACTAAGTATGAGTCACCATTGAGGTGAACTAACTGTCACCTATCAAAGGACTCATAATCACCATTCAGTGTTTAAATCAGTAAATTACGAGTCACCATTTTAATGACCTACACATTTAGAAAATTCACAACGGACGAAACAATGTTGATATGAACCAAACACTATTGCAGTGACCTACCAGTTCATAATTTTCACAAAGGACCAGACACGGTTTATATAGACCCAACACCATTGCATCGACCAACAAGTCCAAATTTTTTTGCAATGTGAAAAGCACTGTTGTTAAGACATCATTTGAAGACAAAGGACAAGTCACCACGCCTTTGTCGCCACTCCTATGACACTATTCCAGACTTTTTCATTTCTTCCTTAACCATTTAAATTCAAAATTATTACTAACGATCATATTTCAGCTATTTAATTATACTTATTTTATTAATTACCTTCCTTGGACAATATTAATGACCTTTTTTGTAGAACGTACAAAGTATGAGGTACTGACACCTGATAGAGATCATGCTCATTATTGGCCCCTACAACATAAAAAGGAAAAATCCTGAAAATAGATAAATAGATAAGGCTAAAATATATACAAGACCAAGAAGAAAAGATACAAAAAAACAAGGAACAATTTGAAGAGAATCAAAGTGACAACATCCCTACACCAACAAACCCTAGTGAAGAGTACCCATGAGAAAAATATCACCTTACTAGAAACCTAAGCACAATGTAACCACATCATTTTTTTTTTAGAAGTTTCCAAAAGTGTACTCAAGCTTCATTTCTATTATATCCAATGTGTCTAGAACTATATATCATAACACTAATTAAATTCTAAATATTATCTTTTCATTTATTTTTTTTTGTGTATTTTAATGAATTTTTGAGCATTGTGTGTATCTGTATTACGAACACACACTATCTCATAAGCTAAAATATAGGACACAATATACCCTAACTCATTAATATTTCTACACCATTTTACTCCCACGTATAACTGTGGAAGAGGTCACTATGTGTCATTGTTTTTTCGTTCCCATGAATCACTGTCGAAGAGGTCTAGACGACATGGATTGCTTGTGTACTGGTGTAAACCCAGATCCAGGGTGTAGATCAACATTTTTTATGTAACTTCTTGGTGGAAGGTGATCACCATTTAGAGAGGATTATGTCTCTTCTTGAGACTGAATCTTTTGTTTTTAATCTGCTGTGTTATTTAATGTTTAGTTTTCTTATCTATTCTTTCTTATTCAAATTGGAAAACTTTTTCTTACACTGATATTTAAACTTATATAGTGTTTGTATTTGAATTTGATCTAGTATATTTATTTCAAAGGATATAGTAATTATTCAAATTGTTTTAACTTCGAACTAATAAATTTTGAGAAATCATTTGAAAAGTTGAATCTTTTATAAAACTGATACTTGGGTTAACTTGTTTGATTTTATTTTAAATAGGGGAATTTTCAAATTATTTTTTTAGATATAAATTTTTATAGGTACTCAAATCACCCCGCTATTGAGTTTCCTACTTTGAATAACATTTTATATCAAAGGGAATTGTAAAATCCTTTTCAAACACTTTATCTAATATGATTTTAGTTGTACTTTTAAAGATATCTAAATATCTATTAGCAATAAATTTTTAGTTCATTAAAACTCTAGTTAATTATTTAATATAGATAATAAACAAGAAGGTGCTTCTACTAATATAAATACCTAATATATTGTAACTATTTATTCCTCGTGGATTATTATGAGAAAAATGCATTTATATAGTATGGGTTTTGAGATTTGGTCATCAATTGTAGATAAATATAAGATTATATCTATTGATAGGAATAGTTGGGATGAACCAACCAAGGATTCCTATAACCCTAATTTCAAATCAGTGAATGCCTTGTATTGTCCTTTAAGTGATGAAGAATTTAATAGGATTTCTGTATGTAAAACATCCCATGAAATTTGGGATACTCTAGCTGTTTCACATAAAGGAACCACTATTGTTAAGGAAATAAGGCTTAATACATATACTATTAAATATTATAAATTAAAAATGAAGCCTTATTAACCCATTTTTGAAATGTATCTCAACTTCAATGAGATAGATAATACAATGAAATCTTCTGTATATCCAGTGGAGGCCAAGGAACAAATCATGCAGCTACTTAGAAGTCTACCAAAATGATGGAGAGGATCCTCAGTGTCAATGAGAGAATCTTATGATATCATTAATTTTCTATTAAAGGATATGATAGAAAAGCTAATGATGTATGTGGAAGAGTTAAAGGTGAATAGGGAAGAGGATGATGAACCCAAAATAAAGTTAGTGGCATTAAAAACTAGTACATCAAAGTAAAAAAGTGAATGTAAAAGTTCATACTAAAAGTTATAGTAATGAAGAATCCCTATCTAAAAGTAATGAGGAAATGGATCATTTAGATAGAATATAACAAATGTTCAACAGATGTAAAACACTCTTTACGAAGTTAAGATATAAAGGAAAATACGATAATAAGGGAAATTGAAATAAGGATTGGAAAATTGGTGACAACACAAATGAGATAGTAAGATATGAATAAAATAGAATAGAAAATGTAAATGATGACTTTCCTGAGTTAATGTATAAGAAGAAATATTAAGAGAAAGATAAAAGGTATAAGAAGTCAATGAAGGCCAGATGGAGTACATCTAAGGTCAATTAAAGTGACTCAGAGTCATCACATGATGAGAAGGGTGAAATATATGACATGTGTTTCATGAAAAACACTACTGAGGTATGATGCTTGAAGAGATCGTATAAGATCTTGAGGTACATGGATGTTGTATTTTTAAAAAATATGAAAGTGTCTGTTAGAGATTCAAACATCTTTTCAATGTTGATGGTGGTAATGTCAGCTTTGGTGGAAATGAAAACGGCAAAATAATTTTACATATCCTAATTGGTAACTCTAATTCAGTTTTAATTTCTAAAGTTCTTTTTGTTGATGGTTTAAAATAAATTTTCTTATCATTTCTAAGTTATGTGATGATGGGTCTAATGTTAAATTTTAAAATGATGCTTATGATATATTCAATTCTAAAAATAATTTATTTTCTACTGATTTTAGAAATGAATATTTTTATTCTGTTCATTTAGATTCCTTAGTTTCTTGAAATGTTTCTTGGTTAAGTGCCTTTCACAATGAGTCTTGGATCGGGCATAGGAGACTAGGCCATTGTGACATTAAATATCATAGAATGATTTATTTAAAAGAATTAGTCTAGGATCTATGTAAGATTGAGTTTTCCAATGATAAATTCTATAATCCTTATCCAAATGGAAAACAAAAAATGTATATTTCAACCCAATGAAAGAAGTTTCAACATCATACCCCCTCATGTTGGTTCACATTGAATTGTTTGTACCTTCCAAATATTCAATTTTATATGGGGAGCACTATGTCTATGTTCTAGTAGAAGAATTTTCTAGGTATACGTGGAATTTTTTCGTAGCACACAAAAGTGAAGTTTCTTCTCACTTTATCAAGTAATATTGAATATTATAAAACCAAAGTGGTCTTAGAATTAAATACTTGAGAACTGACTTTGGACGTGAGTTTGAAAATCATGAGATTGAATTTTTTTCTCACAATATGGATATAGTCTTTACTTCTGTGCTCCTAGGACACCCCAGTAGAATTTATTTTTTTAGAGGAGAAATAGAACATTATAAGAAATATCCCAAATTATGATTAATAAATATAATTTAACTATTTATTTTTTTGGTAGAATCTATGTATAGAAATTGTTTTATTATTAATAGAGTCTTAATTAGACATATCTTCCAGAAAAATCCCTATGTGTTGTGGAACAATAGGAATCCCAAGTTTAATTTCGTAAAAGTATTTTTTTTTCAATGTCTATATCATTAATACAAAATATAATCTTGATAAATATTCAACCAAAATTGATTAAGGAATTTTCTTAGGATATCCAGTCTCTAGAAAATCATAAAGAGTTTTTATTAAAAGAACCAAATATGTGGAAGAATATGTACATATCAAATTTAATGAAATATATCCACATGATCCCAATAACCTCTTAGAAAACCTTGGAGACAATCGTTTTAGTTTAGACTTAAATCATAAATCCTCTGATTCTGTTGTGCTACAATCAGACAGTTCTGGAAAATCTCCAGATTATGACAATAGTGAACGTAAACCTATAGAAGAACCTAAAGTTACTATCCTTTATTTTTATAGACCTATTAAGTCTATTAATAACCATCGTTTAGATACTGCAGTTGGAGACTTAGATAAAGTGACTCGAACTAGAGTTTCTCTAAGAAATCAGGTTGAACATCAAGCATTCATTTCACAACTTGAACCTAAGAACATTAATGATGCAATAAGTGATGAATTATGGGAAATGGATATGTAAATATTACTTAATAATTTTTTAGAGAAATAAATTTTGGAAACTAGTGGGTAGACCCAAATAAATCCTGACCATAGGCACTAAATGGGTGTTTAGAAATAAATTGGATGAAGCTGCCATAATATTATGAAATAAGGAAAGACTAGTTTAACAAGGATATTGTCCAGAAGAAGGAATTGAATATGAAGAATCCTTTGCACCTGTTTCTAGAATTGAATCTATTATAATACTACTAACCAATGTTGCAAAATTGAATTTCAATCTGTATCAAATATATATAATGTGTGCATTCTTAAATGGGTACATAGATGAGGATGTTTTTTTTGTGAGGAAAATCCACCTGGTTTTACAAACCCCCATTTTACAAATCATGTTTTAAATTATTAAAAGCTTTTTATAGTTTAAAATAGGCTCCATAAGCTTGGTATGATAGGCTCAACAATTTTCTTATTTCAAAATGTTTTAAAAAAGGTATTGTTGAACCTAGCGTATTTGAAATATAATTTATAATGTTGTTTTAGTTTTTCAAATATATATTGATGATATTATTTTTGGATATTTGACCAATTATTTATTTGTTTGATTTTTTAAAAATGATGCAAAATGAGGTTGAAATGAGATTAATGTTTGAAATAAAATTCCTTCTTGGATTCCACATTTTTCAAAATAAAGAAATTATTATTTTAAATAAAATCAAATATACTAAATATATTTTAAATATCATTAATTTTGATATCACTAATGGTAGTGACACTCCTATGAGGACCACCTTTAAATTGGATTTTGATGAAAATGGAAAATATATCGATCAAACCAATTATAGGGGTCTGATTGGAAGTACTATATACTTGACTAATATCAGGATAGATATTATGTTTAGATTGTGTATGTGTTCTCATTTACAAGAAAATCTAAAATATTTATATCTTGTTAATGTTAAAATAAATTTCAAATAGATCAAGCGTACTACCAACCTATGAAAATTCTATCCTAGAGAAAAATCATTTGACATAGTTAGTTATTCTTATACTTATTTTGGTTCTTTCATGTTATATAGATAAATAACCTCTAGAACATGTCAATTTTTGGGAAAGTCACTAGTATCATGGTTTGGTAAAAATAAAAATTATGTTACATTATATACTTATGAACTTGAATACATAGATACTACTAGTTGTTGTGCTTAGATTTTTTGGATGAAACACACTTTACTGGATTATAGATATCAATTTATACCAGTCCCTATAAACATTGATAAAAAAATTTATACCAAAAAATCTAATAATACATTTTCTCATTCAATAAAAGAAAATATTTATGTAAGACATCACTTTTTGAGAGATCATTTTCTAAAAGGTGATATTACATTAGAATTTATTGTCACGAAATATCAACTTTTTGATATTTTTTCTATGTAAATAAACTATGAAATAATGAATTACATCATACATGAATTTAGAATGATAAATTTTGAGTAACTTTTTTGATGTATCACCATTTTATTTCTCACCTTTTGATGTCTCACCTCTTGATTTCTCACCATTTGGTGTCTCACCTATCGATGTCACACCATTGTGATGACACAATTGATAGCACACTATTAGGAATCAACATTGTGACCCACCATTGTACACTTAGTAATTTTTTCTACATCAATTTTTAAATTATTTCATTTTATTTTATACCATATTTGTGATTTAAAAATGTAAAATCCCTAAATGATAAAATTCATTCAATGTAAATAACTTCTTAGTTCACTATTTGTTACTCCCCATGTTTCCATGGTACGCTTCTCTTTGAATAACACAGTAGCGTGTGTTGTACGCAACTTCGAGTTCTCACACATCACAACCACTCAAACTAGCTATTATGAATAGTAATACCCAATTTTTGAAATTTTATAAATTTTATCTTAAAAAATGGACTTCTTTTTTGGATTTGGAATATCAAAAATAACCTAGGGTGAAATTTTGGTATTTTTCTGAAAACTTTAATTTTTGATGAATAGTGAAAAACAACGAGTTATAGTTAAAAACCAAATTTTTATTTAAATAATTAATTATTTTATTTAAATTTATTTTAGGTAAAAATAGATACATAATACCCATATATTTTAAATTTAATTCATTGGAGTCAGTTTAAAATAATTTTATGTATATAAAAAGTTTAGTGAACTTTTCACCGTCTTTTACCAATCTCCTAGGAGAATCTGCAAATTCACATAAAACATAATTCTACCGCTTCTGTGAGTGGAATTTCAAAAATACG
Source organism: Viscum album (assembly GCA_963277665.1). Lineage (NCBI taxonomy): Eukaryota > Viridiplantae > Streptophyta > Magnoliopsida > Santalales > Viscaceae > Viscum > Viscum album. The sequence goes on along the minus strand of OY728156.1, from coordinate 1,198,883,008 downwards.
AGAGACACGGTTAATATTAAGGAGTAAAATTTTGTTCAATAAGATAAAAACAATTTTTGGTGAATAGTATCTTTTTACTTTTATTTACCACGGTTAAATTTAAATGGGGTAATTACGGGTAAAATTGATATTATTATTACCCTTACACATGTTATAATTCTATTTTCTAAGTATAATTAGACCAAAAATAACCTTAGGAATATAATATGTACCTCTTTGGTCCACATGGATTAGACTAGGACATTTATTATTATTTAATTAATACAAGAGCTAAAAGAGTTAAAATCAATGTTTAATAACTAAAACATTTATAATATAGGGTTATACATAATATAAATTAGATTATAAATATTCATTAGAAATATAAAAAGATTCCCTACACAACGATATTTTATTTATAATTTTTAGAGATTAAATAATTTAATTTATTAATGACAGAATGATGATGCAGTAATTACCTTATTAATGAAATATTAAAATAATTGATATTATAAATACCCAAATAAATTTAATTTTAGACTTTTAATGAATTGAAATAACTTTATAGGTTAATATGACATGATAGTGTTGATTAAATAAATTTTTTTTGAAGTAATAATGCTTTTATGAATTTAGCAAAAAACAAAATACCAAATAGTGTCAAAATTGTCATAAAAGATTTTTTAAAACAAATATTATATTATTAATTTATATTCAATTCCAAAAAATATATGGTTCACCCATGATACATATATAATTATAGTTGTATCATTAATGAGCTACTTGTGGTTCTCTTGGAAGTATATAGTAAGTTCATTAACTGTATAATATAAAAATATAAAGAGACATGGTAAATGTCAAAATATTTAACTAAGAGTAAAATATAAATGATAAGGTTAATATAGTGACCCAAACCTATATACAATCTATTGATTGAGTGTTTTTAGACCTATCCCTACCATAAACTTTAAATAATCAACTTTTGAGCCATTATAAACTGAATATGAATTAATTATAAAATAATATTTATAGCTTTTCCTAAGGTTCCCCTCACCCCTCTTATAAAAGGGCACTCCCCCTTATCTCTAATTCACACCTTCAAAGCCTTTTGGATCGGCCAACCCCTGCCCAAATATCCTCTCAACATCCCTCACATAAACCTAGTTGCCTTATTTTGATCAGAAAGCCAACCTGTGGAGCCCTTTTGATCAAATTCAAAGGAAGAACCTAAAGAAGAGGTGATATTTTCACCACCCTCTTTCACGTTCCTTTCTTCTTCCACTTCATCTTTCGTTGTTATTTCCATTATAAAATAATAAATCCAGTGTATTCTATATACTTTGATGTTATAATAAATTTGGTACAGCTATATTCAGTATTATATCCATCCTTTCAATGAAATGTCACTATACGTACGTACGTACGGCTTACCGTCTCCACGTCATGGTGTTATTGTTATTCAAAACATTATTATTTGGAGGTGTATGATAATGATGTGTAATTGAATTAAATAAGAAATATAACATTATAATGATTCTTTATATTTGATATACCTTCCAATTATATGTGATTTTAATATCAAAATAATGATTTTGTCGCTCGTGTGTATGTACGGACTACCGTCTCCACGAACGCGATGAGATTCATTCCCCATCATATCCATTCAAGTCTAGTTCTCATTTGATGATTAAAATTAATGTTTTAGGTCTTGATATTGTTGATTCAATATGGATTTCCTTATAAAATTTCCATTCCTTCTTGTTTTGAAAATCATAGACACCTTATACCAAAGAAAATCTATTTTTACTTCTATAAGGTAAATTTTTTACCTTAATGAAATTTACCCAAACCCAGATTTTTCTTATACATCACAATATTTTTCTTATGTAAAAAAACCGGATTCATTCCCAAAATCCCAGAATCATATAATGTCAAATAATTGGAGTATTCTCTTTTTTAGGAACTTGAATTCAGGATGTGAACTATAATGAAGTCCCACTCCGAATTCTGGATAAGAACTTTCATGAGTTCGACTCCGAACTCTTATGAAGATCGACTTTGAACTTGTAGGAGTTTGAATCCGAACACTTATGAAGTTTGACTTCGAACTTTCATGAGTTCAACTATGAACTCTTATTAAGTTCGACATTGAACATTCACGAGTTCGACTCGCAACACATTTGAAGTTCGACTCAAAACTTTCATGAGTTCGACTCTGAACTCTTATAAAGTTCAACTCTGTAATTTCATGAGTTCGACTCCGAACTCATATGAAGTTCGACTCTAATCTTCTGCAAGTTCAGATTCTGAACTCTGGAGAAACCAGACTCCGAATTCCTATAAAACAGAATCCGCACATTTCATTAACATATACTCCTAATTCCATTTTGGTTAGACTCCAAACTATTTATTTACTTATATTCCGAATTCTTGTTTTTCTTATTCTTACACTTGTTTCATTGTAAAATGATGTCGTGACTTTAGTTACACATGTTTTGTTATAAAACGATGTCGTCACTTCTGTTTCTAATTAACCGTTGGTTGAGATACATGTGTATAGGTCCCTCTGAATTTTACGGAAAACATGACCGTTGGAGAGGGAGCCGACCGATCCTATAAATAAGAGCTCATTTGAAAGAGCTCAACAAGAAGATGGTCAATCTAGAGACCACACACTGTTAAGGTGATTTCTATAGAGAGAAGCTTTTCATTCTTTATGAGTACTGAACCACTCGTTCAGATTTCATTTTGTGACTGCGAATGTTGGTGATTACATTCTAGGGCTTCCGGGGATAAGAAGATAGAGGTGCCAACTACCTTAAAGTTGAGGGCTTGCATGGATAGCAAGACAGAGACACTGATCATCGTATCGACGACTTAACCTGGTGTGGGTAAGACAGGCTTGCTTGAAAATAAAAATCAAGGAACCTTTATCCAAGTTTGGTGGATACCTTTCTCTTTGGGTTAAAATACTTATATCTTGTTACTTTTAGTTTTTACTACTTTTTTTCCACTGCTTTGTGTATTATAAGGAATGTATAATCTTCTTATATTTCCTTAGACTTGTAATATGATTATTTTAGATTCTATACGCTTTAAGGTATAATATAATATTGTAAACATTGGTTCCAATTCTCCAATTGGTGATTAGAGGTGTTGTGAATTTTCATAGTTTAACTTTTCTAAACTTATATTTTTTCTTGTCTAAGGAAATTTTTAAAATGTATGATTCACCCCCCTCTTGTATATTGAGAATCTACATCATTATTATGATCCTACAATTGGTATCAGATCAGGTCTCTAATATACTTATACTAATATATAAGTTTTTATTTCTCACTTTTTCATTAATCATCATCCTTTCTTAGAATGACTATTCCATTCTGAACTTTTTCATTATGAATTGTCATTCCGAATTGTTCATTCTGAACATTGTGGTTACGAACTTTTCCTACTAACAAGTTTGTTTTCCAAAGTTTTTTATTAAGAATGGCAGGAACTAGAAATTGTTCTATTGACAATCTAAACCCTACAAGACAACCAATCTTTTATGGTAATGACTATGAGTATTGGAGAGATCTAATGAAGACTTTCGTTATCAATAATGGAGTCGATAATTTCTTTATGCTTACTGGTGATTATAAAATTTTTTATAAGGAAGTTATAACATTCACTAACCAGGAAATGAAATAGTATCATCTCAATTATAAGGTATGCCACACTTTACTATGTTCAATGACTAGAAATATATATAGCAAAATTTCCTCTTGTGAAGCAGCTAATTGTATATGGAAGAAGTTAGAGGTTACACACTTTGGAACTTCTAAAGTGATTGAAACTAGGAGAGCTATACTTAGAGTTGAATACCATGGATTCAATTTTCCGTATGGAGAAATAATCTGTAATGTTAAACAGAGATTTATGACTATAGTGAACAATCTTCAGTCTATCGGTGGAAAAAGGTTTAGATGATGAAGCCCTTGTTGATGAGATTATTGATATTATTCCCAATGAGTGGGAATCAAAGAGAACAACAATTTATGAGAATCGAAAGGTCACTCAAATTTTTTTAGATGAGCTATTTGGAACTCTTCTTCAACATGAAACAAGAATAAAGAGAGATGTTGACAACATCAAGAAGAGGAATGGTAATGGTACTGTTGCTTTTACAACAACATCAAATCATATGAAATCTAAGACTTTTGAGAGAGTAAGTAGATCCAAGTCTAAGAAGGTGGTTATTCAATCAGAATTGAGTTATAGTGAAGTCTCATAGAATGAGTTAGAAAATCTTTCTCTAAGGATGAAAAAGAAAGATGTCCAGAGAAATTTCCAATCCAAGTATAAGAAATAGGAAAGGAAAATAGGAAAGATGGAGAAGTTACTTGTTATGAATGCAAGAGATCTGGACATATTAGACCAGATTGTTCTTTGCTAAAAAAGAAATAATGAAAAGAAAGGCATTCTGAAAGGAATAGAAAGAAGAATTATAAATCCAATGCTAAGAATGTTATGAAAGAAAATGACATCTGGAGTGCCATTGGTGGTGACTCTTCAGATCAATCTTCTAATTATGAATCTTCAAGATAGAAGAATCTTGGCCTCATAGCCAGATTACCTATTAACAATCATTTCTTCATAGATAAGGTACACAATGCTAATTCATTGACCAATGTTTCTTTAAATTCTAATGATAGTAAGTATTAGAACTCTTCAGGTGAAGAATCCTCTTCTGATGAAGAAAATACTTCACCTACCTATGAAGAAGTATCTAGGTTTGCTGAACTTCTTGATATTGAGAATTCCAAACTCAATAAAAAACTTGATAAGGAATACTCTATCAATATTATTATTATGAAATAAATATCAGATCTTTCTAAAGATCTTGATAGGAAAAATTCTGATTTTATATGTATTTCAAAAATTCACGAGGAAGTAAGTTATGAGAAGAACAAACTTTCTAAAGATTTAGAAAAAGTAATATCTAAGAAAAATGTTTTTGAGCCTGGTTCTAGTTCTAAATCCGACGAGTTTGAAGATAAAAACTTGGTTATAAAACTCAAGTCCAAAATTTTTCCATTAAAGAAGTGTTTATCAAACTTTACTCATGGTAAATTTTTTTTCATAAAATGTATTTACAAATACGACCTTTAAAAAACAAACCCAGATTTGGTTATACCCATTGAAAATAAACTTTTAGTAACAAATACATTGTTCCAAAAAGTGCCCCATTTTGTACCAACTGTCAATGTGGTGGTCACTGGGAAAAGAATTGTTCTTAAAAAAACCCAATCCTAGGTTTTCATAAGGCTTATTTCTCTAAGAAGATATGGATGCCTAAAATTTTGTTATCTGGAAATCTCGGATCCAAACAAGTTTGGATTCCAAAAGTCTAACTATTTTCATGTTTCCAGGAAGATAAAAGAAGTACCAAAAACAATACATGGTACATGGATAGTGGATGTTCTCGACACATGACTTGTAACAAAAGCTATTTTGAAAAGATTATCAAGATGAAAGGAGGAAAGGTAACTTTCAGAGACAATGCTCAGGGAGAAATTATTGGTATAGGTAATATTGTTCTTCTTGGTAAAACATTGATTTCAAATGTTTTATTTGTTAAGGGTATTATGCACAACATCATTAGCATAAGTCAGTTATGTGATGAAGTATACCTTGTGAATTTTAGGAATGATAAATGCCTTGTTCGCAATTCCAAGGAAAAATTTATTCTCTCAGCCAATTGGAAAGAGAATATTTACACTTTGAACAAAGAATATCTCAGGAGCCAAGAACTACCTTGCCTAAGTGAAATGGAGATAATTCTTGGTTATGGAATATAAGACTAGGTCACTGTAACCTTAGAAACTATTGTAAACATTCTAAGAAGAAACTAGTTAAGGATTTTCCGAAACATAGATTCTATTAATCTAATGTTTATGATCCTTGTCAATATGGAAAGCAACATAAATGTAGTTTTAAATCAATCGGTGAAGTCTCAACAACTTATGCATTACAGTTAGTGCACATGGATATTTTTGGTCCAACGCAAACTGGAAGAATTGGAGTAAAATACTATGTGTTTGTTCTAGTTGATGATTACACTAGATTTACATGGGTATATTTTCTAGCAATGAAGTCTGATGCTTTTTCGTATTTTAAAAGTTTTAGAGGACAAGTTAAAAATTTAAAAAATCATCCACTAAAAAGTATTCATAGTAATCATGGAGGAGAATTTCTAAATTCTAATTTTGGAACTTTTTGTAGAAGAAAAGGTATTACTCAAAACTTTTCAGCACCTAGAACTCCACAACAAAATGGTGTAGTTGAAAGAAGAAATAGAATTCTTCAAGAGATAACTAGAACCATGTGGAGTGAATATTCTATAGCTAAAAATTTCTGGGCTGAAGTTGTATGTATTGCTTGTTATACTATAAATCGAGTTTTGATTAGACCTTTTCATACTAAAACTCCTTATGAGTTATGGAATGGTAGAAATCCTATACATTCCTACTTCAAGGTTTTTGGTTGCAAGGTGTTTATCCTGAATACTAATGATAATATTCACAAATTTGCACCAAAATCTGATGAAGGAATTTTCTTAGGCTACTCCATGACTTCTAAGGCTTATAGAGATTTCAATAAAAATACTTGTACTATTGAAAAAACAGTACACGTAAAATTTGATGAATCTGATCCTATTGTTTTTAAACCATCCCAACCAACATCCTCGGATGTGTTATCAAAAACTGATTATCAAACTTTGGTAGAAGATCTTTTTAATAAGGAAAATGTTCAAGAAGATACTTCTGAAACATTTACCCCAGAAGACTTTCTACCCTATGTTGATGAATAGGTTTTACAAAACCCAAAACAAGTGTTCCTTAAGAATCATCCCAGTGATTGTATCATTGGTGATGTGAATCAAGCTGTAAGGACTAGATGATACTTAAGGAATGAAGTAGAACATATATCATTTCTCTCCCAATTAGAACCAAAAAGCACTGATGAAGCTTTAGGTTATGATGATTGGATTAAATCCATGCAAGATGAACTAAATGAATTCGAAAGGAAGAAAGTCTGGAACTTGGTTGAATGAACTAAGGAAACCTCTGTGATTGGAGTAAAGTGGGTCTTCAGAAACAAGTGTGATGAGAATTGAGTCATAGTTTGAAATAAATCTAGACTAGTCGCTAAAGGCTGTAATCAGCAAGAGGGTATATACTATGAAGAAACTTATGCCCTAGTAGCTAGACTTGAATCTATCCATATTTTTCTTTCCTTTGCAGCATTCATCAATTTAAAACGTTTTAAAATGGAAGTAAAATGTGATTTCCTTAATGGTTATGTTCAATAGGATGTTTTTGTTGTACAACCTCCTGGATTTAAAGACACAAAACATCCTGATCATGTTTTTAGACTTACCAAAGATTTGTATGGGCTTAAACAAGCCCCACGAGCCAGGTATGATAGACTTGCAGGATTTTTTCTTCCAAATAACCATGTTAAGGGAAATAAAGATACAACTCTTTTTATAAATAAAGATAAGAAAAAGGTTTTGATTGTTCAAATTTATGTTCATGACATCATATTTGGTTCAACTCAGAATTCTTTAACTGATTCCTTTGCAAGTCTAATGAAATCTGTGTTTGAAATGAGTATGATAAGTGAGTTAACATTTTCCTCAGTTTTCAATTTTTTCAAAAACCATAAGTAACCTATATATCTCAAAATAATTATATTAAATATCTTCTTAAAAAGTATGGTTTTGAAAACACTAAGAGTATAAGTACTCACATCGGTACCTCAGACTCTTTAGTTCATAATGAAACTGGTAAACCAGTGTATCAAACATCTTTTAGAGGTATGATAGGAAGTCTACTTTACTTAACAACTAGTCTACCCGACATAATGTTTTCAGTATACTTATGTTCAAGATATCAATCCAATCCTAATGAATCTCACTTCAAGTCAGCAAAAAGAATTTTTCGCTACATAAAATAAAACATGGATCTAAGATTATTTTATACTTCTAGAAATGATTTTGTTTTAAAAATCGTTTCGGATGCTGACATTAGTGGATGTTGAATGGATAAAAAGATTACATCCAGAACTTGTCATTTCTTAGGAGATTCGTTAGTTTCTCGGTCATGTATGAAGAAACACTCAGTAGCACTCTCCACTGCTAAAGTAGAATATGTAGCAGCTGGAAGTTGTTGTGCTCAAGTGTTGTGGATGCAACACACACTCACAGATTATGGTTTGAGTTTTTCTATGACTCAAATTTTGTGTGATAACACAAGTTCCATTTCCCTCAATAAGAACCATGCACATCACTCTCATGAAAAACACATAGATATTAGGCATCACTTTCTTAGTGATCACACACTTAAAGGAGATATCATTATTCAGTTTATCGGAACCCAAGATCAACATGCTGATATTTTCACAAAATCATTACCCTCTGATAGATTTGAATATATTAAACAAAATTTAGGAATGATAATCATGAGGTAATTATTCTTCATTAAAATCTTGTTGAACTATTCTCCTAACCGTAATAAACTCCTTTTTATAGGGGCAGTACATTTGATTGTTAGCATAGTCAAAATTTTTGAAATATATTTTTTGAACTTTTTGTAATTAAATTTTTTCGTGGTTAGTTTTTCAAACTTTTCGGAACTGAAAAATTTCATAATGAGAATTTCCAGAATGAGAATTTTCATACTGATAGTATTCTTAATGGGAATTTTCTTAAAGAGAATTTTCATAATGAGAATTTCCGGAATGAGAATTTTCGTACTCATAATTTTCGTAATGAGAATTTTCGTAATGAGAATTTTTGTAATGAGAATTTTCGTAATGAGAATTTTTCTAATGAGAATTTGCGTTATGAGTTTTTTGTAGTTAAATTTTTCATTCAAGAAGAATATTACCAATTATAAACAATCGTTCTAGTAAATCCGAATGTTATGTTTTCCATACTTAAATTTTCGTAATCATATTTTTCTTGCTGGTATTTTCCTGTGCTTTAAAATAATCCGTATCATAGTTTTCCTTAAATCCGAATGTTTTTCTTAAATCATCAAAAGATCAGAGTCAAGTTTTCCTTGCGGGATTTTTCTCAACCGTCAGATCAGATCAAAATTATATTCAACAGTTAGATGGCATTTGGAAGACCAAAGGTCACATCCATCGCATATATAAAGGGGACCCCAAGATTCATCCCACATCAGTTTTTTAAAGCGTACGCATCTCGAAGCCCTGATGTTCTTCTTAAAGCCGGTTCGGATCTTTGCAAAGTCGTTCCGAATCCTTCAAATCTATCTGTTCTGAATTTCTGTTGAAGCAACATCTCAAGATATGTTAACTTTAAAACCAATCTCAAAGTGGTTAGTTTTCAGGGAAAGGTTGGTACATCCAGATTTCTATAAGTTTGATTCCCTTATATCAATGAATATTAGATTGAATGGATGGGAGGATGTTTGATTAGAAAAGTCAGATAAACAGGATACGGTTTATACTGATTTGCGGATTGAGTTCTATGAGTCTGTTTCCTTCCAGTTGGAATATGGCAGAGAGTGGTTTTATTTTACGTCTTATGGGAAGACGTACAATTTATCTTCCAACAAGGCCGTGAGATTGGTTGGTTTATCCTATGAAGGGGATGCTAAGTTTTTCTCTCATAAGCTTCCAGATGAGCAAGGTACTTTCAACAAGGTGAAGGCATTAAAATGTCATGGACATAAAGATGCCACAACCGCCAAGATTGATCATGTCACTCTGAACAATAGGATTCTTCAGCTTTGGGTGAAAGGATTTCTGGTTCCAAGAAGGGGTGACAAGGATAATATGAAGAAGAGTGATATTTATATCTTAGATTTCTTGGTAAATCTAAGGAAAATAAATTTGATAAGGAATGTCTTGATTATGATCATGAATATCAATGAAGGGAACTTGAGAGATCAAATAACTTTGTACCCTACCTTACTATCTAATCTGATAGTTCGGTGTTTAGAATCTTTCAAGGATGCATGAAAATCAAAAGTCCGGAATTGTAATCTTATGATGGTAAGTGATGATACTTTTAAGAGGATGAAGATGGGATTTTCTAGTGAATCTGGATAATTTCATCCTCTATCTGTGGAAGAGGCTGAGGTAGCTCAGGAAGATGCACATACTCTGGAACCATATTAAAAGGCATGAAAGAAGAGAAAGCTTAAGGAAGTGGTTGCTGAAGATAAATCATCCAAGGCTAAGGAAACTCAGTCTCCTCCCCCCAAGCCGAAGTAGCAGAAAACTTATCCTGATGAACTTACTGCGAAGTGGAGGGAAGAAAAATAGAAGAGGAAATAAGGGGATCCACAATTTGGATTGGACCCTGCAGAGGCTAAGTCTTTAAAAGAAAGAGCTGCAGAAGAGTTAGAGAAGCAGGGGAATGAGAAGAAAATGAAAAAGAAGTTTTCTGAAGCTGAACTGGTGAAATCTCTTTTGAGAGATACTGAAATAGATTCTGAAATGCTTCCCATTCCGGAAACATTCGGTACTGAGCATTTACTAGAGACTCCTGCCAAGAAGTTCATTTCATGGGAAAATCTAAGGGTAATGAGATGGTTTTTGAAGAATAAATAGTAGCTGGAGAAGAAGTAGAGGAAGAAGTTGAAGAAGATGAAGAAGATGAAGAGGGAAGTTAAGATTTCAATGTCTTGATCAAGAAAGATGAAGATTATTAATAAGAAGGAGAAATCAGAAAAAATAGCCACTCCGGGAAAGGGAGAAGAAGCTAAGAAAGATGAGGTTGAGGAAGAACAAAAAAAAAGAAAAAAATGTTTTGTATGATGAGGAAAAATCCTATGAGATGTATTTTCAAGAGGAATGACAAGAAAAGGAGAAAATTGATGAAGATCAGATTATTCATGTTTCTGAATCCGAGGAACTATCTCCTGATGAGAAACCCATTCCGAAATATGATAAAGGGAAGAAAGTTCTCATAGATACACCAATAAAAGATATCATCAAAAAGAAAGAGGTTGGTGGTTCATCTAGAAGGAAGCTAGTCTAGGATGAGGATGAGCAGTCTCCAAGAAAATTATCTGATTCAGAGTCATCAACTCATGGTCACGATTTTGTGGTTGAATCTCTGAAGAAGTTGGTGGACACCATTCCAATTTTTCCAACTATAGATTCCAGATGCCAGATGCTGCAACAGAGTATGAATCAGAAATCGGATTCCTTATCCATGGTCATGGATAAGTGTGTGAAGATTGAAGCCGAAAAAAAAGTTTCTTTATCGATTATGATGTGCATTGAAAGTCCTGTAGTAAGGTAACAAAGTGGTTTAGGAGAGTTGATGAAGACTTAGTGCAGTTTGAAAATTTTCAGACTGAAGTTCAAAATACTTTTGAAATGGAGGATAAAAAAGTTTAACGATCTTCATGAAAAGATGACCCAAGAGAAAATTTCTCGTAATCAACAGGTCAGGGGAATGAATGGGAAGCTTAACTCAGTAGCTCAAAACTGGAAAAGTGAAATACATTTCTGGATTGAGTTTAAGGAGAAGCTGGAAAAGCAAGATGAATTAATAAAGATGCACAAAGAAGCCATGGAGGCTTAGGCAGAAGCCTTGAAATCCCAAGAAGAAAAGATGAAATCCTTGGAGAGGCAAGTTGAGGAAGACCAAAGAGACTTGAAGAAGCTCAAAACTTTGTTAAAGAAGCTGATCCCAAAGGAAAAGGAAGATAGAAAAACACACTCGGGTTTTTTTTTGTATTTGTAATTCCTTGTAAATTTTTTTGACAAATCAAATAAATGTTGTTTGGTTGGTTGTATATTGTATTATTATTACTAATCTTCCGGGTACTATTTTTTCCATTCCCACACATTCTTTTTGAAAATCACAAAGGGGGAGAAGGAAAAAGAACTACTTAAAAGGGGAGAAAGACTTAAAATGGAGAAGGAAAAATGTTCCAAGTGAAAATATCCTTAATGTAAGGGGGAGTTTTCCATTACGAAGGTTTTCATTCCCATGATAATGAAAAATCTACTATAGAAATCCAGAATAAAATCCTTAGAGTATCAATGCCTAAGGGGGAGTTAGTTGTATTCACATTCATCCATGAACAAAGGGAGATAAGTTTTAATTTCAATGTCTAATGATATTTTTCAAAGTTCATATATTATTTTTCATAAGGATGTTTTTTCTTTCCAAAAAGGGGGAGATTGTTGAGTCAATAAGGTTTTCCTTATGACTTTTTCATTCCTTATTGTTTTGAAAATCACAAACACCTTATACATAAGAAAATCTATTTTTTACTTCTATTAGGAAAATTTCCTACCTTAATGAAATTTACCCTAACCCAGATTTCTCTTATACATAGGATTATTATTTTTCAAGTACAAAAACCAGATTCATACCCAAAATTCCAGAATCATATAATGTCAAAGAATTGGAGTATTATATTTTTTAGGATCCGAATTCTAGATGTGAACTATAATGAAGTTCAACTCCGAATTCTGGATACGAACTTTTAGGAGGTCGACTCCGAACTCTTATGAAGTTTGACTCCGAACATTCGTGAGTTTGACTCCGAACTCTTATGAAGTTCGACTCCAAACATTCATGAGTTCGACCCTGAACTCTTATGAAGTTCGACTCTGAACTTTCATGAGATGGGCTCCAAACTCTTATAAAGTTCGACTCCAAACTTTCATGAGTTCGACTCCGAACTCTTATGAAGTTCGACTCTGAACTTCTCCAAGTTCAGATTCTGAACTCTGGTGAAACCAGACTCCGAATTCCTATAAAACAGAATCTGAATATTTCTTTAACATAGACTCCAAATTCCATTTTGGTTACACTCCGAAATTTTTATTTACTTACATTCCGAATTCTAGTTTTGCTTATGCTTACACTTGTTTAATTGTAAAATGATTCCATGCCATCAGTTACACATGTTTTGTTATAAAATGATGTCATCCATTCTATTTCTAATTAACAGTTGGTTGCGTTACACGTGTAGATGTCCCTCCGAATTTTAGGGAAAATATGGCCGTTGGAGAGGGAGCCGACCGAGCCTATAAATAGGAGATCATTTGAAAGAGCTCAACAATAAGTTGATAATTCTAGAGACCACACGATGTTAAGGTGATTTACAGAGAGAGAATCTTTTCATTCTTTGTGCATACTAAACCACTCGTTCAGATTGCTCCGTGCGACTCCGAATGTTGGTGATTACATTTAAGGGCTTCTAGGGATAGGAAGACAGAGGTGCCGACTACCTTGATGTTGAGGGATTGCGGGGATAGCAAGACAGAGACACCGATCTTCGTATTTAGGGCTTACCCTGGTGTGGTAAGACAGAATTTCTCGAAATTATAAATCAAGGGACCTTTATCCAAGGTTGTTGGATACCCTTCTCTTTGGGTTAAAAGACTTATATCTTGTTACTGGTATTTTTTACTACTTGTTTTCCACTACATTGTGTATTGTGAGGAAAGTATAATATTCTTAAATTTCCTTACACTCATACTCTTATTAGATTAGATTCTATACGCTTTAAGTTAGAATCTCATATTTTAAACTTTGGTTCCAATTATCCAATTGGTGATTAAAGGTTTTGTGAATTTTCTTAGTTTAACTTTGTTAAAATTAGATTATTCCTTGACAAATGAAATTTTTAAAGTGTACAATTCACCCCCTCTTGTATATTGATCATCTAAAACATTATTTTGATCCTACAGATTTCATTCTGGATATGAATAATATGCAACCTATGGATAATAAACACATCTTATGTAACAAAACATATAAAATAAAACAAGTAAGTGAACACATGAAACGACGGTAATACTAAAATATTATTAACAAAGAAATATTAAATGATCATGATATCATATTTATGTATATGATTCTTGAATAATTTAATAAAAATTATTTAACTACTATACAGGGGGTTAACCTACCCTCGACTAAGGAAAATTACAAGGTAAGGGTTTATTTCACAATCACTTCACTATCCGAGGTTGTTTATACATAATTATCTACTAGGACCACCTTATCATCCACATCCATGTTTCTTAAAAATTGTATTTCAAAACATTATTTCTACTTTACATAATATGGGTTAAATTCATTTTTACCCCTGTTTGACATTTTATAAGAAGTTTATAAAGGAATATGTCCGTCATTTTCCAAACAAGGTCATTTTTATCCTTTTCGACAGAATTAAGCTAAGAATGTCTTTTTTTAACTTATACGGCGGGTGCGGCTATTTTCCATCGTTATAAAATTTCTGATGCTTCCCTTACAAGCTTATAAGAATATTTTTAAAAGTAAATGTTTTATTTTATAATTATGTTATTTTTAAATGATTTCAAAAAGGAGATCTTTATCTCAAATAGTTTTGATTTCATCTATGTCAACATCATTTGATGGATTTTAATCTTATTTGAAGTTTTTTTATTATGATACAAAACATCCATATAGTATTGGAGGTTATGTGATATGTTTGACTGTGGATTTGTTATTTTTATACCATTCATGGTTTATAGAGAATGTATTGACTTTGCATATGATGGTTTTAATATGAATGTTTATGTTATGTTTAAATCTGTTCATATGAGGAATCCCTTGGACATAATAAGTGACAGGGGGAGCCCAATATAGCTCCTCGATGCATCGGTAGGTGTCATGTGAAAAAATAGTGTCTTGGCATAAGGCCTTGACAAAATCTAATTTTTAGTCTTGGCACAAGGCCTTGACTATGTGGTTTTGATAGTCTGACATTATGCATTCCATCATTATGAAAGTGGTTATTGATATTGCATGTGATTTTTTGACTAGTATAATATTCATGTGAATAAGTAAATGTCATTATTTCATTTTATCTTAGCCATATTATACTGAAGCTCAAGTTTAAAAATCATTTGTTCTAGTTATACATTGCCTTAAATGTTTATTCTTATTTATCAAAGTTTCCACTTTATTGTTATCCATACTGGGCATTTGAGCTCACCCCATTCTTTGTTTTATTTTTCCTAGGATGTGAAGAAGTATTTTATGAATGACCTACAGGGATAGTATAAGGGGATATGAGTGTGGAGACAAGATGTTGTTGTAGTTTTCACTTTATGATGTAATGTAAGAGTTATGAATATATCTAGTGTTTCCAAGGCTACTAAACTAATCAGTATTTCGAGACTTGATCTTTTGTGATCATGAAAATGTTATTTAATAATGCACTGACTCTAGGTAACTGGGTTTGGGGTGTTACATTTGGTATCATAGGAAGTTTAGTACAAACATTGGAAGCTAGATTTAGATAAACTCTGATTAGAGCTCATAGACCTAAGGTGGACTTTGAGGATTAGTATAGAAGGACTTCCTAGAATTTTGGTATTGTAGATATTTTCTGAGTTTTCCGATAAATAAATCCATTTCTGGATACGAGTAGGTAGAGGTGGCTCTGGCATAAATGTACCTAGTGGTATAACCCGAAAACACCGCTTTGAGGTAGACTCGAATGGGAACTAGTGCACGACAATGGGCCTTGATGCACTCTTAGTTATGACAATCCTGGGGAATATCCTTAGGATAATTCTCATTTTCATTAAAAACCATTATGATGGGTTTATGAGTATATATTTCTTGAAATAAGAAATTTTTATGATTATGTATTATATCCATAAACTTTTCAATTTATGTTAAGTGGTTTAGAATTTTGAAATTATGTATTTTTATTCATAAGTTAATCTTGTTTATGCCATTGTTTAGAAATGGCGCCTAATTGAAGGAATAGAAACCGTATCAATGCACGCACTCCATGTAGGGATTTCCCTCATGCTCAAAGATAATTATAGTGGAGCTGGTGATGCAACTGGTGCTGATTAGCTAATCACTATACTGGGAAAACTCACTCGGGTTATGAATAATAACCTTACCCATATAGAGAACCCAGATCTATAGCGTGTAAGACCAATGTTAGATTTCTTCATGAGGAAACAACAACAAAAATTCAATGGGTGTACAAATCCACTAGTATCCGATCAATGGATAAATTCCTTAGAGAAAATATTCCACGCCATGGGGAGTGCCGAAAGGGAAAAAGTTGTCATGGTAGTTTACTGCCTCACTGGAGATGTTGATCAATGGTGTTAATTGATTCAAAACACGAAAGAAGATGATGAAGTATCAAATATGGAATGGATTGACTTTGAAGATATTTTCTTAGAAAAATACTTTCCTAATGACCATCGAGCGGATATAGAAAGACAATTTCTGAGTCTGAGGGAAAAGAAGGATGAGAATGTTGAAAAGTATGAGTCTAACATTACAAGGATAGAAAGGCATGCTGTAAATTATATATGTATCCCATTAAGTAAGTTTTATCATTTCTTTGATGGGTTAAAACCATTTCATCCTCAAGCATTAGTCTCACAATCCTTCTTGTCATACAAAGATATTGTTTCATGTGCTATCATGATAGAAAAGGAATTCTCTAAGTCATATAACTTTAAAGAAAATAAAGAGAAGAAGATATATGTTGATCACTCTGGAAATTGAAATAAGGGGAAGAAGGGAAAAGTTGAATATCCATCCTGTAGTAAATGTGGGAAGAAACACCCTGGTACTTTTTTGAGGGGAATGGGAGTCTGTTACAAGTGTGGTGAAAAAGGACACCATGCTCTTGATTTCAAGGGGAGGAATGAATCTACTGATGTTCAATTCTAAAATTGCAATGATATGGGACATTATGCAAATTAATGTCCTAAGTGTCCGGGAAACATATCTCAGAAAAGGACAAGGGATCAAGGCCTTGCTTATGCTATCACTACTACTGAGGTAGATGCTCTGAAAGACGTTGTGGCAGGTAATTTAATGGTTTCCTCTGGATCATCACATTGTTTCATATCTTCCCTGTTTTCTAAGAAAAATATATATTTCAAATTTGATTTAACAAGGGAGTTATTTGTTAAAACTCCTAAGGGAAGTATCGTTGCTACAACGTTCTATGAATCAGTTCACATTAGAGCATATAAATGAAATTTATCTGCTGATCTCATCATCATACCTATGATTGAGTTTGATATAATCCTCGGTATGTATTAGATTTCAGACCATGATGCGAATATTTATTGTAAGAAGTAGGAGGTTACGATTTTTTATGATGATGATAGTGAACACCTTATCTTTAGAGAAGAATCGTCACCAGTTGATTCTTATCTAGATCCACCCCCTATAGCTCAACAAAATTCAATTATTGGGGAGTAAGAGAATGAAATAACTTTTGGTGAGGAAAGGAATGTTCAAATAGAATATTTACCTATTGTGAGAGAATATGTTGATGTGTTTCCAGAAGATTTACTTGGACATCCTCCAAAATGAGAAATTGAGTATTCCATTGATTTAATCCCTGGATCAAGGCCCATATCGAAGACCCCTTATAGAATGGACAATTTAGAATTAGTGGAACTAAATAAACAACTAGATAAATTGAGTAATAAGGGATTTATTTTCCATACTATTTCTCATTGGGGAGCCCCTATCCTATTTGTTAAGAAGAAACATGGATCTACGAGGTTATGTATCGACTACTGGGAAATCAATGCTATAACAATAAAGAACAAGTATCCCCAACCTCGCATTGATGATTTATTTGAACAGCTACATGGAGCTCAATAATTTTCAAAGAACAACCTTCGATCTGGATACTATCAGTTGTGTGTAAAGAAGGATGACATTCCGAAGACAGTATTTTGAACCAGGTACGGGCATTACGAGTTTACAGTAATTCCTTTTCGGCTGACTAAAGCACCCTCTGTTTTCATGGATCCACTGAACAGAGTTTTCAAGGAATATCTAGATGACATTGTAGTGGTATTTGTTCATGATATCTTGGTATACTCCAAAATCCATGAAGATCATGATAATCACATGCGCATTATATTGAGGACTCTGAGAAGACATGAATTATATGGGAAGTTTAGCATGTGTGAATTATGGCTTCAGGAGATTTCTTTTCTTGGCCATATTGCCTCTAAAGATAGAGTCTCTGTTGGTCCTTCTATGACAAGAGAAATCCACGAATGGGCAGCACTGATGAGTATAACTGAGTTATGCAGTTTTATCGGTTTAGCAGGTTATTATCGACGTTTCGTCACGAAGTTTTCCTGATTGGATAACCCATTAACGAAGCTCACACGTAAAGGGTTTAATTTTTTTTTTGGACAAAAGAGTGTGAAGAGTTTTTTGAAGAACTGAAGAGATGATTGGTCAATGCCTCTATATTGACTCTACCATCATGGAATGATGGGTTCGTTATTTATAGTGATGCATCGAAGAAAGGACTTGGTTGTGGTCTTATGAAGAATGATAGGGTTATTGCCTATGCATCACGATAGCTAAAACTTCATGAGAAAAACTATCCTACTCATTATATTGAGTTAGCAGTTGTAATTTTTCCTTTGAAGATTTGGAGACAGTATCTCTATGGTGAAAAGTGTGAGATTTATACTGATCACAAGAGTTTGAAGTATATAATTTCTCACATAAAGATCTCAATATGAGGCAAAGGAGATGGTTTGAACTACCCAAGGATTATGATTCCACGATACACTACCACCCGGGGAAGGAAAATAAGGTGATAAATTCTTTGAGCAGAAAGGATCATGGAGTTTTGAACAAGATGATAGTTGAAAGGGATCCTATTTTCATTGATCTAGTAAATATGGATATGGGAATTACCATGTAAGGTGAAACATCAATAATTTTCTAAATGGTTTCCATACCATCGTTAATAGAAAGCATAAAGAGTTCTCAAACCGATGATGAAGAATTTCAAAAGAAGATTAATGCTGTGAATGAAGGGAGATTGAGTGACATTGTGTATGAAGATGGAATTTTGAAATTTGGGAGGAGACATTGTGTTCCTGATATACCTGATCTAAAAAGGGAATTGTTGGATGATGCTCATAGTTCTAATTTCTCTATACACCCTGGGAGCACCAAAATGTATAGATATTTGAAGGAACATTTTTTGTTGGAAAACATGAAGAAAGAGATTGATGATTTTTTGTCAAGATGTATAGTTTTTCAATAAGTGAATGATGAAAGGAAACAACCTGGAGTTTTCATGAAACCACTTCCCATACCTGAGTGGAAATGGGATAATATTACGATGGAATTTTTCATGAGACTACCAAATAATTCTAGAAAGAACAATGCAATATGGGTCATTGTTCATAGTCTTACCAAGTCAGCACATTTTCATGCTATAAGAGAATATTTACCACTTGAATGATTAGCAAGAATATTTATTAATTAAGTTGTAAGACTTAATGTTGTACCACTATCTATTGTTTCTGATCGTGATCCCCGTTTTACTTCAAGATTCCAGAAGAGTCTTCAGAAGGCCTTGGATACTGAACTTCATTTGAGCGCTGCCAGCCAGCCTCAAACAGATGGACAATCAGAATGGACTATTCAAACCTTATAAGACATGTTGAGATCTTGCTCACTTGACTTTCAGGGTATGTGGGATCAATATTTACATCGGGTAGAATTTTACTACAACAATAGCTTCTATTCGAGTATTCAGATGGAACCATATGAAGCGTTATATGGAAAGAGATGTCGCACACCAACCTGTTGGGATGAAGTTGGTGAAAGAAAACTCTTAGGCCCATAACTGGTGGAGGAAAGGATGGAAAAGGTGAAGGTAATCCAAAACCACATCAAAGCAGCTCCAAGTATCCAGAAGAGCTATGCCGATAATAGAAGGAATGATTTGGAATTTCAACTAGGAGATCATGTTTTCTTGAAGGTATCTCCATGGATGGGAGTTATTCATTTCGGTAAGAAAGGTAAATTGAGTCCCAGGTACATCGGACCTTTTGAAATTCTAGAATGAATTGAGGCTGTAGCTTATCGTTTCTAAATGCCGCCAAATCTCTCCAAAGTTCACGATGTGTCCCATGTATCACTGTTGAGAAAATACATGCCCAACCTAACGCATGTACTCACCTCTGAGGAAGTAGAACTCGAAACCGATCTATCTTATTGTGAAGAGCCTATCAGGATTCTTGATACCAGAGAAAAAGTGTTGATAAACCGAATGACTCATCTGGTAAAAGTTATATGGAGAAACCATAATATGGAAGAGGCAATGTGGGAACCCGAGGAACATATGATGAAGAAGCACCAAAATCTTTTTATGCATTAATATTATAAAAATTGTGAGGAAAAAATTATTTGAAGGAGGGGAGAATGTAACACCCCAAGCTTCCACGGTACGCTTCTCTTTGAATAATACAGAAGCGTGTGTTGTATGCAACTTCGAGTTCTCACACATCACAACCACTCAAACTAGCCGTTATGAATGGTAATACACACTTGTTGAAATTTTATAAATTTTATCTTACAAAATTGAATTCATTTTTGGAATAAGAATCTAAAAATTACCCTAGGGTAAAATTTTGGTATTTTTCTGAAAACATTCAATTTTTGTTGAATAGTTAAAAACACTGAGTTATGGTTTAAAACTGATTTCTTATTTAAATAATTATTTATTTTTTGTAAATTTATTTTAGGTAAAAATTGATACATAATACCTATATATGTTCAATGAAATTAATTGGAGTCAGTTTATAATAATTTTAGATATATAAAAATTTTATTGAACTTTTTACTTTCTTTTACCCATCTACTAGGAAAAATTCCAAATTCACATAAAACATAATTTTACCGCTTATGTGAGTGGAATTTCGAAAATTTGAGACATACGGTTAATATCAAGGAGTAAAATGTGGTTCAATAAGATAAAAATATTTTTTGGTGAACATTAACTTTTTACTTGTATTACCACGGTTAAATGTAAATAGGGTAATTAAGGGTAAAAATGATATTATTATTACCCTTACACATTCCATAATTCTATTGGCTAAGTATAATTCGACCAAAACTACCTTAGAAATATAATATGAACCTCTTGGGTCCACATGGATTAGATAAAGACATTTATTATTATTTAATTCAAAGAAGAGTTAAAAGAGTTAAAATCAATGTTTAATAACAAAAACATTTTTAATATATGGTTATACATAAGATAAATTCGATTATAAATATTTATTAGAAAGATAAAAATATTTTCCTACATAATGGTATTTTATTTATAATTTTTAGACATTAAATTATTTAATTTATTTATGACACAATGATGATGTAGTAATTACCTTATTAATGAAATATTTAAATAATTGATATTATAAATACCCAAATAAATTTAATTTTAGACTTTTAATGAATTACATGGATTTTATAAGTTAATATGACTTGTTAGTGTTGAAGAAATGAATTATTTTCGAAGTAAAAATGTTGTTATAAATTGAGAAAAAACAAAATATCAAATCATGTCAAAAGTGACATAAAAGAGTTTTTAAAACAAATATTATAATATTAATTGATATTCAATATAAATAACTTCTTAGTTAACTCTTTGTAACACTCCAAGCTTCCACAGTACGCTTCTCTTTGAATAACACAGTAGGGTGTGTTGTACGCCACTTCGAGTTCTTACACAACACAACCACTCAAACAGGCCGTTATGAATAGTAATACTGACTTTTTGAAATTTTATAAGTTTTATCTTAAAAAATGGACTTCATTTTTGGATTCGGAATATCCAAATTAGCCTAGGGTGAAATTATGGTATTTTTCTGAAAAATTTCAATTTTTGTTGAATAGTGAAAAACACCGAGCTATAGTTTAAAACCGAATTTTTATTTAAATAATTTTTTATTTTATTTAAATTTATTTTAGGTAAAAATAGATACATAATACCTATATAAGTTCAATGTAATTCATTAGGGTCAGTTTTTAATAATTTTAGATATATAAAATTTTATTGAACTTTTCACCGTCTTTTACCCATCTATTAGGAGAATCTAAAAATTCACATAAAACATAATTTTACTGCTTCTCTAAGTGGAATTTCGAAAATTCAAGAGATGCGTTTAATATCAAGGAGTAAAATGTGGTTCAATAAGATAAAAATAATTTTTTTTGTGAATAGTAACGTTTTAGTTTTATTTACCACAGTTAAATGTAAATAGGGTAATTAAGGGCAATGATGATATTAGTATTACCCTAACACACGTCCTAATTCTATTTTCTAATTATAATTCGACCAAAAATAACTTTAGGAATAAAATATGATCCTCTTGGGTCCACATGGATTATATTAGGACATTTATTATTATTTAATTCAAACAAAAGCTAAAAATGTTAAAATCAATGTTTAATAACTAAAACATTTTTAATATGTTTTATACATAAGATAAATTCGATTATAAAAATTCATTAGAATGATAAAATTATTTCCTACACAATGGTATTTTATTTATAATTTTTAGATATTATATAATTTATTTTATTTTTTACACAATGATTATGTAGTAATTACCTTATTAATGAAATATTAAAATAATTGATATTATAAATACCCAAATAAATTTAATTTGAGACTTTTAATGAATTAAAAGAACATTATCGGTTAATATGACATGTTAGGGTTGATTAAATGAATTAGTTTTTAAGTAACAATGCTTTTATGAATTTAGCAAAAACAAAATACCAAATAGTGTCAAAATTGATATAAAAGAGTTTTTAAAACAAATATTATATTATTAGTTGATATTCAATTCATAAAAATCTACGGTTGGCCAAGAGACTTATATAATGATAGGGTTATCATTAATTAACTACTTTGGGTTCTCTTGAAAGTATATAGTATGTTTATTAACTATATAATATAAAAATACAAAGATACATGGTAAATGTCAAACTATTTAACTAAGAGCTAAATATAAATTATAAGGTTAATATAGTGACCCAAACCTATCTAGAATATATTGGTTGACTGTTTTTATACCTATATACACCTTAACCTCTAAATAATCTACTTTGGATCCATTAGAAACTGAATGTGAATTTATTATAAAATAATATTTCTAGCTTTTCTGAAGGTGCCCCTCACCCCTCTTATAAAAGGGAACTCTCCCTTCTCTCTAATTCACACCATAAAATCCTTTTGGCTCGGCCAAACCATTCCCAAATATCCTCTAAACTTCCCTCAATTCAACCTAGATGCCTTAGTTTGATTAGAAAGCCATCCTAAGGAGCCTTTTTGATCAAATCAAAAGGAATAACCCGAAGAAGAGGTAATATTTTCACCACCCTCTTTCAAGTTCCTTTCTTCTTCCGCTTCTTATTTATTTTTTATTTCCATTATAAAATAATAAATCAAGTATCTTCTATATACTATTATGTTATTATAAATTTTTTACAACCATATTCAGTATTCTATCCATCCTTTGATTGACATGTCACCATACGTGCATACGTACGGCTTACCGTCTCCACGTCGGGGTGTTATTGTTATTAAAAACATTTTTATTTGGATTGTTATGATAATGATGTGTAATTGAATTAAATAATAAATATAACATTATAATGATTCTTTATATATGATATACCATCCAATTATATACTATTTTAGAATAAAAATAATGATATTGTCGCTCGTGCGTACGTACGGACTACCATCTCCACGAACGCGATGAGATTCATTCCCCATCATATCCATTCAAGACAAATTCTCATATGTTGATTAAAATTAATTTCTAAGAACTTTATATCATTCTTTATATGAATAAGATACAACCTATGGATAAAAAACACAACTTATGTAACAAAACATATAAAAGGAAACGAGTAAGTGAACACCTGAAAGGATGATAATACTAAAATACTATTAACATAGAAATATTAAAAGATAATGTTATCATATTTATATATATCATTCTTGAATAATTTAATAACAATGATTTAACTATTATACAGGAGGTTAACCTACCCTCAACCAAGGTAAAGTACAAGGTAGTGGTTTATTTCACAATGTCGTAATTATCCGAAGTTGTTTATACGTCATTATATATTGGGACGTCCTTATCATCCACATCCATGTTTCTTAAAAATTTATTTCAAAACATTCTTACTATTTTATTGAATATGTGTTAAATAAATTTATACCTTTTTTGACTTTTTATAAGAATTTTAAAAAGAAATCATTCTATCATTTTTCCAAAAAAGGTCCTTTTTATCCTTTTCGACAGAATTAAGGTAAGAATGTCTTTTTTTAACTTATACGATAGGTGAACCTATTTTCCACCGTTATAAAATCGTCAAAGATTACCTTAATATCCTATAAGAATACATTGAAAGTAAATGTTTTATTTTATAATAATGTGGCTTTTAAATGATTTCAAAAAGGATATATTTATCTCAAATAGTTTTGATTTCATCTATGTCAACATCCTTTGATGGATTTTAAGATTATTTGATGTTTATTTATTATGATACAAAACTTCCATATAGTATTAAAGGTTTTGTGATAGGTTTTATTGTGGATGTGTTATTTTTATACCCTTTAGGTTTTATGGTGAAAATATTGGCATTTCGTATGCATGTTTTAATATGAATGTTTATGTTATGTTTAAACTTGTTCTATGAGGAATGCCTTAGACTTAAGAAGTGACGGGTGGAGCCCTCTATAGCTTCTCAATACATTGGTAGGTCACATGAGACAAACTAGTTTCTTGGTACAAGGCCTTGAAAAAATCTTATTTGTAGTCTTGGCATAAGACCTTGACTATGTGGTTATGATAGTCTGGAATTATGCATTCCATCATTATGAAAGTGGTTACTGATATTGCATATGATTATTCGACTAGTTTAACATCCATGTGAATAAATAAATGACATTATTTCATTTTATGTTTTCCATATTATGCCTAAATTCAAGTTTAAAATTTTTTTGTTTTAGTAATACATTTCCTTAAATGTTAATTATTATTTATGAAAGTTTCCGATATATTGTTATCCTTGTTGGGAATTTGATCTCACCCCTTTCTATGTTTTATTTTTCCCAAGATGTGAAGAAGTATTTTATGAATGACCTGTAGGGATTGTAGAAGAATATATGAGTGTGGAGACAAGATTTTGTTGTAATTTTCACTTTATGATGTAATGTAAGACTTATGAATATATCTAGTGTTTCCAAGGCTACTAAACTAATCAGTCATTCGAGACATGATATTTTGTGATCATGCCAATGTTATGTAATAATGCACCGACTCTGGGTAACTGGGGTTGGGGATTGACACTCTTGCTATTGACTCCTGAAACCAAACCTTTCTCTCTCAAGTACCTTTTTTCATGAAACACCCTCCACATTTTTAGAATGGCGAGAATGAAACATCCATCTTATTTGGCCCCAGATAAATTCTGGTCATTGAAGAGATTGAAAATTTTTATGATCAAATTGCCTATGGAACTTCTGAACCCTAGTATGACAAATCAAGAAATCTTGCTTGAAATGATTTTTTGCAAAGTAGATTCCTTCATGTATGTCAATTGTTCGTAGGGTATTAGAGGAGTTGGGTTGTATATATAGGTTTACCAATAATAAGATAACATTATACCTGAAACTTTTTTTTCACGTTTTATCTTTATGTTGAGCTTTCTTTCAATGCTTATGATGATTTTGGGGTCAAAAGTAGGGTAAATGGACAAAGATTTTACTTTTCAATGAAGCAATTGGATGTTGGTTTAAAAGTATGTCATGAAGGTATTTTTGAGGATCATAAATGAGGTCCTCCACCTCAAATTGATATATTCTTCCTAGAAGAGGCTTTGGATGAGTTAAAAAGAATTGTAATAAAGAGAAGACCTATTGCTGTTGAATTGCAGAGAGAAACCAGATTTTTATTTAAGTTCATTCAACATATTATCTATCTGAGGAAAGGAGATTTTTCTACCATTTGATATCAATATTTTTTTGGTATATCATTTAAGATATGGTTATAAGATAAATTTTTGCAAATATCTTGTCCTTTATATGTGAGATATGATTCAAAAAACCTTAAAATACACTTACCTATTTTATTCATGGTTTATCTATGTAACGCTGCAATCCAATGGATTTGAAAGGGATAATTATGAAGCTATTATGGATTATGAATTTTGTTTGTCTAAGGATATATGGAAGTAGATGAAGATTAGTTCTAATCCCTAAAAGAAGATATGTGTTGAAGGTAATGAAATTATTTATGAAGATTTTAATCTTTTTGATCATCCCTCGAGACATAAAAATATCAAAAACTCTAGTTTGGAACCAAATGAGATAGTTTAATATTCTGATGATGAAATGGAAGATGATGTTTCTAGAGTTGAAGCAGTTAATGTTTTTGATGGAGAAGGAAATTATCTAGATATTCCTAAATGGAATGAAGGACCTCACCATGAATCTCTTAAACCCTCTCAAACTATTCCTTCTAGAGAATCTCTTCACAGTAGAGTTAATGATATTGAAACTGAAGAGAATATAATCTATGTAATTAGAAAAGACAGTAAAGAAGATGTTATAAATGAATGTTAGGAATCTGAAAATGAGGGTAAAGCTGCTGATGAGAACGAAGCTACCGTGCAAGAAAATGATTATAATGAGAAACAATTAGAAGGAGAAACTGTATAAGGACAAGTCCATTTTCTTATAGGAATGAGTATTGAATAGATTAAGAAATCTAAAATAAATGTAGATGATAATGAAGTTCATCAAGATGTGGTAGAAGATTTTTAGAGAGTTAAATTAATAGAGACATTTAATTCTTAATGGTAAGCATCTATTGAGGGGAAGAAAAATTCTAGTCTTGAGAGGTTTGAAGAAACAAATCATATTGATCCAAGTTCAATAGATTTCTAGTAAATGGTTCCAAGTTATTTCAATGTTGATGAATCTCATAGCTCCTTAGTTAATGAAATATAACTTTCAACAATGTTTTGACTCAAACCCATCACAACTAAATAAGTCTTATCTATTCATAAGATAGTACCTAACTTTGTACCTATCCTTGAACCAGCAAAAAAACCCCAAAATATGAGATCCATGAATATATAAAGTCTTTTGGTGAAAATCGCTTATTTGGTATTGGAAATCTTATAAAGCCACAACCCGCTCCTATGACTAATCTTAGTGAAAGGGATATTGGAATGATTCTGGAGAAGTTAATATGGAAAACTCACCCAAAAATTATTCATGAAATACAATAGGATATGATTGAAAATAGATAGCTAAGTGATGAATTGAAGTCCATAAAATCATTGGTTGAAGAAATTAGAATGGACTGGCAAGCTTCCCCTTTTCCAGCTTTGAGTTCTACTTTAAGTGAGGATGATGCTTCCATACTCTCATACAAGGTATTATCTCAGATTTAACCTAATTTTAATTTAGTTGTAGAAGAATTGGTCAAGAACAAAAAAAATTATATAATGAAATGCATTTACTTGTGTCTACTATCAATCGAATGACCAATGAATATAATGGGTATCTAGATAAAATTCTTAAAAAACTTCATTCCTTCACCTAAGATACACTAACTCAATCTATTTCTTCTCAGACCTCTCATCCTTCAGATAATGAAATGATCAGATCTATGATTAGAGAAGAGTTTAATGTTTGATTTGTGGCTCTGATCAGGAAAGCCTTGGTAAAATTTAAAATCACAATGATCATCTGCATGACATGGTAGTATTTTAATCAAAAGATTCCACTGATGCCCAAGAAGAAATTTCAATGAAACAGGATTACTATTTGAATAGGATTTATACCAACAACTAGATGAACAATCATTTAAAATATTTGGTGGAGAAATTTAGGATACCTCGAGTGACTCAAAAATTGATGGAGAAAGTCAAGTACATGAAGTAATTTTCCCCCACCCTTGATTAGTTTAATGAAAATAAAGACATTTTTGATAAATATATGGATTATAGTGGAGAAGTCATCAAGAACATCATTAATCTGATGAAACTTTACATGATTCATCATAGCACAACCATTTTTGCTCCAACAAATGCTCCTCTAAGGCCATGCCTTACTCCTTCTACCAATCCTTCAATTCTTTTACTGCTAGTAACCATGACCCATTCATGGGTTTTGAGCCCAATCAAACTGGTCATAAGTGAGCAGACACAACCTCGTTCCTCCTCTAGACCGAGACTTTCTCCTTCTATTCTTGATGGCATAGCTCAACCTTCACTCTCTATTGGATCTATCCCTTCCACCACTACCACTTCTACACCTCACAGTTATCCTTCCTTTAGTTTTTATAAGGGAATGGAAGTGATGGAATTAGATGTAACCAATAGATGGTTAGTTATCTTCTTTATAGGGACATATTTTGTTCCTTTTGTCGCTTGTACATTCCTTTTGAAAATTAATTAATTATCTATCTTCTTTAATATTTTTTTTTCTGTATAACGTTTTTCCTTATTTTGTCTCTTTTGGATTATCCCAACAAGGGGAGAACATAGATATGGAATCTAAACAATATTTCTTGTATTCAGATGCTCCACTATATGAGTCTCTACTTCTAATATTGTTGCTCTGATACAAACATATGATTATGGGCTCTAATATTTTACATATATGATCTAATAATATAATGGATTTATTTGATATTATTCATTATATGTTGATTTTTATTGATCTCTAATTATGTATTTATTTCACATAATCTGTCTAATATGATAGTCAATATATTTATCTTTTATAATGATCATTAAGTATGGATTGTAAGATCCATGATTTTTTATCATCAAAAAGTGAGAGATTGTTGGACTCCTCTATTTTTAACTCTCACAAATCCTGTTTAATCTTGTTTCATTATGTTTCATTATGTTTCATTATGTTTATATATAGTCTTAATCTATTTTTTTATGTATTACTTCATAATACAAGTAGAAAATATTTTAATAATTATGAGTCATAGTTGAGGTGAACTCACAGTCACCAGTCAGAGAAATCCCAGTCACCTGTGAGAGGGCTCATAGTTACCATTCATTCTATAAATTGGTAATGTATTGGTCATCATTTTAGTGACCTATCAGTTATTAATATTCAAAAAGGGCCAGACACCATTGATATGGACTAGAAACCATTGATATGGACCAGAAACCATTGATATGGACCAAACACAATTGATACGGATTAGACACCATTTCATCGACCAACCGGTCCAGATTTTTTCACATAGTCTTAGACACCATTAAGATACAAAGGAAAGGTCACCGCTCAAGTGTCACCATTCTTAAGACATAGTTTAGAGATAAACAAAAATTCACCATGCTTGTGGAACTGTTCCAGACATAGTCATTTTATCCTTTACCATTTAAATTAAAAATTGTTACTAATGATCGAATTTGAGTTATTTCATGATGCTTATTTTATTAATGATCTTTTTCAGAAAATATTAATGACCTTTTCTATAGACAGTATAAGGTACGAGGTACCTATGCATGATAGAGATCATGTTCCTTGTCAACCCCTACAACATAAAAAGGAAAACACCCAAGATTAGGAAAAGCGAGAAGATTGAAATATATACAAGGCCAATCAGAAAAGATATACAAAAAATAATCAAGGAAGAATTTGATGAGAATCAAAGTTCCAACATCCTTGCACAAGAAAACCCTAGTGAAGAAAACTTATGAGGAATATCTCACCTTACAGGAAACTTTAACACAAAGCATCTACAACACTCCGTTTTTGTGTCTGTTTTAAAGTGGACTTGAGATTCACTTCTGTTATATCCAAGGAGTCCCGAACTACACTTCACATAACTCAGAGTATTCTAAACCATATTTTATCATTTCGGTTTTGTTTTTTATTTTTCTAAATTTTCAATCAGTGTGTGTATCTATATCACAAATACATACTGCCTCCTTTTCTAAGATGGAGGAAACAAGATATCCTCAGACATTCATATTTCTACACCATGTTACTCCATCATATAATTGTAGAAGAGGTTCCTATGTGGCCTAGTTGTTTTTATTCCAAAAAATAATTATGGAAGAGGTCTAGTTGACCTGGAAAACTTGTTTGATGGTGTAAACCCTAATATAGGGTTTGGATCAACGTTGTTTATATAACTTCTTGGTGGCAGGTGAACACCAAGTGGAGAGGATTAATTCTCTTCTTGATACTAAACCACTTTTTTTAATCTGCTTTTTTATTTCATGTTTTTTTCCTATATGTTTTTTATTATTAAAATAAAAAACATTACCTTACTCTAATAGATAATCTTAAATAGTGTTTGTATTATAATTTGATCTAGTAGAGTGATTTCAATGGTTAGAATAACTATTAAAATTATTTTAATAGAGAACTAACAAATCATTAAAAATATTTCAAACAATTGAATCTTTTATAAAACTAATAATTTAGATTACTAGAGTTATTTTATTTTAATTTCAGGTATTTTCAAATAAATTTTCTTAAGATATATTTTTTCATTCGAACTCATTTCTACCCCTCTAGAGTGTCCTACCACAACTTACACATTTTATTTTTAATATATTAGGAAATATATTATATTAAATCAATTTTTTACTTAATATTGGATACAATTTTCTTTTGGTTGAGATTCATGGTCACTTATTCTCTTTTCAAGATTTTTTTTCTAGGGAAAAATAATTCACATATTAATAGAAAATTTCCTACATGATTTTCCATTGATATTATTTTTCATTGGATGATAATTACTTGGAATAGAAAATTGATGTTGTTTCGTCTTAATAACTTGGGTACAAATTAATTTTAAACTCCAATATATAGTTTGAATGTTTTCATTAGTTCACAATATGATTCTTATAATAAGAAATATCATTATGTTATAATTTTACCTTGATTGGAGAGAACACTTTCCTCTATGGATTCTTCTTCTTCTTATTCTCAAAAAAAGGAGGTTGACTTCATCTCCACTCATCATATTCTTATTGGGGGAATATTTTTTTCCTTATTCACTCAGCTATTTTTGTAAGTTCATGAAATAAGTGAAATGATCACATTGAAAAACATATTTTATTCTGTCTTAAAAAGTTCTTGGATCTTAATTGGTGACCTTTTTTATACAAATTATAGTGCCCTTGTAGCAGTTAGGTGCCACTAAGTGTAGGGGGTTAATCTGTGGTACCCTTATTTTCCTAATTTTCTATTCTTTTAAATTCTACCTATTGAACTATTTTATTTTTTTAATCCAATCAATAATTTCAATCCTCCGAACCTTCATGTGAAATTATAGAGAATAGGTTGAAGCATACAATATTTATAAGGATTGGATGAAAGGCCTACTCCATTCCATATTTGTTTTTTCCCACAACATAGGTTATTAAAAATTATATTATCATTAATTATAGTGGTTTAAGAATCAAATCATTATACACACTAGTAGTTGATCCTATAGTTTACCTTGTTTATACCCCCAAGAGATACAAATCTACTACCCTGATTGGTTATACCCCAACCGTATTCTTCTCCTTAATCCAATTTAGAAACTATTATACCCACAACTAATAATATCTATCTTATTCTCAATTCTCCATTATAGGATGATCTCTTGATCTTCCTCTATAAAAATAGTATATCACACTTTCTAGTGTACATCATTAATAACATCAACAACTAAAGTCTTGACACTCCTACTAGATTTAGTGCAATCTAGATTCTACTAAATATTCAAATACACAGTATGTTCTATATTTTCCTCAAATTAAATCATATATACTTTGGTGTATCGAGATCTCCAAATAATCTTGAAATTCATCCACTAGTATTCATCAACTACATGAACAATTTATTCTAAAAACAATCAATATTTGTTCATGGAAAATATCTTATTAATTAATGATTTAAAATACTTATTTTTTTATCATTCTAAATCATCATTAAATTGTGTTTATGAATAATCAAAGATAATATAATTCTTAAAAAAAGAACACCCACTACCATAATGGGTATTATATTCATCATATTAAATACCTGATAATTTGTGCTAGTATTTTATTTCCTTTTGATTAATTGATGGTGTTGGGTCCTCCTTATTCTTCATGTGGTGTTTGTAAGATCATGGGTTTTTCTATGAGGTGAAAGATATATATTTTAGTTTAAATAATTTTTAACCTAATGAGAGTGATTAATGTGATCATAAGAGTTTTAGGGTTGTCTTGGGCTTGTTCGGAACTCATACTCTGACCCTTGAAGAAAAAAAGATGGGTCACATGGTTAAGGAAAACCGTGCTACCCAAGCCTCATGGTATAAGGAAAACATACAGGGCTAAATAGTATTTTTAAAAAGGCTACCCAGTTTGATGAAACAATTACTCCAAGGGAACATTCCTATGTAGGCCATTTGAAATTTTTTGCAGAGGCGTGAAACATTATTTTTACATAGTTTCCCAAACTATGTGCATGTACCATGAAAGACCCCCATGAGAAAGTGAAGGGTGAACGATTGGTGCACCATTCATCAAACCATATATCCAAACAGCATGACCCAGGAATTTTAGGGGAAATTGTTTTTTCACACATACATTTTATTAAAACCTACAACTATATATTTTTTCCTTCCAGATCATAGAACTCACCATGCGGGCTCCGCTTGAATCCAAATCATATCCTTGGATCCTATTTCACCATTCAGACTCATATTTTAGCGTTTTTTTCGTTGTTGGATCCAAAATAGTATGTTATTCATTCAAATTTTTCCATTCTACATTTTACTTCATATTAATAGAGTTATTTAACTGAAATTTAATATGACCTATATTTAGGATTTTTTTCATTCTTCATTTTTCTTCCAATCTGAACTAAATCAGAGGTCTATACTATATGAGTACTATACAATTTTTTTTTTGTTTGTGGTCTATAATTTTTACACAAGTGTGGTGTTTTATAATGATTATTGTGCCATATGTAGTACTTATAGTCTTTGTACCAGAAATTAATATAATTATTTAATTGAATAAACTAGAACCTGCTAGGTTTACCATTGAGTACCATTTTATTGTTGGAGGTTCTTTAGCCTCAACCTAGGCCACCCATGGGGTGGGACCTTGAACCTTCTCAATATTATACCACCCAATCGAGTGTGCATGATCACGCCTTGTTAGTTATAGCCTTTTTAGACTAAATGATAATTGAATTGAGATAAAATGAGAGAGTTAATGCCTCATTTCCATGAGGCAACATGATTTGAATTGATTTATTTCTTTATAAGGGAATTTTTGTATGGATTGATGAACTCATAAAATATGTTTAATTATGAAATAATGAATGATTGATATGATGAGTGAATATGTTAGTGGATTCCTTGGATGTGCTCCTTGGATCCTGATTCTAGTATATTCCATAGGAGTTTCTCCCATTGATCTTGTTTACTATAGTGGATGCCCTGGACTTGTTTACTCTCAGGGTCTTGATTCTTTAGGATGACTTGTACCTTTCAACCACTTTTGTATTCCTTTATTAGGATCATAGTGGACATGGACTATCGATATGATCCTTGAACCCCACCTTGGTCTTTACAATATTTCCATTGAGATGCTCTGGTGACTCGATATGGATGCTTCGATCCTTTATAACTTATATTTGACAGTTCATGGTCTGAAACATATTATTAAAAGGAATGGATATTGGGGATAAAACTTGATTATAAGACATGTCCATGATGGGTTATAAAATTGATTATTTGGAAAGCCTTTGGTATATGGTATACACCTGAGTATATGGCGTGGCCATTGCGAAATTTTTATATGTTTACATATAACCTTGGAATGTGTATCCGTTTATTGTTGTTAGACTAGAGAATATCACTTATATATTTATATTTAAAAATAAAATAATTTATGGTTGATTGACTATTATTTTTAGGGAGCCCTGTTTGTTTGGATAGTATCACATATTCCATGGGAAATTTACATTCAATATTGTTATACCTATTTTATATATATTTCACACTATTATGTTTATTATACATAAACTGAATTTTTTGTATACACCATTGGTGGTGTCTTATTGAGTGTTATCTAACACCTTTTTTGGGCCTGTATTGTGTACCTGGATAGAATTCATGGATGCATGTAAGGATCGGAGTAAGCGCCCATTGTATGATGCTAAACTATTCATTTCATAGGTGCTGGGGAGCATAAGACTGAGCTAGGCTATTTATGGTAGCTGACATAGTTATGTTTTTTATTTTTGGTATTTTGATACATGTATTATACTAGATGATTGTATACCTATTTCTTACCTTGTAGAGACATAAAAATACACATCATATTGTATATCAGATTACTTATGGCATTGTCTATTTATTCATATCTTGAATGTTTATCTTCTATCTGTTTGATTTACTACTTTTGTTATTGACTGTTGATATTATAGTACAACATTACACTCATAGATGAGGAAATAATATCTCCAATGACACACCCTAGGCCATCACTTCCAATTTGAATCCTCTAGAATATTAGGAGGCACTTTTGAGGACATGTGACCAACTGTCTTAGGGAACCATATATTGGAACCTAGGTTGAGATATTACAAAGTGGTATTAGTGGATTTCTTCTTTCACAGGTTACATTACAATTTTGAGATAATATATAGGGATTAGAAACATAGTAGAATTATATAATGAGTTGTACCAGGAGTAGCTAAACCACATATAAGAAAATACAAATTACATAAAATAGAATAGTTTTTTTCTGGATTTTTATCATTATAATTTATTTAATTCGACCATTGGGTGACACATTTGCTGTTCGATGTTTTTTATGTCTATGGAATTTATTATTTCCCAATGAGATGAGGGTAGGAATCTCATCCATCATTTTAGTAACATTATAAGATTCACATTACATTCTATATAAGGTTCATTTCTTTACATCATGACTTATCATGTGTGTTTTCATGACTCGACCCAAGGTGGGGCTTATGCCACAAATAACCCAAGTCCGCCTCCATAGGCTAGGGGTGGTGACCAGCGCCGAAGACACAAAAAATAGGTGAGGAATTTGCGTAAGAACTTGTCTGCACACACACATCCAAATCGATGAAAAAGTATAGAGGGATAGAAGAAAAAGATGTAATGGCTATAAATAAACCAAAACATGCCTGGAATACTAAAATAGTATGAGTATAGACATATAAACAGAAATGTAAATGAAAAAAATACACATCCAATAGAATCAGTGTCTCAATCTAATGGAAAACTGAAAAAAGGTAAATCGACGTGAGAAACCCACTCCTGGAAAATAAGTTGCGACCAATTTATTCTGTCCAAGAACATGTATCCTGAAGCACCCTGAAGTCACAATAAAACCTATCTACCATCTGAATAAGGAACATTACATTTGGGAAAATACCATATAGGGTTGTGTATAAACATACCTAGTAGGATTCCCCCATAAGAAGGGGGATACTTGAGAGATAAGAAAGGAAAGGAAAATAGTAGATGAAACATAGTAAAATCAAAGAGTGATGTTAAACCCATCAAGGAAGTGATGTAAGCTCATAGAAATGTAATGAGATAGAAATTGTTAGAATATGAATTCCTTGTCAAGTCTTTTATAACTATAGTAGGAGATTATATCATACAACCATGAGAAACTAGACAAATAAATCATGTGGCATACCCCACACATATTCTCCTCTCCTAGAAGGAGAGCAACGAAAACCTAAGGAGTGGGTTAAAAATAAGAGAGAGAGATATATATATATATATACATATTATTAGTCAAAGAAACCCAATGATATAGAGTAATGGGATCTTAATCTCACATATAATCCCAAGAAGAAGAGTCTCCAACAATTACAAAAGTAACAACAGTTGATTCCCAATATCCCTCACATCTACCATGAACTAAAAGTCAAAGGGGCTCAAAGACCACACCTTGATACTATTTTCTTTGTGTGGGTATGTCTCACCCACTTGGTTTTAGGTCACATCACAAGGAAACATATCATTTTGAAAGTCCCCCTCTTACTCACAAGTCCAAGGTTACATAAATATATGTGTCGTCACTGATCCATATAGTCAAGTGGTCGTGCCTCAAGGTTATGGACACATGCCTAGCCAAACTGGAGGGTTCTACTCTAGTGTCATCAAGGACTCATACCCATCCCAGCTAGAGGGTTCCACTCGATAATGTTTGAGGAACCATTCCCAACCTAGATGGATGTTCCACTGTGAAAAGGTCAAAGACCCATTCCCTACCCGGTTGGAGGATACCACTCTAGTGTCATCGAGGAATCATACCCATCCTAGTTGGAGGGTTCCACTTAGAAGTCACTGAAAATATAGCCTACCTGCTACATTAATTGAACACCCCTAAATAAGAATCATTCTTGGAACAACTGATATCATAAACTAGATGCCAAAAAGGAGTTCATAATCACTTTCTACACTGAAAAAAACAGAGGATATGCTATTTACTTACCGAAACAAATCACCAGTGAAAATATCGATTTTCACCATAACAAGCCCGAATATGTCAAACTGGGATCCACATAACGACTCTGAATAAAAAATTATCAAATTTATATCAAAATATCCATCATTAAAAAGGGTCTTTTGGTTGTATACGTTGTATCTAACAGACACCTGATTTAGAAGATACGACTATTTGAGATTTTGGAAGAGGGTCATGAGGCCAGTGGACTGACACACATTCGGCCGACCCCATAGTCTAATATATCGAAATCGGTCCACACCATGGTAGACCATGCCGACTTTGACTGTGCTATGATCGACTATGCCATGGGAGCTCGAATTTCTGTAGCAGTAAACCATGATGTCGCCCAAAATTGACTAGGGATCTAACCCTAGTCCGACCCGATCTGATGGGTCCGACCGTCCAGGTTTGTAACAAGCATGTTTTTCTAGCCCAACCTACTATGAGTGGTCCCAGACTACTACTAACACTGTCCTGGACCAGTGGGTGGTATCCACCACCGCGATCAATGTAGCTGACCGGTCGAGCCATGTGGCCTGCTAAATTTTGGCCCCACTTGGTCGTAGTGTCGCGACCACTTCTTGATCCGCCACCATGAACCATTGTGATGGAGGCACTTTTCTAGTCCATTATTTAGACCATTGGGATTCCTTCACTTGTCCAATTTTGGATCTTCGAATGGATCCATGATCCACGCATCGAGATCTTCACAGTACCAACCTCCATTTGTCGATCTGTCAGTGGTTTGATTAACCAAAAGTGGGCAATGAATATTTATGAATAATAGAGTATTAAACAAAAATCGATGACCATGTCCATATGAAAATCAATTATTTATGGTTGAAATGACAAAATAGAAGTAAATTAATAAATATTCAAATTAAAAGTTGAATCAGAACACTAAATTAGAAGAAATATTACCTCGAATCGATAGTTCATCATTGAAGACGCGTCTGTTGTGATCCCGCTCAAATCCCCCAAAGTTTTGAAAGAAGTTACTCTATGATCCAAAAATGATAGAAGGATATATTTCTTGGTGGGGTTAGAGAGAGAGAATATTATGGGATAACCCTAATCTCGAAGCCTTATGTCTCGAATTATAGGAGTCCTGCTCGGTGTGGAATCTGAATCTCCCACGCCCCTTCAATTTATGCCGCTCTTAGGTAAAACCCCCCATTTTTTACTCAATGGTGGTATCAAATTTCCAATAAGTTTACTCATTAGAGAGTTATTCAATATTCCGTCAGGTATAAAATAATTTTGTTTAACTATTTTATTTATGATTTTACCTTTGGGTGGATTTTTTGAGAGAAGTCCCATGCCGAAAAAAGTTATGTGATACCTTGCTTAAAATACATATTATAGATTAATCCATGGACATAGATTTCTGATATAAGAAACCATTTAATAGTTATCCCATTTACTTTGTGTGAATAGTATAAAATATACTTAATATTTTTAAAAATTAATTTTCGGAAAACCGGGCCTCAAAATTTCACGCCATATCGATGCCTAAATTTAAAAATATATATAAAATATTTCAATGTATTAAAAGTTGAAGAAAATATCTATAAATCATTCACTCATTCAATATTTTAATCATAAAAAAATGGAAAACAACATGGGATACTGAGCCCGCATCTGGATCTCTAATTCCCAAGAACACTTGTGTAATTTTTTGTGCTACCACAACATGTGAACCAAAGGGATGGCCCGTCCATGTAAGGTCTACTCCTGTCGATCCTCGATCTTCACCATGTGATCTGAAATGGTGGCTCAATATTCCATTTCCATCTCTCCAGAGTCGATGAAATCCATATGATCATGCTCATATCTCCTCAGCTACGACATGTGGAAGACGTTGTACAACTGCTCTAGCTATGAGGGTTGTGTAAAGATGTAGGCAACCTTGCCAACCCTATGCATGATCCCAAACAGACCGATGAA
The DNA here is from genome assembly GCA_963277665.1 of Viscum album. Lineage (NCBI taxonomy): Eukaryota > Viridiplantae > Streptophyta > Magnoliopsida > Santalales > Viscaceae > Viscum > Viscum album. The sequence goes on along the minus strand of OY728156.1, from coordinate 1,198,844,679 downwards.
CCTCAGGGATAACTTTCCTCCCTAGACAACCCTCAACATTACATGTTATTGGGATACTTTCAAGAATACATGGTTTCCTTGTTCGAACTCCAAGGTCCTAATACAATGGTTTGTGTACGATTTTTATCTATTATGGTCCGTCTTCATCCATTCATGAATGACTTACAATTTCTCTGTCATCACCTGCACCTACTCTAGGCCCACAAGGTATCACTATACCACCATTATCTAGCACAAATGTGACATGCATGGCCTCCCTTGTAGGGACATGAATGGTTCCATGTTGATGGTTGAGTGGTAAATGTTTTGGGATGCAGACTCTACCTATGTAAGGTGATCCTCCAAGCACCGGCTGAAATCTAACATGTATGCCCTCAATATATCCTCCAAAAACTAGATAGTATGCTTGGTCTACCCATAGTTCTAGGGGTGATAGGTTGTACTCATTTATAGCTGGGTCACGAATGCCTCCTACATGCCTCTTCACAATTATGACATGAACCATACATCACGAACATAGAGAATCATCGAGGGTACCCTATGAAGGTGGAAAATCCTCTGTAAGTACAACTACTCTACAATCTCCCCCGAACTCCGCTTACTGATAGAAAAGAAGTGCATCAACATGGTGAGCTAGTCCACTATCACCTAGATGGTGTCATGGAAATTCACTATGCATAGAATCCCTGTGAAGAAGTCCATGGATATGCCATCCCATTTCCACTCTGGGATATTGATAGGTTGCAACAAACCCGCTGAATCTTATTGCTTAGCGTTCACATGTTGAAAGGTAAGGCGTCATGAGACAAACTCATCTATGGTTTGTATCAGTCCAAATAACCAAAACTACCACTTTAGATCCTTGCACAAATTCCCCACACCATGATGTACAACTACAGAAGAAGTATGGAACTCCTGCATCAACTCCTCCCACATCACAACTGGAACTAATGTTCTCCCATGGAACAAGATAGCCAGATTCACTTTTTTAGAATACCCATTAGGTTTGTCACCTATGGTTATCTGATCATGTATAATTTCATAGTCGATATCTCCATGTTTGGACTCTCCCACACCATTGATAAAATGATTCAGCACCATCAATTGTAGGAAAATTGTACCATTATACTCCATGAGGGTCAGTTTCAGGGAATCTAACTACTTTGAAGCATTCTGTACAACAAAAGCCTGGGACTTCTACTAAGGGAATATGCTATAACGTTTCACTTCCCAAGAGTATAAACTATCTGAAAGTACTAGTCATATAGAAACTCTATCCAGCATCAATACCACAGATTCAGATCTCTTTGGGTAAAGATGTACCTAAGGATCTATTAGTATGAGTAAATCAAAAAGCATAATATCTGAAGGTAGTGTCTCTATATTCTTAGAGTGAAGACTACCGCTGTGAGATCTAGGTCATGATTCACATAGTTCTACTCATGGGGTATCAAATTCCTTGACCCATATGTGATGAATTCCTATTATTGCTTCAAAATGAAACCGAGCCTAGCTCTTGAGGCATCCCAATGAACTATGAACTCAACATTGTCCTTTGGTAGTCTCAGATTTAGAGTGCTCATCAGCCTCTACCTAAACTACTCAAAGGCCCTCTAACACTGCTCAAACTAGGTAAACTGCTATCATTTCCACAACAAAGTGGTCAGCTGGGTTGCAATACTGGAATTGTCTACCAAAAACCTCATATAGTACCCTACCAAACCAAGAAAACATCACACTTCTGGTGAATTATTCGGTGGATCCCAAAGAATCACTATTTCAATCTTCACTAGATCCATTTCTAAACTTTCTTTAGAGAATGCCCACCCCAAAAAGTGAACCTCATGTATCTAGAACTGGAACATCAAAAGATTTCTCAAAATTAAGATCCCCAAGAGTAAATCAAGAACCATTCTCAAGTCCTCTATGTGATACTCCTATATCATAGAGAAAATGATTATTTTGTCAATGAATACAACAAAATACTAGTCCATGTATGAATGGATTACATGATTCATCAAATCCAAATACGTTGGGGCATTTTTCACACTAAAAGGCATCAGTAAGAACCTGCAATTCCCATAGAGACATCAGAAGGAAAAATTCAGAATATCAGTCTCGTGAATTATAGCTAGTGGTATCCAGATATGAGGTTAATCATGGGGAATCATCTCACACCTAGAAACTTGCTAAAGAGGTCATTGATCCACGATAAGGGGTACTTTTTCATTATCGTGTCCTGGTTCAGGTGATGATAATCCATACAAATTCATAAGATCCCATATTCCTTCTTCATGAACATAACCAATGTTTTCCCGGGGGATATACTAGGTCTGATGAAAGATTTCATGTGAAGGTCCTCCAACAATAATCGTAGCTCTTAGATCCTAGTGGGTTGCATCCGATATGCCTAAAAATATATTAGGGAAGTTATTGGTTAGAAATTAATGTAAAAAATTAATCTCCCACCTCGAAGGTATCCCCAAAACATATTTAGGGGAGACATCCATATAATCCTCCACAATTGAAGGAACCCAAGTTCCTGAAGAGTCCACTACACCAAGGGTATCGCTTGATAATAAATGGTTAAAAGTCTATAACCTCATATTCACAACACTTTATTTCCACACTATGAGGTCTCATTCATTGAGAAAGGAGATCATTGTCCCATTAATGTGCTAGTATTTGATTAGCCTATATTGAGATTCAATCTAGGCTCGAACCATGGAAATCCAATCCATTCCCAAGATGATGTTGTAGGTATGACAATCCTAATATTTATTACATATTTACACATTCTTTGTTACCTAAACATGAACTTAATACAACTATGAGGATCGAAAGGTCTAGTATCTTGGGAAATTAGGAGGATTACATAACCACATGAAACATGAAATAAAACATCAATTTTTCAAAGATCTTTGACATGACCAACTCATTCCTTCAATCTTAACACTGCATGGGATAACCTGAGGATACACATGAAAAAGGGGTGAGCTATAAAGCCAGTAAGGGAGTAAAATAGGCGTAACATGAAGAATACAATACATGTTAGTAAATATAAATATCAATGGTGCATAAGAGAAACATGAATATAATGTCATGATATAGCATGATTATCTTAACATGGAAATGTGGAAACAAAATAAAACATTGAATCATTAACATAAAGGAAAAAATGTACACCCCTGTCCCATCATGGTGGAAAAATTTTATAATAGGAATTAGTTAAACCCCTATCCCAACATAATTTATCATGATACTAAACACTACCCAATGTATTGTAGCTCTATCATGGCGCACCCTTAATAATCATTTCAATCTCATGCTTAAGTGTGCCACATAGATCATATTTCAAGGATTCATTCAAAATCATAATTTATTCAATGATAAAGGAATGGGGAAAAAATAAAAGAATGTATATAATAAATAATTATATGCACATAAAGGTGAATAACCTTGATAGGGAAATTGGCATGGTATTCAGTACATGATGATTTTGGCATGGAATATCATGGTGCAACTTCTGCTGCCTAACAGTGTGACATAAAAACTTATAAACAATATTTTATGAAGGGTAAACGGGAATATTATAATTTATAAATGAAATTGACAGTAAGGGGCTCATATAAATACATGTCCCAACACACAGAATTTGGAAATTGAAGGTGTAACATAATAAAGAAGCATGAAGAAAGAGAAGAAATCTAATAACCCTTATGAAATTATGGCATGGAAATAAGTGAACATGGGAGGGATAAATGAGAGAGAAAGAGGTCCTCCATAATATGAACATAATAAGGGTATTATAGAGGTGGTGATAAAACATACCCCATCATATGTAATTGACAATAATATGGTGTAACAACATAAGAAAATTTGGATAAAATTGTTAAAGGAAGGAAACCCTTACTTGAGTGTGTGACTTCAAAAGCTTGAGGAGGTGCTTCTTAATTGTATGGGGAACCTTGGGTGCATTATATAGAAGGGAGGGATGATTAAGTACGTTCTACAAGAATTTTTAGTGAAGATAAGTGGGAGCTTGTGTGGGTTTATATAGTAAATTGGCGGGGAATTCTTCAACATTTCACAAACATAGGTTCTGGAATATATATAATTAAATATTCAAAACCAAATACCCTCCCATGGTTTTTACCCATGTTTTTTTCCAAAGAGAAGTTGAAAATTATTTTCTATAAGTCCAATTTTTGAAAATATTATAATACTAACTTTTCTTATCTAGAGGTGAGTCACATTATTAAAGAAATAAATTTAAAATCATAAAATATATTATTCATTTGGGAGGATTCACTAAGAATTTATAAAATAAGTAAAATAATCAAAAATAAAATTATTTTAATTTGATAACATATATGGGGATGAGAATAACCATTATAGTATTTATTACATCCTTTTAGGGTCATTATGATGTCATAAAACACATATTTTATTTTTACGGTATTTAATTTTGACATAAAAATTATACTAAATTAGATAATTAAGAAAAATTCACTATTGGATAATTTTAACATCCGAATTCGAAAAATAATATTAATTTTATGAAAATAATATTATAAATATTTCAATTTTCACATTTAAAATGAAAACTAGCATTTATTGAAAATTCATGGGATTTGACAAAGAAAAATTTTCAACCTTAACAAAAATTATATTTGACTTCAAAAAAATTATATAGTAATTTGTAATTATTAAAATAAATTTTATGAATATATTTTATTAAAATATTAATTATTTAAAAAAATAATTAATTTATTATAATAAATTATTTAATTTTAAAAAAATATACATTCTGTTTTATCTTATAAAAATATAACTCTTATCAAAATGATTTCCTATTAATTTATAGATAAGGAATTGAAATAATCATAATTTATTAAATTTTTTATATTATTATTAATAAAAACCTTAGTTTAATATAATAATTTCTTTCTTTCTCAGAAGTACCATTTTTTACCAAAATAATCAATTTATCAAAATCATTATTTTTTTAAGAAATACTATTCTCATAAAGCAATTGATTGAATAAATATTTTATTTGTAAAAAAGGATTAAAAAATAAGTAACTAATATTATGTTCAAGTTTAATGTATTGAATCTTGGCTTGGGCTTGTTCAAGATAGAAGCCTAGTGATGATACAACATTTTTGAGCTCCGACAAATGAGCTTCATATGACCCGAGTCTACTGGATGAGGCCATCCTTTCCATTATTAGTGTCGAAAAGATTTTTGTTAAAACCCTTATATTTATATAAGTGTTGTGATCACTATTTAGATAGTATATTATCAATAGTAATGATACTTAATAGGTATTTAAACCCAATAATAATAAAAATGAGTGCATTTATTTTATATATCCATAAGACATTAAAAGAAATGGAATTTTATTCATAACTGATCAGGTTGTTACAACCTTCCCTTCTTTTGAAATTTTACACTCAAAATTTACTTTTGCCACACCAAAATAGATGACGGTAACTCTACCTCATCACCTCCTCTGGTTCCCACGTTGCTTCTTCAAACTTTTGGTTTTTCCCCTACAACTTGACGAGGGGAATCATCTTATTTTGTAGAACTTTTTCTCTATAATATAAGATCATCATTGACTCCTCTTTATAAGAGAGGTCATTATCCAATGGAACCAACTCTATATTGAGTACATGGGATGGGTAAAGTATCTCTTTCCTTAAGTGTGAAACATGGAATACATCATGTACTTGAGATAGGTTTGGTGGGAGAGCTAGTCGATAGGCCACTGCTCAGATGCAATCAATGTTCTCAAAAGGGCCAATGTACTTTAGACTATTCTTTCCATTATTCCCAAATATCTTCACTCTCTTCCATGGATATATTTAGAGGAAAACAATATCTCCAATATAAAACTCTAGGTTTCATCGATAGTTTTCGGCATATCTCTTTTCTCAACTCTATGAATCTTTTATTTGTTGCTGTATAGTTTAAAACTTATCGACCATTTCAAAAACCATTTCTAGACATAGAAGTTTTCACTCCCCTAATTCACCCATCATACTGGTGTTCTACACCTCTTCCCAGGATGGGCTTCCTAAGAATCCATTTGGATGCTTGAGTGGAAACTATTGTTGTAATTGAACTGAACTAGAGGAAGATATTTATCCCATCATCCTTTGAAATCCATTAACAATGCTATCAACATGTCGTCAAGTGTTTGAATAGTCCACTCAGATTGGTCATCCATTTGAGGATGATAAACTATACATAAGTTCATCTCAATATTCAGAGAATCTTGGAGACTCTTTCAGAACTTATTGGTGAATCTTAGATCTCAATCAGATACAATCGATAGTGGTACTCCATGAAGCCTTACCACTTCTCTAATATATATCCAGGCTAGTTTATCCAATGAGAAATCCTATCGAATCACACTGAAGTGTGTAGTCTTTGTAAGATGATCCACAATATACCAGATATCATTGTTTCCTTCGGATGTATTCAGAAGTCCGGTGTTAATGACCATGGTGATGTTTTCCAATTTTCATTTTGGTATGGGTAATGGTTTCAACATCCCATTAGACTTATTCCCCTCATCATTCACTTTTCTACATACAATACACTTTTCTGTATACTCAGGAATATCGTTCTTCATGTTATCCCACTAATAATGCTCTCAGAGATCTTGATACATCTCTATGTTTCCCAGGTTAATGGAAAAATTTGAACTATGATAATCTTCCAATTGTTCTTTCATTAACTTAATATTTGATGGAACACATAGTCTTGACCCAAATCTCACAATTTCATCGTCATTAACATGAAATCTGAGGATATCCCTTTTCTGATAATTACCAATTTATTTTTAATTCCTACATCATCTATTTTATCATCCATTAAGCATTTAAAAAGATAAGGTTGAGAAATAATTAGGGAAATAATTTATTATGTTCATTTCTATATGATTCACATGTCCACACTCTTCAAGTCTAATAAGATTGGATCCTTCTAAATTCTTATCAATGCACGAGTTACTAGATCCATTCTACATAGATAATATATCACCGTTTTTACTTTTATAGGGTGGTAATGGATTGAGAAGTTATAGTCTTTGATTATTTATAACCATCTTCGTTGGTTCATATTCAAATCTATCTGTGTGAATATATACTTTAGGATTTTTTGATCTAAATATATTTCACACTTCTCCCCAAAGAAGTAATTTATACAAATTTTAAAATCGAATATCACTACATCCAACACCAGATCATGTGTTGGATAGTTATTCTCATAAAAATTCAATTACCTTGAACCATATGAAATAAATTTTCCATTTTTCATTAGAACATAACCTAGTCCCTTCTTCAAAGAATAACATATTACCACGAATTGATATCCACTTGTGGGTAGTGTGAGAACATGCACACCAATAAGCCTCTTTTTGACTCCTTGATCTTTCTTCACATTCATCATTCCAAGAAAACATGACTCCCTTATAATTTATCTTCATAAGAGGTTTTGAAAATTGTGAAAAATTTCTCACAAATCAATAATTATATCCAGCTAACCCAAGGAATCTACTGATACCTATCACAGATGTTGACCTCATCCATCCATAAATTTCATTTGTCTTGGAGGGATCCATATATATCTCATTCATTGTGATGATATACCCCAAGAATAAGACTTCCTTCAATTGAAACTCAAAATTTTTGTATTTTTTAGAGAGCTTATCATTTCACAAGGTATCTATTATAGTTCTAGATGCTCCCTATGATCCTCCTTGATTTTAGAGTATATTAGAATATAATCTATAAATACTACCAAAAATTTGTCGAGTTAATACTTAAAGACTCTATTCATCACGTCAGTGAAGATTTCTAGAGAACTACTGAGTCTGAAAGGCATTACTATGAATTCATAGAGCCCTTACCTTGTACAAAAAGAAGTCTTGGGGTATCCCCCTTCTTCACCCTTACTTGGTAATATCCCGACCGCAGATCCACCTTGGAGAAATATTTTTCTCCACGTAGATGATCGAACAAATCATCAATTTGTGGGAAAGGATACTTGTTCTTTATTTTGATTTTTTTGAGCTCATAATAAACAATTTAAATGCACATTGACCCATCCTTATTCTTGACAAAGAGAATTTATGCACCCCACGGTGAAGCACTTGGGCGTATAAAACCATTATCCAGATTCTCTTGTAGTTATTTCTTTAGCTCCTCAAGATCAAAAAAATCCATTATTTATAGATTCTTGGATTTCAGAAATTCCCCATGTATGAGATCAATCGAGAATTCAAAATATTATTTAGGGAGAAGACCAGGAAATTCCTCCGAAAACACATTAATGAATTCCCTTACAATAATCATATCTTTGAGGATAATTCCTTCCTTATACTCAATCATATGATCATGATACGTGTGCTTATACGGAATTAATATCAATTCTTGAGATTATGGTGGTAAAGAAGATTCACAATACTCCATGCACTTGTATGGAATCTGGGGTTGGTTTTCCATATGGAGAGTGATTTCCCTCCCACGACAATTTATATTGGATATATATAGGGAAAGACAATCCATTCCAAGAATTTCATCAAATTCCACCAAAGGGAGTATGACGTGGTTTTTTTGGGAAGGTCAATAAACAAATAGTGATAGGGTAGGAGTTATATTCATCGGATGCAATATTTTCCCCATTTACCATTCTCACTGACATCTCTACATCCATGATTTATGGTTGTGTTAGGATTTTTCTACTAAGATTTCGGGATAAAAACGAATTCATAGAACTAGAATCAAAAAGCACCATCACTATTCTTGAATGAATAAGTAATGTACCTATCACCACTTCTTTGTCGGGATTTCTTCGATGGTAGTGATGGAACAAATCACCCTTTCTACCTTGGAGGTTGTTGGTTGTCTTTGAAAAACCTTGGAATAGGGCACTGGTTTTCAAAGTTCCCTAGTTCTTTGCAGTTGTGGCAATGAATAGTGAATTGAGGGTCAAAATGGAGAGTTTCTCTCCTATTTCACAAAAAAAGGTTTTCTTGTAGTCAATCATTATTGAGGTTCCCTTATCTTCCAAAATTAAAGCATTGCTTATTCCCATTCAGGAAATTTCTGAGGTTCATCTTTCCACACCTTCAGGAAGTTGTGTGATATAATTTCATAGCACCATTGGATTTATCCATCAGATCACCAGAATTAAAGTCCAATTTTTTTCTTATTATCCCCATGATACCTCTGAGATTTTTGGATCCCCATTTTGACATTGAGGGCACATATGACAATTTCATCATAGCTATCAATGTCACGAAAGGCTAGGGCCTTCCAGAGTCTAGGTTTTAGCCCCACCAAAGAAATGGCCAACCTTGAATTCAGGGGTAACAACATAGATATAGGTGTATCATGCAAGACTTGTGAAGTTATCCTCTTATGCTCCAATGGATTCATACCCTTTTTACATGAGGTAATGGTAGTCCCTTTTCATCTTCAGTTGGAGGGTGCGAGGAAAATATTTATCATTTTTCTTCAGAAATCCTTCCACTCCAACGCCTCAATCTCTTCCTCAGGTTTCATATTTTTGATGAAATTACACCATTTATAACCTTATCCCTCCATAAAATAATAATCTAGAATAATGTTCTCTTGTTAAAAACATTGATGGATGGATAAGATCTTCTCAATCGAGTTGATGCATTGTTTGGTGATTCAGGGATCATATGATCCATTGAATGTTGGATCCCTTTGTCTCATGAATCTATCTATTGTAACTTTTTCTTTATTATGGGGGGTTGGAAGTTCCTATTTACCCATTTGTCTATTCAAAACATGAGTTAACTGATAGAGTATCATGACATAGTTTGTGATTTCTACTCCCATTGGATTGGGAATCTCATTAGAATAGTCATCACATTGATATTCGTATTAGTTGCTAGCCTGAGTCCTCCTATTACCAGCATTGGATAGAATAAAAGAAAAATTAAGGGTATGTATTTTAAACTATTAAATACATAAATGTGAATCCATTTATTAAAAGGGATAACTTATAAATTACATTCATTTCCTTAACATTTGAATTTATAGGAATTAATCTATGTTATCCAAGATATATTTTCTAATGTATATTCTAATAGGATTTTTTTCCTCCCTTAATAATGGGTAATACAAAGCTTATAAATTTACCAAAGAATACCCCTAGGATTGTTGAACCAATACTACAACAAGGCCCATTGTTGTGCACCATTTCTATTTCAAGTCTATCTCAAAACGGTGTTTTCATGTTTTACCCTTAGATACATCTATGGTGGAGCAGCCTCTACTTGTTCATATCCAAAAATGGATGTTTTTTTGAAACATCACTTAATCTATACTCACTAAAATCTTGGGATTATTTTCTTATACTTAGTCTTATCTCTAATTCTTTCACTAGTGTTTTATAACCCAAATCCCAAAAATAACTAAACCTATCCTCTGATACCAACTACAACTACCCTGCTCTTTATTTTATATTTAAACATGATTTATTACTTAAAATTTCACTTAATACCACTCTGATTATTGAGATGTATAGTGTATTGGTATATTAGAAACATTACATAAAAACATTAAATAATAATAACAACATCTTTATTTCAAACTTCTTTGACATGACCAAATCATTCCTTTATACATAACAATGCATAAGATAACCTGAGGAAATACATAAGTAATGGGGGAGATATAAAGTACAGTAAGAAAGTAAAAAAGGGAATAACATGAAGAATACAATACATGTTAAGATATAGGCATATAAATAGAGCACAAGAGATAAATTAACATTAAGGCATGATATATCATGATTATCATAACATGGAAATATAGAAACAACTTAAAACATTCCATCATGAACATAAAACAAAATGGTAAACACCTATCCCATCATAGTGGGAAAATTTTCTAAAAGGAATAAGGTAAACCCATATCCCAATATTAAGTATCATGATACTAAAAATTACCCAACACATTGGAGCCCTATCTGGGTGAACCTTTCATAATCATTTCAATAGCATGCTTAAGTTTCCCACATAGATCATATAACATGGATTCATTCAGTATCATAATTATTCCACGATAAAGAAATGTGGAATGTATACTTGAAATCCTATAATAAATAAGTATCTATTTATAATTGTGAATATCATTGATAGATAAATCGGCATGGTATTCACTGCAAGATGATTTTGGCATGGAGAATCACAGTGCAATTTTGGAAGCCTAATGACATGATAAAAAATTCATAAAAAGAGGTTTATGATGGATGAAGGAGTATATAATTATGTATAAATGAAATTGATAGTAATGCGGTCATATATATACATGTACCAACACAAAGAATTTTTAAATAAAAGTAATAAAATAATAAAGAAAATCAAGAAAGAGGAGAAATAGAATATCTCTTATGAAATTTCAGCATGGTAAGGGGTGTACATGGGATGGATTAATGAGAGATAAAGAGGTATCCCATAAAAAAACACAATAAGGTATGTATGGGGGAGGTTCCAAAAAATACCCTATAATTTGTAATTAAAAATAAAATAGTGTTACAATATAAAGAAACATGGATAAAAATGAGAGAGGAAGGAAGCCCTTACTTGACTGTGAGACTTCAAAATCTTTAAGAGGGGATTTATGAGAGATTGGGGAGACTTTAGGGGATATTATAGAAAGGAGGACAGATCAGGGATGTGCTCTAGGGATTATAATTGAATAGAAGTGGGATCTTAGTTTGGTTTATATAGGAAATGAGAGTGTAATTCTTTTATATTTCACAAACATAGGTTTTGGAATCTATTTAATTAATTTTTGAAAACTACCAAACATTCCATGGTTTCTGAAAAATATGAGGGGAATAAATTATTTTATAAGGCCAATGGCCGAACATATTAAAATATTTTCCTTGATTATGTGGAGGTGAGTCACATTATTTAATTAATGAATTTAAAATCATAAAATATATTATACATTTTAAAGGATTCAAAAAATCTTTGTAAAATAAGTAAAAAAAATCTGAAATAAAATTATTGTAGTGTTAAAAATATATTTTTATGATAATACCCATTATAGTATTTATTACATAATTTTGGGGTCATTATGATGTCATAAAACACAAATTTTATTTATAATGTATTTAATTTTTACCCAAAACTTATACTATCTACGAAAATTATGAAAAATTCACCATTGGATAATTTAGACATAATTATTCCTAATATAATATTCATTTTATCTAAATATTTTTATATGAATTTGAATTTTTACTTTTAAAATGAAATCCTAAATGTATTGAAAATTCACAAGTTTTGACAAAAACAGTTTTCAAAACTTAATAAAAACAACATTTGAATTCAGAAAAATTAAATACTCAATTATTATTAATAAAATTTATTTAACAATAACATTTTACTAAAATATTAATTATTTTAAAAATTCATTAATTCCTTAAAATAAATTCTTTATTTATAAAAATACACTTTCTTGTTTTATCGTATAAAAACATAACTCTTATCAAACTAATTTTATAATAATTTATAGATAAGAAATTGATATAATCAAAGTATATAAGAATTGATTTAATATTATTATTAATAAAAGCCTTAGTTTAATATAATAATGTACATATTTTTCCAAAGTACCATTTTTACCCGAAGAATCAATTTATCAAATTCATTATTTTTATAAGAAAGTCTATTCTCATAAAGGAATTTATTGAATAATAATTTTATTTTAAAAAATGTATTAGAAAATTTTTAACTAATATATTTTTACGTAACCCCTAATAAAACCCGTATCAGACCTATGTTTATTGTGTGAGATGGTGATAGACTCATTGGGTGACTCAGATAAAATCTCTCGGGCAGTAATCTCTATTAACTTGGACTTCTCACATAAGAAATTCTGATCAAGATTAATGTGTTGAAGCTCAGATTGGTATTAGTCAAGAGAAAATTCCAATGACACTAAATCCTTTCTAAGATCCCAAAAATGAGTTCCTACGGCCTGAGTCTACTAGATGAGGCCATCCTCTCCTTTTTCAATGTCGAAAGGAATTTTTTAAAACCTAATTTTTATACAAGTTTTGTGATCACAGTTCCATAGATATATTATCAATGGTAATGATACATAATGGTCATTTAAATTGAATAATATTAAAAAAATGAGTTCATGTGTTTTATATATCCACATGACATTAAAATAAATGAAATTTTATTGATAACTGATTAGGTTGTTACAGTAAGGTTCCATTATGATGACCAATAGGTTCCATGTAAAAATTTATCCTCCAAATGATAGATCAAACTTCTAGAAGATAAAATATATAGCAGAAGTGATTCTCATAAGATCCTTGAGACAAAGCTGTTGGGATAAGTCCTTTATCGAGATCTCTAACTCCCGTACCAATAGAAACGATATAAAGGAGTGACCGGAACCTGTATCTAGTAATACTGAAGAAATATTAGAATTAACATAGAGCATACATTATATCATCTCATGCACTAAAGGATCAAAACCATCCATATCCTAAATTTTTCCACGTCCCTAGCCGTCAGCACCCTTACCCTGGCGAGGGCTGCCTGGTTGTGTCAGTGGGAGGATCTCATTGTGTCGTGCCCCATCTCCAGCTCATCCTACTCCTATGATAGAACTAAATCCCTGGGGAATAACCCTATCACAGAGCTTCCGCTTCCATGGTGGTCCACCTACTATCTTCTTGGGATGATTAGCACACCTGGTTGGATAGTCTCGTGTCATGTGACCTCACCCATCACTAGAAAATAATTGGCCATCTTCAGTCTAACCTGATGCTCTACACTGCGCTGGTGCTGCCTAACCACGTCCTTGAGCCTGATCATGCAAGGATATCCTATGTCGTTTCCCTTCAAATTGATTTCATCCAACTACCGTAGATGTCCCATCTTTTTAGTGACTAAAACTAGTCATAGATATCTGGCATCCCACTGATAGGACTCCCTATGTCACAAGATCACGCCCTAGTACCCAGGTGTTGGTAGGGATACATAAAGGCACTATGCTGGAACATATCTCACAGCGGATTCCCTTATAAGACATCAATTATTTGATGTAATCTCCACAGATCATGTACAGTGAGTATCGAGTCAGGTCGGTGGTCCTAGATGAATAGTCTTCCACTTCCATCCCACCCTATCAAAGGCCCGAGAATCACCTAAATCCTGACTAAGTGTAACAAAGAGGGGATGTACTCCTCACAAAACAATTACTATAACTTTTCCCATGAGAGTGATGAACCATCATGCATTTGGGTAACCAGGCTCCACCAAGCCCAACTGTCCCATTAAAAAGCATAGCTTACAAAGCCACCATCTGGTTTTTCAGGTGTCCACAAAAGCTTGAAGAGGTAGACCATTGACTCCAAATAGTCCTCTACTGCCTGAGTGTTTGGTCCACCATTAATCCTTAGTGGCCTATGGTGCCGGAAGTCATGGAGCACACTCAACCTGTGATTTTCCTCAGCATACAATTCTGGAACTATCTGCTACTCCATAGGTAGAGGTGCTACTACTGGCTGACCTTGAGGAAGGGGATCACATTATGGCCCAAAAATTGTGGTCTCAACACTCATGAGTTCAGTTTCACAAACCAGAGCATGTATCCTAGCTCGCTACCATCGTGGAGACATCCTGAATGTTATTAAAGATTACCATGGTCATATGATTATATATATATATATATATATATATATATATATATATATATAACAAGAACCAAAAATGTTAGATGACTCAACAGAGATAGTCAAAGACTCAATCCTATATGATGAATGTACCAAAGTTCCCTGCAAAAAAAATGTATCAGCATGCCAAGTCGACAAGAAGGTAATCATTGTCCGGATTAATGGTTACGTCCGTCGTGGAACCAACACTGGACTCCCTGGCCCTGGATCCTCTCTCGAGAAAAATTTAAACTATTTCCCTAAACCCAACCAAATATTTTTATGGAAACGTCTGAACAATGTCCCAAGGGTCGATCCACATTTGATACAACTTTTTTAAGACCCGAACCATACCATAACTCAAGAAACAACTACCCAATGCCAACCTTAATAGGCTAGGGGGTGGAGATAAGTGCTGAAGTCACATAAAACTCAGTGAGGCCTTTTCCAAAGTACCTTTGTGAACAGACATAGCCAAAATTGATACAAAAGTGTAGTGGGAAAGAAGAAAAGGATGCAACTTGCTGTAAATAAACCAAACATGCAAGGACCACTAAAATAGTATGAGTAATTTTTTGTAAATATAATGGGTAAGGAGAAAAATACATTTCCAAAAATATTAGTGTCTTAACCTAATGGAAAACTAAATAAAGGTAAACAGCTGAGATATACCTTCTCCTAGAATCCAAGCTGTGACCACTATACATGGTCTAGTCACTTGTATCCCTAAGCTCCCGGAAGTCACGATGAAACATATCTACTATCTTTATAAGGAACGATACATGTGGTAAAAGCCCATATAGGGGTGAGTATAAACATACCCAGTAGGTAACCCCATAAATATTGGGGATAATTAAGAGATACAAAAGTAAATGAAAATAGTTGATGTAATAAATTAAATTAAAAGAGCGTAACTCAAACCAACAATGAAGTGATGTAAGCTCATCCAAATGCAAGGAGCTAGAAATTGTGAGAATATGAAATCCTCATTGTGTCTCTGATAACTATAATAGGAGAGTATAATTGTCAAACCATGAAAATCTTGACATGGAATGTGCATGGTATACCCCATGTGTCTTGGCCTCTCGAGGAAGGAGAGTAACAAAAACCCCAGGAGTGAATTCACAATAGGATATATATATATATATATATATATATTCTTAGTAAAAAATCCATCAAGGGAGAGTAAGGGGATATCTATATCACAAATCAGTCCAAGAAGTAGAGTCTCCTATATTTGTAGAAGTTACCATAATCGATGCCCACCATCCCTCACATCTACCCTGAAATGCAAGTCAAAGGGGTTCAAACACCACTCCTTGATACTATCCTCTTTGGGTGAGTCTATATCACCCTCTTGGTTTTATGTCATATCGTAACGATTCATATCAGTGGGGAAATCCCCTCTCTTACTTATAAGTCCAATGTTATATCAAAATGTTCATCTTTACTGATATGTATAGTCAAAAGGAAATTCCTCAAGGTTGAAGACCCATGCCTAGCTCGACTATAGGGTTCCACTCTAGTGTCACCGAGGACCAAACCCATTTCAGATAGAGGGTTTCACTCAGAAAAGGATGAGGACCTATGACGAACCTGATTGGAGGGTTCCACTATGGAATGGTTGATAACCTATACCCAACCTGGCTGGAGAGTTCCACTCTAGTTTCATTGAGGAACCATACCAAGACCACCAGGAAGTTTCCACATGAAAATAACTAAAAACATAGCCTCCCCACTTCTATCTTTGAAAACCCCTGAACAAAAATTGTGCATGAAACATATTTCATCATAAACTATATGTTGAAATAGAGGTCACCATCACATTCAATGCCGAAAAAACATACAAGATAGGCTATTTATTTTCCCAAAATAGATAACCTGTGAAAATGATGCATTTCACTAAAAAAGCCTAAACAGGTCAATGAGGTTCTTGAATCATGTCTAAAAATATAAAATTCTAAAATTCAACTCAAAAGATGCTTCTCGTAGAGGGGGTCTTGTGTCCATAGACCGAACATCAAGTGGATGTCCGATTTATAAGATACATACGTTTAAATTTTTCGTAGAGGGTCATGTGGCCTAGTGCAGACTCATGGCTGGCATATCCTGTAGTCGACCGTGGACAGTTTTCCGTGCCGTCACCCCGGGTCAACCTGGTATCCATCCTGAGATCTAACCTAGCTTGTTATCCCGGTCCAACACACTCTAAGTGGTCCCGGCCAGCTGCCTACACCAGCCTGACCTAGTAGCCATTTTCTACCATATGGTTCGTGCCGTGTTACCCTACCAGACCAGGCCACATGGCCCTCCATGTTGCGACACCACTAGGCCACGATGTTATCGCCGCTCCATGGTTGTCCCCACTGGTGGCGCTCTAGTGGACCATTAAACTAACTTACAAGATTCCTCCACTCATCCAACATTGGACCCACTATCCTCACATCGATAGATTCACTGCACCAATCTCCACTCATCTATTCATCAGTGTTTTGATGCAGCCAAAAGTAGGCGATGAATATCTGTGAATAACAGAGTTTTAAACACTAATTCATGGTCGTTTTCATGCATTCGTTGATGATTAATGGT
The DNA here is from genome assembly GCA_963277665.1 of Viscum album. Classification (NCBI taxonomy): domain Eukaryota; kingdom Viridiplantae; phylum Streptophyta; class Magnoliopsida; order Santalales; family Viscaceae; genus Viscum; species Viscum album. The sequence continues at coordinate 1,198,827,360 of OY728156.1, read as the reverse complement.
TGAAAAGAAATTTTAAAAGGTAATGAATATATATTCAAATTGAAAGTTGAATTATAACTCAAAAGTAGAATAAATCCTACCTCTAATCGAGTGTTAATCATTGATGACACGTCTGTTACACTCACACTCCAATCCATCGTGGTTTCAGTGGAGGTTTCTCCTTGATTTGATAAACAATGAAGGAAAGAAGTATTGGTGGGGTTAATTATATATATATATATAAGGGATTAGTGGCTAACCCTATTCCCAAAGACTTAAATATCTATTTATAGGAGTCCTGCTCGATGCGGAATCTGAATCTCCCATGCCCCTTCATTTTATGTCGCACTTAGGTAAAACACCACATTTTGAAATAATTGGTAGTATCATATTTACAATCTATGTTCTTGTTCAATTGTTATTCGATATGATATTAGGGGTAAAATAAATAAGTTTAATTATTTTTATTTATGATTTTACCCTTGGTTGGATTTTTTCCACAAAAAGTCCCATGCCGACAAAATTTATGTCCGACCATGGTTAAACTCCACATTCTGGAATCAACCGTGGAATTATATTTCTGATTCCAGATACCATTAAATAGTTATCCCTTTTTCTTCATGTTCATAGAATAAAATAAACTTAATTTTTTAAAAAATTTAATTTTGGGCACTTTGGGAATCAGAATTTCATGACATTTTTTGGCCTAGCTTTGGAAATATATATAGAAATATTTTAATGTCTTATAAGTCCAAAAAAAGATTTATACATGTTCCTTGCATGATATATATGGTTTGATAGATGTTTTGTATAGGGTTTTGATTAAAATCTTTAACACATAGAGTTCTTCTCGTAACCTAAATAGTGTTTTCCTTCTTGGGCTACAATAGACACCTTGACCAGACAACTATGACATGTTGAGTAATGGACTATTGGTTACATGGACTAGAAAGTGTTATGGTGTGGATTAAGTGGATGCTATGTTTTGGTTCATGAAATGAATGGTCTCTTATGGATGAGAAGTGGTGAATCATTTTGTTCAGCCATTTAATGATAATTGTGAAATAAATTTAAATTAGAATGGAAATTGAAATTGTAAAAACAGAGAACTTGACCTGGACTTGAATTTAGAGTGGGGGGGGGGTAGTAGTGTCTCAAGTGATTCTCATGGATGTTCCTTTCTACCAATTCCTAGATTTAGGAGTAAACTGAGGGGTGTGATATTTTCATAAGAAATCGTAGACTTGTTCCATGACCTTAGCTATGATCCTTTCTTATCAATCCTTTTAGGGGTGAGTGTTTGGAATTTTAGAGACATGACACCATAAAGACCTCCGGTCATATGTTAGGAGAGTAGAAATGACCAAGCTATAGAGGTTGTGGGACATGAGATACCAATAGATCCTCTTGTAATCCCAGTTGTAGCAACAACTATTTTACCAAAAACAAGTGTTGGGGTATAGTTCCATGTGGGTTTTATGAACTTATGAAGACCATTCAGGGAGCACCGCAACCTACCCTATATATGGATGAGTTTATGCCTATGTTCTAGAAGAAACATCACCCCAAGTTTTTGGGGGATGGAGGTCCACATGATTATGAGATATGTCTTAAGACAAATTTTTAAATCATTGAGTATCTGAAGATATCTTCTAATATGAGAGATAATATCAATATATATATGATCTGGGGAGAGGGTAAGCACTGGTGGGATGTTTTGAAATATCCTGATATGCTATGAGATATGGTTTTAAGGGATTTCCAATCTAGTTTTGATTACTAATTTTTCATCAAGACTCTTAGAGAAGAGTGTACCAATGATTCTATGCATTTGGAGTACAGCGAGATGGATATTATGGAATATTAATCCAGATTTACATTGATTTAGTGTTCTTCATTGACATATAATGTTGATGATGGATCAAGGGATAAAATTTTTTAGGAAGGATTCAATAAATTTTTCTAATAAAAGGTCAACATGTTTAGTTTGATGACTATTATGGAGATAGTGAATCGATAACTAATTACTGAGCTGAACCTGAGAGAATATTTAGGTGAAGAGCAGGGAAGTTTAGCCTCTCGACCTAGTGGTTTGTCTTCTAAAGGTATGACATTCAATTTTGTTTCTTCTCAGGTGGGGAGTACCAACCAAGGTGTTAGTGATTTCAGATCTATTTTATATCATCAGTGTGGAATATGGGGAAATATGGGGAATTAATGTTATCAAGTCCCATTCAAGTGATAATTTTCTGATAGGATGGGACATAAATGACATTTCTATAGAACCTTCCCTCTAATATTTAGTAGATGGGGATCGAATTTAACTCCATGTTTAAGAGAAGGTTTCACAAATCCATGTAAAGTTGGTATTTAGAATAGTACATATCATTCAGGATGAGGTGGTGTTTGTGGATGAGGTAGCCAGGCACCAGTTATACTTAGATATTAGAGTTTATGTATTTCATATAGTGATTTTGTTTCATAGGGATATAGTTTAGGCAATATATATTCGATATAGCTTTAACTTGAGGAGCATAGTGTTGGTCTATCTTTGGTGAGAGGTATGACTTTACATGCCTTTAATCTTGTATCTTTCCTTTTTTATATAGGTGTATCTCATAGCTTCATATTTGTACATGTTTTTGAGAACCTTGGGATCATTGTTTTGTTTTCTGAGGGAATTATGAAACTCATTAATTTTTTGGGGATCTAGACGAGAGGTTTATTCTATTATAGGGAGTTCCCCATTGAGATTGGTTGGTATCACTTCATATGGGATCATTTTTTCATCAAGATGATAGATTTTGATGTCATACTAAATATGGGTTGTCTTGTTTCTTATCGAGTCCATGTCTATTGGTATTTCAAAAGGGTGAACTTTATATCACCGGAGGGCCTAGATTTTATTCAAAAGGGAGAAAGGGATTTACATGAAAGAAAATAAAAGACCTAGCATTATAGGTTGGGTGGGATGAAAACCCATATTACTAGTTTATATTTGGATGAGTAGGGAATGATTAAAAAAAATTTCCCTATAGTGATAAATAATTTTAAATACATTTTCCCAGATGACTATTTTTTCCTTATTAAAGTGAGGTAGAGTTATCTATTGATCTAGTTCTATGAGATTCACTAGTATCTATTACTCTTTACAGTATGGATATGAAAGAGTTGAAGGAGCTCAAGGGGCAGCTAGAGGATTAGTGGAAAATGGGTTTATTTGACCCAAAACATCTCTCGGGGATTGAATAATCATTTTTCTGAATTATATGGATGATACACATAGGATATGTGTGGATTATTAGAAATTGAACACCTTAATAGTTAAGAACCGATATACCTTACCGTAGATAGAAGATATGTTCGATCGACTCTATGGAGCTCATAGGGTTTTAAAGATTATTTGAGATTAGGTTACCATCCGGTGTTTTTTCAAACTCCAAACATACCTCATATAACATCTCATAGTAGGTGTAGTCTCTATGAGTATCTATTTATGATGTTTGGTCTCAAGAACACACCATCAATTCTCATGGTGTTGATGAACTTAGTTTTCCCTCTTTATCTGTATTCCTCTATGGTCGTATTCCTGGATGATATCCTGGTGTATTCTCATAATTGACACGACCATGAAAAACTTATTGGGATCATTTTTGATACATTGTGAGATAATATTTTATATTCTAATATCACAAAGCTCCACCATTGTATGGATACGATTAACTTCCTATGGAATATTATCTTAGAGATTGGAGTATTAGTTGACCTAGGGAATGTGAGAGATGTTGTTTCAAGGGAAAAAGATAAGAATTTCATTGGAATACTGAGTTTCATGGGGATAATTGGATATTAAATGCATTTAATATAGGACTTGTCAAACTTAGATTCACTTTAAATGGGATTCACTAAGATGGATGTGGAGTTTTTGGGGTTATATATATATGAGACATCCTTTTAGGATATTAAAGGTGGGATGACTTCAGTGAAAGTCGTGATTCTTCTAGAGCCTATAACATCCTACAATGTGTATTGAAATTCATCGGGTATCGATATATGAGAAGTTATGATGTAAAGGGATTGATTTTTGATGTACTAGTATCGTCAATTGTGTCTACACAAGAGGAAAAAATGTGATGCATGATCTCAATTTAGTCGTTGTGGTACTTTCCTTGCTTATTTAGAGGGACAATTGATTTGGAGACAATTTTGTGGTGTACATGGGCCAAAAAATCCCCATTTATATATTTACCTAGCATGGTTTGAATTTAAGGTAGTGAATTTGGGTTGGGTATATATAATATTTTTAATTCAGAGTTTCCTATAATCCTAGAAAGGGAAATGTAGTTGCTAATGCACAGAGTAAAATGACTCAGATTCATGTAATTCAGGATCCTAGTAGTGAGTGGAATATTATGAAATCGTTTTTTTGAGATGTAATTGGACGTCCAAGATATTTAGGGATAGAATTTTTATTAATATTTAGATATGGTATCCACTCTTCTTGATAGAGTGAGGACAAGACATATTCCTAATGCTGATGGACTAGTCCTATGAGAAAGTGTTGAAGGTGAGAAACCAAATTCTTATTTTATGAGATGAACTTGTTTGTATTGGATGGCCATGTAATTACCTTTCATTCTTATTTATAGTTGATATCTACACTTATTGATAGAGTGAGGATGAGATAACATTACAATGATGAGGGAATTGTCGTAAAGAAGAGTGTGGTAGGCAAGGATGAAATTATTCATATACATGACTGCCTTTGGGCTCTAAAAGATATATGTGAGGTGATTATTAAAGAGTTTCATGACTTAGTTATTTTTTTATATAATGGTATTACCAAGATATATCATGATTTACGTTTGTAGTATTGGTGGTCCGGGATGGAACGTGAGGTACTATTATTGTCATGATATGTACCACCTATCAGCAGGTAAATGAAGAATATATGTGTCCATTTTTTTAATGTATTTACCCATTCTTGAGTGGAAATATAACGTTTTTATGATGATTATTTGGGCCGGGTTTCCAAGGATTCCTCAAGGAAATGATACTATTAGGGTTTTTGTGGATAGACTCACAATGGCCTCCCATTTTGTAACATACTCGATCAAGATGATGCCCAAAGGTTCCTCGTACCCAGTTGGTCACATAGACTCAAGCACATTTCCCTGAATGGTAGAGGTAGATTACTAGTAGTGAGGGCCTTGGGTGTGATAGTGGAGAAACTATGCCCTCATTGGCAGTGTAACACAACGGAAACAAATTTTAAACAGTAGCAGAAGCAGTAATACAATACAATAGAAGTAAACAATTTGAGAATCATAGTATAAACAACTGTAGCATATATAAATAAATGATGCATTTCACATGCAACTAGGAAATCAACCAAACAAGTCATAATTATATAAATACAATACTGAGACTATAGAATAGAAAATAGTAAACTTCAACAGCATCACAAGCCTCATCATTGTTCCATGCTCTCTAGATCTAATAGTCATCAGGTTCTTGATGAAGAAGGGCACTTTCCCATATCTATACATAAAACCATATAATCTGTTTGGGACCAAAATCATGACCCAAATAGGGTGTAAGATGAATCCTGATGGGAAAACACCAAAATATCTATGCCAAACTGTCGGTGAGTATATATATTTCAGAAAATATTCTGAATGAAGAAATAAATAACGATGTAATCTAATGTAAAAAATCCTACAATTTCCAATTAAATTTATTAAATTTATTTAATTATTCAAAATGTTGATAAATGAGATCCTAGGATTTGACCTAGGCTCTGTATCCCCTATATAATATAAAACAATCAAATATCTCAGAGGACCATGTAACAATAAATTAAGATCGGGTCCATGATTGTTCCATGGATTGGAAGACTCATCACAATAAACATTAAAGATATCACCTTGACCCTATGGGTGGCTCAAATAGCCTAACCCCTATGATCAAGTGTCCCAAAAAACAATGACTCTCTGAGGAAGAACTCACTTTCAATTCCCCCTGTGGTCTTTTAATGAATAACTATAGACTCTCTGGGGAAGCACTCAACATCCATTCCCCCTGTGGTCTCATAACGACATAGTATAGAAACTTTCAGGGATCACTCACTATCAATACCCCCTATTGTCTCATAATGTAAATATAACATACACATTAGGGAATCCATCAACGTCAATTCCCCCAATGGTCTAACTACACCATGTTCTCACATCCCTGTGTAATATAATTGCTCACAAATGATATCCATAATCCCATTTAATCTCAACTACTTCAAGTTACAATGAATAACACAAGCATTTAACAAGAAACAATAAACAATAAATTCCAACCAAACAAGAAAGGAAAGAAAACAAGGTCTGCCTCAAAGGAAAATTGTACTAAACGACCATAAACATTAAAACAAAGAAACACACCCATAGGATGTCCCCTAAACATGAAATTTATAATAATAAATCAATGAAAACCCATTATCTATCAATCAATCTAAGTAAGATGATAACAAAGTTAAATTCCTTAACATAAAATACCAGAAAACAGGGGTAATACGAACTTAGGCACATATAACTCAAAGACAAACACTTGAAGGAAACAACACACCTACCACAATGTATTACGAGGAAAAATATTGAACTTATTTGATTTAATTGTTCAAGAATGTTGTAGATCTAAAAAAAGATAAAACTCATTCAACAACAAATAACTCAAGAGAGAATAGAAATCAAGAAGATAGAATCTAGGGAAAGAGAGAAATCACCAGTAGGAATCCATCTCACCTTGCAGTGCCTCAATCTGAGAATGGAAAGAGGAATAGTAGGCGCTCAAATATTCTCAACCATACGTCACTCTCTTGTATGAGATACATGAAGAAGAAACATGTTTTGGAGATGAGACATGACCCTGATCTAATTAATTAAATAAAAAGAAAAGTACATGACGTGTTCATTTACTATACACACCTTGTAATATCCCCAACCAGCCCTCGCTTTAGGTGGTCCACATAGCCATGTACTTGGTCATTACATGACCAGTACATGACTACCCACGATAACTGGGTACATATTGTGTACTCAAGATTAAAAAATGTGTACTCAAGAGTACACAATGTGTACTCATAAAAATTCCAAATTCTTCTTTTTTCATCAAAAACACCCAAAAAATGATCTATACAATAAATAAAGTTCCAGGTTCTTACAAAATTCACCCTTTAAAGAAATTTGTCCCCATGTTTCCTTTATAAGGGTGGTGAAGAAGAAACATCAAACAACACTGGCCATTGTGATCGCACATTGACTTCCCTCTCCCAAGTCTCGTCCAGTACTCGCCATTGCTGCCATAGTACCTGTACCAGAGGAATAGACCAGCAAAAGTGAACCTTCGTACTATGATCTACAATCCATATAGGGTTCTCCTAGAATGATTCATCCACCTACAACTCAACCTCCACATGTTGAAACACATGAGATGGGTCTAAAAAGTAACATCATAGCTGTGAATCAGGGAAGAAGTCATTCATAGACTACTACCTCTGAGGTAACTGAAACTGATAGACAATCAGCGGAACTCTATCCAAAAATTCAAACAACCTGACGTATCTCGGTGAAAGATTTCCCTATCTTATAATATTCTAGTGTCCCATCCTTGGTGTGACGTGCAAGAAAACCAGATCTCCAACCTCAAATCCAGAGGCCATCTCCGTCGATCATCATAAGATTTTTGGAAAGACCATCCAGTATCCATCCTCTTCAGAATCAACTCCACATACTCAGTGGTCCCATAATGAAGACGAGGTCCCATCATAACTGACTCTCCTTCTTCTAGCCAACATAAGAGTGATCGTCATGGACTACCGTACAAATCCTCATAAGGTGGTATCTGTATTGTCGTCTAAAAACTGTTATTGTATGAACACTTAACTAGAGGTTTATATCTCTCCCACGAACCCCTGAAATCTAGGACGCATGCTCGAATCATGTCCTAAAACACCTGAATCATGTTCTCAAACTGGCAGTCTGTCTGGGAATGGTAAGATATATTTTGAAGTACCTGTGTACCCAAAGCCATATGTAGTCCTTGTTAGACATGAGAAGTAAAACGGGGTTACCTAGATGAAATGATAGATTATGGTACCCCATGTAAATATAAAATCTATCGGACATAAAACCTTCTTATATCATCAACACTAAAGGCCTCTTTTATTGGTGAAATGTTTGTAAACATTGTGAGTCTATCAATGAAAACCAAAAATGCATCATTCCTTCATGGAAACCTCGATAAACCTTTCAAAAAATCTATCACAACATAATTCCACTTTCAATAGAGAATGGTTAACTACTGTCAATGTCCTACTAGTCAATGATTCTCCACCATCACCTACTAACATGTGGAACATCTCATCAAAATCCAGAAAATATATCTCTTCATACACCACAACAAATACTGACAGTGTAGTTATTGGTACATCTTAGTGACACCAGAATGAACTGTCCAAACTGAGGAATGAAAATCTCTCATCAAATCCCCAAGTATGCCTACTGACACCCATACATACTCATAAAAATGAAATATCTAATCCTCACCTACGGTCCATCTAAAAGTGAGGCCGATTGTTTCCTATCCACCAATCAAGGTTCCGGTGCTCTACTATGCTGTATAACAGCACAAGGGTCGAATCCTCAGAGATGATACTTTTTTTATAGTCGTTTGTTTTTAGTTAATTATATTCTGATTGGGGGGTTTTATTGAAAAGATTATGAAATAATTTATTGGTGATTTTTGATTTAATAGATTGATAAATATTGGTCTGAGTTCATTATTGGGGATTGAGTTTTTTGATATCCTTGAGTTTTTCTTTATATTACATTAAATTAATACCCACCTCACAAGTTGATTGTGATCGGAAATCCCAAGTGATAAAACTTTAATCTAAGCTGTAACATAAATTAGGGTTATAATAATTACCATTACATGTTTTTGGTCGTATATTTTTTGTTCCAATAATCCATTGAATCCACATATTAAACAAAAAATTTCATTAATCCATGAAATATAAAGTTCGACATACATAATATTAACTCAAAGAATACTCATCGAGCAAAGGCACTCAATCACTTAATATCCCCAAATTATAACTCACCCCAATGGTACATTTACTTAGCCATTTAAATGATTAGTAATCTAGTTATAATTATTATGATTATTGATTAAGATGTAACAAAAAAGAAAGGGATAAGAAAAGAGTGTTGTGTCAAACACACACACAAACTATGAAGGGAATTAAATACTGACTTTAGATTGAATGAGATAGAAAAACAAGAGAAGGTTATTCAACTGTATTTAAACAATTTTAAGAAAATTAATATTAAACTATAAAATGTGGATGATAATTAAGGATATTGAAGAAGATACATGCATTAAAACAGAATTACAAAGAAAGAGACTTACAAGATTACAATAATTAAGAACACAAAAGTAAATGAAAACAAAGAGAGGAGGAAATGTATCTCAAGTAAAAACATGAGTATGGAAGATCCTTCCAAGACATTTCCAAGGATTTTGTTGTGAAAATGTGTGATCCTATCTAATGAAATTCCAACCCTTTTGAAAGGAGAGGATGGGATGTATTTATAGCCCAAGGTGGTGGACTATTTGAATTCCAAAACTACCCCTCCAATTGGCTCAACGATGTGGACATATAGACAACTGAATCAAGAGATATCTCTTTATTCAATGTTGTAGACAATAATGTTTTCCGACTACTGAAAATATTTGGAAGCATTTGGATCTATGGATCCAAAGTTATGGCCATTTTATTAAACCATATTAATCTGTTCATTTTAATCCAGACATTTTTAATTGCCTACATGTGAACGGATTTTTTAATATAATGATGTCTTTAAATCCGAATCCATTCATCCAAAAATTAGGCCACCTATTTGTCTTATTTCATACTGCAATGTTGAAGCTTTATTTGATTAATAGAGGGTGAGAAAAGTAAATTTTGTTGTGCATATTTAATTTCCTAGGTAGAATGGTGGGTTGGACATAAAAGCTTCATTTGGGATGATTTTTCTTTGACTTGGGCCCTGAAATGTTTATCTGTGATTATTTTAGATAATCACGAACATATGGTGGAGTTTCATAAAATTTGGGCTCAGGATTTAGACCAGTAACTCCATCATCATGGCTTGTCCAGTTTCTTCACATATTATCTGGGTCTTTCTATGTGGACCATATGACCCTCAAAATGGGAGATTTGTCCAATGGTCCCTTAAAATGAAATGTTTTAATTTGATTAAGGAGACCTAAAAAATAGGAATAATTAAATTTGGATAAGTAGGGTGAGAGATATTATTAAAACATTAAACAGAATTGAATATGGATGAATTCAAATAGTTCTGTAAAATTATATTTAATATTTAAACATTAATAATTCACACAAATTATGTACATTTCATAAAAAATAAGTAAATGGAGTGTATAATAAATCCTGAAAATATTAAAAACATTAACTCCTCCACACGTAGTCTTTTTCAAGTCATCATGTACAAAAAATATAAAAACATGAAAAAAATCAATTTCATTCACCAACAAATTTTAAAATTTTGTTTTCCCCAATCAGGGGAGGTTTAGACAATTTTACTCATCCATATTGAATTCCACCAAAAGTTGTTACATAAATAATGTTCCAAAAACAATTCATTTTTTCATGACCATATTTGGAAATAAAAAATGGTGGCACACAGAACTTACTCCTCTCAAGATGATAAAATTATTTTATGTAGATTCACTCATTCACCAAACAAAAGTTAAAATATTAGAGTTTGTAAGATCTCTCATCTTATGATCCCTATACAAAAGTGCTCAAAAATCTAGAGTTCTTTTTAGGGGTTTTCTGTGGCTATGTGATGTTAGGAAGATGATATCCAAAAGATATGAAATAAGGGGGTAAATCACCAACATGGGTAAAACAATGCACAATTTTATTTGAAATGAAACATTGAAGGAAATGAAAAAAAAACATATCTACACTGGAATGATTATTTGAAGAAAGACACAAGAGATGAAGAAATGTTTAAGGGGATGAGAAGATGAAATATTTTTACAGAACACAAAACTTCTCCCAATGACATAAGTGTTCTTTGTTTTCTTTATTTTTTGTATTTATCGAATGTTGAACATGGAAAAGATCTCACACTCATATCACAACCCATGATTGATCTCCTGACGACAATAATATTAATAGTTATAACATGATCAATGGTTGTGGAAGAGTGATTTTTGTCATGCCCATGACACAACCATGTTTTTTCTTTTTTTCTTTTGATTTTTTTAGATTTTTTTGAACAGGCGTCAATAACATTTACAAAATTACATAAATGAAAGTACATTACATTCCCCAAAACTCACTGAAGGAAAAACTCTCCCCCACACTAAAATGGATGCTTTCCCTCAAGCATATGATAATATGGTGAAATCAAAAAAGGGTACCCAAATTGAAATCCATTCCCCCCATAATTAAATTTCAAAAAATTATACAATGAAAATACATGTTGATATTGGGTGAGAAAAGGTATAGAGACTGTAATGTGGCTATTAATGAAAATGATTTTATAGGCTCGAAGGGTCTTTCAAAATGTTGATTAATATAAGGTAAATGGGGGGCTATTTTGATATTTTTATTCTCATGTGGTTTCAGAAAATTCCTATATCATATTAATGTACACTAAAGTTGGAAATTCTGATCAAAGGTCCACAAACTGAATACTCACAAATGGGGTTAAAAAACACACATTTTGAAAAAATGGCCCTATGTGTCCTTGAAATGAAAGCTAATGTTGTTTATCACGGGTGGGGAAAATAATTTTACAAATAAAAAATTGAGCCTTCAAATTTTATTGGTTTTGACAGAAAATTCATTATCCATATATATGATGAAAACACATGATTTTTGAGATGAAACCATGTATTTTGACTCCCCAAAATGGTTGGATAAATTTAAAAACTATATAGAGAGTAACTATGATTCTTTTTTTCATATAATTCTTTTAAATGTTTTTTTAATTTTTTCGGTTTTTATGTTTTTTATAAAGACACACCCAAAAAAAAGAGAATGAGTCAATAGAAAAAATGTGATAAGGAAAGTGGTAATAAAAATGAGAATGAGGGAGGAAGAAAAAGAAGAAGATAGAGATAGAGAGATGGAGTTAAAGGGTATGAGGTTCCCCTGGTTTGGAATTGGTGGGTAGCCATCTCCATCTAGTGGTGGGTCAGCTGCATAAGTTGGGGATTTGATGGAAGTCGATGTGGTTCCAGGGTTGTGTGTCCTCTCATGGGGATGCTTTAACCGATGTCCACTAACTATGAATGTCCTTTTTGAAAATGGGTCTAGGACTTTGAATTCACCAAATGGGTAAACATTAATAATCACAAAAGGACCTTACCAAAAAAATTAAGCTTACATGGGTGGTGCCAAAATTAAGAATTGAAGAGAATTACCTTTTCACATTTATGAAATACCTTTCTCATGAAATGTTTGTCATGGAGTACCTTATCCTTTCCTTTTTAAATATTGTAATTCTCATAATAATTAAGTCGAAGCTCATCCAGTTCAGCTAATTGCAACAATCATTCTTCACCAGATTTTTCAGGATCAAAATTATAGGTTTTCACGGCCCAAAAAGACTCATGTTGGATTTCAACTAGTAAATGACATTATTTACTAAATACTAACAAAATTGAAGACATCCCAATGGGTTTTTTATAGGAAGTTCTATAATCCCAAAGTGCTTCACCAATTATTTTAGGCCATTATTTTCTAGTGTGTTTTAAAATTCATTAAAGAACTTTGTTCAATTCTCTATTAGAAAGTTCATCCATTACATTTGTCTGGGGTTGATATTCACTTGATATTTAATGTACAACTCCATTTTTTTCAAAATATATTCCATGGTCTTATTACAAAAAAGCGTTCCTAATTCATTGATCAAGGCACGTAGTGTGCCAAATCGACAGAAGATGTGTGTCTTTCGGAACTCAGTAACTTTATGTGAATCATCTTTTCTAGTGGGTTTGGCCTCGACCCACCTAGAAACATAATCAACCGCAAGAAGAATGTATGAGAATCCATTAAAAGTACGAAACGGTTACATGAAATTGAATCCCCAAACATCGAAGATCTCACAAAAAATTAAAGGATTTTGGGGCATTTAATTTCTCTATGTAATTGTGCCAAACATTAGGCAAGGGGGACATTATTTACAGAACTCATGTGAGTCCTTGAAGAGTAAATCCCAAAAAAAACTAGAGTCTAGAACATTTCGTGAGGTCCTTTGTGGTCCAAAGTGCCACCTCTCAGAAGTGAGTGATAAAATTATAAGATGTCAGAATGTTCATCCTCATCCACACATCATCTAATTACAATGTTTGACCCCATTTTCTAAAGTTTAATTTCTTCCCAAAAATAGTATTTTGAATAACTTTTCAACACCATTTTTTAATCTTTTGATTTTTTTGGGAAAACCCCAGAAACCATGTAATTTACAATTGGGTCATACCATGGTATTTTGGAGTGAGAGATAAAAGGTGCTCAGTTGGAAATTCTGGATCAATTATTTCAGAATGAAAAGAATTATAAATTATACTTTAGTCATCAACCCCAGGGTTTTCATTTCCCGGTATATCTTTGATTTCATGTTCAAACTCTTGGAGCAATAGGATCCATCTTATTAGCCTCGGTTTCGAATCACTTTTATTGAGTAAGAAGTTTATTGTAGAATGGTCTACGAAGATGATGATTTTGGAACCTAAGAGATAGGGCCAGAATTTATCTAAAGCATAAAACCATTGTTAATTCTGTTAGTTCCAGTGTATTGATATTGAGTTTCATCCAATGTTTTTGAGGCCTAACAGATGAATGAGGAATGTTTTCTCTTCTTTGACCACGAACAACCCCAATGACTCTATCAGAGGCATCACACATCAAATCAAAGGGTATGGACCAATCAAGGGGTTGGATTATTGGGGCAGATGTTAGAGAAATTTTGAGTTCAATTAAGGATATCTTGAAAACCTCATCAAAATGGAATATGACATCATTTTTGAGTAACTGAGTGAGTGGGAGGGATATCCTACCGAAGTTATAGATGAATCACCGATATAAACTGGCATGACCAAGGAATGAATGGATGTCTCGAACAAAAGTGGGTTCAGGAAGTGATTGCATCACTTCAAATTTGGAAAGATCAACTTCAATACCATATTTGGAAACAATGTTCCATAGAACAATCCCATTTTCAACCATGAAGTGACAATTTTCAAAATTTAACACAATTTTACACTTGACACACTTTTGAAGAAATAGAGATAGTAAATTCAAGCAATATTCAAATCCCTCACCATAAATGGTAAAGTCATCCATGAATACCTCCATGAAATGTTTAATGAATTCAGAAATGATACTCATCATACACCTATGAAATATTTCAGGAGCATTGAAAAGGCCAAAAGGCATTCTTTTATACACATATGTCCCAAAGGTGCAAGTTAATGTAGTCTTTTCTTGGTCCTAAGGTGCGATTGGGATTTGGAAGTAGCCAGTGTATCCATCAAGAAAGCAATAGTGAGACTTTACATCTAATAGTTCCAGAATTTGATCAAGGAATGGAAGAGGGTAGTGATCTTTTTTTTGTTTCAATATTCAATTTTTGGTAGTCGATGCACACATACCATTTTTTCACTCGAGTTGTGACTACTTCCCCATGTTAATTTGTGACAATAGTTATCCCACCCTTCTTAGGTATAACATGAATTGGAATAACACATTCACTATTAGAAATTGCATAGATAATACCATCTTGAAGAGTCTTGGTGATCTCTTCCCTATCTACCCAATGTATGAGTAGATTGAGTCTTCTTAGTGGTTGTCTAATTCGATTGGATGATTCCTCAAGATGGATGTGATGTATCAAAAGAGCATGTTTGTCTCCTGGGAGGTTATGTTGGGTCCATCCTAGGGACTTTTTGTTTTCCTCTAGCAAATGAACATGTTTGGAATCCTCAGTTTTAGTAAGTGAAGCATAGATAATGATATGATATGAGTGATCATAGAAAAGGAATGCATATTTCAGGTGTGCAGGAAGAGTTTTCAGATCAGTCTCATCTTTCATTTGTGGGTTAGAAAACTCAGGAATGGAGGAAGGGACTTTAGTTTCATCAGATTTATTTTCCTTGATATTGTTCAATGTGGAGTAGTAGATATCAGAGTTGATGTGGGATTCAAGAGATTTTTCAACTTTCTCTAGATTGATGGAGTCTATGGATGAGAGGTTGACATCAACATCACAATTTGTTACTTGGTTAATCATGGTTCATATTTCACAAGATCCTTTCTAATTAGAACATGATGAACATGATGAAATGGGGTTCAATTGAATCTCAGCAATATCCTCAGAAGCATGGATTTAGAATACAGAGTTATCCTCAGATGGGTAATGAATGGCTTGGAATATGTTGAACATGACCAGTTGGTCCCCAAATTCCATGGATAAGATTCCTGAATAGACATCAATTCTGGTTCTAATAGTCATGAGGAATGGTCTTCCTAGAATTAGGGGAGATGAAGAATATTTCATCTCACCTTCCCAGTCAAGGACATATAAATCATCAGGGATGATATGATCATTGACTCGAAGAAGGACATCCTCGATTATACCATCAGGACTAGCAGTGCTTCGATTTGATAACTGAAATAAAACACCTGTTTGATGTAAGATACCTAAACCATGGTTGGAGAAGATATATTTGGGCATGAAATTAATTGAGGCTCCTAGGTCTATGAAGGCATCATCGATGTTGGAAATTCTAATTTGGCATGGAACCGTAATGGTCCGTAGATCTGTGAACATTATGGGAATAGAATGTTAGGTGGAACCATTTTCAAAGGCCCTAAGCTAACTCTTGTGGGTGCACAATTCCTTAAGAAACATGGCATACATAGTGATTTTTTATAGAATCTAAGATGGGTATGTTGACTTTAATACGTCGAAACATGTCAATCATTTTAGGATCGGGGTCAAAGGACTTATTTGGATTAGAAATGACTTGAGGAAAAGGAATTAGATTCATAAGTGGAATAGAAGGAGGAGAGGGAATTGATTCAGATTGCATTTCAAGTTTCTTTTTCTTTTCAATTTATTGGTCATCATTTAATGGTGGTTTAAATGACTTATCTTGAGGAATAGAAATTTGCTTTCCCAATCTAAGTGTAATTGTAGTTATATTACCCTTGGGGTTGGGTAATGTTTCAGCTAGATGTTAGGAAGAATTTGATTGTTGCTTCTGACTAAGGTGGGATGCAAGTTGACCAATTTTGGTTTCAATGTTTTTAAGGATGGAACGAGTGAAGGAGGAAAGATCTTCCACTACACTTAACCATGGTTTCATGGAAGAAATGGCTTGTCCAGAATTAGTATTTCCTTGATTTTGGTTATTTACAAATTGGTTTTATTGGTTTGGGAATTGAAAATGATCACTAGGATAGTGGAAGACTGGAGGAGGAAGAGGAAGATTGTTCTTCTGAGGTTGAGGAAGAAAAGGGTAAGGTTGTTGGAAGTTAACATCACCTTGACCATATTGTATATGGTTTGGTTTTTGATGAAGGTATTGAGGGGGATTAGAAATGGGAATCCCATATCTCAAGTTAGGGTTACATGTAGACGAGAAAGGCTCAGAATGGGGTTGGTTGAAGCTTCTAACAAACTGAATAGATTGTTGAGGGTTGTGGTTCCACTAAGAATATATTGCATTGATATCCATTGGTCCAAATGAATCAGATTGATCCTATTTATTTTGTATACATGTGTCAGTTGGATGAGCTGGTGAGTTTCAGATTCCACAGTTTTTTATAGGTCCAGGAAACATTTATTGTGGAGAAGATGTGGTTGGGGCTTTGGATGCCACAATTAGTTGTCCCACAAGACCTGTAAGTTCACTCATCCACGAAGTCATCTTGTTCGACTATATGGATTGATTATCTTGGATTTATTTTACTTCAGAATGTGCTCGATTATGGAATTTTTGTGTGTTTACGACCATGTTTTTTATAATATCTCTTGCATCTGCATGTGTTTTATAAACAAGAGCACCAACACTTGGGGCATTAATGAGGGTTCTCTCTATAGACAATAACCCCTCATAAAAGTATTGGATCAAGAGTTGGCCAGTAATTTTATGTTGTGGGAAGGTTGCGACAAGATTTTTGAACCTCTCCCAGTATTCATGGAGTGATTCACTTGGGAACTGATGGATGCCACTTATTTCTTTTAGGATAGAATCACTACGAGAAGCAGGAAATAATTTCTCTACGAAGAGTCACTTCAAGTCATTAAATCTATTTATGGAACCTGGAGAAATGTAGTAGAGCCATGACATGGTGGATTCAGCTATGAAAAAACGGAATGCTCAGAGTTTTATTTGTTCCTCAAAAACACTTTAGGATTCATGGTATAGCACACCACTTGGAACTCTTTAAGATAAATATGTAAATCCTCACCTGATATCCCGTGGAAATGAATGAGAATATAAATCAAAATCGATTTGAGTTCAAAGTCAGCCTCTATGTTAGGATATTGAATACCAAGAAGTTGGTAATTCATATCAGGGTCAATAATATCATTAAGTGTTTTTACCTAGGATTGTCTATATATAATTCAATTGGTTGGATTAGGACTAGTTCATGAATTATTTGATTATCTCTAATGTTCCTCCTAAGATGGTGAAATGTTTTCTCAATTTTAGGGTCAAAAAAATTTGATAGATTTTTTTGGAGGCTATGGGTAATTTAGAATGATTTTTTAAGAAAGTGGAAGATTTTTTTTCTTTGTGTTTTTTTGTTTATGAATTTTAGGAGAAGGCATATTTTTCTTTGTGTGTTTTTTTCAATTGATTTTAATTTATTATTTTTCTTTTTACAATAACTAGAAACTAATGACTACATGAAGAACCATCCCTAGCAATGGTGCAATTTAAAAGCATGGCCAATTGTCACCTATTGACCAGTCAAGGTTCTGATGCTCTACTAAAGTGTATAACAGCACTCGTGTCGAATCCTCGGCAATGATACTTTTTTATAGTCGGTTGTTTATAGTTAATTGTATTCTAATTTGGGGGTTTGTTTGAAGAGCTTATGAAATAATTTAGAGATGATTTTGGATTAAAAAAATTGATAATTATTGGGGTGAGTTCATAATTGGGGATTTAATCTTATGATATCCTTGAGCTTTGATTTATATTGCATTAAATTAATACCCACTTAATGAGATGATTTTGATCGGAATTACCAATTGTTAATGCTTTAATCCAAGCCATAACTTAACTAAGGGTTCTAGTCATTACCATTACTTATTTATGGTTGTGTATTTTTTGTTCCAATAATCCATGGAATCCACATATTAAACAAAACATGTCATTAATCAATGACATATAAATTTCAACATACACAATATTAACTCAAAGAATACTCATCGAGAAAAGGCTCTCAATCACTAAATATCCCAAAATAATAACTCACCCCAATAGTCGATTTGCTCAGCTATTTAAAAGATTAGTAATATTTCTATAATTATGATGATGATAAATTATGAAGATAAGAAAAATAAAAGGATAAGAAAAGAGTGGTGCATTGAACACACACACAAACGATGAAGGGTATTAAATAGTTACTTTTGATTGAATGAGAATGAAAAAGAAGGTAAGGGGATTCAACTATATTTAAAATATTTTAAGAACATTAACATTAAACTACAGAAGGTGGATGATAATAATCAATATTGAAGAAGAAACGTTCATTGAAATATAATTACAATGAAAAAGACTTACAAGATTAGAATAATGAAGAACACACAAGTAAATGAAAACGAAGAGAGGTGGAATGGTATCTTAAGAAATAACATGAGTATGGAATATCCTGACAAGACTTTGGAAAAGATTTGGTCATTCCAATGTGTGATCAACTCTATTGAAATGCCAACCATTTTGAA
Source organism: Viscum album (assembly GCA_963277665.1). Taxonomy (NCBI): domain Eukaryota; kingdom Viridiplantae; phylum Streptophyta; class Magnoliopsida; order Santalales; family Viscaceae; genus Viscum; species Viscum album. The sequence goes on along the minus strand of OY728156.1, from coordinate 1,198,808,326 downwards.
AGGAGATGAGGGTATGTATTTATAGCCCAAGGTGGCGGACTGTTTGCATTCCAAAACTACCCCTCCAATTGGATCGACGATTTGGACATTCAGATAGTTGAATCATGCAATATAGCATTTCTCCAAGATTTAGATCATAATTTTGGATGAATAATCTCAAAATTTGAAGGCATTTGGACTTATGGGGCCAAAGTTATGACCGTTTGAGTAAACAATATTAATATGTCCATTTCAATCCAGACGTCTTTAATGGCCTAAATGTGAACGGATTTTTTAATATGAAGATGACTTCAAATACGAATGGATTCTTCAACAGAGTCTTATGCCTATTTTTCCTCCTTCACACTAAATGTCTCAGCTTTATTTGATTACTAGATGATGAGAAAAGTCAATTTTGGTGTGCTAATTTTAGTTCTCGGATAGAATGGTGTGCAGGAATTCAAATCTTCATTTGGGCCCCTTTTTATTGATGTTGGGCCCTATAATTTGTATCCATGATTCTTTTTGATAATAAAGAACATATGGTGGAGTTTCCTAAAATTGGGTCCTTGGGATTTAGACTAGTAACGCAATCATCATTTCTAGAACAGTTTCTTCACAGATTATTTGAGTCTTCTTGTGTGGACCATATGACCCTAAAAATGAGAGATTTGTCCAAAGGTTCCTTCAAATGAAATGTTGTAATTTGATTAAGGAACCCTAAAAAATAGGAATAATGAGATTTGGAGAATTAGGGTGATATATATTATTAAAATATTAAATATAATCAAATCTGGATGAATTCAAATTGGGCGGAAGATTTATATTTAATATTTAAACATTAATATTCCACCCAAATTATGCACATTTGATATAAAATCAGTAAATTAAGTGTATAATAAGTCATGAAAAGATTACTAACATCACCACCCAAGAGTATGGTCCTCTCTTGAAACAATTTCCTATAGTACTAGGACTTCAGAATCTAATAGATACCTCATTCACACTCGATCTATAAGAATAGAGGTGTCATCTATAAAACAAAGAAACATTTGTCCATGTTTGTTGTACACCTCAAAAACGCATCTCAGAGAACAGAGCCATACAATTCCTCTCAATACTGGCCTCCTGAACTACCTAAATCTATGTCCTCCTGCTCCATGCATCAGCCACTGTGTTTCCTTTCCTAGGAATGTAGGCAAGATCAAAGTCAAAAGACTGAAGGTACTCAACCCACCATCACTATCTCAAATTCAGATCATGCTGAGTAAATATATACTTGAGACTTTTTTTGTCAATGAATACCAAAAAATGCTCTCCCAAAAGATAATGTCTCGAAAAACTTAAAGCATGAACACATGCAGCTAACTCAAGATCGTGTGTCAGTTAATTCCTCTCAGGTGGCCTTAATTGACGAGACCCATATGCAATGAATCGTTCCCCTACATAAGCACAGCTCCCAGCACAATACCTGACACATCAAAAAAACGGTGTAACTCTTCCCCATCTCTGGAAAAATTAGTATCGTTGATGATGTAAATCTCCCTTTCAGCTTCTGAAACGCAAAATCATAGGAATCTGTCCACAATTACATCACACCATACCCAGTCATGCCTGTCAGCGGAGTTGGTAAGAGTGAAAAGTGTTGTATAATGTTACTATAGTAACCAACCTGTCCTAGAAAACTTCGTACCTAAAATACATTATTTGACATCTCCCAGGAAACTACTACTGTCACTTTCTCTGGGACAACTGACACTCATGTCTCTGAGATAACATGACCCAAGAAGTGAATATGGTCCATACAAAAGTGGAATTTTGAGTGATTAGTATATAAATAATTCTCACTTAGTGTACTCAAGATGATTTTATGATGGGTTTTATGGTCGTGTCATGTGTGAGAGTACACCAACATATCATTCACAAAGTCTACTGCGAAAGAATACAAGTAAGTATGGAAAACTCAGTTCATCAGTGCCATGAAAATTGCTTGCGCATTCGTGAGACTGAACTACATAACCACCAACTCATGTAGACCATACCTATTCCAAAAGGCTATAAGAGGTATATCTAAAGGTCTTACTTGAAACTAATGATAACCGAATCTCAAGTCAATCTTTGAGAACACCCAGGCTCCTTGAAGTAGATCAAAGAGATCATCAATCCCCGAAAAGGGATATATAACGTTCTTAATCGTCTACTAGTTTAGCCTTCGATAATCTGCAAAATATCAGAGGGTACCATCCTTATTCCTCCCGAAAAGGATACGCAAACCCAAAGGATAAGTATTTGGTTAGATGAAACCTTTTTCCGACAACTCCTCCAACTACTTCTTGAGCTCCGGTAACTCTGGTGTAGCTATCCTATAAAGAGGACTGGACACCAGTGCCACCCCTAGAATAAGATCAATAGAGAAATCCACCTATCTCTCTAGAGGAAAACCTGAAAATTCATTTAAAAAGACATCTATGGAACAATCCACCACTGGAGGAAAGTCCATCTGTGAAGTCCCGTAGTCATCCAGATATAAACTAGAAATCTGGCCTTTAATTTCTCCCAACCCATGATGCTCGAGTCCAGCTCTACTCTCCTTGACATCCCATTTTTCCTTGTGTTGGAAAGATCCTCCATCTGGTGACATGAAACTCACCCCACAGTGATAGTTTTCAACAAAGTCCTGTAAGGAGACTATCCAGCTAATTCCAGAATCACATAAAAGCCTGTCATCTCTATGACATTGAGATCCTAAAAAAAGTGACACCCACCAACTTCAAGAGATAACTCCATTCACTGATGTACACTAGCCTTCCTAATCCCCAATAGAGTGTATAACTTCATAACATCCTCATAAGTAAAGATTCTAAGCCCAAGGATCTCTACAATATAAAAAATATAAAACTATGGGAATCCCCTTTATCGAAAAGTGCATAAGATAAAACTGGGGCAACATTAATCGTACCTCTAACTGTAGAGGGTCCGAAATCCTACTCATACTGGGTGTGCTCCATTGAAAAAGTCAAACTTATACTGCAGCCTTGTGACCCTGCCTGACTAACCTGAGCTGATCAACCCTGCTTTTTCTAGAATCCTTCTGTCTGGATACCATGACCACAACCTCTTCATCGACCCAAATTTCTTGGAGAACTCCAGTTCCCTAACTAATGAGAAATTATTTGTCCTTCTTTTTAATGTGGAGTGATAGTAGAACCCCTATCACAAGATGATGGTGAGAAAAACTGGAAAAAACTGTGAAAATGGATCATGTTTCTACAAGATCTGCACTCAACTGGGACTCTCGGTCACTGAGGTATCATTTTCCACTCTTCCCACACTAGTATCATACCACCGGGATACCTGAAGATGTATCCCATCTACTCAGATCTCTACAAGTAGACTCCCTGTGGTGATTCCTACAATCAATCGGAGGAGTAAAAACTATAGATGTTGATCCACCCTAGCTCACAGCTCCAGAATCTCTAACCTGAAGATGTTAAGTTGGGATCAAATGTCATGTATGAGATCAACCTCAAACTTCCTAACCAGAAAAAACTCATCACCCACACTAGAATGGGTGTGAAGTGCTGTAACACTATGATATGATAAGAATACTCCATTACTGAAAGATTAACATATTCCAGACCCATAGAATCAGGGGCTCGGTTGGCCATCATGGTCTCCAGATAGAAATATTCTTAGAAGGTGTCATGTAACTCATCCCAAGCCATAACTCATTAGCATCCCAACTGTGATATCACATACCATGATACCATGGTATAACCTTTATGAATTTAGGTTTTGAGCTTCACCTTCCTCTCAAGAGGTGTCTCGATATTCTCTAATATAGAAAAAATGGATTCTAACCATGACTCTATATCTTGAAGTCCTCCATCCCTGCAGAAAGTGAGAGGATGATGCGGCTAAAAAACTTGTGGCAACTCTTCCCTAGATAGGTCAAGATGAGGTGATCCCTGGTAGGTTTTCATTAAGCTCATGATGCCTTCTCTAAAATATTCATCAGCACATTTTTCTAGTATTATAGCTGGTGTCGTGACAGTCACAATGGGAGGATCTTCTAGTAGTCCCTGATCTATCCTTTCCGGCGTCTGATCATCACCCTGCACCTGGCGTACTATCAGGGGACATCTCGGTGGTATGACTATGCAAGTCCAAGAACACACCTAAATTTAAGACTATCAAGGACTAAAAATTATATGTTCAATAAAAATAGAAGAAAAAATTCATGTTTTTCAAAATAGGGTTACACGGCGTGTATACCCTCCACACGGTTTGTTCCCTTAGGTTTTGACATGGGCATGTACCTCTGCCAAACCTGGTCATGTAACACCCCTACACACAGCGTGTTCCTCCTAGGACATGGAGTTTAGTTGAATTTTTCATCCTACTTGAGTTATTTTACACGGATAAACCACACGGTTCTCTCCTAGGTAACACTACACGAACTGTTCAACCTACACATGGTGTGTTACTCCTGTGACATGGCATGTAGTTGAATTTTTCCTCCTACCTGAGTTCTTTTATACAGCTAAACCACATGGTTCCCTCCTAGGTAACACTACAAGACATGTTCACCCTTCACACGGTGTGTACCACTTATGTTCTAACCACCCATGTCATTATTGTCAAGACCGGATACATGGCCTCTTCGGCACGATGTGTACTCCTAGTGCACGATGTGTCTTACAAACATTTTTCAACCAGTGTATCTGTACACATATTAAATCCCATGACTATAATCTACATTAAATGTACTAATAGTACATGGCTTGTACTTAAGAAATGTTTTTTCTTCCAGAACAGAAGAACACCTGGAGTGTGTTTATAGCACCACACACCATTTAATCTGGGATTCCTGAAAGTAGACCTCTGAAGATTCTCTTGAACCCTTAAAAACATAATTTTTTTCCAAGGAATGAAAAATTCTAACCCGTGATAGTCCATACTCCCACACATCCAGGTTTTTAATCCAAATTCATATAATAAGATGACAAAGTTTGACTAAAGTTCATACATAATCCACCAAATTCCAATTCAAATTGGACAATAACTCCTCAAGGACCAAATTTTGGCCTCTATCCAAATTAAACATTACATATTAAAAATACCCTATCATGTAGAAGGTATTCTAAAAAGAAATATTTAACAACATCATGTATATCTAGAAAAAAATATATCACAACAACATGCAATCAGTAATGCACCCTAAATGGCATGGCAAGAATGAATGAAATGTGATCTCTACCAAGTGACTATATGATGAATGAGAGGGCATACCCTCATATAATCGGGTTTCAATAGAAATAAAAACTCAATAATATCCATAATAACATCGAAATAAAAGTGAAAAACCCAATAGTGAAATCAAATCAACTATAACAGTTGCAAAACCAAAAAAAAATTGCATTAATCAAGGTAAATTGGATTTTCCCTATATATGGGTTAGCTTGTACCAGGCACAAATTACAACCAACTACATATTACTACTTATCCCTAACTACATGCCCCAAATAGTAAAACAAATAAGAAAAGAAACAGATCTGAGACCACATTGCAATGTCCCAGATCCAGGTGCTGCCCAAAGGTGCCCCATACCTGGATGGTCACATGGCCTCAAGCGCATTTCCCGGAACTATAGAGGCTTCCGACTAGCCCCGAGGACCTTGAGTGTGATATTGGTGAAACTATGACCTCATTGTTAGAGTAAAATAGTAGAAAACAAAAAGTTTATAATATTAGAAGTAGTTATACCATACAACAAAAGTAAATAACAGAAGATTGATAGTATAAAAAACAGCAGCATATATAAATAAATGATGCATGTCACATGTAACTAGGAAATCATCAAAACAAGTAAAAATGTGGGAAATACAATACTGAATCCCAAGTAGAAAATATAGAAAACTCCGATAGAATCACAAGCCTTATCATAGTCCCATACTCTCTAACTCCAACATCAATCATGAACCTGAAAAAGAAGGGTGCTTTCCCTTACCTATACCTGTAACCATATAAACTATTTGGGCCCAAAAGCATGACCCAAAAAGAGTGTGATTTGAATACTGGTAAGAAAACACTAAAATACCAGTGCCTAACGATCAGTGAGTATATATATGACACGCAATATGAAGAAAGAAGAAATAAACATGGAAGTACTCAAAATTAAAAAATCTTATAGTTTCCAATTATATTCTTTTATATTTATTAATTTTTTAAAACATTGAATAATGAGATCCCATGATATATTCTAAGCTCTCTATCCCCTATGTAATATAAAAAAACAAATGTCTTAGAAGACCATCTGACAATCATGTAACAACAAGTCCAAACTTGTACCGTGGCTTGTAAGGCTCATCACAATCAATATTTAAGATATCACATTGACCCTCTTGGTTTCCCAAATAGTCTAACCCCTATGATCATGTGTCCAAACAAAAACAAAGCCTCTATGAGGAAGCACTCACCATCAATTTCACTTGTGGTATTTTAACGAATAACTACATAATCTATGAAGAATCACACAACATCCATTCCCCCTGGCCTCGTAACTGCATTCTATAGACACTCTGAGGGATCAATCACCTTCAATACCTCCTATGGTATCATAATGTAAATATAATATACACTCTTGGGAATCCCCCAATGTCAATTTCCCTATGGTCTAACTACACTAGGTTCTTATCACCCTTTGTAATACAATCATACACAAATGATATCCAACAACCTATATAATCTCAACTACGACAATGATAAGCAACTACAATTCATAACACATGCATTTAACAAGCAGCAATAAGAAAACATTTCCAACTTAATAAGAAATTCAAGGAATCAAGGTCCGCCTCATCGGAAATTGGACCAAATGGTCAGAAACATTCAAAAAAGGAAAGAAACCCATGGGGTGTCCCCTTTACAAGAAATTTAGCATAATATATCAATGAAAACCCTTAATCTATCAATCAATCTATGGTAGATGATAACATGGTTAAATTACATAACAAGAAATACCCGAATCATGGTTAATCATCACAAAAGAATATATAACCCAAAGAAAAACACTGAAAGGATACAAACCACCTACCTCTATGTCGTATGAGGAACATTATTGAACTTCAACCATTGAATTAGCCTAGAACATCATAGATCTAGAATATGGTCAAAACATTCAACCAAAGATAACTCGAGAGTTAGGATAAATCAGGAAAAGAGACTCTAGGGAATTAGATAACTCCCCGGTTGGAATCCATCACACCCAACAAAGCCTTAATCAGAGCACAGATGAAGGAAAAAGATGTGCTCAAAGATTATCATCTTTACGTCACACTCTTATATGAGACAACATAAGAAGAAACATGTTCTAGAGATTAGATGTAACCCCGGTCTGATTAATCAAATAAAAATAAATGTACACAATGTGTTCATTTAATGTAGAAACTATGTATTATCCTCGACCGGACCCCGCTTTAGCTGATCCACATAACCATGTGATCAACTGTTACACGGCCAGTACACGTCCACTCGCAGAATCCAGTTACACGATGTGTACTCAAAATTTCACGAGGTGTACTCAGAAAATTTCCAGATTCTTATTCTTTCCTTAAAAACAACCAAAATAAAGATCAAAATATGAAATGAAGATCTGGGATCTTACAAATTTCGAACCTATATGAGAGACATTATTAGTAATTGAGATTGGGAGGTTCTATATCAGTGATAATGTGTGACTTCATGAGGTTCCATGAACAGTTGTATTAGATAGGGGAACCTATTTTACATCACAATTATAGTAGAGGTTTCATAATGATTTGGGTACCTAGGCTCTTCTGAGCACAACATACCACCTTCAGAGAGATGGCCATCCAGAGCGCGTGATTTAGGTACTTGGGTTCATGATGATAGCATCCTTCGTGGATTTTATGGATCTTGGGAGAGTCAAGTACGCCTTGAGAAGTTATCCTACAACAATATCTATTTGGTGACGATATAGATTTCACCCTTTCAGGTTTTGTATCTAGGACATAATGATCATCCCTATGCTGTTTATAGGTAAGAGAAGAAGAGTTACCAGGACCTTGTCTCATTCAACAGACTTCAAATCATTTCAATGTGATTTTAAAATAGATTTCTACTGTTGATTTTAGACCAAAATCTAACGTTGATATCCATTAGTGACCTATAGAGTTCAAGATTAAGGATCTTGTCTTTTTAATATATCTCACTATGATTGGGAAATAGAAATATTAGGAGATAGGGTAATCTTGATCCATGATATGTCTGGCTATTTGAGATTCTAGAGAGAGTCGGGATGGTGACCTATCAGTTGAAGTTACCTTAGTGGTACTGATCCATGAACAACATCTTCCATGTATCCTAGCTTCACTGTTATGACTCAAATACACCACAAAATCTACAATCGGATGAGGTAGAGTTTCAGGTTTATTTTTCCTTTCACCAGTATCCTATTCGTATCATTAATACCCGTACAATGGTTCAATAAGGATGGTAAATTTTTCTATCATTGGTGTTATAGAAACATGACCATTAATAAGAAAAGACTTGTGAGTGGGAGGCTAATGTAAATTCCCAGTGCTAGAAGACATTCTTAGTTTATTATTGACCACATTGTAAGGGAAATTCGTTGAATAATTTCTTTAATGCCGGAAGATCGTAAGATCTATGGTTTTTCTATGAGGTATAATTTTTTTTATTTTTGGTTTAAATCCTTATTTCTGACCGAATGTGAGTGACTAATGTGATCATGGTTGTTTTAGGGGAGTTTAGGGCTTGTTCGAATCTAGGATACAAGCCTTTATAGAGAAATAGTATGGACACACTTTTAAGGGAAACCATGCCACCCAAGCCGCACTGTTTAATAAAATCATGCAGGGATGGATACTAGGTTGTAGGAGGCCACACAGTTTTATAAAACCATGAAACTATTGAAGGATTCCCATGTGGGAAATATACATTTTTTATAAAATTCATGAAACATGATTTGAGAATGGTTTTACAAACGGTGTGAATGAACTATGTGATGCCCCTTGAGATAGTGAAGGGAACACATTTTTTTTCAACCATGTGTCTAAACCGTATGACCCATGAATTTGAGGGTAAATTACCTCTTTTACCTAAAATTTTATTTAAACCTAAACCTATCACTTTTTCCCTTCCAATAGAAAGAAGTCGCCTTGGAATCTCATTTTGAATCCAAATCATACTCTTGGACCACGTTTCATCATCCAGACCTAGATTCGAGTAGTGTTTTTCTCCTTAGATCCACACCAGTAAGTTATTAATTCATATTTTTCCATTATTTTTGTGACTTTGTATCTAAAGTATTATTTACGTGAATGATAATAAGCACTATTTTGAAAAATTTATCTCATTCTCCGTTTCTTTCCAATCTGAATCGAATCAGATGTTGATACTGGATGAGTAGTATACCAAACATATATGGATGGAAGTCTATAAATTTTTCAGCAATTTTTGTGTTTTATGAAGCTATTATACAATATATCACGAGCTGGACTTCCCATAATTGTCCTAGATAAAATTGAATGATTGAATTAAATAAATTGGAACTTGTTAGACTACCCCTCATGTACCACTTTATGAATGGAGATTATTTAGGTTCAATCTATTCCACCCTTGGGTTGTTCCATTACAACGTATCTATGTTATACCACCCCATTAGGTGCATGTGAGATATTATTTCTAGTGGGAGACTCTTTAATGTAAATAAGAATTGAATTGATATGATATGATAGAATTTATATCATCTTTCATTGTGGTAGAATGATGAGTATTAATTTCATTATTTATATGGTATTTTTTAGGGGTTTATAAACTAATGGAATGTGTATACTTTTCAAATAATTAATTATTATGATGATGATTGATAATTGTCATGGATGACATGGATGAGCTCCTTGGATCATGATTCCTTAGATGGCATGGATGTTTCTCCCATGGATATTTTTTATGGTAGTGGATTTCTTGGACTAGGTTACTCATAGAATCATGATTCTGCAAGAAACATATGCATTCCTACCACTTGGATCTAGATTTCTTGGACACATAGTGGACATGGTTTATTAACATGATCCATATACCCCACATAATTATTTACTATTTTTACATCAATATTTTCTTAGGAATCGATGTGGCTTCATCGGTATTCTATAACTTGGATCTGGCCCTTCATGCCATGACACTTTTGATTACACGGTGCGGCCTTTGTGAATGACACTTGATTATATTGTGTGATCATGATGAGTTATACACTAGATTATACTCGGAGGTCATGGTATATGTTTTATACCTGATTACATGGTACAAAAATTGTGAATTTTTGATATGATTAAAATATACCTCCTATGGGTATGAGTTTATAGTCATTAGAATAGACAATATCACATATTTATTTCTGTTTATAGCTTTCCTTTTTTTGGTATCATTATAATTTTTTGCAGAGATCCTAGTTTGGTTAGAAAATATCACATATTCCTCAGGAACATTATTTTTAGTACTAAAATAATGATTTTTTGTATATTAAACACTACTTATATTTTTTATACGCAGAAAGGATTTTTTATAGACACTATTGGTGGTGACCTAATGAGTATTATCTCATACCCTATTCATGATTCTATTGGGTACCTATACAGACTTCATGGATGTAGGTAGGGATCAGGGAAATATCTATTTGTATGATTCTTGACAATTCATTACAGAAGATAAGGGGATAAAAGGACTAAGCTAGAATTGTGATTATATTTGGAAAAGTTATTTTTGGTATTTTTGGTATTTTTATACATGTATTGTTCTGGATTCTTGTATACCTATTTTCCTACTTTATAGAGACATGAAATTTAAAATCATATTGTATTTGAGATTATATCTACAATGGTTTATTTATTCTAATATTGGATTTTATCATCTATATGGTATATTTACTAATTCTATTATATAATTTTGATATTATTCAATTGTGTTACACATAATCATGATGGTATAGTCTCTTTATAGATACACCCTAGGTGTTCGTTGATATTTGGAAGCCTCTGGAATACAGGGAGGAATTCTTGATGCCATGTGACCCACCATATTATGTCATCATTTAGTTGAACATGATTCAAGACGTTATAGTGTCTAACCTTCACGGTTAAACTATATGAATACAACTCATTTGGAATACATGAGGGATTTGGGTTTTCATTTGTTCTCATTAGTCTTAATGTTTATTTAAACCATGAAATCTATGTAATTTTTATATTTAAAATCCAAAAGGTTTTTGGTGCTCATAATTTATTCAAGTAGATAATCATCAACCACATATCACCCTAAATTCATGTATACTTTGACACAAAACCTTTCAAATTCCTGATGACTGGGACACAACACACCCTTCACACTATAAAATCAGAAACCCAAAGGATTGTGTTTTATTTATTATTCATTTGAAATATTTCATTTTCAATTTTTTCTACATGCATGTATGTGTAACTACATACATGTTAATGAATTTCAAACACACCACATGTATTTATCATTCATTTACTTCATTATAAGGATACACTTCATTAGACAACCATACCAGCTTAGTTACTTCTATTCATGCATAGATGATTCATCAAAACCATTTGAAACATATATATCAGAGTTTAAAAATCTATTAAGTTCAATTTAGGATTCATAAATGTGTATGTAGAATTTTTTATATCTGGTAAACATGTGATGAAAAAATCACCCAAGTAGAAGCCCATCCGTCAAGGCAGATGGAATAAGATAACTCTCACTGCATCAGACAACTCAGATAACTATGATCAAGTGGCAGGTAGAGTGTGTATATTTTTATGTTATATATAAAAAAATCCACTATTTTATCATAAAACATATACCAATAATTTTTTTTATTATATCTTATTTATTAATCAATCACCCCCATACCCTCTTTGAGCTGGAAGTGAGGTTTCAGAACCAACATACACTAATTCACACATAAGCCTTATCAACAGCAGCCTATGTATATTATCCCCCATTCCCAAGCTATGTGCTCTAACACTAAAACAGTCTATTACGGGCTTATTCACCATGCCATTCTCCAACCACCATGCAGGCTGCATGGAAAGTATCTCCCACATGGTTGAGGTCCTCCACCCACATGAGTGGGAATGATTTGGTCAATATGGATTTCATGGTTTATACCAATTTTTTATATAAGGACCCTAATATAATACTTATAAAATTAATTTGTATAGAATAATAAACCCAATCCTTTTTCAAATATAATTCATTATATTTCAAATCCAATTGTCAAATTTGTTTCCTCATATCATATTCCCCAAATATTCCTCATACAATATATTTTTAACACACCATATGATAAATAGATGTATATATATTATTTAATATAATTATTCTTACCTCACAATATAATAAACAGTTTTCATGGCCTTCCTCACATCCTTATGAAAAAATATTGCATGGTTTTCATTTATTATTCCATATCCATGAAAGTAATGGTCAATTTTTGCAACATTGTATATTTCTTAGAACAAGTATTTAATCATTGAAGATTACATAAATATTCATTAGAGTGGACATGTAAAATTTCTCAATCATGAAATTCAATTCATTTAACTAAATCTATAATAATTTTCCAAGAATCACGACTTCATCCACAACAAAACAAACAGATATCAACAAATAATTTTAAAAAAATGAAACACTTGGGTTCAACACATATGTTGTTGAAAATGTATTTTTCATTATCCACTATCCTCATTTGGTATTAAAAGGATTAATTGAATTTATTAACATCATAATCATGAATTTTTTTCTTCTTCTTCATTGAGTTGTCATTTTCCTTGATCTTATTGGACATGGATTCTAGATTAATGAATTTACCTTTAATAATTGAGAATTTATTCTAATTTATTGAATTTAAATTCATTTATTGGATTCTAATGGAATGATATTTCTGTTTTATATACCCAATTCAATCCTTACCACCTCTAGTGGATTTTTCATTAAGAACCTTAATTCATAAACGTTTGGAACTACTCTATTCTATGATATTTACACACATCATCACGTTCAACTACATTTATTTCTATATTTTTAGCGTTATATTCATAATAGTTAATCATCTTATGAAAACCATCTTATAGATTTGTACTCTAATCATTTCAAATTGGGGTTAGTTATTCAGTTATATTGTCCTTACAAAACATATTTAATACATCATCAAGAATATATAAAGTAGATAGGATATTCATTTCCTTGGTAGTAGTTTCACCTACTAGCACATTTTCATCCTTACTGAGAATATCTTTTATATAATCAATGTATAGGAAAACATATTATTCTTACACTTTACATAAAATGGGATTTTTTTTTCTATTTCAAACTATTAGTTCCTCTAATTTATAGTGTCTTCGAATCGAAAAAATTCTAATATGTAGTTGATATAATTTCATCACATTTTTATTCCATATTCATTTTATAAGAGAATAAAATAGAGCCACAAAAAAATTCCTTTAATACTAATAAAAAAATTGCATAGTGATTTTACCATTCTAGAGGTTGTGAATCAGTTTGAATTAAACAATTTAAACTTATATCCATTTTTTACTCCCCAATTGTTAAATAATTGGATTTATATTTCTCTCCTTTTACTGTATCCTCAATTAGATTACATAGGTGAGTAATTGGAATGATGGAAAATAAAACACCATGATTTTTAATGAGTATCACATCCCTAATGATTGGAACATCACCAATGTATACTAGTCTTTATCCCATAGACACATAGCTTCCTTGTAATCATCAATGAAATCATGGGCCAATGTATGACATTAAACATTTTATCATGGAACTCAGTAGGTACAAATAAAGATTAATTTTTTCTCTAATTATATATAAGATTTTTCTTGTACCACTATTAATGAAGATCACATGTATTTCCCGGAGTCTCTCTTATACTCTACGAATAATCATTTTTCTTCTCTTTTAGAAACTAGATGGGAAGTCTCAATTTTTACTAGACTATAATGATATAGTAATATATTATTGGTTTGATACTCAGAACATTGACATGAGATTGAAAAATTATAGTACTAATATTACACATCTAACCTATTTCACATGTAATAATAATATTGTAAGGTTTTACTTTGTTTAATTTTCATGCTATCCAAATAATGTTTTCAAAATATAAATGTAACGCCCCGACCCCAGCTACCCAGAGTCGGTGAGTTTTCGCGTACCATTGGCATGATCACAAAAGATCAAGTCTCGAAAGACCGATTAGTTTAGTAGCCTTGGAAACACTAGATACATTCATAAATGTTACATTACAACATAAGGTGAAAAACTACAATAACAATGTCTCCATAGTCCACACTCATATCCTCTTCTGACTATCCCTGCAGGTCATTCATAAAATACTTCTTCACATCCTAGAAAATATTAAAACATTGAAAGGGGTGTGCTCAGATGCTCAGTAAGGATAACAATATTGCGGAAGCTTTCATAAATAAACATAAACATTTAAGGCAATGTATAACTAAAACAAAAGCCTTTTAAAATTGAAAATCAACATAATAGGGAAAAAGTAAATTGAGATAATTACATTTACTTCTTCACATGGATATTCTACTGGTTGAATAATCACATGCAATATCAATAACCACTTTCATAATGATGGAATGCATAATGCCAGACTATCATAACCACGTAGCCAAGGCCTCGTGCCAACACCACAAATAAGATTGTGTCAAGGCCTCGTTCCAAGACACTAGTTTGTCTCATGAGACCTACCGATGCATCGAGGAGCTATAGCGGGATCCACCCGTCACTTATTAAGTCCAATGCATTCCTTATATGAATAGGTTTAAACATATCATAAACCATAACATAATCGTATCACATAAAACATGCATAAAGGAAACATAACATTTCCACATTTCAATCACAAGATGTCAATACAACATATTGATATAACAAAACGTTTTCAAAACCATTTTCAATACCAAAATAAAATCAAGTTAAAACATTGTATTTATTTTTCATTAAAAAAAGTGATGGCTTGTAGAGGAAGCCTGAAACTCAAATAATGGTCACGGCGGAGGAGAAGCCGTTGTCGTCGCATATGTACGGAAAGAAAAACATTTTCTTTTTGTCGTTTAGTAAAACGCTTCATATTCAAAAGATTCCTTTTGAATAAACATAATAGTCAAAGGGGTTTATACACCGTATAAAAGAAAGTTGTGTATGAAACCAAATATGCCTCAATGAAAGGAGATTGAGACGAAGTCCTTAAAAAGATTGTTTTTAAAATAAAATAGATCTATTATGTGTATTCACTATAGGTACACATAATGAAAGTAAAAATACAAAATAAGAAATAATAATATCATGACATAATTTTAAAGTAGGAGATTAACCCAAAGAATGGAAATTGTGTTAAGAAGTTCCCTTACCTTGCGTCCTGTCCTGACTCGACCGTTATTTAACCTCCGGAATAATAAACTAGAGTTAATTACTATTCACTTATGAACCTTTTTCATGTTCATTATTCCTTTTATATCCCTTATTACCATGTTATGAACATTATGTAATTATTTAAGTTTATAACGGTCATTTTGTCGATCTTAGGTACTTGAGTCAAAAATAACATTCTTATAATTACATGTTGTTCATGTGGTGATATATCCATTATATCCAGAATTATATTCATGATATAGATATTGTATATATCATATATATCCAATATATACATGCATTTATAATATTTCATGGCGTTTAGAGGTAAGAAATGAAATGCACCGTTCATGGAGACGGTAAGCCGTACGTACGCATGAACGCTACTTCATTTCTATTTCGTATTTAATGGAATGAAATCATAATTATATAAAGGTTTAATATATTTCCAGTATAATATTATATATAATATCATTTACTCCATCCTTTATACATCTCACATATGGCATTAACGATTCACATCACTTTGAGGGGGCGGTAGTCCGCACTTCCTAAAATGAAATTATCGCGTTTACCCATAATGGAAATCATAAAGTATTCCATAAATGAGAAATACAGAAGCATAAGGAAAACATAAACATATTATATATCATATATAAATATAGTGACATCTTAATGGCCACCTTTGAAGGTGTTATATGAGTGTTGAACAATCATCGTTTCGTGAGGCAGAAATTCGCCATCCACAGAAACCGTATGTTCTTTAACCATTAGATGTAGGTGTGTATAAGTGTAGCTCAAATCCTTATTATAACAACGTCCTAGTATATTTAGGATAATGGTTTTTTTACAAAAGAAATGAATAAAAAGTGTTTAGGGGGTTGGATAAGAAAAATAAAACAAAACAACTTTAGAGAAGACATTACCATAAAATCGGGCAACTCTTTTTTATTTGAGCCAAAGGCTTCCTTGGGAAGAGTTATGCCCAAAGTGAGGCTTCTAGGAGTAAGAGGGGGAAGTTGGTAGAGTCTTTTGGCAGAGTTTGGCCGATCCAAAGGGCTTGAAATTTTGAATTAGGTGGTAGAGGTTGGGGTCTTTTATAAGTGGAGAGGAGGGGAACTCTTGGAAAGTAAAGAAAAGTCACTTTATTATAAAATGAGTTTCGGATTTTAGAGGTCCCACACTTATATAATTCGAGGATAAGGTGATAAGGGTTCTAAATCTACTCATCCAATAGGTTTTTGACATGTGTAAGCCTTAGATTTTACATTATCCTATCATTTTGTTTAAATAGTTAAATAATGAGGTCATCGCTGCATCATCATGATGTCATAAATAATTTAATTTATTTAATATATAAAAATTATAAAAAAAATACTATGATGTAGGAAATCTTTTTATCTTTCCAATGACAATTTATAGTAAAATATATGACTTGTATAACCCCATGTAAAAAATTTTTTAGTAAAACATTTCATGTTTGAGTCATTTTTTACTTTAACATTAAATAAAAGGTATTTATGTCATTTTCCATCTAAAGTGGCTCCATGGGGTCCCCAAGTTGACCCATGGAATTTCTTGGTCGGCCATGTCACATCCAATGAGGGTAGGACATGTGTCAAGCTCATCTCATATTATTAAAACATTATTTTTACCTTAAACTACACTAATTACCTCTAATCGCGATTAAGAAAAAGTTACTATTCACAAAAAAATTATTTTAATCTCATTGAACCACATATTACTTTTTAATGACAACCATGTATGTCGGATTTTTGAAATTCAAAACATAGAAGTGGTAATGTCTCATTTGAATGAAAAATCAGTTTTTTTACAACCACTTAGTGGTTTCACAATGCATCAAAAATTGAAGTTTTTCAGAATAAGGCCAAAATTTCACCCTAATCTATAATTGATATTCCGAATTCAAAAATGATGTCTATTTTAAAAAATTCCAAACATAAAAGTTTCATTAATTAATTTTATAATCAATTCCCGTTGTTACAACAAATAGCATGTTTTTAAGAAACAATTTATATCAAAAGATTGGCAATTGTTTATGTCCAATTTCAATGTTAAATTAATTCTCATGACCACCATTGGATAAAATGGTAAAAATATATTCTAATTATACTTTAAAACCACTAAATAGTATAATTTATCACAATAAATTATTTTGATTAAAAAATTTGTTTTAAGTATTTTTCACTATTCATAAAAAAATTGGATGTTCTGAGAAAGGTACAAAAAATTCAACTTAGGATAATTTCGATATTACGAATACAAAAATGAAGTCCATTTTGAAATATAAAAATTCTATAAATTTAAAAAGAGGTTATTACTATTCATAACGGCTACTTTGATTAGTTGTGGTGTGTTAGAACTTGAGGTTGCGTACAACACACGCTACTGCATTATTGAAAGAGAAGCGTATCGTGGAAGCTCGGGGTGTTACATTCTCCCATCCTTAAATAAATTGAGTCTTCGCAATTTGAAATTTTTCTTTGAAAATAAAAGGTTGAAAATAGAAATTACATTTGTGTAAAACCCACATCGGAAATAAGGTTAATAAAATTTACCCTTAATAAGAGGGAAAGGGAAATGAAAAAGTCACAACCAAATTGTGATCTCGATAAGGAGAACATTGGTGGAAATTAGAGACATATAATTGGAGGAAAAACGTAAATATTTGTAGGGAGTGATTGAGGTCATCAATCAAAAACAAGTGTCAAATTGAGGGCCTCAAAGCCTTCAATCTATGTTGATTTAAAATATCATCAGTTCAACAAGACATAAGGTATTAGGATAACACATTTTTTTTGTTTTAATATCCCTTTAATAAAGTTTAAGAATTAATTTATTCATAGAATAATATATAGGTATATATATATATATTTATTCTTGACAAGTAGAGTTTCAAACATCAACTAATTTCTACCACAAACTTATCTTTCACTCAAAAAGATAATAGAACTCAAAAATATTATATTTATCCTAATCGTACAAGGTTCAAAATATTAACACATACCATTTAGATTAGGAAAACTATTTTTTAATAACCAGGGACTTCCTATAGGCTAGTGGTAGGTCATAAAGCCCTGTCGCAATATGGTTGTGGGTTCGATTCCTGCAGCTTTGTTCGAAGCAACGGGTTATCGCCCAACCCGAAGGTTGTCCTTTTTCTAAAACTATTATAATATTCAAAAAATAATATTCAGAAATGTTTTATCTTTAAACATTACTATCCAAGGTTCAACATAATCCATTTGAACCTTTATAGTTATCCAAAATACTTCTGTCCAACTCACAGCCCAAATTTTATGAGGAAGGTAAACATAATGAAGATCCCCCTTTTTTACCGTGTAACAACATGTGAACACCTTCGTCATGTATTCTTTTAAGACACGGAAACATCCTGTATTACCATGATCCCTTATTCCTTATAAAATACTAGATATACTCTTTCTATCGAAAAATGAATAAAAATCATCAATCAGTTTCTAGGAAGTTAAGAATATCCAATATAATTTATCCAAATCAATAATGTCTTATTCCAAAATCACTGTCTCGGTATCAGAACCATATTATGGTTTATCGTTCTCTCAACCATATATTTTCCAAAAATTTAACCTACTATGGAGTAACATTTCTTGGTTCCACACAATCTCAAGTCCTTGATGAAACAGTACTGCAGTACAATCCTTATATACTCCATAATTATTATAACCAGTACATCATTGATACAACACTCAAATTACAAAATCCGTTAATAACAACATAAGAAATCTAATCATTACTCCTCATCTGTGGTAGTATCATAACTTGATTATTATCCAATAACATCATTTGGGGAACACTCTGATGATTTGGACATTGGGTTGCATAGTGTCCCCACTCCTTGCAGATGAAGCATTGTACATTTGAAACCTTTTTCTTACCCTTGCCGTCACGCACATGGTGTCCTTTTTCTCCACACTTATAACAAACTCCCATTCCTTTTAGGCAAGTACCAGGGTGATTCTTCCCACAGTTATCACATATTATAACATTCTTCTTTTCCCACGTCCCTTTTTTCCATCATTCTCTCTTCCATCCTTTTCTTCTCTTTCTTCCCTTAAAAGCCATAAGACTCAGAAAATTCTTTACATTTCTTATTAACACATGATACTATTTCTTCATATGTTGAGAAGACATGGGAGATTATTTCCAATTTTAAATGTTGGATTATTACCGTGAAAGATATGATCCTTCTTACTCTTTGAATCATACGTATTGCTGGAGTTCACTTTCCTTCCACTGGGCACCATTTCTATACAATGGCATAAACTAGGTTAGTTTATGAATTTCAATGAATAATTCCAAACTTGTAAAATACTTAATGTAAATTGAAAGGTTTATGGATATAATCCATAATCATAAAAAAAATTTCTTTGGGAAGTATATACTCAAAACCATTCATAGTGGTTTGTAAAGAAAATGAGAATTATCCTAAGCATATCCCCTAGGAGTGTCATAACCAAGAGTGTAGCAAGGCCCGTTGTCGTGCACCAGTTCCCGTTCGAGTCTATCTCAAAGAGGTGTTTTTGGGTTTTACCCCTAGGTACATCTGTGCCAGAGCCACCTCTACCTGCTCGTATCCAGACAGGGATGTATTGCTCGGAAAACTCACAAAATCTCTATAATACCAAAATTCTAGGAAGTTCTTCTATACTAATCCTCAAAGTCTATCTTTAGGCTATGTGATCTAATCAGAGTATATCTAAATCTAGCTTCCAAGGTTAGTACTATACTTCCTCTGATACCAACTGTATCGCCCCGACCACAGCTACCCAGAGTCGGTGCGTTATTGCGTAACATTGTCATGATCACAAAAGATCAGGTCTCGAAAGACCGATTAGTATAGTAGCCTTGGAAACACTAGATACATTCATAAATGTTACATTACAACATAAGGTGAAAAACTACAATAACAATGTCTCCATAGTCCACACTCATATCCTCTTCTGACTATCCTTGTAGGTCATTCATAAAATACTTCTTCACATCCTGGAAAATATTAAAACTTTGAAAGGGGTGAGCTCAGATACTCAGTAAGGATAACAATATTGCGGAAGCTTTCATAAATAAACATAAACATTTAAGGAAATGTATAACTAAAACAAAAGCCTTTTAAACATGAACATCAACATAATATGGAAAAAGTAAAATGAGAAAATGTCATTTACTTCTTCACATGGATATTCTACTGGTTGAATAATCACATGCAATATCAATAACTACTTTCATAATGATGGAATGCATAATGCCAGACTATCATAACCACGTAGCCAATGCCTCGTGCCAAGACAACAAATAAGATTTTGTCAAGGCCTCGTTCCAAGACACTAGTTTGTCTCATTAGACCTACCGATGCATCGAGGAGCTATAGCGGGCTCCACCCGTCACTTATTAAGTCCAATGCATTCCTCATATGAATAGGTTTAAACGTATCATAAACCATAACATAATCGTATCGCATAAAACATGCATAAAGGGAACATAAAATTTCCACATTTCAATCACAATATGTCAATACAACACATTGATATAATAAAAACGCTTTCAAACCCATTTTCAATACCAAAATAAAAGCAAGTTAAAACTTTGTATTTATTTTTCATTAAAAAAAGTGATGGCTTGTAGAGGAAGCCTGAAACCCAAATAATGGTCACGGCGGCGGAGAAGTCATTGTCTCCACATATGTACGGAAAGAAAAACATTCCCCTTTTTTCATTTAGTAAAACGCTTCGTATTCAAAAGATTCCTTTTGAATAAACATAAAAGTCAAAGGCGTTTATACACCGTATAAAAGAAAGTTGTGTATAAAACCAAATATGCCTCAATGAAAGGATATTGAGATGATGTCCTTAAAAAGATAATTTTTAAAATAAAATAGATCTATTATGTGTATTCACTATAGGTACACATAAAGAAAGTAAAAATACAAAATAAGACATAATAATATCATGACATAATTTGAAAGTAGTAGATTAACCCAAAGAATGGAAATTGGGTTATGAAGTTCCCTTACCTTGCGTCCTGTCCTGACTCGACCGTTCTTTAACCTCCTGAATAATAAACTAGAGTTAATTCCTATTTACTTAAGAACCTTTTTCATGTTCATTATTACTTTTATATCCCTTATTACCATGTTATGAACATTATGTAATTATTTAAGTTTATAACGGTCATTTTGTCGATCTTAGGTACTTGAGTCAAAAATAACATTCTTATAATTACAAGTTGTTCACGTGGTGATATATCCATTATATCCAAAATTATATTCATGATGTAGATATAATATATATCATATATATCCAGTATATACATGAATTTAAAATATTCCATAACGTTTAGAGGTAAGAAATGAAATGCACCGTTCATGGAGACGGTAAGCCATACGTACGCATCAACGCTACTTTCATTTCTATTTCGTATTTAATGGAATGAAATCATAATTATATAAAGGTATAATATATTTACAGTATAATATTATATATAATATAATTTACTCCATCCTTTATACATCTCACATATGGCATTAATGATTCATATCACTTTGAGGGGGCGGTAGTCCGTACTTCCTAAAATGAAATTATCGCGTTTACCCATAATGGAAATCATAATGTATTCCATAAATGAGAAATACAGAAGCATAAGGAAAACATAAATATATTATATATCATATATAAATATAGTGACATCTTAATTTCCACCTTTGAAGGTGTTATATGAGTGTTGAACAATCATCGTTTCGTGAGGCAGAAATTCGCCATCCACAGAAACCGTATGTTCTTTAACCATTAGATGTAGGTGTGTGTAAGTGTAGCTCGAATCCTTCTTATAAAAACGACCTAGTATATTTAGGATACTGGTGTTGTTACAAAATAAATGAATAAAAAGTGTTTATGGGGTTGGAAGAGAAAAATAAAACAAAACAACATTAGAGAAGACATTACCTTTAAATTGGGTAACTCTTTTTGATTTGAGCCAAAGGCTTCCTTGGGAAGAGTTCTGCCCAAAGTGAGGCTTCTAGGAGTAATAGGGGGATGTTGGGAGAGTATTTGGGCAGAGGCTAGCCGAGCCAAATGGTTTGAAAGTGTGAATGAGGTGGTAGAGGTGGGGGCCTTTTATAAGTGGAGAGGAGGGGCACTCTTGGAGAGTAAAGAAATGTCACTTTATTATAAAATGAGTTTCGGATTTTAGAGGTCCCACACTTATATAATTCTAGTCTCAGCTGATAAGGGTTCGAAATATTCTCATCCAATAGGTTTTTGACAAGTGTAAGCCTTATATTTTACATTATCCTTTCATTTTATTTAAATCGTTAAATAATAAGGTCATCGATGCATCCTCATGATGTCATAAATAATTTAATTTATTTAATGTCTAAAAATTATAAAACAAATACAATGATGTAGGAAATCTTTTTATCTTTCCAATGACTATTTATAGTAAAAAATATGACTTGTATAACCCCATGTAAAAATTGTTTTAGTAAAACATTTCATGTTTGTGTCATTTTTTACTTTAACATTAAATAAAAGGTATTTAAGTCATTTTCCAAATAAAGTGGCTTCATGGGGTCCCCATTTTGACCCATGGATTGTCTTGGTCGTCCATGGAACATACAATTAGGGTAGGACATGTGTCAAGCTCATCTCATATTATTAAAACATTATTTTTACCTTAAACCACACTAATTACCTCTCATCACGATTAAGAAAAAGTTACTATTCACCAAAAAATTATTTTAATCTAATTGAACCACATTTTACTTCTTAATGACAGCCATGTATGTAGGATTTTTGAAATTCAAAACACAGAAGTGGTAATGTCTCATTTGAATGAAAAATCAGTTTTTTAACAACCACTTAGTGGTTTCACTATTCATCAAAAATTGAAGTTTTTCAGAATAAGGCCAAAATTTCACCCTAAGCTATAATTGATATTCCGAATTCAAAAATGATGCCTATTTTAAAAAATTCCAAACATACAAGTTTCATTAATTAATTTTATAATCAATTCTCACTGTTACAACAAATAGTGTGTTTTTAAGAAACAATTTATATCAAAAGATTGGCAATTGTTTATGTCCAATTTCAATGTTAAATTAATTCTAATGACCACCATTGGATAAAATGGTAAAAACAAATTCTAATTATAATTTAAAACCACTAAATATTATAAATTATCACAATAAATTATTTTGATTAAAAAAGTTGTTTTAAGTATTTTTCACTATTCATAAAAAAATTGGATGTTCTGAGAAAGTTACAAAAAATTCAACTTAGGATAATTTCGATATTGCGAATACAAAAATGAAGACTATTTTGAAATATAAAATTTCTATAATTTTAAAAAGTGGTTATTACTATTCATAATGGCTACTTTGATTAGTTGCGGTGTGTTAGAACTCGAGGTTGCGTACAACACATGCTACTGCATTATTGAAAGAGAAGCGTATCGTGGAAGATCGGGGTGTTACAAAAAACAAGGCATGTTTTATTCAATGAAACAATGAAATGATTACATTTCATCAAGGCCTAAAAAAACCTTACTTCCCTAGGATACCTATTAAGAGACCTATCAAAATTATAGAGAGACCACCAAATAAAACAAAAAGACCAAGAAAATAGTGTGTGTCCTTCGTATCCATCATGATGAACAACAGTATAGCCAGAACCACAAAGACCATGTTATGCATCATAGGAATGGTGAGGACTATCTTCGCCAAGATGTTTTAAAGTTGTAGCACCATCATAATTTTATATAAGGCCCTAAATCTAATTTGTTTGTTGCCTCCTTTAGGTGACTGTTGAATCTATAAAGGATATAAGACCTTATATCCAATGGGTATTCTAGTAATTTCATTTTAAGTATTTAAGTATATTAATATTTCCTTGTGTTTTTATTATGCATTAAACTAATATCATTTATACATGTTTTTAATTAACACTTCTTTTGTTTTGAAAGGATAATGTAATAAATGTTTAAAATGTATTTGAAATCACAACCCTTGTCTTTTAATGAAAATACTAAGAGAAGTAAAATATTGTTACTCCTTGGTTATTGGTACAATGAAATATATTTTTGAGTTGAAATCATACCTTAGGAAAATTAAATTGATGACTATAGTTGTTTTTAGTATTTTATCGATACATATTGAACTAGGTATTTATGTATTTCAAATGTTTTAAAAAGTTACCTTTAGATGTTTTCATCATTGGATGAATAAAAAAGGTTTTAATTAAAAACATGTTTCATATTTTAAATATAATACTAGTATGTGATTTACTTTAAGGCAAATGAACACTATTTTAGATTTTGATCTTTGGTGTTTTAAAACATAGTTGTTTAGAAAACTAAGGTAAATAATAGTATTGAAGGTTTTGAATAACATTAAGAAAAAATTTATGTTAATTGTTTTTTTAAAATATTTATATTGTGTCATTATATTTTATAAAATTGAACTATTAAATTAATTAAAAAATTGTTCCCTTTGTCTATCCCTCTAGCTGGGCCGATGGAGGATGCTCGTGCTACTTCAGGAGTTGTCAGTCGAGCCTAGACCCTTCAGCCTCAACACAAGGCAGCCACGAGTGTGTGAACGTGCCTACAAGCACGCATGGAGGAACCAAGGAGCACGCCACTATCCAGGGAAACACATTGACATGGGTGGAGGGAGAGCGCGCTCGTAAAGACCTGGTACGTGGTGGTATCGGGGAGGGGGAGGGGGATTTATGAGCGCTAGGCGGGAGCCCCATGAATATAAAGGAGCCACAAAACATATCCCGTTTTGTTGTGGGACAAGATTTTTTTGTTAATCACAATTCAGATAGTCCGATCGAGCTGGGTAAAATCTCGGTCGTCCGTTCCCCCAGACCTTCGAATATCCATCACTGCGGTTTCCTATAAATTTTTCCTAAACTTCCCGATCAAACTGAGTTATAATCTTAGCCACACATCTCATTTTAAAACCCACTTCTCACAGAAATTGTCTGATCAAATCATCATTTTAATCTTAGATGTTCATCTATTTATAAAACTTTGAATTTTTCTTAGACATTCGATCATGTCTCGGTGGATCAGAGCCAACTATTATTTTTCATAACTTACCTCTATGGCCTTCATCTTCCTTCCACCTCACGCCACAACAGTTTCTATCACTGCACACTTTCCCTTCAGTTTTTCCACACCTGTGAAACCCAGGGTCCCGCTTATCTGTTTATATTTTCACAAGACCGACACACATGGTCTTATTTTAATCTAAGGTGCCTTGGTTTTCCCGGAAATTTTTCTTTATTATATATTATATACAGTTTATATATAACCATTTTTGCATCAAGAACCATATGGGTTTTATCATTCTAGCACCTCCATCAACCTCCATCCTTCTTCTTCTTCTTCTTCAGACCAGATATGAGTCTATGTGTGTCCTTGCATTGTTTTTATTTATTGATTCTGTATATATATATATATTATTATATATATACACATGATTTTCGTTAAATCCTATATATTTTCTTGGATGAACTTATAAAAACAAATTCTAGATGAAAAGAATGTGTTATTTTCCTGCAAATCACGATAGAGTTTTATGTTTTTACATAAAATTTATTTCACTATATATATAAACATATTTATATACTTTTTCATAGTAAAACCATATCGGTTTCTTTATTTAAAGAAAGAATAACTTCTACTCTAATGAAGTTCATAATGAATGTGAACCATGCTAGGTTTAGTGTTGTTTAATGTTGATGTAGTCAAAAATATGATTGAATTATAATATATATATATATATATATTGATCCTAAATCTAATTTAGGTTTTCCAGTGGTTTATAAGGATGAATAATAAATGTTTTTAAAGTATGAAAGGATTACAAGAATCAATGTAAAATTTGTTTTAGAAATACAATTCTTTATATACACTTTTTGTGGAAATGGATTACACAACATGCAATCCTAAATAAATTTTGGGTTTTCCAAATATTAATTTATTAGATTATTTTTGGGCATAGAGTATTTATGGAGAATGTTTGCGTAATAATTTTGGGGTTTTCTACACCTATTTATAGATATATAGTGACAAAAATGAATTTTTTTTGCAGAAAAAAATTACTCAACCTAATTTAAAAGAGAATTATTTTTATGTTAAGAAATGGGGTGTATTCCTACCAAAAAATTTTATTTAATGAGTCTTATGATTATGAAAAATGTCTGTGTATGAATATAAACATATGTTTGACACAGTTATTTTCGAAAGTTTTAATTGGTATTGGTTATGTCGGTAAGTTGTGTGGTTGATTTCATGATTTTAAATTTATATCTTTGGGTATAAATTGTTGGGAGTACCCTTGTGGTATGTTTATATGTAAACATGCACGTAATTGGTGTTTAGACAACTATGCATTTAATACCACACATGAAATATATTTTTTACCTTTAAATGGATTATGCATTCAATCCATGATGAATTTTCATTATGTACTTTGGAATATAATATTTTTTCTTTCATAATAAGGATTTTTGAATTTTAGGGTTATCATTTTATGTTAAAAAACTGAAATAATCATTTATTTAATATTCATTGGTTATCATCACATGTGTTATAGTATGTCTGCAAGTCTTTGGTTACTTTTTTATACCCATACATTTGTTCGTGTTGAGAATTAATGCATGACTCAATATATATATATAATTTCAAAAAGATAAAATTTAACTATTATTATCATTTATGAATTAAGAAACTAAATATTCAATGTTGTATGGGATAAATTGAATAATTTTAATTGAAAAATAAATTAGTCAATGTTTTATGAGATTCTTTGAATATATGACCTTACTGAACATTATAGGGATGTATTGAACTCAGTATATACAGGTTGGGGGCCGGTTAATGAAGGGCCTACGGGTTGGGGACTAGTTAATGGAAGCTATATGGGTTGGGAACTGGTAAATGAAAGCACCACGATGCATCGGTAGTTCACATGAGACAAAATAGGTCATGGTACGAGGACTTGACATAATCCCACATTATACATTCCCTCCTTCTGTTTATAATATTTAATTAACCAAGTGTGTATTAAAATGGAGAATATGCTTGGTTAAGAGAATATACTTATGAGTGTCAGAAGAAATAAATGCACATGGCATAATGTTTATTTAGGACTCAGAAATTTATCTACCAATTTATGATTTACATTTAGTAAGTAATGAAATTAATGTTATCATTTTATGTGAAACTCTGATCATGTATTTCTTTCATTTGTAAATTATGTACTTTGAATTTTTCAGGTCACAAGTAGTATCATTAAAATAACTCTTGATTTATATGCAGCACACCATATATGTTTTATACGCAAGATTATTATTGGAACATGTTTAATTAAAGCCCTATTAATGTTCGTTAAATTGTTCTCTGGTAATTCATGGAAAACTATAAAGTTATGATTCATGTATTTCCATTTTCTTTAAGAAATTTTTTTATGAATGTTTTTAATAGTTATGATTTTAATTGTTTTTAATTGAAATATTACTTTCTTTTAAAACCCCTATAATGGGAATTTGTATTCTCAACGTATGTTAAATTTAAATTTTATAGGTTCAGTAGATTTGAGTTACACTAATTGGGGGAAGCTTTTTGGATCTCTTTTCACATTTAATTTTGAAGGATTTTAATATTTTTATCTATATTTCATGAACCTAAACTGAGGATATCCTCTATGGTGGAACATGATAGGTAATTATTCAGAGTTTCCATTATAAAAAAATAACACACTATGTTTTATTAAAAGCGAACTGGCTCCGGGGTAGTCTGGAGCCAGGGTGTGACAACTACACACTCTATATCTTATACCCTTCTTCCTATTAAGTATACTAGAAGTGATATTATTTTGTAACACTAGATATTTACATTCTATAACTTCTATATATAAAATGTTTCAGTATATTTTGTATCAGATCGGTATCGTGAACTAATAATTTTTTACTTTTAAATCATATTATTATACCCAAAATTTTCATTTGAGAGAATAAACCATATTGGAGCTATTCCTTATTGAAAAAAAATAGGGGATCGCATGATTCAACATTAAAAAATATTATGCTTCCTGAAAAATATCAAACAATTCCTTCATGTAACTACGATAGCCAGCATATGCCTTCTCCTTTTGGAGGTACTAAATTTAGCATGTTGTTCTATAATCATGAACTTATCTGATTTACATGGATATTTTCTTCTCAGAATACTGTTTGTGAGAAATCTTTTTATAGTAATAGGACACACAAGGGATCAACTAAAGTCAATTTTTCCTAGAGGAATAAATGAGAGATCTTCAATATTTTAGCAGCAAATATTGGCCTTAGGAGATATCATTTTATAAGAGTGTTTCACCACCTATTGCTTCTGTATTCAGTATCTTAAATATTGAGTCTCATTTCACATCATAAATAATTCAAAATACAAAAAAATATGAAGTTTAATGGATCAATACCAATATTATAGAATAAATCTCTATTTCCAAACATCATATAGGTTTCCATATCATGATACTGAAAATCATGGAATCTTTATATGGCTATATTTTCCCATTACAATGAAATAATCACATGCATATATAAATATCACATAAATCTCCTTAGCCAAACTCATTATGTATCCAGATATGTTAATGGTCCTTAAAAATCTACTTGGATCCCAAAATATCATAAACATAAATTATGACATGAAGATCATGGAACCCATGTATGATGACTATAATCAAATTTATGTCAATATCACATTATAATATCTAGATTAACATGATCCATGGTGGTTGAGGATGTTGGTTTTATCTAGTTATTCTATAGATAATGTGTAAATTTGGAATATCCAATAGAATAAGGGTTTATCTATGTAAAGGTAACTTCATAGACGTGAGAGGGTAAGTAGATATTCCATTACCTGTGTAATAGTAATATGTTTTGTGCACGGTGATGAAGATTAAATGGCCTTGATTGATTTGATCAAGTAGTTTATGTTATATACACGTATTTTTTAGTTAGTTAATAGTACCATGATTCTGTGATCCCTCGATGATCTTCATTTTGGATGGTCTATACATTATTAGCATCTCCATGTCATAATGCTTACAAACTAACATTGGGGTTTGACACTTGGATCACATATCAAACATGCCCTTAATCAGGCACATGCCCTACCATTTCAAAATCCACCTGGGCACTTCCATATGTTCTCCTCACATATCGTACACATACATGTATATACAGCTACATGTTCTATGCATGCCAGATCACGAACATTCCTCCTTATTGGTAGGCCTATATGGATCTCCCACGTGGTTGAGCATGATCCTAAATGTTTTGTATTGAGATGGCCTTATAGGTTGTCTATGGATGGTTTTTGTGGTTAAACCATATACAATGTATATATTATAATTAAAATAAATAAAATGTCTATCAAACTAAAAGTCCTCCAATTCATCATGTAATTAATTTGAATTTTTTACTAACATTAAATTTTACTCCATATTCAATTCATATAAAAATAAATTATATTTTCATTGTATTCTATCAATAAATCATGAAAATAAATATTTCCATGGTCGTCTTCAAGAGAATTTTTTTTAAAAAACTCATTAACACATTCCTTTGAAATTAATAATAGTTTAATAATTAAATGATTCATTTAGTAAAGATTTATCATATAAATCCAATTATAACTTCTATAATTTTCATCCTAAAAATTTTATAAATAATCCTTTTTCTACACGTGGATCGAACACCAAATCTCTTTAAACAAACTATTTTATTGTAATGAATATATTAGTCCAATAATATTAATTCAAAGAAACTAATATTAATCTTATAATTCCATTTTACCTACTAATTAGGACATGTAACTTCAAAATACACGATTTAAGGCTTCATAACATTTTCAAGAATATTTCACTAGTTAGGTAACATTTTCTTCATAATAATTAGGTTATCCAAGCCAAGTTATAAGTACTTCTACTATATTATGATTCTTGATCATCATTTAAATAAAATAATCGTTGTATAATGAAAAACGTTCAATACAAAAAATGTGAGATAAACATATAATGGTCCATTCCCATCATAAACGATGTCTAATGAATTCTACATACGTAAAATGGTGATTAATAAATAAAATATAGAATTATTATAAATATCTATATTTAAGGACTATAATAAAAAATATCAAAAATTTTAATCATTAAAAAATAAAAAATTATGACTATAGTTCATCAAAAGATTTATCCGAAAAAAATCATAAAATTTATCAAAGGATGTTGACATAAATAAAAATACTTATAAAATATCACACAAATATTTATTGAGGGAAATAACTATTTAATTTTTAAATAACTTATTTAAAATTTAAAAATATCTATAATATTAATAAAAATATTTTCATTTATAATATCTATAGAAATATTTAAACGAGTCTTCTAATCAAAGAATATTGTGAGTGAGGAGAATATCAATTTATTCTATAAGTTTTAAATCAAATATTCTATTAAATTATCATTAAAAAGATACTCATTTGAAAAATGAAAAGAAAATTCTTTTTAAGACATTATATATATATTTATACATGGAAAAATTAATTTAATAAATCATTGGATAAAAAAATATTCTTCAAAACAACGTGATGAAAAAAGGGACATGGCAGAATAAACTCTTGAACATATAAAAAAATAATATTTTACATAGAAACATTTACTTGAAATTATGAATACATAGAGAGAGGGAAATGAAAATAAAACATTTAATTTAAATAAATAACTAGTGGATATGAAAATAGATGTGGTTTATGATTAAAATAACATATAATTCTCTCAACATTAACATAAATATAATCAATTCCAAATATGAATGACATTGTGAAATAAACCCTTATCACTTTTGTAACTATTGATTTAAAACCCTATGATATAAATTAAAAAAATGGACATTTAAATTAAATTAATTTAAAGAGATTCATTATATTAAATATAAATGGGATAATTTAAACCCAAAAAAAGGAATCATGTGGTGAATATGTCTTATAGAAAGAAAATATAAATGAGAAAACCCTAACAATATCATAAAATTTATGTGATAATTAATAAATGATGTCATTTTTGTAAGAAATTTAAATAAAAATAAGAAAAAATTTGAAATAACTATAATATTATTTCTTTAAACACATAATATTGTAATGACATATACAGTAAACAAGTAACATAACCTAATAAAAATAAATTGGGTTGGGAAAGCCATTACATTAGCATTGACATTCTATAAAAGATATTTTATCCTCATATATATTAAATTTAAATATATTATACTTATTTAATAGAATAATATTTATAATTACAATATCATACATTTTTTTTCTTATAAAATCTCATCATTCATTCAAAATCAATATTTCATTATCATTTTTATTTTAGATGTTAATGCTTCATTTTTCATGTATGGTTTGATTTAGATATTTTGGTCATTGCATCCTAATCATGTTTCATCATCTATATAATGTTAATAATTATAAAAATATTATGTATATTAATTATATAAATATATAAAATAATCTATGAAATAAAAACTAGGAATTTCAATCGTATTATTTCATGTAGGTGTTATTCCACACATACAAATGAGATACATTATTTTTTTAATGGTTTTAAGGGTAAGAAGGTAAATAATATATTATATTTCAAGAAAAATAACTATGAAATATTTGAAATATATATTTATAGTTCTAACTTTATAGTGGTCCATGTAATATGGTCATTAAAACCAACTTACACCACTATGTGGTGACGATAAGACATACTTTTGCACGAGCGATAATCTCATGTTCCAAAAGATGGAAAGGAGAATGAAAATGGTTATAACACAATATGAATAACATATAAGTATATTTATGAAATTGGTTTAATTATTTTAGGGTAGATACAATATATCTTTTAATTTTTAATTTTAATCCTTATATTTTAGTTTAACCCCCTTTATAACCCTTTTTAACATTTAATTGTAATAAAATTATTTCAATTGAAAAAACTGGCTCAAAAATGGAAAATGAATAATTTATTTGACCAATTAGAGTAGTAATTTTCTTATTTATATTATTTGTAATATTTTTAAATCATTTAATTATATATATTTTATCCTAAAATAACATTAAAATCATTTTAGACTATTCATTTAACATGACTTGAAATACCTAATGGAAAAATTGGAATTTTATTATAAATAAATTTACCATCATATTTACATTATAATTAACTATAAAATAATTGTAATAATAAAATTCATCTATATATTATTAATATTATTGTTTTTAAATCATTTATTTTATTTTTCTACATCTTACAAAACAATTGTATCATTAATTTCTTAGAATTTATAGTAATTATATTGTCACTAAAAAAACCAAGATAATTAAAATAATTTAATTATGTCTAAAATAAAATTTTATATTCATTCATAAAATGTTTTTATCAATATAAAAATATATATTAGAAAATAAAATCAAAATAGGGACATATTTTATTTAACATTTTCTTAAAATAATAAAATTTTTATAATAAGTATTATATATAAATAAACTAACATATATTTATATATTGTATGGATTTATTGCAAAACCAATCATACAAAAATATAAATTAATGTTTTATGGATATTTTATGGCCTTATCTCATAGTTTTAACCATTATTTTCTGATTTTAGCTACTCTGATGTGATAAATATTCACTATGTTTATGATTAAATTTTTTAAAAAAATATATGGTACCTATTTATAAAATTTGAACCTCATTATTCTAAATATAAAATTTAATTTTCCAATATTCAATTTTCAATACTGATATAAATATGTAAAATCCAGTGTTTTTTTAGATAATGTAATCATTAAGTGTAAAAATTAATGAATACAAAAATATAATATAATATTGATTAATATTGAATTATTTATAATATAATTAATAAAATGGATATTTTTTTTATTTTAAACCAAATATCAAACATTATGGGTCTTTTAAAACACTTTATTTAATGAAAAGAAATTACAATTTTATAAAAATTGGTATATTTCTCATTCACAAAACAATTATTCATTTAAAAAAATATTCAAAAAAATAACCAAAGAATATTAGGAAATATAGATTTCAAAAATTATTTGCTTTTTTTGGAGTAAAATTACTAGATTTGGTATTAATAAATTTTAATGTCTGCACACAAAAAAACCATTTTGGAAGTAAATGTATTTTTAATCATTAATGGTCTTTACTAAGAATTGAGTACCTATTTATTATCATTAATAAATTAATTTTCATTATATAAAAAATTTATATGAATTTTTAATAATTTAATTATTCTTATTCATTAAACTAATGTAATAGAATAGTTATAATACTAACATTTAAATAATAATGTTTTTATAGTATATCACATTTCTCATAAATAAAGGTGTTGTTTTTTAAACATGATATCAAGTCAGTTTTTCATTTAAACTAAAATTTCCTCGTTTCACATTCTATTCCTATAAATAAATTTCTTCCTTCATTTTTTTATGTCAGTAATAAGAGGATCAATATCTAATTTTTTTATTGAGAATCCTTATCGTACAATAGAATTATAAAACATACTTTGAAAAAGGGAAGTGATAAAGAAACATGTTACCTAAAATAACACATAATTAGATACATAGATAAGGATAACATAATATATAATGAATTGAACATAAACATAACTTAATCTTGATTATTAGTAAATAAATCACTTTCTTTTACTTTGAGGATCATTTTAGGTTTAGTTTTTAGAGAATTCTATCATAACTCATACATTACAAAACCATATAATACAAAGTGGAAACTTCCAATTAATATCGATCTTTTCATTAATATAATTTTTTTAGAGAATAATGATTTCAGTTCATGGAAAATCTTCATGACATTTAACTTGACTTCTTCCATTTATTTACATATCCTTAAAAACTATTATTTTTTTAGTAATGTTGGATGAGGACCAAAATACCAATAAGGGACATTTAAATAATGAAAACCATTAGAATAGTGAAAATAAGGAAACACAAATAACATTTAAATTTACCATAAATATTTCTTAGTGTATGAAATAAAACATTTTTATAGAAAAATCACACAAAAATATTTCTCAAATGATGTATTTAAAACCCATTGAAATAAATTAAAACTCATTTTGGTGACATAGGGAAACATATTCATAAAACTCTTTCAGAGCCATTATATTTAGAATTACTACATGGATGAATTCCATTATAATCATTACCAAATGTATTAAAAATATATAATGGGGCTCAGCCATCAAATAAGATATATTAGGATCACCCATTTTTTAAGACCTATAATAGAGATCAAACATTTTTATATTCTATTTTTGGATCAATTATAAGCTATAATGGGGCTCAACCATTCATATAAGTTATATCCGGATCAAAAGTTTTATATAATTATAAAATAACATACCTTGAATAAAAAAAATTATTCTTGAAATTTTTTACCATAAAAAATTTGAATAAATATTTTAAACTAGTAAGAAAATAACTTTTGGATATAAAAAACCTTTTCTATTGAAAACTTATTTAAAAATTAAAATACCAGTTTGTTTTGAAAAAAAATTTCAATACCAAAAATACCCATAAATTGAAAATGATGTTTCCCATTTAAAAATAAATGAAATATTCCAAAGGAATATAGAAATAAAATAATTTCCACAACGGTGTTAAAAATTCATTGTCACCATAAACATTAAAATAGAACATTCCATTTATCCTTTTAAAAAAAAATTCTATATAAAAAACGTAAAAAGAATCCTTTTTGAAAACCCTAAAAATAAATTAAATGGGATATAAAATAAAAATTATATAATTTTCATTTTAAATATAAAAAAATTAATAAATTCATTAGATAAACATTGACATGGAAGAGAAATAGTTGGAAGGAAAATGTTAAAAGGGGATTTTTTTTAAGAAAATACCATTGTCACCTTAGAGATATTTGAATCAAAATTCCCATGAAAAATTAATATTAAAAAACAATAAAGTACATTATAATAGATATATAAATTATATAAAATGTCAAAGTGGAGGTATATACACCTCATATAATAATATAGGTTTATAACATCGAAATACGCCTCAACAAAAGGAAATTGAAACAAAGTCTCTTACCTTGAGTATAAATGGTCACATGTGTCATTATCTTCTTGAATATTAAACATATGTTATTTATTTTCATGATTGAGAATATTATTTAATTTTATTGTTACTTTTATATCATTTATTACTATGTTATATACAATTAATTAACAAATTAAGACCATGTCTCATGTTTTGACCATATTAGATTTATGTGTCAAAATAAACTTTTGTAGGTTGAATATTGTAAAAGTTGTAATTATGTAAAAATATATATAATAATAATCCTGAAATGTTTTTACTTAAATTATACTTTTTTAATAATCAAAAAATATGGTTTTGTGAAATTAATTATGTTACAATCATGGTGATAGTTGGTCATATGTATGCACAAGTAACATTTACATTTTCAATGATCATTATGTAATAAAGTTATATATTGTTTTCTCATTAAATAATTATAATAATATAATAAATGACACATTATATCTTTTAATATACTTATATACATCACTCATATGTTGTTGTGATGAAAAGAGAGTCACATCGCTTTGTGAAGGGGGTTGTCTACACGTACACGAATGACATTATAACTTTTTTTAGTGAGTGAAAATGTAAGCAATAAAATGATATGTTATATTGTAATAATGATAAACATTTTATTTCTAAAATAATTATATCATTTATATCACAAATATTTATTTTCTTTACCCATATTACCCTCCATGTAAAGAGTTAGTGAAAAATGAATCACATCACTTCATTAGGCTGTAGTCTTCCATACACACGAGCGATGTTATCATTTCCCCTACAGACAGGAAAATGAAAAGGTATATATGATATAATTACTATAGATATATAATTATGTTATAAATATAATATATATTTTTTATATCCATCATCATGATCAACCATTATAGGTTGTAGTGGAAAAAATTAATTACATCCGTTTGCGAGGTTGTAGTCGGCTGTACACATGAATGATAGATTAATAACCCATTTTATGGAAGTGGATATGATTGTAGAACATTAAATTATTATAATAAAATCCAATTATATGGAATATACTGATTATATATTATCATAATGGGTTATAAATAATTTATGTATGTATAGAAAGAAACAAAACAAAAATGATCATTGAAGAATGTTCCCACTTCTTCGGGTATCCTTGTCAGGTTTCCCCAAAATCATTCCAAGGTTGTGTTTATTAAAAAAACATTCCTCTTCGATTAGAGGAATATTTTTTAGAATTAATTTTGGAAGGTATTGAACAATAAATAATGGTTTTAAGGTATGAATAAGATATTATAGGGGTGTCCTTTAATGAGTAAGGTGCGTGACACACTTGTAATTTCTTGAAACGATTATACCGTACCCATGTTGTTATCATGAAAAAAACAAGAAAATGGAAAATTATTTATCAAATAATATATAAGGTCTAAATATGTTCAAAAAAATAGAATTTTTATATGTTTATAGGTCATTTTTAACTCCTGGCTTCTTTGTTTAACCCCTGGTAAATGCATTTTTAACTTTAATCATGATAATTAATTTACACTATTTTAACGATTAATTATGGTATATAAAGTAAGTTGAAATTATTATAAATTATATTCTATTCTGATTTCAAATATGTAATTTTTCTATAAAAATACAATTCATTGAAGTGATAAAATATACTTTTAAAATATTCCTATAAAAGTGATGAGGAAGAGGGATTTTAAAGTGAATATGTTAAAAAGATTACAATGTTTTTATATCAAAAGTCAACATGGAAAAGATTATACGGAACAAAATTGTATTAACTGGTATAAATATGAAATAATTTTACTTCAATATAAATTCCAAATACAATTTATCATCATAAATAATGTGTAAAAATTAGTAGTTTTCAGATAAAATTCATTATTTTTCACTATTTATCAAGAAATGAATTGCTTTTATAAAATACCAAATAATTCCCACAGTATAATTATGATATTACAATTTAAAAAATTAATTTTATTTTTTAAAATAATTTTTCTGAATGTTTTAATAATTAATTTTAAACTGTGTGCGCAAAGCGAGACTAAACTGCCTAAATTTTTTTTCAAATTTGTTTTTCATTAAAATGGATATAATTTTATCTTTAATTAATAGATATAAATTTATTTATATGTAAAACATAAACTTTTAAAAATTTATTTATTATTATTCATAACCACCAATTTAATATAGAGGTTATAATGGTAATGTTTACATTATTATATTTTTATAGTATTTTGTGTTCCAAGCATGCGTAGTGTTTTATACATTGAAAGCTATAAAAAAGATTATCAATATTTTAAAATAAATATATCATAAATAATAGGGGTATTATATTATTTAATAATATTAGTTTTATGTGTCATTTATTCTATCAAACATATATTTTTTTCTTTTAAATTCTCATGATGTTATATCCTCCCCTATTTAAAAAATTCCATCCGGCTAATTTGAGGATTATCTCAGTGTTCAATGGATGGGAATTTGAAAATAAATTTGTTATAAAGACACATTATAAAAAGGGTTAATAAAAATCATCTTAATAACATAGAAAGGGAATACAATGGTCACATGTAATGACATATATCTTGTTTTCTAAGCAGGATAACATTGGTGGTAAGTGGAGATATGCACATGGAAGAAAAGAATAGATAATTATAGGGAGTGATTGAGGTCATTTATTAGATTAAATTGAACAATAAATGTAATTTTAAGGTACTCAAAACCATAAATATATGATGATTTAAAATTCCATATGATTCATCAGATATTAATGTAGCAGGATAACATTTTTGTTTAAAGATCTTATTCCTAATGTTATGGAATTATTTTACTAGTCAAGAACATAAGGAAATATTGTTTCTGCATATGGTTCTATTAAATAAGAATAATTTCATTTTTTTTTCTTCAATAAATATCCAATTCATCCATTACTCAAAAATGAATGTCCAAAATATTTATTTATGGAATAAGCACTAAAACAAACTTTTAACAAATTTTAATATCCATAAAATAGTTAAAAGTCATAACATATGTATATAACTATTTTCAAAAACCATAATGGTTAGAACAAGTTATTAAATATAATAATTTTTTCAAACCTCAAAGGTCGAACCACTAGTTCATTATTAATATTTGATTTTCAAAATTTTTAATAGAAAACTATGTCATATTAACTAGGAAATCAAGAAATCCAGGAGTAGGTGTTAAACCACCACCATCATCTGGTTTGGTGCTTATGTCCTGGATCCTTGACATATATAATATATTTTATCCTATCATGTGAGTTGTAATTTTTCTAAAAAATGTTAAAATTATATTTATAATGTTTCAAAATAATATAATCTATATCATGGAAATAAAATTAATAATTTAATTTACATTTTTACCAAGGTTTTCAATACATCCCATTTTTTCACAAAGTATGTTAATATTATTTAAATTGTTTTAAAATGTCATCAATGATCATATTATCCCTAAAGGTTATCAATAATTTCAAACTTATGTCCATAAAATGTAATGGAACTATTCCTCAAATAAAATATTTACTAAAAAAATATTATTTAGATATTTTTAAGAACTCCATAAATATCTCCAAATGTATTTACATAATACACAACATTAAAAGAGGGATGCCTAAGACATAGAGATTATGATCAACATACTAAAAATACCAAGATCTACGTAGATATAACCACTTCCCCAAATGGCCCAAAATCAATTGATGAAGTAGAAAATGATTTTCCAACCCATTTTTCTTCTGATCTTGATGATTTACACCCTGAGTATGTAACTTCATACACATGTTATCATGATCCCCTTCTTGTTTTGAATAAAACAGATCAATATTAATTTTTCTATATGTTATCTCAGTCTTGGATTGTTCAGGACAATTTTCTTTTCATTTATGAAACATGTGACCAAACATAAAACACCTGTAACACATTCTAGATTCAAAAAAAATTTAACTAAAATGTATTTTACCACACTTTAATTTTTGGGGGGATTTTATACAAGATTATTTGATGGTTTCATCTCCATTTCCTAATACTTAGACTATTTCTTACCCTTTTCATCTCATGACACATAATTTTTGGAAAAGTCTATCTCAAATATCTCAGCATATAGAAGAAATTT
The DNA here is from genome assembly GCA_963277665.1 of Viscum album. Lineage (NCBI taxonomy): Eukaryota > Viridiplantae > Streptophyta > Magnoliopsida > Santalales > Viscaceae > Viscum > Viscum album. The sequence goes on along the minus strand of OY728156.1, from coordinate 1,198,768,450 downwards.
ATCATAAATTTAAAATTCTTATGATGAAAAAGCTCTTCATTATCTTTGGTTTTAATTCTCATTAAAATATATTAATTGTAATATTAATATTGAATAGACCCATGTTTTAATGTGTTTTGATTTTTTGTGAGGAAATTTGATTTTTTTGAGTGCTCGTGGGGAGTAAAATGGTAATTTACCATATCATATAGTCTTGAATAATTTTTCATACCACCTCATTAGTCCCAGATTATAGAATTTACCCTCAGACAAGAGTTTGGTGAAATTATGAGATGTTTAGGTTTTGGTGAAATATTTAATTTTTAATAAATTAAATATTAAATTATTTATGTGGGTTTGGTTGGTGATATATTTTGAATGGAGTTTTATATTCAGATTTTGACTCCATAGTTGTGTCTAGAGTGGTGGTTTTTTCTTATGTGAGGTATAAACATGCTTTGGGTTTTTGGAATTCAGATGACTATGAACTGGGTTATTAATTAATTAATTTAATGAAATAAAATAATTTAAACATCCCTATTTGGGGTTTCTATGCACAACATGAGGGGAGATTCTCCTTTAGGTGTGATGTCTGGATTGAGAGGGGAGGAGGTGCCTTCAGACATCATCCATGGAATAGATCGAGACAGGATCGACGTGTAGTGGCTTTTTGGTGTCTATTTATACCCAAATCCTCGGAGTTCATGTCATAAGGTAGGCCATTTTTTTAGTTTTATTCCTTGATCCCTAGATATTTGTTGTTTTCAATGTTTTAGAGATTTATTTTAAGTTCTAATGACCCCATGGGGGATGATATATTCTTATTTAAGGGAAAAAGATGGTTTTATAAGGTTTATAGAGGTTTTCAATTTAGAAAACCTGACTACACAACGTGAGGTTTTAATAACACACACCATGTGTTGTTCATATTCAGGGAGGAAGAGAAGATGTAAAATATATGACATGTAGTATAGAGGACAATCCGTGTAGTGTCACTCGAGGTGTGGCCGAGTACATTTCCAGATTACCTGTATAATGGGAATTTATCTATCTAGGTTACACAACTAGACCACATGTGGGTGACATGTTGTGTGTGAGTACACAACCACATAGAGACACATGACCAGGCTATGTGAGGTACATTGGTATTTTACCCATATAGGGTATACACCATGTACATGAATTACACTCCACGTAGCAGGATTTTGCATGCTATGTATGTCTAGAACAAACACCCATGTGTGGCTTTGGTATCACATGACATGTGATCGAGCATACAAGTCATGTGATTCACTTTTTGTTACCCATTATGGGGTTTTAGGTAGTTTTTTCCTCAGAGATGTAATTGGCCTTGTGAGTAGTCCATTCTGATAATTTTTCCACATAGGTTGAAATTGTGGGATGATTTCAACATATATAAGTCATATATATATGGTGTTTTGGAAATATTTATTTTAGTGGGAGGATATACTCAAGGTTTGGATTCAGAATCCTCCATCAGGTTGGGTTGTGAGCTATGAGGCACAGGAGAGGGTGGTGAGCTTAGTGTTTGTCCTAGCCTGAGTGTGGCCAGTCATATTGATTGAGGTTCCCTAGATGAATCCTAGAAGGTGGAATTGATTAGTATGTATAGGTAGATATTGGGTTTTCCATGAATATTTGGATCATTTTCTCCAGGTTAGATAGGATGAGGTTTAGAACCTATGTTGGATTGTCTATGTGGTTGGAACCTTCAGTTTGGTTTGAAATTATATGATGATGGTTATGGCTAGGTGTTAGGTGTTTTTGTGTTCTTGGTTTAAATATGAGGGACTCTTTAATATTCCCTATATTGGGATTCTTTCTAGTTAAGTGATCTTTGGATAGCATAGTTGGCAGTTGAGAATGCCCGTGTGAGATGATCTTTCTCTTGGGAAGCCATTGTTAGTTTATTATTTATCGAGGATCAGTTGGAGGCCACTAAGGGATATTTGGGGATGTTTCCTGTGATGGGATTGGTCTGAGATTTTGTATGAGATAGAGGAACCCCTCATACAGTGTCTTAAACTTCTTTGGTACTTAGTGATTTTTGAGTATCTTTTTATAGGAATGGGTAGTCGTCCAACCCTTGTTATGTTTTCTCTTGGTTGTACATTTTGAGACATGGTTTATGACTATAAAACTTATTCAGTGTGATTTATTATCATGTTTTTGAGATTTTTTTAGGATTATGACTTAAAATCGAAGGGAGAGTTAGAAATAAGAATCGTATTTAAATTTTGAGGTATCCGTAATTAGGAATGATGGACAAGACAATTCAAATCATAATTCAAATTTTGTTCATGGTGTTAGTACTGGATAGATATTATGAGCACATTACATTATACTTTTTATTATAGTGGATATGTCATCGCATGTATGTGGTATGGTTTTGGACTGAGGTTTCAACCATATTTGGTAAACTATGGATATGGTGTCAGACTAAGGCGCTTAACACTGATTGTATACTTCATGGTTAGAGTCACAGACTGATGCTTTGTGTGATGATGGCATGCCTTGTGGAAAATGATGTTGGACTGATGCTTCCTATCTTTTGGTTGGTTCCGAATGATGCTTTGGGAACCACCAATGTTAACTATAGATACTTAATTTAATAATTATCAGGGAATGGATAGTATATTATTAAGATTTGAGAGTTAGAATAAGGATCTAGACATTGATAGAATACTTTTTTGTTTATTTTCTAGAGTGATTCCCGGAAAATTTATGATATACCAGCTGGGATGTAAGCTGGTCTGATGCCCCACTTCCATATTTTAGGTGCTGAACTAATTATCCATTCATGTTTCTATTGACATATGGTATATTTTAGGGATTAAGGTTCTTGTATTTATTAAATTGTTACATGATAAAGATGTCAGATAGATGGTCTAGGCTTGATAGTACTTTTCTGTTGTTTTTGGGATAGTTGTGTTGAGGATCCATGTGTTTGATAATGTTTGATACATGAGGAAATGGTTGAGGATGTCTTATATTAGTATCCTAAATGATATTAATATCATTGGTTGGGTCCCCAAAATTTATATTTTGTTGTTGTGGCTTCTAGGAATAAGGAGCCCATAGGTTACTTAGGTTGAACGATCATTGAGACATTCTCAGAGACACTCCGACATTGGAGAAAGCAGGTATGGTTGATGAAGGTCTCATACCTATGGATAAACTATTGATTTATTTTTATATATTATATTTTACATTTGAAAAGGCTAATCATATTTCGTGAGCATGCACATATGAAAATAATTTATAGGTTCACTGTTGGGGGTTCCCTACTGAGATTTATTTCTCACCCACTATATGTGAGCTTGATTGTGTGTGTAGACAATCTATCTACGTTTAGTTTCATCATGTTTTCATGATGGATTGGGTAGAGGCCAAATATTTTATGTTTTAGGAGGATGCTTATGTGGAGTTGACTGGTCAATTTGGAGTAGCATGACTGAGTAATGGACACTAGTTACATGTTGTGTCCTGGGGTTAGTAGTAGGTCCTACCATTTTTACTTTTCTGTTAAATTTTTTATATGTAATCATCCTAGTGGGTGATCGTTGTTATATTTGTGACATGGATGTTCAGTCCCATAATATATTTCATTTTATTAAGTATGTTTTATTTTTAGTTTATTTATTCTTCCACTTTCTCTATTTTGTGTGGTGTTTGGTTCTTTACTTATGGTTGTGCTCTCGGATTTGGGGGTATAGTCTTCTCACATTTCCACCATTAGACTCCCATTGATATTCAGTATCCTTTGGAATATGAGGAGGCACCCTTGAGGTGTTGTGTAAAACCGGTTTGGAGCACAAGATTTAGTGGAATCCAGATTGGGATGCTCCAAATTCCATGAATAAAATATAGTTCATACTTGGCCAAACTTGTAAAATTTTATTCATATACAGAATAAAAATATTCATCCGTTTTCCTAAATTCCAAGAATTATTTCTTCATCGTAGCCTAAAAATCCTTACGGCAAATTTTCTCAAGGTAAATGTTTTTAAATGTGTCACATTACATATAATCCCGATCATCTTTCACTCTTTCATTACATATAATCTTAATCCCCCATCGTCAACTTCAAAACAATAAATTGAAAGAGTTATCATTTGACATTCCAAACATCCCATGACATAAAATATATTTTCCATAGCATTGATCCATCATTCAACTACCACACGACCAGATGATTCACTAGATTATGGGGGATGTTGCCTCATGAAATTATAGACTATGGACATGTTTATTTGTGGTAGATCTGGTTTCCCTCTAGCATGGATACAACCACCATTTATAGTTTGTGAGAAATAATTCACCACCAGATCAAACTACATGGATCCAATTATAACCATCTTAGGATGTGGATTTGGAATGAAATTTGCCTCTTTAACCCTTCTCATACAAGTTCCATATCTTCTATATAGGAGACCATTTTGAACAGACATAGTTTAGATGACGAAAAATTTAAATATTGAAATTATAAAACATTCAAAACTAACCATATATTAATATCTTTATAGGGAACTATATTAACATTATCTTGACCAATAATGTTATCTAAAACATCTTATATACCAACTATAAGGACCCAAACATAAACATTCAAGAATATTTAATTTTAGTTAATAAATTACTTTATTTCAATTTGAGGATATTTTAAATTTTATATTTTTAGATAATTAGGTCATGAGTTATAGATTACAAAACTATATAATAGAAAGGGGGAACTTCCAATTAGTATCCATTTTTCCTATAATGTAAAATTTTTAAAATCAAGCATGATTTATTTTCATGGAAAATATTTATGACTTCAAAATTGAATTCTTCCTTTCCATTACCAATCCTTAAATCGTGTGGAAAATTTTTAAAAAGGTTTCTTAAGGGACATAAAAATTATGAAAACCATTATTCTTATGATAATGAATAAAAATAATACAACTTCCACCATTACCTTCAATATTCATTGAGTCTACAAAATAAAAAAATTTCATATAAAAAACACAGAAACATTTTTCTCAAAGAAATCCTTTAAAACCCATAGAAACCAATAAATGACACTTTTTTGCTGAATTAGATAATCAAATTTTCCAAACCCTTTAAAAATCCCTTTAATTGAAACAAAATTATTTCCAAGTTCATCTGTAATCATTACCCAATGTATTTGGCAGATATAATTGGGATAACCATTCATATAAGCTATACCAATCTCATCTATTTTTTCATGAGTTATGATGGGGCTCCACCCCTCGTAAAAGCTATTATGAGACTGGCACCAAAGGCATGACTAAATTGGGGATTCCATTTCCTATGTACCTATTCAAATAAACATAGCCAACTCAATAAAAACGTATAGAGGGAAAGAAATTAAAGATGAAACACTAGTATAAAAAACTAATATATGCATGGAAGAATAAATAGAATGAAGTATGATAGTTTGAAATGAAATGAAAATGGAAAAATACATTCCCAACGAGAAATATTTCCCAACCTAAAAAACTATAGAATAGTAAAGCTACTGAGAGCCCATATTATGTATCCCATGATACGTCCAATATATGTGGTCCAAGAATTCTGTATTCCTAAGAATATCTAATGTCACGATCAAACACTATTCTATATAAATATGACATGAAAAATGTTCAAAAAATACCATGTAAGAGCGAGTATATACATACCAAGTAGAACACCCTGAATAGATGAAGGGGGAGTAGTAAGAGATACAACTGAAGAGAAATGAAAAGGATAGAATAAGGTATGGTAAAAGTGTATAGATCAAAACAACAAGAGTGTGAATGTAGACTCATCCAAACACCCGGAGACGAAAATAGAGATAAGATGAACTTCTTATTGAGTCTTCGCTACCAATAGTATGGAAATAGAATCATCAGACCACACAAAGCTAGATATAGAAATCATATGGCATACCCCACAAGTCTTCACCATTCCTAGAAGGAGAGTAACAAAAAACATGGAGTGGGTACTGAAATAGGATATATATATATATATATATATAATCTCTATCAAAGAAAGACAAACGAGAGAGTATGTGGATCTCCATCTCACAATTCGTCCCAAGAAGAAGTGTGGCCATCAACTCCATGGTAAAATCCATTTACAATGCCCAACACCTCATGCGTCTTCCTAGGAAAAAAATTAAAAGGACTCAATCACCACACCTTGATAATGTCCGATTTAGGTGGAACTAACTCACCTGTGTAGTTTTAGATTGCATTATAAGAACAAGTCATGGTGGGGAATGCTTCCCTGTACCTTGTGAGTCCAAAAGTATTTCAAAACATGCCTCATCACACTGCCACACAGTTCCATAATCACCGAATATTGGAAAGGATCCCATACCATAGTAATTCAAGAGGGTCATGCTCTAGTATTCACTGAGTAATTCCACTACCCAGCCCAACAGGAGGGTACCACTAGAAAAAGGTTATCTGGTAACACCACTTCCTAGTCCAACTAGAGGGTAATCCTAGTGATTTTTCAAGGAAAAACCACTACCCATCCTAGTTTGATGGTTACCCCTAAAAGATATCATCATTGAATGCCACTAATTTTCCCCACTGGATGGTAATCCTAGAATGTCAGGGAACTCCACTGCCCAATCCTACTAAAAGGAAACTATAAAAGATAATCAGGTAACACTGATGCCTAATCCTACAATAGGTTAATTCCATAACTACCATAAAGGAATGACCCTTCCCAACCCAGTGGGTGTGTAGTCCAGTTACTGATCTAGAGGTTCTTCATTATTGGTTCCATCATCACAAGTCACTTCATCAAATTACAACCTCATAACATTCAAATTTTTTGTCAAAAGATTATTTAGAGAGAACCATCATGTTTTACATATAATGAAACTCTAGATAGTCATCTCCCAGCTTAAAATCAATTCCCAAACGAAGGAGATACAATGATTTGATGGTCTCTTGAAAGTGATCAAGTAGAACACAAGATGTTGGGGGAGAAACACGACATGTTGCCCCTCTTCAATATAGGTCCATGTCTCCAGTCAGTACATGGGTCCTATTCATGTAGGGCTACATGTTGTGTATGTGGACTACATACTGTGTCCCACCTATTGGGGGACCTTTTCGTGTCTCCTAGCCATGTCCATGTACAGAAATATCGTGTCTGTGTAATTTGGTACACAACATGTGGGTCTACATGGGATGTTTCCCATGTGTTTAACCCGTATCCATGTACTTCTGCATAGACCCCCCCATCTCTATGACCCATCACACGAGATCTCCAACAGGGGAGGGTGTACATGACATGTAATGAATGACTACATTCCATGGAATCCATAACTTTTCCCAAACACTCACACCACTATTGAGGGAGGCCTTATGCCATGTTTTCTCCATTAAACATGGTTTGTAGTTGATATTTTGAAAGAAAACAATGTTTTTCTATATCCAAGTTTGGGCTTCGAATATCAACCCGCTGCCAAAAATCCCACCTTAGTTACAACCGAATCTCATATATTTGACCATGATACATGATCTCTAGCCAACGTTTTCTATAAATCGGCCATAGTTTATCATATTGGTTTGGATGAATGTTCATCATGTCTTTTTGCCTTTGAGTATCAATGAACTGATATAAAACCTTCAAATTCATAATCCATTCATTGAAAAGATCCCAAAACTATTCTTTGATTGATGAACCATCGTCGTTTCGTTGATTCTCTATAAATATGTGCACCCAATGAAGCTCGAGTTTCCCAAAAACTGTCAATACAAGAAAAATAGGGTTAAATCAATGACGAAAAAAATTGGGGAAATAAAATCACAAAAATAATGTTGTTTCAATCATTTTCCAATAGTTATTTTTTAATCTATCAAGAAAGGTAAATTCAGAATAGAGAATAACTCAAAAAAACCGAATTTCAATAATTGGGCTTAGGAAAAGGTTTTCAACAGGGGTGAATATTGAGAATAATGTTCACTATTATGAAATATTTAACCATTCAGTGAATATACCAATTCAAAATTTCTAAACAGATTATATTGATCATCATTGATGAAGAATTCCATCACCAAGATCAGCTCCATTTTTCATGCTTCGAATCGCCTCAATCTGAACATTCATCAATCATTGAGGGAATTATCTAGAGGAAGGAGGTTATCTCACCAGTGAATTCAGTAAATAATGAGGCTAGCCATAGCTAAGATTTCATAACAAGGAATTTATAGACATCATACGTAGGTTAAATGAATTTAATTAATTAATTAATTGAATTAATTAATTCTCTTAAACTCATTGCCAATGAGTGAGGGGAAGAAACATCCTATGCTGACTCATTTTATATATTGAAAAGGGTAACCACCACATTCCATACATGACCATGGTCTCATATTTAAGATCTGATCAAGAATTTGAGATTATCATATTTTATTTAATTAATTCCATGTGCGTAATAAAAATATATTTAATATTTTTATTAAAATGAATACAGGCACCCTGGGCCTCGTATTCGCACACCGTCTCAATGCCTATCTCTAGAAGTATATTTATAAATATTTTAATGTCTTACAGGGTAGAAATAGAGTCTCTACATGTATATCCATTTGAAATTTATAGCTAGGTCTTCATACTTAGGCTCATATAATGTTCACCTCTGACAGTCAAGTTAATACCCAATCACCCCATTTAGATTATTTTCCCCTGTTATAATATATGCCTCAACGATATCTACTTGGTAGTATCATGACAAGGATTCAATTTTGTTGAAAACCACAAAATCAATACTTCACTAAATCTTCATGATATAGCTCAATTTTTTGAAATACACCTAATGTATTTGATAGGATTACGTTCTCTAATCTATTTTTTCCAAATCATAGTTCACATTGTTTAAATTTAACATTATTAATTTACACCTATAACATACAAAATCCAATATCCCAGAGCAATTGGTTGTTTTTCTACATTAGGAAAATATATAAGAGATCATATCCTAAAAAATCAAGTAGTTTAGTAGTCGTTGGAGACTAGATACAAAAAGAATTATTAAATTATATTTGGAAACATGATATACAATTTCAATATTCTAGTGACATCATTAATATTTATTATAGTGTATCCCCAAAATAATCCATACATACATTCTTGTAACCTATGAAGTGGAAAAAATAATAAATGGTGAGCTCAGATTCACATTAAGGGATTCTGTAAAACATGATATGTCACCAAATAAATAAATTTTTAATAATATGTGAAACAAAAAAAATAATGAAATATTCAATATTGTTAACATCATAAAACTGGAATATATACTTGTATAATAAAAGAAAATAAATAATGGCATGGATTAAAATAAATTTATTCATAGTGATGGAATTCAAAACTTCAGACCTCATAATAATCATATCAATTCCTTGTTCCAAGGCATATAAAAAATATCCTCATGGGATCATTCAAAGATATCATCCATAATTGGGAAAGCATACAACAACTATCTAGTATAGTTTTTATCATGCAACATACTGAAAAAACAAGGGGCTTTAAAAAACTCCACCATTCACTTACTAATTAAAATGAATTAATTATATGAAAAGGGATGAATATGAAATAAAATGGATAATCAACACAAATATTTATATTTGAAAAATAGCATATGTATTGTCAATATTTTTCCCAAGTCAAAAGTAGAATATTAAGATCATAATACATATAAAGTAATATGGAAGATGTTATCATTATATTATATCCATATTAAAGAATATTAGTTTCTAAAAGATATTGAAATAAATGAAAATATTTCTAAAATATCACCAGATAATATCATTGGGGAAATACCCTTATCATTTTGAAATAAGTTATTTCAAATCTGAAGTTTTTTGTATTACTAAAATTATATATTATTTTAAAAAACCATGGAACCATGAAACGAGAGCTTTAAATAATATAATATTCATGATATCGATAATATTTGGTCATGAAGAAATCATTAAGACACTGATTCTATCATTTACACATACACGTAGTCCTAGATCTGGTGCTAAAAAACTAATATTCATTTGATACTAATAAATGTGACCCAATTTTATCCATTATAAATATACAACATCATAGAAAAATAATGGATCACATACATACCGAAGAATAATTTTGTTTTATAGTTTAATAGAATTAGGTAAAACTCTTTTTGGTGGAAATTTACCCTTATTGTCCATTTTTATCTGAAAAAAATTCTTTTTAATGATATTAATTCTTCATTCAAGGTATCTTTTATGTATAGAACATATACTATTTTTTTTTACTCATACTTATGACCTGTGAAAATTTATTTAAAAACATGGGATAACAAAAAAGGATTAGTAGGGGGAAAAAGTAAGAAATATGATAGTCCAATAAAAGTAATGAAAATAAATAAAACATTTAGTTTTATGAAAAAAATATTTTATCATGTGAAATAAAACATACGCACATGAAAACCAACTTTTTTTCAAGGAATACCTTTAAAACAATATAATGAAAATAGAAAACTTTTTAGGAAACACTGAGAATTATATTTATAACCCTTATTCACTCTTGGTAGAAATAACCATAGCCCTATTATATACATATTAGAAACCACCCAAGGTAACTCCTTATTTATTTCCATTGAACACACTAAACAATACCGACTACATTAGAGAACTATAATGGGGAACACCCATCGTACAAGTAATTCCAGGCTCACCCCTTCGTATAAGCTATATCCGGATCACCTTTTATTAACAATTAATGATCATATACTATATGATGATTTTTTATGGCTTGAAATTTTCATCATAAAACAAAAAAATAATACTTATGAATCCATAATCAAAAAACATTCCATTTTCACATAAAAAAGGCAAAAGGCCCATTTTTAAAACTCATTAAAATGAAAAATTACAAAAACTAATTGAGATTACATTTCATTGAAAATAACCATAAAAATATTAAATAATGAATTAAAAAGTGAAAATTCTTGATGGTGGGAAATTCCATTCATGTAATAATTGTCAAGGAAAACAGTCCTTCTTCCTTTTGGTGAAAGTCAAAACATTTCATTTAAAATACAGTAAATTATTACTTATGGAAAAATTGGAATAAAAAGTAAAAGATATATAAAATGTACTATATAATTTATTTATTTTCATATGAATAAATCCATATAGTTATTTTATAGATACGTAAATTGAATAAAAATATTTTGAAAATAAGTCATTAAAAAACATAAAATGATGTTTTTAAGGTACTGTGTCTTTTACCTCGAGTCTAAATCATCACATAAGTTACTTATCATCATAAATAATAAAATAAGTATAATTATTGACTTGATTAATGAAAATTTTAGTGTTTTAATTCCTTTTATCTCATTTATTACCATGTTATATTCAATTATGTAATCAATTAAGTTTAGTATAGATGTTTTGACAATGTTTGTTTCATATTTCTAAAATGACTTCGGTAAGTTGAATATGAAAAATTTGTTCATTATTAAAATATTCCCATAATAATACCCATGAAATAATTATTTTTTACATGAATCAATTATAAATTCAACAAAAACCATGATTGTTGGTTTTGAAAATGAACTATGTTACAATCCTAGAGATGGTTTGTCATACATATTCTAGTGTAATGTTTCCATCATTTGAAGACCATGATACAAAAAAGGTAGCTATCATTTTATAATTATATAAATATCAATATATTATAAATATCATATTATATCATTTTATAAAATTATATATATCAACCATATTTTGAAGAGATGAAAAACGTAGCACATCTCTTCATGGTGGTGGTAGCCTACAATTTCCAACAAATGATGTTATCATTTTTCAATGGATGGAAAGGTAAAAAATAGAAGATACATAATAATTAAATATTAAAAATTATGTAATGAATATCATATATATATATATATTAAATCCATCATTTTAAATATCAATGAGAGGATGTTATAGAAAACTAATCACATCAGTTGGGAATGCGGTAGTTTATATTTCTCATGACAGATTGATTGTTTTAAATTTTATTGGAGGAGGAGATGGATATATGATATCCATTTGATACAAAAAAAATACTCATATATGGATGATATTGGTGTTATTATTTCATCATGTTTGAATAATATTTGAATGAGGTAGAGGAAGATATATAACTAAAGAATTTAGATAATATATATATATCTTCATAGGAAAACATACATTACATTAAACCTAAAACCCTATATTGATGCTATTATAACAAAAAATTAACACTAGAACATGGATATATTTTTTAGTTAGGTATTTAGTATGGTTTTTATCCTATATGGAGTTATAAAATGTTGCAAGGAAAAGAGAATAAGAGGTTCCCTTTTTCTATTGAGGGGGGGGGGGGACTCTTAGAATTACATAAAATATGAAATTAATATAAAATAATTTTTAAATTAATGTTGGAAAATTTATATATTTATAATATTTAAATAATATAATTCAAAATTTTATCATCCAATGAAATTTGGACATGTTTTGGTGGTGTTTTTCTTGTTATCTCCTAATTTTACTAATGCTATCCAAATTCATAATTACGAAAAATACCAATGTCTTTTAATCATTATGTTTCACAATTTTTACTATAAAAGGAAAAGTGACTCATAAATATACCATGGTTGATATTATCAATCATATCCAATTCAATTTTATGAATTTAGTATGTTTATGAATTTAAAAAAATTTATTAAAATATTATGTATATAAATATTCATTAGTGTGATTTTTTACACTATCCATTTAATTAGAATATACATTCATAACAGAAAAGATTTAATTAGAATATAAACATTTCCCAAATCCCTAATAAGTTATATTTATCTGTAAAATTCTCAGCACTCTATAACATACTCCAATTATACTATTTTAATATTTTTAAATTCATTTATTTTATTTTTTAAAAAAATTTAATAGAAAATGTATTGGTGTTACATAAATATTTAAGGTTATTATTTAAACAAAGAATTTAATATTCCATATTTTTAAAATTAATTATTATGTTTAATAATGTAAAAAATATGCAACCAAAAACATAATCGAACCATGAAATATTATTATTTAAATATGACCATTATAACCTAGATATTTAATTATTGGGTATGAATTATATTAACTAATTATATACATATAAATTTTATAATAAGTAAATATTTATTGATTAATTCTTAAGAAGTGTGCATTTTTTTATTAAAGTCAATTTATTATTCAAAAATATGGTTTATTTAAAAATGATACTGATTATTTTTTTATGAGTTAATATTATAATTATTTTTTGGGAACTTTTATAAATTTTATTTTATGAAATAAATCCCATTTCTAAATCAAGATAAAAAGAGTAACTTTTTTTAAATTTTTCTGAAAATATTTTTTTTTTCAAAGAATAGTGAAATGTAATGATTTTTATTAAATTATATATTTTATTTTAATGTATTTAAAAAAAATTACTATTTGGATTAGTTTTATAATTAATTTAGTTATTTTTAATTTCAATCAATCTAATTATTGGTTTGAAATAAATTTTATTCTTCAATTTATTAAATAAAATATATTATATTTATATTGACCATTTTTTTGGAAAACTTTTTTCATCGTGTTTTTTCTTATTTGATTTGAAATTAAATTTTATAAAATATATATTTTTTATTTTGAAAAATATTATTACATATATGGAATCAATGGGTACAAATTTGATAAATAGATCGTTTTTTCTAAATATAAATACTAATAATAGAATTCGTTTAGCATCATAAATGGTAAATCACATAATTAATGGTTAAAAATAATTTGATATGGAATATATAATTATTGTAACAGTTGAATTGATTTTATTGGAAGATTCCTTGTCATGCATACTCATCCATGATTAGGTAATACAAATTTTTATTTTCATTTGGGTGATATTATGTCCCTTAATATATTTTATGTATAGAAAAGTCACTAGTGGAAAAAACGTTTAACAAGTCGTCATTTTTCACGTTAGGTCTATATAACCAACGTGCAAAGATATAATGAATGATATATCACGTAGGATATTTTATAACCAATGATATATGTCAATCAAGATCCATATTTAATGTCGGCTATACAATAACCGACATAAAATATATGGTGATTAGCATTTTCACATTGGTTATTGTATAACCTATGTTCCAATCGAATCTGTCTTGCTTTATCACGTTGATTATAAAATAACCGACGTGATAAAGAAAATATCGGAACTTTACCATGTCGGTTATATAAAAACCGACGTGATAAAGCCAATATCACAATTTATCACGTCGGTATGAAGCAACATATATCACATCGGTCATAAAATAACCGAAGTGATTACTTGTTTTATACATTAGTTATTAAATAACGGACATTATAAAAATTAAAAAAATAGTTTATCCCAGTGGTTATTAAATAACCGATGTGAAAAATCTTTTAAATGATTTACCGCACCCCATATTTAGTCATTCTGTTTTCTTCGATCGGGTGACCTGCGACTCGTCTCTCTCACTTGGTAAACATCGAATCGATTCGTTGAATTCGTGCCCTCCAGTCTCAATTTTACAACATCATTCTTCATATTTATTATTATCAAATCTATCTGGTCGACTCACAACACTCCTGTAAGCCTTAGAGGACTCTTTTTCAGTTTTTTTTCAACGATTCCCTAAATGAATTTGTTGAGATGTTATTTTTCATTATTCTTGCAATCATGGTTAGTTTTATAGTGTTCATATAGACAATTCTAAATTCTTTTCTGGTAGAATAAACCTATGGAAGTGATATCAAAGATGTTTAAAATTTTTGTGTGTTCTATCATGTGTGTGTGCACATACATGGGGTTTCCAAGGGGGTGGAGGGTTGTGCAAGTTGGTGGGGGTGTCTAGGGGGGTTGGGTGGGCTGTCTAGTTGGGTGGGGGTGTCCAGGGGGTGTAATGGTGGTGGGGGTGGTGTCGAGGGGGGTGAGGGGGTTGTCCAAGGGGGTGGGGTGTCCAATGGGGGTGTGGGGGATGTCAAAGGGGGTGGGGGTGGTGTCCCTGGGTGGGGGGATGTCTAGAGGGTTCGGAGGGGGGGGGGAGTCTAGGGGTGTGTGTGTGTATGTGGGGAGGGGGGTGGGTGGGTGGGGGGGGGGGGTTGTCCAAGGGAGTGGGAGCTTATCCAGAGGGTTTGGGGGTTGTCCGGGGGAGGGGGGGGGGTTGTCCAGAGGGTTGGGGGGGGGGGGGGTTTCCAAGGGGGTGGGGGTGGGGGTGTCTAAAGGTTTGGGGGGGCTATCCAGGGGGTCTGTCTAGAGGGGGGGGGGTTGTCCAAGTGGTGGGGTGGTGTCTAGAAGGATTGGGGGGATGTACAAAGGGTTGGGGGTGTCCAGGGTGTCCATGGTAGCGGGGGGGGGGGGGGGGGGGGCAGTCCAGGGGTGACTGTGTGTGTGTGTGTGGGGGGGGGAGTTTCCATAGGTTTGGGGGTGTCCAAGGGGGTAGGAGGTGGGGGTGGTGTCCAAAAGGGATGGGGGTGTCCAAGGGGGGGCTATCTAGAGGTGTGGGGTGCTGTCCAGGGAGTGGGGTGGGAGTGTCCAGAGAGGTGGGGGATGTCCAAGGTGGTGGTGGTGTCCATGGGGTGTCCAAGGGGGTGGGGTTGGTGTCCAGGGGTGGGGGGATGTCCAAGGGGGAGGTGGTGTCCAAGGGGTGTCCAGGGTGGTGGGTGGTGGTGTCCAAGGGGGTGGGGGATAAGTGTCAGTTGTGATTGACTATTGCATCGTGGTTTGTGATATTATGACATGATGATTGTATTGTTTCATGGATATTAGGCTATAATTTATTAGTTTTGTTTAAGGGGATGGGGGTTGGTGTCCATGGTGATGGGGGGTGGTGTCCACGGGGGGTGGTACAATCTATGTTTGAGGTTTACACTATGATTTTTAGAGATTCAAGAATTATGAAAAGATGAGGGGTGTTGAAATATGATTCTATTTGGTTATATATAGTTTGACCAGTCATTGAATGTGATAAAATTATGGTTTATGGGGGAGACTATGTATTGGTTTTCAAAGATGCGTATTTATTATAATCCCATTGTGCCTTGATGATAGGCTTTTCACTATGATTTTCTACATCTGAGTTTTTATTTTAAATTTGATTTTATTCCCAGGTTTACTCCATTATCTCTAATTTTCTATGAACCATTGGAGGCCCCATTGTGTTCCTGGATTCCATGGAATTTCCTTAAATAAGTTACTTATTCCATGTTCTTCTCCCTTTATTCTTTGTTTATTTTTTTTCTTCTTGGTCCACTTCTCCTTCTACATCATTCCTTCTATTATTAATGATGTTTGGTCATTTTTAAATTTACGGTTTAATAGTAATTTATGTGTTCTAGGGTTATAAGAAGGGGTGGGTGGTGTCCAAGGGGGTGGGGGCTATATAGAGGGGTGGGGGCTGTTCAGGGGGTGTCTAAGGGGGTGGGGGTGGTGTCCAGGGGGTGGGGTGTCTAGGGGGTTGGGGGGTGTCGAGGGGGTGTCCAAGGGGGTAGGGGTGGGGGTGGTGTCTAAGAGAGGTGGGGGTGTCCAAGGGGGTGGGAGGATGTCTAGTGGGGTGGGGGCTGTCTAGAGGGGTGGGGGATGTCCAGAGGGGTGGGGGGATGTCTAAGGGGGTGGTTGTGTCCAGGGGGTGTCTAAGGGGATGTGGGTGGTGTCCAAGGGGGTGCGGGTGACGTCCAAGTGGGTGGGGGGTGTTGTCAAAGGGGGTAGGGGTGTCCAAGGGGTGTGGGGTGGTGTCCAAGGGGGTAGGGGTGATGTCCATGGGTGGGGGAGGTGTGCAGGGGGTGGGGGGGGGGTGTCCAGAGGGGTGGGGGGCTGTCCAGAGGTTTCAATTCATTAGGATCTGTGTAATTTTTAGTAGTGAATTAATAAAAATTTAAATATTAATACTTCATATTTATTTTTTTACAGATGGGTGAATTTGGTATCCAGTTGCACCAGGATGGATTCTTTGTGATCCTTAAGAAAAAGGATCTAATATGAATTTAAAATTTTTATATTTAACTATATTTTCTTTTTAAAATCATATTCAATCATTTTCTTTAAATACGCATAGACTTTTTTTATATTTCAAAATTGTTTTACATTCAAATATTTTTTTCATATAAACATATATTTGTCTTATCTTAAAAAAAGTATAATTTTGATATCTGTTATAGGTAATAATGAGTCAAAGTTAGATTACAACACATCGATTGGGAAATGAATATTAGGAAGGTGTTGATGCCTTTTTGGAATTTTCTAAAAGAAAATTTTCAAAGTAGTGTCATTTTTTTCTGTCCATGTCTAGAATGTTTGAATATGAAGAAGTTGAAAAGTATAGAGATAAAAGATCATTTGATTTTTCATTGTTTTAATAAGAGTTATAGCCCTTGGATTTGGCATCGTGAAACTGGAAATAATGTCACTGATGATGATGATTCAGATGATGGTGATTCCGATGGAATTGTAGAAATGATTCACAATAATGCAGCAGAACAAATTGAGATAAAACGGAAAGTTACACGTCTATATGGTGCTACTGAAAAACTATTATATCTCAGTTGTACCAATTTTACAGTTTTGTCAGCGGTGTTAAGATTGATAAAACTAAAGGAGAAACGTGGATAAAGTGACATAAGTTTTATAGATTTGCTACAATTGGTGAAAGATATTCTTCCAAAATATAACGATATTCCATATTCACATTATAAGGCCAAGAAAATATTATGTCTAACGCGATTGGCATACAAGAAAATACATGCATGTCCGAATGACTGTATGATATATAGGAAGGAAAATGAATTTTTGTCATAGTGTCCTTAATGTGGGACATCACAATATAAGGTGAAAGAAAAATCACAGGCTTATTTAGAGATTACAAAGATAACTTCAAAGGTATTTTGGTATCTTCTTCTAATTCATCATTTCAGACATTTATTTTCTAATTCACATGATGAAAAAAGGTTAAGAAGACATGCTGAAGAGCGGTTATGTGATGAAAAAATAAGTCATCCAGTTGATTGTCCACAATGGAAGAAAATTGATGAGTAGTATCCTATATTTGGAAATGAAATTAGAAATCTCGGACTAGGGTTGTGCATAGATGGAATGAATCCATAACGAACCCTCAGTAGCACACATAGTTCATGGACTATTTTATTGGTAATTTAAAACCTCTCTCCCGATGTTTGTATAAAGTGAAAATATGTCTTGTTGAGTGTAACGATCTCTGGTCCGAAGCAACCCGTCAATGATATTGATGTTTTTTGTCACCGTTGATTGATGATTTGAAACTTATATGAGAGGATGGTATTAGAGTGTATGATTCTTATAAAATGGAATATTTTCAACTGCATGCAGTGCTTTTTTCACTATAAATTACTTCCCAGCATAGGGAAATTTTTATGGATACTTTGTTAATCAGCATAAAGCATGTCCAATTTGCGAACAAGAGATGTCATATTTTCAATTGCATCATGGGAGGAAAACAATGTACATGGGTCATCAAAAGTTTTTACCTATGGGTCACTCTTATAAAAGACTAAAAAAGGCATTAAATGGATCAAAGGAATTTGATATTGCTCCAAAACCTTTATCCCCTGATCTGTCTTTTGAGAGGGTGAAAAACCTTGATGTGACATTTGGAAAGACACATAAATATGGTAATTATTTACATATTTGGAAGAAAATGTCAATATTTTTTGAGCTACCATATTGATGATATCATGAAGTTAAACATAATATTGATGTCATGCACGTGGAGAAGAATATATGTGATAGATTGATTAGAACATTGTTAGATATTAAAATAAAGAAAAAAGATGGGTTTAATGCAAGATTATACTTACTATCAATGGGAATACATTTGGATTTGGCTACCACTCCTAATGGAAGACGAACATTTCTACCCCCGTCTTGTCATACATTATCTAAGAGGGAGAAAATTTTCTTTTGTCAGGGTCTTCATGATATCAATGTTCCTCAAGGTTATTCTTCAAATGTAACTTTTTTTGCCTCATTGAAGGACTTGAAGTTGATAGGTATGAAATCTTATGATTGTCACATCACGATGAAACAAATTCTACATGTTACATTGTGTGGAATATTTCCCATCTATGTCAAAATGACTATAATGAAGTTGTTTTATTTTTTCAATTCAATTTGTAATAATGTGATTGATGTGAATGCTTTGAACATTTTGGAAAAGGATGAATTTTTTATACTTTTTAAATTGGAAATGTATTTTCCTCCATCTTTTTTTGATATAATGGTGCATTGAATGATTCATCAGGTTCGAGAAATAATGCTATGTGGACCTGTATATCTTCATTAGATGTATCCTTTTGAATGGTATATGAAAATATTGAAGGGGTATGTTAAGAATCCATATCGACCTGAAGCCTCCATTATTGAAAAGTATATTTCTGAGGAGGCTGTAGAGTTTTGTACGATCTACTTGGCTATGGCGCAACACATAGGTTTGTCTCCATCTCGCCATGAATGAGTTAATAATAAGGGAAATGGGATTTGTGTCTTGATAGTAATGTCGTTGTCAGATGAATAGATGAAGAAGTTAGAATCAAACATCTTGAATAACATAGCTGATTCTCAGCCATATATCACATTGCATATTAATGGTTTGAAACAATGTCATCCAAAGAAAAAAAAGAAATGTGGATTGTGAATGAGCACAACAAAACATTTTTTCATGATTTAAGAAGACCTTTCTTGGTATAATAGATATATCAGAGACATTAAAATGGATAATGGGTGGTCTATGTTTAATTATTATAACATGGTCCGGTTAGGACAGTAATTGCTATACATTTCATACGAAAGCTCAGGAAAACAGAAGTGTAGTTTAGTATAGTGGTGTATTGGTGTTTGCAGAAGAAACACATTTCTCGAGTGCTAAGGATAAAAACCTAATTTCTGCATCAAGTTCATATTATGGACTGATTGAAGACATATGGGAGGTTGATTACTTTAAAATTAATGTCCCTGTTTTTAACTGTAAATGGTTTATCGGTAAAAACAGTGTCAGAAATGATGAATTTGGAATAATAGTAGTTAATCTGAATAGATTGGAAGACACAACTGATTCTTTTATAATGGAAACACTTGAAAAAAATTTCCTATATAGTAGATCAATCAGATATGCAGTGGGCTGTTGTTTTACAAGGGAAAAAACAATATGTTGGTGAGGATGAACTTGATGAAGATGCTAATTTATATGGGATCCCTAATTCCATGGAAATATTAACAGATCATAATTATGATCATGTTGAAGACATGGTTTGTGCCATAAGGAATGATCATGATGAAGGAATTTGGGAAAACAATCAATTTGTACATTCCTAAAATTACATGTAACATTTTTTTATTTCATGTTTACATTTATTATTTTTATAAAATCTTAGATATTTTAAGATTGATCTTTATTAAAATATGTATTAAAACAAACTAAGTATAGGTTTTTGTTTGTTTTAATTTTTTTAGGTTACTTTATGATGTTTACCATTACATAAATTATAAATCTATTATTTTTGTTCATTGAAAATTACATTACCATGTTTACCATGTTTACTAGGTTTACCATGTTTTAATTTGGTTTAGTTTACATTATCATGTTTACTATTAAATAAATTATATATTTATTATTTTTGTTCGGGGACAATTACATTAGCATGTTCACCATGTTTACCAGGTTTACCAGGTTTACCATGATTACCATCTTGACCATCTTTACCATATTTACCATTTTTAACATAATTACCATATTTACCATGTTTAATGTTATATAACTTAGTATAAAATTCTATTTTCTGATTATAGTAGTATTAAAATATTTGAATTTGTATATTTGTGACCTATTTTTTATTTTTCTGATTTTATGGATAATGACAGATCAACCAGTTGTTCAACCACATGATTTTGAAGATGATAATATTGGTCGTACCTATGGGGAGGAACATTCACATGATCCTCTTGATGTTCCACAATATTCCTCATGTGCTCCTATTATGACAAAGAGTTCAATCGATGGTAAATGTGGGTGCACACATTTACCAAAATTATCACTTGCTTGTATGCAGGATCATAGGATATTTTTTGAGCTTGATGAGGATGATATTAATAGAGGTCCAAATGCAAAATATTTTTAGAGTTCTATATCAACTCAGGGTAAGATAAAATAAATCATTTTGTATTATGACTTGAGAAGTGTAGACAAAGTGATAATTTCTCAGTTGGGGGAGACGATTTTGGTATGATCTCTATCTATTTTTTTCCTATTGTTTATATGTTTCTAGTATATATAATAAGTTTAACCTCTTATTTATCAGATGACATTTGATATTACTGACACTGGATGAGTCAGGAAGAAATTCTTATCAATGGCTCCCAGAAGATGGAGGGATTTCAAATCATCCCTAACAAATGATTTTTATTTTTGATCATAGGAGTCATGAAAATCCATGTCATATATATCCTTTCATAGATGCAGACACATGGAGACAGTTTGTTGAAAGTAGAAGAAAATATTAATTTTTTGTTAGGGAAATGTAAAATTTTATATGTTTTCTTATATAAATGATCTTATTAATGTTTTTAATGATTTCTTAATCTTAATTTACAATAGACAAGGAAATTTTATTAGGAGATCCAATATAAAAATATAT
Organism: Viscum album; assembly: GCA_963277665.1. Classification (NCBI taxonomy): domain Eukaryota; kingdom Viridiplantae; phylum Streptophyta; class Magnoliopsida; order Santalales; family Viscaceae; genus Viscum; species Viscum album. Next base: position 1,198,746,731 of record OY728156.1, on the reverse strand, counting down.
ACCCTCATAGGTTATCTCTGGGAGGGTATACATTATTGGATGAACAAATGATGGTGGAAAATTTACAAAAACTAAGAGATGAGTCTTCTAGCTCTACAGAGGTGGCCGCTCCATCGCCTCCATGATGACATGAAAAATGGAAGAGAGCTCAGATGGGAAAAAAAGGGCAATATCTTTCGGAAGATTTGAGAATCGTAGTTGAGAGGATGGTAAGATATATAATTTATTTATTTATGTTAATTATTTTTTTCATATAATCTGAATCATTACAGAAATGTTCAATTAATTAATACAGGATTCTCTTGAGGAGCAGGTCTCACAGGGGTATTTACAGCCGCAGGGAGTTATGATATTTTATCTGTAACATTGGTAATGACCGAACATCCATTTTGTGTACGATGATATCCGGCAGGTGTATCGGTAAGAAAAGTGTTTCCACATTATTCAACTTCTTACGTTGAGGGTGTTTAAAAAATAGAATCTTTGGAGGCTAAAGTTCATAATATTAATGCGGTGATGGAGTAAAATATTAGAGTGTCAGTACAATCTATGTTTGAAAACATGCAAAGACAATTTCAAACTGCAGCTCCCACTCCTCCACCTCCCCCTGCAGACCCCATTATTTATCCTCCACCTCAGTTAGTAGCTCCCACACCCCCACCTCAGTCTGTGGACCCCATTTTTTATCCTACTCATCTGCCGTAGTGTCCTACTTATTGTGAGTTGTATATTGATGATCCTCAAAATAATATAGTTGCAGATGGGTTTGTATATTTTATTGGATATACAGTTCATCATCAAAAATTAGATGTATAGAATCAGAGGGTCACTGTACATGATATTATAGATAGATCAGCTCGGGAACCATTACCCACAGATGAGGTGACGACAGTTGGACATAGTATTGGAAATTTTTTAATATGGTCATCTAGACTTCATCGACTCATTACCATAGAGGTATGTATGTTATATCTTCTATTTTTTTATTAATGTTGTTTTATTATGTGAATAGTAATATAGTTTTCTATTTATTTTTATAGAAATAATTTAACGGTAAAGAAATATTGTGTATAAAACAACAAAGACAAATGGTTATCACATCAGATACAGATTCTAGTAGTTTTGACATATTTCCATGATATTCAAATTTGTTGGAGGATAATTATGTGTTTCTAATGGAATCCCATGTTTGTGGATGTGAAATAACTGTGGGGATTGTGAAAACTGATATCATGGAGCTTGTTACTAGAGATAAGTTTGGTATCAACGTAGTGAAGATATTTTCCATGTAAGTCATAACACCTTTTCCCATCATTATATTTATAAAAAATGTATACTTATGTCTGTTTTGTATTAGGTATCTCTATAACATTTGTGATAATAATGAGCGGACATATGTATAAGGGTTTATGGTCCCACATTTGATTTACCCGGAAGCTTGTGCATGGATGAGGAATAAAAAATTCATTATATTGCTGAAAGAAATGAATAGAATATAGTCACACGATGTCGGATGATGTGTTTTTTGTGATAGGTATGAAACACATCTCTCTCAAATAGTTCATTAACATTAATCATAAAAAACTTCTAACATTAAATTTTCTTTTATCAGTGACCATTGGATGTTAGGGGTTTTTTCCCAATGCATAAGATACGTTATTGGATATGCTCTGTCCATGGTGATGTGCGGGAATGATTTAAGAAAATGTTGGAAAATTAAGTTTCAATTTCCCAATAGTTTTATATATTATAATGAATTTTAAATTTATCCCATTCATATATTTTCCTAACATGGGATGGGTCAACATTTGAAAAACACAAAGAAAAGGAGTGCGACGATCAAATATGTAAATGTAATTGTAAATATCCATTTATAATTTTTACTTTTTGACTTATTACATAAAAATAATATATTTAATTTAAACTCATTCAAATCTAATTTTAATAAACAACAAGGTGTCATCGAATGCAGATATTATATGTTAAGATTTATGTATGAAATAATAACAACTGGTACAGTTGTGATCATTGACCAAGAAAGATTTTTTTAATCTTTTCCATAATATTTCATTTGATTTATTCATTATACGCGTTAACTAATATCCTTTTAATTTGTAGATATTTGATGAACCTCAACCCTATAGTGATCAAGACGTCAAACACTTACAAGTGGAATGGTCAAATTATTTTACAGGTTTGATTGAATTTTAGTTGTTTATAGTGTAAAATGTAATTTTGAATATTGTCATTATAATTGTGTATTTGGTATTAATTTAGGTTGGATTTAGTTTTTTTATGTTGACATTGTATGTTTTGAATGTTATATATGTGAATGTTTAATTTTTCTATACTTATTGTTTTGGTCTAATTATGATGGTTTTTCTGGTATGGATTCTGGTCTAGCGGGAGGTGTTCTAAGGGTGGGGGCGTGTTCAGTAGGGTGGGGGTATCCAATGGTGTGGGAGGGTTTTCCGGTGGGGTGGGAGTATCATGGGTTTCCATGAGAGTGGGGGGGGGGGGTATTCTAGGGGGTGGGAGTGTTTTCAGGATGGTTGAAGGGTTCTCCAGGGGAGTGGGGGGCTATCCAGGGGGTGTCCAGGGGTGTTGGGGTGTCCTGTGGGGTGAGGGGGGTTCTAGGGGTGTGGGAGGGCTGTCTAGGGGGGGTATAGGGTGTCCATGGGGATGGGTGGGGTGGAAGTCTAGGTGGTGGGGGAGATGGTGCCGCCATCCCTCTGGGGGATGAATGCTGCTGGAAGGTACTCATAACTCCCACATGAGAATCTGGAACTCTAAAAATGTTTCACCAATGATTTCATCCCCATGGTTATACTGGCATCAAAGTGATATAATGAATGATGTTTACAGGGGAATAAATCATTGGAGAAACATTTTGAGATCTTAAGCTTTGAATGTGGGAGTGAAGAGTTCCTTTTAGGGGCGTTCATCCTCCCGAGGGATGGCAGCGCCTCCTCTCCCAACACAAGTTGTCTAGGGGTAGTCCCGGGTGTGGGGGGGAAGTCCAATGGTGGGGGGGGGGGGGGGTTTAGGGGTTTGGTGGGGGTTGTCAATTGGGGTTTGTGGGGGGGTGGGGGGTTCTGGTCAGGTTTTGTTCAGGTTTTGGTCTTCTTTTTTGTCTGGGGGTGTCCACTATGGTGGGAGGGGGTGTCCTGGGGTGTGGTGGGGGCTGTCCAGTGAGGTGTGAGGGTGTCCAAGACGGTGGGAGGGATGTCTAGGTGAGTGGGGGGATGTCCATGGGGTGTCTAGATGGTGTTCAGGGGTGTGGGGGCAGTCCCGGGGGTGGGTGGGGGGGGGGGGAAGTCCTAGGGTGGCAGTTAGTTCAGGGGTGTGGGGGGGGGGGGGTGTCCTGGAGGGTGGGGGCAGTTTCGGGGGTGGGGGCAGTCCAGGGGTGTGGGGGTGTTCAGGAGGTTGGGGGGTTGTCTATGGGTGTGGGGGATGTCTAGGGGTGGGGGAGGGGGTAGTCCAGGGGTGTGGGGGTGTCCATGAGGGTGGCGAGGTTTTCCAGGGGTGTGGTGGGGGGGGGGGGAAGTCCAGGGGTGTGGGGTCTCCAAGAGCGTGGGGGAAGTACCGGGGGTAGGGGTAGTCCAGGGTTGTGGGGGTGTTTAGGAGGGTGGGGGAGGGGGTTGTCCAGGGGTGTGGGGGCTGTCCAGGGGGTGGGGGCTGTCCGGGGGTGTGGGGGGGGGGGGGGGGGCAGTCCCGGTGGTGGGGGCTGTCCAGGGGTGTGTGGGGGGGTGTCCAGGAGGGTGGATGGTTGTCCAGGGGTGTGGAAGGATGTCCAGGGGTGGAAGAGTATAGGGGTGTGGGGGTGTCCAGGTGGGTGGGGGTTGTCCTGAGGGTGGGGGTAGTCCAAGGGTGTGGGGGGTGGTTGTCCTGGGGTGTGGGGGCTGTCCAGGGGGTAGGGGCACTGCAAGGGTGTGTGTGGGGGGGGGGTGTCCAGGAGGGTGGGGGCCATCCTGGTGGGGAGTCTAGGGGTGTTCAAGAGGGGGGGGGGGGTGGAGTTCCAGCGGGTTGGGTGGTTGTCCAGGAGGTGGTGGGGCATTCCAGGGGTGTCTGTGGGGGGTGTCCAGGAGGGTTTGTGGGGGGGGGGGGGGGTTGTCGAGGGGTGTTGGGCGCTATCTAGGGGGTGGGTGGCATTCCCGGAGGTGTTTATGGGGGCGGGGGTGTCCAGGAGGGTGGGGGTAGTCCTAGGGTGGGGGGGGAGTCCAGGGATGTGGGGGTGTTTAGAAGGGTGGGGGTAGTCCAGGGGTATGGGGGGATGTCCAAGGGGTGGGGGTAGTCCAGGGGTGTGTGTTTGGTGGGGGGGGGGTCCAGGAGGGTGGGGAGCAGTCCTAGGGGGGAAGTCAATGGGTGTGTGTGTGTTTGTGGTGTGGGGGGTCCAGGAGGGTGGGGGGGGGGGGTTGTCCAGGGGTGTGAGGGGCTGTCCAAGGGGTGGTGGGGTAGTCCATGGGTGGGGGGTGTCCAAGAGGGTGGGGGTTTTCCAGAGGTGTTTGAGGTTTTCCAGGTGGGTGGGGTAGTCAAGGGGTGTGGGGGAGTGTCTAGGGGTGTGGTGGGGGCTATCTAGTGGGGTGAGGGGGTTTTGGTCTATTTTTGGTAAATTTTAGGTCTGTTTTAGGGGTGTGGGAGTGCTTTCCAGGGGTGGGGGAGTGTTGTCCAAGGGGTGGGGGTATACAGGAGGGTGGGGGTTTTCCAGAGGTGTGGGGGGGTTGTCCAGGGGGTGGTGTAGATGTCCAGGGGTGTGGGGGGCTGTCCAGGGGGTGGGGGCTATCCAGGGGGTGTCCAGGGTGGGGGGGGGGGTTCTGGTCTATTTTTTTATGAATTTTCTCTATTTCAAGTGATTTGGCTGGGCATAGCAGTGGTTCGGTTTTATTTTTTTTTTAAATTATTTTTACATCAGTTATTTTATAACAGACGTAAAAAAATGAATTTTTATGTGTTTTAACATCGGTTATTTCATAACCGACCTAATAAATTAAAATGGATATTTTTTTAAGTCGGTTATAAAATATCCGATGTCGTAGATATGTTTTTACGCTGGTTATTATATAACCGATGATGAAAACCGCTTGGTGGACATGTTTATCACGTCGGTTATAAAAATAACAAACATGATAAATGCTTCGGAAGAGTCTTTTATGACGTCACTTATTATATAACCGATGTGAAATGGTATATATCACTTCAGTTAATAAATAAACGACTTAATAAAGTACTCCTTCGAAGCATTTTCTACGTCGGGATTTTATCAACTAACGTGAAAAACACTTTGTATTTGTGTTTTTTAAGTTACTTGTAAAATAACCGATGTAAAAAACTATGTTTATAGTGTCTCCTGTATTAATGTCGGAAAAAAGCCGATGTTAAAAATAAAGAATAACCACCGTGAAAAACATTTTCTGTACTAGTGAGTAAAAAAAACACATTCATGTTTTTAATATCAATAATATTTTGAGCATGTGGATAATAAAACGATATTTTCACATATAAATATTAATTTGAAATATAAATGATTTTTATTCTTCATGATAATTTATTTATAAATGTTGTGATGACATAATGATCTAAAATGATTACACAAAGCTAATGTGAAAATTATTCAATTAATAAAACAATCAAATAAATGATATAAAAAATAAATAAGAAATTTAAATTGAGATAATTAATGGGTTCCATTAATTCTATAGATCAATATATTATTTTAGGGATGTAAATTTTTTTTCTAGTTTCATTTTTTTATTGACTTTATCTAGGTTAAAGTAATGAATAGTTCAAAAAATTGAAATCAATGATATTTTATAATGACTAATATTTTATTAAATGGAATAAAATTCCATATTTTTTAATATTTTGTTATGTGACTGTGTAAGATTCCTTGTTTTTCTAGGTATATTTCTCCTCATGTTTTGATTTTAGAATTGATTATTGAGTTTAGTTTGGAGATGGATATCCATTTTTGGATAATATGACCAAATGTTTGGGGATGTATGATTGTTTTAATTAAATTAGTTCAGGTATAAATGGGTGAATTGTTTCACAGGTTAATGGGGAGATAAAAATCTCTTAAATAGGTTATGTTTTTTTAAAAGGAAAACGGGTTGAAAAATCAACTGTATAAAATTTACACATGATGTAAAGGTATTACACCTCATGTAATTGTTCAAGGGTTTTAATAAATTAAATATGAGGTAATGGTTTTTTTTGGATTATTCCATTAAATAAATTTCCACATCATATAACCACACCACACAGCATATAAATTCCATAATTACTATTTTAAACATGAAACGTGGTTGAATTCTCATTATTTCAGAAACCTATCTTCTCCTATAGACCTTAGATAATTCTACAACAGATTTTCCAGTTCCATCTTCGCATCTACATGTCTCTGTTGTGTGAGAAATACCTAAAAAATATTTTTGGTAAGGTTTTTTCACCTCCTTCTTCTCAAACCATTATGGTTAATTCCCTTGATGAATTAAATTTTTTGTGTTGATATTGATCAGTTTTGATCTAGGAACCTATTTGGAATCATCCTCACCTTCTTCCTCTTGAGTAATGTCCATTGGAAGAGTTAATGGATCATCGACTAAATGTAGGGGGTCTAAATCATAACCCAATGGTTTGATAATTGCTATATTTATGCGATATTATAATTTTAGGAATTTTGGGTGCACCAAAATCAATTAAATAATTTATTTAGATTATTCATTGAAGTCCTTCGGTTTAAAATGGATTTTTAGCTGGTTTATGGCTACCCATGGTTTGTGAAAACCATAATTATAATTTAATTTGAAAATACCTTAAAGTATTTATAGGATGAAAAGTGACCTATGGATATTTATTATTATTAAATCCCTAAATTATGGATTGTTTATTATTGTTATAATTTTTAATAAATTGTGAATTGAATTTCAAATGAAATATAAAAGAATAATGGTAATTTTCATAATTAAAAATTGAGAATTGTGAAGTGATATTGTGATATACATCCTATATGAAAGGAATTTTGTTCCATAATGTAATGATTTTATATCAAGAAAAACCCAAGAAATTGCGCACTTACATGCTCAAATGATGATATTGAGTGGGATCATCCAATTACCATGATTTAATGTTTATAGAGTGCGAGATATACCTAGTCCCATGCTGTAATTTTGAATGGGCTTTGACCTAGAATGATGCAATTATAAATGGGATTTAACCCAGATTTATTGTTGTTATTATACCATGGTTATATGGTGGTGATTGGAATGGTCATAAGACATGCACAGAGATATTCCAAAATAGTTCCGAAGTAGGTTATTTTACATTGGTTATATGGTTATGGTTGTCATGGTTGTAATACATTCTCAGAGTTATTCCGACAAGTAACCGAAGAAGTTTTTGGATGTCTCTAGTGGAAATAGGAGTTTTAATGTCTATATAATAACATCAATTTTTTATAAATAACTCAAAAACCCATTTATTAATTATTTTTCATGTCAGGTTTTGGTAAAACTAATGAGAAAAATAATAAAAAATGTTTCGGGATCGGTTTTAGAGAAAACCCATGCCCAAAATAAAAAAAAATCTTTGGGTGTTGGTTTTAGAGAAAATTGGTGCCATATGATTAATCTTAGGCACTAGTTTTCCAAAAAACAAAACTCGCATTGGTGCTCTTGACTCACAATGACTTCAAAGACATATTTTTGATCCTTTAAGGCCATTTTTAACAATATTCCACCTTTTTCACATTTTTGGGATTACTTTCTTTGTTATCATCTCTTGATTTATCTTCCACGGTTTATTTATTCTTCCAAAACACTATTTTTCATGATTTTTAATTGTGTTTTTATTTTAGTTTTTTTCTCATTATTTTTCATTTTCATCATCAATTTTGGTATATGTTTTGCAGTGTTTGTTTTTCTAAGTAATTATATCGAAAATTTTTGGATTGAGGATCTCTATCCGGGTTATACTTCAAATTTTGTATGTTTTTTATAATTTTGTAGATAAATTATCTATCATTTATTTAATTTATTGATTTTCTTCAATTATTAGTTTATATTTTATTTTAAATGTTTTGGGAAATGGTTCTATATTCTGTCAACAAACATTCTTAAATATCTTGTCAACAAATTTCATATTTTTACATTGACTTCAACATAACACACTTAACACATGTGAGAATTTTAATCAAACACTGGTACGCACCCCCATATCATCTTCCAATCCCAAATAGAAATGCCTCTACAGTCTAAGAAAATAACAAGCATGTTATTATATGAAATGACACAGTCAATGGATCATAAATGCGTTTCAAATCTGATGTTTTATATCTGATTATCAATATTTTTTTATTAAATGTGTTTTTCTTTACAATTTATCTTATATAAATTTAAATGTTTATATATTTTAATATTTTCACTAATTATATTGTGATATCAGGTATTTAATGGATCGTAATTGGATTCATTTACGAAGAACAACTAGTAAATATGAAAAAAGAGTTGATTATTTTTTGGAATTTTCAAAATCCATCTTCAAAACATTGATTCGATTTTATATCTATATGTGAAGTGTGTAAATATGAGAAATTAAAAATTCAGAGAAATCATTGATCATCTCATTTGTTATGGTTATAGTCTTAGTTATACACGTTGGATTTGGCATCGTAAAAGAACTAAAAATTCAACATCCAATGTTGATGACAATATTTATAATGAGGTAGAGGATCATATTGAAGAATTAATTCAGGATTTTGGTGTTAAAACCATCGAAAAAACACCATGTGTTAAACGATTATATTGAGTTTCTGAGAAACCAATATTCCTCAGCTGTAGTAAATATATAGTGTTATCAGAAGGTTTGAGATTAGTTAACATAAAAGCAAAAAATGGATGGAGTTATAAAAGTTTCTCTTTCTTACATGAGTCTTTTAAAGAGATACTTCTAGAAGGAAATGAGCTTCCATATTCCAATTATGAGGCGAAGAAAATATTATTCCCAATGGGATGGGGGTATAAAAAGATACATGCTTGCACCAATGATTGTGTACTATAATGAACGGAAAATTAATATTTATCAAGTTCTCCTACATGTGGGGAATCATGCTATAAGATATATGGGAAATTCATCTCAGATTCATTCTCAGGTGATGTCATCTAATGTCATGAAAAATCAATTTTGTACTTTATAGTGATATCATGCAATATTTTTTTCATAAAATTCTCATAATTCAATTCCGATTCATTTTTAGGTACCAGAATCATAACTCCTACTAAATAAATTTTGTATCATCCAATAATTTCTCGTTTGGAGATTTTATCTTCAAATTAATAGATCCAAAAGGTAAATATTCCATTCAGATTAGTGTATCTCTGATAGTAACTTACTTCACCCTACTGATTCACCACAGTGGAAGAGTTTTGATAAAAAATTATCATTATTTTGTAAGTGAAGTTAGAAATCTCAGAATGGGATTGTGTACTGATGGAAGGAATCCTTATCGAAGCCTCAGTAGCCAACATAATTCATGGCCTCTTTTTTTGGTAGTTTAGAACATGTACCCACATCTATGTATGAAGAAAAACTATGTTATGATGAGCATGATTATTTTTGGACCAAAACAACTAGGAAATGATATTGATGTTTATCTTTCACCATTTATTGATGATTTAAAACTACCATGGGAGGAAGGTGTTAATGTTTTAGATGCATACAAGAAAGAATATTTTATTTTGTGTGCTATGATAATGTTCACTATAAATGAATTTCCTCTATATGGAATCTTATCTAGATATTGTGTGAAGAGACATAAAGAATATCCAATTTCTGAAGAACAAACTTCATATTATCAATTGCTGAATGGAAGAAAGACAGTGTATATGAGACATTAAAGATTTTTGTGAATTGATCATCTTTATCGTAGATTAAAAAAAGCTTTTAATGTTTTACCAGAATACAACCTTCCCCCTTGATAGGTTTATTTTTTTGAGGACTTAGTACATCATCAGCATATATATATGGGTTAGGTTAGAGAATCGGTACTTGAAATTATAGATCCTCATGCTCTACTACCATTTCCTACTACAGAGATCACGTGTGTTGGAGAATTTAGGAGACAATTTTTACTTTTTCCAACTGGTCTTCTCTGTTATATTTGATATGAGGAATGCATTTTTTAAGTATTCATTACAAATGATTCAAAATTACTTATATTGTTTTCTATCATTTAACTTATATAGGAATATCTGAAAGAAAATGAATCTTCCCAAATGCGACAAAATGTTTATGAATAGTCCACTGTAGAAGTTTATAATATTACTTCTGGGCTACAAAGACTATCTAAGGCTTCTACTTCCTTGAATTATATCTATGAGTGTCGGATGATTCCTGATATATGTAGAAGTTGTTATCCATTGAGAATAATGAAAGTATATATAATGCATTGAAGAGCTCTAACTGAGTGTGGTGCATCTATTTTCCATGTATGTAAACTGATGATTGAATTGCTATTTTTTTAAATAAAAGGTGGTTTTAAATTGACTAACTATATTTTATTTTCAATTTAGGTATCTAACCAAGATTTTAAAAAAAAATTAAAGTAAAAACATTTATAGTTTTATAGATCTAGAGTATATTTCCTTGGAAGTAATACATGTGAATAATGATGATATAGTTCAATATAAATCTGAGATTTTATCACATAAAGAGATTAAATGCTGGTTTTTTTTTCATTTCTAGATATGTAAAAACATAAACATAATTATGAACTAGTGATCATTATAATGTCATTAATTATGAAAATTTTTTATATTAGGGGACATTGGATTTTAGGACTATTGTCTCATTAGAATTCACCTTATATAGGTTTTTCTCTTTATTAGGAATAGTTTGTAAACCATTTTCCACCTTATTAAACACGTATGTTTTTTTATATTTTAAAATATCATTATGTTTATGTTTTATTTTTTATACATGCATTATTAGTTGATATATATGAAAATGAAGTTCATGGAAACAATTTCACAAGGAATACATGTCGGTAAAGAAACCAAAGAAAATAAAATATGTGGTAGTATAGGTAATTAGTTTTTATATTATATTATATTCTGAATTTATTATTATATATTTTATTTTTTATCAGTTTACTATTTTATATCTGCAGTTTCATTGTCAAAATGTAAATGTTGAAAGTGGTTATTATATTTTAAGATTCATGTACGAGATAATCACAACTGGGGAAACTACTGATTTTCATAAGGTTCATTGTATTAATTTTTTTATTTTCTGGAATATTATTTTATTTTTTAATCTCTTATCATTCAATATTATTGTATTTATTCAATGATTCATAGTCTTATTCCCAATGTGAAATGACCCATATTCGATCTACTTTTGCGAACTATTTTTTATGTTTGATTATTATTTGAGGTAAGTATATTCTAATATTTATAAATAATAATACATATGGGTTCATAAAACTAACTCTTTTGATATATTAGGTGTTTGAACCTACCAATAATCAAATGAATGCTTCAACAATAACCAAAAATTAGCCTTCTGTAAATTTCAGTTACACGTATTCAAATTTTTTTTAACATTCAACATCAGCTTTTATCTTGGTATATCTAAGTTATAGGTTTTTATTGAATGATAAATATTGATTGACAATTGCTGTATATTTTATTTTTTAAAAGGGTTTCAATATTTTTAGATGTGTAATTTTATTATTTATCAATTTTTTTAATTTACAGAATTAGTTTTTTAAAATACTGACGATGAGTTTTTTTTTTAAAAAAAATTGGGGTTTCAATGTTGGTTTTATCAAAAACTGACACCGAAAACCGGGTTTCAGTGTTGGTTATAGAAAAAACCGACCCCGAAACCCCCAAAAAATTGACCTTTGGTGTTGGTTTTCATAAAAACAGACACCGAAACGTCAAATTCTACTGGGTTTCCGTGTCAATTTTAGATAAAACTAATACTGAAACCCTTAACAAAAAGAATTTTCGGTGTCTGTTTTCTGATAACCGACGCCAAAAATCATATTTTTTTAGGTCAGCATTATAGATGTCGGTTAAAACCCTACGTCAAAAATAAAAAAACCATTGTTAAATTGTGTTTTTGTACTGGTGTGTATTTTATTAATTAAAAAATTAATTAATACACTTATTTATATCCTGATTTCACGCACTTCTTATCAGACTGTTTTGGTTTAGAAATGGTAGTTTCAACCTATTGAGTTATATTGGAACCCTATTTTGATCGTTTTTTTGTACCTGAGAAAATTATGTGGAAGTAGGTTTGGAAAATGGAAAGGGACCTTGTCGTTGATTACTTGTTTGCAGGTAGGATAGAGTTTGGATCTGAGGCCGATGTGGGGTTAAGGACATAGGAAATTGAGTCTTTTATCTGAGTCTACTGGTATTTTCATGTATTGTTTTAGGATTACATTTAGTTATAATCTAGAGAATCATTAAAATATTCCTTATTTTTTATTTGATTTTTCAGTTGCATTTTGTTTTTGTCTTATGCTACTTCTATTCGATGATTGTTTCCATTTTATTTTGAATTTTTTTTACTACTGCGATAATTCAAACCAAATGGTATAGTCTCCTCACTATACTTTTCACAAACCTGCAACTAGTTGGTATAATTTGGCATATGGGGAGGTTCACTAGAGTTCTCGTAACCAACCCTTTCCAGCTACATGGGAGTGTGTGAGATTGAGGGAAATTACAAAGTGTTATAAAATGAGTATGTTTTGTTTTATTTTTCATTACAATATATGTAAGGTATAAAAGTGTCTAGGATGTGTCAAGTCATGATAATTAGCTTTTTGATGGAAGTATCTGACCCATGTACATAGGAAAATCTGAGTACTGATGGATGGGATCACTATTTTTGGTTGTGTGATTGTTATAGTTGACGCTATTTCACCTCAAGTGATTCACATGTTGCGTGAGGGTATTGTTTTAATGATGATATTTTTTTTGATAATTTTACACGTGGCCCATTATAGCGTGAGATGATAATACATACATAATAATAGGAACATAGGGATCTATTGACATGAATTGAGCATAATAGGGGCATATCTATATTTTATGTGATATATAATTGCTTGTAGAACTACAACATGATATGGCTGTTTCACTAGATAAATAAAATTAGTTTTTATTTCATGTTAAAATACCTGTAACCATGTATAGAGAGAGTAATGGTTAGTGTTTCTCAATTGAATTCACCTATTGGGTTGACCTAGTTTCCAGATAGTTTATTATGGCGTGCATTTTTCTTGTAGAGAAAATTCATCCTCGTAATCCTCAACTCAAGAATCAGAAGAGTGTAAATAAACTTGCTTCTAACACTGCTGAACTGAAGCTTTTATTGTTTATGAGGAGTAGATGGATGTTTAGATTCATTACAACTTCATAAGGGTCTTAAGATCCGTAGAAAGGGAGATTATTCTTACTATTCCTTCGATGTATGAGTTGAGAAGAGAATTATTGTGGCATCCTCTTCTTGTGTTCATTGGGGAAGGGGGACCCCATGCATACAAGTTCTATATTGAGTCTACTAAGACATTCAATAAGAATCTAGAAGCACACACATATAAGACCGTGAATCTTTATACATATAAGCTTCATGGGCTTTCCAAGCATTGGTCTGACTTTCCTGAGGATGTTGGGTAATATAAAGATATATCTTGGAAGGAATTTGAGATGATGTTGAAGATCCATTTTTATTATAAGACCTTGAGGGATGAGAAATATCATAATTCCATGCATCTTTCCCATGAGGGTTTTTCCATGCTAGACTATGATGAACATTTTACTGAACAACAAATATTTGTTCCTTCATTAGAATCTAGTGAGATCTTAATGGAGAGACTTTTCCAAGATGGTATTCATTATGAAATCAGGTCACAAGTAAATTTTTTTTGTTTAATCAGACTAGAAGATGTGATGAATCAGACACTCATCATTGAAGGGAATTTAAGAGGGCCCCTAAACAATGGCCATGCTGTTTTAGTAGAGTGATCTAGGAGTTGTTTTATAAGTGGTAAGAAGTTTCATTATTATAGATTCGTTCAAATAAGTAGTGGGCAGAGTAGTCAAGATGAGAAAAACCATATCAGGAATGTATTCCATTACAATGCTATCAGTGTTGAATGTTTGGTCACTAACACCCATTGTAACCTTACCCCACAGTCAAGGGTTGTATTTTTAGATTATTGGGTCACATTTAGAGATTCTATTTGAAATTTCCACAAAATACCAGTGGGAGAGGATCAGGACAAAGACCAGAATTGGGAAGGGGTTTAGCCACCCCTAAGTAGGCTGGAAGCTGGAGTTCCATAGGACATTTAGGTTGAGGAATAGGATATAGTACCCCAATGCCTGATAAATATCACCAATAAAGGATATTAGCTCATGTTAGTTAGACTAGATCCTAGAGAAGTGGGGCACGTCTGTTTCATGCTATGAAGATTACATTGGCTAACGTGAAGGCATGACCATCTACCTTTAGTGGTAGGATTCTTCTATAATATATGGTATTTTATAAATATTTTGATGGCTGAGGTGAATATTGAAGAATTCAATTCATTATTAGGGGGTTGAATTTATCACCATATATTTTTTGGAATAATTTTTTCAACTGAATTTACTCAAATTATTATTTTTTTATTACACATACCACTGAGATTAGCTTGTAGTACATGCAACCCTAAGTTTTACCAAAATGTGTCATATTATTAAAAGGTTTTTCTATAATAGTTATCACCCAACTATTGGAATGGGGGGTATGAATAGGATTAATAAAATTTTGAAAATATATGGTTTTTAACTTTATAAAGTTGAATTATTTTGTAACCCATTAATGAAAAATTAAATGAAAAAACTATTTAAATAGAATGGATACATTTCTATTAAAAAAAATTAATGGAAAAAATATCACCTCAAAAAATATATAAAAAATTTATTGAATGACTATAATGAAAGTTGTATATTCTATATTCAATAAATGTTTAAAATTCATAATATGTATTTTTGTAGACATTATATAATAATAAATCAAAATTTCTTCTTAAAATTTTATTTTCCAAAAAAGTTGTATTTTTTCCCCTTTTCACATTTATTTTTTTAAAAAAAAATTCACTGTCACATTAATTTTATTTTAAAAAATATATATCAGTTTTTAAAATTATCATGTCAATATTATCTTAATGTGAATTTTTTATAATTTTCTAAAAAGATAATTTTTTATAAATAGTGAAAATACTTAATATTAATTAAACAATCCTTTTTCATTTCATTTATATATAAATTGAAATTATATATTAAATTTGGATTAAATTATATTTAATTAAACAATATATATTATTTAAATTTTGGTCATTGGAATAACTTTCATATCTATTTTTGATACATAAACTTTGTAAACTTTTTTTCATTTTCTCTTAAAAAAACACACTATCTTGTCATGTCTTCGGAATTAATATAATATTTAAATTTTCCACTCATGTGAATGGAATTTTAAAAATTCTGTCAATTATTTTGAATTTGAATATTTTATATTATATATTATTTTTAAACTAATTTTTTACCCAAATTAATTGTGAAAATGATGAAAACTAATTACCATGGTTAACGTAAAAATTAGGTTACCTGGGGGTAAAAGTAGAACAATAAGTGGTAAAATGAACTATAAAATTATATAAAATATTTTATATAGACATATTTATACCCTATATATTATAAGCCTATATAATACATTATTTTTTATCCTTGGGGAATGAGAAAAACCTGGTGTAGATATTTTTCATTTCAAATAATTACAAGTTTTCCACTCACCACAGTTATAAAAATGCCCCCTCATCTCTTCTCTTATTTACACCCTCAAACCCTTTTGGTATTGGAAAGAACATCCAAAATACCTTATAAAATTCCATATTATCATGCTAGAATGCTTATTTTTTTATAAATCTATCCTATGTTGTATTTTGGTCAAATCCAAGGGGGATACCATGAAGAAGTGGAAACACTCTTCATTGGGTATTTTTTTATTTATTCATCAACATAATTAAATTATTATTAAACAATGTGGATATAATAAAATCAGTATATTAAATATTCATAGATGTTTTTATCTTAAGGTCCCCTAAAAATATCTACACTTTAATCAAATAGGTTACCAAATCACAATTCGTGTATATGGAGGACTACCTCCATGAGCCCTAATGCCATTCGTTTTTTCCATTAGAATCTTTCAATGTTGTGTATGCTGATAGAAATAAATTATATAGGTGATATTTAAAAAATACTTAAAACTATTTAATAATTATATAATTTAAAACATTTTAATTTCTATTCCTTAGGGGATATAATTACATAGAGCGTGTGTATGACGTACTGCTACCCTGTGAAGCGATGTGAATATTTTTTCACTAACTATTTAGAGGGAAGATAATAAATAGAAAATTAATTAATATATGTGATAAAAATGAAATAACTATGATAATAATGACATATTTTTCATTTTGAAAAGATAATGTATCATTTTCTTTTTATCCTTTCCACTCACAGAAAGAGGATAATGTCATTCCTTTAAGTGTGGACTATATGTATCACGAAGCGATGTGAATATCTCTTTTAATCACAACACTACATGGATTAATTTTATAACTATATTTAAATTAGAAATATATTATTTATTATATTATTATAATTATGAAAATATTAAATATTATATACCTCATTTCCAAAATGATAATTGAAAATTGGAAATAATGCTCATGCGTACGTTGGGCCTATCATCTATATGATCCTCACATACTTCATTTCATAAAACCATCATCCATGTTTTTTTATAAAATTATAATTTATTTAAAACTATGATAATTATTTCATTATAAATATTATTGATATTATGGAACCATGATCAGTGTAATAGGAACTAAAATAACAAATCAAAATATATATTATGAACAAATAAATTTTCACCCAAAATGTTATATTAACAAAGAATTGGTAATAAATGGTTAATGAAACGTCATAAGTAAATAATATATGGTATAATATATATAGTTATGATTCTATAAAATATTTATAGTTAAATGTTATTTGTAATACTGGAGTTTCTAACATGTATGAAGTATGTCAAGATATAAGGTAAGATATATCTAATCTCATTTTTTTTATTGGAGACATATGAAAATTAAATAATAGCCTATTTTTGTGTACTGTATATACATACCAGTTTGAATTTTATATCTTAAATATCCTTATTTTTATTATATTTAATGTTTTATTAGTTGTTATTTTCTGTTAGGGCTTGTGGTTTAAAATATTATGAAAATGATACGGAATTTGCATCTTATTTTCATCCTCTACAAGGAACATGACATATTCCATAAGTATTTGTTTTATATAGTGTATATAATATAAATGATTTTATTTTATAATTATTCTCATGAAAATTAAGTATATTTAAAAATCCATTTTAGTATCTATATTTCATGGAGTTTATGCTTCAACGGTTACGAAAGTGGTAAGGTATTTTTGTCATAATATTCCTTTTTTGAGACATATGTTATGTTATGAACCAATATTAATTTTTATGTTTATATACAATACCTTTGAAATGTACAATTATGAAATTATTTATTCTCATTAAATTATAAGATTAAATTAATTTTATTCTTTCTTTTGTCTTACTATTCAAATTTACCAAAGTGGTATGGTTTTTCTGACACAATCTTATCGTTTCTCGTGATTTCCCATTATTATGATTATAATTGTAAAATGATATCATACTTCTCTAGATAAAATAATTTATCTTATTCTAATAATTTATTTCTAGATAATAAATGTATTACTGTCATTTTATATTCTTTGTATACTCAAGAGTTCAAAATTATACCGTGTTTATAAATTTTTTTCTTTATTTCTATCTTTAGTGGAAAACCCTTTCTCTTCCAAACCATATTTTCTAAAAATTTCTTCAAAAAATAGTTCGAAATTCATAAAAAATATTTGTTATAGTAAATTTTATCCACGTTTTTTTTATTAAATTATTAACGGAATCTTCATGTTTTTTTCAAACAACTCACTATTGGAATTTACAAAAAAAAGTGAAAGAAATATTTTTTAATGTCTATTTCCCAACGCCTTGACCCTAATTTTCATTGGATAGTATTCTATATATTTTCATAGTCATTTTAGAGGAATTTATTTTAAAATTTTACATGTGTTTTAAAATTTCATTAAAGTGGAAAGAAAATTTTCCCCAAGAAATGTTTTAAATTATTCCTCTATCAGTTTTGACGTAAATTTTCAAGAAAACGTATTAATATAATATTTTATAGTATTTAATTTTGAAAAGTGATTTGAAAAGTAATGTTTCTTTCCTTAAGATACATTAAAATTTATATTTCATTCAAAATAACAATCCATCAAAGTGGACATCATTTAAGGTTACTTATTCTTTACTGGTTATAATATCTAAAAATATCATTCATATTTATTCTATGAATGGTTTATGTTTGTGTTGACTTGTTCTTTATGAAATGAATTTCTATTCCATGTGTTATACCATGATAGAAATATTATGAAGCCTACATACATTCATGGTTTATGCTATAATGAAATGATGGAATGATTATGAATACTATCTCATTTTGAAATGTTATGTTATGATAATGTTTTTATGAACTGAATTTAATTTCATGGGTTATGATATGTTGTATGTTTTATGATACTATGGAAAACATATGAATTATTTTTATACTCAATTATTGTAAATTATATATCTCTCTAATGTATTGTTTGATGATTTATATATCATGATATAGAAATGCCCAGAATATTGAGTGAACCCGATTTATTATAGGACTTTTTCCACTATGATGTTTTTGAGAGAGAACCCTGACACTTATGATGGTTATCAAATTTAACCCATTATACTATTATATCCTTGGTAGTGATCCTTGAATACTAAGGAAATGATTTTCTATGATTGTGTGTATTCCATAATTGATATTATTATGAAAATGTTATTCTGTCATGGGTCATGTTATTTGATTTCATTTGGATTAATGTATTCTGAATTTATAATCAATATTACATGACTTGTGGTTTTGATATTTTATTTTCATGGAGTGGTTTTCATTTTTTATATGGATGTTCTCATACCCTTATATTCGTGATATATATAAATATATCTCCCTCATTTACCATTATATTGCATATGATCTCTCCCTTTATTATGATTTCATTCCCCAGGTTATAAATATTGTGTTTATGTATGGTATTTCTATAATAATTACTAAAGGAGAATATATTTAAGGGAGATGTTGAATATCTTTCACCAAATTAGAAGGTTGTGTACCTAGTCTCCAAAGACACTAAACTATTATAGTTCTCATGCATGTGTTTCTGTAATGTATTTAATATTCATCTAAAATTATGTACCATCCATGTTTGAGAAGATTGGGTCATTAAAAAAGGAATTATTTTAGGTATATTTTAATATAGTACCTGATATTCTAACCATGTTTTCACTATTTAACACATTATCAATGATATGAATTTTAGCATGGTTACTATTAATATTTCTTAAAAATAAATGGGACATATTTTTTATATATGAACCTAATGATTAAAGATTTTAAAATAATCTTTTATGATTCAATACCTCGATGTGTGAGAGATTGAATTATGATTTATATGTAAAATTAAATAAAACCTGTTTTTAGAAAAATGCATTTTTATTCATTAAAAATCATATAGAGAAATTAGGCCTAATATAGATTAAAATGAAATTAATTTGATTATATCTAATTAAATTGGTATGATTTTACTTTTAGAAAATATTTAAATCATTATGGAATTAAAAATTTGATTTTTTTTACAATAATATGTATTTGTAAGAACCCAAATCTTCTTTTCAGGTAAGTATTTCCTTTTTGGTTGTATTGGAGAAAAAGTGGAGTTTTTTGAAATTTCTGGAGTACACGTCGTGTACTTTAATTACACGTTGTGCACCTGATTACTGCAGGGGACCATGTACAAGCCGTATAACCGCTGAGTACATAGCCATGTGTGTTGACCAGGAGACAGCATAATGTTGAGTCTGGAAAAGGAAAGTACACACCATGTACTTTTAAAATACACGCCATGTACATGATTTTTTTTCATTAAATAAACCAGGTTCACATCTAATTGACAGAACCCTTTTTATCTACATCTATCTCGTTCAAGAGTGACCATTCGACCACGGATCTTCACTAGGCCCTTGACTTTCCATCTGTTCTCCGAATCGACCATTGTCGATTGCGTTGGAATGGCCTTAGTGAGTTTTTCCTTCTCCTATAACTTCACCTCTTCATTTCTCCTCTCTCATGAGTTATCCTTGGTTGAAAATATTTAACATTTTTGAGTATCTATGAAGTTATATGGTGATTCAAGGATTGAGTTCACGTATATCGATCTCATGATGCCAATGTAGGTGGTTAGTGTGTTTCCTTAGTTAATCTTTTAATTTTATATGAAAAAGTTCCCAATAACCAAGAATGGTGTATTGTGTGCATATGGTTTTAGCCCTGTTATTACCTCTTATGCCTTGATTGATTTGATAGAGGTTAAATTTTGTGAATAGGGTTATATTTTCAATTCTATGTATGTTCTTACCTTGTTTTCTTGTTTTGACCATTTAGTCTACCTTTTCTTATTAGGATGCTGCTTTGATTACCATTCCTGGTATTGTTAGGATGGAGTGATTATTATCTATCATGATACGATATGTTGTATATTTTTTATCCAAGTACTTCTTGAGGATTACTTTGGCTTCTATATATCATTTGTGTATGACGGACATACACAGGGCCGTGAGAACATGGTGTAGTAGACCATAAGGAGAATGGATGTTGAGGGCTTCTCCTGAGTGTCTATTTACTATTATGTTACGAGACTATAGGGGGGATGGAATTTGTGCTACCTTAGATTGTTTTTAGTTTACTCAAAATGAGACACATTGATAATTTGATGTTGATTGCTTCTTTAGAGTGCCTATAAGTTACCGATATGAGACCATAGGGGGAATTGATAGTGAGTGCTTCCTCAGACTGTCTTTTCCAAAGCTGAACCAAAGGGGTTATACTGCGTGTACTTCCTAGAGGGCTTCTTGTGTTTTTTTGGATGAACTATAATGGTTAGGCAGTGATAACTTCCTAGAGTGTAACAAAATTTTGATTATATACTAAAATTTTATATGAAAATGAATGCAATTGAATTTGAAGAATTGTCACTATGTGTACATCCTTGATTACTGCTTCATTTTTTATTGCCTTCCATATATATTCCCTGACTATTAGGCATAGATCATTTGGTGGTCACATACTGGGATTAGTGTCACTGTAACGCCCTAACTCCAGTTACCCAGAGTTGTTGCATTATTACATAACATTGGAATGATCACAAAAGATATTGTCTCGAAAGACCGATTAGTTTAGTAGCCTTAGAATCACTAGATACATTCATAAGGTTTACATTACATCATAAAGTGAAAAAATAAAACAACATCTTTTATTCATATACCACACTCATATCCCTTCATACTATCACTTCAGGTCATTCATAAAATATTTCTTCACATACTGGGAAAAATAAAACATAGAAAGGGGTGAGCTTATATGCCCAGTAAGTATAACAATATAGAGGAAACTTTAATAAATAAGCATAAACATTTATGAAAATGTATAACTAAAAAAAAGCCTTTTAAACTTGAACTTCAGCATAATATGGTAGAAATAAATTGAAATAATTCCATTTAATTATTCACATTGATATTCTACTAATCGAATAATCACATGCAATATCAATAACCACTTTCATAATGATGGAATGCATAATTCCAGAATATCATAACCACATTTTCAAGGCCTTATCCCAAGACTACAGATAAGATTTTTTTCAAGGTCTTGTTCCAAGACACTAGTTTTTCTCATGCTACCTACCGATGCATCAAGGAGCTATAGAGGGCTCCACCTGTCACTTATTTAGTCCAATGCATTCCTCATATGAACAAGTGTAAACATAACAGAAACATTCGTACTAAAACTATCATATGAAATGTCAATACATTATCCATAAACCATGAATGGTATAAAAATAACACATCCGTAGTCAAACATATCACAAAACCTTCTATACTATATTGAAGTTTTGTATCATAATAAATCAACTTCAAATAATCTTAAAATCCATCAAAGGATGTTGACATAGATGAAATCAAAACTATTTTAGATAAATATTTTTTTTTGAAATCATTTAAAATCCACATAATTAAAACATTTACTTTGAAAATATTCTTTTAATCCTTTAAGGGAATATTTTGTGATTTTATATCGGTGGAAAATAGCCGCACCCGCCGTATAAGTTTTAAAAAGACATTCTTACCTTAATTAAGTCAAAAAGGTAAAAAAGGACCTTGTTTGGAAAACGACAGAAAGGTTCCTTTATAATCATCTTATAAAAATTAAAACAAGGGTATAAATGACTTTAACACATATTCTGTAAAATAGTAAGAATGATTTGGAATACATTTTTAAGAAACATGGATGCAAATGATAAAGAGGTCTCAGTAGATAATTATGTATAAACAACATCAGATAATGAAGAGATTGTGAAATAAACCCTTACCTTGTACTTTTCGTTGGTCGAGGGTTGGTTTACCTGATGTATAATGGTGAAATAATTGTTATTAAATTATACAATAATCATATACATTAATATGATATCATATATGATCTTTCAACATTGCTTTGTTAAAAATATATTAGTATTAACATTGTTTCGGGTGTTAACAGATTCATTTCCTTTATATGATTTGCTTTGTAAGATGTGTTTCTTATTGATAGGTTTTATCTTATTAGTATCCAAAATTATATCAAGTCTTTAAACATAACTTTTAACAGTCATATGAGAATTAGTCTTGAATGGATACGATGGGGAATGAATCTCATCGCGTTCGTGGAGACGGTAGTTCGTACATACGCACGAGCGAAAATATCATTCTTTTGATTTTAAAATAGTATATAATTGGATGGTATATCATATATACATAAACATTATAATGTTATATTTATTATTTACTTCAATTACACATCATTATCATACCCATCCAAATAATAATGTTTTGAATAACAATTACACCACGACGTGGAGACTGTAAGTCGTACGTACATACGTATGGTGATATGTCATTAAAAGGATGGATAGATTACTGAATATGGTTATACCATACTTAGAATAAAATCACATTATATAGAAGATAGTGTAGTTATTATTTTGGAATGGTAATAACAAATAAAGAAGAAGTTTAAGAAGAAAGGAACTTGAAATAGGGTGGTGAAAACATTACCTCTTCTTCGGGTTATACCTTTTGGTTTGATCAAAAGGGATATTTAGGTTGGATTTATTATCAAAATAAGGCCTTTAGGTTAATGTGAAAGAAGTTGAGATAATATTTGGGCAGGTGTAGGCCGATCCAAAAGGCTTTTATGGTGTGAATTAGAGAGAAGGTTGAGTTCCCTTTTATAAGAGGGGTGAGGGACACCTTAGGAAAACCTAGAAATATTATTTTATAATAAATTCATATTTGGTTTCTAATGGATATAAAGTGTATTATTTAAATTTTATGGTGTGGATAGGTCTAAAACCACTCAACCAATAGGTTTTATACAGGTGTGGGTAACTATATTAACTTTATCTTTTTGATTTAACTCTTTGTTAAATAGTATGACATTTACCATGTCTCTTTGTATTTTTATATTATATAGTTTATAAACATACTATATACTTCCAAGAGAAACCCAAGTGGTCAGTTAATGATAAAAATATAATTATATATGTCATTTGGATGAACCTTGGATTTTTAGGAATAGAATATCAATTAATAATATTTTATTTCTTTTAAAAACTCTTTTATGTCAATTTTGACACTATTTAATAATTGAATTTTTAAAGTCATAAAAACATTACTAATTAAAAAAACATTCATTTATGTAATTATAATATGTCATATTAACCAATAAAATTTTTCGATGTCATCAAAACATTAAAATTATATTTATTTTTACATTTATAATATAAATTATTTGATTCTTTCATTAATAATGAAAATAATGTATCAGTATTGTGTCATAAATAAATATAATTATTCAATGTCTAAACATTAAAAATAAATTCATATTATTTAGGTAATAGTTTTATAGATCTAATAAATATTTATATTCTAAAATATATCATATATAACCCTTTGTAAAAAATGTTTTTCTAAAAGAAATATGCTCATCTAATTTTTTTATTTACTTTAACATAATTTATATAAAGTGTCAATATCACTTAAAAGTTTCTCCAAAGGGTCCCAAAATTGACCCAACGATGATCATGGTAGGACATGTATCAAAAATAGGGTTACAACACGTTTTAAGGAAATTTAATATTATTATAATATTATTATTTTACCCTTATTTACCGTATTTTATCTTTAACCGTGGAAAAAAATATTTATCGAAGTAATTATTAAAAATGTATTAAAATAAAAGTTACATATTTACACAATTTGGACCTCCTGATTCAAAATATGGAATCCATTTTTCTAAATTCAAAACATAGTAGTGGCAGAAATTAATTTAAAATTAATTCCCTATTGTCCAAACAAAAAGCATGTTTTTATTAAATAATAACTATCAAAAGATTGAAACTTGTTTATGTAAAATTTAGATTTGTAATTACTTATAAAGACCTAAATTTTATTAAATGATAAAAATATAATGTAATTATACTTCCAAGCCATTCAAATTCATAATTTATCACTATTAATTATTTTAATTAAAAATGTTGTTTTTAAATAAAATTTAGTAATCTTCACTATTGATCAAAAAATGAATGTTTTCAGAAAAATACCAAAAATTCACCGTAAAATAATTTCAATACTCCAAATCCAAAAATGAAGTCCATTTTGAATGATAAAATTCATAAAATTTTAAAAAGTGGGTATTACTATTCATAACGGCTAGTTTGATTGGTCACGGTGTGTTAAAATCTCGAAGTTGTGTACAATGCAAGCTGTTGCATTATTCAAAGGGAAACGTACCGTGGAAGCTTGGGGTGTTACATTATCCCCTCCTTCAAATAATTTCATCCTCAAAATTTCTAGAATATTACTGCATAAGAAGAATCGGGTGGTTCTTCCTCACACATTCCTCAGGTTCCCACGTTGCCTCTTCCATCTTATGGTTTCTCCTGAGAACTTTTACCAGAAGAGTCTTCTAGTTTCTCAACACTTGTTCTCTGATATGATGAACACTAAAGGGATCTTCGTAATAAGATAGATTTGGTTCCTGTTCTACTTCCTCATAGGTGAGTACTTGCGTTGGGTCATACAGGTATTTTCTCAAAAACGATACATGGAACACATCATGAACTTTGGAGAGACTTGGTGGAATTTCCAAATAATATGCTACAACCTCAATTCGTTCTAGAATTTCGAAAGGTCCTATGTACCTGGGACTCAATTTACCTTTCTTACTGAAACGTATAACACCCCTCCATAGAGATACCTTCATGAAAACATGATCTCCTACCTCAAATTCCAGATCCATCCATCAGTTATCTGCATAGATCTTCTGCCTACATTGAGCTGTATTGATGTGGTTTTGGATTACCTTCACCTTTTCCATCATTTCGTCCACAATTTCTGGGCCTATGATTTTTCTTTCACCAATTTCATCCCAACAGGTTGGTGTTGGACATCTCTTTCCGTATAACGCTTCATACGGTGCCATCCGAATACTTTAATAGAAGCTATCGTTATAGTAAAATTCTACTAGAGGTTAATATTGATCCCACATACCCTAAAAGTCAAGTGATAATGATCTAAACATGTCTTCTAAGGTTTGAATAGCCCGTTCTAATTGTCCATCAGTTTGAGGGAGGTAGGTAGTGCTCAAATGAAGTTCAGTATCCAGGGATTTCTGAAGAATTTTCAAGAATCTTTATGTAAATCGTGGATCACGATCAGAAAAAATCTATAGGGGTACTCCATAAAGTCTCACAACTTCATTAATAAATATTCTTGCAAGATGTTATAGTGGTGGATCTTCTCTTATAGCATGAAAATGTGTTTACTTGGTAAGACGATCAACAATGACCCATATTGCATCATTCTTTATAGGAGTCTTTGGTAGCCCCATGACAATGTCCATCGTAATGTTATCCCATTTCCACTCAGGTCTGGGAAGAGGTTGCATGACTCATCCAGGCTGTTGCCATCCAACTTTAACTTATTGACACACCATACATCTTGACACAAATTTTTCAATCTCCCTCTTTATGTTGTCCCACAAAAAAAATTCCTTCAAATCTCTATACATTTTAGTGCTCCCATGGTATATAGAAAAAATTATAACTATGAGCATCATCCAACAATTATCTTTTTAGATCAGGTATATTGAGAACAGAACGCCTTTTCCCAAATTTCAAATATCATTTTTCATACACAAAGTCACTCAATCTCCCATCATTCACAGCTTTAATCTTCTTCTGAAATTCTTCATCGTTGGTCTGAGAACTCATAATCCTTTCTTGTAAATATGGTTTGGAAACCATTTGAAAATGTATTGATGTTTCACCTTCCATGGTTATTCCCATATCCAACTTTACTAGATACATGAAAATTGGAACCCTCTCAACTCTCATTTTTTTTCAAAACTCCATGATCATTTCTGCTCAAAGAATTTGACACCTTATTTTCCTTCTCTGTGTGGTAGTGTATCATGAAATCATAATCCTTGAGTAGTTCAAACCATCGTCTTTCCCTCATGTTGAGTTATTTCTGTGATAAAATATACTTCAAACACTTGTGATCGATATATATCTCACATTATTTACCATAGAGATAATGCCTCCATATCTTTAAAGCAATGATTACAGTAGCTAACTCAATATCATGAGTAGGATCGTTTTGCTCATGAATTTTCAGCTATCTTGATGTATAGGCAATAACCCTATCATTATTCATAAGGACACAACCAAGTACTTTTTTGAAGCATCACTATAAATAAAAAATCCATCATTCCACGATGGTAGAGTCAATATAGGATAATTGACTATTCTTCTATTAAGTTCTTCAAAACATTGTTCACAATCTTTTTTCCAAATAAACTTAACCCCTTTACGTGTGAGCTTCGTTAATGGGTTAGACAATCGTGCAAAATTCTAGATGAAACACCGATAATAACCTACTAAACTAATAAAACTACATACACCAGTTACAGTCATCGGTGCTAGCCATTCATGGTTTTACTTGGTCTTAGAAGGATCAACAGAAATTCCATCATTAGAGAGAATATAGCCGAGAAAATAAATCTCCTGAATCTAGAATTCACATTTGCTAAACTTCCCATATATTTCGTGTCTTCTAAGAGTCTCCAAGATAATGCGCAAGTGATTTTCATGATATTCATAGATTTTTGAGTATACCAAGATATTATCAATAAATATTACTACAAAATCATCAAGATATTCCTTGAAAACTATTTTCATTAGATCCATGAATATAGAGGGTGCATTAGTCGATCCAAAAGTCATTATTGTAAACTCTTAATGCTCGTACCTGGATCGAAATGATGTCTTCCGAATGACTTCCTTCTTCACACACAACTGATTGTATCCAGATCGAAGTTCAATCTTTGAAAAGTTTTGAGCTCCATGTAGTTGTTCAATTAAATCATAAATGCGTGGTAGGGGATACTTGTTCTTTATTGTTATAGCATTGATTTCCCTGTAGTCGATACATAACCTCAAAGACCCATCTTTCTTCTTACAAAATGGACATAGGCTCACCATGGAGAAACAATTGGGTGAATAAATCCGTTATTACTCAATTCCTCTAGTTGTTTCTTTAGTTCCACTAATTACACAGTGGCTATTCTATAAGGGGTCTTCAATATGGGCCATTATCCAGGAATTAAATCAATGGAAAACTCAATATCCCATTATAGAGGATGTCCTGGTAAATCTTCTAGAAACACATCAACATATTATCTCAAATTAGGTACATCCTCTATTTAAGCAATCCTTTACTCACCCACAGTAATTTCATTCTCTTCCTCCCCAATAATTTAATTTAATTGAGCTACTGGGGGTGGATCTAGATAAGAATTAGGTGGTGAATATTCTGCTGAAAAGATAAGGTGTTCCTGATCATCATTATCAAAAAAATTAACATTCTTCTTCTTATAATAAATCTTCACATCATGGTCCAAAATCCAATCCATACCAAGTATTATATCAAACTAAATCATAGGTATGAAAATGAAATCAGCATATAAACAACTTTTATATGATCTAAGGGGAACAGATTCACAAAACTTTGTTGCGATGATACTTCACTTAGGAGTTTTAACTAACAACTCCCATGTTAAATCAAATGGGAAATATCAAATTTTCTTATAAAACTTGGAAGATATGAAAAAATGTAATGATCCAGAATCAAATAAACCATTGGATAAACTTGAGAAAACCAATAAATTACATGCCACAACGTCTTTCGGAGCTTCTACCTTAGAAGTAGTGATAGCCGAAGAATTTTCTTGATCCCTTGGCCTTTTCTGAGGTATGTTCCCTTGAAGCTTAGGATATTCATTTTCATTATGTCCCATATTTCTGCAATTTTCTCATTTAACATCAGTAGAATCTTTCTTCCCCTTGCAATCACGAGCTTGGTGGCCTTTTTCACCACACTTGTAACAGACTCCCATTCCCTTCAAGCAAGTACCATGGGTTTTCTTCCCACATTTACTCCAAGATGGATATTCAACTTTTCCCTTCTTCCACTTATTTCCATTCCAAGAGTGATTAGAAGATATCTTCTTCTCATTCTTTTCTTTAAAGTCAAAAAACATAGAGAATTACTTTTTTATATTGATATCACATGAGACAAAATCTTCGTATGATGAGAAGGATTGTGAGACTAATGATCGATGGAGAAATGGTTTTAACCCCAAAAATAAATGATCAATCTTACTCATTGGGTTACGTATATAATCTACTACATCCCTCACTATCCTTGCAATGTTATCCTTATACTTTGCGACATTCTCATCCTACTTTTGTCTTAGACTCAGTAATTGACTTTCTATATCTGCTCGATGGTCACTAGGAAAGTATTTTTCTACGAAAAACTCTTTGAACTACCTCCAATCCATATTTGATTCTTCAGCACCCACCTTTGTGTTTTTAATCAATGACCACCATGGATTAGCATCTTCCGTGAGGCTGTATACTTCCATGACAACTTTTTGCATTTCGCTACTCCCCAATGCATGGAATTTTTCTCTATGTAATTTATCCATTTCTCTGCTACTAGTGTATTTGTACTCCCATTTAATGTTGGTGATTTTTTCCTCATGAAGTGAACTAACATTGATCCTCCATGCTATGGATCAGGGTGGTCCATACAGGTATGGTTATTCTTCGTAACCTAAGTGAGTTGTCCCAGTATAGTGATTAGCTTATCGGTACCACTGGAATCACCAGTATCACTATAATTATCTTGATAAGGAGGAAAATCCCTACATGAAGTGTGTGCATTGATAGGGTTTCCATTACTTCCCATAAGAGACATTTCTAGATAATGGCATACACTAGAATAGTTTATGAATTGCAATGCATAAATCCAAACTTGTAAAACACTCCACATAAATTGAACAGTTTATTGATATAATCCATAATCATAAAAAAAATGTTTTCTTTGAGGAATTATATACTCATAAACCCTTCATAATGGTTTGTAATGAAAATGAGAATTAGCCTAAGCATATCCCCCGGGAGTGTCGTTAGCAAGAGTGCAGTAAGGCCCGTTGTCGTGCACCAGTTACTATTTCAGTCTAGCTCAAAGTGGTGTTTTCGAGTTTTAACCCTAGGTACATCTGTAATAGAACTTCCTATATATGCTCATATTTATAAAGGGATGTATTTCTCAGAATACTCAAAAAATCTATACAATACCATAATTCTAGGAAGTTCTTCTATCATAATCCTCAAAGTCTATCTAAGGGCTATGTGCTCTAATTTGATTTTATCTAAATATAGCTTCCAAGGTTTGTACTAAACTTTATATGATATTGACTGTAACGCCCCGACACCAATTACCCAGAGTCGATGCATTATTACATAACATTGACAAGATCACAAAAGATCAAGTCTCGAAAGACCTATTAGTTTAGTAGCCTTGGAATCACTAGATACATTCATAAAGTTTACATTACATCATAATGTCAAAAACTACAACAAAATCTTGTCTTCATATACCACACTCATATCCCCTTATACTATCACTGTAGGTCATTCATAAAATACTTCTTCATGTCTTAGAAAAAATAAAATATAGAAAGGTGTGATCTTAGATGCCCAGAAAGGATTACAACATAGCGGAAACATTCATAAATAAGCATAAACATTTAAGGCAAAGTATAACTAAAACAAAAGCCTTTTAAACATGAACTTAAACATAATATGGAAGAAATAAAAATAAATAATCCCATTTACTTATTTACATGTATATTCTACTAATCAAATAATCACATGCAATATCAATAACCACTTTCATAATGGTGGAATGCATAATGTCGAACTATCATAACCACATAGTCCAAAACCTTGTGCCAAGACTATAAATAATATTTTGTCAAAAACATATTCCAAGACACTAGTTTTTCTAATAAGACCTATCGATGCATCAAGGAGCTATATCGGGCTCCACCCGTCACTTATAAAGACCAATGCATTCCTCATATGAACATGTTTAAATATAACATAAACATTCATATTAAAACCAGCATAATGAATGCCAATACTTTCTCCATAAATCTTGAATGATATAAGAATAACACATACATAGTCAAACATATCACAAAACCTTCAATAATATATTTAAGTTTTGTATCATAAAAAATAAACTTCAAATAAGCTTAAAATCCTTCAATGGATGTTGACATAGATGAAATAAAAACTATTTGAGACAAATATATATTTTTGAAATCATTTAAAAGACACATAATTAAACTATTTACTTTGAATATATTCTTATAAGCTTGTAAGGGAACCTTCAACGATTTTATAATGGCGGAAAATAGCCGCACTCGCCTTATTAGTTAAAAAAAGACATTATTACCTTAATTCGGTCGAAAAGGATAAAATGACCTTGTTTGGAAAACGGCGGAAAGATACCTTTATAATCATCTTATAAAAAGTCAAACAATGGTATAAATTACATTAAACCATAGTCTGTAAAATATTAAGAATTATTTGAAATACATTTTTAAGAAACATGGATGTGGATGATAATGTGGTCACAGTAGATAATTACATATAAACAACCTTGGATAATGAAGAGATTGTGAAATAAACCTTTACCTTGTACTTTTCCTTGGTCAGGGGCAGGTTTAACTCCTATATAATGGTGAAATAATTGTTATTAAACTATAAAATAATCATATACATTAATATGATATCATATATAGTTATTTAACATTGTTTTGTTAATAATATCTTAGTATTATCGTTGTTTCGGGTGTTAACTGATTCATTTTCCTTTATATTCTCTATTACGTAAGTCATGTTTGTTATAGATAGGTTCTATCGTATTCATATCCAAAAGGATATCTAGTCCTTACACATTAATTTTAATCATCAAATGAGAATTAGTCTTGAATCGATACGATAGGGAATGAATCTCATCGCGTTCGTGGAGACGGTAGTCCGTACGTACGCACAAGCGACAATAACATTCTTTGGAAATTAAAATCGTATATA
This sequence comes from Viscum album, assembly GCA_963277665.1. Classification (NCBI taxonomy): domain Eukaryota; kingdom Viridiplantae; phylum Streptophyta; class Magnoliopsida; order Santalales; family Viscaceae; genus Viscum; species Viscum album. Next base: position 1,198,714,848 of record OY728156.1, on the reverse strand, counting down.
ATTGGATGTTATATAATATATACAGAAACATTATAATGTTATATGTATTATTTACTTCAATTACACATCATTATCATACCTATCCAAATAATAATGTTTTGAATAACAATTACACCACGACATGGAGACGGTAAGCCGTACGTACGCACGTATGGTGACATGTCATTCAAAGGATGGATAGAATACTGAATATGGTTGTACCATATATATAATAACATAAAAGTATATATAATACACTGAAGTTATTATTTTAGAATGGAAATAAAAAGAATGGAGAAGTGGAAGAAGAAAGGAACTTGAAAAAGGGTGGTGAAAACATTACCTCTTCTTTGGGTTCTTCCTTTTAGTTTGATAAAAAGTGATCCCTAGGTTTCCATTATGATCAAACTAAGGCCTCTAAGTTGAAGTGAGGGAATTTGAGATAATATTTGGGCAGGTTTTGGCCGATCCAAAAGGCTTTGAAGGTGTGAATTAAGAGATGGGGGAGTTCTCTTTTATAAGAGGGGTGAGGGGCACCTTAGGAAAAGATAGAAATATTATTTTATAATAAATTAATATTCAGTTTATAATCTACCCAAAGTACATTATTTAAATGTTAAGGTGGGTATAGGTCTAAAACCACTAAAAAATATGTTTTAGACAGTTTTGGGTCACTATATTAGCTCTATCTTATTGATTAAGTCTTAGTTGAATAGTTTGACATATCCCATGTCTCTTTGTATTTTTATATTATATAGTTAATAAACATAAAATATACTTTAAATAGACCACCAAGTGGTCCATTAATGAAAAAAATATCAATATATAAGTCATTTGGCCGATCCTCGTATTTTTATTAACATAATATCAATTTATAATATAATATTTTATTTAAAAATCATTTATGTCAATTTTGACACTATTCAATAATTGATTTTTGATAAAGTCTTAAAAAAATTATTAATTAGAAAAAAAAATTAATTTAAGTAATTAAAACATGTCATATTAACCAATAATATTTGTGGATTTCCTCAAAACTTTCAAATTATATTTAATTTAACATTTATAATACCAATTATTTGATTATTTCATAAATAAGGAAAATAATGCATCATTATTGTGTAATAAATAAATTTAATTATTCAATATCTAAAAATTATAAATAAAATTCTATTATGAAGTAAAACTTTTTATCTTTATAATGAATATTTATAGTCGCAAATATATCATATATAACCCTATGAAATTTATTTTCTAAAAGATATATGCTCATGTCAGTTTTGTATTTACTTTAACATAATTAATATAAAGTGTCATTATCATTCAAAAGTGGCTTCATAGGGTCCCAAAATCGACCCAAAGATGCCCATGGCCGGACATGTATCAACCAATAGTTTTAGGACACGTTTTTGGGTAATTTGAAATTATTATTATAATATTTTGTTTACCCTTATTTACCATATTTATGCATTAACCATGGTAAAAAATATATTTACCGAAGTAATTATTTAAAATGTCTAAAAATAAACTTTACCTATTTAAACAATTTGGACCTCCAGATTCCAAATATGGCATCCATTTTTCTAAATTCAAAACATAGAAGTGGCAGAAAATAATTTAAAATTATTTCCCGTTGTCAAAACAAAAAGCATGTTTTTTTGAAATAATAACTATCAAAAGATTGACACTAGTTTCTGTCAAATTTAAATTTTAAATTACTTATAATGACTTAAATTTTATTAAATTATAAAAATATAATCTATTTATTCTTCAAAACCATTCAAAGGTATAATTTAGCACTATTAATTATTTTTATTAAAAAAGTTCTTTTTAATTAAAATTTAGAAATTTGCACTATACATCAAAAACTGAATTTTTTCAGAAAAGTACCAAAAATTCACCCTAAGCTAATTTCAATACTCCGAATCCAAAAATCTAGTCCATTTTGAATGATAAAATTAATAATATTTTAAAAAAGTCGTTATTACTATTCATAACGGCTAGTTTGATTGGTCACGTTATGTTAGAATCTCGAAGTTGCATACAATGAAAGCTATTGCATTATTAAAAGGAAAACGTACCATGGAAGCTTGGGGTGTTACACTCACAACCTGTTTTGGTCATTCTTTTGGGCCCAAAAAGATTATATTGTTGCAAGTATAGATAAGGTAAATCACCCTTCTCCTTCAGGTACATGATTGTTGTAAAGCTAGGGAGCATGGGACAAGGCTGAGGCTTGTGAGGTTTTTGAGTTTTTACATACTTTTCTTTTGTACTTGGGTTTTGTACTATATTCTTGTATTGTGGTATGTTTGGATACTCTCCTAGAAATATGTATCAGGCATCATTTATAAATTTCTTCTCCAATTATTACTTTTGATCTTCTGCTGAGTACTGTTGTATGGTGTTATTACTGATTCTACTAATGCTTTATATTTTACATACACTGTGTTACTCTTCCAATTAGGCCATAGTTTCCCCACTACCATTCCAAAGGCCCTCACTGCTTGTCGACAGCCTTTGGCATTTGGAGAAATGCGCTTGAAACCATGTGACCAACCAGGTACGGGGTGCCTTTGGGCGGCTTCCGGAACTGGGACATTACAAAGTGGTATCAGAAGGATTATTTTCTTCTTGACTTACTATTTGGAGCCTATATCTATGGATAGGAAGAAAATAGATACTTTATAATAACCTGTGCCTGGGAGTACCTAACCTGTGTATAGGGAAAAGACAATTTACCTCGTCAATGAATATTTTTTTCTGATTTTTCAATTTGTACAGTTCATTTGATTTCACGATTGGGTGATACACATGTTTTCTGCTATTATTGATGATGTTATTAAGGTTATATTCTATCGCAACCTGATTATATTAGAGTATTCCATCTCATGCATCATAAAGTAACATTCTAGAAATCACATGTCGTGCATTCTTTCCATGCCATTGAGGGTGATTTAGTGATTTCATGGTGTTCTTATAGATGTTGTGTAAGATATTCATGATGTGTGATAGATGACTTGGTAGAATACCTAATTTTTGATAAGGTATTGGTTTGTGTAAGGGTTTTTTTAAATTGACGTTGAACGTTGGTTCTTGAGGTGTTATGTGCCCTCATAGATCAGATATTGGTAGATAATCATATTGTTATTCTTTGTGTATGACATGTATAAGATTCCAAGCTTTTATTCATCGGGAGTATGGGACCTCACATATCGGAATTTGGAACTTTAATGATCATTTTAATTTTTTTCTGGGTTCTGCTGTAGTTGTTTAGGCTTATTGTCCTGAAAAACCTAGAATACACGGCGTGTAATGATAAATACACACCATGTGTCCTTATGTTCGAGAAGGAACTATTTTTATTGAGTACACATCGTGTAATGTATGTACATTCTGTGTAGTCCCTAACCATGTCACTAGTTGTGTGTGTAGAGACACGAGGTTCGGAAATCTTTGGGGGAACACGCCATGTACCAGTTGTACACATCGTGTTGTGTAAACCACGTGTCCACCCGTGTGACTAATGACACAGATGGATAAAACATAAGTTATACACGTTGTGTCAATATTCCTCATGTTGTGTAGTGTAACTCATGTACCCAACCATGTAATGAACAACACGGGATGGTGGAAACCATCATTTACACACCATGTCTGGGATAAACATGTCATGTACAATCAGATGTGTGTTCACCCATGTGACTAACAACTCAGGAAGTTGAAATACTTATAGTACATGTCGTGTCCATCTGGAACATGTCATGTTGATTGAGACATGTAACCAAACACGTTACGATAAACACAGGTCATTGAAGTTCATCTAGTACACGTCGTTTCTGTCACTATCATGTCTTGTTGTATAGTTCTAGGAGAACCATGTTGATTAGAATTATAGAAGAACTCGGGCAGGGGAAGAGGATTCAAGTACACACCATGTGACAGAAAAACATGTCATGTGTATGGGGTGTTACATGAACTGGGTTGGAAGAAGTACATGCCCATGTGAAGACATAAGGGAAAACGCCGTGTAGGCATTAAACATGTCATTTATCCATGCTTTGAAAAACATGATTTCTTCTTTCTCCTATTCCCTTCATACACATCTATGTTTCAGTCCCTATTAATCTTGATCTAAGGTGTGATCTCGACCTTGCAGAGTCATGCCACCGAAACATCCTCCGATTTTCTGCCAATTACAGGGCAGTGACCAGACACTTGATATAGATGATTAGGGACTAACAAAAGATCCTCCATTAGTGCTAGTCTTAGCACCGACCATCATTCCGGACACAGGTGCTGATGCATAGTTCCAAGAGGGATTTATGAGGATGATGAAGAACTTTCGAGGGGTACCACATCCTTCCCCTTATATGGAAGAGTTGATGCAAGTTTTCCAACAACATCCTCCTCCCATATTCAAATGGGATGAAGGACCTCAGGCTAATGATTCATGGTTAGAATCCATGCTTTCTATCTTTTATTATCTTGAGAGGCCTCCAGAGTGGAGGGTTAAGATCGCTACATATATGCATCAGGATTCCCCCAAGAGATTGTGGGGTGTGATTTCACAGGAAGGAAGCTAGTAGGTTATGGAGTTGGATGAGTTGTAGAGTGACTTTTATGACTAATTTTACCCAGAGACATGGAGGGCCGAACGAGCCTGAGAGATCATGAGATCACAGCATGGTGATCTATCAGTCATGGAGTTCTCTTCTCATTTCACTTGGCTATAGTGCTTCACGCCTATCCTAGGAGGTGATGAGTTATTCATGGAAAGTAAGTCAGAGTATGGTCTCAGGAATGAAATATGATCTCAAGTGAATATCTTCATGTTGACATCCATCACTTCTATAGTCTACCAAGTGCTGATCACAGAGCACAATCGAGGGATTTTAGAGTTGTTAGCTAGGGCGGTTTGGCATATTTTGTTGGTATCCCTTCTACTGACAGTAGAAAGTTCTATAGGGATTCTATGTGTGAGGATATGTGGAGGAAGGACACTTCTTCTGGTACATTGGTAGCATTCTACCAGTATAGGATGAGTGGTCATACAAGGCCACATTTCGTGAGAGACATAGTGGAGTGCCGATCATGCGGAAAGATGGTTCATTTTTAGTGCGTCTACCAGATCTTCTCACAAGTAGATGGTGATATAGGTTCTTCTATGCCTCCTCATTTAGGATAAGAACCACCAGTTTCTCATCAGGCAGGGAACTGGAGTTCTTCCGGCTGTTCAGGAAAAGGTGGAGTTTGGTGCCATGGTAGCCAGTTTACATGCATTCAATGACAACATGCTGGATTAGATCAGAGTGGTCGGGCAGAGTCACAGGGCTGCGGTGCAGGTTAGACTTTTGCAGTGGAGAAAACCCGGAATGTTTATGATCCATAACCCTCTATAGTTTGATTTATGACCCTAATTTCCTCAGTTTTAGCTTCTGAAATTTTTGATACAGGGGCTTCCCATAGATTTATATCTATCACTTTTGGAGAGATCCTTGGGACATGTATCTTTTCTTCTACCGATATCATACTGCTAGACACTCTGTTGGGAATGATAATGACTAGTTTATGTCAGTGGAAGGAGTTCCTCTTGAGGATGGTGACAGACACTTCTTCTGGGACCTCTATGTCTTGGAGATGATGGGATACGATGTCATTCTCAGAATGGACTACTTGGTTTCCTTCTAGGAAGTTGTCAATTTCTATAACTGTAGGGTGTGTTTCAAATCACCATAAGGTGGATAATTTCTTCATAAGGGAGACTAGGATTTCCAGGCGAGCAGAGTAGGACCAGAAAATCATTGGTTTGGAGGAGTTATATCCCATATTTATAGTCTGTATCTCGATGACCTGGGGACATCACATATGGACTTTCCTAATGTGGTGGATTGTTCTAGGGATGTCTTTCCAGAGCACTTTCTGGGTGTTTCTCCTAAGGGAGAGTTGAAATATTCTATTGGTCTTGTGCTAGGAGCGGTACCAGTGTCCATTCCTCCTTATAATATGGCTACACCTGAGTTGTAGGAGCTCAAGAAGTAGTTGGAGGAGTTACAGGAAAAGGGTTTCATCCGACCTAGTACATCTCCTTGGCATTCGCCTATCCTATTTGCGAAGAAGGCAGACTATACCCTAAGACATTGTGTGGATTATCGGAAGATGAACCAATTAACGATCAAGAACTGATATCACTTACATAGGATTCACATTCTCTTTGATTATTTTCATGGAGACTGGGTGTTCTCGAAGATCGACTTGATGTCCGGTTATCATCAGTTGCGCGTTAGTCCATCGGATATCCCTCTTATATATTTTCAGAGTAGGTATGGTCTATACAAGTATCTGGTATGTCGTTCGGTCTGACGAATGCACCTGCAGTTTTAATGGCACTGATGAACCAAGTGTTCCATCCATAATTGGATACATTCGTGGTAATCATCATGGATTAAATCTTGGTGCACTCTTACCCTCGACACGGCCATGATAACCATATTGAGATCGTTTTTGTGTTCATAGAGATATAATCAGTTATATGAAATGCTCTCAAAATGCCACTTTTGAATTGACCAAATTCACTTCTTGGGTAATGATTTCTCAGAGACAGGAGTATCAGTTGACCCAAAGAATGTTAGAGTAGTAGTTTCATAGGAGCAGTCGAAGAACGTCATTGAGGTGCAGAGTTTTCTAGGGCTGGCTGGTAACTATAGAAGTTTAATAAAGGATTTTTCATGCTTAGCATCACCACTATTGGGTATTACATAGAAGTGTTTTATGTACTTGAATTCTGATTATTGTGAGCTATCCTTTCAGGAGCTGAAAGGGAGATTGACTTCAACACCGATACTAGTTCTGCCAAAGCCAGGAAAGAGAAATACAGTGTACTGTGATGCATCTGGTATCGTACTGGGAGATATGCTTATGTTGGGAGAAGGAGCCGTTGTGTACGGGTCTCGGCTGTTGAGGCCACATGAGAGGAACTTCCCGATGCACGTTCTCGAGTTGGCTGTAGTTGTTCATGATTTACACTGTTCGAAACAAAATCTATTGGGAGAGAATTTTTTGGTCTTCCCCGACCACAAATGTCTCAAGTATATCTTCCCTCAATGTGACCTGAAATTTATAAAATGAAGGTGGGTTGAGTACAATCATTATTTTGACATTGAGCTTGCTGACATACTTGGGAAATGCAACACGGTTACTGATGCGTTGAGCAGAAGAACTCAGAAACAGGAAGTTCAAAAGGCTAGTAGTTAGTGGAAGCTTATGGATCTATTCTTTGAAATTCATTTGTAGGTTCACAACAGTGTAGGGCAGACGTTTCATTCTTCTATGGAAGTTACCTCTACTCTACTTGATCAAGTGCAAATGAAGAAGCTATCAGTTTTAGGATTCATAGTCCTACGAGAGAGTGTGGTATGAGAGGACCTTATTCCTGGATAGATAGTTGGTGAGGATGATATCCTGCATTTTCATGGGTGCGTATGAGTTCCAGTATACATACACGATGAGCTGAGGGAGGACTTTCATTCCTCAGTTTGTAAAGTTAATCCTAGTGTCATGGAGATGTATAGTGATCTACACCATCAGTTTTGGAAGCTAGGTTTGAAGAGAGATGTTACTGGGTTTTTAAAGAGTTCTTCCACCTGTCAGCAGGTGAAGGCGGAGAATCAGCAACTAGAAGGGCTTTTGTAACTGTTACCCATACCTGAGTGGAAATCAGATGATGTCACCAGGGACATTGTGACAAGTTTTCTAAGGTTTCCTCGAGGGAATGATGCAGTTTCGGTTGACATTGACCAACTCAAAATGGTTTCCCACTTCATTCCGATCAAGGAGACCTTCAATGTTATTGAGTTAGGAAGATTGTACATCCGAGACATCGTATGTCTACATGGGATTCCACATTACATTGTTTCAGATAGGGATTCCCATTTTACTTCTCGGGTCTGGTAGGGACTTTAGAAGGATTTGGGTATATAGGTACTTTTGAGTACAACATACCATCCCCAGAGAGATATCCAGTTAGATCGTACAATTAAGGTGCTTGAATACATGCTTCAAGCATTCATCTAGAATTTTAGAGGTTATTGAGAGAAGCACATACCTCTTGTGTATTTTTCCTACAATAATATTTACCATGAAACTATTCATATGGAACCATTTGAGGCTTTGTATGGTAGCCATACCGATCACCATTATGTTGGCCGGATGTAGGAGAGGTAGATATGCGGTGACCTCGTCTTGTCCAGGAGACCACAGATTAGATATAGTTGATTTGGAAGAGGATGGCTACTACAGAGTCATGAAAAAAGTCTTATTCTGATTGAAAAAGATGAACTATGGAGTTTGAGGTGAGAGAAAAGGTTTTTCTACGTGTCACAACAAGGATGGGACACAGGTGGATTAAGAGGTATGGTAAGCTTTTACCAAGGTACATTAGACCCTTTGAGGTGTTGGAGAATGTCAGGCTGGTTGCCTATTGGAAGTAGTTACCTCAGAGGTACTGGGATACGCATGGTGTCTTCCATGTTTCTCAGCTCGGACGTTACTTCATAGAGCCTTATAATGTTTTCCAATCTGAAGAGGTTGAGCTCGGGGTGGAAACCTCATTGAGGAGCATCCTATACAGATTTTCGATCAAATTGAAAAGGTTCTCCATGGCCGAACTCTTCGGTTGGGACAAGTGCTATGGATGCATGGGTGAGTACAGGATGAGACTTGGGAGAGGGAGGATGTTGTATGATCACAGTGGCCCGAGTTGTTTGAGGATTCTTCTTCTACGCCGCCTTACTAGGGTAATTCGGTGACAAATTTATTTAAGGGGGAAGTTTGAAAGAACCTGGATCTTTTTCTCAAGTATGTTTTTCCATTTCGGGGTTATTTATAAAAAGAGGAGTTTTTAGAAATTTTAGGAGTACATGAAGTGTACATTAGGTACACGTCATGTACCCAATTGCCACAGGTGACCGTGTAGTGGTCGTGTAACGACCGAGTACATGGTAGTGTGTTGTGACCTGGATACCACCTAAAATGGAGGCCAAAAAAGGAAAGTACACACAATGTACTATTAGGATACAAGTCATATACTTTTTTTTCATTAAATGGACCAAGGTCTCGTCTAATCAACCAAACCCTTTTTCTCTTCATCCGTCTCATCCAGGAGAAACCGTAGGACAGTGGATCTTTACTGAGACCCCGACTCACCATACGTTCTCATAATCGACCGCAATTGATTACACTAGAATAACCATGGTGATTTATTCCTTCATCTAGAACTTCATCTCTTGATTTCTTCTCTCTTGTGAGTTATCTTTGGTTGAAATTTTTTAACTTTTTTGAAGATCTACAATGTTCTAGGGCGATTGAAGTCCTAATATTAATGTATATCAATCTCACGACACTAAGGTAGGTGGTTTGTGCCTTTTCATAGTTAGTCTTTGAATTTTATATGCAAAAGTGACCAATATTTAAGAATGAGGTCCTGTGTGTTTATGGTTTTAGCCCTGTTATTACCTTCTATGCCTAGTTTTTTTGGATAGAGGTTAATTGTTGGGAATAGGATTATCTTTTGAATGTTATTGATGTTTTTACCATGATTTATTGTGTCGACTATTTGGTCAAGCTTTTCCTGTTAGGATGCTGCTTTAATTCTCATGCCTAGTATTATTAGGATGTAGTGATTATTATGTAACATGCTATGATATGTTGTAGATTGTTTATACAAGTATTTCCTGATGTTTACTTTTGTTTCATTATATCGTTTGTGCATGACTGAGTTACAGAGGGCCGTGAGAACCTAGAGTAGTAGACCATAGGGGGAATGGACATTGAGGTCTTCCCCAGAGTGTCTTTTCACAGCTATGTTGTGAGACCATAGGGGGGATGGACATTGGGATCCCTGAGAGTGTTTGTTGTTTTCTCGATATAGTCCATAGGGTGAATTGAAAGTTGAGTGCTTCCTCAGAGTGACTTCTAGTAAACGATACGATACCGTAGGGGGAATTCATGATGATTTTTTCCTCATATTTTCATTTCTAAACCTAAACCAGAGGGGTTAGACTATGTGCAATTCCTAGTGGGTTGCTTGTGTTTGTTTTGTTTAACCAGAGGGGTTAGGCTATGAGTACTTCCCAGAGGGTTACCTGCTTTTTTAGCTACTTACGTGATATATGGAAATAAATTTAATTTCATTTGTATGATTGTTACTATATGTACTACCTTCCTTACTGCTTCATTTTTTTATTGCCTGTCATATATATTCACTAACAGTTAGGAACATATATTTTGGTGGATGCCCACTAGGATTATCCTCGCACCCAATTTAGGCCTTGCTTTTTTTGCTTAATAATATTATATGGCTGCAAGTATATATAAGGGCTATTAACCTTATACATTAGGTAAATTATTGTTGTGGAGCTGGGGAGCATGGGACAAAGCTGAGGCTTGCGATGCTGTAGCTGTTTACATGCTATTCTTTTGTACTTGGGTTTAGTACTATTTTCCAAACATTGTTATTTATTTGGCTTCATTCCTAGACATATGTATCATGCATCATTTATATCGTTGTGATCCAGTTAGTACTTCCAGTCTACCGCTAATTACTATTGTATGGTTTTATTACTGCTTCCGCTATTGCTTTCTTTTTTAATTCCACTTTCTTACTCAGCCAATGAGGGAACAGTTTCCCCACCATCACACCCAAAGCCCTCGAAGCTAGTCGGTAGCCACAAGCATTAGAGGAAATGCGTATGAGGCCAGGTGACTAACCAGGTAAGGGGCACCTCTGGGAGGCATCTGGAAAAGGGACATTACATTATTTTCAACCAGCTTTTGAAAACAGAGTCATTTTAGATAAAACCAAAAATTTACCCTAAGATAATTTCTATATTCTGATTTTAAAAATAATATCATTTTTTAGAAAATAAAATTTATAAAAGTGTAATACATTAAATATATTATCCCAAAAAAAATAATAAACACCGTTTTTAAATAACACATATTATTGTTGTATAAAAAAATTCTAAAAAATTGAGTGCTTATTTCCAAAGCCTAAATCAATAAATTTTTATTGAGTATGATCATTATATATATTTAATAATGTAGTTATTCCTATTCGTAAATTCTAATTTAATAGATATATTATAGCTATAAAATTTAAATATTAATATATAATTATTCTTTTTATCCCTATGTTACATGTTCTCTATGTTATTGAACATATCCTTCCTTTAAAATATCAATATATTACACATTCTATTAACACCTCATTAAAATTTACATTTTTATGAAAAAATTAAGATGATTAATTTAGAATAATTTAATTAAATTTAGAACTATAAAAAAAATGAATTTAATCAATAATTGGGGAAATTATAAAACATTCTTAAAATAATTTTAGAAACAATATGGCCAATGAAGGAAATATTTCTAAATAAATTAAAAAACCCACTTTTCCATAAAAATGTTCACTAAAACATTTGGTTTAAAATAGAGGTGATAAATAAAGTAAAACATGTAATTTCAATACATAAATAGAGAATAATATAATATGTTCCATTTAATTTAAAATAATCATGTAATTTCCCAATAGAATCAAAAACATAAATAATCCCAAATAAGGACAAGATTGTGAAATATACGCTTATCAACTTGGAAACATTTGAATCATAACCCATGTTAAATAATTAACCTCAAATGAAAATTTAAATACCAGGAAAATAAATAGTTTTATTATATAAAATATCAATGGAGAAATATAAATGCCACATAAAAGGAAAATGATGTTAATATGGCATATGGATCCTAGAAACAAAAGTGAGACAAGAAAACATTAAAAAGATCAAAACATTGAGGTAAAAAATAATCAATAAAGTGATTAGGTTCAATGAATATAAAGAAAAATAAATATATTGGAAATAAAACATAGTACAACAAAATTTCATTACACATAAAATCTTGGGATAAATTAGACAACCAGGAACTAACATAACCCCATGAAAATAAATTGAGCTAAGATACCACTTACCCCATGTTCGACATGCGTCATTTGTGTATAAAAACTCACACATAATAAATTTTAATATATTAAAAATATATAAAATAATAATATTCATATTTATAATACCATAATTTGATTTCTTATAACGTATTACCACCCCTCAATTACCAATATTTTAAAATTATTATAATTTTGGGTGTTAACTACTTATTTTTTCATGTATGTTTCGAATCAGTATTTATGTTTCTTGTATGTTGTTATTGGTGAAATTAAATCAAAAATTTCAATCACGATATAAATATAATATATATATATATTATATACATAATTATAATTATCAATGAAAAGAGAATATGAGAATTAAATAACATATTTTAAAAGAGGGGTAGTCCACATATTATTACACATGGGTTTTTGAATTCACAATTTGTTCCAGTTTGGTTTGGTTCTTGGTTATTTTTTAAGGATTTGAGTGTCATGGGTTTAATTTTTTATTTTATTATTTCCTTTTAACCGTGGTTTAGATATACACCATGGATTTTCATTGACTTTTTTGAAAAAAATGTATGTTTTAGGGTGGACAGAGTATGACACATGGGAGGTACACTATTAGTAGAAAGTGTGAATCCTACCCAAGTTACCGTACAGTAAGTTGAAGGTCAAGGTAGAAGCTACTACAGGACCAACATTCGACCACGTACCTTGTCATAGGAACCATGTGGCGGGTAGGGGTCTTTTCCGGAAGCTAATGCACAACTTTCAAATACTATGTCAGAACATGTGGACTAACCGTTTGGTTGGTATCCTCCTTGGTATTGATGGGTGCATGGTCGCCACCCATTTTTACAAACTATGCCACCTGTCTAGGTTATTAAAAATTGGGTGTTTATATTCTCTCTCCCTATGTTTAAACCCCAAACACCTGTTTCTCTCCCACATTTGGGATCCTCCTCCCCAAACGCCTCCTCCCCCACTCATGGATTCCTTGGACCTCTATTTTTTGGGTGATTTTGGCATGGATATAACAAGGTATATTCATGTAAGTCTCTCCCATCTTTATTTTCTTCTCTTTTATTGGTTTTTTAAAATTCATTCTTAGGGTTTTAGTTTTTTAGTGGGAAGGGTGGTCGATTTAGGGTTTTTTCTTGTTTAATTGGGTTCTATCTTGATGTTCTTGGTCGAATCCTTCCATTCTTGGGGTTCATGGTGGTGTAAATGAGGTTTCACATAAAGTTCCAATATTTTATTTTTAAGAGGTAGGTGGTTACATGTATTAATATTTCTTGATGTTTTTAATATACTTATTGGTGTATTTATCGATGTTTTGTAGTTAAATGGTGTGGTGAGAAATATGTTTTTTAAATGACTTGACATAAATATATGATGAAAGTGGATTTTCTAAAGTAAATGGTCATGTTTTTATATATGCCTTGTTATGGAAATTCCCAGAAGTATGTAATCAATTATATTAAAAATGATAAATATGTTTCCAAGGTAACCTATAGTGTATGTGTGTTTTAAAAAGGGTTTTCAAAGGAAATGGGTTTTCTATGGCATGATGGTTCCCTTGTTGTACACTTTTAGTTTTCTTTGAGAAATTTTTGAATTTTGTGATGTTTGAATAAAGTGAAGTTTGTTTGTGTGTGTGAATTTGAGAAGGGGGACTGGCACTTGTAAATGGTTAAACTAAACATGTCTTTTCTTGTAATGTTTTAAAAATGGGTTCCTTGAAATAATTAAGTGGTGTAAAATGGTAGTGTTAAAAGGTTTTGGTGTGTGGGAAATGAAAAATGTTTTTTATGAAAATGGGTGGGATACTGTGAAATGTTTTGAAAATATGATAATTTGTATAATATGTGAAATGGGATTGATTATAATGGAATATTGGGTATCTCGGTGCGGTGTATAGTTCTATGACTCCAGATGATTTGGGAAGTGGTTTTTCCTTATTTTTTAAAGAATGATTGTCACTAACAACACTTAATAGACATTATGATGATTGGAGACCATTAGGCCCATGTTGTTTCCCCTAACCGCGGTTCATGAATGAGAAAGATGTGATTGTGTTTTCTAGGAAACCCTTCACAAAGTGGATATGTTACTGTTTCCCACTAGATCTAGATTAACCATAGAGGTTTATCAATGGGTCTGTACTTGACATGATACTTATGAAATTATGTGTTATCTATCAGAAAATAGTGGACCATGAAGGTATTTTTATTTGAATTAAGATTATTTTAGAAAAATTTTCCTTTGATATGTTACCTTTGAAAGTGTTTTACTTAAAAATGTTCCCTTGTAGAAAGTATTAAATTTGAAAGTTTTTTCCTCGAGCATGGTTTTCCTTCAATTTTTGTGAAAATTTTTTTTCAAAGGATTTTACATAAATGATCATGTCATTTTTTTCATGATGTAGAATGGAATATTTTATTTCGGGTTATATACTAATGGGCTTTAGAAAACACCCTATATACACCATAGGGTGTATGTAGACATGATTTTTTTACCCAGGTAGAAGAAAAATGTTTGATGATCATGGTTTGGGTTCATATTAGTCTTCTCTTATGGGTTTTGGAGGTGGTTTCTTGAGGATGTTTCTCTTATTATTACATGGAGGTTTGGGATGGAGTTCTAGATATTCTTTAATTGAATCCCTTATGGGTTTTTTGTTCAACGTTATAAACATTAAACTTGGTAAGTTATTATTCCATGGTTGGTTATTGATTTCCTTTTTTAGTTTATTTATAAAATTTTGGTGTTCATGTTTATTTAATTGCATAAAATATTTCTCGAAACTTTTTATCAACACCCATGCACATGTTTCTAGCCAAAGGAGATCATGAATTCCCTTTGAAACATGCCATAGAACGGGTTGGGTTCCAGGTCGAATGGTGACCCGTCTTGGTTCGTCACATATATGTATGAGCGACATTATAATTTTTTAATTATTGGAAGGGTAAATATGAAATTGATATATTAAATTTTTAAACCCCAAATAATTTCATAAATGTTATATTGATTTATTATTTCTATATTTATAAATATATAGGTAAATATTTTATGAAAATTTCATAACACTGATATGTGGAGATAGTTGGAAAAACTTATTAATAAGAGATAATTTCAATTTTTATAGGATGTATATGAGGTGGAAAATGGTTTGAAAATAACAATAATATAATTTAAATATACTTATGATAGTGGGGTCATTTTTGGAAGGGTAAAATAAATTTCTAGGATGTGGAAGAAGAAATTCATGTTGAAAGAGTTGATAATTATGATAAAAAATTATTTTAAACACCTCATATAGATTAAACCATAATAATTCATTGGATTGTATTATAAGAATATCAAAAAATCAATAATGTGGATAAGGAAAAATGGAAGGTAATAGTTTATCCCTTTTATGAACTGGAATTCTCAATATTTTTTAATAATGGAAAATATGAGGTTCCCATTTTGTTTTTGAGGGTAATAAAAAACTTGAAATTAATTAATATAATTAAATATAATATAAATCATAGTAATTTATGGGTTCACCAAATAAAAATAATTTCAATTTTAGGGCCATATAATTTCTAAATATGTTCATATATAAAAATTTAAACTTGGTTAGGTTTCTTTTTTATCCTTAAATTTTATTTTAACCCTTTCATTAAATCCTTTTAAATATAACCATGGTTAAAAAAAATTAGTAATTAAGGGTAATAAATTTACTTATATGTTTATAGGTGACAAAACACTGTCTATAAAATATTTTTTTGACCATTTCTAATACCAATTTTTATCTACAAATTATTTTTTTAAATATAAAATAACATAATAAAATATTTTGATTCTCAAAATTTTATTATTGTCTTATTTAAAAATATTCAGTTAATTTTAATTCAAATACATATTGAACGAGATATAATTTAAATATAAACAGATTAACAATAATTTATACATAATAATTTCTAATTAAATTGTTTTCTTACAATAATTCATCCATAAAAGATCATTTTATTATTTTTTAAAATAATTTATTAGGGTTTTTATATTAATTATAGAAGAATTATATCATAATAAGGTAATAATTTATTGTAATTATATCATCACAAAAAATTAAGAAATAATTAAAATACTAAAAACAATTTATTTATGTTCAAAATTTTAAGATTTGGTTTCCTATGACCAATTGATTGTACATTCATTAGATATATATTTTTTGAATTGAAAATTATTTAAACATGTTACTATATATTTTTCAAGAATTTATATTGATTTAATGTCATATTTTCCTAGTGTTTTTTTCACATTGATAAGTTCATAACAACTCCCTTTTCTGATGAAAACATCAAAGTGTATTGGATTTATTCATAAAATAGTCATGTTGTAGGATAATATAATATGATGGGATACATAATATTTATCATTTCAAGTGTGAGTAGTCATAAGTGGATGAGAATTATTCTCCCAAATTTCACAGTTGGTAATCTCCAAGATGAGTGATTATGAGAACAGGCCATCGAGTAGGAATTCAACATGTTTTGGTGGCAAAAAATATTACTATTTTCAAGTGTGTGTAACTATCCGTTGACTTTATCATTATAATTAATACATGTCGTGGATCATGCACTTAAATTTAATAAAAAATACCATCATTCCATATATAGGAGATAAGTGTGGTATGTTGGGTGCATAATGATTGAAAATTCATTAATGGATAATTTGAGGATGTATTTGTGCATTCCATCTTTATTGGAGTTGATACATCATCCCTTTAATTAGAATATATCCCTCTCCTAGATTCCATGTCCATGGTTTGTTAACATGTTTATTTAAGATAGTCCCAGAAAAATGTATCAATAAAATAGGCTGATGACACTATTCTTTGATGATCATGATGAGATATTATTAAAAAAGGGATTATATTACACATTGAGAATTTTTATGTGGTTATTGTCATTGTGATATTATGTTATTTCTCTTGGGGTTATTTTTGCCACTACTAGATTGTAATCATGGGCTTTATTAGATCCCACCAAATTAAAACATATATAAATCATAGATGGTCACACACTAAATATTTCTATTGATATTGATTAAATTATATTCGAATCTAATTTATCAAATATATAACATTTTCAAGATCAAAGAATAATTTTATTCATGTTATATTGATCATATAAATTAAATAAATATTTATTCTCGGACATATAAATAAAAATATATTTTTTTATTTTATAGTTTTTTAATAAATATTTATTTTCCTGTATGTAAATAAAAAATTTATTTATGAATAAAAAATTTATTTTCGTATTAAATTAATAACAAGGAGTTTGAACAGACCAAAACCTCATCTAGTGATAAAATAATTATTTACAACCCCATAAATATTATTTATAAAATTTTACGAATTGATGCACCAATAATAATAATAATAATAATATGTTGAATGAGGTTTATTGATCATTTAAAAATTTATTTAACCAAAATCATAAAATTCAATAATATTTTATCTTAAACCATAACTCTAAAAATAAATGGTTATGCCTATTTTAAGGGTGTAATTTTGATTTGGAAGCCCGAAATCTCGACACCCCCAGCCCGAGTAGCCCGTCCCATAAAAGCCCACATCGGGTCAGGCCAGACTCGGGCTGTAGGTACCTCAGGTCTGGCCTCACCCTATCCAAGAAGGTCTGCGAGCAAGGTTTTCCCGACCCGAAAAATCCTGCACCACAGGCCCTCGTGAAACCCTTCTGTAAAAAATTATAATGGAAAACTGCAGGTAGGAAGATTTGATACACCTGCCTCAATATTCCAATGCTACACCGGGACCAACTCGTCAAAGCGATGCACTTGTTATATTATCACCAGACTGTATATATATATATCAACGATATATGTATATATATCATTATATATTAATAAAAAATAATATATATATATATACATATAATTATTATTATAAATATTTATAATGTGTGTGTGTGTGTAATATATGAAATGATATATAGTTATATATATATATATATAAATGTATATATAGAATCAAAGTCATTAATAACATATATCAATTAAGTGGGGATTTTAAAAATCAATTAATAATATATATATATGATAATATATATATATATGATAATATATATATATATATAAACAAAGCTATTAATATATATATATATATATCAATGATTTAACACTATATATATATAATAACATGTTCTATATTAATAAAAAATAACACCCTCAGCTAATGATGTTCATGCACGTCCATCAACCACATAATTTTTTTAAGTATGTTACAATTTGCGTATATTATAAATACTATACATATATAAATCTATTTAGAAAAATAATTAACCCACCCACTGCGGCACACCCCTATCCCTAATTATTATTTATATAATCATTTCATATATATATATATATCAATCCTTTAACATTATATATTTATATATAATAACTTATTATATATTAACAATAAACACACTCTCCTAATGATGTTCGCACACACCCACAAACCTCATTAATTTTATTTAAATATTATGAAACATTTATATATATATATATAAACAAATCTATTAATAATATATATATCAATGATATGATTATATATATATATATATAAACAGGGCTATTAGTAATATAAATATATTAAGCTATTAATAATATATATCAATTAACTACGGCTTTTAAAAATCCATTAATAATATAAATTTATATATATAAATGACTTAATATAATATATATATATATAAAGCTATTAATAACATATATATATATATAAATATCAATGATTTAATATTATATATATAATCACTTATTGTATATTAAATAAAATAACACACTCATCTAATGATGTTCATGCACGTCCCCCAACATCATTAATTTTTTTATGTATGTTAAAACTTTCATATATTATATATAAATCTTTTATGAAAAAAATTAACCTGCCAACTGTGGTGCACCCCCTACCCGTAATTATTTTTTTACAATTTTCTCATATATATCATTTGACATTATATATATATATAATAAATTATTATATATTAATTAAAAAATAACTAGCCACCCAATGATGTTCGAACACCCCCCATCTACATTAATTTTGTTTAAAATTTGATGAAACTTTCATATATTATAAATACTATATATACATATATAAATCTATTTAGGAAAAAAATTAACTCACCCACTCTAGCGCACCCTGAACATCTCATTAGTTATTTTCACATAATATATAGAGATTCACATATATAAATATATTTAGAAAAAAATAATATATCCACCCACCATAAAATGTCAATAAAATTAAAAATAAACGTTTTTACAAAAAAATGATTAACATTTAGTACAAATACATATAAAAAAAAGGGTTGAAAAAACATTTATAAAAATGTTTTAAATTAAACAAACGTTTAAAAATACTTTTCATAAGTAAGTTAAAAAAATAAATGAAAACATGTTTTAAATAAATGATAAAAAATGTTTAAATAACAATGCTTTTAACCCACCCACTATTGTGCACCGACAATCACTCATTAATTTTTTTTGAATTTTCACAGAATATATATATACATTCACAAGAATATATAAATATATATAGAAACAAAATTACATATCCACACACTGTAAAATGTTAATAAAACATTACTTACATAAAACATGTTAAAGGATTAATAAACATGCATTCAATAAATGTTTTAAATTAAACTTCTAAAAATAATTGTAAAAATTGTTTCAAAACAGTTTTCAAAAAATGTTCTACAAAAGTTTTAAAAAAAATGTTTTAAACAAATATTTAAAAAATGTTTTTAAATCATGCATTCAAATTATTTTTTTAAAAAAAATAGAAAACATTTTACATTAAAATATGAAAACATGTTTAGTGTTTGAAAAAAAATTATCGTAAAAACAATGGATTTTAAAATACTAAAAAATGTATTAAATTAATCATTTAAAAATATACAAAAATGATTAAAAGAGATATTAAAAAATAATCTAAATAAAAAAATTATCAAGCACTAAAAAAATTTATAAAAAATATAAAAAAATAAATGTTAATAAATGTTTCAAATTTTATTATTAAACTTATAAATAACAATTATTTAAACTCATCCACATTTTCATACCCCCAAACCTTCATAAATTGTTTTTACAATTTTCATATAATATATTTATATTTTAAATATATATATATTTAGTGAAAATAAATAACATTTCCACCAACAATAAATGTTAATAAAAAATTAAATAAAATGTTTTACGAAAAAAAGCATTTAAAAATAAATGAAACAAATTTTTTGAATAAATTTTAAAAAAATATTTCAATAAAAACATTTATGAATGTTTTAAAAGAAACCAGTATTTTGAAAAAAATAAAATCTCACCATGACACGACTCGAAAAAGCCCAACTCAACCCGAAAAGCCTATCCCACCCTCATGGTTTTGGTCGGCCTCAGGTCGGGCTCGGTCCGCCTCCAGGGTTTGTTTGGGCCAGCCCGACCCGACCCGAATAGTGGTCAGCCTCATGATTTTTTGTACGGATGGGCCAAAATTACACATTTACCTATTTTGTATTACATCTAAAATTAAGATTAGAGAATTTTTGTTCACAATTAATTCTATCTTAACTACTTCATTCTCCCTCTCAAGAATGAAAAATAAAAGAGATATTTATTCAAGTCTGAAGATCAACTAATGAAGAATGAAATTTTAAAGCAATTCTATTTGCTGCACTAGCACCTGGATATCGAGTGGTGTTGCTAAGAGATCATTGAAGCGTGTGTAGATCATCGCAAGGGGGATTATATCCTTGACTTCTCATATTGTAACTAAGTCATTTTTAAAGTGTACTTTTTTATGATCAACATTCTTCATTGAATAAATTTCCAAATACCATGTATTAATTTATTCAGATATAAAATAAATTAATTACAAATTTGACATGAAAGATCCCCTCTCATGGTTTCGGTCAATGAATATTGAAATGAATTTTAATATATCATCCAACAAAAAACACATACACAATTCCCAAAACCAAAATATGGTATGAGATAAATTATTATTAAATTTATAACTATTTATTTGTTTGTTGTTATATGCACAATTGTGGTCAGAAATTCATTTCAAATTATTCATTATTTAATAGGATTTTAATTAAAAAATGGTGAAATATTAGTCATATTTTTTCAAGTGTTTTAATTTTCTTAATGTTATATTAATAAATGAAGAATTATCAAAGATTCAATCAAGAAAATGAAAATTCGTGTCTTGTAAGATATGGTTAAAAAACATATTCCAGAAATTAAACGACATGTACCCTAATTTATTGCATCTAGATGCACTGAGGGATATACAATTTACCAAAAAGTAATTATAAATGGTTTATTCCATGTTTTGACTATCCAACATGGAATACATTTTTCGGATTACACAGTGTGTATCGGTATAACCTTTGTGTAGTTCACACGGGTTAGTAGTGTAAATCACACAATCTGTGTGGTCATTATACGTAGTCAAAACCATATGCCCCTAAACATCAAGAGAAATTATGATATAAAGTCATATATGTGCAGAAATAATGTTTTTTCATCAATTCCCATATCCAATGAACACTTTGAGGGACTCGATGAGAAAATGGACACACAAATCAAAGAGATACAGTACATGTACCTAGCCTATACAAACCATGTTGTCTTCTGAGGTTAGCACTAAATACCAAGGCCTACATCCCAAAAACATTGAAAGTGGAACACATGATGTGTAGCTAGTATTTACATGTCATGTAGTTTGGCCATGATACAAACTATAGACCCATGATTGTACCCTGGACATATGAAATCTATGATAAATGATATGTAGTAGGATGAACATGCCCTGTAGTCATCGATAAATAAAAAAAATTAAAAATTACATTAAATTTTAAAATAAAACCATTAAAACCATATTTTTTTTCACTCGGCTATGGAATTTAAAATCTAATAATGGATTTATTGAAATTTCAAATCTGAATTAATTTATTGTAACAAATAAATAATTATTATTTATCCATATATTTTACATGAATTATATAAAATTATGGTTATCTCCAATTATGTTTAGATTATAATTAATATGAAATAAAATTTATTTATTTATTTATAAATCAATGCAATCAAACTTATCAATATAATAATAAAAAATTAAAGAAATTAATTCTTGCAAGTATATTTTTATATATTCATTATGTGTGTGACCATTCATCAGATTAACCAAGACCAGTGTATGTGTTGGATGTTTTAGTTCAATTTATTACATGGGTTTTAAATTTAATATTAAATTAAATGATGGCATGTGAGTCAAGACTCCCATAATTATTATGTAGGACATGTATATCCATGGATATTTTTGTAATATCATTTTAACTAATTATTAGGTTTCACTCTCTTTCATGTGAGTCATGAATACCTATAAAAAATGGAGTATCCCAAGGCATGTGGAGGTGGTTCGAGATAAAACTATTATGATGCCATCTTCAAGGATATACATGTAGTTAGGTGGTATAATGTAAATCCTGCCAAGAAAAAAAATAAAAGTTATTTCACCTTGGAGTAAGGTTGATATAATGCCTATTAATTAAATAAACTATTAGATAATTCTCCTAAAATGGTCATTTATTTATTAATTTATTTATATATATGAAATTCCAGATGAAAGGTCACAATAACATAAATAAATAAATTAATATTATATGAATAAAATTGACTAAATAAAAAAATTAACTGTATTATCCAACATTTTTAATTAAATAAGTAACATATAATTAATATTAACAAGTGATATAAAGGATAAAAAAGATAAAATTTATTCATAATAAATTAAAAATTTCTCAATTAAATTTTACGTTAGACTTGGATTTCCATTACATGATTGGGAATGAAACTCAATAGATCTATATGTTTTACCAACAATTTATGGGACTCTTAATTTTATAATGATAGTTATTATGTATGTTTTTAGGTTGACATAACTATTTTACACCAATACGAGTATCCCTTTCTATACTTTTTTTTATTTGGAAGCATGTTTTTAGGAAATAAATGTTAGGATTTTAGGATATGAGAGTGTACTCAATATAGAAAGCATCCGCAAACCCATAGTTAAAACCATACTACCTACCTAAATACCTTTATGATTCTTAACCAAACACTACTAGAAAGGCACCCTATACCAATGGTTTGAAACCATTGGTATATGCCTCCAAACCATTGGTATATCTTATACCAACGGTTTGGAGAACCTTTGGCTAGTAAGCCGTGGGAACAGGTATATACGAACGGTTTTCGAAAAACCGTTGGTATAGACATAGTCCAATGAATTTCAAAACCATTGGTATAATTAATATGAAAAATCTATACCAAAGGTTCCATAAAACCATTGGTATATATATTTAAAAAAAAGAATTCTGTTGCTTTTAATGCTAGTACCTCTAGTTTATGATTGAATGACCTATCCACTAACCTAACTTGACTTTTGAGAACATAATTTCATAAATATATATATGTATTATCATAAATATTTTAAATTTTTAATTATTTAATGTTCTATGTATGAAGATTTCATAAAAAAATTCATGTAACTATACAAACGGTTCTCAAAACCATTGGTATAGACCTATACCAATGGGTTTGAGAACCATTGGTATAGATTATTTGTTTTTGGGACCTATACCAATGGTTTTGGACAAACCATTAGATAAGGGAGGACCTATGCCAACGTTTTGTCCAAAACTGTTGGTATGTGGTCTCTATTATGGACCTATACCAACGGTTTGGACAAAACCGTTGGCATAGGTCGATAATAGTGACCCATACAAATGGTTTCTCCAAACCATTGGAATAGGTCCCCCCTATAATAATGGTTTTTGGAAAACCGTTGGTATTTGTCCAAATTAGTGACCTATACCAATGGTTTTGGCCAAACCATTGGTATAAGTCCATATAAGTGAACTATACCAACATTATGCACAAAACCATTGGTATAGATCTTATTTCCAGTAGTGAACCCTTGGTAGGGATATGAGGAGGGGAATATGTATCCTTTACACAAGAATGTTATATCTACTAGACATTCTGACATCGATGGTGTTGGTTATTAAAAGTGATAAAATTGTGGGTGACTTAATAAATTCAATTAATTTATTATACCTCACAAAATTTGTGATAAAGAAATGTATTAATAATTTTTTATTTTAATTGTATAATAAATGGAAACACGTCATTAATATTATCACTATAGTAAAAAATGGTTAAATAAAACCCCTCAGTTAGACGTAACTTCCAATAATGGTATAGAAGACTTGGGGTTGTGCTACGCCATGAAAAAAAATTATATGTTCTAGAATCTTCAGTTATTGATCTCTCGACTAATGTGGTGAGTATTGAATAATTTTTATTATACGAGAATAATATAAAAGACCTAGCTGATTTTCAATGTTTGATGATTTAATATATGTCAATTGAACATAAAAATTCTCAATAAAAATTAATTCATATAGCATGCTTGTACACCTATGTGGTCTTTACCAAAATAGATCTCAACAAGAATGGTTTAATATTTCCTAGGTGATCTTCTAGATATATCATTGATATGGTTCCCAATTTGGGAATCATATTGTCAATATCTTTGTATACATTGAGTGCTTATAGGTTTTAATGTTTATACTCTCCCAAAAACTAGGAACATGTTTCATTTTTACATCACTACCTCTGAGTTTCTATATCATTATTGTAAATTTTAATATTGAAAACATTGAGATGTCTATTATAGATCATCTTACTCTTAATTTCCAATTAGATAAGGATATGATGTCTAAAAACCCTTTCATCCTCAAGGTGAATAAAAGGAAACAGTTAGAGAAGTGATGTATGACAAAATATTATACATTCCTTTCCATGAAGAGGAATATAAAGGGGAATTCAAGGGAATATTATGATGTCTGTTTTTTATGTGGAAAGAAGTGCCACTGGAAGAAAAACCACACCTAGATAAAGAATAAATGTAAAGATTCATATGCATTTTTTATCAAGTGAAATTTATCTGATTCAATAATTTGGGTATTATATACAGTTTTTGGTGATCACATATGTATTAAAATACAAGAACAATGTAGACTCAGAAAGATTGATAGAGGGGAGGTAGATATGTGAGCAGCCAATATAATTAAACTTCCTGTTATAGATATCTATGACTACAACATCATGTTTTTGGTCAGAATAATCTTGGTTTTTAAAGGCTTCTATTTTTTTCATCTATTACAAAAAAAATTATTCTTGTATCCCATATTGATACTAATGGATTTATTTTCAAATTTTGGAATACATGTTGCTTATTTTATAAATATATCATTTTTTGGGGCATAAAAATTTAAATAATGGTCATTATGTGATGGATTACATGAACCAAGTAATGGAAGTCTATAATGATGTTACATCACATGAATTATACCAAGCCCAACTTTAGAATCTCTAGTTAGGTCATGTGTATAAATTTTTTTTGACTAAATTCCATAAATATGGATATTTAGATTTTATAGAACAAAAGAACATTGAGTATGTCATGCATCTTTACATGAAAATATGACAACAATCTCGTTTAATGGGAATAGTTAAAGTGGCAAATAGATTCTTGAATTAATTCATAACCATGTGTGTGGACCATATCCTTTTGAATAAATGAGTGGTTACTCATACTCCATAAATTTTACTAATGATTTTAGTAGATATGTATATGTCAAACTAATTAGGTATACATTACTTTCCTTTAATAAATTCAAGGAATACAAGAATGAATGTTAGAACCATATTGGTAAGAAGATTAAGAAACTCCACTGAAACCATGGTAGAGAATATCATAACGAATACTTCATTAATTATTTACAGGAGTTTTGGATCATATCCAAACTCACTACTAAGTACACTCCTAAGTGGAATAGTGTAAGAGAAAGGAATAATTGAATCTTGTTGTACAATGTGTGATCAATGTTGAGTCATGCGAGTCTTCCATTATCTTTTTAGGGATACATGTTACAAACAATAACACATATACCAAACCAAGTACCAACTAAACAGATAACTGGTACTCCATAATAATTAGGAGTGGAAAGGAAACCATGTTATTAAATTTACATGTGTGGTGGAAATGAATAATTTCATAAGAAATATTATAGTGAAAAACATATATATCGAGGAATAAAGTGTACCTTTATAGGATAACCCAACGAAAGAAGGAAATATTACCTATAAGACCCCTCAGAAATAAGTCTTATTGTAGGAATACATTCCATAATATTTGAGAGAGAGACAAACTCCAAAAGAAAATGAGGTATTGATATAGAATTTGATGAATTCTAGGATCAAGAAAAAAATAAGTTGGTATAAGAATAGATTCCAAAATTCTATGGGGAAGAAGAAATTGTTTTAGAAACACAAGTACTACATAAAAATACCAGAGAGATTAGCGAACCATAATTTTATCGTTTAATAGTCACCAATGATGTGGAGTCATTATTATTTGATAATAATGATCTTCTAATGAAAAAGGAAGTTTTAAGTGGAACCGTTATTTCCAGGTGTCAATAATTAAAGAGTTATAAAAATAGAATTCCATGTACCGTAAAAGAGTTTATATTTTGGTATACCCTACAATAATTGTATAGGACATTGGTTCGAAATGGGTATTAAAGATGAAAATGGACATGGATAGACTAGTCAGTACCTAGAAGGTATGACTGGTAGAAAGAGTGTTTAAACATCATAAGCAATTAACTACAAAAGATTCCAAAAAGGTATGAAAGATAAAAATATCCATTTTTGAATTAAATAAATCATTAGGGTCATGGAACCTACATTATTATTTGGCCATAAATGAATTTTTTTTCATATATATTGACAAAGATACATGTTTCTATTAAAGGTTTGTTGATGTGTGATCATTTTCTTGATATTATATGACAATGAAAAATTACAAATTTGAAATAAAATACTAGTCTTACAGTCTATTAATGTGTGGATGAAAACATTATTCTCTATGAAAAAATTAGGTGAGCTAGAATATATTCTTGGGATCAACATCAATTGTGATAGATACATGATATTTCATGGCCCAAGTCAATCTACATACATTAAAAAACACTAAATAGATTCTGTATAGAAAAATACAAGTGTGGACTGTTTCCAACATCACATGATATTCATCGTACGAGGAAAATGTATCGTAAGAATGATGTGGAATGAAGAAAATGGAAAGGATTGAATGTGAATCAACAATCATATAAGTCATGTATATTGTTCTATATACATGTATAGATGTTACCTATGCATTTAGTGTGGTAGGAAGACTTTAATATGATATAGGTGACCACAATTAGATGGAAATCAAGACTATCCTTATGTATCTGAGTTGTACTAAGAATATTATCCCAGTATATGGAGAACATGAGGAACTATTCATCATAGCATATTCAGATTCTAGTTTAAAAACTGATCAAGATGTCATGATTTCATTAACTAGATACATCATTACATTGAATGGAGGTTATCTGAGTTGGAAGAGATCAAAGTATAATGTGGTCACATGTTCTATAACATAGTAGGATTATATTTTGGCATATGAGGAAGATTAGGAAGTAATATATATGTGTACATTTTTCCAAGATATTGATGTGGTATGAAGTGATAAATATCATACCACACACTATTGTGATAATACTGTAGTGGAGGCTCTTACAAAAGTGCTAAGGTCACATCCGAGAACAAAATCCATACTTTGAAAATATCATCTCTGAAGGGTATTATCTCAATGAGGTGAGGTTGCGGTCAGAAATATTTATACATAATAAAATGTTGTGGAAACCTTGAATAAATACTTAACTCATCAAAAAAATGATTATCATATGAGGTTTATTGGACTGAAATTGATAGGCATTTGGCTATAGTCCAAGTGGTATTTGTTTTGTGTTGGTGTCCTAGGACCAACTTATTTCAAATTTATTAAATTTATATTTGATGTATTGAATATTAATTAATCATATTATTATATATTGATAATTTTTTTTCAAGGGATTTTATGTAAAAATGTCCTTGATTATTTTTCTCATTGAAAAGGTCATAATAATTCCCAAAAATAATGAGAACCTTGATGTTCTATCACATTATTCATTATATAGTTCTGTAGTTCGATGGTGCATTATGGCAGGACACATAGTATTTATACTATCATGTCTGAGTACTAATAAGAGTATGAGGATTTCACTCATGAAATTCACACATGGTAATCTCTAAGAAGGGAGATTAGGAGAACTAACCCGCCCCTATAAATTCTTCATGTTTTGGTTTCATCAGATACTTTTTTCCTAGGAGTGTGTGCAATGGTCCTTAGATATTAATATTATTATTACTAGATATCATGATCCAAAAAATTAGATTTAATAAGAAAAGTCTCTTTCCATATATTGGCTGGAAGTAGAGTACATTGGTTGTGTCACTATTTAAATTCCATTAATGGTGTTATAATGTCTTTATTTAAGGTAATCAAATAAGTAAATTTAAATCAGTTTGGTTGATGAATACATTTGTTTCTATTGAAATTTATTAAATTTTATTCTAATTTAATTAATGAAATAAATATTATTCTCATAGAAGAGTAATAATTTTTTTCAAGCTATATTGATCATATAAATTAAATAAGTATTTATTCACTAGAATTTGAATTAGAATATAGATTTTTTATTTTATTCAATATTTTAAAAATATTTTTTCACCGGTATTTTAATGAATTTTTTTTTTTTGAATAAAATATTAATTTGGGTATTCAATAAATACTAAGGACTTTATACAGACCATTATCGTGTTTCATAATAAAATAATTATTTACAATCAGATAAATATTATTTATCAATTTTGAAAATATGGATTATAAAAAAAAAATAATATTATTATTATTTTCCATATTTTTTCTTAAAATTTTATGTTTTATTTAATGTATTACATGAAATTAAATAATATATTAACATAATCCCTAACTCTATAAATAGATTGTTATGTCTATTCTGTATTAAATCCAAAAATGGGAGGAATGAATTGTTGCTCACAATGAATTCACCCCTAACTCATCCTTCTATATCCCACTCAAGAACTATAAACACCATATATGTTTTTTAAAGATCATAGAATGTGTGATCAAGAATGAACAATGCAAGAAATTCTATTTTCTTCACTAGCACCTGAAGATCATATTATGTTGCTCAGAGATCATTAGAGCATGTGTGGATCATTGATAGAGTGATTATATCCATGGATCATCATAACACAATGAATCCAATCTAAAATTTTCTTTTATTATTATTTACATTGGTATTTATTTCTTGATATATTTAATAGATTAATTATAAATTTTACGTCTAAGATCTTCACTCATGGTTTTGGTCAATAATTATTTACAATAATTTTAAAATATCACTCACCACCACATGATTCTAATCTTCATAAAACCAATAAAAAACCCATTTAAATTCATTTATAAATTCTTTTAATATCTATGAAAACATATAATCAATATTAAAATGAAAACGTGACATTTTAGATTTATCCACATCCTAAAATAATGTAATTGTAATTATCAAAATAACGTTGAAATAAATTTAAATATTTTCATATCTACTATGTCTTGTGACTATATAAAGTCATATAATAAGATAATTTCAAATATTAGGATTATTTATATGCCTTATTTTAATAAATTTAACTATATTTCACTTCATTTATCATTACCCAGATTACAAAAATTTAACATGGTTATTATTTAAAATATTAAAAAATAAGAGGGACCTATTTAAAAATTTTGATTCTTCTGATTCCAAATATGGAATATATTTTTATGATTAATATTTTATATTTAAAATAGTCTTATTTTTATATAAATTACAAATATTAAATGACAAATATTTGTTTATGAAAATTATTCTATTGAACATAAAAATAAACTTATACAAAAATAAAAATATAAAATTAATTCCTATGAAATTTGTTAGATTATGTTTAATAAATTTATATTTAGATTATTTAAAAATAAAATATTAATAAAATATTAATATTAAATTATTTTTATTAAATAATATAAATTAATATTTTTAAAAAATTATACTTTTACAATTCACTTAAAAACAAATCCTTTTGTGAAATAAAAAAAAATCATCCAAAGACTACTATGAAATATTTATTTATAAAATTGATTAAATTTTGTCAAACATATTTCATAAAATTGGAAAATATAGTTATAATAAACACACAAGAAAATGAAACAAATCCCATTTTTTAAGAAAATGTTTTTTTGAAGAATACAATGACTTTACAGAAAATTGAGTAATTATTTATTATTATTAATCAATAAATATTAATTATATAATATTTTTTTAAAATTTTGTTATTATTTTTCACACAACTATTTTAATGGTAATATTATAACAGTCACCGATAAATAATAATTTTTTTATAATTTATTAGTGTTTGTAATATATATCGGTGTTGCGTGTTAAGAAGACTATATATTTTATTCTCTTAATAATTGTATTTTTAGGGATTAAAATTTTATCCCCATAAATTATTTTCCATCTTTAAATTTTTATTTCTCAGTAATCAAGAGTTCAATATTAGAAAATTATGTTTCTGAAACCCCACATATTGCAAAGGAATAATAAAACCTTCCTCAAAAAGGGAAGTGAGAATAATAAAGGTGACCAGAAATAACTCATAATAAGGATCCTATATATGAATAATATTATTATAATGTGAGAATAAGGAAATGGGGGAGAAAAGTATCCTAGGAATAATTATACGTGGTAATGAATACAATCATGGGAAATATAATTACTACCAAAACATAACTCCTAAAGGGATAAAGAAGAACATTAATTCATCAGAAATGACGATAAAATGATAATAATTTTATTTCAAGATCATTTTCTAAAGTTGAGGGATCCATTTAACTTTATGATAGAGAAAATGAGAAAATATAGTTACATGATTTATTTCCTTTCAATAATTAAAATTTTATTCACTGGTTGTGCTTCATGATGTTATTCTAGTTCTAATTTATTCCACATTACAAATGATTAATGATTTATTTATTATTCTAAAAGCAGTAATATTAACTTATAACACATCATGAGATCCACAAAAAAATGGTAAATTATTCCACCAATTTCTATCCATTAATAAAAACAAATATTATTGAAAAGATGAGATAATATCTAATATGAATAAAATCTCACAACGATAAATACTACATTAATATCTAAATCCTCAATGATAATAGCCAATGTAAAACATAAATAATTTCCTAAATAACTATCCTAAAAAATCATAAAATTATTCCAAACCAAATTAAAACCCAAATATTTGAATGATTTAATAACATATTATTCCAAGATCAATATAACATTTATCTCCAAATATTATTTATCACATACCAAATTTTATATAAACTAATCATATTTTATCTAAAATATTATAATCCTTTCCATAAAAAACATGAATCACCATAAAACCACTACAAAACATATATTCTCTTACACGTTAACTCAATATTTTTTCTACAAATGAAATTTGAAATAATAAAAATAATATTATATTTTACATAATAATATATTTTTCCCCAAAATATTGATACCATCATCAAAAATTACATGAATCACTACTTCACCAAATGAATTTTTAGTCCAATAGTTAAATATAAGGTAAAAAATATTTTCTCATAATATAATAACCATTTTATAAAAATTATACATAACTCCCTGATCATTAATGATCATCTTGACCTAATTATTTATCAATAACATTAAGCTTATATATATATAAAATAAACAAATCATTCATTATTAAATAAATATTTTACTAAAACACATACAAAACCAATGGGTTGTATTCCCACAAACTTCTAAAAAAATATCCTTAATAATATTACACTCTAATCACGTAAAACCTCAAGAGGTTCATATATGACTTTAAACAAATTATCCACCATATAATTATCAACCAATGAAAAATTATGTTTATCCCATATCAATCTAGAATATAATAGGCTTCCAAATTATCAATTCTCTCAACCATTATAATGGTTTAAAAAAATGTGAATTAACACAAGCATATCCCTAGGGTTTTTTTAGAGAACTGTGTAGTCTTATATATGCTTATCTTCAATTAATCCATACCTAGTTAACACACAATCTACCCCTTTCAGAGTTGTTACAACTAGGTGGATCTATAATAGATTCAATTATTATTTCTAAAATAAATATAGGGATGAATTTTTAAAGAAAATAATAGAATATATACATTAACAAAGAATCGTTATATTTCAATATAATTTAATAAATCTGTAGAGACTATCAATGGGTTATGTTCATTAATATTTATTTTTCCTAAATACTATTCCAATGTTTTATACTAATCCTATTTTTAAAAAACCTATAATACCAAAAATATATAATCCCAAAGTTATTGCTAATTTTACTATAATTGTATAAGAAATTATTGATCACATATTAAAGGGGTAAATAGTTTAATAGTCTTGGGAGACTATATATATATATGATTCTCAGATTATATTTTAAAATAAGATATGCAATATTAAAATTTGGGTGAGGACATTATTATATCCTATAGTATATCCCCAATATAATTCGTAGATATATTGTTAGTATCCTAGGGATAGAAAATACTAATAAAGGATGACCTCAAATGCCCAGTTAGGTATTGCATACATGAGAATCTCTCATATAATAAAACAATAATGAATAATATGGTACAAATAATATATAAATAAATATTCCATATAGCTAATATCATAATAGGGAAATACATTCATTGATAACATATAAACATAAATAATTTCTCTGATAACAATAACTGGTTTCATAATTTTTTAATTAATTATTCAAAACATCAATATTATACCATAAATGCCTTAATCTAGAAATAATAATCATAACATAAATTCCATGTGTGAATAAATCATAATTAATTGGGAACACATACTATAAATACCCAACATACTTTTTCCAATGACACATAATGAAGCATATAGGGCCAATTAGAAGACACACCCATAAATTACTATGTCCAATGAATTGATCATATGAAAATATGTGAGTAGTTGATATAATAAATAATCCACATAAATATAAATATCTAGAAAGTAAATTTTGGAATGTAAATATTTTTCCCATCTGAAATATAAAACATCACGATTATAAATCATTTAGAGAAATATATATTTTTGGAATCATTATATTTTATCTCAAATAATTCATAAAATTAAGAAAAGTATATTCACATAGATGAAAAGACATTTAAAAATCACCAAAACATTTTTTTTGGAAGATACCTTTTCTATATTGAAATATCTTATTTAATATCGAAAAATTTATGGAATATTAGGGAAAATATTTTCTTTGGAAATAAACATGAAATATTTTAATATAGTATTAAAATTATATAATAGTTATTATGGTAGGAAGTGTTGTTAATGCAGTAACTGTTAAAAAATGACTTCGTTCACTCCTTAGTAAAAAGTAACTCCTTCGGAAAAAATAAAATGATTAATTTTAAACCTTTTTATATGAATAATAAATTAGGTAAAAAGGATTTAATTAGTTCAGATAATGTTGTAAAAAATGAAATAAAACATTTTAATGGTTATATATACATGGTAGAAAAGTTTCTTGATGGACATGATTTTTTTGGGTATCCATAAATTTTATTCATGATTTTGAGTATTTTTTGAGAATAAAAATAAATGTAAAAATTAAAATTTCATGAATTAAACATAGGAAAATAAAATATATGGGGTTTAATATATAAATAACATAAAATTACTCTAATAGAAACATAAATATAAAAATCCCAAGTAAGGATGATATTGGGAAATGACCCATTTACACTATTATATATTTTAAATAATAACACAATTGAAAGAAATTAATTCTAATGAAATTTTGAATAATATGAATACATATTTTTTAATGATATAAAATATAAAAGTGAATTTACAAACACCATAAATAATAAAAATGTGGTGAATATGAAATATGTATCATAGAAACAAATGTGAGATGAGAAACCACTACAATGATCATGGCATTGAACTGAGAATTAATCTACAATGTGATTGTGTGTAAATAGTGTAAATTATCAAAAAAAAGTGTAAATATAACATAATATAATTATATATAATTGAAAAAATATTCTTGAAAAATCATTGATAATGAAGACATAATATAATAC
Organism: Viscum album; assembly: GCA_963277665.1. NCBI lineage: Eukaryota > Viridiplantae > Streptophyta > Magnoliopsida > Santalales > Viscaceae > Viscum > Viscum album. The sequence goes on along the minus strand of OY728156.1, from coordinate 1,198,680,563 downwards.
AATGAAACAAATTTAGTTAAGAAACCCCTTAACTTAGAATCGACTTGATTCAAAGTTATTTTAACCTCATATGTAATAAATTAAAATTAATTATTCTTTTAAAAATTAATAGTATGAATACATATAATACAATAAATGATTTTATTATAACATCTTATCACCCTTTAAACAAAAATCATTAATCATCATTATCATTTTGGTTTTTAACTACATTGTTTTTTATATATATTTTGATTCAACAGTTATAGTCCTTATATCTAGATCTTAGTTCCATCATATCTAGAAATTTAATAATGAAATAAATATTATATATATTGATTATATACCTATTATTATTAATCTATAAAATGAGAAAATGAAAAATTAATGACATATCTACATAGAGGTTGTAATCTATCCATATGCACGAGCAACATTATCAATATTTTAATGGGAGAAATAAAAATATGATAAATTATATATTATACTTCAATATTACTTTTTCAAAAATATCATACATATTTAGTAGTTAAGTATTTATAACTATCAATGTAATATGGTAATGGAAAAAATTTCACTAATCTATGGAGATGGTTTTCTCTATGTAAAAAGTAGAAATGTTTTAATTTCCCATAAGTTGGATCTAAGGTGAAAAGTAGTTATCCCACTAAAATAATAACATATCAGTTTTTATATGATACTAGATTCAATATGATAGCATGAGTATAAATAATTTAAGGGAAGTATAATAATTTTTTAACATTGAAATAGTCGTTAAAGGAGATTATATCTTATTTGAGACACGTAATTTGGTTTACAAATTAAGTCACAGTAGGATGGCCTTAGGGAAAGAAAATAATATCATAAATGAATGGAAGGAATATAGTAATTTATTAATTTAGGCAATGGGTAAACTATAGTAACAAATATTTTTCAATAGAAGAGTATAAGAGGTGACCTTTTATAAGTGTTGGAAGGATCACAATTAGAATTATATAACAGATTTAAATAATCATTAAATCAAATTTATATAATAATAATTTCAAATGGAAACAAATGGAAATAATTTATAAGGCATGTAATGATAATGTTTTAACACCTTAATACAATAATTTTTTTTCATGATTTTCATTCATTTTAATCCTTATTATTTTTTAACTACCACATTTACCATTTTCAATCTAAACTGTGGTAACCCAGTTTTTAGACATTAAGGGTAATAAATTCACATATAAGTTTAATAGTGGTTATAATATGTTATATGGATGAAATTTTATATCCTTTAACTTCATACATTTCCTCATTCAATGTTACATTATTTACAAAACTTTTAATAAAATATTTATTGTCATAAAATATCAATAGAGATATGTTTGGGGAAATTTATCTAAGTTGACATCAAATAAATAATGACAAAAATAGAATTAGAATGTAAAAACTTTTACCATAAATTAAAATTTAATAAATTTATTGAATATGATAATCATCCAAAACAGGTTAATTTTAATTTTTTAATATCGATTACCTTGAATTTTTTATTTCACAATTACCATATTATCATTAAAAATTAATTTAATGTTATTGTATTATAAATAAAATTTTAAAAAATTACTCTTATAAAAGATATTTATTTATATTAAAATAACCTTTTAGATTCATTCATCACTTATTTTTATCTATATAAAAACATATAATACAAATTAATAAAATGAAAATTTTTATTTATCCATTTCATAGAATAATATAAACGTTATAATAAATGAAAATCGTAATGAAATTTAGATATTTTCATATTTATTAAGGTTTTTCTCAGACAAGACTCATTCAATGGGACAATTTCAAGTGTTAGGGAAATTTTTAGGACATATCTCATTGTTTTAACCCTAGTTTATGCATTTTTTCCTTACTTCGCTGAAATGTATTTAACACAAATACTTTTCATAATGAAAAAAATAAAAAAGACATATTTACCAATTTTTAACATCATTATTAAATATATGGAGTTGAATTTTTTCATATTAAATTTATATAAGTGAATGAAATCAATTTTAAAAATACCCTATAATCCCAATAAATAAGTGTTTTTAGAAAATTGTGTTATTAAACATTAAAATAATATTATAGAAAAATAAAATGAAATATTATTTCATATGAAATTATTTAGATTTTTTATAGTAAAATTTTCTATAAATCACATGAAAACCAAATGAAAAATATATTTATCCTTTTAAATTAATTTATATATTGAAGATTTAAATCGTTAGTTTTCACTATTAACTTAAAAATTTGATCTTTTAATGAAAATACAAAATCATAAACCTAATCCTATTATAAAATTTTTATTTTAAAAGTATATTTTCATTCCCCCATCAATAGGGACCCTGATAAGTTTGAAAATGATAGGAGGGAGATAAGGACAACCAAATAACCCCCTCCAATAGCCTACATAATGGTTATAAGCACCAATGGTATATCATATAGATATATGAGAAGAATTAAACTCTAAAAGAACCTGGGTAAAGAGAGATAAGATAAAAACCTAGAAAACTCCATATATAGGCAATTAAAAAGATCCAAAATACATGCATGTAATTTCATAAAACTAATAAATTGATTAGAAAAACCCATGTACCAAAGGATGATCCTTGGTAGCAACCTTGAAGCCCGAAACAACTCCTAAATAACCCATGAGTGAGTAATGTCTAGCCTGATCACTAACTTTTTCCTAAATAAATGAAAAATAGTTTATATTTATATAGTGCAGGTTTAACATGTATAATCAGTAGGATCCACCCCATATCCTCTCCTGAAAAAAATAACGAAAGCATATTAATTGTAGTGAACGTAATATAAATATAACTTGTCATCAAAACATGTATGATATGGTTAAGTACTCATAGAGTATATCTCGTACTATGTATAATACACATGTGATCATATAACCTATCATCCAAATAGGGTACCTCACTACCATTTCCCCAAAAAAAATTCACCCTTCCCCAATGTTCCATGTATTGATCCATCTCTATCTAAAAGAAGAAATCCCAAATACAACTAGGATAAAGTATCATATAATTCACCATGTTCATCACAACATCTAATCTTGATATAACATACACCCTTTGTATCGCATATTATATTTATCATGTACCAGATATCCTGATAGTAACTAAGTAGTATCCTAGATCCACTATAATCCATTTTTCATGTATTACAACTCAATCCATAACAAACCATACACGTCACAACTATAATTATCCATAGAATATAATATATTTAAATATAAAAATTTTAAATAAATAAAATCCATTATATACCTCTAAATAATATTTATGGAAGGTAACCGCTTTACATATCAATATATAATAATATTTAGAGAAGAGTATGGGGAAAGAGGGGGGAGTTAATAATCCATTCCTTACTAGCCTAAAAATTTAGAGAAAAAACCTTTCAATGTCCACTCAGTGTATGTCAAAAAATTCATATGGGTGGTATAGAATATGAAATCAAATTTTATACAAGATATACTTTATCTCACAAACACAAAAAGGAATCAAACTAGTCTTGTTATCAATAGATGCTATCATATATTGGACAACCAGTGACCAATATTATGAATTAGACATCCTATAAGCATAAATACATTCAAAGAGATTCATTTAATTTTTTATTTACATTAAAAATTACACATTAAAATAATTCAATAATTATCCATAAATTATCGTGAAACCTTTTTTATTTCAGTAAATTCCACTTAAATTCCATTCCCTCTAAGAAAAAAGAAATATATTTCATAATCTATTAAGATTATCATCATTTCATTTCCATTTTAGTAATAACACCATGGGTTAAAACATATATTATTCATTATTATTTTATAATTATAATTACTCTATGAAATATCTTAATGCACCATAATGGATATTTATAAACCACACACAACTAATTGGCTCATGTATAAGGGAAAGGAATTTAGGTAAAGAAGAAACCTATCGATATAGACATTAAATGAGTTTCATTATCAAGGAAGCATTTAAATTTCAAAACAATAATGGGTATGTCAAGCTTCAACAAATCCTATCCATCCCAATTCCACCCTTGACAACACCTTGAATATCCCTATATATACTACAATAATAGGCATAATATTTTCCACAAACATGGCCCTACCCAATGAAATCTCACTAACCATCACCCATCCCCAACTAACATCATATTTCATAACACTTCTAAAATCTAGAGAAAACGCTTAAGTAATAAAAATTATGAGCCAAAAGGGTATCTAGGAACCAAAAACATATCATCTAACCATCAAATACAAATATAATCACTCAACCGTAATCATTTATGTTTTTAAAAAACCCATTCTTTATTACCTTGAATTAATTGATTCATTTATCATAGTTTACAACGATAGGCAACCAAAAGTATAAAATATAAAATATATTAATTATTTATTCATGTTTTCAACCATAACATCCTGTTTGTTTAATCTTCAATGAAGAAAATTTCATTTAACAATACATACTCATTTAAAATAACAAGCACATCTAGAGAAATTTTCATTAATGAATTCAATTAATATGTGGAACAAAACACAATTAATCATTCTATAAGTATTACATATATTTATGGTTAAACCGAACGATAATTGTTTGATTAAACATGCCACTTTAACTCTTTATCAATCTAACATTAAGAACATTAATTTCTTTAACTATTTTCATCATATATAACATTCACAACAATAGTATAAAAAATATGCTATTCAAAGCATAAACATAGGGAATACACTATCATATAAAACAAAAGGAAACCCATTATTATAGTGGAAACCAATGTGATTGCAAACAACCAAATTCAAGTATATTATTTAATCAACATTAATCACTATTAAGGATTATTAAACTATAATTTAATTAGATAAATCATTATAAAATTATGATTTCATAATAAAAGTATGAGGGGAAATGAATCCAAAAAATAATAGATTTTAGTGTTTCCAAATAAAAATAGATAAAAAATTTAGAGCTCAAATCTCCTATAATAAAATGATTATACAACCATCCATGATTAATATTCCATTACTAAACCAAAAAAATTAAATGGGAACTTAAATAATAATATGATCATAAAAAATGGAAATATTGAATGGGAGGAAACAAAGCAATTAGATAAGAAATAAATGATAAGAAGAGAAATTATACCTCAAGTAACCACATCTAAAACATGAGAAGCCGAGAAACAATCCCTATTGAATGGTTTTTAAAACTATCTAAATTAGAAACTATAGACACATGGATTTTAGAGAGATTCAGAGTTTTTATCATAAAACTAAGTGTGTATTGATATTTTTAGGCACACTACTAGACATATATTCATGTTTTGAATATGTAATCTATGTTTTTAATATACCAATCTTTAGGAATATATGTAAAAAAAATTCTCCTTGATCCGATAAACCAAGATCAATTCATGTCCTGATCTTCTTGAATTTGTTATGAGTTATTGAGGAAACATTCATTAAAGATGATTACCCACGCCTTTACATTGTGAATTGACAGTTCATTTTTTAAAACATACACTACAAATTTACCACCTTAGGCCATGAAATTATATTAAAACTAAGAAAAAAACTCCAACATCGTGCATTATAGTTCACATTGCGAACTTTTACTTCTACATAAATCCATCTCCCAAACTCCTCTAATCTTACTCTATGGATCCAACCTGAACTAAAAATATAAAAAACATAAAAATGAATAATAATGAAGGATTTTAGCCCTTAAATAAGATACCTCTCAAAAAATTCACTTACATGAAAATTTAATGAAAACATATGGTGAAGGAATGGAAAATGTGTCATCTAAAAAACAACCTTTTGATATTTCTCTCAATAATCACTCCATCATATGAGACAACCCAACTCACTTAGATAAAACAAGTGCAACTCTATTAAACCCAAAAAAACTAACTATAAAACACTCACCTCTCGGAGATAACTCAAAAATAATAGACATATGAAAAATAAATCATTGAAGAAGATAAAACCTACCTATAAGATAGATAAAGGATAATAACCACAATCCATCAATAAAAAGTAAGAGAAATAAACAAATCAAATTGGGATACCAAGGGAGTATTTATTAATCATGTTCCCTTGTACTCTCCTCCACACAACCATGACACAAAAGGAATGAACCAAAGGAATAATATTCCTACACAATAACTTCCCATGGTGCTCCCAGATCTATAAAATATTCTCTCTAATGTTTGAATCAACTTCAATGTCTATCTATCCTCAATGGATGATGTAACAACCTTTATAAAGATAATGATGAATCTATAGTACATGGAATACATCATGTATCTGTATCATCTAAAGGTGATGTTCTATCAGACAGGAAATGGATCGTATATAAGACGACATCTCTATATTCCCAAAATGCTACAGATAAGTATTACTCCCACATCCACACCATCACCACCCACGATGAGGAGTAACCTTTAAGAATAAATTATCTCCAAGGTAAAACTCCATAAGTCTCTTCATTTTATTGAAATAAGACATTTTATGAGCTATTACTACCTTCATAGACTAAAGAATGACATGAACTGTCTCTTCCATTCTCTAGAATAGTTTAGACCTAATAATTAATGACTCTCTGGCCTAAGTCCAACAGAACATAGGAAAAAAATGGTCTTCCATAAAAAGCCACAAATAGTGGAATACTAATGGTGTGGTGAAACCTATTATTGTATGAAAAATCATTTAATGTCCAAAACTACATCCATGATCATGAAAAATATAGGAAAAAAGTGCACAACCTATCCATAAGAGTATGAATGATCCACTATTTGTGACCATCATTATGTTGAGGGAAAATAATGGTAAGAGATAAATTAAATTAGAAAATTATGTTCAAGAACTCTCTAGAAAATATATGTAAATATAGTATCATGAATAGATATGATTTTACTCAAGACTCTAGGTAGTCTCTCATCCTTTTTATTAGTAATGGCTGGAAAAAAATTCTTCTGAGCTATACTCCATGATCACTATACATTTAGATGATTTAAAAAATAAATTGTATCACCCAAATGGAATTAATGCCTCAAAAATCATTTTTAAAACCGGTGGAAATGTTTGTTGAGATATCATACCACTTCCCCTAAGGAATAACCAATGCTTGGATCTATCCAATGTTAGCATAGTGAATGGAATTTAATATCTAGTAGTCAAAACATTAAGAAAAGAACTATGTATTAGAATGTTTTTACCCATGCAATAAAAATAGAACTCTTAGAGATTTATACATGTTTTCTTTCCATAATATATCACTAAGAAGGATTTGTGGTTATTAGGAATAACAAACACATAAATTACTAATTGGATGAAAATACTTAGCTAGAATAACACCTGATGTTGTTCATATATGAAAAATTGATTAAGGGAATCACAAATGACCACTCGATCACTTGATTGCTCCATAACTACCTCTTAGAATCCCCCATCTTGGAATTTACCACATATTACACTATTGAATACTTTACTATGACCTGAAAATGGAAACATCTTCCACTCACCTCTCAAATTTCATGATGTATCACTTACGAAAATTCCATCACACCCCATAGATATCCATATTCATAATGGGAATTAATTTGTGAATAATTTCTTATCACAATAAAAACATCATTTACCTTTACCAATATATGTGAAATTTAAATTTCACAGTATTTTAATAATTCAATATTCCAGCACTATTGTAGGTTCCATCAATACTAGGATATGAAATAACTCAGGATCATATGATCAGTAAAAACCAAAAAATTCTCACTAATGAGTTACTGTCACTACAAATTCAATGAAAACATAGCTTCTTCCAAATGAATATCCTAGACGGGATAACTATTCTCAAGAGTACATAATTATCTAAACCCTTAAGAAACAACTAATCTATTCTATATTAAATCATCAAAGAATATATAATGTGAAGAATAATATAAAATCACAAACTAAACTCAATATTAATGTAAAAGAAATACTATATTACTGAACAATTTCTATTTTAGGTTCATTAAAGATTTAGAAAACAAATCCTTCCCTAAGAATGACTAGTTTTTTCATGTTTAGGATATCCTTGGAGTAAAAAAGTGAGAGAAATTATAGATGAATATTTTATATGATCATATAATTCCATGGAATCTAATCACCTCTATATATATCTTGTGGGTTTCCCAAGAAACAACTAGCTAAATATTTTAATAATCCACTGATACACCATGTAGGGATAATAGATTCTTAAGAAAAAAACTTCACAAGACATGAAATGACACATAAAAAATTATTGAATAGTTGATGAGGAAAAATACCTCCCAAAATGGCATTCAATTGCCTCGTATGCTTCTCCTTAGACACAGCTTACACAAGGAGATCATTGAAAAAATCCACCTTGAACTAGTTCAAACACTCTCAATAAACTACATTTGTCAAGACTATTAAGATGGATGGATTTTTCATCACACCAAAAGTCATAACAAAAAAAACATAATGCCAATAATGACATTAGAAAGTGGTATTCAAAATATCTTCATCTTTTACCTACATCTAATGATATCTAGACTTCTTATCTATCTTCACGGAATAACTAGATCCTTTTATCTGATCAAAAAATTAATAATACCATGTATGTAGAAGACTTTTCTTCCTTTTTACTAGGTTCAAGATACAATAATTGATTTAAATACATAGATAAATAATTATTTTTTTCATATAAAGAACTATATCACCCTAATATGCAACATTCATTCAAAAAAATTAATGTTAAATATCTTATACTACTAAATTTATCTCTTGTTATTGAAATATAATTATCTTTTATGGATACATTGAGATTAGAGGAGTGAAAAAATATAGATCAATCAAAAAATTGATATTCCCTTAATTTGATATCAATAAAACCTATTTATAATAGATATGCAGTTTCTATTCGATAATAATTGGAATCACCATTGGATATAATTATGAAGATCACATCATCACATTCAACATCATGGAAGTCAAATAAATAACGCACAACTAACCCATTTGAAGGTGTCACTCATCAACAAATACTACAAAATCTACATAATCATTATATAATAGAACCTTTATAATGAATAAACACACAATATACTAAACAAAATATATCTAGTCCATTCAATGGATGATGTCTTTTAGGTTTATATTTAAATATTAGAAGTCTCCCCTTGTGTGGAAATTCTCCAAAAATAACTCACAGTCTCTAGTAACTTTATATTAATTTTCTAGACCACAAATTGGAATAGTCAATTACATGGAAATAAGAAACATCTCTACCTCATTCCTCGGTAATGGAGTAGGTTACATGGAATAAATTATTTCATTTAAACTCATAGAAATGAATCATGAAACGACATTGAAAACATGAAAGGACTTCATCGAATGGAATCTAGAACTGTTGGCACTAAAAAATACCTAAAATCTAGCTATCCATGATTATATTAATGACCTACCTAACCCTAATGGTGACCAATATCATGGGAACACTTTTCTCTTTGAGGATGAGTGGAATCTCAGTTGTTTCCACTTTCTTCCCCATCTCATATCTATTAATAAATATCTAAAGCATTATACAAATACTAACTCAACTAAAAATTCATCAAAATGGGAATATAATGTAGAAAACATACTAAATACTGCATTATCCAAAATTTTGGGCTCTTTAACCTTTGATCAACCCATCCTCCCCATGAAAATTTTTCATCTGACCACTTTTTAGGGGTAAGAGATCCTCCACCAATGGATAAATGAGATGATGTTGGTTGAAACCTAGCCTATTATTTTTGAAAGATAATTTTTCTTAGATACTAGGATCTCATGATTATGGCTTTTTTAAATGAATAATCCTATAGAATTACTTCTCATTATGATCAAGTTCTATATAGTGTCATCTCAATGACTTATTCTCTCTCTATTACCTTGAGATATATCTACAATATAAAAATGGTTACCTAACAGTGGATCTCTGGATGAAAATCCTCCTCAAAATGCCTTTCTATGACCTCCACATCTGGAAATAGATTCAAAGAGTAATGGAGAAGGTTCTAAAAATGGTTTCTGAACCCCTATATGCTGGAACTCCTCCGTATAAGGGGACAAAGATCCTGTTGATTGTACACCATTATAGTTGAAGCAATAATTCCTACAAGAAACTATTCTGAAAATAGCAACCATAAGACTGCTATGTCCTTACAACCCTCTATGAAAAAAAACAACCATAACCTATTAGTTTTATATAGTACCATCAAATACAATATAACCCATTCCTCCTTCCATGCATTGATCGAAATGAAATATATATCCATAACCTTCAATCAGTCCTCTATAATTGACCCCAAAGCAAAGCCTTCATACATCTGAATCCTCTTCCACTAAACAATGATGTTTTATTCCTCTAATTTTAATTATCGTCTACCTCTTTACAATTATGATTATTCATCATTTTAACTTGATCATCTTCATTTAAAACATAATTAAAACATATTCCTTATGTTATTCCTACAAATTAAAAAATAGTTAGGGACTCCTAAATAATGAATATGTAATTTAATGATTCAATTAATTAATTTGTTCATTTTCAACACAATCCCATGGTCTAGAAAATTAAAATATAGCCGCAAAGTAGAATGATTCATGATACTTTCCTAAGAATTTAGCCCACAAAAAATATCACATCACTTTCTAGATCAATAATCATAATGGTCCAAAAAATATATCAAAGAGGGGTGAAAATAATTTTTTCAATGCCAATCTCCCTCATTTACAATAATTTTAAACAAATAAAACACAATTTCAATACTAACCCATATAGTCATCGCATATTCCTATATATGTACTCCATCTTATAAATCAACCCAATCCTTTGATACAACTTTATAATGACCCATCACCCAATAGGTACCCCTCTGAGGATAAAAATTTATAAAAGAATATAATGATTTTGGAATACCACATCCATGATGACATAGGTCGGTGAAAAGCATCAATGGTATAACATACACAAATATGGGAGTAATTACCCATTGAAAAAACATTAGGAAAGAGAGATAATAATTTTAGAAAAGAAAAAATTTCATGATAACATAAAAACATTTAAAATACAAGAATATAATGTCGTAAAAATATAAAACTAAATTAAAAATTACAAGAATCAAAACATAATAATTGGTATTGACCATAAAATCTCAAATAGATACTGGCCAAACCGTTGGAAAAATATTTCTAGCTTGATCACCAAACAACTCATATGGTACTAAAAAATACATTATTTATTTATAGGGTTATCATAACATATATAATTAGTCATATAATTTCCATATTCTCTTATTTAATAGGAAAAGAATTCATAATAAAGGACAGTGAACAAAAAGTGAACATAACTCATTACCTAAATAGGTAATCTAATCACCCAAACTCATCAGGCTTATTTATCACCAACTATAAAATACAACTGATCATATAATAAGGTATCCAATGAAGTAACCATGCTGCATCTCCCCACTGTATTGACAATCAACCCCAAAGACACATGTACTGAGTTATCTTCATCTAAAACAATCAAACCAAAAGAAACCCAAGCTAGAGTAAAATTTCAAGCACCCTATACATCACACCATCTCATAATCAAGAATCATGAATCACATGAATCACATAATCTCATCATAACATATCAGATAACATGATAGTAATCAGGTTGTTCTTGAGATCCACCATAGCTCACATAACATGAATTATACCTCAACCAATCAATGCCCATATGTGGGACAACTATAATAAACTTTTGGATATAAACACTACATTTATATGTTTGTAAAATAATGATAATCCATTTCAAACATTTTTGAAAATATATTGGAATTATAACCATCATTCATACCCTCACATAATACTACATGGAGAAGTGAGGAAAGGTGGGGGTAACCATCCATTCATTCAACCCAAAATTGATGTTGGGGAATCCACCATCCCAAAGTCCATTGGGTGTTACTCACCCTTCCAAAATTGTTTGGTTAGTCTTTTAAATATCATAACATACATGGTATAACATAGATCACAAACATACTATGTGAAATTTCCTAGTCATAATCCTAATAGAATCTATCAATTCTTATACACCCGGAAACCACTCTAATGAAGTAGATATCCTATAAGAACATCATCTTTCAATGAAATTCATTTAATTAATTATTTCCTTTTAAATTTCTTCTTACATTAATTAATTCATTATCCATTATTTTACATTATTCCATTTCTCATTTCTTTAATAACTAATATAAGTTTATATCCTCCTAGAATAATTTAACCAATTCTAATATTCCAGAAGATTATATTCAATTTTATTCCATTCTAGAGTACACCAAATTAGATAAAATAAAAATTATCCATTATTACTACTTTATTTAATTTACTCTAGGAAATATTATAATAAACTATAACAGAGTTGTTAAACTAATCATAATCAACTACCTCTTGTGGTGGGGAAAGGAATTTCAGTACATAATAAACTCAAACATCTTCCATTTAAAGCAATTTCATTATAATGAAAAAATCCATAGTTCATCACAACAATGAGATATCCCAACATCAACCTGTTCTATAGATATTATTTATTTCCCTAAAACCACCATTCTAATATCTATGCATCACATCATAACAAGAATTTACTGTCACAAAAAATGGGGGCCTCCCTACCCATGTCTCATAAACCATAAGTTATCTAGGTTCACATCACATCTCAAAGTATGTCTCCTATTAATATAAATCGATGAATTAAAAAATAAAAAATAGTGAAAATTGAATTTAGGACCTGAAAAACAAGTCATTCATCCTTTAATTGAAGAAGAACTATTTTGGGATGAAACATTTATCATTATTGAACAACCAGTTCTTTACAATATTGAACTAACTTGTTTATTTATCAAAGGTTACAACCACCTAAAATATAAGGAATCATCTATAAAAGAATTAATTATTTTTAAATATTATTTCAAAATTACATCTATTTTCATTAAAATGTACATAAAAACATTTTATTTAACATTTAATAATAATTTAAATACACAAGGAGTTCCATAATTAATCTTCTTTAATAAATTAAATTTTCTTACGGAAGAATAAATTAATGAAACATGAATTAAGAATTACTCTGATTTCAACAAAGTATTAAGTTGAATGTTTTATTTAATAACACCTCTTTAATTATTTATCTAACTAAAATTTATAGATTTACGCTATTTAAAAATTTTAATCATATCAAACATTATAAACCATAGCATAAAAAACATGAAAATAAAAGAATAAGAATAGAGAACACATTATCTTTTAAAATAGGATACAAACAATTATAACAGTGGGAACACAAGAGATCAATAAAATCCCAATCCATATTCATTATTTAGTCTACTTTAAACACTATTAAGTTTTATTCATTCATTATATAATGAGATAAATCATGTTAAATTTATGATTTCACATGGGTAAAAAGAGAATAAAAAATCCTTTACCTCAAGGATTTTAACATGTCTTAAAAAATGGAATAATAGAACATAACTCTGATATAATCTTATATAAGTATTATATTTCTATATAAGAATATTATTCCATAATAATGCAAAAAAAACACCAAAAGAGATCGATAATTAAAATTAAATCTTTTAACATATAAGGATAAGACAATATGACATTAAACAAACCCATCAATGAAGAAAAATGAGAATGATAGAAAACATTCCTCTAATAACAATATCTTGATCAAGGGAAGCTAGGGATCTATTCCTATCGAAATGGATTAAAAACATATAGATGAATAACCTCTGGATTCCATGTGTTATAAGACTCTAACTAAGTTTCTTAGAAAACTAAGGGTGTGATTGTATTTATAGGAACAATTCCAGAAAAATATAAATATAGTGAATGGATAATTTACTTCATATATGGATTGTGTTTTAAGACCTACAAAAATGGAATCACCTCGATATAATAAACCAAGACATATTAATTTCATAAAATTAATGATCATGTCATGTGTTTCATGGGACACATTCATCATATCTAATCCTCGAAGATTTTAAATCATGAACGGACAATTCACATCCAGTATAAATCCTTGGGAATTTCTATTCCCATATTTCTAAAACCTATTCAAGACACAAAACAAACTTTCACATAATAAGCTTCTCTTACTTCTAGATTACATCTCCCATACTCCGGAGATCCTACCCTAGGATTAATTCATGTACCATGATACTCAAAAACCTAAAAAAATATCACTGTAGAATGATTCAATACCTTATAAATAAATGAATTTTAGAAAATAAATTTTATAAATGTTGTAGAAATTAATTATGATAATAGTGAAAATATTTTTATAAAATCCATTTTGATGAAAACATATTTTTAATAATAAAATGTATTTATTGAAAATTGAGTATCATATTTTTTATAATGAACAAATAAAATGTCATTATATAAAATCTTCAAGGAAATATTTTATAGTCTATTTAATATTATTCTTATAGCAATTTTAAGGACTAAAATGTTATTTTAAAACTTAAATAATAACTTTTTTATATAATATCTTGTTTATATTTAATGTAAAAGGCTCTAAAATAATTTTTATTGTGTAAAACCTCATCCATGTGAATTATTTTTAGACCCTCTATAGTGATTTCTTTTATGAATGTTTCATATAGATCACTATTGAAGACTATTTATGATATTTTATTACGGAGTGACGCTCCCACAAATATTTTGTAACATGAAAATATCAAATACCAAGAAATTTAAAATCCTTAAAAACTCAAATAACACTAAAATATTTACTAAAAAACAATATTATTTTAAACATATATATTTCTCTTTACAATGGCCCATAAACGTTATATATCTAACATACTAGTAATTTTGTAATAAAATATACTTGTTGTACATAACTTGTTATTCCCACTAGGTGTAATACGAAATAATTTTCTCATTTAATATCTCTTCCATATGCCTCATTAATGAACCATAAATATCAAATGCATCATATTAGGTGTAATACCCAATCATTTCCCCATTGATGATCCCATCCCTATTCCTAATCAAAGAGAAATACATACCATGCACCTCTTATCATGTGTAAGATACAACCATATTATTATCTTGTCAATTACTAAAAAACATGACAAACTATAAATTGTCACTCATAACCAAGTCCCAAAAAATATGATGTAGTTCCCTTACCTCATAGACTCTACCAGATGAATATAAATTACATATAATAGGTATTAAAAAAACAATATTACATGACAATGTTGGACACATGACCTTAACATGAATATCATATGGTCTGTGATGAATGACCTTAAAAGAAAAATTATTTAGACCTAGAAGATCCTCTTTAAGAGGGTCATTACTTTATATTAGACAAATGAACATAAAAGAAAACTCATTTTCATAGGGATTTAAGCCATTAAAAGTAACCCCAAGGGTCTTCATCACATTAATTAAAATATTATGATGCATTATATCGTGTTTTATGAAACTATATAGGATCAAATTTCTTTTATTGATATATATAGGAAGAACCTATCAAGTTGATCTCTAGACCCAAACTCTTCATTCAGGTTCCAAAAACACACAGTTTATATATTTTCGTCGACACCGACATTATATTCGAATACATATCTATCCCATAATTACACAAAAAATGTTTTGAATTACATACACAGTCAAGTTATTATTTAAATATATAAATAATTTTGAAAATTAAAAACTCCTAAATTATATTCCATTCTGATTTAATGTAATTTTTAAACTACATAATAAAATAGTTAATCAACAATAACAGTTTAATAAACCCTAAAAATGTCTAAAAAACGTGTCCTATTAGACCTATCATGTGTATTTATTTTCATTATAACATTGGGAACTATGTCAATAATGATGGGTGAGCTCAAAATATCAATAATGTTATACATAAATGATGATAATAAATGATCATATGTGAGCATAAGATGACAAAAAACATTATGGTATTAATATATAATAAAAAAATTTACATAATCAACTAAAACTGAGAACATAATATATCTAAGGATATTATTGAAAATAAATAGATCAAATATAAAAAATAACTAAATTCATGTTGATGGTATTAATAATGCCTGAAATATTTATTTTACAATCAATTACTCAGCTAAGATACCAGTCTTTCCATCACAGACATACACAAGAAATCATTCTTATCATTGTGATGATAATACAGACATATTCTTGAATTGGGGAAGAATACACAAAATACATAAAAATTCAACTCTCCTGATAGATAATAATTCATTGAGGGGATATATAATGACGTTCCCCATACACTACATGTCTATGTCTAATGTTTTTATCCCAGGACGTAATGTGTAAACAATATATAATAATCTTTTACAATAATTATCTATGGTGTAATAATAACAAAAAATACCAATACATTTCCCTATAACAATAAATGGTATAACATGATAACAGTGCTTCTAGAGAAATAATGTTGATGGTTAAGTACTATATAATCAAATTTATATGGTAATCAATAAACATTCATATATAAATAACTAATATACAAATTTTCTACAGTTTCCCTATAATTTAATGGAATATATTTTTATGTAATAATCCATAAACCTATCAATGTATAGGTAATGGGGAATAAGAATTAGTTAATAATTTACCAAGTAAATCAACATATTAAATCAAGTTGAACACACTTTAATCAAAGGATATTAATTTATATTGTTCATAGAAGAATGAAAATGATTGAAAAATAAAGTGTATCACATAGGATGATTTGAATACAAAAATGAAATAATTGATCATATAACTGAAAGAATTGAAAATTACATAAGTTATCCATGGAAACAAAGAGGATGGTTACAAAATGAAATATCCTTAGTCAAACAAAGTAAACTCATATATATGATAACATTAATGAAAACCATAAATGTAATGTAAATATATAAATTCCATCACATATGATGGGATCATGAATTGAATTAATTTATATTGTTTGTTCAATAAACCAAATTATAAATATATATTATATGATAAATAATGTGAAAAAAATACAAAGAGTATAAATTCTATTGAATATGAAAAATGAAAATATAAGTGAAAACATGAAATGGATTTTAGAAAAAATATATAACATTAACATAAAAAATAAAACATAATTTTCACTTTCAAATTTTACTTTTGAAAATTTTAGGTGAAAAATTGACTTTTTAAAATAATATCAGATAATTTTTTATTGAAAATTTAATAATTTTTTTACAGGAAATATTATGTCATAGTTAAAACATTTTATTATAAAAGGAACCTTTTAATGATATAGAATTACCTTTTTTGGAAACCCACAATATAAAATAGAAAAAAAACCTTTTTTAATAACATAATTTTAAAAAAAGGATTATAAAATTCCATATAATATAATATTTTGTGGGTGAACCTATGAATAAAAGAAAAATATTCAAGCTGGACCACTCTCTCTTGAGAGAGAGATTCTCCCCTTAGGGCATCATAATCCTCGCATTAGAGCCTCTTCCTTAGAGTACTGATCCTCTCTGCTCTTATTTCTTTTGACGTAGGTTTATGCTATGTCTACTACTCTCCGGTCTTCATGTTGCGGTTTTTCTTCCACTACTTTGTTGGTCTTTTCATTCATGCTTGACCCTTTCTTAGTCAGGCACGATGGTAGGTAATACCTCTTGGGAGGAGTTGGTAGCTGGTCGCACTGGAGGACCTTCGATCTCCTTGGTTAGAGCTTCTTCAGTTCATTCTTCAAGGGTTTCATCCCAGGTTTCCACTTTCTCATTAATTGGTGGTTCAGTCAAGCGATCTTTTTAAACCCCGTTGTTATAGTTTCCATTAGGGTTTCAACCCTAGTTATCCAATTTCTCATTTCATTGAAGTATTTTTTCACCCTTTCCCCTTCTCTACCACTACTCCCTGCTCCGGATTTCAGATCCTTTGCTCCCTTCCAAGTCATTCGGGTGTGATAGATTCAAAGGAGGCTTTGTGATGTTTTCATGGAGTGGTAAGAATTTTTAGGTGGTGAAACCTGTGACGGATTTCTCCAGTTTCAATGTTCTTTCAGATTTTTCTTCTGAAGATGGCTCTCAATTTGTTCAGTTTTTCTCCCTTAATGTTATCATTGAACCTTTTTGAATCTATGGTTGTTAGTTTTGTTCTCTTTTGAGTATGATGGATACTGATCGTGTTGTTCCTGATGGTGTCATGAAAACCTGATGGTTAGCGATGGTGATGATGTAGGGGTTCAATGGTTTTTTGGTTTTGGCGGTGGACATTGATGAAGTGGACGTCTATTCAGATAGTAGGACAGAGAGAATAGCGACTATAAGACTAAATATGGAACAAGGTAGTGACATGACCAAATGAAACTATTTGAGGTCGACGTGTGATGGATGATGGATGTGGATCACGGTGCGTACACGACTCTAGGTTCATGGCTTGAGTTTGATGATGAATGTTTATTTGAGTTTTGAATGTTGAGTTTTGAATTTTGAATGTTGTTGTATTAAATTTCCAATGGATCCTATGTATGGTTCCCACTTACCTAAATGTGGATTTTATAAAATAACATTAAAAGTTTTTGGTGAAAATAAAAATATTCAAGATAAAATATTATAAATTAATGATAAGAGATTTCAGCTATCAAAATCTCGTGCATTTAACATTCTCAATATGGTAAGAAATATTCATCGATAATTTTTGTGGTTTAATAGTAAATCCAACTAATATAATGATAAAATTACAATTAATTTAATCAATGGATTGATTTACCAAAATTTTATGAAATATTTTTTATAAAAATACCAATAGCTAAATGAAGGTATGTTGAATTAAAATAAATCATTAATACTTATATAGCTATTTAATCAATATGATTGTGAAAAATGGAATATGATTTTTCTTAGTATATAACATGAAATAAAAAAATTATGTTTAATATAAATATTTGGTAAGAAGATATACAATACATGGGAAACTTGGTGTACACAATTTATTACATATCAATGAATCAGAATAAAGATTAGTAAAACCCCTACCTTCTATCATGAATTCCATAGACATAGTCTAAAATCCTATATAATAAAAATAACTATCATAATAATTTATTTTATAATCTGAATCATATGTTTTAAATTTATTCTATTAATTTTTAATCATTGTCGATATTTTTTGAAGTAAATTAGTACATATTTTTATAGTTGACTGTAAGTATTCAAATAAATTTAAACTAGATTCAAAAAAAATTAACAGTATTCCATATTATTGAAATTTTCATTATTGTTATATCATTAAATATATTATTATAAGAATTAAATCATATATATAAAGGTATTATTTCATTCTGTGTTATCTGTTTATAATATGTGAAGACAAAATTAATGATTACCATGTTTTAGAGACTGATAATGAATGAAAGGAGTTTTCTTAATGAAGGAGTTTAATAAAAGATTTACCATTAAAAAAATATTTTTTTATATTTATGTATTTATATCATTTTTAACATATTATTATGTTTACATAGTTATCTATTATATAAATTCATATCATTTTTCAATTATGAGGTCTAACCGACCCAAATATGAAAATACCATGATTAATGGATAATATTGTACAAGATTAGTTGTAATATAATTATAATAGTGGATTAATGAACATATTCAGATTTTATATTTGTGAAATATCTAATTTTTATGTAATTATAAGAATAATTAACGTATATTAAAATAATTTATAAAATATATAATTTTTGTCCAATTTTTATGCTTTGTTTAAACGATTGAATTAACAACGATCATTTTTCTCATGTATTTATTATTTTCTATAATCTTGAAAAATATAAAATTATTGATATTATTATAATAATATTTATCCATTAATCCCAATTACATTATAATCCATGAGAGGCGGTAATGAAAAGTGGAATACACCATTCTATTATGGTAGCAATCTACGTAAACACATGGATGATGATTAAAATTTCATAAAATATGAGAAAAAGGTTATAGGGTTTATAAAATACATGAGTTAAATAAAATATCAATATATTAATCGTATATTATATTTAATTTTTATGGACTCCATGATATGAAGTAAAGTAAAATAACTACGGTGCATTGTGGAAGTGATAGTACACACACACACACACAATTAATATATTTTTTCTTATGGAAAGTGGGGAAATTTGTTAATTGTAAATCCAATGACATAAGAAAATTCACAATATAAAATATAAAAATGTTACAATATAGGAATAAGAAAATTTTATGTATAGTTTTATGATTGAATGGAATGAAGTACAATAAAAATGTTTACTGACCTATAAAACTTTTAGTTCTCTTATGCAAATTCATAAAAAAATGGATGGATTAGGATAATATCTTACAACCCAAGAATTAATACGGGGAAGATGATTATAGTGTAAGTAAATAAAGTATGTTTTAGAGATGAAAGCTAATATTAGGAGTTGTATTTTAGGGGCTGTGAAGGGAGACCTTAATAAATGATAGGGGTGGTATTTTTTTAAATATCCATATTGGAAATTTTCTCTCAAGAAATTTAGATCCAATATTTAAAGATAAAAGTGTAACGAAAATATATTTTCTATAATGTCCCACACCACACATTAGAACACGTGTTTTTACCAGGATGAGCCTATTGAACTGGGTTAACCCATTAAACTCGAATTTTCTCGTACTAAAGTAACTAATTTTTACTCAAGTAATTTATCAATGATGTATAAAAAAATGTCGCTAATTAAATAATTTGGAGAAAATGATTCGATTTTTTTAAAATGAATTTATTTGATTCCATCACTAAATTGATAAATATACATTTTAAAAGATTAAATTGTTAATTTATTAAAAACTATTTAATTAGAATAATATTACATATGATTAAAAATACCCAATTTACTTTTTTAAACTATAGGACATATTTTTATATTTAAAATGTCACTTCATGATACTTATTTTTTTATATAAATAGGTTTCAAATTTTCTTATTCCATACTTATATTTTGATAATTTCATCCAATCATGGTTTTTGTAAATATAATATATTTTAATATATTACTTAAAATAAATCATTTTGAAGAAAATAAAAAAAACTAATCTCGACAATATATTACTCTAAAAAATAAAAAAAAAATTCATTTATTAAAATTAAAATTATAAAATAGTGAAATATAACATTAAAATAGAATTATTAAATATTTTAAAATTTTTTTATTGAAAATATATCATTAGAACACAATATATTAATCTTCATATTTTTTATAATTACCAATTACTATTAAATAGTTAGTTAAAAATATATATATATTACCATAAATTAATAATTCCGTAATTTTGATAAAAAAGATCATAGAAGATAGTGTTTTTATAAAGCTATATTTCTATGATGAAAATTAACTTATTAGTTATTTTTGTATACCAATTAAATTTACTTTATATTAAAATTTTTTTTGATTTTATTCTACAATTATTTGATAAAGAGTATACTAATATTTATTAACACAATAGAATGCACCCGTAAGGGGCTCTGCGAGATAGGGTTTCCCCTTATCGTTGTATAATTTCTTCATCTCAAATTGGCACAACTTGGTGAGTTCGTGGCAGTGGATACCCTATTGTGGGGGCATCTTGCAGCTTCACAGAATCATCCATCTTGACCTCTTGCACCTTTTTTGGCTTGATTCTTCACCTAATTCCAATATATTTGGATAGGGTTCCCCATGGCTGTGCAGTGACGATCCGCAGCTGAGATCCATCTCATGCAGCCTATGGGTTGCCACCTCCTCTCCTATATGTGTGTTGGTTTTTTTTGTGGTTTTCGTGGGCGTCCTGGTTGGCGGTGAAGAGATCTGATATACGGTGGGACTAACTTATAGCGTACTGCTGATGATTTTATGATTTCGATATTCGCTGTCATTTTTTGGTTTTGGATATGGTTTTGTTATTGGTGATGTTGAGTTCGTGATGGACGGAGTCATTTTTCGAAGATGGTGATTGTCTTTATTATGTTATTTTTGTTTATTTAATGTTTTAGATGAGGGTTCTATGTTCGTTGTGGATCAGTTCGTCGATGTGTTTTTGTTCTTCCTTTTGGATGCGAGATTATACAGTATTTTGTTGTGTTTGATGTGAATCGCGTTGATCTGAGGAAATGGTGTTCGAGGATCTGGGGATGCTACTATCAATTTGATGCTCACTACGGTTCCTGGAATTTGGGTTCCATTTTATTTTGAATGTGTTGAAGGATATTTATTTTTTTGGTTATGGATATTCTTCTCATGATGGATTATGGTGTGTTGTAAATTGGTTTTGATTAAGTTTGAAGATCATGTAGTCGATGAAGGTTGAAGTTTCACATCAGTGGTGGTTATCAGTGGCTGGATTATCTTTGTTCTTGGTTTTCATGGTGCATTGTTATTCATTGGCCTCGGCGGTATGTGGTTCAGGTCATTCTGTAATCATATCGTCTATATGATGCCTCTCTAGATGAGATTTAGTGAAAAGAGTTTACATTGTACCATCTCTTTCCATAATTGGATGTTTGAGAGGGTATGGCTACAACCATCAGTACTAGGCCCATGAATCATTGCATGGGACAATTTCCCAATCAGTGGTTGTAGGTGGAAGCTTCATTATATGTATTTTTATAATGGTTGGGGCTTTTCACATGTAGTGTGGGTTGTTTTGCCTTAGAATTTTGGATCTATGGTGATCTTTTTTGGCTTGTTAATGTCTTTGATTTCATGACGGTTTCCCTCCTTGGCCATTAAAAGTTGGTTTATCTTAATAAATAAATAATATTAAGTTAATCAATATTTATTACCAAAAAATAAACAGCTAGGCATTGATGGCCATACATAATATTTTTTTTATTGTTTCCAAATATATTATAGTTTCAGCAATGTTCAATGTCGTGTGTTGAGAAAGCTCTATGTGTAATTGAATTATTTAGATGTAATCATATTTTAAAATATTTGGGTGTTATATTCTCAACCCTAAATAAAGTGCATCCATGTATTTTCCCCCTAAGATTAGTGCAATTTATATAAGAAATACATGAATAACCATACAATACTAGATTATTATGGGTTTTTTCTGATGTGGAGTGATATTTATTTAAATGAAAAGTCTTTATAATACATTCATAAAGATAGATAACCCATTTATAATTCTTATATAATTATATCATGGGATGATTCCCTATGTCTATAAGAAATAATTTTATATAAACCATAGAAATTATTTATTAATAATCATAGAAAAGTGTTCCATTAGTTTTAACACAATATCTAATAGATTGGAAAAACATTCCTTATAATAAATCAACAAATATAGTGTAAAAAATTCAATTTCTTATTTTTGAATAGTAGTTTCTTTGTATTTTCCTCATCGTTATGGTTTTTTTGTGACATTCTCTTTTTGGATCATATATTGGGACATTGACTAGTATAATAACAAAATCTCATAAAATTGAGAAAATGAATTTTCTAGCTTCTCTCTTTCTAGTAAATTTGTGAGTATGATGGAATTTATCTAAATACATACAATATCAATCTATCCTATTAAAGAAATTTCTATAAAGATTCATTCCATAGCATGAATTTTAAGGAATTTAAATTCTTTTTCCTTTATTGTATTTGTTCCGAAATCATAAATGAGATTCATTCATTATATTCATTGGTTTGTTCAAAATTTGAAATATGTTCACATTATTAATAATATTTTATGACAGTTTTTTAGGATAATCACTAAATTTCTCATTTCTATTCCCATTTATATGGGTTGATCATTGATACAATCATTACATTTTTCTAACACTTATTTTTAACATGATTACTTCTAGCATAATCTATTAGAAAAAAAAATTTGGTTATCATAAGTGACAAAAAATTAACATCATAAGAGAATTATAAAACATTAACCTTAAAATATCATAATTATTCACAACATATAATTATCCAATAATTTTTTTATAACCTATATCACACTTAGTTCATCTTATATCACCTATTGATCAACCTATATCATTATAAGATAAAAATAAGTCACTCTTTGTATTAGTTTTCTCATACTATTTAATCTAATAAGATGATGTTACTAGGAAATTAATCCTTTATTATGGTTCATTTTGAGCTTATGATCAACCAAGTCATATCCCCTGGAGTGTCTAGGAAATTGTGAAGTCTTAATTATATTTACCATACACTTGATTAAATATGGATTCAAGTATAAATATATATTTTTAGTTTCATTACCCCTATATGAATCTTTTCCATAAACACATTCACTTTCTAGTTTCCAGAACATGGTGTGTTTTCTAGGGAAACCACATACTCTAGACTTTACCAAAAAGACATTATATCATCCTATAAATTAATTTTTTCAAAATATTTCCATAAAAGTAATATTATCTTGATCCTAAAAATAAATTTGAATTATTACTATACCATAAAATCAGATATAATCCCTTAGGGTTATTTATTAATTTGAAATTATGAACATTGTTATCTTATTGAACCTCACATTTTACTCCGAAAACATTCTAAACTACATAGTTATCTAAACCCCACTATGACACCAATTGTACTTCCCCAGACCTACACCCTTGATCCTAGTTCCCTGGAATCAAAATTTACATACTGGCTTCATTACAAGTTGAAGATTCCCACTATCCCATTTTTATATGACTTAAATCAATTATTGAATTACATACATTCTTATGAACTTTTTGGTTTAGATCCATATAGGATTATGAGAAAATAGAAATTAATAAACAAAATTTCTTTATCATATAATAGTAATTTTCCACTATATAAGAAGCAACTAAATCTATAATTAGTATTCAAAATCCACAAAAAAAAATATCTACACAAGTTATCCCATTTGACATATGATTTATAATATATTTTATCATAACATTGAGAAATGGAAACATAAGTAGGGGTGAACTAAAAATATCATTAAGTGTAATTAAAAGTGATGACAATCATTAATCATAATTGAGTATAAGATGAGCATTAATATACTGGCATGAATCGATATGAATGTATAATCCCATAATAAACTTAAACTAATAACAGAATATATTTATGTATATCAATGAAAATAAATCAATCACATGTATAACAATAAATTAATTCGTGGTGATGGAATGAATAATATATGACATCTTAATTTTTCCATAAATTTCACAACCAATGAATTAATCTAGCCATCAAGGCCACATTCGAGACATCATTTTATTTATTAAGGACCCATGCAAAAAATCCGCTAAAATTTGATAGTCATACAATAAACAACAAAAAAATTGTTATCATTAGTCCTAATAATGGACTGAGGTGATATATATTTTTCCCATCCATCATTTGTTTATGTCTAATTCAATTCATATATGTGAATTTTTTTAAATAATAAATAATCATCTTTATCTATAATCATCTCTATTATTATAACAACAAAAAATTCCTATACTTTTAAACATGATAATAAAATACAAAAAAGGATCATAACACTTATTGAAAAAGAATTTTGATATTCAAACAACACATAATCAATATTCCAGATTACTCAAGAAACATCCTCATAAAAATAACAGTTATATAGATTTTAAATATTTAACCAATCAATAAATAGAAAAGTATTACCTTTATGAATCCCTAAAACTAAAACCATCTAAATGATGGGGTATAATTTTGTGTAAAAAATTTCCATGATTAATTGAAATAGAAAAAATAGGCGAGAAACCTTCAACCAATGAAATGTAATATAGATTTTTCATAGAGGAAAGACATAGGGTGAGATATCATTCATATAATAGAGGATGCTTTAGAAAGTAAAATATAGAGAATAATCCCATCATTGATGGAAAATTACATAAAAAATGCCATCCTAAAGAAGAATGTGGATGGTTAAAAAATTTATATATTTAGTTTAATAAATAAAACATAAAAGGATATTGAAAAATATGAAAAACATCATTTCAAATGAAATTTTTGAATGATATCACTAAATAAGGGGTCCAAAATCAAATTTTTTGATTCGTTGAGTTCAATACAAAAAATTATAAACATATATTAAATGTAAAATCATATAACTAAAATTACATTATTGTAAATATGTTTGAATATGAAAAGGTAAATTTGATTTGAAAAATTGAAAAATATTTTAGAAAACAAAAATTCAATTACATAAAATATAATCTTACATTTTACTTTCAAAAGTAACATTTAAAATTTAAAGTGATTTCTTATGAAAAAATTTAATTTTAATAATAAAAATAAATAATAGAGCCTCGAAAATTAAATAATTGTTTCTATATTAAATGTAAAGTCAACTGTAAAACATTTTACTATGAAATATGATCAAGATAATGATCTTTACTCAATGAATGAAATACATTACCAAAAAACCTTACTACAAGGGTAATAATTGAATTAATATATTTTTAATAACATAGGATTAACTTTATTATATACCATGAAATATATAATTGTATTATTAAAATACATGTATGAGTAGTAAGTAAACATTAAAAGGAAGTCATTGTTCAAATACAATATAATACCTCACATTAATATAATTGAGATTAAAAAAAACGTTTTATTTTTTTCTAGATTCCATGAATACATTGTAATCTTAGGTATAAAAAACAAAATTATATTAATAAATTATTTCTGAACCATGAAATTCTCTTTTATATTTATTATCTTAATTTATAATCATTCTATAAATTAATTCTAGTTAGTTATTAACTATGTTTGTTATCAGGTGTAAGTCATCTTGATAGTTTTAGAATAGTTTGAGAAAAACAATGTTAGTATTCATTATTATTAAAAAATATCATCCTCATACGATCATTAAAGGTATATGAATATATATTATATGATATATATAAATGTAAAATTTCATTACATGGTGGTTTTGGATACAATCCATGAATATGAAATTGATGATAATCATGTTTTAGTGATTCTTACCAAATAAAAGGTGTTTTATTATTTAATAAGGATAATAAAATTTATAAATTTAAAAAAACAATATTATTAAAATTTTATACTTTTAATTATGTTCCTATAGTAATAAATGATATAACTCTATAGTATTATTCAACTATGAGGTTATACCAACCAAAACAGAAATATATCATGATTGTTAGATGATTATGTGCTTCTTTTGTTGTAATATCATTATAACATATATATAATTATTTTATTTTTATAAATATTATTATTATATATTATAATTTCAGGGGTGTATAAGTAGAATTAATGTATATGAAAATATTATATAATATTAATTAAAATATTTTCTACTTTATTTTCTTATTTTAAAAAACTAAATTAATGATGATCCCTTTTATCATATAATATATAGGTTTGGAAATTTTTCATAAATGAAAATAATTTTTATCATAAAATTAATATTTATCCATTGGAACCACACATAATACCATCCATTAAATGAGGTAATAAAAATAATATTGCATCTTTCCATTGAGTCGGTAGTCCCTATGAATGCATTAATGATGATTTCATTTTCATAGAACGAGATAAATGAGTTATACTTTTAATCATTTAAGAATATTATATAATTTTTAAATCTCATATTTATATATGGGGCTTTATTTTTTTACAATCCCTAATAGGATGTGAAGGAAAATGAACATGTTCTTTCATTGAGGTGGCAGTACAAACATACATATGAATTGAATGTTCATTTTTGTCAAAATTAAATGAGAAATATAGTTACTCTAGCATAACATACATGGATATTAAATCATTTTAGATTAATATTCATCACATTTAAACAGTACATTCCTAATAACCATAATAGATTATTTTCTTTGGAAACATGGAACACATTATTCTTATTTGGTGAATGATCTTCAAAATCACCCATAAATATCTTATCCATTAGTAATTATACTTGAAAACATTATTTATAAACTGTGAAAAGGAAACATAAGAATGTGTGCGATTAGATTCCTAATAAGGGTAAAAAAAGGGATTAGATAAGAATAAGATGAGCATAATGGTATGAGAACATGAGAATAAAATTTTAAGATCATACCCTGGATATCAAATATAATATACATGATTCATGGGATAAATATTCAAAGATCATAAGACATGAATTATAATGTAATTCAGAGCATAAGATATGAAAGGTTAATTTATGAATAAGACATAGAATTATGGTAAAAAATAAGTATATAAAATGATTTCAATAGTATCTAAGGATTAATTAAATATCTATCCTAGTGAAACTAGTTCATCCCCCAAACCATCTTGGTAGCCATGGTTCACTCCTATTTCCATGTTTGTAGTCAAGGCTCACTAACAAGACCATATTAGCAGATAAATTCCATTACTGAATGAAGTTCACTACCAGTTTCATCCATTTCAATATCATGACATATATATATATATACCAAATGCATTGCAGGGAGATATGGGGCTCAACTGTCTCATAATGAAATCATACATATTTGTGCCACAATATCATAAAAAATAATATAATAACCCATGGAATAAAATGGGTATCATAAATTTTTTTTCATATCATAACCTATTGAAAATAAATAGTTTTCATAATAATTTCATCAAATCATAACCTATGAAAATAATTAGGTTCCATAAGAATATAAATGATGAAATATAAACAGTTTTCATAAACATATAACCCATAAAAGAGAATCAGGTTTCCTAAAAACCATTCCATCAAAACATAAACCATTCAGCGAAATAAAATGAATGGAATTATTGGGAAATATTTCGAGAAAATAATGATTAACATCAATGAATATCATCTTAGATGAGAAATAATTATTAAATATCATTTAAAATCATTTCTTAAGGAATATATCCATTCTTATTTTAAAATTATTTTTAAAATATTAATCCTTTTTAAAACCATTTTCATTGAAAATAATCTTCAAAATATATAAAGTAAGCTTGAATAAATTTTGAAAACCTTTTTCATTGAAAACTTATTAACGAAGAATGAGAAAATTATGATTTTTTTCATTGAAAATATTCAATGGAATGTTGAAAACATTTTGAAAACCTTTTCCCTTGAAAAATTATAAAGGTTCCTGAAACCACTTTGAGATAATTTTTCTTTTAATATAGCTTGGAAAACAAATAAAAGATGATTTCTGTACCTTTTTAAATAGTATAACAAACATCAAACAATTTAAAATCATTTTCATTGAAAATTACCTTAAAATATCTTTTAAAATTTTTTTAATATTTTTTAAAACATATTTTTTGATTAAAACAAATTTCTTACCGAATTGTGAAATAATATAATTTTTTTGAATAAACAAATTATTAATTATCTTATGTACTGAATAGTGAAAAATTAGTATCAATAAATTATGGTATCATGGATAAATAGAGAATAATAAAATTCAGGAGGATTCTTGAGAAATGAATAATATGATTTCATCCTTGAATGTACAATCATAAACATTTTTGATAAATGATGAGATTATTGTAATAAAGTGTTACAACTTTAGTTACACTGAATCATAATATTATGTACATAATGACATTATATGAATCAGAAAATACAATTAAATGTAATATATAAAAAATATAACCTAAAAAATGGAATTATATACACAATGTAAAATAATATAGGTTCATAGAAAAAATGTGTTTCATAGAAGGATAATTGAGATAAAATTACCTTACCAATTTGGTAACATTTGAACCATAAAACACCATGAAATAGAGATAATAAAATATATTTTTAAATACATATAATTTTAAGGATAACTAATTAATATAACACATTCATTATAAATATATACACCACACAAAAGAAATGAGTGGTAAATAAGACACAAGTCTGAGAGAAGTAAAAGTGTGACTAGAAATCCCCTTATTACTTGAGAAAATTTTGACTGATTGAATACATGAAAGAATAACGTAAAAAGATAAATTCAATAAAATTAAATAAATTAAATTACTGATATAACCTTTAATAGGATCTATATACCCAACAAAATAATAATAAGTGGTGAATATTTCATATATCTCATAGAATTAAAAGTGATATTAGCAAAACCCTTACCTTAAGTCTTGAATTTTTTCATACACATTCAAACATCAAGTATAATAAATATTATTTTATTATACATCAAATTAATAAACATATTCTTATATATAGTAAGAAATAATATTTTATTATGACTTTATGTTACCCATTTATTGAAAATTTAATGTTAATGTTACGTTTCAAGTAACAACTGATTTGTTTTTTCGCATGTGTTTTAATTTGTTATATTTTTGGTCCTCTTACTTATATCATGATTTCATCACCAAATGAATAAATAAAATAATATATATATAATATAGACTTAGTATATATGTATTAATAATAATATATATAAGATATAAATGTTAAATGCAATACACCATTCATAAAGATAATAGGTCATATGTACTCATGAATGATGTTTTTTTAAAATAATGTATTGATAGAATTAAAGATATGAAATTTATGGATATATATATATATTATAATTATATTATAATTAAGATTTTATATATATCATATATTTTTACTAAACCAATACTAAACATATTCAATTCTATGTATGAACGAATCACATCACATTGAGGATGTAGTGGTCCACATGTTTACAAAAAAAGTTATCGTCTTCCAAATTAATATAAATCAAGGGATTTTGTGTTATATAATTTTTATATAAGAATAAATAAATAAAAAATATAATATACATCAAATAAAGTAATTAGATCATTATTCTCGACATTTAACGGTGGCAATGGACGAACAAACGACATCAATTTGTGAGACAGTAGTCCACCGAACACATGAATGACGATTGCGTATATCATTTGATGGAAGTGTGCGTGATTGTAGGGAAAGAAAATAACATAAAAACATATAATTATTTTTCGGAAAATTATATTATTTTATAATCATTTAATAACAATAATGGAGGGGGAGGTGAAAGAAATAAAATAAAAGTGCTTGAGGAAAGATGTTACCTCTTCTTTAGGTCATTTTTTTTAGTTTCCACCAAATGGATTCCATGGTTAGATTTTTGTTTACAATGAGTCTTCTAGGATTAAGGAATAAAATGTTAGAGGATATTTGGGGTGTTTTTGGTTGAGAAAAAAGTACGCATAAGAGTGATGAAGTAAGGGCAGTGAGTTCTTTTTTATACTGGTGTTGGAGTGGAATTCTTGTAAATTTAAAAAGGTAAACACTATTGAGATGCATCCATTACAAAACATGTCTCAAAAAATGATCCATATTATAGAAAAGTGAATATATGGTTGAGATATTTGTGTAAAATTCCTTTTTGAAAATTCTATAGGTAATTTATCCTTTTGAGATTAAAGTTTCACCATTAGGTAAACTAGTATATTCTTTCATCGCTACAATTAATTTTAGTTGCTATCAGAAATCACTTTGGTAAAAATCTATGTAAAAATTAATAGAAATTATAAATTATTTTGATTACAAATATGTAAATAATTTTTATTAATTCTAAATATATAATTGATTGAAATTTATTTAATATTAATCCCGTAGTTACGATGAGATGACATGTTTGTAAAGTAAAAACATCCAAAGATTGAAATGTTTTTATAACCAATTTGATGGTGAATTAATTAATATTACAAAAATTAGATTAATTTATGTATAATTTATATAATAATACTTTGAAACCAAATTTAAATAGAATTTAAAAATATAAAAAAATAATATGAAAATACGATTTCGAATTATAATTTAGTGTTTTTTTAACTATTTATAAAAAATGTCACTTCTCCAAAAAAAAAATTACACAATGTATGTGTAAAACCCCAAGATTCCACGGTGTTTTTCCCTTTAAATAATTTAATAGCTTGCGTTGTACGCAACTTCGAGATTCTAACACATCAAAACCAATCAAACTAGCCATTATGAATAGTAATACTAACATTTTAAAATTTTATCAATTTTATCATTTAAAATGGACTTAATGTTTGGGTTCATAATATCAAGATTAGTTTATGGTGAGTTTTTGGTATTTTTCGAAAAACATTCAGTTTTTGATGAAAAGTAAAAAATACTAAATTTTAATTAAAACAACTTTTTTAATTAAAATTATTTGTAGTGATAAATTATAATATTTAGTGGTTTTTAAGTCTAAATAGATTATATTTTTACCATTTATTATAATTTTAGTTATTGGGCGTAATTTCATATTTAAACTAGACATAATCAAGTGTCAATCATTTGATAGTTATTATTTCTTTCAAACATGCTTTTTGTTTTGACAACGAGAATTAGTTTTAAATTAATTTCTACCAATTTTGTGTTTTGAATGTAGAAAAATAGATTCCATATTTAGAATTCAAATTTCCAAATTATGTAAATAGTTAACTTATATTTTTAGAAATTTTGAATAATTACTTTGGTAAATATTTTATATTACATGGTTAAAGGGTAAATCAGGTGAATAGGGGTAAACAAATAATATTATAATAACATTAAATTACCCTAACACATGTTCGAAACCTATTTCCTCATACATTTCCGACCATGGGAATTCTTGGGTCGATTTTGGGACCCCATTGAGCCATTTTTAAATGATAATGACAGTTTATATTAATTACGTTAAAGTAAATACAAAAATGACAGAAGCATATATCTGTTAGTAAAAAAAACTTTTACATAGGTTTATATACATTAACGCTTCTACTATAAATATTAATAAA
This sequence comes from Viscum album, assembly GCA_963277665.1. Lineage (NCBI taxonomy): Eukaryota > Viridiplantae > Streptophyta > Magnoliopsida > Santalales > Viscaceae > Viscum > Viscum album. The sequence continues at coordinate 1,198,647,690 of OY728156.1, read as the reverse complement.
AAACTATAAAAATTTACTACATAATTTAATTTTATTTATAATTTTTAGAAATTGAATAATTAAATTTATTTTTGACACAATGATGATGCACCATTTTTCTTTATTAATGATGGAATCTAATAAATGGTATTATCGATGTTAAAATAAATATAATATTAATGTTTTTATGCCACACACAAATTTTCTAGGTTAATGTGACATGTTATGATTGATTAAATGAATATTTTTCGAATTAATAATGTTTTTAGGAATTTAACAAAAAAAATAGAAAATAGTGTCAAAATTTGCATAAATGAGTTTTCAAAACTAATATTGTATTATAAGATGATATTCTATTCCTAAAAATATAAGGATCAACCAAAGATCATAAATAATTTTATATATGTCATTAATGTACCACTTGAGGTTCTATTGTTAGTGTATAGTACGTTTATTTACCATATAATATAAAAATACAAAGAGACATGGTAAATGTCAAACTAAGTAACTAAGAGTTAAATCTAGAAGATAAGGTAAATATAGTGACCCAATCCATTCTAAAAACTATTTTGAGTGATTTTAGACCCATACCCACCTTATCATCGAACTAAATCATTGTGGATCCATTAGAGACCGAAAATGATTTTTTTATAAAATAATTTTTCAATCTTTTTCTAAGGTTCCCCTCACCCCTCTTATAAAAGGGAACTTCCCCTTCTCTCAAATACACAACTTGAAAGACATTTGGCTCAGCCAAAACCTCCCCAAATATCATATCAAATTTCCTACATTCATCCAATAGGCCTTCCTTTGGTCAGAATGTCACCCTTAGGAGCCCTTTTGATCAAATTAAAAGGAAGAACCCGAAGAAGAGGTAAATATTTCATCACCTCTTTCAAGTTCTTTTCTTCTTCCACTTCTTCTTTATTTGTTATTTCCGTTCAAAAAAATAAATCTAGTATCTTATATTTCCAATTATGTTATTATAAAAATTGTACAACCATATTAAATATTTTATCCATCTTAGGAATGACATGTCACCATACGTGCATACGTACGGCTTACCGTCTCCACATCGTGGTGTAGTTTGTTATTCAAAAAATTCATCATTTGGATGGGTATAATAATGATTATAAATGATTAAAATAATAAATATAACATGATAATTATTCTGTATATATGATATACCATCCAATTATATATGTTTTTAATATCAAAAGAATGATATTTTCACTCGTGCGTACATACGAATTACCGTCTCAACGAACGCGAAGAAATTCATTCCCCATCTTTTCCATTCAAGACTAATTTTTATTTGATGATTAAAAATAATGTTTAAAGAGAGAATATCATTATGAATATGTATAAGATACATCCTATCAACATAAAACATTATTTACGTATAAAATCATATAAAGGAAAACGAATCACTTAACACCCGAAACGATGATACTACTGAAATATCATTAACAAAGAAATATTACAAGATCATATATTATATCATTTTAATATATATAGTTCATGTATAATTTAATAAAAAATATTTCACCATTATACAGAAGTTTATCCTACCCTATACCAAGAAAAAGAACAATGTATGGGTTAATTTCACAATATCAATATTATCCGAGGTTGTTTTTACGAAAGTATATACTAGGACCTCTTTATCATCCACCTCCATGTTTCTTAAAAATGTATTCCAAAACATTTTTTCTATTTAATAGACTATGGTTTAAAGAAATTTATAACCATGTTTTACTTTTTAAAAAATATTTTTAAAGGAATCTTTCCGTCGTTTTCCAAACAAGCTACCTTATGACCTTTTCGACAAAATTATGGTATGAATGTTTTTAACTTATACGGCGGGTGTGACTATTTTCCACCGTAATAACATCATCTAAGCTTACCATAAAATATTATATGAATATTTTCAAAATAAATGTTTTCTTTTATAATTATATTACTTTTAAATGATTTCAAAATAGAAAGAGATATTTTTCTAAAAATAAGTTTTGATTTCATCTATGTTAACAACCTTTGATGGATTTTTAGCTTGTTTGACGCTAATTTATTATGATACAAAACATAAATATTATATTTAAGTTTTATTGATATGTTTGACTATGGATGTGTTATTTTTATAAAATTAATGGTTTATGGATAAAGTATTGACATTTCGCATGCTAGTTTTAATACGAATGATTATGTTATATTTAATCCTTTTCATATAAGGAATGCATTAGACTTAGTAAGTGACGTGTGGATCCCTATATAGATCCTCGATGCATCGGTAGGTATCATGAAATAAACTAGTTTCTTGTCCCAATTCCTTGACAAAATCTTATTTGTAGTCTTGGCCCAAGGCATTGACTATGTGGTAATGATGTCTGGAATTATGCATTCCATCAATATGAAAGTGGCTACTGATATTTAATGTTATTATTAGACTAATATACTATCCATGTGAATAAGTAAATTGAATTATTTGATTTTATCTTTTCCATATTATGAAAAAGTTCAAGTTTAAAATGCTTTTGTTTTAGTCTTATACGTTGCCTTAAATGTTTATCATTATTTATGAAAGATTCTATTATATTGTTATCTTTACTAAGCATCTGAGCTCACCCCTTTCTATGTTTTATTTTTCCTAGGATGCAAAGAAGTATTATTTGACTGAACTATAGGGATAGTCTGAGGGGATATAAGTTTGGTCTATGGAAACCATTTTATTGTAGTTTTTCATTTTACAATGTAATGTAAAACTTATGAATGAATCTACTATTTCCAAGGATACTAAACTTATTGGTCATTAGGGACATGATTTTCATGTATCAAGGAAGTGTTATATAATAATTCACCTACTCTGGGTAACTGGGGTCCGGGAATTACAGTTGAAATCAGAGGATTTTTAGTAAAAAACGTGGAATCTAGATTTAGGTAAAATCTGATTAGAGCACATTACCCTAAGATAGAATTTGAGAATTAGTATTTAAGAACTTCCTAATATTTTGGTATTGTAGATATTTTGTGAGTTCTCCAAGAAATACATCCCTGTCTGGATACGAGTAGGTAGAGGCAGCTCTGGCGCAGATGTACCTAGGGGTAAAACCCAAAAACACTACTTTGAGCTAGACTCGAACGGGAACTGGTGCACGATAATGGGCCTTTCTTCACTCTTTGTTACGAAACTCCCAATGTATATACTTTAGATAAATATAATTATATTAACAAACAATTATGAAGGGTTTATGAGTATATAATTCCTCAATGAAAACATTTTTATGATTATGAATTATATCCATAAACTGTTCAGTTTATGTTAAGTGTTCTACAAGTTTTTAATTATGTATTTCGATTCATAAACTAATCTAGTTTATTCCATTCTTTATAAATGGCGCCTAGAGGAATGGATGGAAACCATATAAATTAACATGATCCATGTAGGTATTCCCTCCTACTCAAGATAAATATTAGAGCTGGAGAAGCAACTGGTGATGATTAACTTATCACCATTCTGGGAAAACTCACTCAGGTTATGAATAATAACCTTACCCGTATAGAGCACCCTGATCCATAGCGTAAAGGATCAATGTTAGATCTCTTCATGAGGAAACAAAAACCAACATTCAATAAGAGTAAAAATCCATTAGTAGCTGAGTAATGGATAAATTCCTTAGAAAAATATTCCATAGCTTGTGGAGTAGTGAAAGGGAAAAAGTTTTCATGGAAGTTTATCTCCTTACTGGGGATGGTGACCAATGGTAGTCATTGATTCAAAACACAATGGACGATGATGAATTATAAAATATTGAATGGAGGTTGTTTAAATAGCTTTCATTGGAAAAATAAGTTTCCTCATGACCATCAAGCAGATATGGATAGGAAATTTCTGAGTCTGAGGCAAAAAGAGGATGAGAATGTTACAATGTATGAAGCTAGCTTTACAAGGGTAGCAAGGCATTCTTAAGATTATATAAGTACCAATGAAGTAAGATTGATCATTTATTTGATGGGTTAAAAAATTTTCTCTATCATGTATAAGTCTCACAATCCTTCTATCCATACGAATAAATTATCTCATCTGTTATCAAGACAGAAAAGGAATTCTCTCAGTATTATGACTTTAAAGAAAAACAAGAGAAGAAGGGATCTATTGAAAAATCAAGAAATGGAAATAAGGGTAAGAAGGAAAAAGTATAATATCTATACTACAGTAAATGTGGGAAAAAACACCTTGGTACTTTACTAAATGGAATGGGTGTCTATTACACGTGTGGTGAAAAAGGCCACCAAGCTTGTGATTTCAAGGGGAAAAGAGGATTTCAATGTTGAAATCTACAATTTTAGATAAAGGGGGAACTATACCAATGAATTTCCTAATAATCAAGAAAAATTACCTCAGAAAAGGACAATGGATCAAATCCATGCTTATGTTATCACTACGACTGAGGATGATGCTCCCAAAGACGTAGGGGCAGGTAATTTAATGATTTCCTCAAGTTTATCCAATGCTTTATTTGATTCTGAATCATCGCATTGTTTCATATCTTCCCAGTTTTCTAGGAAAATTAGATATTTCCTATTTGATTTAACAAGTGAATTCTAAGTCAAAACTCTAAAGCGAAGTATCATTTCAATAATGTTTTATGAATCAATTCCCATTAAGTCACATAAATGTTATTTATATGTTGATCTCATCGTCATACCCATGATTGAATTTGATATAATTATCATTATGGATTGGATTTTGGTTCATGATGCAATGATTTATTGTATAAATAAAGAGGTTATGATTTTTGATGATGATGATAAAGAACACCTTATCTTTATAGATGAAATGTCACCACCTGATTCTTAACTAGATCCACCCCAGTAGCTCAACTAAAATCAATTATTTTGGAGGAAGATAATTAAATAACTTTTGGTGAGGAAAAGAATGTTCAAATATGGGATGTAGCTATTGTACAAGAAAATGTTGATGAATTTCCATATGATTTTCTTGGAAATCCTCTAGAACTAGAAATTGAGTTTTCCATTGATTTAATTTCTGGTTTAAGGCCCATATCAAAGATCACTTATATAATGGCTACAATGGAAGTAGTGGAACTAATGAAACAACTAGAGGTATTGAGTAATAAAGGATTTATTCTCTATAGTGTTTCTCCATGGGGTGCCCATATCCTTTTTTTTAAGAATAATGGTTGATCTATGAGGTTGTGCATTGACTACATGGATATCAATGCTATAATAATAAAGAACAAGTATCGCCTACCTCACATTGATGATTTATTTGACCAACATCACAGAGAACTATATTTTTAAAATATTTACCTTCAATATGGATACCATCAGTTGTGCGTGAACAATGAAGACATACCAAAGACTTCATTTTGAACCCGGTACGTGCATTATGAGTTTAGAGTAAAGCCTTTTGGATTGACTAATGCACCCTCTGTCATCGTGGATCTAATGAATAGAGTTTTCAAGGTATATCTTGATGAAATTGTACTGGTATTTATTGATGATATCTTGGAATACTCCAAAAGCTGTGAAGATCATAAAAATCACTTGCGCATTATCCTAAAGACTCTTAGAAGGAATGAATTATATGGGAGGTTTATCAAGTGTGAATTCTGGTTTCAAGAGATTTATTTTCTTGTCCATATCATTTCTAAGGATAGAATATCTACTGATCCTCTAAAAACCAAGGTGATCCAATAATTTCTAGCACCAACAAGTATAACTGAGGTACGCAGTTTTATTGGTTTATCAGGTTATCATCGACGTTTTTTCCAGAATTTTTCCTCATTATCAAACCCATTAAAAATGTTTACACGTAAAGGGGTTAAATTTGTTTGGACAAAAGAGAGTGATAAAGGTTTTGAATAATTTAAGATAAGATTAGTCAATACTCATATATTTAATCTACCATCAGGAATGACAGGTTTGTTATTTATAATGATTCTTCAAATAAAGGACTTGGTTGGGTCTTTATGCAGAATGATAGGATTATTGGCTATGCATCAGGACATCGAAATATTAATGAAAAAAAAATCCTACTCATGATCTTGATTTAGGAGCTGTAATATTTACTTTGAAGATATGGAGACACTATCTATATGGTGAAAAATGTGAGATTTATACTGATAACAAGAGCTGGAAGTATACTTTCTCACAATAATAACTCAACTTGAGGCAATGGTGATGGTTTGAACTACTCAAGGATTATTATTTCACTATACACTACCACCAGAAGAAGGTAAATATGGTGGAATATGATTTGAGTATAAAGCATCATGGAGTTTTGAACAAGATGAGAGTTGAAAAGGATCCTATATACATGGATCTATTAAAGATGGATATGTGAATAACCATGGAAGGTGAGACATCAATTATTTTTCTAATGGTTTCCAAACCATCATTAGTAGTTAGGATAAAAAGTTCTCAGGGTGATGATGAGGAGTTTCAAACGAAGATTAAAGCTGTGAATACTGGGATATTGAGTGACTTCGTATATGAAGATGGAATTTGGAAATTTGGGAAGTGGCTTTGTGTTCCTCATATACCTGATCTAAAAATAGAATTTTTGGATAATGCTCATAGATCCAATTTCTCTATACACCATGGGAGCACTAAAATGTAAAGATATTTGAAGGATCATTTTTTGAGACAACATGAAGACAAAGATTGCTGATTTTGTGTCAAGATGTATAGTTTGTCAGCAAGTGAAAGATATAAGGCAATATCCTGGAGGATTCATTCAACCTCTTCCCAGACCTAAGTGGAAATGGGATAATATTACGATGGAATTTGTCATGGGATTACCAAATACTCCTAGAAGGAACGATGCATTATGATTCATTGTTTATTGTCTTACCAAGTCAGCACATTTTTTTGCTATAAGACAAGATTTACCACTTGAACATTTAGCAAAGACTATATATTAATGATGTTTTAAGACATCATGGACTACCCCTATCAATTGTTTCTAATCATGATCCCTGTTTTACATCATGATTCTGGAAAATTATTCAGAAAGTCCTGGATACTGAACTTCATTTGAGCACTGCCTACCACCCTCAAACTGATGGAAAATCAGAACGGACTTTTCAAACCATAAAAGACATGTTGAGATATTTCTCACCTAACTTTCAAGGAGTGTGGGATAAATATTTACCTCTAGTAGAATTTTTCATTTAATAATATCTTCCATTTAAGTATTCAGATGGAACCATATAAAGCATTATACTAAAAAAGATGTCACACACCAACTTGTTGGGATGATGTTGGTGAAAGAAAACTCATAGGACCTGAACATGTTGGGAAAACGATGGAAGAGGTGAAATTAATCCAAACCCAAATCAAATCAGCTCAAAGTAGGCAGAAGATCTATGCCGATAACTGAAGGAAAGATTTAGAATTTCAAGTTGGAGATCATGATTTCTTGAGATATCTCCACGGAAAAGAGTTATATGATTCAGTAAGAAGTTTAAAATAAGTCCAAGGTACATCAGTCCTTTTGAAATTTCAGAACTAATTGGGGTTATAGCTTACTGTTTGGAAATTCCACCAAGTCTCTCCAAAGTTCATGATGTGTTCCACGTATCACTGTTGAGAAAATACATGCCTGACCCAACACATTTACTTACCTATGAGGAATTAGAACTGGAAACCGATATGTATTATTGTGAAGAGAATGTCATGGTTCTTTTTACAAGAGAACAAGTGTTGAGAAACCATACAACTTGTCTGGTAAAAGTTATATGGAGAAACCATAAGATAGAAGATGCAATGTGGGATCCCGAGGAACTTAAAATGAAGAACCACTCGAATATTTTTATGCAGTAAAATTCTAGAAAATTCTAGGATGAAATTTTTTGAAGGAGGGTATAATGTAACACCCCAAGCTTCCACGATACGTTTCCCTTTGAAAAATTCAATAACTTGTGTTGTATTTAACTTTGAGATCCTAACACATCGTGACTAATCAAATTAGCCGTTATGAATTAAAATACTCACTTTTTGAAATATTATCAATTTTATCATTAAATATGGACTTTATTTTTGGGTTCGGAATATTGAAATTATCTTAGGGTGAAGTTTTGGTATTTTTCTGAAAACATTCAGTTTTTGATGAATAGTGAAAAATATTAAATTTTAATTAAAAACAACTTTTTTAATAAAAATAATTTATTGTACTAAATTTTACTATTGAGTGGTTTTTAATAATAATTAGATTATATTTTTACAATTTAATCCAATGATGTTCATTGGATGTAATTTCACATTTAAACTGGACATAAGAAAATGTCAATCTTTTGATAGTTATTATTTCTTAAAAACACGCTTTTTGTTTTGACAACAGAAATTAATTTTAAATTAATTTCTCCCACTTATATGTTTTTAATTTATAAGAATGGATTATATATTTAGAATCACGTGGTCCATATTGTGTAAATAGGTAACTTTTATTTTTAGTGATTTTGAATAATTATTTCGGTAAATATTTTACTTACCATGGTTAAAGGGTAAATCTGTTGAATCATGGTAAAAAATATTATTATAATAATATTGAATTATCGTAACACATGTTCTAACCCTATTGGATGATACATTTCCGACCATGGGAATACTTGCGTCGATTTTGGTACCCCAAAGAGCCACTTGTAAGTGATATTGACACTTTATATTAATTAAGTTAAAGTAAATACAAAAATGACATAAACATATATCTTTTAGTAAAACAAATCTTGACATAGGGTTAAATATGTTATATCTTATTCTATAAATATTCATTAGAAATATAAAAATATTACCTAGATAATGGTATTTCATTTATAACTTTTAGACTTTGAATAATTAGATTTACTTATTACACAATGATGATGTTGTATTTTCCTTATTAATGAAAGAATCAAATAAATGGTATTATAGATGTTAAAATAAATATAATTTCAATGTTTTGATGTGATAAACTAATTTTCTAGGTTAATTTTATATTTTAGGATTGATTAAATTATTTTTTTTCGAAGTAATAATGCTGTTAGGAATTTATCAAAAAACAAAATAGAAAATAGCGTCAAAATTAACATAAGTGTTTTAAAATATATATTTTATTATTAAATGATATTATATTCCTTAATATATATGGTTTAGAAAAAGGTCTTAAATAATATTTTATATTTCATTAATAAACCACTTCTTGTTTTCTTGGATTTTTATAGTATGTTTATTAACCAGATATTGTAAAAATATAAAGAGACATGGAAAATGTCAAACTAATTAAATAAGAGATAAATCTAAAAGATAATGTTAATATAGTGACCCAAACCTATCTAAAACCTATTGGATTAGTGGTTTTCTACCAATAACCACCTTATCTTCGAAATAAATCATTTTGGAGCCGTTAGAAACCGAAAATTATTTTATTATAAAATAATGTTTGAATCTTTTCCTAAGATTCCCCTCACCCCTCTTATAAAAGGGAACTTCCCCTTATCTGAAATATACATCTTCATATCCATTTGGTTGGGCCAACCCCTACCCACGTATCCTTCAAACTATCCTCACATCATCATATTGGAATTCCTTTAGTCATAAATCCATCCTATAGAGCCCTTTTGATCAAATCAAAAGGAAGAACCTAAAGAAGAGGTAAATATTTCATCAGCTCTTCCAAGTTATTTTGTTCTTCCACTTGATCTTTCTTTGTTGTTTCCATTATAAATTAATAAATCCAGTATCATCTATATACTTTGATGTTACCATTTTTGACGCCGAAAAAAGACCGTAACTCCCGGAGGAAGTTTCGTAACGACGAAGCGAAGTCATATTCAGAATCAGAGGTCCGATCCGAAGGCCTGAGATGTGGTGCGCGAAATAAAGGAGGCTCCACGCAAAAAATTGTTCTGCACGCGTAGAATCATTGGGTTTCGCGGAATTGAGACGATGAGGCGTGAAATCTTTGCATGCCCCGGTTCTGCGCGGTGAGTTTTTGCGCGTCGGATGCGCTCGGAGCGAAGAATTTCGTGCGCCCCCTGGATTCCGCGCTGGAGGTCGCCTATAAATAGAAGCAGACCCCGAACGGTTTGGGGGTTGCGAAATCCGAATTGAATCTCGTGCGCGCAATTCAGATCCCCCCACGCGCAAGATGACTTCCATGTAAAACCCTTATTTTTCACAACCTTTCCCCGGAGTTCACCTTTGCGCACAACTCCACCGGCTTCAGTGAATTTTCCCCCTCCCCAGTGTTCCAGCTTTGCGCACAATCTGTGTCTCGTGTGTGCAATACCCTGCCGTGCGCGCAATACCCTGCATGTATTTCCCTCTCAGCATGCAATTACTTTTCTCCAATTGTGCACCATCCCGGTATTTTGTGCGCAAACCTTCCCTTTTTCACGCAAAGCCCAGGACCCCTCACCTTGACGCCCTCTTACTTCCCCATGCACTGGCACCTGATGTCTCCCCTGCCGAGCATGTGCGCCATGCGTTGTTTTCCCACGCGGCCTTCCAGGCTCATGCGAAGTAACCTCAAGGTCCCTTGGGCCGTGTTTCCTGTTACGTTGCTTTGACTTATGCTTCTCTGCATAGTCACACTAACGGAAATTGCTTCTTCGCATAGCCACGCTAACGTGGACCCCCCGGTGGTTCGCCCTGCGGCCCCATTCACTATGGTCATACCGATGCATTCCCACCCACAAGGGGTAGAGGTCGTTGGGCATGTAAGCCCTATGGGTGTGAAGCGAACCCACCTCGTCCAAGCTGCAGGACGATAAACTGCTAAGCACCTCATCCTTAACACAAGACGTTAAAATGTGGTCCGACCCCGTGCTTCACACGCAGGGTCCCCCCAGCTCGTACATTCATTACGCCACTCGTCTCCATGGGAATGGACTCTTCCTCACATGGAATGATATCCTCCTTGTTGGAGAGGCATTTTTCCACGGGGGAAGGGCCTCCTCAGAGTGTAAGCCCCTAGCCTCTCTTTCAGATGATTGCACCCATGCATCTCCATACTTCTCCCTTTCCAAGGCCAGTGGAGTCCTTTTCCCACTGCGCTTTGTCGCACCACCGGCCTCCACTCTGGAGTAAGCCCCGACACCAAGGGCCGCTAACCACGTGTAAGCCCCTATTTCCTCTTTGGGCCACTCAACACGTAAGCCCCATTCCGCTTCTCGCGGATGCACCCTTCACGACGTGATCGTCTGGTCCCTGCTACCTCCTGTTTCCCACACCGAGCATGAATCACGTGGGCTTAGAGTGCGCATCGACCATGACATCCTCTTATGGGCCACCCCAGAGTGTAAGCCCCATCCAAGGGAACTACATGGTCTTTGATCCGTGCTAACGCATGGTATGTAGGAAGCCTCCATGAGGTTCAAGCCCACCACCCGGTCGTCCCGACCTCTCCATGTCGGTTCCCTGAACAATTTGGGTCGCCTCAGAGCGTAAGCCCCAAACCCCTCGTCCTGTATGACGTTAAACTGTATTCTGTCTCGCATGACATTAAAATGTATTCCGTCCCGCATGACATTAAACTGTATCGTGTCCCACATGATGTTAAACTATATCCTCCACCTTGGGCCGCCTCAGAGCGTAAGCCCCAAACCCCTCATCCAGCATGACGTTAAACTGTATTCTGTCCCGCATGACGTTAAACTGCATTCCGTCTCTTGGGCCATCTCAGAATGTAAGCCCCATGTCTCACTCCACCATTCATCCTAATCCTTACCCGGGACGCCACATCCTGGTGAGATCATGCCACACCAACCCACTCCATGATATATGGGAAGCCGCCCACGTGCTGGCCCCAACATCGGTGTTCCCCCCTAGGGGTCCTTCAACCCGATCTGTCTCCGCAAGACGTTAAACTCGAGGCATACCCCATGTTAAACATGACAAGCTGAGGAAAACCTCATATGGTACACATTCCCCGCGTTCTATATGGGATTCCTCGGGCTTCCGCGCCCTCGATAATCCCTGTGATGAGGGACCAAAGACAGACATGCCAACGACGCCCCAATGTGACCATTCCCTTCACAGAAGGTTGCTGCTCCGACAAGACCCATTGGAGCGTCTTGACGGAAGTAGCGTAATTAACTGGCGTCCACGTAGATATGGCATCGGTAATGAGCTTCACGAACCCATCTTAAATCTATGAGGGAGACCCAGACTAGGTAATGAGCTCCGAGGAGGAATCCACGGAAGTAAGAACCAACATCCCATCATCCCGGTTTCGATCAAGGAGCAGACGTCCCTGAACAAGGAACGGATGCCGCCCACCTTTGGAAAGCGGGAATGTGGGGGTAACAAGCAGCTCCTCCTCCGCAGACGGACGCGCGCGCCCCGGCGAATGCATCGGAAACAAAAAATGGTGAACCCGACGTGAATCTCTTCTCCTCAATACGGGGAATGGTAGCCGTCGGGGCGTCGGGAGAACAGCATGTCACCAGGTCCGGGTATCCCTAACCAGGACATGAACCCGCCAGGGGTCGAGGCGGTTAGGACGTTGACTATTCTGTTCTGTGACGTCGTCAGCGTGGATCCCTCTCGCTGACCATGGAAGACGGAAAGACGCTGGGCCTTGGTTGTTGATCTACTTTCTTGTTGATGCTAATGGGTTCATCTCCCTATTTCCAGGAATCAGATCACTACATTCGGAGCTCGATCACCAACTGCCCACCGGCGCAGGGTCAGGGGCAGTACCGACACGGCTACCCCACGCGGTCCCACCTATTTCACGATCGCTCTAGCTTCAACCGTCGTAGCAGCCGGGAGCTCGCGCCCCCTCTCCCCATCAGAAATCACACAGCAGAGGGTGATCAATAACCTGGTTCGTAGGTATGACGATGAAGGGTTCATCCCCACCAGGGGCATGGACCGCTTGGATCTAGAGGCGTCTGCACCTCACCACCATCGCCTCCCTCGAGGGTCGCGTAGGGATCCGCCTCTCCCCACGCCGACGTTCAACCGCTTCGAGGGCCTATCCCCGGAGCGCCTTGATACATCCCCCCCCCCTACGCTAATGAGGTGGGGGATGTCCAGGTCCACCTGATCTGTGATCCAACCTAGGGGTTAACGGCAAGAACCCCGCCAGGCTACGTCGATGCCGCCGCCCGACTCCCCGAGCCGAGGAGCAGGCAATTTTCATGCCCGCACCGCCGGTTCCAGCCCATATGACTCGACTCCAGCTTCGGGAACCAGCGGGAGAGAATGCTCGTCCTGGGGCACCAGCATCAGTAACCACTGTGGCCCGTTCCACTGCTGACTCCTGTTACCAGATCCCCGCGCATGTTGAGCCGGGGCAGCCACGTACCCGACTGGGATCGAAACCCTAAACGCCCTGTAGGAATGTTGGGTTTAATCTCCCTATCACAGACACTGGAAATGGCCACTGCGGACCAATCCACGGTATTGCCGCTCACCATGAGGGATCATTCCGTGACACCGATCTGGGAAGCCGAAAGCTTCTTCACGATGGCTACGCTCCGGTTATGACTCCTTCCAGCGCCCACTACATGGGGTACGAGGTCACTCCCCCTGCTACCAGCCGCGAGCATGGAGCCGTTGTGTATCTAGTCACTCACTCACATGGAGGTCCTCCCCATGTCCCTTTCGACATCTGTCCCGGTGCTTCTCGCACGCCGGCCTTCAGTCCCCTCTGCCCCAACTCTATTGTGGCTGGGGGACCCCATGAAGGAAATCTCCCTTACCCTGAGGAGCTACCCAGGGGCCGGAAGGCCGGGCATCGTCGCCGTAGGAGGAATATCAGGGGAGTCCGGAATGAAATCAGACCAGTCCGTTTCCCGGATTCTGAGGTAGAGTACGACTCGACGATGGAACCATCCCCCCAACCCTTCCAGTTGAAGGCAGGGATGGGGACGCGACGCGTCAGCCTCGTACTCCTCGAATGCGAGATCTGTATGATTCCCTCCTGCCTTCGAAGGTATATCCAGGAGGACGAGGACTTGGCGTACCTCTAGGGATCAAGCCCGCAGTTGCCGCTGGCCTCCTCGGAAGATCCTCCCTCCCCTGTTATGGAGGGTGATGAACTTTTCTGGGGACCGATGGAAGAATCGCGAGGCAATGCACCCTCGGCGAGCACCGATGCTGTGACAGGAGGCCCATTCACCGGCCCATCCTATCGCGATGTGGCAGACAGGGCACTGAAACCCCTAGAGGATGACCCAGGGATCGGCAGCCAATCGACATGTTCGTCTTATTCCCTGCGGGCCATCCCACTGCCCCGACGGCCTGCCTCGACGCCATTTCCAATTCCCCGACTTTCCTCAGCGGACGAGCAGGGGAGGCATGTTTCGGACCCCGAACCGGAGCCGTGGAGCTTCTGGAGCGTTCTTGTAGCGGGCCACTTCCCTGAGAAGTTTTGGCTGGTCGCAGAATCGGGTTTTGATGCGCCAGAGTCACTCACCCCGGGAGAGTTTTAATGCTTCCGCAAGATTCTTCGGGTGACTCACTCTCGCCTCCGCCATAAGCTAGCACCTTATCCCAGGAGCCAAGTGCATCTCGCGGAGATTTGTGAGTAGTACCGCCGGGTCGACCTAACAGCACTCCCCGCGGTCCGGCACCCCGAGTCGCTGGATCACCACGTGGCCCTTCAGCAACAATGTGTCCAAAGTTTTCATGTACTCCGCAGAGTTATTGAGGAGGCCACCCCCCACGCACATGTCCACGGGTGGGGGAAGTACGCTGTTCTCCTCTTCTGTGCGATCCGCCGGCAGCCTGATCCACTGGGCGGCCCGGAGGGAACAACGCCAAGGGCAGTAGCAGTCAACATGGCTAACCTTTCAGATGAGGGGAACATTGTGGAGCCCCTCGACGGGGACTCACCCCTCGAGGACAGGCCGCTACTGGACCCATATGGGAGGATTACTCGCCGACCCATCTACCTCAGTGCAGAAGGTAGAGGAAGATCCGGAGAAGGCCACTCTGCGCCAACAGCTAGCCGAGCAAAAGAGGATGGTTGATGAGCTCCTGGCCGAAGGCATTGTAGAGCGGCAGCCTAACTACGGCAACCCAAGACCAGGACAGCAGGGGCAGGATCATCAACCCCTTGATGAGATCCCCCCGGGCAACCGTGACCGTGTCGTGTTCGCCGACATGGGAGACACTAGAGCCCATGGAAAGAGGGCGCGATATGTTTTGACAAACCCTCCGGAGCGGTGAGAAAACTTGGGGGACCTTGCTCGGTTTCCTCCCACCGCTCCGAGAGTCGCTCCGCCAGCTGCCCTGTGAGCCGCTGAGCGCAACTATCGTATCGAAGAGCCTGGATATGCGCTTGTAGTTATAGATCTCCATTATGATAGGAATCCACATCCGGATGATCTGATGGAAGTACCCATCGCTCGCTTGGAGGCCCTGGAAACTCAGCAAGTGGCGATCCCACCGGATGGCAAGACGTACCCCTCATGGGTGGATGACATTCCGGACCCACCGGGATTTGGGAACCCCTCTTTTCCCCCCTTTAACGGGACCGGAGACCCACCACAACACTTGGCCCACTTCAACTCAAGGTGCGGGCCTATGTTAGGGACTCCGGTGCAGTAGGAGGCTGCCAAGCTCCGGTGCTTCGTTCAGACACTGGATGGAACAGAACTCATCTGGTACAGCCAGTTCCCTATTGGATCAGTGACTAGCTGGGAGGACCTTCACCGGAAATTCCTCTACTAGTTTAGTTCCACAACCCGGAAAATGAACATTGCAGACCTCTTCAGGTGAAAGCAAAGGCTCGACGAGCGAGTCGCGGACTTCGTCGCCCGGTGGAAGGGGCTCACGTACTCCTTTGACATGTCGTTGACTCAGGAGAAGTTACTGAAGATGTGTGTGGGGAACGTCAAGGCGAAGTTGGTTCCTTCCCTGATCACGCAGAATTACCCTGGAGGGTTCCGGGACTTCTCGGATAAGGCTCAGCGCCTCGAAGAAGCCCTGCAACAGGCCGGTCAGGCACGCCCGCTGCCTCCTGTAATCTCTGCAAGGAGAGCCGCCAGAGTCTAGCCCACTGCTGTGGCGCAAATAGAGGCCCCCAGACAGCTATAGTTGCTTCCAGTGAGGCCAGGTCAACAGGCTCATAGGGGTCCACCCCCACAGCCTCCGGCCCAGCAGCGACCGCCTCAAAATCGGCAGGCGCCTCCGCGTAACGCACCACCACCACTTAGGAGAGGCAATCCGACTCCACCTCCTCGTCCTGCTCCTCCATCCCCTAGCCATGGACAGCCCCCAAGAGTCCCCTTTCTAGACAGAAGGAATCATGCTTACTCAATCGGCGAGGCCCAGGTCCCCAGTTATTTCTGTAGCGCCATGGAGCAGAGGATCGTGCGACTGCCTGAGTGCCGGAAGCCAGAAGAGGCGTGTCTCACAGATCACCCTAACTACTGACATTATCATAGGTTCTTGGGACACACCATCCAACAATTCAATGTGTTCAAGGACTGGCTCCAAGACCAGATTGACAACAACATATTCAGGTTGGGCCCAGCCCCGGCACAGGTGGCAGGTGTCTTCGTGGGATCAGATGGAAGTAGTGACGACGGGGATAGGTGGGAACAGGTTTCCCACCGTGGGTCCTGGAAGTATAATGACTAGATGGACCGCAAGACGGTCGCCCATGCCCATGGCATCATCCGTGCCCGCCTGGAACAGCCAGAGCCCTCGGAGTCTGTGAGCGCTGCTTTGGCATCGTCGTCCCAGCCTACTTCTTCCCAGAAGAGCAGGCGGCAGCGCAAGAAGAAATAATGCGCCCTGCCATTGCCATCATCTTCTCGCACGCTTGATGATTTCATGCCCCCAAGAAATGGGGATCCCTCCGAGACCCCATCCGGTAGTGGATGACTCCTCGAGTGAGAGCCCGAGGTACATTTCGGTTAACACCTTACAGTTGGTAAATCTCTATTTGGCTCCCGACGATGTGGAGCGCCAGGTGGACCTCCCCGAGAGCCCGGGGTACGCTTCAGTTAACACCGTAGAGTTGGTAAATCCCTTTTTTGCTCTCGACGACGAGGAGAGCCAGGTGGACCTCCCCGAGAGCCCGGGGCACTCTTCGGTTAACACCGTAGAGTTGGTAAATCCCTTTTTGGCTCCCAACGACGAGGAGCGCCAAGTGGACCTCCCCAATGTCCCCAGCCGTCACAAACGTCGACGGAGTCGTGGCTACATGAACCACCGGGGCACGACAGTCGTCACCTCCAGTCAGGCCATGCATGATTCCGAGACTAGGCAGCAGTCCCGGTATAGAGAGCAGCACTCACGGCTCCCTCACCCGGTGACAACAAGTTTGCTTCGACAACCGTTTGTGTTTCTGGATCGGGCGGAACCACCTTGCCCGCGTCGCAACCAGCCCAGCCCTGCCACTAGCCGACTAAGGCCTTCCGGTCCTAGCATGACAGTCACCTCCCAGGCTTCATCCGGTGAATAGCGGGACGTGCCTAGTACCAGTCAGTCACCGGTCCCGCCAGCAGGGCCCGTCATGCCCCCAATCGCAGAGCGACCTCCTGTAAGCAGAAGCTCGCGTTTGGCGCGAAAGTATGATGTCCTGAAGCATCTGGCCGACATTCTGGCAAGGATTTACATATGTGAGGCCCTTCTCTTGTCGTCCGAAATGCGTGAGGCGCTCACCGAGTCTCTAAAGAGCCCCCTCCAGTTTGAAGCGGAGGTCGCGGCTGCAGAAGCCTTCCACACCGAGGTGATTGAGGACACCGAATGTCAGGCGGTTATCTCATTCTCCGGTTAAGATGAAGACCCTCCCATACAGGGGCACATCCGCCCCCTGTACATCACTGGACAGTTCAATGGTGTGGAAGTCTGTCGCTACCTTGTCGACACGGGTTCTGGGATTATCTTGATCCCAACTAGGACACTGCGGAAGCTGGGGTTGTCCGAGGATGATTTAACTCCCTCCGACCTCAAAATCCAGGGGTATGACAGGACCGAGAAAACTCCACTCGGAAAGATTCATCTGAATACCCAGTTTGGAGGCTTAATTTCCAATAGTGAATTAATGGTTATCTCTCAGGACACTGCCTACAATGCATTGATGGGCAGTCCGTGGCTCCATCTTCACGCAGCGGTTCCCTCATCAAACCATCAGTGCCTCAAATACTCCCTTAAGGGTCGAGTGGGTGTGCTACAAAGAGATGTGTCTCTGTTTTCCTCTTGTGAAGATCGTTACCTGGACGCTGACTATTACAATAGCAAGGAAAAGCAAGTCCTGGCAGGTGAGGTTGAGCCCGCCTCTGTCGCGGGTGATCCCTGGGTAGGTTTGGATGACGCATATGTCTTCCCAATTCATTGGTTGGAGGCCAGGACTCCTGTCATGGGAGAGTGATTTGTTGTCTCGGGTACCAAAGGAATGCATATTTCTAGGTCAAAGCGATGGTGGAAAATTACCTCGTACTCTTACACCAACCATGCCCAGGTGATCCCCGAGCCTCCTACCCCCGTACGATATCTGGACGTTGGGCTCATGGAAACAGCAGTACATCATACGTGTCTGTTTCGCCGAGCCGGGATCGACCGGCCAAGCCAATGCTTCACCACTACTTTGATGTCATAAAGCGTGGCCCCTTGGGCCGCATGCCAGATGGGATTGGATCAACCGCCTTCGTCTCCATGGTCTCCGCGGTGCATTAGTCTCCCGTCGTGACGACCTCTGCCGCCCAAGCCGGTGCCAGCCCCCCATCAGGGTCGATCAACCCCAAAACGGCTCCCCATGTGGACGATCCTTCCACAAGAAGAGAATAAGACATGGAAGAAGCTCCTACTACCTTTGAGGAGGGAATCTCTGCCATGGTCGACGAGCTAGTACAGTTGAACCTCGGTAGTGAGGTGGAACCGAGAGCCACCTTGTTCAGCGCCGCAATGCCTCCCGAGGAACGGAAATAGTACACAGACTTCCTCAGATTGCACCGTGATGTGTTTTCCTAGTGTTATGATGAGATTCCGGGAATAGATCCTCAGGTAGCTGTCCACCACCTTGGCCTCCCTGCAAACCATCGCGGGTTCAAGCAGCCTCCCAGAAAAATACACCCCTTTCAAGGTTCCATGGTTGAGGCCGAAGTTGATAAACTCATTAAGGACAACTTAGTCAAGGTTGTCCAATACCCTAGGTGGATATCCAACATTGTGCCCGTCAGGAAGAAGAACGGGCATATCTGGGTCTGCATCGACTTCCGCGATCTTAATCGCCACTGTCCGAAGGATGACTTTCCTTTTCCCGTGACAGAGCTGTTGATCGACTCAACGGCCGGGTTCCAAGCCCTCTACATCATGGATGGGTACTCCAGGTAAAACCAAAGCCATATGAACCCCGAGGATAAAGATTTCATTGCCTTAAGGTCCCCCCAGGGCACTTTCTGCTATCGGGTTATGCCCTTCGGCCTGAAGAACACGGGTTCCACATATCAACGGGCTATGCACCGCATATTCAAGCCGATCCTCGGGACGCTGGTGGAGTGATATGTAGATGACCTGGTGGTTAAATCTCGTCAGCGCCGACACCATCTCAAAGAACTTGAGAAAGTGTTCGGTTTTCTCCGTTCTTGCCACTTGAAGATGAACACATTGAAGTGTTCCTTCGGGGTCACCTCTGGAATTTTTCTTGGATTCATCGTTAGGTATCGAGGTATCGAGATCGACCCCGAGAAGATCAAGGCCATCAGTCAAATGCATCCCCCAAATAATATTTGGGTTCTTCGAGGCCTCCAAGGCCACTTAGCCTATATACGCCGATTCATTGCGAATCTGGCCAGAAAGTGTGGGATGAAGAGTGTCAGACCGCTTTTGAGGAAATCAAGCAGTATCTACTTCAACCTCCGTTCCTGATGCCACCCGTTCCCAGAAAGACAATGTTCCTTTACGTGACCTCCCTAGAGATATCCCTCAATGCCCTTCTCGCCCAGAAGAACAACGAGGGAACAGAGAATAGCCTCTACTACCTCAGTCGCATGCTCCTCGATGCGGAAATTAGCTATTCTCCCATCGAGAAGAGCTTCCTGGCGCTCATATTCCCCGTACAGAAATTGTGGCACTACTTGCAGCACCACGAGGTACAGCTGGTCTCTCGGGTAGACCCATTGAAATACATCCTGAGCCGGCCTATGTTGACTGAATGATTGGCACGCTGGGCGGTGATCCTCCAGTTGTTCGACATTAGGATCGTACCTCAGATGTCTGTCAAAGGACAGGCGTTGGAAGACTTCTTAGCTGCCCACACAACCTCTGCGGACCAGCCACTGGATTTGGGCTTTCTTGATGAGGCAATCCTCTCAGTCGATCATGCCACCCCATGCTGGAAGATGCACTTTGATGGAACCTCCCGAAACCCTACCGGTAGAAGGCTCAAAGATCCTAGGCTTAACAGAGTGGGCCTGGGTATCATCTTCATCACCTCGGAGCAAGTCGTTCTGCCATATTCTTTCTTGTTGTCAGAAGGCTTCACCAACAATGAGGCAGAATATCATGCCATCATCACTGGCCTCGAGTTGGATCTGGAGGTTAACATACCCCACCTATATGTGAAAGGGGACTCTGAGCTAGTCATCAAGCAGGTTAACAGTGACTACGCTGTCAGGAAGCCAGAACTCATGTCATTTCTGGAATGCACCCTCCATCTAATGGCTATGTTCCCCTCTCGACCAGACGTCATTCACGTTCCCCGGTCGCAAAACAGTCAAGAAGATGCTTTGGCCAGCCTGGCCGCATCACTCGCGGAGCCCAAATA
The DNA here is from genome assembly GCA_963277665.1 of Viscum album. NCBI lineage: Eukaryota > Viridiplantae > Streptophyta > Magnoliopsida > Santalales > Viscaceae > Viscum > Viscum album. Next base: position 1,198,626,980 of record OY728156.1, on the reverse strand, counting down.
GGATGACCTAATCATCCACGTGGCGCACCGAAGATTCATTTCTCCTGTTATCCCGGAGGGCGATCGTGGCCCGCCAGTGAACCATCTCACCGCTGGTGCGCCCGCGTCAGGACCCCCCGGGGCTTCAGGCGTGGTGATCGAGACAATTCCTGACTGGAGGACACCCTTGGTTGAATATCTCCGGCACGACAATCTTCTGATGGACCGAGCAGAGTGGGAACGAATCCGGCGCCGCGCGCCACAGTTCGCCCATCATAGAAGTCCTAGCTGTGATTAGCTCCTTTAAAGGCGTGGGTTTGACGGTGATCTCCTCTGTTGTATTCAAGGAGTGGAGATCCCACAGGTCATGCAGGAAGTGCATGCTGGTTCTTGTGGTGCCCACCAGGCCGAGTCAAAGTTGTCCCACCAGATTCGGCGGCTGGGATACTTCTGGCCCTCCATGATCCACCTTTGCATCGAGTACGCCAAGAGGTGTCATGCATTCCAAGTTCATGCTAACATTGTGTATCGGCCACCGAAGCCTCTCCATACTACTAAGTATTCTTGGCCCTTTTCAGTCTGGGGGTTGGATGTCGTAGGGCCTTACCCGCCGACGACGGCCCGCCAGTGCCGGTTCATCTTAACCGCCACGTATTTCTTCTCAAAGTGGGCAGAGGAAGCCCTCCACTGGGAGGTCAAGGGTGGTTTTATCTCCGACTTCGTGAGCTCCAATATCATTCACCGGTTTGGAATACCTCACGCTATCCTCATGGATGACGGAATGAACTTACGAGCGGCTGAGCTGAAGTGATTGTACGCCAAGTACAACATTCTCTCTAACCAAACCTCCCACTATCATGCGTAGGAGAATGGGTAGATTGAGGTGTTCAATAAAACACTCTCTAACATTCTGAAAAAAATTGTTGGTCAGAACAAGAAAAGTTGGCCGGACAAGCTCCCCAACACCCTCTGGTCTTATAGGATGACGACTCACAATTCCACCCAGGTGACTCTGTATTCCCTGGTATACGGAGCTGAGGCCGTCCATCCCATTGAGGTTCTGCTGCCCTCATTGCGCACGGCAGTCTACGACCAACAAGCGCCGTACAGAGTTTCCGAGATCCTTCTAGCCGAATTGGAAGCGCTGGATGGAAGTAGGCTTCACGCTTTACATTACATGGAAAGGCATCAGAGCAGGATGGCTCGAGCGTTCGATAAAAAGGTTCACTTCTGCTCCATCCTGCAAGGTGACTTGGTGCTGGCTCTTAGAGTGCCAATGATTCCCGGCAGGAAACCAACAAAGTTGGAGCCTAAGTGGGAGGGGCCTTTTATTGTCCACAAGGTATATCCCAATGGCGCGTACTCCCTGGTGACTAGGGATGGTGAGTGTATCACTCCTCCCACCAATGCCAGGTTCCTCAAGAAGTACTTTGCCTAACCAGTGTGGTCTTGCATGACCTTAAACTGTATTGTCCAGCACGACCTTAAACTACACTCTACCCTACATCTGGGCTCCATGGTCCGAGCTCTATGGCCTAAAACTAAGATCCTCATGGTCCGAGCTCTAAGTCATAAAACTAAGATCCATATTTCGTCGAACATGACGTTAAACTGTGTTGCCAGAACTACGTCTAGCTTGATTCCCATCCTAATGGGATATGTAGAAACGCCCAGACCTTCCGTCTTTGGGTCCATCTTGAGGTCCAATGGCATTTAAAGATGCTTTCAAGAACTATGTGTGGATTGATTCTCGTCCTTATGGGATACGTAGGACCTCCAGAACACCTAGATGTCAGGTCCAGCCCATCTCTTAGGAGATCCCACGATCTCTTGGTTCCTAGGGTGATTGGCATTATGCCTCCTCTTTTGCCCGGGGATACGCCATCTTTTGGCTGCTCTCAGACTGAGCCCTATGACCCTTTCCAGTGGTCTGCTGATGAGCTCAAGGCACTCTAGTCTAGAACATGGAGTTCCAGATTTGACTTAGGCAAGTTCCATCCAATTTCCAAGCTTCGTGTTCCCCTTCATTCGGGACCCTGTCATCCTTTACACCCGGAGGGACCCCCAAGAATGGCCTGGATACAATGCCTAAGGGATATCCTACCATCATGGGCCAACACCCCTGAGGGTTTCAGACAACAAATTGATACAAATACCACGTTGAGAACATGGTCAGCGGTTGATTCTCATTTGTTTGTCCCTGTGGCTAACCCGACAGGATGCTGCGTTGCGAACATGGTCAGCAGTAATCCTCAGTCTTCATGCCAGCTTCCCCAGACCCTGATGGTTGGTGGCATGGTTCATGTCATGTTCCGCCCACTACGTCAAGGTGGAATCTCGACACTCCTTGTACTAACCCTCAGTACACCCCCGCACATCAAACAGACCGAGCTGCGTAACGGTGTCTCTCGGGGCTCCCGCGATCTGAGCGCTAGAGTATGTGCTTGGGTCTCTTCTTTACGGGTTGCGTGCAGATTGACCCTCATCCCCATGGGGAATGAGGAGTCACCCAGACATTTCGTTTAGGGCCCAGCATGGCTGGGAGCTATCATATCTTGCCCCTCCCTGATTGTTGAACCCTCATAGGCCCTTTTGGCCCGAGGCTCCTCTCTCGGATGGTCCAAACCATATGACCTTAAACTGTGTTGTTGGTCCAAACCATATGACCTTAAACTCTGTTGTTGTTCCAAACCATAGGACCATAAACTCTGTTGTTGGTCCAAACCATACGACCTGAATCTGTGTTGTTGGTCCAAACCATACGACCTGAAACTGTGTGCCGGTCTAAACCATACGACCATAAACTCTGTTGCTGGTCCAAACCATATGACCTTAAACTGTGTTGTTGGTCCAAACCATATGACATTAAACTATGTGCTGGTCCAAACCATATGACCTTAAACTGTGTTTCTGGTCCTATCACACAACCCTAAACTGTGACATTATGGTCCTGGACGCAAGATGAAAAACGACACCGCATTGTGACGAACTCGTTATAGAGGACATCATGTTGGGTATTGGTCTTGCGCCATGCCAATTTTCAATGCCTATCATGGCTTGATGCTTGTGGCGACACCATGGCCTACTACTTTAGGTCTGTCGCTTCACAAAAAAAACCCACTCACCTTAAAGGACAAACAAGATTTATCAAATTCCGCTTCTTTTATTGTAAGGGCCATGCCCGCACTCCCCTTTTTCCCCTGGTACTGCTATCTTACCATGTCATCTTCCAGAACTACGTATGGCTTGATTCTCATCCTTATGAGATACGTAGGAATGCCTGGGGCACTTCCCCGCGGGTCCATCCTACCTTCGTGTTCGGTCCCTCGACTCGAGCATTTCCCCAGAGAGCACATGGTAAGTAGGGCTTAGGTCCTCATTCACATCGGGTTTTGTAACCGCCTTTCCATGTGTCCTTTTCTCCTTTTTCCCACCTTATTGTCCGAGTTCTAAGACCTAAAACTATGATCCACACGGTCCGAGCTCTAAGACCTAAAACTAAGATCCAAATGTCGTCCCTCATAACGTTAAACTGTATGTCGTCCCGCATGACGTTAAACTGTATTCCGTCCCGCATGACGTTAAATTGTATTCCGTCCAGCATGACGTTAAACTGTATTCCTTCCCGCATGACATTAAACTGTATTTCGTCTAATATGATGTTAAACTATGTTTCAAGAACTACATTTGGCTTGATTCTCATACTAATGAGATACGTAGGACTGCCCAGACATTTCGTCTTGGGTCCATACCAAGGGATTACTGAACCCCGTCCTTCCTTATTTTCGGCCCCTCGGCCCGACTTCATGGGAAGTGGTGTAATCGGGACATTTACCCCGAAAAGGTTCGGGATGCCCCCTGATAATCATGGGAAGTGATATTTCTCTCTCCAAAGAGGTCCTTCCTGGAAATTGGGACGACCCGTGATCAGGTCGGTACGTCCGCCTAATGTGCCTTCGCCATTGTGGCGCAATTTCGGGAGTGTTGGACTCTGTTCGAACAAACCACCACTCCACCTTCCACGCATTGCGTCACCCCTTATTCGGATCCTCATTTCCTTTCGTGTTTGAAGGGACCCCCTAACAGTATGGATGCTCGACCTATGGTCTGCCTACTGTCCTGGGCCAACGTTCTGGAGAACTGGTCAAGTTTGATGGGACCCCCTTACAGTATGGAATCTCGACCTATGGTCCGCCTACTGTCATGGGCCAACGTTCCGGAGAACTGTTCATGTTTGACGGGACCCCCTAACAGTATGGATGACAGACCTATGGTCCGCCTATTATCCTGGGCCAATGTTCCGGAAAACTAACCAAAAATATTTGAGTTAGGCCCCATGTTGCGAACATGGTCAGCGGTCAGCCCTCATTTGTTTCCCCCCCATTCCAGGACAAAATGATATGGATGATGTGTTTCCACCACGGTTGACAGTTATCCCCCATGGTTGCGCCCCAGTGGGTTCCGAATTTGGGGCAGCGTGATTCACCCTTCATCTCCATCCCCCTATGTTCGGTTGGATTTCAATGCCCCCGACATTTCCCCGCTTGTTTATTAGAGAAAATTGAGAAGTCGACGCATCAATCGGCTCTAGGTCTCCTTAGATGTCCAGGCCCAATTTTGGACGCCTAAAGCTTGGTCAATGCCCCACAGTTGAACGAAATGATTGTACGAGCATCTTCTGCTTCTTGCATTGGGCACGACCCACAGGAGCCTAGGGATGAGTTGTTATTCGTTTCAAAACTATGGTTGAGCGCATTAAACCAATGGTAAAAATGAATGGATTTGGCCACATATTGGATTGATACGATGAACAGTACAAGAAGAAAGTTCATGAGATGGAAAAAACAAAGCCCTTAGAGATTAGCATGCTGAAGCGATCTTTCCAGCACTGCTACCCTCTGGCAGGAAGCCTCCAGGACCTCTTCTCGCTCTCTGAAGACTCTCTCCTCATCGGCCACCATAGAGCATAGTTCGTCAGCCCTAGCTTGTGCCTGCGCCCGCTCAGTTTGAAGTACGGTCATCTGGTGACTCGCCTCTACCAGTTGATCTTGCAAGTCAACCGTCTGGGCCGTCAGTTGCTCCACGATCTCAGAGCATGTTGCGATGAAGGCCTTCTTATCAGCCGCATGCCATTCGAGGTGCCGGACTTCCTGATCTGCCCTCAGCAGCGCTTGAGCGCTCGCTGATCCTTCCCGGCACTGGGAAATGTCGGTGCACCAGCTGCTCTCGCGTATCTTCTCGTCCATGTAATCACGGACCGTCAGATGAAGGCACTGAGCATCATCCCATCCGGCGCACAGGAAGCGCAACCAGGTCTGAACTGATCCCATCCACCTCAGCCAATCCGACTGGGGCTTCCTGAGGAAGCACAGGATACACTTCCACCCTTTGTGTCGTGTCATCCAGCTCTCCTCGGCAGCCTCTGAGTATGAGTCATCTATCTCCTCATGTTCAGAGGTCGGTATAAGGGGAAGGCCGCCAACAGATCGGCAGCAGGATCCGCCCTAGGGATGTCTTCATGAGGAATAGAATCCTCGACGTCCGGGAGACCTTCTATCGCCCCCGGCAGCAATGAAGCCTCCACCAGCTTCCGACCGCGTTTCAGGAAAAGCGCAGCTGATGTCCGCCGCCCCCTATTCATCAATTTTCGGGGCCGACTCCGTGCATAGAGCATGTTCTGAGTGAGGTGGTATGTCCGCCGCTGGTCCACTCGCGGATGGCCTGGGCTCCGCAGCCTGACATGCCTCCAGTGTTGAGATCACTGTGCAAGGCATACTCTGGTAAGGCGGGGCCTTTCGACATCAAGAACCATTAGTGAAGCATGAGACTTACAGGAATACAGAGCGACGGTCCCCAGTATTTCGGCCACTACAGGAGCCACTGTAAGGGGAGACCCCTTTGCGCATGTTAATTCAACGATGGGTGTCAGATCCCAATCATGTCCCACTGGTTCCTCTCCTCCCTCCTCTGGTGGGGATGCCCGTCCAATGCTCAACTTCTCCTGAGTAGGATGGGGAAGTGAGTTAGAAGTTGGAAAGTAGAATGGATGAATGATGGAAATGAATGAAGACAGAGAAAAACCTCGAGAATCTTTGTTATGCCAAGATTAGAGTCAGAAATCTCGCCGCTCTCTCGTAGACTCCCTTGGTAGGTCACCCCTTGTAACCCCTCACCTTCGGGCTCCTCTTCTTCGTCTTCTCCCTCGCCTTCATCCTCTCCGGTTTCCTCCTCCCCCTCCGGATCCTCGTCATTGTCCCCTTCTCCCGGTGGCATCGCTTCCGGATCATGCTCCTGGTCGAGCATCACATTCACTAGGAAAGGTGGCTCCACACGCCGCCCCCTTTGGCGTGCATATGCATCCATGGCCGTCAGATAAGCATGCCTCCGATGGAAGTTTACTCGGTCGATAATTCGAACGAGCCTGACTTCTGGCAGTTGGATCCCATTTTGCATTATCTTCTGCCATATGGTTTCGACGCTCAGCAATTGCTGCAGGGTCATCCAGGCCGACCACAGTGCCGGGATAATTGCATCTTGGTAAGGTTCGAGCAGATATCTTATCTGCTTCCCGGGTAGTTCCCTGGCCGCCTCATGTGACCCCCCTGTGGGTAACGAGGATGTGGCAGCACCATGTGATGTTCTCGTTGCCGAAGTTCCGGACTGCGCAGGCCTCGCTGCCTGACGTGCCCTTGGTTCCCCCCTTCCGACGGCACCATGCCTTCTTTCCCGTCACCCGGTTTCCGCACGAGTAACCTCGAGTTGCCGGACGCGCTTGCGTAATATCCCCTCAGGGTACGCAATGGTCCAGTTTTCAGCATTTTCGGTTGCTAGGCTGGCATCGACCCCAGTGGGAGGAAGAGTAATGACGTCGCCAGAGCCGAATGTGGTAAACATCAACCACATCTGGTGTATGATGCATGGATTCTTCTCCTGCCAGACAGCCGTGAATACCTTCTTCGGCATTCGTTGCAGGCACCCAAACTGCCTGGCGAATCAGGATGGCATGTAAGGCTCGTAGATCACCTTCCCGTCGATCCAATCCACGAGGACCCCGCCCCAAATGCACTGGAAGTATTCTTGCTGTTCCAGAGGGCCTCGCTCGTTGTCCACTAGTTGGCCGACTGGGGTGGGGAACGAGCTGATGTTGAAGTTGGCATGGTTGTCGATGCTGATCCTCACACCCTCCTCATTGAGCGTCATCGGCGCCACCCCTGCGATGTTTAGCAAGGACGGTTGCAGACCGTTGCCCGGAGGATGGATAGAATTTGGGAAAGTATACCCGCCGAGATGAGCCGCCACCCAGCCATGGAAGATCTGGAAGGGACCACATACTCTCTGAGGCGACCACCCTCATGAGAAGCTCCCTAGGAAGGTATACAGCTTGGCCAGCACGGGGACTCACAAGTTGAACCGTTTGTTGGTGGCCATGGAGCCCGCCATCACCAAAGTCACTGGACGTATGCCCATCCTCGTGTCCTGCACCGGCAGGAGGCACCCGCTCAGGAAGGCGGCAAGGAACCCGACATACCGTACGTTCGGGTATTAGGCCTCAATGAAGCGGTAGCCCCATGATTGGTATTGCCCCGCCTTGAGGGTATTCTAGTAGGACCCGTCCTTGCTCCTGTGAGTCGCGGTCTGGCACCGTTTTCCCCGTCCCGGAATCTTGACGGTGAGATCCTTCTCAAGTAACAGGCTGAACCAGCCCTTGTAGGCGATGTCCTTCAGGAAGTCCCTGACCCCCAGCCTCTCCTTGGCCAGCTGCAGCAGGTGCCATGTAAGCATAGGAGTCCGTGACATATCTCCCCAAGTGTTCTTTGGAGGAACGAACTCGTCGTATTGCTAACCCTCCAGTGGGATACCTCTGATGAAGTGAATGTCCCAGAGACTGATGTCGAATTCCCCATGATGAAGGTGGAACGTGTTGGTGTCAGGAGACCACCGGGTGAATAGCTCCGGTCCGAGTTCAGGATGGCAGTGGAAATGTAACTGTGATGTCCATACAGCCTCGAACAGGCCGATATACCGCAGTTCGTCCCCGAACTGGTCACAGGTATGGCGAACTCAGAACGCCCAGGCCCATTCGCTGGTAAAGTTTCCCCCAGACCTTAGTTCCCAAGCCTTCAGCCAGCCCTTCGTGTCATCTGTGATACATTGACGGAACGTGGTTGCGTAGAGGTCCGGAGAATCCTCCGCCATAGGCTCGTCCCCTGTAATAGTCCTAGTCCTCAGGTTCAGGACATAAACGTCCATGTGTCTAGTTTCCCTGGCAGGATGGCCGTTGTTGGTGATGTTGTAGCGAGGAAGTTCGTCCTCCCGAATCACCCAAGACCGTGGCGTGTCCTCCTCGAAGCCCGGTAGTGGCACCTCCTCCAGGATGCCAAAATTCCAGAGCAGGAGGTTGTCCGACAAGGGATATGCCTTCTGGGCCGGAGTCAGCAGGTTGAACAAGGTCATATTGTTAGAGAAAATCACCTTGGCGCCATAAACCTCCTCGTTTGTCGCCATTTCTATCCTACGGGCAGCGGCTTCCCCCTCATCAACTCGGTTTGCAGCCATCTCGAATCTATTAGGAGTTGGGAGAAATCAGGATGCAAGGAGCGGAATCGGAGAGTTCTGCGAGAAGGCTGAATGAGTTGCGCGAAATCCTGGAGATGAGCACCCAATCGGCACATGAAGCGTGGAAAATCCCGAACAGGCGTGAAATCAAGACCAAATTTCAGATGGAATTCCGCGATGCCAGAGCGTTTTACACGCAGCCGTGGAAGTGATTTTGCGCATGAGAGCGATAAGCTTATCGTGCGGAAAAAGCGGACGTACGCATTTGGGACCCAACACCCATTTTATAGGCGAGGCCAGTGTTCCACGCCGTGCGGAAAGAGGATTCCGCGCGCGTCCGTAGTTTTGCGCGCCCCGTCGGAATTTTGTGCGCAACTTGATCAGGAGACTTAGCTTTTCGGCATTTCGGCGTTTCCCATGGAATCATATCGTTGCGACCTCTCGCCAATCCAATTCCAAGGGGGGAAATTTTTTTACGCCGAAAAAAGACCGTAACTCTCGGAGGATGTTTCGGAATGACGAATCGATGTCATATTCGGAATCAGAGGCCTGATCCGGAGGCCCGGGATGTGGTGCACAAAATAAAGGAGGCTCCGTGCGAAAAATTGTTCTGCGCGCGTAGAATCACCGGGTTTCGTAGAATTGAGCCGATGAGGTGTTCAATCTTTGTGTGCCCCGGTTCTGCACGGCGAGTTTTTGCGCGCCGGCTGCGCTTGGCGCGAAGAATTTCGGGTGCCGCATGGATTTTTTTATTTTTTTTTAAAAAAAGGTAGGGGCCGGGAAACAAAGCGGGTGATGGCCCAGCCCCCGAGTGGGTACGCGGTCAGGCATGCAGTGGCCCGAGAATCCCCTACCTTCCCCAGGCCCACCCAAGGGGTGAAGCCCAGTTCCCCACGGGGGTCGGCGCCGCGTAAACGCTTGTGTAACCGGAGGTCGCCTATAAATAGAAGGTGACCCCGAATGGCTTGGGGGTGGAGGAATCCGAAGCGACTCGCGTGTGCGCAATTCGGCTCCCCCCGCGCAAAAGATGACTTCTAGGTAAAACCCTAATTTCGCGCAACCTTTCCCCGGAGTTCACCATTGCGCGCAACTCCACTGGCTTCAGTGAATTTTCCCCCTCCCCAGTGTTCCAGCATTGTGCGTAATCCGTGTCTCATGCGCGCAATACCATGCCGTGCGCGCAATACCCTGTGCGTAGTTCCATCTCCGCGCACAATTCCTTTGCTCCAATTGTGCGCCGTCCCGGTCTTTTGCGCGCAAACCTTCCATTTTGCGTGCAAATCCCATGACCCCTCACATTGACGCCCCCTTGGCTGCCCCCTGCACCGGCACCTGATGTATTCCCTGCCGGGCATGTGCACCATGCGTTGTTTTCCCGCACGGCCTTCCAGGCTCGTGTGAAGTAACCTCAAGGTCCCTTGGGCCGTGTTTCCCATTGCGTTTCTTTGCCTTATACTTCTCTTCATAGGCACGCTAACGGTAATTGATTCTTCGCATAGCCACGCTAACGTGGACCCCCAGTGGTTCCCCCTGCGGCCCCCTTCACTATGGACTTGCTGATGCCTTCCCTCCCACAAGGGGTAGAGGGAGTTGGGCATGTAAGTCCTAGGGGTGTGAAGAGAACCCACCTCGTCCAAGCTGCAGGACGTTAAATTGCTAAGCACCTCATCCTTGACACAATATGTTAAACTATGGTCCAACCCCATGCTTCACACGCAGGGTCCCCCCAGCTCGGACATTCTTTACGCCACTCGTCTCCACGGGAATGGACTCTTCCTCACATGGAATGAGATCCTCCTTGTCGGAGCGGCGTTTGTCCGCGGGGGAAGGGCCGCCTCAGAGCGTAAGCCCCTATACTCTCTTTTGGGATGATTGCACCCATGCATCTCTGTACTTCCCCCCTGCCAAGGCCAGTGGAGTCCTTTTCCAACTACGCTTTGTCGCACCACGGGCCTCCACTCTGGAGTAAGCCCCAACACCAAGGGCCGCTAACCACGTGTAAGCCCCTATTTCCTCTTTGGGCCACTCAACGCGTAAGCCCCATTCCACTTCTCACGGACGCACCCTTCGCGACGTGATCATCTGGTCCCTGCTGCCTCTTGTTTCCCACACCGAGCATGACTCACATGGGCTTAGAGTGCGCATCGACCATGACATCCTCTTATGGGCCTCCTCAGAGCATAAGCCCCATCCCAGCAAACTACGTTGACTTTTATATGTGCTAACGCACGGTACGTAGGATGCCTCCATGAGGTTCAAGCCCACCACCCGGTCGTCCCGACCTCTCCATGTCGGTTCCCCAACCACCTTGGGCCGCCTCAGAGCGTAAGCCCCAAACCCGTCATTCCGCATGACGTAAAACTGTATTTTGTCCCGTATGATGTTAAACTATATTCCATCCCGCATGACGTTAAACTGTATCGCGTCCCGCATGACATTAAACTGTATCCTCCACCTTGGGCCGCCTTAGAGCGTAAGCCCCAAACCCCTCATCCCGAATGACATAAAACTGTATTCTGCCCCGCATGACGTTAAACTGTATTCCGTCTCTTGGCCCGTCTCAGAACGTAAACCCCATGTATCACCCCACCATCCATCCTAATCCTTACCCAGGTCGCCACATCCTGGTGAGATCATGCCACCCCATCCCACTCCATGATATATGGGAAGCCGCCCACGTGCTGGCCCCAACATCGGTGTTCCCCCTAGGGGTCCTTCAACGCAATCCATCTCCGCAAGATGTTAAACTCACGGAATACCCCGTGTTAAACATGGGAAGCTGAGGAAAACATCATATGGTACACATTCCCCGTGTTCAATTTGGGATGCCTCGGGCTTCCACGCCCTCGAGAAGCCCTATGATGAGGGACCAAAGACAGACATGTCGACGACGCCCCAACGTGACCATTCTCCTCACCGAAGGTTGCTACCCCGACAAGACCCCTTGGAGCGTCTTGACAGAAGCAGCGTAATTAACTGGCATCCATGTAGATATGGAAATGTGAATGAGCTTCATGAACCCATCTTAAATCTATGAGGGAGACCCGAACTAGGTAATGAGCTCCGAGGAGGAATCCATGGGAAGGAAGAACCGACATTCCATCATCCCAGTTTCGATCAAGGAGCAGACATCCCTGAACAAGGAACGGATGTCGCCCGCCTTTGGAAAGAGGGAATGCGGGGTAACAAGCAGCTCCTCCTCCGCGGACGGATGCCCGCGCCCCGGCGAAAGCGTCGGAAACAACTATAAAATTGGTACAACCATATTCATTATTTTATCCATCCTGGGAATGACATGTCACCATACGTGCATACATACGACTTACCGTCTCCACGTCGTGGTGTAGTTTGTTATTCAAACACTTCATCCTTTAGATGGGTATAAATGATATAAATAGTAAATATAACATGATAATTATTCTGTATCTATTATATACCATCTAAATATATACGATTTTAATATAAAAATAATGATATTGTCACTCGTGCATACGTATGGATTAACATCTCCACGAACGCGATGAAATTAATTCCCCATCATATCCATTCAAGAATAATTTTCATATGATGATTAAAAATATTTTTTAAAGACATAATATCATTCTGAATATGAATAAGATACATCCTATCCACAAAAATAATTACTTACATAACAAAGCATATAATAAAAAATGAATCACTTAACACCAGAAAATGATGATACTACTAAAATATCATTAAAAAATCAATATTAGAAGATCATATATGATATCATATTATTGTATATAGTTTACGTATAATTTAATAACAATTATTTTCACCAATATACAGGAGGATAATCTAACCTCGACCAAGGAAAAAAACAAGTAAAGTGTTAATTTCACAATCCCTTTATTATCCAAGGTAGTTTTTACGTAAGTATCTACTGGTACCTCTTTATCATCCACATCCATGTTTCTTAAAAATGTATTCCAAAACCTTTTTACTATTTAATAGACTATGGTTTAATTTCATTTATACAATTATTTTACTTTTTATAAATGTTTTTAAATGAATCATTCTGTCGTTTTCCTAACAAGGTACCATATGACCTTTTTGACAAAATTAAGGTAAGAATGTTTTTTAACTTATACAGAGGGTGTGGCTATTCCCCACCGTTATAACATTCTCAATGATTCCCTTACAGTTTTATAATAATATTTTAAATATAAATGTTTTATTTTATAAATATAGGAATCTTAAATAATTTAAAAATATAAAGATAAATTTCTCTAAAAACAGTTTTCATTTCATCTATGTCAACATCCTTTGATAGATTTTAAGCTTTTTTGAAGTTGATTTATTATGATAAAAAACATCAATATTGTATTGAAGGTTTTGTGATATGTTTGACTATGTATGTTTTATTTTTATACCATTAATGGTTTATAAATAATGTATTAGCATTTCGTATGCTAGTTTTAAAATGATTGTTTATGTTATGATTAAACATTTTCATTTGAGGAATACATTGGAGTTAGTAAGTGACTGCTGGAGACCATTATAGATCCTCGATGCATCAGTAGGTCTCATGAGACAAACAATTTCTTGGAAAAAGGCCTTGAAAAAATCTTATTTGTAGTCTTAGCACTGGGCATTGACTTTGTGGTTATGAAGTCTGGAAATATGCATTCCATCATTACGAAAGTTGCTATTGATATTTCATGTGATTGTTCGACTAGTTGTTTATCTATGTGAACACGTAAATAGAATTATTTGATTTAATCTTTGCCATATTATTCTAACGTTCAAGTTTAAAAGGCTTTTGTTTTAGCCTTATAAATTTCCATAAATGTTTACGCTTATTTATGAAAGTTTCCGCTATATTGTTATCCTTTATGAGCATCTGTTCTCACCCCTCTCTATGTTTATTTTTCCCAGGATGCGAAGAAGTATTTTATGACAGAAATCCAGGTATATTCTAAGGGGATATGAGTTTTCTCTATGGAAACAATTTTGTTTTAGTTTTTCATTTTATAATGTAATGTGAATCTTATGAATGTATCTAGTATTTCCAAAGCTACAACACTGATCAGTAGTTCGGGACTTGATTTCCTTGTGTCATACCAATGTTAACTAATAATTCACTGACTCTGGCTAACTGGGGTTGGGGTATTATAGTAATTTTTAATATTCCTATTTCAAAAGAAAATTATTTTTTCAAAATAACATTATTAAATATTAGAAAATTATATTTTAAATAGGTGTTTCATTAAAAGGTTCTAAAATTACCTCTTATAAAAATTTATAACATTATTTAAAAAATTGGATTTATTTTTTTATATTGTCCTGAAAACAAAAAACATAAAAGATAAATATTCAATTGAATTATATATATATATATATATATTTCATTATTTTTTTTATAAACGTTTAATATTTAAGTTATTTATCTAAATTTTTTTGAATCCATAAATATAGTTTTATATAAAAAGATATACTATATTTTCAGAGGGTTTTTATTTTCATATCTAAATAATTATTCACTAAATAATTTTTATTTTATACATGTATAAACACATTTTAATAATTGAATTATCCTTATTCATAACTAAAATTCTAACCCCTATGTGACAAATATAATAATGTTTTAATAATATTATTAATAGTAAATTGTATTTTGGTAAAACCAGGTCTTACAAGTAATAAAAATAATCAAATGAACTAGGAATTATGTGTAAAGAAATCTAAATATAGATTTTCATATACAAAAAACTAATTAAAGTGCTTCATATAGCACAAGATCAACTTTTTGTTGCATAAAATGAAATATTATCATTGTTCTTTCATATTACACATGCTATATTTTGTGTTGCGTGAAATGAAAAATATTTAAAATATTATATTAATTCAACAATTATTTCACAAAATATATGGGTGTTACACTTTTACCTCCTTAAAATGAATTTCTACCTTAAAATTACTATGGTTCATAAAAGGTTCAATACATGAATGTTTCATTCATAGAAATACACATCTTAAAAATGAATCCAAAAAATTCTTTTAAGAATGAATATTTAGAAACATAATGATTACAAAAATTAACAAACAACTAGGTTTACACATAGGAAAACATAGGTGGGAAGTGAAAACATGGACATGGAATAGAAATCTAACTATTATGTTCTGATTATGATTTATAGAGAACACAGTTATGATAAAGTTAACCATCACAAAGACATTACCAAAAGAGGATTGAAAATGGTTTCTTACTCTGAATGGCCTAAAATACTTATTTTTGTTTCTTTTTGATAATCCATAATTCAAGGTTTTAGGGGAACCCTTATAAGGCCATAGGCATAGTAGATTACATGACCTGATGGTCTTAGAGGAATTCATTCCAAACATGACTACAAGGAAATTCCCCTCCCTAGTGTCTAGATAGTGAAGTTAGCTTCGCGCATTTTCTTTTTTTATCTAGAATTACCTTTGAAGAGGTTCACATGCCTGGTCCTAATGGGAACTTCCATACCCTATCATTCTTCAAATTCTGGATTGCTTTTTTCTGGTGAAACAACATCCTCTAAGTCCTCATCTGGAGCTAGTACCTTTGGTTTTTCAGTTGCATCTTCACTTTATAATCTAACTGAGGTGACCTAAAGGCCTTGAGGTGTGCTGAAGGCCATGAGGTGGTCATAAAGACTTAACTGGCCTGAATTTCATTAGTGGACTGAAGGACCTAAAGAAACCATGCCAAAATCTATATCATGAAGGTGAATAGTTTCGACTACAATAGTACCAAATAATACCTCCTACAATACCCGCGACATTAAATTATATAGTTCCAGCTATAGTACTACCACAGTAACCTGGAAATATACATCTACGCCAATTCAATCCAAGGTCTCTTGTATGGACTTGAGGTGTCCTCAATTACCAGGATGATGCTCATGTTCTTAAAAAAGGTTCTTGATATTATAAATAATTATGATAATAGGGAAATATATTATTTCAAGACCATTTTCCTAAAGTTCAATAATTTTTAAAAAACATCATTAGTCATTGTTCCTTTATCAATTTCCACTTCATCTCTTATTCCAGGAAAATAAAGGTGAATTCTTTATTCATGAAGCATTAGAAAGTCATGATATACATTAATAGAATGATATTTAAATCTATATATTTTAATCCAAACAAAATGGATAGAAAAAACTATCAATTTGCATAAATTATTATATGGAGAGATAATAATTTAATCTCTAAAACCTCTTCCAATGTTTAATATACACCATTCTATAAATAGTACCCCTTATAACCCTTCTAAAAGATTAAAAACCAGAAAATTTAGAAATTATTTCACTAAATCAGCTTATCATTGGTCCCCCATATAATAGTAGGTATCTTTTGGATTTCACATTCCAGACATGTGAATATATTTATCACGTGTTAGCTTAAAACAAGGCAATTACATGAATTTCCCAGCAACCATATTGTAAAAAGCATGGTTTGTTATTACAAATATTATTGGATACATTCCTTAAATACAATAAAAGTTATAAAATTAATCCATGATAATATAAAACACTTTTCAAAATAATCATTAATCAGTTCCAATGTAATATGTTATATCAAATTTACTAATTCATATATAATATATCTTTATATAAAATTCATTATCTCATCACCAAGAAAATATTATGAGATATCTTTATGTTAATCATGTCTTTTTCATGTATATCTATTTGAATTTAAAACACATTTCTTTCCATCTGAACCATTCAACATATTCTTCTAAATCCTTAGCAAAAAACATAAAGTGAAAAGTAATTACATATTTCCTAATTCCAAATTTTTTGAATCCAAATATATGAACATTTTGATCACTTCATCCGTAAGGAAATAATAAGGATGCCTTATCCTATTAATTAATATCTCAATCCATTAATATCTCACCTACAGTCTCGTCGTCATCTACAATATTACTATTACTCATACCACCTTTTTGATTCTCTTCAGGAGATGTCCACATAGGAATTCAATTTTCATAATATTTATTCGGTCCACATTCTAAGCATCCAAACATCAATTATTTATTTAGAAACACATTATTATATTTAATTTAATTTTAAAAAAAAATTCATTTTCCATTTTTAGTTACTTTTTTTGTGTCATTATTTCTACAGTAAAAACATCTTCATATTCCTCTAATAAATTCACTTGGGTGATTCTTCCCACATTATTGACATGTAGAAAACATAATCTTATATACAATGTGGTATCCCTTACCCTTATTTTCATAAAACTCTTATTATCTCTTATTTTGTGAGTCTAAGAATTGATTATGGTAAATGTTGTTAATAATGTCTTATAAAAACTGATTAGGCATGGTCACAATGCCTTTCTCTCTAGTAATAATATCATTTAACATCTCATGAGAAAAACATCAATTACATTCATCATTAACCTAGTTCTTTATGGTTTCCTCTATTGACTAAAACTAGAAAAAATAGTGTGCGAAGCTCTTGTTATATAAAAAAATGACAAAATCATGAAAATTTAGTTATTGGATGTCTAAATTATGATGAATTATCTAAAATATATAACACCATTGGTTTTTCATTAGATACATACCAATTCATATACTTATAAATAAACCTAGGGATCTCACTAAATGTTTCTGATCATAGTTTTTATTGGTTTACTAAAACATTATTTTAATACCAACTATAGAGACCCTAGCTTAACATACATGGATATTGCATCATTTTAAATAAATAGTCATCACTTTAAAAAATTATATACCCAAGGAACATAATAGATTAGTTTATTTAGAAACATGTAAAAAAATTTATAGTTTGATTAATGATCACCAATATATCCCTTTAAGATCATCCCATTATTTATTCCAACTTAAAACCATTATTCATAACCTAGGGAAAGGAAACATATGGAAGGGTGACCTCAAAGTCACCAAGAATGGTAAAAAAGGGAGATACATCATCATAACATCAGTATAAGGGTATTATAACATGAGAATAACATTTTATGATCATACCATGCATATCAATTATCATATACATGATTCAGGGCATAAATATTTACATTTCATAAGACATAAATCATGTGGATATCGAGAGCATAATCCATGAAAGGATAACATAGAAATAAAACATTGAATTGTGGTATACACATAAGAATATAAAAGTATTTCCATAGTACTCAAGGATTAATTACAAGGACATCTTAGTGGAATGGGTTTACTCCACAAACCATCTTGGTATTTATGGTTTACACCCCTGAACATCTTAATATTCGAGGTTCACTACCAAGACTATCTTAGTAGAAAAATTCCTTTTCTAAGTTGAGTTCACTCCCTATTTCAGACATGTTTTTCTCACGAGATATAAATACCTACCCAATTCTTTGGTGGGAGATATGTTTACCACCAATATCAACATGAAATCATACATATGTGTACCACAAGATCATAAACAATTATATCATAACCCATTAATTGATATGGTTATCATAATCATTACATCATATCCTAAAATATTAAAGAGAAAAGGTTTCATAATAATTTCATAACATAATAACCCATAAAAAGAAGATGGTTTCATATGTATATACCTTGGTAGTTTGAAAAAAGTTTTATAAACATATAACTCGTGATAGAGAAATGAGTTTCATAAACATAATACCATCAAAACATAAACCGTTTGAAAATATAATATGAATAGAACCCTTAGATCATATCCCAAGAAAGATATGACTAATAGAAATAGATTTTATATTATATGGAACATATGATTGAAATATATTTTAAAAACATTTCTTGAGGAAATTATCCCTTCTTTAAAAATCCTGTTTAATACATAAAACTTTTTTGAAAACCATTTTCTTTGAAAATAACATTGAAATCATATAAATGAATATTGGAAACATTTTTGAATCCTTTTTTACTTTACAACATATAAAACATGCTTGAAAAAATATTTCAAACCATTTTCCTTCAAAACATATAAAACAATGTTGAAATAATTTTATGTTGAAAATATATAATGGAATCTTGAAAACACTATAAATACCTTTTTCATTGAAGATATATTTCAAAACAAATAATGAGAGATTTTGGAAACCATTTTAAATAATATATAAAACATAAAATAAATTTAATATAAATTTCCATTGAAAATTCTCTTAATATATAATTTAATTTTTTAGAAACAATTTTTAGCACATTGGGTTTGAATAAAATTGATTTCTGTCCTAATAGAGAATGATGGTCATATTTTATTAAAAACACATTTTTAATTATCATAAGTACCTAAGAGTCCAAAAATTGATACGAGTACATGAATATATCATGTATAAAAAAATTATAAAAAAATTAATGAATTTTAATGAGTTAGGGATTATTATATTTCTTCAATTGAAGCATAATCATAAACAATGATGATAAATGAATGGATTGTTTAAATAAAACAATACCTCTTTGGTAGCATAGAATGATAATAAAATATAAATAATAACATTAAATGAAAATGAAAATATCATTATGGTAAGTATATTAATGATTTTACATTTCAAATTCCATTATATACACCTCATAAATAAATATAGGTACAAAACAATGCATGTGTCTCTAGGAAGGAAAACATCGAAAAAATTAACTTACCTATTTGGTAAATTTTGAACCGTAACACCCCAAGAAATACATTGAATAAAATTGATATGTAAATATAAATAAATATAAAGATAATTATCATATATTTTATCTATGCGCTATATATAAAATGACACAAAAGAAACGAGTGGTGAATAAAGCATAAATCTCAATGAAATACAAGTGAGACTAGAAATCCCTTTACTACTTGAGTAAATTTTGAATCATGAGATTTTTGAATGAATTACATCAATTGAATGATTTAATATCATGAAATAAATTAAATTCACTATATAACATGTCTAATGGTATAATATACCCCATAAAAAAATATGTTGTGAACATCGAATATATGTCACAAAAAAATGTGAGACGAGAAAACCCTTACCTAATGTCTTGATTTTCATTGTAGAAATTTAAAACTCATGTATAATAAATATAAGTTAATTATAAATATAACATATTAACATATTATTATTTATAATTCCATATATTATTTTATTATTAATTAATATTTTCTATTTATTAATATTTCTATATTAATGTTATGTTTCTGGTAATAACCACTTTATTTTTCACATGTGTTTTGATTTGTTATATTTTTTGTCCTTTTATTAATATTATGATTTCATTAACTAAAAAATAATGAAAATTATATAAATATAATATATATTCATTATATGTGAATTTTTAATAATATGTAATCATTAGAAATACTAAATGGAATACATCATTCAAGGACATCGTAGGCCATACGTAAGCATGAACACTATTTTCATTTTATTATCGTATTGAAAGAAATAATTTAAATGATATATATATATATATATTATCATTACATTAGATTTTTTTCACATATATGATATAAATTTACTGAACCCATCCATAATTAATTCCATATAAAGTGTGAATAAAACACATTGATTTGAGGAGGCGGTAGTCCACAAGTCCTCAAATGATGTTATGATATTCCCAAAAAAGGGAAATTATAAATGTATGTGTTATGTAATAATTACAGAGGAATAAATACCTAAAAAATATCATATATACAAAATAAAAAAAATTATGTTGATCCTTATTCCCAACCATGAAAGGTGTTAATAGATAAACTAATGACATCGGTTTGTGGGATGGTAGTCCATTTTACAGACAAATGGTGATTATGTATCCCATTTGCTGGAAATGTGAGTGCGTGTAAATAGAAAACATAACAAAAACATATCAATATATTTAGGATACTGAGGTCATTATATAATCATGTAATGTTATAAATTAATGTGGTGGAGAAAGAAATAAAAAATGTTCTTATGGAAGGATGTTACCTCTTCTTTGGGTCACCAATTTTGGTTTTTACCAAAGGGATTCCTTGGATTAGTTTCTTACAAAAGTGATGTATTTAGGATGAAGGTAGAAACATTTTGAGGATATTTTTTTAATGGTTTTTTGGATCCAAATTTCCTGAGATGTGTGAAGACGTGAGAAGATGAGTTCACTTTCGTAGCAGAGGGGCGATATTCTTGTAAATATAGAGAATAAAAAACTATTGAGAGGTCTACCTTACATAACATGCTTGAAATAATGGTGATAATTCAATAAATATATGGATATGGTCTTGATATGTCTGTTAAATTTATTTTGAACATGTTTCAAGGTCAATTTTTTAAGAGTAAATTATAACAACTATGAAAACCCATTTTTTCCTCAATCTCCGTAATTGATTTAAAATACTTTCACTAATATTTTCAGTAAAAAACAAATTTCATCACACTAGAAATTATAAAATATTATAATTTAAAATATGGAATTTATTTTATCAAATTATCAACATAAAATTGGTAGAAATTAATTCAAAATTAATCCCACAGACGAGATGAGTTGACGAGGTTTTAATGTAAAAAGTTCAAAAGATTAGAATGTTTTTTTACCGAATTTCAATGTGAAATTTATTAAAATGAACTAAATTGCATTAAATATTGTATAATTGATATAATAAATATATAAATCCAAATTAAAATATAATTAAACTATATAAATAAATTATATGAAAATGAAATTTTCAATTAAAATTCATTGCCTTTTTACTATTCATAAAAAATGAAACATCACAAAAAAATACAAACAATATACCCAATAGAAATTTTGATATTACAATTTAAAAAATGATGTTTATTTTAAAAAATTTCAACATTTTATAAATTATATTTAATATAGTTTTTCCATCAAAATATGGTAATAATTCTTTTTTGAAAAATACATATCTATATGCATAAAACTTCTTTTATTCTTATTTGTTGTCTATAAAGAATATAATATGAATTTAAAATAGTTTATGGAATTATATATATATATATATATACACCATTGAAACCATTTATGAACTATTTTATAATTTATTTATTTATGTAATTCTTGTTTGATTTCACAAATATAGTTTTCCAGCAAAAGATTTCATATATTATCAATAAGGTTTTATTTTCATTTCTAGATAATTGGCCTCTGTATAATTATTTATTTTATACTAGTGTAAAAAATAGTTTCATATTTTAATTAATTATATTCATAAATACCATTCCAATGGAATGGTACAAACTATAATTTTTTTTAATAATAATATTAATAATACATTTTTGTTTGTAAAACGAGGTCTTACATGTTATGAAAGTTATTGAAGGGACTCAGAATTATGTTTAACAAAAGGAAAAAATAGGGTTATGTGTACCAAAAGATAATATATGTGTTTTTTATAGGAGCATATTGAATCTATGGTGCATAAAATAATAACTTGGCACTTTAATATTAAATAAGATATATTTCGTGTTGTGTGAAATACAAAATATATTATATATTAAATTAAAAACTTCCTAAAATATCAGGGTGTTACAAGAAATATGGTTAATGTTTATTCACAAAACATAATAAAATTATTTATAAAAATAAAAACTAATTTTACCATTTAGGTATTAGAAAATTTAAATTTCTAAGGAATGTTATAAATGAAGGAATATAGGAAAAATGATTAATCATGTGGATAAATTTTTGTTTTCCTTGTAGAATTTCATGGAAAAATAATTCATATGATAATATAATTTGATAGAAACATATTGGAGATGGAATAATTTTATTTGGTGTGTAATAATGGTGGGGATATAGTTGAAACCCTAATTTTATAAGGGGAATTGATGAGATGGTGTGAGGTCCCATTTGAAATAAATAATCTGTGGTATTTTTTTAAATATGCATTAGATTTTAATTAGGGTATGACACTCTATAGTATTAAGGATTTTTTATGAATAATGTAGTGAGGAAGATATAAGTTTAAGTATAAGGACCCAACATTAAACATTACTTAATCATGAATAATGTCATGAACTCAAATTAAGGATCTTTTTAGGTTTACAGTGTTATATAATTAGGCCACAACTTTTACATAACAAGTTGAATATTACAAGTAGACACTACTAACTAGTATCCATTATTGATAAAATAAAAACTCTTAAAAATAAACATGTCTATTTCCATGTTTTAGACAACATTACTTTTCCTTGATCACATCCTTGAACTTATTCAACCTTACGTCTTGTGGAAAACATTTTAAAAACTTGGGATGAGCATAAAAAGCTCCATATGGGTTATAAAATAATGAAGGAAAAAAGTTATCCCATAAATAATTACAAATCAATGAATCCAATACTTTTCAATCAAAACAAACCTTATGAAATCATAAGATTTATGAATAACACACAGAAATCATAAATCATAAAGGTAACTTATGGAATTTATAAAATACATACATTGTAGCTATCACATCAAAATAGGGAGTCAAATTTGGAAAACCCATCACAATATATTCCCAAAATCTCTATGGAGAAACATTAAAATTTACCTCTGTCATGTTACCCAATGCATTGGAGGGCTATCTCAGGATCACCCACCCTAGGTTTATCAAGAAACCACCCATATACGTAAACAATGCCCATAAACCATAACATATTCATAACACTTAAAACAATCATAAAGGAAATATAACAATTCTAAATTTCAATCACAATATATCATTTCATGATATGGACATAATCAAAGCTTTATCAAACCATTTTCAAAACAATTTATAACATTTAATAAAGATATTTCTGAATCAAGGTTTCCAATACCATTTTGAAACATTGAAACAAATTATCATTTGAGAACATTAATTTCCATATAAATAAATCCTTAAAATAATTTTTAAAAATGGAAATTAATTGTAAAGATTTAGAAGAATAAATCTTTAAAACAGTATTTAAGATAAGGAGTTCTTAACCAAATGATAGATTCTTGAATACAAATAATTGAGGAATAACATTTCATCAATAACTTATAATATCATGAGAATAAAGGTATTAATTATATAATATGACAAAGGATAGTATATAAATCATATAAAAGATAATTTTTTCATAAGAACAATGAAGTGTCAAGTGAATGTAAGTTGAGATGAAATCCATTATAAAGAGGGTATCCTTAGATTAAGGATAAATAAATTAACTAATTTTGTGGGAAAAATATGAATACAAAAAATATAAGTAGAAATTAATTGTAACATAATCATATTAAATTCACACATACTCATATTACGACATAATTACGAAGTATAAGTTAAACCCAAAGAATTGAAATTGAGTTAAGAAGCTCTCTAATAGAAATTCGAGAGCCTAATGACGTCACATTAAAAATCAAAAAATGTGATGATGATGAGAGAGAAAAGGATATCTCATCACATGGACATAAAATTTACAATAATAAGGATATAGAAGAATATGTCCTAACATAAGAATATGTAAATTAAAAAACACAACAAAAATAAATCATTCAAAAAGAGGAGGGTCAAAGGTTCCCTTACCATTTTTCTAACTTATGAAACATAAACCCCATGAAAAAAGAATCATAAAATAAAGATATAGATACCCATAAATTTAATTATATTACACAATTAATACAATCATGGGCAGTACATAAACCACACAAAAGGAAATAGTGGCAATATATCATGAATCTCACGGAAATAAAAAGTGAGATGAAAACTCCTAACCAAATCGTAATTAATCATCTCGTATGACCAAAAGTTATTAAAAACAAAAATAATCAGATAATACCATGAAATTAAAAATAATCATGATAATATATATCAAATGGAAATAAAAAATACACCACATGCAATAAATAATTGGTGAACAATGGAAATCCCACAAAATTAAAAGTGAGATAAGAATCCCCTTACGTCATGTCCGACTTGACTTGTTTGTTCCTTGTTCTTCATAAATAATAAATTTAAAATAATGTAAAATTAATTAAGAACCTTTTTAATGTTTATTATTCCTTTTATATCACTTATTACCTTGTTATAAACATTATTTACACATTTAAGTTAATAATGGTCATTTTGTCGATATTTGGAACTTGAGTCAAAATGAACACCTTATAATTACATGTTGTCTATTTGGTCAAGAGTCCATTTTCTCCAGAATTATATTCAGGATTTAGATACCATATATATCATATATATATATATATACAGTATTTATATGTATTTATATTATTACATAACATTTAGAGGTATCAAATTAAATGCACCTTTCATAGAGACTGTAAGCCGTACGTAGACATCAACTCTAATTTCATTTCAATTTCGTATTAAATGGAATGAAAACATAGTGATACATAGATATATTATAATTGAGTATAATATAATATATAATTTCATTTACTCTATCCTTTATACATCACACTTATAGCATCAACGAGTCATATCACCTTGAGGGGGCGATTGGCTGCACTTCCTCAAATGAAAATATAGCATTTACCAACAATCAAAACCATAAAGGTGTGATATAAATGAAAAAGTAAAAAATACAAAATAAAAAGAAAAATAATATATATATCATATATAAATACAGTTCCATCATAATGGATACCATGAGAGGCGGTAGGAGATATTTGAAGAATCTTTATTTTGTGAGGTAGTAGTTCTCCATCCACAGAAACAATATGTTTTTAACCATTAGATGGAGTTTTGTGTATGTGTAGTTAGAATAATTCTCAGAAAAAAGTTCTAGTATATTGAGTATACTATTGTTGTCATAAAATAATGGAATAAAAAGAGTTTAGATGTTGGAGAAGTAAAATAAAAGAAAATAATTTAAGAGAAACAATTAACTTTTATTCGGGTAACTCCCTTTGGTTTGGCTAAAAGGACTTCTTGAAGTTCTTTTTACCTAAGATAAGGCTTATAATAGGAAGAGAGGGATATTGATAATTTAATTAGGCAGGGTATGGATGAGTCAAAGGGGCTTTAGAGGTGTGAGGAATGGGTTAGAAGTGAGGTCTTTATATATGGGGGAGGGGTTCTTTAGGAAAGTGTGAAAATAATATTTTATTATATAATGATTTTCAGTTTCTAAAGGTCCAAAAAGAATTAATGTAGAATATAATATGAATCATGGTTGAAATAAAATCATCCAATACTAATTTGGTAGGTTTTGGATATTATTTGAATCATTATAATCTTATTTATTTAAATCATTTATTATTGAGGTAAGCACTACATCATTATTGTGTCATAAATAATTTTATTTATTTGATGTATAAAAATTATAAAAACATTTACAATGATTTATTAAATCTCTTTATATTTAAAATTAATATTTATAATCGAAATGTTAACTTATATAGCCATATGTAAAAATTAGTTTCCTAAAAGAAATTTATTCTTGTCATTTTTGTCTTTACATTATGTTAATTAAAATAATGTGTCATTATCACTATTATGTGGCTCCATGGGGTCCCAAAATCGACCCAATTATTTCCACGGTTGTCCATGACTCATCCAATAAGGTTAGGAAAAGTGTTATGATAATTATGTATTATTATGATATTTTTTTACCTTGGATTACCTTATTTACCTTGAACCGCAGTAAATAAAAGTCAAAAGTTACTATTCACAAAATATTATTTTTAGTTTATTTAACCACATTTTACTTAATAATAACAAATATGTATGTCGGATTTCTTAAATTCAATTCACATAAGTGGTAAAAGTTTATTTAAATGATAAAAGTCAGTTTTAAAGTACTACTTAGTGGTTTTACTATTCATCGAAAATTAATGTTTTTCATAAAAAATACCAAAACATCCACCTAAGATATATTTGATATTATGAAATCAAAAATTATTTCTATTTTAGAAAATTTAAAACATATAATTTTCATCAATTATTTTAAAATTAATTCCCTTTGTCAAAACGAATAGCGTGTTTTTAAGAAACAATATCTATCAAAATATTGACAGTTGTTTATGTCTAGTTTCAAAGGAAAATTATTTCCAATGACCTCCATTGGATTAAATGTTAAAAATATAATCTAATTAAACATTAAAACCTATTCAAAAGATAATATAAACATTTGAATAAATTATATTCAAAATCATATTTGAATTAATATATAGTATTTTTCACTATTTATTAAAAAATAAATTCTATCAGAAAAATACCAAAAATTTACCCAAAGTAAATTTTGTTGTCCTGATTCTAAAGAAGAATTTTATTTGGACAAATAGAATATATAAAAGTTACTAAAACAATATTTAATGAGTTTTCTCAATCAAAATGTGGTAAATAAACCTTTTAATGAATATTAGAGTATTTATGTTTAAAATCAGATTCTTTCTTATTTTTAGCCACTAAAATTCATGGGATAAAAATAAAATAATTTAAAAAACATCTATATTCATATTTTAGTTAGTTATGTCCATTCCTACCAATACAAAAGATAGGCGTTAACTACCATTTAAAATAAAATAATATTATTAATTTTCAATATAACTCAACGTTGTGTGAAAATTAGGATTTCAATGAAACCTATTGTTGTGTATCAGGTACACCATCAAACATAGCATTCCATTTGAAGTGAAATTAATTTTTAATTCTTAAATATTAATAAATATGAAATCTTCAAATTTTTTATTTACCTGGGATGTTACATCCTTCCCACTTTTGTGAATTGCTTCCTCTCAATTATAAAATTGGGCTCAGAAACATCATTGAAAGCCCCGAATCGAAAAAGAGTCAATAAAAAATATCACATTAAAATAAAGGAAAGGAAGTACAATGGTTACCCAAGACAACAGATAATGGATTCCATGAAAAAATTTATATGGAGGAGAAAAAAAATCATCACATTCTAATGGATAGTGATAGAAAACATGATTAGGAGAAAGTTTACCAATAGACAATCACTAACTTGTGATAGGTTAAACAGTCTTTGATTCTCTAGTAGGAAAAGTTAACATAAAATGTTTTTTAATTTACTTTTCATTGAGGAATATATTTATTATCTTAACTAAAAATATAAGGAAACATACATACTTATCATGTAGACTTTCATCCTTTAATAAATTCATACCACAAACTTATTTTTTTTTATTCAAACGATGTGTACTTCATATGACTTATTCACATTGAAAGAGATATAATCATCTTCTAGAGAATCACTTAATCCACAAAAGATGAACTATATTTTTCTCATGTCTTTAGAAATTAACCAAAACCAAAATGGTTAGTGTGAGATCAGATAATCCCCAAAAATGATAATCTGTTACAAAAAGAAAAACTACACTTAATCTCCAAATTTTTTCAAACAATACCCAAAGTTCAACAAAGACCATTTAATAAACAGTAGTATATAAAATTCATCAAGGTAATTTAAACTAAGGATGGAACACAAATCTTAGAAGGATTGAATCACGTAGTCTTCATAGATAAATAATTACATTTATCTCCAAATAACATCAGTTACTCTTAAAGTCTCATATTGAAAAGTAATTTACCTTATCATATATTATCTATGATAAGTTAATCATTTCCATAGATAACAGAAAATAAACTTATTATTGATTCATAAAATCAACTAACTAAAAATAATTAGTCATACTAACCAGGGACTTCACGTAGTCTAGTGGTAAGTGATAAATCTCAGTCGCACTTTGGTTATGGGTTTGATTCCCGTAACTTTGTCCGACCTGATGGGTTGTCATGTGATATTCTTGTTGTCATTTTTCAAAAACTATATAATTTTACAACATTCCCAAAACGAGGTCAATTCATCAAAAATTACCACAACACATTTTAACCACAAATTTTATCTAATTACTTTCATTTTTCATCCCAAAAATTATTAACCTATATTTTCAACAAATTCAAGGATCGTATAATCCAAAATGGTTATTTATAACTATATCCATCAAAGAAAAGATAATTATTCCTTGAATAAAATTTTCATATATCAAACTTCAGGGTTACACATACTATAAAAAGTCTTCTAATGTAATCCCATCATAAAAAGAGCCTTAATACTTTTAAGCATTTCACCATCATAAAATTTACAATAACTCTTGAATCCCTTATATGTTGACTTCTTACCCATTCAATGTTATTAATGATCCATTTACCAATCCTTTCCAACTTATTTAGAAATACATATTTCCTATATAGAAAATCATGAGTCATATCCCATGATTCAATAATGCCTAAACAACAGTTATGAAAAAATCCATTCCTTTCATTGGTCATTGTCTGTTTCTTCATATTCAATCAGAACAGAATTAGGTATTGGTAAACACGTATTTGTATGATATTGGTGATACCATTCACAAACCTTATTTTTAGAACATGTGTTTGTATAATTACCATGAACACCACATTTAAAACATTCAATTAATCACTCATAAAGAACATCTTTCCCTTTCCCAGTGTCAATTGGATTATTCCTTTTTCCATGGAATGTTCATAGTTTATTACCTTTACTTCCACATCTATAGAATCTTCCCATCCTTTTGAAACATTTTTCTATGTGTTTATTTCCACATCCTTGACACATAGGTTTTTGAATATAATTACCTTCATGATTATTACCTGAACTTCTCTGGTGATTTGATTCTCGCATATACAATGCCTTGTAAAAATCCGCATGGTTTAGGTGGTCAATCATGACTTCAAATAGTTGGAGTAGAATAACCACAAGAGTTCTCAATGCATCTCCCATTTCATTCAATTTCTCATTTAGAAAAACCATCATAGTTTTCATCACATCCACTATTACTTTGGTGCCTACTAGATCTGTCCATTTACTAAAACCAAAAAGTTAAGTGTGAGTATATAAAAAAAAATCATTATATAATATCTTATGAGGATGGTAAATACTAAGATATACTTATTCATGTTATCTTAAATTCATTCACTTCATCTAATATAACTATTAATCTTTCTAAAACCCTAACCATTATGGTAATGTCACTTATTCTTAAAGAACACCCTAACCTCTAATGTTATCTAAACCAACCTCTGATACCAACTATAAGGACCTAGCCTTAAACATTCCATAATCATGAATTATGTCAAGAATTCACATAGTGGATCTTTTCAAGTTTAGAGTTTTAGAGAATTAGGACATAACTATTACATAAAAACATGAATATTACAAGTAGAAACTACTATCTAGTATCCATGTTTCATATAATAAAAAATCTTAAAAAGAAACATGTCTAGCTTCATGTTTTAGACAACATTAATTTTCTTTGATCCCATCCTTAACTGTATTCATAGTTATGTCCTGTGAAAAATATTTCAAAAACATGGGATGAGAATAAAAAGATAAGTGAGAGTTATAAAATATGAAAGGGAAACATTATCCCATCAATAAATACAAATCAACGAAACCAACACATTTCAATCATAACATACCTTATGAAATCTTAAGATTTATGAATAACCCCCAAAAATCATAAATCATAAAGGTTACTTATGGAATTCAAAACATATTTAAATTGTAGCTATAAAAACTACATAGGGAGTCATATTTGGAATACCGATCATAATATATTCCCTAAATCTCTTAGGAGAAACATTAACATTTACCTTCGTCATGTTACCCAATGCATTAGAGATCTATCTTGAGCTCACCTGCCCAAGGTTTATCATGGAACCACCTGTATAACTAAAAAATTCTCAAGAACCATAACATATTCATAACAAATAAAAAAAATAAAAAAATATATAACATTTTGACATTGCAATCAAAACATATCATTTCAAGATATATAAATAATCAATGCTTTATCTAACCATTTTTTAAACTATTTAAAACATTATATAAAGAGATTTTCGAATCAAAGTGTCCCATACCACTTTGAACATTTTAAATAAATATTCATTTTGAAAACATTAATCTCCATATAAATTAATCCTTAAAACCATTTTAAATCATGGACATTAATGATAAATATTTATAAGATTAAATATTTAAAATAATGTTATAGTTTAGGAGTTCTTATCCAAATGAGAGATGCTTGGATAAAAATAATTGAGGATTAAAATTTCATCAATAAATTATAATATCATGATAGTAATGGTATTAATGATATAATATTCCAAAGGATAGTATATACACCATATATATATGTGAATTGGTGCATACCAACAATGAAGTCTCATGGGAATGTAAATTGTGACGAATTCCCTTATAAAGACGGTATCCTTAGATTAAAGATAAATACATTACATACATATGAATGAAAAATATGAATAAGCCCAATATAAGTGGATATTAAGTGTAAAATAATGAATGGAAATTCACAGATATTCATAGTACGACATAATAAAAAAATTATATGTTTAACCTAAGGAATTGAAATGGGTTTAAGATGTTCTCTTACGAAAATTCGACAGCCTAACGATGTCACATAAAAAATCAGAAAATATGTTTATGAGGGAGAATAGGATATATCATCACATGTAATTAAAATATAAAGAAATAAGTATATATAAGAATAATCCCAACATAATATGATGTAAATTAAAATACACAACCAAAAGAATTATTTCAAAAATAGAAGGGTGAAAGGTTCCCTTAACGATTTGGTAACTTACGAAACCTACACCCCATGTAAGAATGATCATACAATAAATATGTAAATACCCATAAATTTATGTATATTAAATAATTAATACAATCATGTTAAGTAAATAAACCACACAAAAGGAAATAGTGGCAATATATCATGAATCTTGTGGAAATAAAAAATTGAGATGAAAACTCTTTACCACGTCGTAATCAATCGAGTCGTATGATCAAAAGTTATTTACCACCAAATGAATCACATAATTAAATGAATATAAAATTAATCAGGATAATATATACCAAATGGTAGTACACAACACACCACATGCAATAAATAAGTGGCGAACAATGGAAATCTCACAGAATTAAAAGTTAGTAATGAAATCCCTGAACTTGTGTCCGAATTGACTTGCTTGATCCTTGTCCATACTGAATAATAAACATATGTTAATTTATACTTTCTTAAGAACCTTTATGAAGTTTATTATTCATTTTAAATCACTTATTACTATGTTATAAACATTATGTAATCATTTAAGTTAATAATGGCCGTTTTGTAGATATTTGGTAATTGAGTCAAAATGAACACCATAAAATTACAAGTTGTCCATGTGGTCAAGATTCCATTATATCCAAAATTATATTCATGAATTAGATATCATATATATCATATATATCCATTATATATATTTATTTATAATATTACATAACATTTAGAGGTAAGATAGGAATTGCACCGTTCACAGAGACGGTAAGTCGTACGTACGCATGAATGCTACTTTAATTTAAATTTCATATTTAATGGAATGAAAAAATAGTAATATATAGCTATATTATAATTATAGTATAATATATAATATAATATCATTAACTCCATACATTATACATCCAACGTATGGAATCAACAAGTCATACCCCTTTGAATGGGTGGTTGTCCACACTTACCCAAATGAAATTATCGTGTTTACCCACAATGGAAACCGTAAAGGTATGATATAAATTAAATAATTACAGAAGCATGAAGAAAAAATAAACATAATATATATATCATGTATAATTAATGTTCCATCATAATGACCACCATGATAGGGGTAGGAGATATTTGAATAATCATCTTTTTGTGATGCAGTAGTTCATCGTCCATAAGAATAGCATGTTATTTACCCATTAGATGGAAGTGTGTGTATCTTTAGTTCTAATTATTCACATAAAAATATCCTAGTATATTTGGGATACTTTATTTTTTATAAAATAATGGAATAAAAAGAGTATAGGGGTTGGAGAATTAAAATAATAATAATAATTAAAGAGAAACAGTTAGCTTCAATTCAGGTAACTCCCTTTAGCATGAACATAAAGAACTTCTTGAAGTGACTTATTCAAAAGTTAATGATTCTAGGAGTAATATAGTAATCTTTAGAGATTATTTGGTAAGGTATTTAATGATAGTAGGGGCATGAGATAAGTGAAGAATGGGTTAGAAGTTAGGGATTTTTATAAGGGGGGAGTTCTTTAAGAAAGTGTGAAAATAAAATTTTATTATATAATGATTTTCGGTTTTTAAAGGTTAAAAACTAATTAGATTAGAACATAAGATGACTCATGGTAGAAATAAACTCATAAAATAGGAATTGGACAGGTTTTGGATATTATTTTAAACCTTATAATCTTATTTATTTAAATCATTTATTAATGTGGTAAACACTGCATCATTATTGTGTCATAAATAATATTATTTATTTGATGTCTAAAAATTATAGAAAAATTTCATGATGTAGGAAATATTTTTATCGTTCCAAAGAATATTTATATTTTTAATTAAACTTATATAACCCTTTGTAAAAATTATTTTACTAAAATAGATTTGTTTTCCCCATTTTTGTCTTTACGTTAAGCTAATTAAAATAAAGTGTCATTATCACTCTTAAGTGGCTCTATGGGGTATAAAAATATACCCAATGATTCCCATGGTCATAAATGACTCATAAAATAAGGTTAATATAAGTGTTAATATAATTTTGTATTATTATGATATTCTTTTTACCTTGAATTACCCTATTTACCTTTAACTGTGGTAAATAAAAGTCTAAAGTTAATAATCATCAAAAATTATTTTAATATTATTGAACCAATTTTAATTAATAATTACAACCATGTATATCATATATGGAAAATAAAATTCACAGAAGTGGTAAAATTTCATTTAAATGAAAAAGTCAGTTTTAACTACTACTTAGTGGTTTCACTATTCATTGAAAATTGAAGTTATTTAGAAAATTACAAAAAATTTAGTCTATGATATATTTTATATTATTATTTCCAAATTTATGCCTATTTTTAAAAATTTAAAAATTATAAGTTGGAGTAATTAATTTAACATTAATTGCCGTTGTGAAAACAAATAGCGTGTTTTTAAGAGACAATATCTATCGAAAGTTTGACCCTTGTTTATGTCCAATTTCAAAGTGAAATTATTTCCAATGACCACCATTGGATTAAATGTTAAAAGTGTAATCTAATTAAACTTAAAAACCATTTAAAAGGCAATTTAACCATATAAATAAATTACATAAAAAACAATATTTGAGTTAAATTACAATATTTTTCACTATTAATTAAAAAATGAATTGTATCCGAAAAAATACCAAAAGGTTACCCAAAGAAAATTTTGGAGTCCTGATTCTAAAGTAAAATTTTATTTGGTCAAATAATATATATATATATGTGACCAAAACTATATTTAAAGAGGGTTCATCATCAAAAGGAGGTAAATCGACCTTTTAATGAATATTGGAGTATTTATGCTTACAATTAGATTCTTTTAAATTTTAATCCTCTAAACATTATGGGATCAATGTAAAAACATTTAAAAAACATATATATTAATATTGTAGTTAGGTCTGTCCATTCCTTCCTATATAATTGCTAAGCATTAACTACCACTTAAAATAATATTATATTATTATTTTTCATTATAACTCAACATTGTGTGCAACGTAAGATTTCAAAGAAACCCGTTGTAGTGTATCTGGTACGCCATCAAACATAGCATCCCCATTGAAGTAAAAATATTATTTAATTCACAAATATTAATAAATATAAAAACATCATATTCATGATTTACCTGGGATATTACATTTAAATTGTAATCATACACAAATTATAACATTTTTTTACAAGTTTTCACCTTCTTCAATAAACTAAACTGTTTCAACCATAATTTGATCTTACCATGATAACATGTTTTTATCTATGTTTTTATCATTTATAAAAAATAATAAAATTATAATTATTAAATAATTTGGACCCAATGATTCAAAATATTAAATAAATTTTACTATATTTAATATATATCTAATAAAAAATAATTTGAAAATCATTCATGAAAAATGTATTAAAAATTTACTTGACCAAAATATAATTATCTTATAAAATATCAAATATATGTTTGTAAACTAGAATAAAAATTTTTCAATATAAAATTCAACATATAAAATACATATTATATGTTAGTAAATCATTAAAACATTTTAATTACAAACATAAAAAACAATTATGTCGTTAAATCATTGTATTTGTAAAAATGATATATTGAACTATTGACCTTAAAATCAATCATCTCAAGAAAAGATCAAAAATTTTATTCAAAAAAAATTAATATATTGAATCCAAAAATAATTATATCTTTTTTAAATTCAAAATATAAAAAGTATAAATGCAACATTTAAATTAAATTAAAAAATATATCGAAAAATATTCTTATAAAGAAAAAACCCTTTAGAACACAATATATTATTTTTTCTATTTCACATAATTTAATAATAATTGATAACCAATTAATCATAATAATATATATTATAATATATTAATAATAATTTTATTTTTTAAAAACAACAGATCATTATTTTTATTTGAAAAATGAAATTCTAGGATTAAAATGTTCTTATTAGTAATTTCTACTATAGCATTTAAATATATTTGATACTAATGTATACTTTATTTTACTTATAACTTTTTATTCACACTAATTCAAGGAATTGTATTTAATGGGTAATGCTATATTTTTTCTAAATTTATCACAGGTTTACATATGATCAACCATGCATATATAGAAATATATCAAAAATTGAAATATTTAACAAAAATAAAATATTAAAATCCCAAGGTATAACATTTCATGGGCCATATCTAAATTCAAAAAAACTTATCATATCCCCATATGGTGAAAAATTTTAGACAACATTTATCCATTTATTTAAAATTTAGTGTATTTTCCTAGTGATATAATTAAATATTTTTTATGATACATACAGAACTTCTAATCAATTCATTATGACTATCAATCACTATTATAACTAAAGTAACAAGTATTGTTGTTGAGATAAATTTATGAAATATATCTTAAAATCATAAAAGGTTACCTTATGTGAAAAAATATGCAACTTAAGGGGTGATATGACATCCTATTATTTGGACCTCAATGCATAATTTGATGACTTAGTGGAATTTACATGTTAGCACTATCCTTTGTAAAGAATTTCAATACAACCCTAGAGATCATGGGAAAAAACTATTGAGGGATACTCATATAGAGACTTATGTATCTTGAAACATCAAGATCAATAAAAATCAATGAAAAATCCTTTAGGTTATTTAATACATGCCTCTTCCATAAGTTATAAATTTATAAATGAGGACCTTATATACATTTGGGATAATTGATAACTCTATTGATAAACAAATTTTAAGAATAATTAAAAAACATAGAATTATTTTTCATATAGTAGAAGTCTCCTAAAAATTATTACCCTTATTTTTATGGTCTTCCATAAAAACAAATGTGATCTCCCTTCTATGCTACATTTAATTTTTTATTGATCTTATTTCAAAAGACCAGTTCATCATTCTCATATTCTTACATTTAAAACACGAAACCAAATATAAAAAGGTATTTCAGAAAATTTTATCAAGATCCTTTTAAAGAAATGTATTAAAGTATTTATTTTGAATATATTCATAATCAATTTTTTACTTGGAAAATAGTGTTGGTATTTTTATAATTCCAAAAAAATCATATGGTTTGAACACCCATGTTAATATCTCTAAAAATATTTATATCTTTAAAATCATTTCTATGTCTTAAAATTCCATTTTCTATATTATCACGTATTTTTAACACTTTATATTTCAATAACATCGTGAAACTTTAGAAAATGTAATTTTTTATCTAAAAAAGACTAATTCTATAGAACACAGTCTCCTTGAGAATAAATAACATCAAAAACAATAGGAAGTAGTAATTATGTTGTTTTTTTATTTTTCAACGTATATACATAAAATACAAGAATATTCATAATATGATTTTTATTAAAACAATTATATGTCCTTCCATCAATGGTATATCTAATAAATACACCACCATAATATCTCTCATTGATTTTTCCTAGGGGTTTTCCTTTGATGGTGATGTAATAATGGATAATGAGTACATTGATACTCTATATGTTTGTGTATTTCAAAACTACATCTCATATTAAAAATTCTATGAATTCTTTATAAGAATAATTTAAATTTTTAAATGCGTACTATATCATATTTACCTGAAGTTAATTTTTAGGTTCCATGATCATATAACAATGTTCTTCTCATTTCCACCAGACACCATTTCATATACTTAAATACTCAATATTTTGGTGGTGTGTTTTGATCAAATAATTATTTCATTATTCTACGAATCTAAATATATGAATTATCAATCATCATTTTTTATTCAAAACTATTTCTTGCACAAAATATTTAAATATCCCATCTAATATAGATCATTTTACTCAATTATTGTTTTTAAATATCTCTATTTTTTTAATTTACTCCTTTTAAAATTTAATTTTATTAATATGAGAAAAAACATAAATAAAATTAAGGAAATATCTATCTCTATTGGTTTTATTGGACCACAAAAATAAAAGAATAGAATCAAAATAGGTTAATTAGTCATGATCTACACACCTATTTAAACATTTTTCAAAGTCTTCAGTTTAAGAAAAATGCCACAGTTATTGATTATTTTATTATTCATCTTTATAATATTGCACACACCAAAATTTATTATAAGCTTATCCATGTTCATTTTTTACAAATATATAATACTCATAATTTATCAATTTTTGTTATCTTTTAATGTCATGCTTAAATTTTATTAATAATTATTAATATGCAATAAGTTGTTACATAATCATTATAAATTCCTCATGATTGTGGAATATTTCATACTTCTAATGAAACATCCACTACGTTGAAATATTAAATAATTATTATTGTCACTTTTCTTTTAGATATTGAATAGATTATCAATCATATTTTCAATAATGGAGATATCAGTGAATTTATTCAATTAAAACGGGGTTAATCCAAAATCTCCTAGAAATTATTGATTCATTATTACCAAATGTAATAGATCACCAGTAATAACATTGAATATTTTGAAGATACTTTTTGATAGGGGCATCTATTATAAGAAACAACATTCAATTGTAAATTGTATGTCTCTTGTTATAAAAATAGATGTTACCTCACACACCATTAATTGATATTTATTTTCACTCCTCTTTATTTATTTTGAATTCACCATTTTTTTAATTTCTCTAGTCTCATTTTGATATACTTATTAATAGAATTTCTATGTTGGTTACATTTTCCATTAATTTACTAAAGGGAATGTAATTTGTTATTACGTTTTTACATATCTTATAAATATTTTCCTTTTTTTATCCTTTCTAAAAATTAGGTTTAATCCCCTAAAATTAACACCCTCTCTTCAACTTGGGATGTAAAAAATAATGAAGCATATACTTGAATTGTTTTTTTTCATTCCATCACCCTAGAATATCCCATAAAAGGTTAATATCCACATATAATAGATAAATTCTTTAAAATTTTCTCATTTTTTCCTTTTGATATGAAAACTAACAGTTATTTTTAAACATATTGTGCATAGGTGGTTTATAAATTTCCTTGGACATTCCTTTAGGCTTATCATTGATTTTATTTTCTATAACACCTTATTATTGTTAGAGGTGTTAGAACTACCACTGTCTTTATTACTAGGCGTGTTTTATTTCAACAATGGTTCTACAATCCACTTCCCAATATTGTTTCAACTTTCATCACCAAAATTATTTAATTGAGTTCCTGAAAATATTTTTCATGGAACAATAGATAAATATCCATGTTTCATGGTAAATTTAGAAATTTATTCCACATATTCTGTTCTTTCAACATCATCATTGACATAATTTTTAAACACAAGGTTAATAATCTTTGAGTATAATTTAACAAAGAACTTTTTTTGAAGATAATTTAGTTATTTATTATTTTCATATATATTTTATTTTGTAATATAAATAATTCTATATCTAGTTTCCATTATTTCATTGAGATATCCTGTATTTCAAGTAAACTCAACTTCTATTCCAATATTTTAAATTTATTTTAATTATTCATTTTATTTTATTAATAAATAATTCTATAAAATAAATTAATTTTTTTCCCTGTTGGGATTATTTTTTCCCTTTAAAAATACCAAAATAAATTTCATTCATTATTTCTCCACCAGTGTTTCTTCATTACTGATTTCTTCATCTTTAGTACTCCATTATTCCACTTATTCCCTCAAAGGGTATTGAGATTAATTTAATTTATCCATGAATAAAAAATTTTCATCATCCTATGTTTACTATTTATATCTTTGATGTTACTTTTCAATATATTTTGGATCATGTTTTGAGAGAAATTCATATTTCCATGATTTATTTCCCATTATTTATTTATTTTATTGTGTTTCAATTATTCCGATATATTTACATCATGTTTCCTCATTATAATCATTGGGTTTTTTATTCCTATTCATTATAATGTTCCTTTAAAGTAAAATTAGGCAAGTAGTTTCTAATAATTCTACAAATAAAACACTTGAATGACAGAATATCATTTAATTTTACTTCTCCTCATTCCATGTCTCAAGACCAGAATGAGATAAAATCAACATAATCTGTGATATAAAATTTTAAAATAGTTTCTTCTACAAGATTATTCTTTGGTTCAGGTTGTTTGAAAAAAATTATGGATTTTAGATCCACCTCTTTATATTAATGTAAATTTTTTCATATTATTAGACATATCTTCATTAAAAAAGTAATTAAAATATTTTTAAATGTATTCAAGGTCCAATCATCCAAGTATTATTCCCCAAGGGACAAAATAATGAAATAATATTTATCTAAGGGTATTATCATTAATTTATTAACTATTTTAGATACAACTATAATTTCATTATAACATTGAAATAAGCTCACATTTTAGCCAATAAAATGAAAAACATATCCTTTATTTTATTTTCATTTATTAATATATCCTCAAATTGTGATTTATGTGTTTGAAATAAGGATTCCACTATGTTATTTAATTATTTAAGTACATCCTATAGTTTTCTCTAGAGTAAATTAATTATCATTAATTCTATTAAAAAATTAAATTCCTTCAATAGGAGATATGAATGTAATTAATTCTTCTTCTCCAAATCACATTTGATATTATTCATGTCTAGAAAATGAGATAATTTCCAATCTATTGGAAGATGTATAATATTCTGAATAATACACCAAATATCCATGAAATGTTAATAAAAATCTAAAACTTTCATCCACTTTATTATATTGAACTCATTCCATAAATATAGAAATTACATTGTTTTTAAGGTTTTTCCTGGTCTCTATATATCATGTATACTAAAGGAGTTAATAATGAAATCAAACTTATATAAATGAAAAATTAACTAATAAATACTTCAAAATTTCATTTATATCAATTCAAAATCCCAAGAGAAAGTATCCCACCATTGGGTGCGGGTTGAGGTTCGGGGGAGGTGAATTAGTGGTTGATTAAATCCCCATTCCCCAAAAAAAGGTTTTTACCATCGCTTGTTTCTTCAATTACATATAGATTTTGTTTTTTTTATGATGATAGATAGATTTATAATGAAATATCATTGAATAAGAGTGAACATATGGGTCACTTGCACTTTTTCTATTTGGATGATCCTTGTTGATTATATCTTATGGTCCTATTATGCAGGTTAAAATTTTTTATCATTAGGAACATATAAGGGAGTAGGGGAAGGGATCTGATTTATTATTATATGTTATAATGATATATCCCATTATATGTATTGATCTACACTTACTAAGAAAACAAGAAACTATAAAATTTACATAAAAATTCAAATTTTATTTATTTCATTCCTAGGTTTAACACTACCACAATTGATAAATCATTATATATGAGTTTCATCTCATTTTTTATATTTAGACTGAATGAAAAGTGCCAGAATATATTTATTGATAGGGAATCATAATTTTAATATCCAAGATTTTTTCAAGGTGAATGGACCAATAAAATTTTTACTACACATTTTTTGATAAGTTTTAAGGTTATAAAAGTTTTTAAGAATGGTTCAATAGTGTCCAATGAAGAGCTATAGTTTTTTTAGAAATAGGCAGAGGTTCAAGGTTGGCACATGGTTAGTGGTAACCATGAACCTTAATCATGGGGACCTATAATCAAGGACCACTATTTGGTAAACCATGCAAGGGAGACTGCAAGTCCATGAGAATTTTTATAGATGGATTAACGATGTCATTCACATGTTGCATTATTAGTTTTTATAACAATTTATAATCTTTGTGAGGGGTCTATGCCATTGGAAAATACTGGACCTTAGTTGGCATACTATTTTCCAACCATGTTACCAATCCATGCACCAAATTTAAAGTTGTTAATTTTACAATTTTACCTCCCTTCTTTTAAGTTAATTATTTCTTATTCCTCTTTTATTTTCCCCATACAAAATATTCCTATCCCTCTTATTTGTAGATCCCCCTATTCTCTAGGTTTGGTGATAACTCTTTAATCCAAACTGCAGTTCAAGTTTCCTAGGTAATTTTGGATCCACCTCAATATGATCTTCAATCATAATCCTTATTTTCTTAATTTATATCGCTTTATTGAATGCTAAATCAATTTGAACTAATATTCCCCATTTTCAGAGTATTAATAAATTTCCCTAATTTTTTCCATTCCAGACCATGTTAATCGATGAAAAGGAGATAAGAGGCTACTACCCATCTAAGGTAGGTGGTATATATATTTTCTCTCAATATATTTATGTTTTTAGAGAACTCTATTGTTCCAAACACCATATCATTCATTAGTTTCTTTGAAAAAATATAATACATAGAATTAATTGAAGTAAAATATGTCTTGACTCATCGTTTCCACATTGAAATGGTTGGAAGTCACAGAACTCAACCTGAGACACCTATAGATGTGGGTTTGTTTAGTTAACTTGGAGTTTTACACCCCATTGGAAGTATTAAGTTTTCCACTCATTAGTGGAAGCCATATGTGAATTAAATTGTGTCGCTAATAGTTGAATACATCATGGACCATGTATACATATAAGCAACATGTAAAATATAAATTAGATGGATAATATATTGGATTATAATTAATATTTAAAATGGTGGATAAGGTTGAATAGATACTAAAATTTCCCTCATTCTATCTCTTATTAGTTAATTGATTATGGATTTGAATTTGATGAGTTAAATTAATAAGTGAGTGGATTCTAATAGGTCCCAATCATCCATAATGTAATTTATTCAAAAATAGATACATCATTATGGAATTGAAATCATAGTGTGACATTGAAGATTCTTTTATTTTTTATTATTTTGATTTTATACATTGGATTTTGATAGCATAGAGCACCTCATTCATGCTTCTTTGTCCCCACTGATGACTTTAACGAGTTTGTTATGGATGAGATATGTGGACTCTAAAGATATTCCTTATTCAATGATGTTTGGTTCTATTACCATGCTGGGAAACATGATATTGAGTTTTATATGGATAACCTTCATTGACTCAAATAGGAAGCATTATTTAGTAGCCTTGGGTCCTATAATTCATAGGTCCGATACTTGATATATTCATTGTTTTTATTTCCAGATGCTTTATCTTGTTATACCATTAATTTACATTCAAATACTTTTTTGTCATGGATAGTGAAGGAAGATCATGATTTCATTACACTAACATTTAAAAAATTATTATTATTATTCATGCGATCATCTACTCTTATATATTGTATTTTTTATAGACACCATTAGTGGTGGTATATTGAGTTTATCTCACATAAAAATTCGAGTCTCCATTAGGTACCCATAATGACTTCGTGGACATGATATGGGAAAAGAGAAGGCTAACTGTTCTAGATTCTATCATTTTTTACTAGGATGGATTGCTATAACAGAGGACTGAGCTAATGATAATGGTGATATTTGAGATTTTTTGGGTAAATTGATCAATATATTATGGAATATAGTATCTATATAATTCAATGATATCCCATGCAATTACCCTTTTTAATGTTGCATGAAATTCTCCTCATTTTTCTATTTTATTAAGATATAGTTTATCTTATTCTCTCTAATAAAACTAAATGATTTCCTTATTCCGATGCCTTATTGTTATATCAATTTACAATGATTGATCATAATATACACTAAAATATTTCACTCTAATTAAGAGAGTATAGTTTCCACAACATATATTCATAGACACTCATAACTAGTTAGTATCCTTTTACATAATAGGAGGCATATTTAATGCTTCTGGCCATCCAGATTGGGCATATGCCTATGAAATGGGCTTGGAAAATCACAATGTGTTATCAGATCCCCTCTTCCCATTTTTCTTACTATTTATATTATTTTATTGGAAAGTTAGAATGTTTCATAATTTTGTAATGATAGAATTATTGAGAGTAGTGAAGACATGTACTCATAAAATTAAAATTACATGTGGTGGGAATTAATGTTATAGATTATTCAAGTTACAATGGTACTGATTTCATCATTGGGGGAAACACATGATATGTAGATATTATTAGTAATTTTTGTTGAATTATATTTTTACCCTTGTCTAGGTACTACAAAGGGTTATTTTACAAAAAATATTATAGGATCCTAAGGATTAATTCTTCATGAATAAGCAATGCCATATTTATATCAATACATACATTTCTTGCTACATTTTATAGGTTCCTTGATGAGTGTATTGGGAAATGTTCTAACAATTTTTATTTGGGTAAAATAACTGGATTAATTAAAGTATATATAGTAACTTAATTAATGTTTTTCTATATATCATGACAGAGACAACATTATAGATAAACATATCTCTTGTTTGATACATAGAACACTCTTTGTGTGGGATCAAATGTTTATACTCAAGTTAAAATGGATTTTAATTTCAATTTATTGTCTATGTGTGCCTTTATAAATTTTGAATGATGAACAAAAT
This sequence comes from Viscum album, assembly GCA_963277665.1. NCBI lineage: Eukaryota > Viridiplantae > Streptophyta > Magnoliopsida > Santalales > Viscaceae > Viscum > Viscum album. The sequence goes on along the minus strand of OY728156.1, from coordinate 1,198,583,474 downwards.
TTTACCATTGTAAATGATGTGTTATAGTTGCATGACATGGAAATTTTATCTTATAAACTCTAGGAATTTATAACATTGGAATTGAAAATCATATAAGTATGACAAGATATATATATATATATTACACATATTATATTTTTTTATCATTAGTTTTTAAAAATATATCTCTAACCTTAAATTAGGATACTGATTGAAACATAAATTGTTTCTCTTCTATAAACTGCAATTAACACTTCAAATACCAAAACATATTCCATAAAAATAATAAATATCCATTTAACCATTTTTTGTTAGAATTTGTTAGTATATATTCTATTAATTTATTATTTTATATATCACTCAAGATTATATTTTAAGATTAAGTAAATAGATGTGGTGACTTTTATAGGAAGTCTTGATTCTATCCCATTACTATATAATTGATCTTTCTATTATTAAATCTATTTTGAGGTGTGGGGTTAGAATTTTCCGATATATTCCACTTTGGCAGATGTGGTCCATGTTATGTGAGAGTGGAAATGACCATGCTTCAGAGGTGGTGAGCCTTAATCCACCACAATTACATTATGTTTAAAACTCGCTATTATACAAGACCAAGGAATTAACACTTATTTTCTATATGGTTTTCTTTGAATCATGTAGACAATACAGGGAAACCCAAAACCATTCCAATATAAGGATTATTTGACCCAAAAATTTCAAAAACAACACCCATATACATTTTTAGGGGAAGGTAGTCCTCAGTCTCCAAAGTCATGATAGAGGCCATGTTTTCTATATTCACTCATATATATTTCACTCATGTGATGAGCGTCAAGATTGAAACATTAATACATATAAGATTATAAAAAAATATGGTGGTATGTTTTGAAAATATTTATTCAACATTACTAAATGATTAAGAATAATTATTAGATAGAATTTGAGAATTATTTATTTCCCAAGACACTAATAGCTGATCAGGCTAGAGAGATTATGCACCTATAGTAGGGAAATCTCTCTTTCATGGATTATTTATCTTAATTCATAATGATTTAATGTTTTTTAGATCTCTATTTTACATTTATATGTCATAAACTAGATTATTTTAGTATAGGGAAATTATATTCCATCCAATCTTAGTTGAATGTGTTTTTTCACTGCTTTTACTAAGAGAGTAAACCAGACCCTCATCACTAAGAATAACCATAGAGATGATGGTAGTTTGGGATAGGGAAGTTGAGTACATTTATAATGATGTAGTTCGTCCCATAGAAGACAATTTCATTTGATGTATTCACTTAGATTCAAAATCACATAGCTTGGTTCTATACCAATGTAATGAATTCCCAATTGTGGTTGGTGGCTATGATTTTATATATAACTGCTTCATATTCAAGATGATATGGTTTGAAATAATTCTCAGGATCAAATAGTTGGTTTCATACCATGATTATGTTGAATAATATCATTTGATGTTATCTTTTACATCTCCCAACTATGATACTTATAATAAAAATGTTGAATAGGGTGTACTAGAGAGTCGAGATAGACCTAAGCATCATGGGATGGGCGGGGTGGAATCATACATTTATATTCTTTATATAGAATACCAAGTAACATGATGCTCATATTTCCATCATATAGATTATAATATTGAACTAATTCATAGAGTAGTCATAGTATCCATTCATCTTTGTACGATGGCTACTATAGAGTTGCTGGAGCTCAAGATATAACAAGCGGACGTAGATTCCAAGGAATTTATAAGAACCAATATATCACTATGAGATTTTAACATAGTGTTCTACATGAAGGGGTATGTCCACCTCTAGATTTTTCATTTGTTATCATTGAATGATCTGATTAATCATTAATTTTTTTTATCCTTTACCATGTACAGATAGAATATTTTACTATATATGAGAAGTGAGGGTTTTCTCTTATATTGATTTGAGGTCAAGATACCATGAATTGCGTGTTATATATTCAGATACACCATGTATTGAAATTTCTTTATTAGATTTGGATTGTATGGGTATCTAGTTAGGTTGTTCTATATCATTAACCCACAAATAGTAATCATGGATTTGATAAATCAGGGTTTTCACCCATATCTGGATTCACTGGAGATATTGTTCTTGGATGAAAAGTTGGTGTATTCTCACACTCAACATAATAATTCCAAGGAACCTGAGATTTAAATTATTACATTGATGGTTCAGCAGTTTTATTAAAATAAAAAAACCTTTGTTTTGATATTTTTAACTTTTAGTGTCACATTATCTCAATGGCAATAGTATCAATTAAACCTGAGAAGGTCATAGCCACACTTTACAAGGAGAATCCAAATATATTATTTGATATTAATAGATTATTAGGGATGGATGGATATTATAGTAAATTTTATTTAGTATTTCACATATCATGAAGTGATAATCATAGGATTAACCAATATGGGTTTCAAGTTTACCTAGTCCAAGTAATGAATGAGATCCTTTTTGGTGTTGAAAATAATTATTACTTTAATTATGATCACAATTCTTTCAATGATGGAAATTTGTTATATGGTTTACATTTTTCCTTATGAATAATCCTTGGAGATGTTCTGATCTGTGGTGGGAGAGTCATGGAATACATGTCTTGTTAGTTGAGGCCTTATGAGATCAATTAGCTGACACAAGATCACAAGTTGGTATTAATGGAACATGCCTTGAATTTTCAGAGGAAATACTTACTGGGAAAGTATACTGTGATATATATAGACCACAAATCCCTCAAGTATATCTCTTCCCAACATGACATGAAAAATTGATGATGAAGATGGGTTGACTACCAATAGTAATTTTATTTTCATCTTTCTTATATACCTAGGAAAAGAAAAGAAGTGGGGAATTTTCTTAGATCGAATAATAATGCATAGATAGTTTAGGTGGCTGGTTATGAGTAGAAATATATGGACGTGTTTTTTAGACTCACTAATAAGTTCAAGAGAATCACATGTATTCATTTTATATTAATTTATTAGTGACCTATTCATTTCATGATAGACCGAATATGAGGCATCATTAGGATCATGAGTTGTTGGTCTTGTAAAAGAGAATTTCTTATGAAGAACCACTACCTAGAAAGAACATTTATCGGGATGTGGTTTTACCCATTCATGGTTGTTTTTTGGTTTCTATGAATATTTATGAGTAGTTAATATGAGCGACTCAGGACTCTATTATGTAAGTTCATCATGATATTTCCAAGATATCTAACCATATACACTGCATGTACTAGTGGACTGGGTTCAAAAGTGTTTGATGTTTTGGTTACTCGATGTGACCCTAGTTAGTAGGTAAAAGTGGAACACCGATGACCAATAGGGCTTTTACAACTCATTCCCATTCTAAAGTGGAAATATGATGAAATGGCTATGGATTTCATGAATTTTTTTGCAAAATCCCACCAATGGAGTGATGTGGTATGAGTTATCATTGATAGGTTAAAAAGGTTGATCACCTTTTACCCATCTTAAATCCCATTTTAGTGGATGATGGATGGATAGATATATGTTAAGGTGATCATATTACGTTACAGATTTTCATGTACCATCATCATGGATAGGGATGCATGTTTTACATCATGGTTCTTGAAGGGGTTGTAAAAAGAACCTCATCAAAGGATATTATAAGAATAGACTATCACCCTTATACAAATGGATATTATTATCATTTAATAAGGGTGTTTGAGAACATGCCACAATAATTCATCCATGATTTTGGAGGATCATTAGAGGAAAATTTTACCTGTTACTGAATTTTCATATTATAATTTCTATAAAAAACTATTCAGATTGATATTTATATATCCCTATACGGTAGGCCATTCCATTCACCACTATAATAGTTAGTGGAAGAAGAGTAAGCACTACTGGGACCTCATCTTATTCACGAGACCTCACAAAAATGATAACATACATGCAAGTGCATGGCTATAGACAGGTCTAGAAAGATGAATTATGTTGATCAACATTGATGAAATATAGAGTTTTTGGTTGGGTTTTAGTTCTTATTTTTCATCTTAACTATATTGGGGCATAAAAGAGTTCAAAAAATGTGAATATGGCAACAATTTTTATTGTAACATTATATAATTTAGAGGGATCCAAGAAAGTAGCATAAAGTTTATAGTTACCTCAGAGGTACCAAGTAATGAACAAGGTATTCCATGTTTTAATGTATTTCCATTATCATATAAAGCTTTATCATATCATTCATCATGATGAGGTAGAGTTAAAATTATATTATTCTTTAGAGGTGCACCCAATTTTAATTTTTTATTGGAGCATGGTGGCCCTTTGAGGTAGGTCAGTTCCATTAGTACGGGTGCTATAACAACACATATATGCAAAAGATAAAACATGGGGGATAAAGGATAATTTACATGTCCAATGTATATAGTTATTTTCATTTGATGCATTGCCACCCTAATAAGATTAACCCAGACACAAGTTCTTTTTAATAGGGGATGTTGTCAAATCATCAATTTTCCTATAAGGTATAGAACATTAAATTTCAAATAATCTTTTATTTTGTTTTTATGGAGTTCTTATGGGTTAAATAAGATTTCATTATCATCCATGTATTGTTCAAAGATTCAATATATGGTTTTTGGTGAAACAGATAGAGGTCTATGTTCGGTTAATAATTAGTAGTAAACATACATTTCGACCATGCTTCCATTAAAATAAGGAGCATGGTTTGAAAAATAGTTCAAGGGAGGATGCATGGTCATATAAATTGGTGCATGTGGAAAGCAGAGGTGATTCTAAGAGAGTGTGGATGATTTTTTATCCATTCAAAAACTATGTGATATGTCTTTGCTTGGGGACACTACTGGCGCCATGTTGGTGAATGTTTTGGTAAACCATTCAAACAAACTATTTTCCTTTTAGAAAGTTGGTAAAATTAATTTCCCCTACATTTTTATTTTAATTAAGTTTCCTTCCTCTCTTATTTATCCCATGCACAAAATGCTTTCCACTCAAATTAGTGGCTCATCCCTCTTCTCTAGGCTTGGTTATAACTCCTTTATATATCCTATTATTAAAGTTCTACAACTCACATTAGAACCATCTTAGTATGTTATTTATTCACCTTTCTAATTTTAATTATTTATCTATCCGCATGGAATGGAAAATCAATGCAATATCATATGATCTATTTTCATGTTATCTATTTTTTATTCAGCTTATTCCGTTGTAACTTGAGTTAGAGGTATATAATGAAGGATATATCTTAAAACTAATAATGGTATGTGGTTTATTCATTTTTCCTTAATGAATATATTTTTTACAAATCCTGTTATAGTTACACATGATGAAATATCTCTGTGTTACTTTTATAAAGGGAAATACATTAAATTTAATATGGTAATCCACATCTTCATTCCTTGTTTAACCTTTGAAATGGTTGGAAGTTTTTGACCTCAACCCAAACCAATACTTGAGAGGGGATCATTTGATTACATATGAATATGCCACCCTAGTGGGTGTATTAAGATGTCTACCCATAATCTGAAGAAGTATATGAATTAAATTAAATGATACAGGTTGAATAAGTCTTAGATTAGGTGGATTAATAAGTAAAATAAAAATTGTAAATGATAGGGATGATCTCTTAGTTTATGAATAATATTATATATAGTGGGTTCGGTGTCATGGAAACTAACATATAACCACCTTCTATCAAAAGTGAGTGAATTGATTAATGAATTAAATGTGTTGAATTAAACAGACAAGGGAATCAACCATAACATATACCGTTGATCCTATATATAAAATATTCAAGTATTGATAATTTGATATTAAAATCTCTATAATAACCGGTTACTGATCTATCATGTATATATTTAAACTCATCATGGTTTTACTTTTATTGTGGTCTATTTGGTTCCATGAATGAATTGGGAGGACACCTATAATGATGAAGCCAAAGATTTGTTGGACTCTTAGCTTGAAATTTATTTTTTGTAGGATTCTGGAGTATTTTATACCTTCTATCTAGGTTACACTACCTGTAAGAGTTAATTTTTCATCTTGTAATGGGATTCACACTGTGAATGGTTACACACCATGAAGAGAATTTTCACAACATGAATTATTTAAATAACATATATTAATCCAAGGTGATGGATTTTCTAGAATACTTGGGAATTTTGTTGTTACAGATAGTGTAACCAGGGTTCATGCTCTGTAACAACTCATGTATAGTTTCTAGAACTGTTGTGTGGATGTTTTTTTGTGGTTCCTTCTCCAAACTCATTTTATTTTAATCCAGGGAAATTACCAGGAGATTTTGGGATACTGTAATCCTTATAGATTGACCCGTTCGTCATTCGATCTTCATTGTGGTTGTGGTGAATATCTCTGGGTAAGTGATCATTCTTCTTCTTCATTTTCCTTTACAATGATAGTTCCCTTGGGTTGGGTTTTCATATCTGTTGGTTTGTCATTATGTTTTATCTCATTTCCTTATATATATGTTGTGTGATCTCATTCCGAAATACATTTTTTGTTGGTTTTGTTATGAAGAACATTCTTTCTTGAGGTATGTTGTGTTTCCTTGTCTCCACTAACGCCCATTATTAATTGAATAAATCCTAAGACGTGTGGATTGGATTCGAGGGCATTATTAGACATCGTTGGGTTTTGTTTTTTGGTAGATCCCATTGCAGGAATGTTTGACATGAATTTCGAGGTGGGTAGTTCTATCTCTAGCATATGTTCATGAAACTTGTTTTTCATGCTTTATAAAATGATTTATGAAAATGGATTTCATAATTGATTTATGTCTGTTGAAAATTGATTTTAAATAGAATTGGTTTTTTTCAGAATTGTTGATAAATGTAAAGAAAATATGTATTTTCAAAGCATTGAAAATGGTATTGTGAGATAGTTTGGAATTTTTTTTCAAAACATGGAAACGATTTTGAAAATGTGCACATGGGATGGCTTGGGCAGAAGATGGAAGGTTTATCTTGATGCCATAATTCATTGTGGGGTTTCAATTTTTGGGGTGTTCATATTTACCTAGAGTTTATATTATTGGCTCTAGGTATGTATATGATGTCATGGTTCACTTTTTGGGGTGTATCCCTGGTGTTGGGATGTAGATCAATTGCTTCAGGTACCATAGTGCACTATTCAAATATTAATGGGTATGAGTAGTCTGCTACAAAACCTTTTATTTTACTTGGTTTTGTGATGACTGGGTTGCTACTGTTGTTTTTCTATGTATCGTCTTTGTAATTTTTTATCATTGATATACATACTTATTTTTATGAAATATGATATAAAAAATGTTCATTAAAATTCATATACCTCCTTTTGTTTTAGAGCTATGATAAAAGAGAAATTTTTACCATGTTTTCTAAAAAATAGTTTTATTTCATATCATACAATGTTTTAAATTTAAAATGAGCACACATGAGTTATTATACATATACTGGTTGTTGAAAACCTAGGGGATTTTATTGAACCTATTAGGTCACACCATATACACCTCCTCAGTAGCACATATAAAATTTTATGTCTTACATTGTAGGGAAAGGAAAGGTTCCACCGTGAGGTGGGGAAGTATCAAGTTAGATGTATTGGGTAGCTGGTGGTAAGATAGTGGGAGTTTTTCTGCACCATCTTTTGGAGTAGCTATTTTGTATTGGACCTTTATAGTGGTACTTGACTTTTTAGTGTTTTATCAATTTCTATAGTTTTTTTTCCTATTTATTCTTACATTTACTGCATATATTTATTAGTATTCCACTATTTATTTTTATCTACAGATACACATATGACCTGTGTTTGTACATGTTTGGTGAAATAGATCCCTATGGATTGTTGATTGATTCCTGGGTGCTTGTGGCCAGCCCATGGGGATAGGGAGCCCTTTGAGTACGTGATGGATCAAGTTAGGTGCCAGTTTTGAGGGTGGCTAGGGTTGGGTTGTTTTAATTTGTTATCAGAGGCAGGTATGTCCTCAAGGGTTCTTATCTTTGGTTGTCCAATATACTAGAGATATCATTGCTGAGACATGGGAGGTATGTTGTGATAAGGTCCAAACTAGCTCTTGTCATGACGTGACTCAAGTTACCTTGTGAAGGTGGGTTATGTGTCTCTAGTGTTGGGTTTGTATTTTAATCTAAGTTTTTTTTCGTATGGATTTTTTGGGTTTAGATAATATTTTCTATAGTGTTTGATCATTCCATCTGTTTTGGTGTGCAGTAGAATTCCTCTGAGATTTCTCCCACAGGTTCATCTGGAAGTTGTTGCTGATGCTCCATAAGGGAATCCTCTAGTGGATTGGAATCTAATAGAAAATATTATATGGGAAATTAATTCTATTGATCAATATGTTCCATGAGTTCATAACATAGTTGTTGAGGTAAAACTAGGAGTTGGAGGAGAGAGAGTTCAGTTGTAAGAATTCATTAATGAAGATACACCATCTATTAAAAGGATAAATGAACATCAAGAGGTAGAGGAATATCTGGATATGACCAATAAAATCTTTGAATTCCTAGATACACCTATGAATATATGGTTAAAGTGTGAAGAATTCAATCTCAAGGGTTTTTTCATGTGATGATGGAATTATATAGTCCAGGAAGATAAATATGTGGACCTAGATGGGATGGTTTTAAAAACCCTAATCTTCTAATAGTTTTCTCTAGATTTTTTGTTGTTGTTAAAGTCAATGTAATTCCTGTCATTATAGAGGGTAGAGTGTTTAGTGTTGGAATACACCAATTTTTTTTCCATGATTTTTCATTTTTCTTCGAATGTGGTAAAGAATAACCAGATAAAGGTTCATAAGTGCTGGAAAGGATTGCGACCGGATATTATATCACAAGTATTTATAATGAAACATTATACATATCTAGAAATAGTAGACATAGATATGATGGATGATATGGATATGGAATGAAAAAATTCGTTTCTCAACTCTTCTCTTCCATCTATGGAAACATCATTGGTGTGCATGGGAAGAAGATGAAGTGGAAGGATCATAGTAGAATATGTGGTGGTGGGTCTCAATAAAGAGGTTCATCCACACCATCTGTTATATCTAGAAGTGTACTTATGACTTCTAATTATTGGGGAAGGTTCTGAAACACCATAAATATTTTTTTTATTCATGTTATGTTGTAAAAAACATGTGGACGTGTTGGTAATATACAAATCTTCTGTCAGGATATGACTATGCCTCATTATGGTTAGGGATTTTCAGATCCAAAGGCTGCTAGGATGCATTCAAAAGTTTAAAATACTATAATGATCTAGCCACAAGACTCAGGAGTGAAACTAATTGATGCAGTCGATGATTTTCCAATAGAGGCTGATGCTGGTTCATTAATAGTGAGAGGTTCTATACTTATTTCATCTTTAGTAGAATATTCTTTATTTGAAACTCTTGTCTACCACTCATTTATATCTTCATGTTTTGTTGATATGCTTAAACAACTAGTGTAACTTATTTCATTTATAATGTAGATTGAAAAACCACTAGGAAATAGGGGAGGGTAGGGGTTTCAGTGTCCTTATTGATCATTAAATATTGTTGATACGGAGTGGGTGTGAGATTTTCTCGTTCATGATATTTATCTCTTTGATTTTATCCTCAATATAGATTAGCTTGTCTCTCATGGAGATGAGAGTTATTTTCATCATCAACATGACTCATTTCTTGCTATTTATGAGAGATCTCGTTTGTTTCGAGGGGAGTGGGGCCCGAGATCAGGATGTGCAGGGCCTACCTTCCTTGTGCTCATGAGGTTTTTGTCTACTGTTGTATTTGAGACCGAAAATATTTCTCATGGTGTTGACCTTCCCATTGTTGTTTGAGAAATTCCTGACATTTGTTCAGATGAATTCTATGGTCCTTCTATAGATAGAGTGGTTGAGTATACAATTGATCTGGTTCCATGTGCACAATCAATATTGATACATTATTATCATATGTCACTAATAGAGCTGAAAGAGATCAAAATAAATTTTGATAACCACTTGAAAAAAGTTTTATCCCTAGTGTTTTACCTTCGGAATACCCTGTTCTCTTTTCCAATAAAGTAAATGGTTTAATTTGGTTGTCTATGGACTATTAGAAATTGAACCAAGTAATTGTTAATAAAAAATAACCTTTTAATTGTTAGGAAATTTTTTTAGTTAAATGGGGAAAATTTGTTCTTGAGGATTGTTCCTCGGTCAGGTTATCATTAGTTTAGAGTTAAAGAGACTGATATACCAAAATATCGTTCAGTAATAGGTATGACTATTATTAAAATATTGAGAATCCATTTGGTTTTCTTAACACTCCTACAATTTTTATGGATTTGGTGAATCAAATATTATATCAATATCTTTAAAATTTTGTGGTGGTGTTCATGGATGATATTATGATTTATTTGAAATCCCATCATGAGCACGATAACCTTCTCTTTTCAGTTTTTGAAATTCTTAGAAATTACCATTTTTATGAGGAAATTTTGAAATTTATTATATGTATTCTTGAACTAAATTTCAGAGGGAAAAAATTTTATGAACATGGCTTATATGTTGATCTATAGAAGGCGAAGGTTGTTTCTCCATGGAAGTATCAACATAATGTCTTCACAATTCAGATAATTCTTTGTCTTGTTGGATACTACTGATGGTTCATTAATGATTTCACTAATATGGAATCACATTTGAACACCCTTACCAAGAATGTTTTGAAATTAACTTAGGATTTGATGTGGAATTAATTTCTTGATGAACTAAAATATCTTCTAACATCAGCTCCTATTTTTATCTTACCTAATCCCAGTAAGGGGTATGTGGACTATTGTGATTCTTATAGTGATGGTTTTGTATGCATGCTGGTGAAGGATGACCTTATTGTAGCTAACAACTCTCATCAGCTCTGACTGTATTAGAATAATTAACCAAATCATGGTTTATATCTTTCTATGGTTATACATGCACCTAAAATGTTTGTGGATCTATCTTTGGGGGGCGAGGTTAATAGTCATCTCTAAATTTAAGATTTTGAGTTATATCTTTCAAAAAATATACTTGAATCACAAACATAGATGAGGGGTAGAATATCTTCAGACGTTTGAATTTGTTATCACCTACACCTTGGGGAAGGGGAATGTAATTGGAGAATCTCATATAAAGAATTTACCATCATAGGCTGTTCTTGAATCAAAGGAGGAGTGGAACCTTATGAGGATTTTTTATCAGTTTCACCAAGATTCTCAAGAGGATGTTTTAGGTATGGTTTTGACTAGTGTTCCATTATCGTCATATCTATGGGTGTCGATCATGCAGAGTGAGAATCATGATTTTGATTTTAGTATATTTCGAGAAATCCCTTATGGTGGGGAGACCATTTTTGGTTGGTCTATCTCTTCAGATGGTATACTCCGCAATAGGAAGTGGGTTGTCATCCAAGTATCCCGGAAAAGTTTAGTATTTATTAATTGTCATAGATATTTGAAGGATTTCCATCCAGATTCTACAATGATGTATTATTACTTAAGATGATGATTTTGGTGGATGGTATGATGTGTGACATTGAAGATTATGTGTCCCCCTGTTACACTTGCTAACATATAAAGGTAGATTAAATGAAGCCCTCTGGTTTGATTCACCATCTTTCGGTGTCTATCATGAAATGGGATGAGGTATCTATGGATTTTGTTGTTTTTTGACCATTAAATCTCTATGATAGGAATGCTTTATGGATGTTATTTGACTTTTATATGAAGTATTCTCATTTTCTTTCAATCAAGTATACCATTAAGGTTGAAGATTTGTGTTATATGTATGTGCAGAAGATTGTGAGGTTACATGAGATTCCTTCTGCCTTTATTTTTGATAGTGACCCTATCTTTACCTCAAGGTTGAGGAGGATTATCCAAGAGGTAATTGTAACATAAGTCAAGTTGAGCAAAAATTACCATCCACCAACAGACATTTAGAAAAATCGTGTGATTCCGATCATGGAGTTTATGCGTTGTGCCTGTATCATGGATTTTAGTGCATCAAGGGATAGTCATATGGTACTGGTTGAGTATTTTTTACAATAATAATTATTATTATTAAATAAGAATGTCTCCTTTCGAGGAGTTTTATGTTTATCTGTTTAGATAACCACTTTTTCGTGAGGAGGTGGGTGAAGTAGGTTTTATGGGACCTGGTATGGTTTAGGAGATGTCCACCAAGATTCAGGATTTATATAAACTTCTGGTTATATTCTAGAGATGACATAATTCATATATAGATCAATGATATATTCTTTTGGATTTTTCTATTGGAGACTAGGTTTTTTGGAACGTTTTTTCTTTTTTGGGTCACAATTATCTTGTAAAATAGGGTATAATGGCTCCAAAATTTGTTGGGCCACTTGAGGTCACTGAGTGGATCAAATAGGTTTCTTAATGGCTAGAATTTATAGTTTAGTTGACATGTATTCTTGATATTTTACACATATCTTAGCTCAAGACGTACCATCTCGATCCCTCTAATATTTTATGTTGGGAGGAAACTTAGTTAGATCCCAATGTTTATGTTTTGGTCATGACATTTGTGATCATTGACTCTCAAGTAAATGTCTTTCGTGGTAAGTAAATTCCATTGGTCAGAGTACTATGGAAACATGGGTAATATTCTCATGATACTTGGGAATGGGAGTCGATGCTGTGGTAATAGTGGTCTCATCTTTTTCCATGGATTATATCATCCACATGACATCCCAAGGAAAAAAAGTATTTATGATAGGGATTTTGTAACATCCCATAACATATCTATTAGGTATTTTTATTTAAACTCATCATGGTTTTAATTTTTTCCACTGTCTGTATGGGGCCAAGAAGGAAATGGGAGGATTCCTATAATAGTGAAGTCATATTTTTCTTCGACTCTTAGCTTGAAATTTCATTTCTGTAGGTTTCATGAGTATATCATGACTTGTTACTTGGTTAAAGGGACAGTAAGTGTTGATGGATGAATGTCATGAACATATTAACACTATTAAAGGTTATAAACCACGAGGAGATAATTCACGTTCTTAATGTTTAAAATAACAAATTTTAATCCGATGCGATGAGTTTTCAGATGTATGTGGGAATTTTGTGACTACACATTGCCTAACCAGGTTAAAATCCATATAACGTCCCAAATACATTTTTTAAAATAGGAATTCATATGTTTTGTATTGGTTCATTCAAAAAACTATTTTACCCTTGAACTAAATAAAATTACCAATCTATTTTTGTAGACTATAATCCTTATAGATCGATTGTTTTGATGTTATATCTTAGTTACGGTTGTGGTGCATCTCTCAGGGTTAGTGATCTTTCCACATCATCACCGCCCTTGATCACGGTAGTTCCATGGGGTGGAATTATCAGATCCAATGGCCTAATTTTGTGTTTTCTCTTGTCTCCTTCACGATTTTTTGTGTGATCACGTTCTGGGAACAATACCTTTGTTGGTTATGGTATGGAAGACATTTATTGATGTGGTATTTTGTGTTTTGTCTTCCTCTCCAACCCTATTTCCAAATTAAATAAATCCTAAGATGTTTGGATTGGATTATAGTTCCTTCATAGAAATCGTTGAGTTTTCATTTCTTTTGGATCTAATTATGGGTGTGTACAAACCATGTTTCGAGGTAGGTGGTTCCATCTCTAGTCTATGTTGAAAACCCTTCTTGTTCCTTCTTTATAAAATAAATAATACCAGGAGTTAGCATGATTGATTTGGGTGTGTTGAAAGATGTTTTTAATGAAAAATGGATTTTCCTTGATTGTTGATAAATAAAAAGAAAAATGTAAATTTTAGGTCATTAAAAATGGTTTTCTGAGATGGTTTTGAAATGATTTTGGAAAAATTGTAATGATTGGGAAGATTATCACATGGGTTACTTTGTGTACTAAGGGAAAGTTTTATCTTGTGGACATAATCCATTATAAGGGCTCACTTTATTTTTCTTCCTCTCATACTAGAGTGTATATTATTATCTCCATGTACATATATGATGTTGGGGTTTCACATTTGGTGGTGTCACCATGGTCATGGGGTGTAGATCATTCATTTCAGGTACCATAGTTAACTTTTCAAATATTAATTGGTTTGAGTATTCTACTACATGATCATTTTTATTCTTTGGTGTTGTGATGCCTATGGTGCAACTATTTTTTTTTCATCTTTTTACACCTTTAGATATGATATCCAGGTTTATTCTTGAGAGAGTTGATATGGAAAAAATTTCGTTGAGGTTGATATACACACTTTTGTTTTAGAAATTTGATAAAATGGAAATTTTTACCATGATTTATATAAAGCTATTTTAATGATTACCATTCCATGTCTTAAAATAAAAAGAGCACACATGATTTTTTATACATACACTGGTTATGGAACACATGGGTGGGATCATATTGATCCTTTTAGCTCACACCATGAGAATCTCTTTGATGGTGCATAGACCTTCATATTAATTACATTATAGGGAAGGGCATGGATCCATAGTAAGGCATAGAGGATTCATGTTAGCTAGGGTGGGTACTAGGTGGTGAGATAGTGGGAGATCATCTACATCAATGATTAGATTAGTTGTTTTTTTGGTCCTTTCTAGTTGGACTTCCCTTTTTGGAGTTTTATAATTTTCTACAATTGTTTTTTACACTATATTATTAATGTTATGGAATATATATTAGTATATAGTAGTTTCTTTATTTAAATGTATAAATATATGCCGTGTGATTGTACAAGTTGGGAGAAATCATTCCATGTGGTTTATTGATTGATGCCCGAGTGCTTGTCTCCAGCCCATGGGGATAAAAAATTCCCTTCATGTATGTGATGGATCTGGTTGGGTGCTAGTTTTGAGGTTAACCCAGGATGTTTTGTTAACCTGAAAATGAATTATTTCACTAAAAATTATATTACATGAGATTCCTTTAATTTTTACTCTGTATCAAGCAATATTGTATTGACTCAAACATTATCCTTGGGATCCACACATTTCATTACCATGTTTGCGATGGAGGAGATCTATGAACTGAAAGAAGACGCCTTGTTCAATGGCCATGGGTTCATATCACATGTTGTTCGATACTATATCAAGTTTACTATGGAATCTATAAATAATCAATGAGGATACCTTGGTCAATGAACTTGTGTCGTATCCCTTTTTGGTGTCATACATGATATACCTAAAGTATTTCATGGTAAATGCATGACTTTGGTAGAAAATTACTTTAAATTTATACTATTCTCTAAAAAAACAAGTACATGATGATTGATATTTCTTTATATTATCATTAACAACATTATTACTATTATACCTACGCCCTACCATGTTTATACATACTAACTATATTTCTTATATACACTATTGGCGGAGGCTTGCTGAATTTATATCATTCCCAGTTTAGACAGTTGTTTAATACCCATGTATACATCATATATTCAAGCATGAAAAGGAAAATATCATGGAAAAAGATTCTTGTATTCTATTGTAAGATGGAGTATTGTAGTAGAGGATCGAGCTTTATCACTCGATATTATAGCTGATAGAATGATAATTTCATTCATTTTTGGTATATCATGTTGTATATTCCTTCTTATGTGATGTATCTTGTAATTCCCATTTTGTATAAAAATATAACATGATAACAATTTTTTATATGAAATTGATATGGTTTATGATAGTATATCTACTATAATTGGATGATTTACTTATTCCAATACATTATTATAAAATCTATTTCTTCTATTTAATGATTATATATATTATTGTGATCTTATGTGATCTTTAGGGTATAATCTCTCAAACATATAATCATAGACCATAACTGCTAGTCAGTATCCCTGAGTATACGAGGGGGAACTTTTGAGGCCATGTGGCTAACCAGACTGGCCACATGTCTACAAACTAGGTCAAGGAAATCATAACTATATTTTTGAGGCCCTCAAAAATCAAACATTTATTATGAAATCATCTATTTAAAAAACCACAATAAAATTTATTCAGATATTCACACATTCCCTAAGTATTTTAATTTAAAACATAATATAATATAAACCATCACTATGTTCATTCAACTCACTATGGTCCACCTTATATACTATTTTAGAATCATTTTATTACTATGTCATGTTCACGATTTTCCTTTGATATGGGAATCTCATATTTCTTCTAAAATGTCAATCCATTATTGTATTTTTTATTCTATCAATTTACCATAGTAATTTATTCATTTCATAATGGAGTTCTATAATCAAATTTCATTATGTGATTCATGCGATAGGACTCATATCCTTCTTAATGTCCTTAATGTGGAATCCTAAGAACCATTAACTCTCTTTTAGAGGAAATTTTTATAATAAACCATTGCATACAAAATACATGTTTGTAGCCTCAGTATGGCCTACCTCCAAATATACAATATATTGTGACGTCATTTAGGGGTCATATATATTTATACATGACATGATATATAATCTAATGAATTGAAATGACGACTGAAATGAAAGTTACAAATTGAATACTTCACAAACCATTTTAGGTGAATCAAAATTTTCATTTCCAATTTATTTATAGAACAAAAAAATGTCTCCTCGGTGTTTAGTTATTCCCTTTCATTCAACTAATCACTAATTTTCATCCCGGTAATATATGAGAATTCCTAAAACAAATAAAACACATAATTTCCATCATATGTTATGAATTATTTTTCTTTATGAAATAACTAATAACACACATCCAATTAATTTCCACATTTTAAATTCACCTCATGAGATAGTTATCTACTCATTAACATCACATATTATTAAGATTTCTTAAAAATGGGTTCATGTTACAATAATTTTCCATTAATATTGAATTACTACTCTATTTCATTATATATATATATAATAGATTATTTTATTGAAATTTTTATTGGTATACTACAAAATTATGCACTTACACCTTCTTCACGCACCCTGGTAGATACATAGACTCTATATTTAGAATGAATATTAGTGTAAAAACTCAGGTTCAAGTAGACAACCGAGAGTAACTATCTGAGTACTATTAGATGGTACCGAGATGATTCTATTGTCATCTACTTCTTGGTGGCCTATAATATATTTCCTTATTAATGTTTATATATGATTTTTATGTCATTTAATGTATTTAGTGATGTAATATTTTAATCTTTTTGGGTTTATTGTAGTATTCTATGATGTAAATTAATATATCTTGATATGTAATAAACTATAATTCCATGATATAAATAGATAATGTTATCTCTATTATTATTTTTTGATATTTAATAATTATTTAATTATATGATATAACATGTATTTTCTCCACAAATTATATTAGTAGGCCCCAACTACTATTCAGAAACATTATTATATGGGAAGGAATCATTACATATGATGACTTGACTCTATTCATAAATATGGATTCCAAGATAGGGATGTCAAAATGTGATACAAAGGATTTATTTATTTATTTAATTGGGAGAAGGTTGATGAAGATATTTCTAGCCGTAATAAGAAATATATGACAATTTTTTTCGTACTGAACACAAATTTGGTGAATTATAAATTTAACTAATAATGAGATTGTGACGTATTATTTACTAGTACTATATTTTCATAATTTTAAAAATAATTATTTATAGAATTATATTTTATTACTTTTATCTTAGATTAGAATGGAATGTGTAATGTTAGAATTCATGATATTTGTTACATTTTTTCCAATGAAATGTGAATGTATTATGGAAGAATAAATTATGAAATGGATTGTATAAAATGTTAATAATTTTTTCAATAAAAACATTTTTAAAATTAGTTTTAAATAGTTTTAGTTTAAATAAAAAATTAATTGGTGATTCAATGAATAAAACATTTGTGTTTTGTCACTTTTCTAAAATTAGTCATGGATAAAATATTTGATAAATGTTTGAAAATGGTTTTCTTTATGAAAATAAAAAGGTTCTTGTAAATTGAATCATAGAAAATAAATTTGTTAATTTTCATTAAAATAATATATTATAGTTTTATTACATAATAAATAAATAGTATTTTATAATTTATTTTTTTACTTAATACAAGTATTTTTTAGATACAAACATGGGTTAGTGGTTTAAATTTAAAATAGATATATATTTTAATCAAGGAAGGATTGTGACTGTGTGATTTGGGCATGATACTATTCTAGTACGATTTTTACCTATAAGTATGAGGAAAATTTATATCCGTTTTTTAGCATTAAGGTTGTGATGTATTTTAGTTTAATGTTTTTTGGTAAGGTTATTCTACACTGGTTTATTTCCTTCTGTCATTATGGTCAAAGGAATAAATATTCAAAGTGAGAGATTGTTAGGGTGTGGAATGGAAGGTTTCTGAAATAACATACCTGGTTGATTAGTTTTGTGTGATTACAATAGGTTTGATAAGAATAATAGTGGATTGAGATCATTAGTTTGAAATCTAATATGGTCATTTATTATTATTTTTGGATTTAATTATATCAAAATTATAGATGATATTTCTCTTTTAGTGGTTTATAGGGGGATATAGAGACCCCATTTGACTATTCATAAGTTATAATGGACCCTTGGGTTGTGTAGAAATAGTAATATGATATTTTAACCATTATATGTAGAAATTTAGGAGAATTTTGAGCCTTTTATAAGGGGTTATTAAAAGAACGTGTTATTGTGGTTAGAGTTATTTTTTATTTAATAAGTTGTATTACATAATTATATATTACGAAGTGAGATCTTTTGTTGATTAAAATACTATTAGTATTATCTAAGTTATTTTTAAATGAATGGTTACTCTTGGAATGCTTCATGTGGAAAATAAAGTCTAAATAATAGATGGTGACAAATGTTATTAGATAATGATCCCAATGAAAGAAATATATTGTTGAATATCATATAAGATATATTTTCGATCCATATTCAATTGGATTATCTATAAAAATATGTTATATGTATGAATGTATTTGGATTTTAGAAGGATCTATTATATTGTATGATTAATAGAAGATTATATTACAAAACATTGGTTATTATTATTTTTCATGTTATCCTTTAAAATAATAAAAAATCAATAATTCCATATTTTATGTTGTTTTTTTATTTTTTTGGGCATGCATAATAAATTTTTATACATAATTAATATGTAAGGTAATTTTTAGGATTTTTTATTAAAGGTATATATTCCCTTACCTATTTATTTTATAATTAGTAATGGGGTATCTAGATATACGTTAAATTAGAGAAACTATATTCTTGATATCAGATGTTGTACCATACAATAAGGGAGACATATATCTACAACCTATATATGTTTCAATGATGTCCATAAAATATAAATATATCAGACATGAACCAATCCCATGTCATAAAGATATAATAAAGTATCATTTCATTAAAGAGATGATTCACTCATTAGATGGGTTAGAATGAAAAGGATTGATGCTCATAGTTTCATAATAATGAATGAAGTCGATGTTTTTAAGGAATATTGGATATCTGGGGTCATTTAAATGAGATATATTTATCATGGAGAGTAGTTGAACAAAACACTACAATAGCATCATACGCAGAATAAGGCTCACAAATAAAAATGATTGTGTTTTTATGAGAAGGTCTTGAGATTATTGGTGTTTATTTTTTAATGTTAAATGAAGTCCTTATCTCTTAACGTGGGGAAATAAGTAAAATATAATGGTGAGGATTACACCACTATTTTTATGAATGTAATTATTTTAGTGGAATAATGTGAACGATATAAGTGATGATTTAGGCGATCCAAAAATTACTTAAATTTAATTTTATTGTTTAATTTTTGAATCGAAATTACAGTTTACGGCTGGAAAGTAAATGAATTATATATTCACATCGATTATTTCTGTTTCGAAGATGATTTATCATAAAACAGTATTTGTGGAAGAATATCATCGCTAAATAATTACACCTCCAAATAATTAAGGAATTTTTTATTTAGGAATTATTCCTCAATTAGCATAACCATATACAATTTGTATTATAAGTTATTTTTTAATTGATTGATGAAAATTGAGAATTGGGATTTTTTGAGTCTTTCGATAGATAATGGTAGCGTGTGATAATGAAAAATATAATTATTTAACACTCAAGATAGAAATTTTGGATCAGATGTAGATGGATAATTAATTATCATGTAAATATCTTAATAAAATGTGTACTTTATCTAACTAGTTATATCAACTCAAATGTGTTCAAATACAAAATTGGATTTTAAAGGATTTTTTTAAATGAAGGCATCATTTTTTCTAAAGGATTCAAACTAGGGGTGTTACGATGCACTGTCCATGTGTGGACTTTGTATGACCTATTACAGTGAATGATAAACTATCCATTTTCATATATGATCAAATATTAATAATTGTTTTTGTTATTTCACATCTTATTAAAGAAATTAATGATGATTATTAAGGATACAATGGTGAAACATCAATGAAAATGTTGTTATTAGGATAATATATGCTGATAAAACACCTATATCATTTCAAATAAGGCCTGATATATAGTTTCTAATTCTTATAGATGAGTATAATCTATGAAATTATTGAGGATACATCTTGATTAAGGAAAACTATATCATTGGAAAATTTTAATGACCTGTATAAACATTAATTAATATAATTTGGTAATGTTATTGTTGAGAAATATTAGATCACTGGTTGGTTTGATCAATTAGATTAGTGTTTTCTTTGTGATATCATATTGTTTTTTTAAATACGATTATATAGAATAATATATGTCATGGTTGTAATTAAGATGTTCATATAAATATTTAGAGAGGTTGGTATAATTTATAATGAATTAATACATCCCCAAGGTACTCGGTAGAGGTGTGCAGGCTACCTTGTGTGAATATTGGTAATTTGGAAATTTTATTATATATTATTGGGTAATAGTTGGTGGATAATTAGGTAGTGAGTATTTAGTGTAGTCAGATGGGGTTTTAACATGATTTACACTAGGTACTCGGTGGAATGGTATTGGGTATTCAATGTATTATTGTTTTTTAAAATTTTATTTAAATGAATATTTTGTATAAAATTATAGGATTTTCATCATGCTTATATTTTATTAAACCATATTTCTAGAAGGGTTGACTTCAACACTTAATACATTTTTATCCCCTAATAATCTCATCTATTTTTTATGATATGTGACCCGTCGACCCTAATGGTCTCCAAAAATCATGTATAACATTATACACCTATTCATGCCCAATTTTAATTATTATTAATTTTTGATCTGTCAAAAATACATATTTATATGTGTTTTCATTATATACATTGAATTTAAGAAATCATATGGGAATCTACATGTGATATGGGAAAAACTTTCTGTTGATATTATAGGTTTGGTAGTCCTATATGTCATATATAAATTTAAAAATTCTTTTATAGTATAATGGATAGAGTGGGTAATTTGAGGAAATTAAATTATTATTTTACTAATTCTAATTTTTTATGTTATAGGGATTGACCCATATTAAGAATATTTTTAATGAACTTGATGTAGTAAATATTTATTGTTGGAAAAGCATCCCATAGAGAGAATTTGAACACGGGTTGTGTATTATATAACATTATAAATTCCAAGAAAATAATTTTTGATGCTCCATCAAGTGTAATGAGTCAACCTTTGGCAATGGGTCAGGTCAGTTAAAGATTCATGATTATAGTGTGTCTACTAATGATGTAACTCATTTATTTGATTGCAATATCTAAAAGGATGGGTCATGTGGGCTTATTATACTATGATTTTATCATTTTAAAGGACAATAGGGGATGATACATATTAGACAAATATTTTTCATTAACCAATTGGTTTCAGAATGTTCTTAAATTGTTTTTGATGTCCTTTTCTCAATTAACAAGGTGACTTATGATATTATTAATGAATATTTTCCTATAAAGTCGATAATCATTTGTGTTAATGGTAGATTACCTTCCAAAGGAGTGTGACCCCATATCTCTTGTTTACATTCTAGGATTTACATAGTTATTATCACAATGTTTCAATAAAATTTGTTTGAAAATTAACATATAATTTTAAATTATAATATTTAATGTTTTTTAATGAAATTATATAATTACTTTTGGTTTATTTATTATAAAGTTTGTTAGTCATTTTATGACTAGAATGCTAGTAGTTTTTTATTTTTCGAAATTTTTATATTATTATTGTTATTATAGTTATTCATATTCTCCCATAATGTTATTAATAGGTAAACATGTAGTAATTATTTTTATTTTAGCATATAATACAATTCCATGAAATGGGTCATGCGTACTATTTTAGTTATTTTATATTATAACATTAGTCTATTAAGAATTGTATATATATAAATATAGAATTATTCCCATGAATATAAATTAGTTTTCCTCTTTCCCTATGTCTGTGTACCCAAGATACAATATATGTTTTTTTATTCTTTTATATATATATTTATTCCCTAAAGGAATGGTTAATTTTTTTTATTATATATATTATTGCGCATTTAGAATATCAATAGTTTAAATTTTTTACTACAGACATGATTTTGAGTATTGATCAAAGTGGGTGTGATTAGATTCCAAGGCTACATGGTAAGAACATGGGAAAATAATAGAAGATGAGTAATTTTTATTTTAATTTATAATCATCAATATATAAATTGTATATTATTTTCCTTGGATTATATTCCAATTCTGAGCTACAATATTATTTTATTTTAGGTGTTTAATTTTTTATATAAAGTTTTATATAAGGAAAACCATTGTTGTTGGTTTATTATGTTACATAATCTCACCTTGTATGTAAACCCTTATAGTTGTTAAAAATAGACTTATAGAATCAAACTTGTGGAAAAACCCCTTATAAACCAAAATGAGTAGCAGTAGATTGATGAAGACTAGAGGATGATATTAAGGCAATAATAATTTAATCTATAATTTTATATACTTATGGATTATTATTTTTATTTATGTATTTATAGTATTAGTTTCTTATATGATATGAATTTTGATTTATGAATTTATATCATTTTGGTTCCATTGTATTTTTCATGATGGGTATTTTTGTTCCATGGTATAAGATACACAAAAATTCCTCATTATATATTTATTTTGTCATTATTATATAGATTTAATAACATTTATTTACTATATAATAACATGATACATATGTTATAATACCTCTACATGATAATATTAAACTTGTATTGTCTTTAGAAAACCTTTTTTATAATAAGATGCATGATTAAGTTCATGTTATTACCTAGATTAGGCTAAAAATATGGGTTTGGGATAGGTAAATTACAACATAGATAAAGTTAATTTTTAAAATATATAGGGGTTGAATAACATCATGGTTTTTACTATTGGTAAAAACTAATCAAAATAGATTAGGGATTGATATTCCATAAATTTATATGTTTGGATGATTGTGGTTGGTCATGGATTAATAAATATATCATTTTTAATGGGATTTACTACACATGGAATAAGTATCAAACTGAATAAAATGGATATATGGTGTTCTCTAATTATTTTTACAATTTTACTGTGTAATGGTTTTCATATGGAAATTATTTTTAGAGAATGTGAATGTAAAAATAGTCAAGGTTTTGGATTATTGGATATTTTTGGGTTCAGTAATTATTAAAATAATATAGTTAATGGAGTTTGAGTAGATGTATTATAACAACATGATACAATTTTTCCTTAGGTGAGATAGAGTGATGAGGTTCACCTTGACATTTTTCAGTATTTAATATTCAATAGTATAGAAATAATATGTCCAAAAAATACATGGGTTGGTTGGATAGAAGTGTGGGTGAGTTCATAATTACATAAATTTTATGATTTATTGGATATTTAATTTTAAATGTTAAATTTTATGAATTATTTAAAATTTCAAGAAATTATCTTATCGGATATAATCATTTAGATTTTTATGATAACTCTATAGATTCAACTATCTAATATAATATAATAAAAATAAATTTTTTAGAATACCTCTCTTATTGATTTGGGTTTATTCATTTTTATAGTCAAAATGGTTAATGATAAATAGGTTTTATAGGGATCATAGGGGTGATGGTCTGGAATAGATATGGTAGGTAAGTTGAACTATGAAATTTAAAAGTCCATCATGAGATGATTCTGAGTATCCAATATAAATATTTTGGCTATGTCATTTATTGAACCCCTCTTTTAATACAAAATTTCCTCGATTTTTTGAATTTATAAATTTTTAATGAAATTGGATATGATATTATAAAAATCAAGAAAAAATTAATATATAAAAATAAAATAAGCATCTTACTTAGTGATTCTAATAAAATTGAATAATTTGAGCCTTTCGTCAATTTACCTAGCTTTACTCCCAGAAAATAGTTTATCTAGTTTATTAAAAGACTTATATATTGGTCTTCTATCAGAAAATGGATAGTATGTATAACACATATCATTTTTATGGATTGTGAAAATTAGTGGATGTTTAAAATTTTTGGCTTTCAGATGATCTTTAGGTGTAAAATGGTCATTTTCACCTTAGATATGATATAAAATAATTTTTATACACACCTTTTCTATAAAAAAATAAGGTTTTATCCCAAGACCAGAGTTTTGTGGGATTCGGGGGAATTTAAATTTTAAGAAAATAAGTAAATTTTCATAATTAATTAAATTTAACATCAATATATACACACATATTCATTAAAAGATATATTTTTAAAATAATTTTCGATAGATAATTTTTCTCTGTTTTTGATTCTAGAATTGGGGGGGGGGTTCTACTTGAGGTATAATATCATGCCAAGTGTCGGGGTGAGGCTAGCCCCCATTTTATTATTCCACTTTTTCATTTTCCCCTTATTTATTTTATAACATCATTTCTTCCCATTTTATTGTCACATATTACCCCAATTGCGTAATCCATTCATTAAAGCTCAGGGATATAGGGATTTAAAGAGGTTGAGATAGAGAGAGATATAGAGAGAGTGGTACTCCCATAGATCTTAGGTTGTACTGAATCGTTATTCTGCAGTTACTAGATTTAGATCAGAACAAAGCATTGGTGAATTCAATTTTTGGTAGGATAATTTAATATATTATGATGTAGATCCACATATTTAATTTTTTATAGGTTTCAAGTGAACTATTATTATTATTGGGGGCCCGATGTGGGTGGATATGTAGTTATTTTTGGGAAAATATTTCCATCATGAAATTCTAATCAGACAACATGTTTTTTCTAGAATGAATTTCAAGTGTTATTATTATTTTTAAAGGCTACTATTTTTGGATGAAAAATAAATGTATTATATGAACACAACATATATTGTGGAATGACCATTTATCTGAGTACCAGGTCAGACATAACATGTATTGGGGACAAGGCTGTGTAGTAGTACACTCCGAGATCCCTGGTGTTCTATATCCATTTACAAGTAAATAGACAACCCCCATGTGTTCCCTCATCATGTAGTAATACATAGACATACCTTGGGTGTACCTAGGGACTATTAAATCACATTACATGTTTTTAGATTTTACATTCATGTAATCAGGGTACACATCATAACAACTACATTGTACACATTCAAGGGGTTTGGTGGATTTTTATCCTTGAAGGTAGAATTGGACAAAGAAGGTGTCCATTCATTGAATTATATAATTAAAACACAATTGTGTAACACGTGTAGAAATTTTAGGTCCATTAGTAGTAAAGTTAGAGTGGGAAATTTATAATGTAGTAATTCTTCATCATGAAATTTTAACCAGAGTTTTTCTATGTGCGACATCACCTAAGATGTAGAGAAGTGTCGTGATAACTTCTTGGGAAAATATAATGGTTCATTCATTGAAACTGATTAGTATTTTCATGGGACTATCCCTGGTAAATGGGATTGGGTTGTAACTCCAGGAGACCTATTGTTTGGGTTTTTATGCCAACCAATACTGACTTTGAAATGGTATGAGATTTAGTGTTCTTTTACTTGTTTTTCTTATGTGCCTCTGATATTTTATAGAATATTTTGTGGGATTTTATACCCTATGAAAGATGGGAATTGGTTAAAGAGACTATAATAGGAAAAAGGATTTTAAGAGATAATCACCCACATATGTACTAACATCAAGGATGGTAAAAGGGAGGCATACACTTTAATACTAATTATGAGGATACAAATAAAGATTTATTAAAATATTTGCAGACCTAGAGGACCTATGTGGGTGTTCATTGTTATATTTACTCTAATTGGATCCATATGGCTAGATGTCGAGACGGTAGTATGTCTCAATTTATTACCGTCACTAAATTTGTATGTCCAATGGGATATGGATTATATTTATGGACGTAAGAATTTTATTAACCCTTTATCTTCATTTATTTATTAATCTATTTCTTTTTATGTAACTACTATTTCAAAATGTGTTTCTTAGAACCTAGCCTAATGTCATAGATCAATGAGATGATATGCTCAGGAGGCCTAGAGGTACTTTTTGAGATTAGATTTATGAGACTTATATAACTCAATATTGAGAATATAGATTCCCATAGGTTCTTACTAAGATATATATTTATGAATTTAGTGAGAATATTGTGGAACGACATATAAATGATGACATTTTCATGGATGTACACTTCTACATAAGACCATGCTATTGATCCATGTGCAGAATATCTAAGATGAAAAGATATGACCATGGGTCTATATGGGATTCTCGAGATCCCCTGAGTACTAAAGAACCATATCCTATCTATGATATAGACATTAATTAAATAGTATTTTTATAAATATTCATATTCTTATAATGATGAGATTCCTAGATCAGTCCTAAGATCTAACCATTCTTGCCTAATGGAATTATGTTTTCATGATAAAGAGTTACCAAATGGATGGGATCTATGTGTTGGCATGATGACTTGGTGGATGGATTTGATTTAGTGATTCTCAGGGATACTTGAGAATCTTATTTGAGCCATTTTTTATAATTTTATTTTGGAGAGACTCCCATGAATATTTGGATCACGAGATGGATCAATTGATGAAGTTTAATTAGTTGTTTGATTTATAGAATTTGGGATGATTAGGATACACCCTAGGATAAAAAACTTATATCGATGAATTCTCATCATGTTATTCTCAGAGTCACACATACACTATCTTAAGTAGGTATCCTCAATAGAGGTCATGGGGTTGTGGATGAAATTTTTTATTGTTATATTTACATATTTTAGTAAATTATTAGATATTCAAGGAATATTTAATTACAATTCACCAATGAAAATGTGTTATAGTTTCATAATTGGGGTGTCCTACTGAGATTCAATTATCACCCCTTTTTATTTACACATTAGTGTTCCTAGAAACCTTATTTCTTTATTCAGGTTGAGCATAGTATCATGAGATATTAGGTAGAGGCTTGGTGTTTCTTGACCGAGTGGAGCCCCTCATGTGGAGTTTTATGATGTGGATAGTGAATCTCCCTAGGGTTTTAGAGATTAGTTATATAGTAAAACTAAAATGGGTTAGTGTATCATTATTAATGATTATTTCTATATTTTTTATCATTCATATTTGGTTGACCTAGTGGGAAACTAGTTGATGTCCAAGACATGACTATGTGGGTTTGTATGTAGTATTTACATTTATTATAAATTTTTTATTTTACTCACTATTATTAATACTATGATATGTGTGATTCTTGGTCATTTATTTATAATTCCTCAGTATGATATATTGGTAAATTTTACCCAAAATGACTCCTTATATGACAACTTCTTGATTTAATCTTATAGAATAGTGTGAGGTCTGATTGCGGTCATGTAGAAAAAATTCAAAGGAGACTAGTCAAGTGGCCTACGGACTAGAATTTTACACGATGGATTCCTAGATATTATTTAGTCTTACAATTTTCAAGATGGTATCCAGGAAATATATAAATGATCCATGTAACAACCAAGACTATTATTAGAAATATTTTGTTTTTATGTTATATAAATCATCAAAGGAATCTTTCACTACACACAACACTAGATTGGATTGCTTTACACGCAACCACGACCTTCCTCGATAGCTTGCGTCGTACGCAATACCGAGTTTCACTAAACAACGATATGATATTAAAATATTATTAAAACTAGCTGTTATGAATAGTAATAATCACATTTTAAAATTGTGTAAATTTCATCTTTTAAAATGGACTTTATATTTGGATTTGGAATATCGAAAATATACTAGGGTGAAATATTGGTATTTTTCTGAAAACATTCAATTTTTGATGAATAGTGAAAACAGTAGGTTACTATTTAAAAATTGACTTTTTATTTAAATAATTATTTAGTTTATTTAAATTTATTTTAGATAAAAATTGATACATAATAACTATATAAGTTCAATTAAATTCATTGGAGTCATTTTATAATAATTTTAGATATATAAAAATTTTATTGAACTTTTTACCGTCTTTTACCCACCTCCTAGGAGAATTTCCAAATTTACATAAAACATAATTTTACCGCTTCTGTGAGTGGAATTTCGAAAATCTGAGTGACCCGGTTAATATCAATGACTAAAATGTGACTCAATGAGATGAAAATAATTTTATGTGAATAGTAACTTTTTACTTTTTTTAACCATGGTTAAAAGTAAATAGGGTAATTAAGGGTAAAAATGATATTATTATTACCCTAGAACATGTCCTAATTCTATTGGATAAGTGTAATTCGACCAAAAAAACATTGGAATAAAATATGACCATTTAGGACCACTTGGATTAGATTAGGACATTTATTATTAATTTATTTAAAGAAGGGTTAAAATAGTTAACATCAATGTTTAATAACTAAAACATTTCTAATATAGGGTTATACAATAGATAAATTCGACTATAAATACTAATCAGAATGCTAAAAATATTTCCTACATAATGTTATTTTATTTATAATTTTTAAACATTAAATAATTTAATTTATTTATGACACAATGATGATCCAGTAATAATATAATTAATGAAATATTGACATAATTGATGTTATAAATACCCAAATAAATGTAATTTGAGACTTTTTTTGAATTAAACTAATTTTCGAGGTTAATATGACATTTTTTATTTATTTAATTATCTTTTATCGAAATAATAATCTTGTTATGATTTTCACAAAAATCAATTACCAAATAGTGTCAAAATTGACATAAAATAGATTTTAAAACAAATATTATATTATTAATTGTTTTTTTATTCCTAAAAATCCATGGTTCTGCAAAATTACTTGGATAAGGTTATATATATTAATACTAAACAACTTGGGGTTCTTTTGGATTGTTATAGTATGTTTATTAACCTTATAGTGTAAGAAAACAAGAAGGCACGGTAAAAGTTAAATTATCTAACATAAAGTTAAATCTAAATGATAAGGTTAAAATAGATATCTAAACATGTCTAAATTCTATTGTATGAGATGATTTCGACACATCCCAACCTTATCTTCTAAATATATCAATTTGGAGCTATTAAAATCCGAATATGACTTTATAATAAAATAACACTTTTTGTTTTTCCAAAGGTGCCCCTCTCCTCCCTTATAAAAGGGCACCTCCTCCCTCTCTTCCTCACACCACATTGAGCCTTCAAGCTCGGCCAAAACCTTCCCATTTCACTTCCAAACTTTCCTAGAAACATCCTAGAGGTCATGGTCGTCTTCAAAGACCAATTTTAGTGCCCTTAGAGGAGGTCTCAAGGAGGCGCTTCAAAGAAGAGGTAATGTTCGTTAACGATTATTTCAACATTATTTCTTCTTCTTCATCTTCTTCTTTAATTGTTTAATTATGAAGTAATAACATCAGTATCACTCATATACTTATATGTTATAATATGTTTTAAACAACCCTATTTCACCATCTATCCATCCTACGGAAAACGAAATCACCGCGTGTGCGTACGTATGGAATACCGTCTCCACGCCATGGTGTAATCTATTTTCCCCCACCACCTTACTTGGATGGGTATAATGGTGTAAATAATAACTATATATTATTATTGTAAAGTGATATTTATTCTGAAATAGTATACATACACTCCAATACAATTCCACTATCATGGTAACGATATCATTGCCCGTGCGTACGTACAGAATATGTTCTCCACAATGTGATGTGACTTGTTCTACATGATTTTCATTGCATAATGATTACATAAATGAATTGAGTGAATAAATATGATATGTATTACACTAATACCATTCTGTAAATTAGGTTTCTATAACCTAAAACGAAGAATAAGAATTTATTCGACAAAACACGTATTAGAACAAAAAGCAATAAACACCTGAATAACTTGTAACAATGAAATATTACTAATATGAAGCTAAGAATATGACCATATATGATATCATAAAAATAAGTATGATTCTGGATTAAGTCAATAACATTATTTAAATCATTATACAATAGTTTCATACACTTACGAAGCAAATCAGACCTAAGGTAAGGGAAAATCTCACAATCTCATTTTATCTGAGATTGTTTATACTTCATAATTTACTGGGGAATATTTACATCCACATCCATGTTTCCTAAATATGTAATATTATTTATATCCACCTACAATTGTTTAAATCAAATTTTACCCTTCAGTGTGTTTTTAGTAAAAGATGTGAAAGGAATCATTTGTTGTTTTTCGTACGAGGTACTTTTTGACATTTCCGACATAAATACGAGAAGAATGTTTTTTTAACTTATTCGACATGAATGGATTTTTAAAAAATTATTTCCAAGAATCTTACTTTAAAAGTTTTCAAGTTTATTTTAAATCAACTTCTTTTAGTTTAAAATTGCATGACATGGTAAGAAAGGAAACATGTTTTTGATGTAGAAAAGATATTTTTCTTCAAGAATGGAGTTCAAGTGTTTTATCAAATTTATTTTACATCTAAGACAATATAGGGTTCTGTTTCTATCCCTAGTTTTTACATTTATTTGATTATGTTATGATGGAATTTTTTTATGATGTCATTTTATCTTATATGGATTATGTATTGATGGCATGATGTTTAAGATTCCCATTTTTATTACACGGGTTAAGCTATGATGTATGATTTATGATTTTGTGGCACACATAAGAATTGTATCATTATAAGATGGGTGGGACCTATATCTCCCTCAAATGAATTGGGTAATGATTTATATCTCATGAGATAGACATGGCTAGAACGGCAGGTTAATCTGGTTCAGTGAAACAGGACTGAAACGAGGTGTGAACTTGGTTCAGAAATGGACTTTGTCTGCTAAGATAGTCTTGACAATGAGTATTGAATACTAAGAAATGATTCTCTATGATTATGTGTGTATTCCACAAATTTTCATGTTTTATGTTATGATTATTGGGATTACATTTCACTACTATGATTTATCCCATGTTATGAAATTATGATCTCTTTTGCAGGTTAAGATTTCCAAAATGTTATGTTCTTATGAATATGATGGGATTGATATTTATATTGTTTACCCTTACTGAGCATTTGAGCTCACCCTTTTGTATGTTTTCTTTCCCCAGGTGAGGAAGATAGTTATTATGTAGGATATTCCAAAAGGGAATGTAGATATGATGAAATAAATGGGAGACAATGTAGATGATTTATGAACCAGTTGTTTATGTTTCCCAGTTTCTAAAGACTCTACACCTATATGGTCCATTCATAGTTTTGTTATATGTTGTAATAAGTGTGCTTCAATTCTTATGTAATAATAATGTATGTAATGTATGGGTCGTTATAGTTGGTATCAGAGGAAATTTATAGTCTACCTTTGGAAACTAGGATGTGAAGGACTTATTAAGAACCATAAGGATATGTCTAAGAATAGAAAAAAATCATAGTGTTTTAAAAATGGACATGAAAAACCTATTATAAGACCTTAAGTGTGAAATTTTATTCTTGATTATGTGGTTTTCCAATTAAAATTAGTGTTGCTCACACTATTCTTCTTGTTTTCAGTTAATGGCTTGAACCCGAAGGAACCGTGTTAATGCGGAATATGATGCGCAATGCAATGATTGTCCTCCTGAGCAACCAAACTTTATGGGAGCTGGAATGAAAAATCTTGTAGCCTTGCTCACACAACTTTTTCAAGCTATGAATCATGCAGGACATCCAAATGAGAAAAGGAAGGAACAAAATTCTGTTGAATCCTTCAGGAGGCATCTTCTACCCTCATTCAGCTGGTCTACTGATCCATTGGTTGTTGAACAATGGATCGGTACTACTGAAAAGATATTTTCAGATTTTCAAAGTTCTGAACATGATAAAGTCATCTTAGGAGTGTATCTTTTGGAACAAGATGCTAATCAATGGTGGAATATTATTAAGAATATGAGGCAAAGGGACGAAATTGAGTCCATGGAATGGGATGAGTTCAAGAACATATTTTTTAATAAGTAATTCCCTCGTATTCTTCGAACAATGATGGATAAGGAGATTCTTTAACTGAAGCAAAATGATGATGAATCTATTGGGACCTATGATGCAAATTTTACAAGACTTTCAAGGTACGCTTCTGGTATTATTATCCAACCTGAGAGTAAGATCGATTGATTCTTTAGTGTCTTAAAAACAATTCTTCGAAGGGAGTTAACCATAAGGGACTTCAATATCTACGAGGAAATTGATCGATGTGCTCTCAAAGTTGAGATGGATATTGGAGCAACCCATCAGTCATATGTGTTTGATAAGAAGAGGAAAATGAAATTCAAAGGAAAATCTAAAGAGAACATTGAAAAGAAGATGAGTTTTCCCTTATGCTCAATGTGTGGAAAGAAACATGGAGGGAGTTTTCTTAAAGGGACAAGTAAATGTTTCAAATGTGGAAAGGAAGGTCATTGGGAATTTGAATTCCACAATGATGGAAAGAATATGTCTAGTGATGTGAACAAAGAAAAGGCTACACATAGTGCACCTCCTACACTTCAATGTTACAAGTGCATGGAAATGGGGTATTATGCTAATCAATGTCGTAATCCAAGTGTTATTGATGATGATCGACGCCAAAAAACTCTTAAGGCTAAAGACAAAGGAAATTCACATGCAATTTCTAGCAGAGATGTGGAGTACCATAATGAAGTGGTGAAAGGTACACTTACCATCCACTCTAAAGTAGAAAATGTTTAATTTGATTCTGGATCCACCCACTCTTTTATTTATGATGAATTTTCTATGGTTATCATCATATTACCTCAACAATTAGATGTTGAGTTAGCTGTGACAACCCCTAATGGCACAACAATCACATCAAAAGTTTATAATTATTCTCCGATTGAAGTTTGTGGGAAAGTGCTTCCTGCAAATCCTGTGATCCTTCCTATAGTGGAATTTGATGTGATTCTTGGCATGGATTGGCTTTCTCGATATGGAGCTCATAAAAATTTCCAAAGAAGGGAAGTCACATTTTATATTCCAGATCAATATATGATCGTCTATCGATGCAAGGATGAACATAACCTTCTAGTGGAAATTTCATCCATCTTACGGGTCTTGATTCCACTAAATGAGGGTTATTTATCTCAAATGTTTGTACCGAAAGTCATGATTAAGAATATTCCCATTGAACGGGAGTTTGATGATGTCTTTCCAGAGGAATTTCCGGGTCTTCCACCAAATCTCAAAGTCATGTTTTCAATAGAACTCGTACTAGGTGCTTTTCTTATTTCAAAGACACCTTATATAATGTCCCCAATTGAGTTGCAGGAATTGAAGAATCAACTCCAAGGGAATCTTGATAAGGGATTCATACACCCTAGTATGTCACCTTGGGGAGCACCAGTTTTGTTTTTTAAGAAGAAAAATGGATCAATGAGACTCTACATTGATTATCGAGAACTTAACAAGATCACTATCAAGAAAAAATATCCTCTCTGACGCATTGATGACTTAGTTGACAAACATTGCAGAGCTCAATACTTTTCCAAGGTTCATCTTCGTTCAGGGTGTCATCAATTAAGGGTCAAAAGAGAGGATATACAAAATATGGCTTTCCGTACGAGGTATGGACACTATGAATTTATAGTGATACCATTTGGTCTTATTAATTCCCCTTCTATCTTCATGGATCTGATTAGTAGAGCCTTTAGAGACTATATTGATTAGTTTTTTGTAGTCTTTATAGATAATATTGTTATTTATTCAAAGAGAAAGGAAGAAAATGATGATCACTTGAGAATTGTATTGAAGACCCTGAGAAAGGATCAGATTTATGCCAAATTTACCATGTGTGAATTTTGGCTTCAAAAAGTTTCATTTTTTGGTCACATAATATCAAAAGAGGGAATATCTGTGGATCCAGCAAAAACAAGGGTTATCGAAAGATGGTCGAGACCAACAACAGTAACTGAGATCTGATGTTTTCTTGGTTTGGCTGGATCATATCGACGTTTTGTGAAATATTTTTCACGATTATCTAATCCACTCACCAAGTGGACTCGGAAAGGAGTTAAGTTTGTTTGGAGAGAGGAATGTGAAGAGAATTTCAAGGAGTTAAAAATAAGGTTATCTAGTGCACCTGTGCTCACAATGCCTTGTAGTGGAGAAAGGTTTGTTATCTACAATGATGCATCCAAGAAGGGAATGGGGTGTGTTATCATGCCAAATGATATGGTGATAGCTTATGTCTCACGAAAGTTTAAAATCAATGAGCAAAACTACACAACTCAGGATTTGGAGTTAGCTGCGGTAATCTTTGCATTAACGATTTGGAGGCATTATCTTTATGGATAAAGGTGTGATATTTATACTAATCATAAAAGTTTAAAGTATATTTTCACACAAAAGGAGATGAATATGCACCAAAGAAGAAGGTTGGAGCTGATTAAGGATTACGACTGCTCAATTCATTACCTCCCTGGGAAAGAAAACAAGCTGGAAGATGCCTTAAGTCGACAAGACCCTGCTAGCTTATCCATGATGAGGATCACAGAAGATCCAATATTTATGGATTTATATAGGATAGATCTTGAAATTATAATGGAATGGGAAAAATTGTATCTTTCTCAAATTAATGTTCAACCATATATACATGTGAAGTTTAAAGAGGCACAGAAATTAGATGTAGATTTACAAAAGAAGGTGAGAAATTTTCCTGAATTAAACCTTGATTGTGATGGAATAATAAGGTTTGGGAATCGGGTTTGTCTTCCTCCCATCCGAGAATTAAAGAAGGAGCTGCTGGATGAGGCTCATAGTTCTTCATTATCTATTCATCCTGGATGCACGAAGATGTATAGGGACCTGAAAGAGTACTTCTGGTGGAATGACCTGAAAAGAGATGTTACTGAATATGTCTCTTGATGCTTGGTTTATCAGCAGGTTAATACTGAGAGACAGAAGTCTAAGGGGATGTTACAACCATTACCCCTACCAGAATGGAAATGGGAAAACATCACTATGAACATTGTCACTGGACTTCCTAAAACATCCAAAGGCAATAAGGCTATCTGGAGCATAGTTGATCGTCTTACAAAGTCGGCACACTTCGTCGCTATTAGAGAGGATTTCTCTCTAGATCATCTATCCAGGATATATGTGAAGGAAGTGGTAAGATTTCATGGAGTACCAATTTCTATTATAACTGATCGGGATCCAAGGATTACCTCAAAGTTCTGGAGAAGTCATCAGCATACTCTAGATATAGAGTTGAGTTCCAGCACTACTTATCATCCTCAAACAGATGGTCAGTCTGAGAGGAAAATTTAAACTCTAGAAGATGTGTTGAGAGATTTCTCTATGGATTTCAAAGGTGGTTGGGATCAACACCTACCTTTGGTGGAATTTTCTTAAAATAATAGCTTTCACTCTAGTATCCATATGGCTCCTTATGAAGCTCTCTATGGAAGATAATGCAGGACTCCAACATGATGGGATGAAGTTGGGGAAGGAAAGCTATTAGGACCTGATCTTGTTGATGAGATGGCATAAAAGTTCAGATCTATTCAACAACACATAAGAACAGCTCAGAGTCGACAAAAAAATTATGTCGATAACCGAAGAAAATACTTAGAGTTTTAAGTGGGCGATAAATTGTTCTTACGAATATCTCCTTGGAAGAGAGTAATGAGATTTGGAAAGAAGGGAAAGCTGAGCTCTAGGTATATCGGTCCTTTCAAAATACGAGATCATATTGGGAAGGTTGATTACCGATTGGTGCTTCCACCGAATCTCTCTCATGTTCATGATGTGTTCCATGTATCTCTCCTGAGAAAGTACATACCTGAACCTTCAAATGTACTAATCTCAGAAGTTGTACCACTGGAGAAAGATCTTTCTAATGATGAATAGCCGATGGAGATTCTGGATCGTAGATAAAAAGACCTACAGAACAAGACCACTCGCTTGGTGAAAGTTTTATGGAGGAACCACCAATTAGAAGAATCTACATGGGAGCTGGAGGATATGATGAGGGAGATGTATCCTCATCTGTTTGTTACAAAGTGACAAATTTCGTGGTCAAAATTCATTTTAAGGGGGGTAGAATGTAACACCCGAGACTTTTATGAGAAATATTTTGTTTTTATGTTATATAAATCATCAAAGGAATATTTCACCACAAACAACACTATCTTGGCTTGCTTTACATGAAACCAAGACCTTCCTCGATAGTTTGTGTCGTACGCAATACCGAGTTTCACTAAACAACGATATGCTATTAAAATATTATTAAAACAAGCCGTTATGAATAGTAATAACCACTTTTTGAAATTTTGTAAATTTCATCTTTTAATATGGACTTAATTTTTGGATTCGGAATATCTTAATTAGCCTAATGTGAAATTTTTGTATTTTTCTGAAAACATTCAATTTTTGATGAACAGTGAAAACACTGGGTTACTATTTAAAAACCGACTCTTTATTTAAATAATTATTTATTTTATTTAAATTTATTTTAGGTCAAAGTTGATACATAATAATTATATAATTTCAATGCAATTCATTGGAGTCATTTTATAATAATTTTATATATATAAAAATTTTATTGAATTTTTCACCGCCTTTTACCCACCTCCTAGGAAAATTTCCAAATTCACATAAAACATAATTTTACCGCTTCTATGAGTGGAATTTATAAATTCTGAGAGACACAGTTAATATCAAGGACTAATATGTGGTTCAATGTGATGAAAATAATTTTTTCATGAATAGTAACTTTTGACTTCTTTTTACCACGGTTAAAAGTAAATACGGTAATTAAGGGTAAAAATGATATTATTATTACCCTAAAACATATCCTAAATCTATTAGATAAGTGTAATTAGACCAAAAATAACCTTAGGAATAAAATATGACCATTTAGGACCACTTGTATTAGATTAGGACATTTATTATTAATTTATATAAAGAAGGGTTAAAATAGTTAAAATCAAAGTTTAATAACTAAAAAAATTATTCATATAGGGTTATACAAAAGATAAATTTGACTATAAATACTCATTAGAAATCGAAAAATATATTTCTACATAATGGTATTTTATTTATAATTTTCAGACATTAAATAATTTAAATTATTTATGACACAAAGATGATGCCGTAATTATCTTATTAATGAAATATTGACATAATTGATGTTATAAATACACAAATAAATGTAATTTGAGACTTTTTATGAATTACAATAATTTTCAAGGTTAATATGACTTGTTATTATTGATTTAATTAACTTTTTTTGGAAATAAGAATTCTGTTATGATTTTCACAAAAATCAATTACCAAATAGTGTCAAAATTGACATAAAATAGTTTTTAAAAGAAATATTATAATATTAATTTTTACTTTTTTCCTAAAAATATATGGTTTGGAAAAATGACTTAGATAAGGTTTTATATATTAATAATAAACAAATTGTGGTTCGTTTGTCTTTTTATAGTATGTTTATTGGCCTTATAGTGTAAGAAAACAAGAAGACACGGTAAGAGTTAAATTATCTAACTTAATGTTAAATATAAATGATAATGTTAAAATAGATACCTAAACTTGTCTAAATTCTATTTTATCAGAGAAGTTCGACCCATCCCCACATTATCTTGTAAATAAATAAATTTGGAGCTATTAAAAACCGAATATGACTTTATAATAAAAATATATTTTTTGTTTTTCCAAAGGTGCCCCTCTCTTCCCTTATAAAAGGGCACCTCATCCCTCTCTTCCTCACACAACGTTGAGCATTCAAGCTCGGACAACCCCTTCCTATTTCACTTTCCACATCCCTAGAAACATCCTAGAGGTCCTTCTCTTCTTCAAAGGCCAATTTTAGTGCCCTACGTGGAGGTCTCAAAGAGGAGCTTCAAAGAAGAGGTAATGCCAGTTACCGATTCTTTCAACTTTATTTGTTCTTATACTTATTCTTCTTTAGTTGTTTCATTATGAATTAATAACATAAGTATCAATCATATACTGATATGTTATTATAAGTATGAAACAACCCTATTTCACAATCTATCAATCCTACAGAAAACGAAATCACCGCGCGTGCGTACGTACAAAATACTGTTTCCATGCCATGGTGTAATTTGTTTTCCACCACCACCTTACATGGATGGGTGTAATGGTGTAAATAATAACAATATATGATTATTGTAAAGTGATATTGATTATGAAATAGTATACATACACTCCAATAAAATTCCACGATCATGGGAACAATATCATTGCTTGTGCGTACGTACGAAATACCGTTTCCATGATGTGATGCGACTCGTTCTACATTATTTTAATTGCATAATGACAACATAAATGAATTGAGTGAATAAATATGATATTTATTACACTAATATGATTCTGTAAATGAGGTATCTATAACCTAAAATGAAGAATATGAATTTATTCGACAAAACACGCATAAGAACAAAAAGCAATAAACACCCGAATAACAAGTAACAGTGAAATATTACTAATAAGAAGCTACAAATATGACCATATATGATATCATTAAAATACCTATGATTATGGAATAAGTTAATAACATTATTTAAATCATTATACAGGAGTTTCAGACACTTACAAAGCAAATCAGACCTAAGGTAAAGGAAAATCTCACAATCTCATTTTTATCCGAGATTGTTTATACGTAATAATTTACTGGGGAATATTTACATCCACATCCATGTTTCCTCAATATGTAACATTATTACCATCCACCTAAAATTTTTTAAATCCAATTTATCCCTTCTGTGAGTTTTTATTAAATGATATGAAAGGAATATTTTGTCATTTTTCGTACAAGGTACTTTTTGACTTTTCAGAGATAAGTACGAGAAGAATTTTTTTTAAATTATACTGCATGACTAGATTTTTAAAACATTATTTCCAAGAAGATTCCTATAAAAGATTTCAAGTTTATTTTTAATCAACTTCTTTTTGTTTAAAATTTTATGACATGTTAATAAAGGAAAAATTTTTTTGAAGTAGAAAGGATATTTTCCTCAAAAATGGAGTTCAAGTGTTTATCAAAATTATTCTCCATCTACGATCATATAGGGTTCTATTTATAACCCTATTTTTTACATTGATTTGATTATGTTATGATAGAATTATTTTTATGATGTCCTTTTATCATTTAAATATTATGTTATGATGTCATGATGTTTAAGATTCCCATTTTTATTACACGGGTTAAGCTATGATGTATAATTTAAGATTTTGTGGAACACATAAGAATGGTATCATTATGAGATGTGTGGGACCTATTTCTCCCTCCAATGCCTTGGGTAAAGATTTATATCTCATGAGATAGACATGGCTGGAATGACAGGTTAATCCGGTTCAGTGAAATAGGACTGAAATGAAGAGTGAACTCGGTTCAGAAATGGACATTGTCTGCTAAGATAGTCTTGGAAATGATTCTTGAATACTAAGAAATGATTCCCTATGATTATGTGTGTATTCCAAAAATATTCATGATCTAAGTTGTTATTATTGGTATTACATTTCACTACTATGATTTATCCCATGTTATGAAATTATGATCTCTTTTGAAGGTTAAGATTTCCAAAATGTTATGTTCTTATGAATATGATGCGATTGATATTTTTTTGTTTACCCTTACTGATAATTTGAGCTCACCCTTTTGTATGTTTTATTTCCCCAGGTAAGGAAGAAGGTTATTAAGTAGGATATTCCAAAAGGGACTCTAGATATGATGAAATAAATTGGAGACAATGTAGATTCTTTATGAAACATTTTTTTATGTTTCCCAGTTTCTAAAGACTCTATACCTATACAGTCCTTTCCTGGTTTTGTTATATGTTCTAATATGTGTGGTTAAATTCTGAAGTAATAACAATGTATGTAATTTATTGGTCGTTATATTCTAGATCCTGTGATAGATATCGGGCTTGTTCATTAGGAACACCTTTTAAAGTAGGATTCTATTTTTCCTGAGATGGGATTAGGGTTTTGGTTTATTAACTATTATAGCTAAAAAATATTTTATTCACATGGAAAAGAAGATTGTTTAGTTTTATTATAAATTGAATTTTAGACTCCTGGACCATTGGAAGGAGAAAATTTCTATATTTGAATCATGGCCTATAGATGCAAGAGATCCCTCATACATCCTAATGTGTAAAGTTTCAATCACCTGAAATGTAGGGTCCTCCAATTTTGTGATTTTTAACCCTGATGAGAGGTCAAATTACCCAATTTGTTAATATATTCACATACAATGATTTCCTATATATGTAATTGGTAGAATTATAATACACTTTCTTAACCTGTATATGTATTTACTTATGATGGAAATTCATGTTGATCTATAGT
Organism: Viscum album; assembly: GCA_963277665.1. Taxonomy (NCBI): domain Eukaryota; kingdom Viridiplantae; phylum Streptophyta; class Magnoliopsida; order Santalales; family Viscaceae; genus Viscum; species Viscum album. Next base: position 1,198,542,605 of record OY728156.1, on the reverse strand, counting down.
AAGATTATCATGATGGTGATGATAAGTTACCTTATTGTATGGGGCATGAAGTGACACTAATAGGTCAATTTAGACATTTTATTATTTAGGTAAAAACCTATTTTGGGTTTATGTCAGCCTAGTATAGGTATTTAAAATATCAATAAAAATATATATTCCATTTTCCCATATATATTAGAATAAAATTATATATATATATATATATATTTTAGTGGGTATGGTTTTCATATGTACAAATCATCCTCGAAGATTGTATATTACATTAATTACCCTATGTGAATTGGGACTCTCATGGGAGATATCACATAGGTATAATCATTGTGAGAATCTGTGCCCTTGTAGGATTTTGAGATGGAATGGAACAACATTTTTGATATGAGACATTGAGATGGAATTTTAATTTTTTTATGTCATAGTTTTTTTATATGGGAGTGTGGATAATGTTCCATGATCTATGTCCTTCATTGAGACCTGGATAGTGGAATAGATGGGATACATAGATACCCTTAGATTTAGTTTATAAATTCATAATTTTGTTACTTATATTATCAATGGAATACTAGAAGAGGGGTTGTCCTTGGTTTATCGGTTTCTTTGAGGAAGGAATCATGGATGAATTCAAGATTTTGAAAAAAATTCATGGAAGGTGAAATATTTTTTGTTGCATATTACTAATTATTATTACAGTTCAAGTGAAAAGCACCTCATGTTATGAATCAATTGTTGTAGGTTGGTTTTAAAGGGAAAAATCATTGGGATTGCTGGAAATATTTACACTATATGGGATTTTACAGGCTGGGGAGAGTATGAGTATATTATCAAGACTTTTAATAACACCATATATTAAATAAACATTTTGTCGAGATTAGAAAATGTGAAGTTATTTATTTTTAAAAGGAGTGTTGACAGAGCTTGGATTGTTTGAAATGATGTTCATGGGAATCATAGTCAATGTTTTAAGTGTGAGATCCTAGTTTCAATAATTTCTGAATCATGTGTGCATGAGATCCTATGAAAGGATCCTAAGGATGAGAGTGGTTGTTTGGATGGATTTAAAAAAAAAACCATGTCACAAAGTGTTATGTGTGTGCGGGTTGTGGGTAATGCTAGTTGGACCGTGATGACGTTCTTCATGTTTTTCTAGGTCATGTGGAATTTAGAGAGGCATAAACATGGAATAACAAGTATTGTCAGGTATTGGGGAGTGTTTTAATGGACAAATAATGGTTGGTAAGATAACATAAGAAATTAGAGGATGTGATCCTCGTTTTATGTGGTTTTATGAGCATGGATGTATGAACTCCTTGTGATTTGGGGATGTGAGGTTAATGATTACAAATTGGTTATTTGGATTGAGGAATTTGACCATGTTTAATCATTTGGATTGGTGATGCACAATGTGTGGGATATAGAAAAAGTAGTTTTTTCATAAGGTGATGATAATGATACTTTTATGATTGGTAGTATCAGATGGATCACATTTTAATTCCACTCATGTTTAGTCAAATTTTCTAGTTGGGAGAACCAAGAATGTGATGATTAATTGAGGACCAAGGGTGGTCAGAATACCACTAAATCATCATGAGGATGATTTGTGTTATCTTAGGTAGATTTTAATACCCACACTTTCCTTATCAGTGAAAAAGAGCATAAATTTTAATGTTTCATCCTTTTCAATTTCCATGAGGGGTAAATCATCTATTTAAACAAGAAGATTATATCAGATAATTTTTATGACCACTCAGATGGTCCAAAAAATAGTGTTAATACCACAGTACAAGAGTATGGTGGAATTTTGGGCCATTTTAATTTTCATAGAATAATTATAATTTAAACAATAATTAAATTAAATATTAATTTTTTCTATAATTTTCATTCACATATATGTTTTGAACTGAGTATCTTATTTTGATTCTAAATATTTGATTTAGTATGTAATGTGTGGTTTTATCTATAATAATAATAATCGCATGGCATTTTCTTGGTTCATTCCATGCCGCTTTTTTATTTCCTTTATTTTTGTTCTACCATTTTTACATTTTTCATTTCTTTTCCCTCCTCCTCCCCTTGGATTCACACATATGACTTCTCACCCTTGGGGAATTCCCTTCGTTAGGGTAACATTACGGTAATAGAGATGGAGAGATAGATAGATAGATAGAGAGAGTAATTTGTAGAGGGAGGTGCCTCCATGGATCTCAAGTCATATCATATCAACATTTGACTTCCTGAAGACAAAAATAAGACTGAATGATCAATACATTAAACATGTGGTATGATATTTTACATTATAATCCATAGATAGAATTATTTTAATTTTTTAATTTTTTAGATCATCATTATTATTATTGGTGACCCCATAGAAGTTAATTTCTATCCAATTTTATGAAAATATGTGTTTTCAGTCAATTTCAATGTTTCCATTTGGGAAATAAGAATCCCAAAATTCATGGTTTCAAGAACAAATTCCATGTGTTCATATAATTCATTTAATATCATGTTTTTTCGTAGAATAATATTTATACTTTGAGTACACATCATGTATTAGGACATTGGAATGTGGTTGAGTACCTTGGTTAGAACCTTATGTATGGGGGATGTGGTAATGTAGTAGTACACACCCTTACCCCAGGTGTAACCTATATAAGAATTTGTACACAATAAGGCCACTTGTTTTTTAGGGCCATGTATAGTTATACCACTTTACATTGAGTGTAAACATGGTATGGATAATTACATATCCAAGTTGGAGATTGTGGATTTCTCATCTTATACTCAAGTAACAAATTTTGTATTAATCCATTGTTAACCATTTATGGGTTTTGAGTGTTTTTTCACCCCTATGTAAGATTGTACTGTGGAGGATTCAATTGTGATAAATTTTATCAAAGAACACGATGGTGGAACCCTTGGGGTGATTTATATACTTTTAATATGTGATTCAGGGGGATGAATTTCTGATTAAGAGGTTCTTACCCTAGTAATTAAATATATTGGTATTCTATGTATGACATTGGATGAGTCCCAAAGTGAGTTTTAGGAATGTGCAAGGAATGTGGGAATAGATCACTACATTATTTTATTACTGTTATAATGGGACAACAGTAGGCTATATTAAAATGTATAGAAATCAAGAAGTATTATAGGTTGGTTTTTATGACCAATCATTATACATATGGAAAGGGGTAGTGATTAACACTGCATTATTTAATAAATTTAACATTATTTCACATTAATCCATGAGATGGTAGATATTGGGTTATTGTATGTGATACCCCTAGGATATTGGAGTTAACCAAAGAGACTATTCTATGACTGTTGATTCTAAGAGGGATTCGTTTGCTTATGTTTTACCTTGTGGATTCCAAGAGTGATCCTAATACATAAAAATTGATTTTGAGGATACCAATTGATATGTGTTGACATATCTATAGACCATGATGTCCCATATTGAATCCCATTGTTATATCACCAATGATTTGGTGAATATAGATATGAATCGATATGGTAGCATGTGTCACATTAGAATATTAACCAACATGTAATCCTGTAGGATTACATATTGCAGTGAAACGATTAATCATTTTTCCAACACCTATCAATAATTTATTAATTCATTTATTTATTGTGAATACAACTATGGTGTTAGGATATATTTCGTGGAATACATCTTATGGTCATTATGGGATGTGATGGTATGCTGGGGATTTCTAAATATTCTTTTTGGGATATGACTTCTGAGAAATATAAAACCTAGTGGTGAGAATGTGGATTCCTAGAGGTTCATCTTAGTATATCATATTGGGTATTATCTAAGACTGGTGTGTGATGTACTATAAATGGTAATTTCATCTTAGATTGTTATTAAGGAATGGATTTAGTTATTAGGTCATCCTATGAATTTTCGAGATGCTGGGATTTTATTTTTGGTCTATATAAGACATCCAATATGATGTGGATGTAATGACCCATGTTTTGATCCAGATGAATATTCTTGAGAAATGTGAACTTCTGTGTTTACTATAAAATCTTATTTCAAAACTCATATTTGAAATGAAGTTATGAGAGATGGAACACTCTTATGTGGTGTTTTTAGACTTGGGTGAAGGAATACAAGGTTTACTGAGTATCAAATAATTTTTTTGAATTAAAAGGTTCCAAAAATCAGTGATTTTGGTGATTAGTATAGGGTTCATGGTTTTTCTGAAACCATGTAGACCTTAATAGAAAATTATACTACCTTATAGATGGAGTAATGGAATGGTGAAAGGTTTTCTCAACCATGATCCTTTCATTCATGGTTAGTGGAAATGTGAATTACCTCAAAATTATTAATTACATGGTTTTTATATAGTTTTCCACAACGTGTCGCCAGCCTGTGTGGGGTGCTCCAAGTGCCCAGTGAAGGGCACATGGATTTCCAAGCCATGAAACCCAAACAATGCATGACATCATTTTCATAAAATTATCTTAAATTTACTAAATTGAAATTAAAATAAAAACCTAACTTACCTTACATATCCCTTGTCATTCGCATGATACATGACCCTAACCCCCTCTCTCTTGGTGGGTGATGCTCCACTCCCTCATGACATATTCTTTGTTCATCAATCTATCTGGATTTATTGATGATTCTTGATAGAATCTTTGAGGTATGGATTGTAGATCAAAACCCTTCCCTATTTCTTATATTTTCCATCTCCTCGGTGCCTAGTGTTGTGAAGATGATCCCAAGGGTTTGGGATAACTCATATTTTTGGTTTTCCTTCTAATGTTACTGCATGCAGTGCATCACTCGAGACACCTTTATGTGGGTTTTAGTTATCTCTTATAAATGCGATCCATTTTGGACTATTTTTTGTTTTCCAACTCTATTACAGATATGTTTTACATCTTCTATTTTGTTTCTCCTATTTTATTTAGGGTATATAAGTTATTTTAATTCCCATGATTTATTTTTATTGAACTATATTAATTTTTCAGGCGGGTTCGAGTCACCGGAGCTAAAAGAGACTTACATTGTATTCATTAGAATGAATATATATGTGTAAGATCAAAAATTATAAGTATATTCATCCGTGGAAGTAAATATATATATATATTTCTAGGTGTGTATACATGTAATATTAAAAATTCATATGTGTGTGGGTGTTTAATGCTATATCCATATATGAGTATGTATGTATGGATCCCCTTGCACATATTAATGGATATGTGAATATGTGCATATTAACTAAGTGTCCATATGTATATGTGAAGGTGCATATGATCAATGGAGGGAATAATAATCTTTGAGTGGTCTCCATTTAAAAAAAATGTAAAAGTGTTCATCCTGGCTTAGTACTTTTACCTTTGAGGTAGGATCCCTAAATATTCCCTTAAATTTATGATTTCATTCACTGATTATTATCATACCATCCATAGATTTTAATTAATGATGTATAATTTCATAATTATCACTCCTTTAATTGAATTGATTATGATTCTTGAATAAAATATTTAGTATGTTGAAAGAATTATTGAAGAACAATGTTATGTTTTTTATAATAAAACCCCTCGATTGAGATGAAATGTCTTCTTATCCAAAAAATTAGTGATGGTTATTTATATCATTTTTGGTTACGGTTTCAGTTTTACATATTCCTTCTTATTAGTTATTGTATTTTGGGAATTTTTTATTTGACCCCTTCAAATAATATGACATAAATTATCATTGTTGATTAGTTTAAGTGGATTGTTTAATACATGGCATTCAGAATGTTCTTAAATGGTTAGGCACAATTTAATATAAATGCTTAATGAACCAATATCATCCAAAGGGAAAAAATTTCCTTCTTAAATGACATTTACCCTATTGGAAATTCGAAAATTTATAATTACGTAATATAACTATCTAAGTGTTTAACATTATTTATAAACGGGATTACCCATGTAGGTGATTTACCAGCTTACCTTGGATACTCATTAGTTCCCCTATAAACCTTGTAGTCAATTTTAAATGTTTTTCTAATTAAATTTATTTTCATTAAATTAAATTATATTATGTGGAATATAATATAAAGGGTTTCATGACCAACCATTTTATTTAATTCTATGCACAAGAAACCTCGTTATCTTGTTTTATTTAAATGTCATTAGAGACATGTGATTTGAGGCATGATGATTCCATGTGCCTTTTTTCTTATTCATTTTATAATGATAGTTATTAATGATTATGTCCTATTTTCATGTCAAGATTTTTTTTCTTAAACATGGGTATGTTTTTTATCTTGAGATATTAAAATGTTTACGATAACAAAAAACTATTACATGAATTATTTTGTGAAAAATGTCTTTTGAAATGTTGATGGCTTCATTTTTTTCTTTTGGAAAGATTGTCAGAATGGGTTCATTCCATGAACTTTATGGAATGTGATGTTTAATTGAAGGCTTGAAATTATAAATGTTTTATTTGTGATTAGTGCCTTTCTGGTTTGGCTCACTTGTCACAGGATGAGAGAGAACATAGTTTTTGTATTACGGATTCATGGATGGACTCACAGTTCTCATCAAGTTATGACCAGATGCACCAAGGGTGATTCCTAGGATTTCTAGGGAAGGTCTTCCCGTGTATTTTTTAATACTCATGAGTGATACCACTTTTCTAGGGGAGCATACATGAACATTTTTTTTCAAGATTACTATGACATGCCATGGGTGATACTCGGTGCCCAATGTGAGAAACATAGGATGAACCCAGATGTTAACATTACATGTAGTGATATAAAGGAATCCAAATGGATTTCCTTGGATGGAATCAGTGGTATTGGATTATTAAATTTTCTCATTGTAATACTATAAAATTTTTTAGATGACCTTGGATACTAATGAATCTCCACCTTTGTTTTTTATGGAATCTCTGATTAGATTGATTATTTATATGAGAGAAATATCCTTCTTTATTATTATGATATTGCTTATGCACGTGGCATTATTTTCCTTGTTTTACTAGTAGACATGGATGATAACCTGTTAATTAGACCCCAAGATGAATCCCAATATTTGGGGTGGGCCGGTAATTAGGTTTCATTTTTTAATTTGGCCCTTTTATACAATTTATGAACTATAAATGTACCCTATTTAGACTACTAGTTTCGGTCAAAGAAGGTGATAAGGGATGGGTGTCTATTTGGGAATTCAGACAAATATTATATTACTTAATTTGTTTTTTGATATGCATTGATATATTTTGGGTCACTTCTTACTTGTTTATTTAAATAAATGGATTGTTCTAGACACCATGGGTGCCTACCTACTATGATATATATCTCATATCCAAACCAGTTCCATTTGTCACTTGGGTAGATCTTCTTGATCAGAGGTGTTTGGATTAATTTCTTGTGCATTTCTCTATACATGGGAGCTAGGGAACACATGATTAGACCCGTCCTTAGGATGATCCTGGAGTTTACCCAAGGGATTTTATTTCTTTTTATTATATGTTACTAATTTTACTATATAGTAACATCTAAAATTACATGAATCATTATTTGGAACTAGCATTGAAAATTTAAATTTTATTTATTTATAATATTATACTTTATTGGTCATCTTTATTTATTTACTTCTTCTGATGATGTTTTCTATTCAGTTATGATTACACTAATGTGATACTCTAATACGAGGGTATTTTCTCCCCACATTCACCTCCTTTAAACATAACTACTAGTCCGAAGCCTCTAAAATACGTGGAGGCATGCCTGATGCCATGTGACCCCCCAGTCCATCCACAATCTGAGTGGTGAGACAAGACGAGGCATTACAATGGATATATAGTATTACTAGTATTTAAATGATAAATTGATGCGGGCTTAGTGTATGTAATAAATATTTCAATTTTTATGACAATGAGATACCTATATAAGCCTTAGGAATGGGAAATCTATGATTCAAGATACTATGTTTTCTTGACGAGGATACATGAGATGCAAATAATTTGGCCATTTGGCATTGGGTCATGGGGATGAAATTGATTCAATGATTTCTGGGGATATTCGATTGATTTTACGAAGCCATTTTTTGTACTTGGAGTTAGAATATATGCTCAGGATGATTGAGATTTTCCCACTGTTCGGTTCAAGATGATTTGTTAGCTATTTGAGCTAGAGGATTTGGCATTCCTGGGATATACCCATTGATCCATTTTTAATATCAATGAATAGTCATCATGATGTTCTCACATGTACCTTGGAAATAGGTAAAGTTGGTGATGTTCCTTATTGTCAAATAACTAATGATCAATGGTGGATATTTAAATTTTATTTTATTTCTATAAATAACTAGCTATAGTGGGAATATTTTTTTATCATGAACATATGATAGTTTGTTATAGGTTCACTAATTTTAGTGGACTAAAAAAGATTCATTTCTCACCCTCGGTATGTGGAATATGGTGTGAATTAATGATTTAGAAATTCCTCAATGTTGATCCATGATTTCATAAAGGTTCTGACATAGACCCAATTTTTCTTATCTGAGAAGTCCCAATTGTGTGGAGTCTTATTATCAATCTATATACTCCTAATATAACCATAGATAATGGGAAGTTGGTAAGGCTTATAGTATGAAATATAATATTGTAAATTTACTTTTCAATTATTTTCCCATTTTTATGTGGTTATCCTAGTGAGAAACCAGTTGATGTGTATGACATGATTGTTTTCATATACATGCAAAATTTATTTTATTATTATACCATTTTTAGTTTATTTATTCTTCACCAAATTATGGTATGGATACTTATTCCTTATTTATTAAGGATATCACAATATGATATAGGATTGAAGTTTCCCCATGGTACCTCATTAGAACCCCGGTACTAGTTATAATCTTCTAGAAGATAGTGAGGTACAATTGAGTTCATGTGGTGAACTAGACTAGGGGGGCCAGTCGAGTGGCCTCTATAATGAGATAATATATTTTTCTTCCCATGTGTGAAGTCTTGAGTTATATCTTAAACCATTATCCATACAACATGAATGGTTCCCTTTTTCCTCCTTGTTTCTTCCCTCTTCATCTGAAGACTCCCTCTTGTGGATGAATATCCATAAAAAAACATGAGTGGAATTTTTTTTAAATCTTCGCAACTCTGAGATATATATTTATACCATTCTATTAAATTTAAACTATCAAAAAGGGATATTTTAATCATTCCATATATTTTTATTCTCCTGATATGTATTTATGTTTCCATAATAAAATATGATAATATACTAATGTTTTCCCACATATATTAAAAAAATATTAAAAAATTTATGTTCACCAGCATCATCAATAGTTTCTCACTTTTTTCTAATATACTGATTGAAAATGTGAAATACGTAATGAAATTTTTGTCACTATCCTGTATGAAAAAAATTATTTCATTAGGATTCCATGGAAAATATTTTTAACCAAAATTAAAATAAATATCTAAAATTAAATTCAATATATGATTCATGATATTTAATTTTACACTATTTTTTCAATATAAGGTTGGAAAAATATATTTTTATCTATTTGTCTTTTCAATTTTCAATAAAACATTATCATTGAAACGTGTGATCTAGTCATGAAATCAAAAAAGGGGTACATAGATGTTAAATAAACATTAAAAATCATAAATTTTAGCACAATGTGCATATTATCTTTTCTGTTTCTTTAATAACTCCTAGATTAAATTTACAACTAATTCTAAAAAACAATTATATTTCCAACAATATTTATATAGGCACCCCTAAACATAATTCACTATAAATTGTACAATATAACATTATGAATTATATTTTAGTGTATTGTAATCATCATCTCAATATTTATAATGAATTCTAAATAATTTTAAGTAGTTATTTAGACTCTTTCATCAATATAATGAGTGGACTAAAATAATCCTATTTGAATAATATACAAAACTACACATATTTATTTTTTTTGACTGTTTGATGTGTACGGATAAATGAATGGTTTAATTTTATCTATCTCTATTCTATTTTTTTAAATTTCTTAATAATCACTTATATGTATAGTTGGAACAAAATAAATACATGAATATAATGGAAAAAACATTTAAAAGATGATAAATTAAATTTTAAAAATACTATTAGAAAAGGTTCAACGTAGATCGATATACCATAAAATGAAAAATAGTTGGTTGTTGGGTTAGAGAAAGGATTGGTCGGTTGTCTGAGTATTATAATTGAAAAAAAATTCAATGTGGACCCTTCACTAGAAAACATCTTCACTACTAATAATTTCTAACTCGCTGGACAAGAAACTTCCATTTCAACATCATCAGACCACATCAACAACCCAACATCCCAACTGTATCTGGGAAAGATAAAACAATCCAAACAATTAGTTATCTTATAATTAATGAATATATTTTTATCTCGAAAAATAAAAATGTATTATTCTTTATAAATAAAAAATGAAAATATTTCAGGTGAGCTAAAATTCAATAGTTGACATTGGATGTCTATATCATAAAATAAAAAATTATAGGATTTAAGAAAATTTTTATTTTATGTTATGGTGGTGCATTATATAATTTGTAAAAGACGAGTACTGGTATGATAAATTATAGATGATTATAATGAAATTACAATAATAAATAGAAGGTTATTTACAATAATATGGGTGGTTTTCAAGAATAGTTAATTATAGAGGTTTGAAGAAGTTTTTTTATTAGGGGAATAATCATCTATATTTTGGTACACCTATTATCTCTTCATACATGTTGAGATATATCTATTTTTCATGATGTTTTACATTGTAAAATACAATGACTGATGGATATATAATTAAATGGATTATAGATTTCTTTATACATATTATAAAAATATAACTTAGGAAATTCATTTAGAGTTTATTTGGGAAATTTTATTGTCAAAAAAAATTTTTAGGCCTTCATTATTGATTCATTAAAATGAAATTTTAGGTTTTATTACATGGGTCTATTCCCCATACTATATTATTATCATATTACATTTGTACTTTTAAACCCATGAACTATAAATTATATATGTACATTGATGTCCTAATTATTCCTATAGTTTTGGAATCTAAAAAATTATAGTGTTTTGGGATCATATGACTGTAAATATATTGCAACATGTGTCTTTTTTTAATATTCCAAATTCAATACATCAGATGAAAGGGATAATTCATATTTCACTTAAAGTCTAAATAAAGGTGGTTTGTGGAACTGTTCAAAAAAATTTGTTTGTGGTAAAATATTGATGAATGTTTATAGATTTTGGGGAGATATTTATATGTTGATAAACATGTTACTATTTTATAAAATTAAATGATAACAAACATTCTATACTAGAATCCAATAGGGTGTAATATTTTTAATAGTTTGATAGAAGAAATTAAATTTCCTAACTATGATGTGTGAGTAGATTCATGGTATGAAAATAAAAATATAATTTTTTTAGTTTTTCTATAATAAATATGTGAATTTGGAATCAAAATTTTTTAAAGGGTTGAGAATTAAATAGAATGGAAAATTTTTTATTTTAAATGAGAATTTATTATAATGGTTTGAACATTTCAGGTACCTTATAATTTAATTTAAACTATTAATTATTTATTTTTGTTATTATATAATGGGTGGATTCATTTGTATAATTTTTCTAGTTTTGGATGGTTTTCGAGGAATTTAATGGGATGCATGTTTTGTACACAATTGTTGTAAACCAAATAGTTCTCCCAATTAAATGAGATGAATTTTTAGAGAAGTGTAGTGGGTAGAACATGATTTTTTCATGGATAGGTTTAACATTACACCATCTTATAAGAACCCATGTGACTCTGTATAGAAGAAGAAAACATAGTTAGCATGCGGTTAACCAAAAAATGGATCTAAACCATGGAAGCTCTTATAATTGGTTGTAATACTTACATTTTTAGTGTAGGGTTTAGTAAAGTATTTGGCCAAATTTTTTAGGACATTTAATTAAATATTATAATTGTGTATTAATCAAGAAACCTCTAAAAAAATTATTATTTTTCTATATATATATATGGTTCTTGATATTTCAGAGTCTAGTGATGGTTTTTTTGAAATTTTACATCCATTAAACTGAAATTTTGATTAACCAAGAGGCTTGGGCCCATGGTAATTAATGTTATGTGATCATTGGTCTCAATTATTTTTAATCTCCCATGATATTTCCACTTTCTATTAAGATGAATCATAGATCATTCATTATATGGATATATCTATGGATTCTTATGTGATCTAATAGAGAATTATTTTATAATTTTAGAATTGGAGTCTAGATCTATTTAGATTTTTCGTTTCTCTCTTCAATAGATATTGACCAACCATTAGTTGAATATATTTTTGTGTAGGAATAATATAAAGTATTCCCAATCATGTTATTATTCTTGAGTATTTTTATAATATCCAATTTCTTGTAAAATGGTATTGGTTTTATAGATTCTTAGTTGGAGGTATTAAATATAGTGATGAATCTCAAGGGATATTACCATATTCCATCAATGAGAACGTTGTAGGAATATAAAAACCATATTGGTCCCTTTAAAATTATTTTTTTCATTTTACAATTGTCTGTACATGTGTTCATTTTGAGCCATGAATGCGGTTTTTTCCTTGTTGGTGTGGGTGTGGTTTCATGGGAGCTATGTTTTATATGACATTTTTTTATTTGATATTACATTCTAGTGGACAATACATACAAGGGGAAACTTTTATCTAACTATAAAGATGGATAGATTTCTCAAATATAGACCCATTTAAAGGGGAGCATGGGTGTTGTGATAAAGAAAATGTAATTTGTATTTCTTGATAGTATTTTTTTGGAAATAATATACATGTAAATCCATTTTTTGAGTATAACATGTAGTGGTGAGGTGAATCTGACATGAAAAAATGAGGACATAAGAGAATGACCACATAGGGATGATTGTGTTCCAATTATTTAGTATTTTTATGTGGATGTACTATTATTCATGGATAAATGAAAAACTAAGGGTGGGGAGTGTGTTGTTCCTTGAAGGTGGAGTATTGACATATTACTAATGGAATCAGGGTGTTGAGATATTGGGTGGAACATGTTGTATATTCTGGGACATCAAGTCAATGACATTAGAATCATCACAATAATAGTGTTAAATCATTTATAGATGAGGATCCAGGAAGCATTATTATCACATAATGACCCAGAACATGATTGACATATTTATTACATAAAAATTATTCTACGGTTTTAGCATACAACATATATATATATATATAGTAAATTGTGTTATGGATGCCTTGGTAGTGTTCTACAGGGTATGTACTCACAATCAGCAGGGTCATATTGTGTATAGATTTCATGATCATAGATCTAGGAAGGTGAATGATACAAAAGATAGGGATATAATGAGATAGAAACTAGAGTGTGGAGGTGTTATTGTGATGTACAAAATGGGGATTATTTGGAGACTTTAATTTTATACTATTCTGTTTAGTATATGGTTGTCAAACCACATTTGGGGTCATTAGTTATTATATGTGGGAATATGATATTCCTACTATGCATAGGTTATTGTAATTTTATTATCTAGATCTACCATTCCCAATTGTGTTTTTAGTCCAGTTCTAATATTATTATAATGTATATTTTCATTTATTTAATGAAATTTTTTTATCCTCTGGATCTGATTTCCTTGGATAACATTAATTCTTTTTAAATATTCCACAATTGGTTATTATATTTAAATGTAAATTTTTTCAACAGTTTCCTATTAACTTTTCTAAAATTTATTTTGAATGTAACCCTTATCATTATCTTTACGATGATGGTGATTTTTTATAAAATCACAAATATTTATTTTAACAACCATTTCCACTTTTATATTAAAAAGTATATAACATAATGGGAAATATTTTTCTTGATATACCCTATATTATATATTATTTTATTTATCTTTTTGGGGGGGATTGAACTCACTATATCAACCAATCCAATTCATTATCCATTATTTTATAGTACCATTTGATGTAGTATTCATTCAAGATAATTTTACTTCTATTCCAACATCATTCTATGTTTAATGTGTTAAACTAAGGACTCGATATTTTGAAACCATCCACTATTTTTCTCTATACGTCTTATTATTATATATTAAGTATAAAATAATTAACATTCTATATTGTTTTATCATAGTGTTGATCTTTATTTATTCCCAATGAAATTTTATTATACATTTTATTTATATTCATATAATTCATATAGCGAATGAAATGGTCAAAAATAAGTCATGAGTGTGGGATACTAATATATATTCCCTCGATTCATCAGTTGGAATCTTGTAAAATAATATTTTGGTATTTTTTTCGTACCAAATACATGAAGGGTGTCACGGTTGAGGCCATGAAAAAGAAGAATTATGACATGGTCATGGCTTTGAAATTAATATAAATTTCTTGGAATAGGACAAAATGTTAAAAATATAGATGTTTGAAATTATCCATTTCTTCACCATGAATTCTATTATTATTGATACTATGTTTATTTATATTGTTAGACTTGAATGTTTTAGGATCACAATATCAAATATAGGGAATTAATTGATTGTCACTAATTTCCAACTGCATTTTTCAGGCTATTATTTTCATTTAAATTGATTGATATATTTTCCCCCTTTTATAGTTTTTCATATCACCCTTATTATTATTCTATTTCTCCAAGATAATATGAAAAATAGTTCACATCTTATTTCAATAAGAGTAGTATTCTTGGAGGATTTTTTTGGAGATATCGAAGAATTACTCTAAATTAATCAGTTTCTTATATAGTGGAAACCAATTTTCATTTTATGATAAATACATGTGATATATTAGATAATAATTTATTATACTCTATAAATATCTAAAACTAATTTTTCATTCAAATGTATGTAACAACATTTCTGTAAGTGATTTGGTATCTTTATGGTTAATTTTAGGTCACGCTTGTTGATTTTTAAAGAAAAATGTAATTTTTTAATCAAAATAGATTCTATAAGTATTAGTCTATGGAATAAAAAATTTTACATCTATAAAATAAATATTATAAATAACTTTTTATTTATATTTTTATAAAGATAACGATTTACAACCACTTTGAAAAAAAACTATGATAAAAAATTTTATGTACCAGTGCATTTAATTTTTCCAAAAATTGATCCATTTGTTTTCGTTACTTAAATAATCCAACAACATATTCATTTTAATAATCCCAATATATAATAATATAATATTCTATATAATTGTTTCTATAAAAAAATATTTCTCCGAAATGTATGAAAAAAATATAGTTATAAAAGAAATCTCCCTTCTATAAGTCTACACAAACAATTTAATACATTATATTGTAATAAAAATAGTTATATTCTTCACTAAATATTATAAATATATTATACCACAAATATTTGTCTCATTTTATGACTCTTTAAAAAGGAAAAATAATTGTATACATCATAAAATAATATGGATCAAATGAAAGAACACTTTATACAAAGATATTAAAAAATTGATATTTTATATAACTAATAAATTAATATTTCCCATAAAATAAAACGTTATATTTCCTTTATAGTCATTGAACATATTTTTATGGATGTTTATTCATTTTTTAATGTGGATAAATCTTTATATATATCTAAATTATCCATTATACTTAAAAATATTGTATTCATGGACTATATTGATGAATTTTATATCATATTTATGACCGTATTTGTAATGGGGAATACTACCTTTGATATTCAGTTGTACCTCTATTGGGGTTTTCAATGTTATATTATTAATTAATATTAATTAACTATTCCCATATTTATTTTCTATAAAAATTATAATTGATTTTATGGTTACTAAAATTGTATTCATCTTGAACATCCTTGACATATTTAAGGATTGAATCGTTAAGTCATTATCTATCCAATTTTTTTGGAGAAATGATTATCATTAAAAAATTATTATTGTCTTAATAGTTTTCAATGAAAAATGGAACCATTAGTGTAGTATATTTGATGATTTTAAAAATTTTGAAAATACATTTACATATATATAATAATTTTAGAATAAAATAATTACTTTTTAAAGTAAAATTAAATAATTATTTTCCAAAAATTTGTAATCTATGCATCTCATCTAACTTAATGAAAAATTTAAAATCAAATATTTCATATATTTTATGAGGTCCAATATATAATGAATTATCAAAATGAAGTTTTTATGTATAATATTAATATGAATAATTATTAGTAATAAAAAATGTATTTATATATCTTTTTAAATAAGTATAAAATTATGATAATGAATAACACTGTAAAATACCACCCTAAACACAATATTGTCTAGTTCAGATATTATCCTCAAGATTTTTTTTCAAAGGATTTTAGTTATGTCTTCCATATAAATGGCATGGTGATATATGATATATCCACACCCCATTATAATGTGGTGGTTAATTCTCTACCATATATGATATGAGATAACCCAACATGACCCTCAAAACCATAAGTTATTCAAATATTTTTTTTCACATTAAATGGGACCTGGTACTGATACCAATTATAATAGACCACCCAAAACATGATATTTTACACTTTGGACCTGATGCCTATTTTTTCATAAAATATATGGTCCAATATTCCCTTGGAAATGGTCACATAATTGTTCACGTATCCATACCACCTTACATAGGCTATATTAATTGTCTAACATCTCTGATGTTGGCTCTCCAAAAGTAAAATTGTAATTGACCACCTGCACAATGATATTGTTCACTCTGGACCATGTGAAAACAATATTTTTCTAAATCTTGATTCCACGGCTCCTAAGATAAAAAACTCATGATACATGATGTATTAATGTAACGACCCAATGTTTCATTAATGTAAATCCCTCATTTTCTAATTAAATGTCTCTTTATGTTTATATAAAATTTCAACTTCATCGGTTTTATGTTAAGAATTTTTATGGTTTCTAATATAGTCTTTGAACAGTGATCACATGATTAGTATAAATATAGGGCTTTAACACATCCAATTTTACTTAGACAAAAGAAGCGATGGCCTCGTCCAGTATAATTGCTCTGTAAGAAGCCCATTTTTCGGAGCTCAGAAACGGGGTCGCATCTTTGGGCTCCTCCCTTGACCAAACCCAAGATGAGCTTCATCTTGTCAAGCTCAAACGTGACCGTCTACGGGAAAAGTGGAAGTTGATTGAAATTACCACTCGAGCGATGCTATCCGAGCCACCCCATGAGTCTGTCACCATCACACACCTTACCCTTAGATCTTATGAAGCTGTTTTAAGAGGTTATGTTACAAAAAAGTAGTACTATGTTCATGTACATTATTTTTTGTATATAGTCATGAATATAATTTCTAGTTATTTTTGATACATTGTAAATAGTTTTTAATGTACAAATAGTGTTTTTTGTTTTTATTTTACTATAAATTCTATTTTATTAAATTAAGGGATTTCTTAATTAAATAAAATTTTAATAAAATATTATTATTATTATTATTAAATTAATTTTTATTAAATATAAATGATCTTATAATTTGATGAATGCAATTATAATTTTTATTAAGGTTTGAAAGCCATTTCTGTCCAAACCTGTGAATTTTTGAAAAATGTCGGTTTTTATTTTAAAAGTGAAAATTAACATATTTAGAAAAAATAAATGTTATTTTTGGAATCAGGACGTCGAAATTATCCAACGGTGAATTTTTAATAATTTTATGAGACAGTCAAATTTTCGAGTAAAAATTAAATACGATTTAAATATATAATGTGTTTTATGACATCATAATGACCCAATAGTGATGTATTAAAATATAATAATCTTTATGTTCGGCCAATATATGTTTTAACATTAAAATAATATGATTTTGGGTCTATTTAACTTACTTTTCAAAGCATTAAAGGACCCCTCAAGACTTATTCAACACCTTGCCTTTTCAAATTAATTTCCATGGGAGTGTGACTCACCTGAACATAAGAAACCCTAATATATTAAGACATTAGGACTTTTTACTTATAAAATATTGTTTTCCTCTTCCCTTTTCCAAAAACCATGGGCAATGCCATGAGATGATTTGGGGTTTGGATTAATTTAATATAAGGTGTCCCAAACCTAAATAATAAAGAATTCCCTCACCTTTCCTATATAACCCCACCCAAGATCCTACTTCCTCCTCACTCAAAGCCTTTGGAGTTCGTCCAACCTCTGCCCTACTTTCTCTATAATCCTCCCAAGGTTCCCCAAGCTCCCAAGAATCCTCTCACAAGCCTCTCTCTAGCCTTTGGAAGCACACATCCAAGTAAGGATTTTCTTCTTCATTTCTTATTTTTATCAATATTATTTAAGTTTTATTCAACTTTTAATTTCAATTATGAATGTTCGGGTATGATTTCACACCTCCCCAATACTTCCCTTATATTGTTTGAATGATGGGAGACCCCTTTCTCTCTCATTAAATGCCTCCCATATACACCTGTTACTATGCTGAAATTCTGAAAGGAACTTCTCTCTCCTCTATTACATTCAAGCAATATTTTTGTATCATGAATCTAATTTCCATTACAATTGTTGGGACATGTATCTATATGACCTCATTACAGTCCATTACATGTAAATATGATGAGGAACCCCTTTCTCTCTCATCAACCATCATTTATGAATTCTTATGTCACACCATTACACTGCTGAAATCACACCGATTTTCTAAGCCAATGTCATTGTGTAGTGAATATCATACCCATTTCTCCATAAAAGGTATTCACCTATATGCACATTTACATATTGATTATAAAGTTTCATTTATGAATTCCACATTCCTTTATCGTGGAATAAATTATTATGTTTTATGAATCCATGTTTATAATCCATGTGGCACACTTATGCATGAAATGAAATTTTTATGAAGGGTGCGCCCTTATAGCGCTCCAATGAATTGGGTAAACTATATATCATGATACATCATGTTCAATGACTGTTGAATCATGATAATTCAATTACAACAAGTGTTTAATCATTCTTTATGTGCAATGAGGATTTACTCATGCTCCATGTGAAATGAGCCTTGGCTCATGATAATTCCATGTTGAGTGTTATTGCCACATTTCCATGTTGTGATTATCATGCTTTATCATGCCTTCATGTTCATGTTTCTTATATGCTATATTGATATTCCTATTATCTAACATGTATTGTACTCCTCATGTTATTCCATTTTTACTCCCTTACTGGTCTTTATAGCTCACCCTTTTCTTATGCATGTCCTTAGGTTATCCCATGCAATGATAATTACGAGGAAATGTAGTGGTCATGTAAAGGAAGTTTTCATTAAAGATATTGTATTTCAGGTTTTAATTTTTTATGTATGGTCCTAAGCCCCAAATAACCTAAACCTCTTGATCTTATTTGTTGTATCACGTGATGTTTTATGTAATAAATCGTGTTTATGATTGTAAGAAAAGCAGGGTTGTCATAGTTGGTATCAGAGGATACGTTTAGTTATTTTTGGAATTAGGAATCCCTTGTAATGCCTTATAGACAATACAAAGTATAATAAAAACATCCCTATGTTTTGGTAAGTACTGAGTAAGTGGTTTATCATACAAATACATCCCTGTCTTGATACGAGCAGGTAGAGGAGGCTCTGGAACAGATGTATCCTAGGGGTAAAACCCGAAAACACCGCTTTGAGCTAGACTCGAACGTGAAGTGGTGCATGACAACGAGTCTTGCTGCAATCTTGGTTACGAAACTCCCGAGGGATATGTTTTGTTCAATTCACAATCATAGTATGAACCCTTATTAAAGGGAAAAATGACCATAAGAATATATGTTAGAAAGTAGATCATGAAAAGCCTTGATTGAAGCCTATAGACTCATGAGTTAAGGAAATGAAAGTTTATTTATAAGTCATCAACTTTTGTCTTTGGATTACTCTTTATGTGTTGACCATAACATTCCTTTTATTCCATCCATTGGGCGGTAATAGGAGGACTCGGGCTAACAATCGATGTGAATATCAGTGTGATGATTGTACTAATGAGATGCCCAATCCAATGGGAGCGGGAATCGCGAACTTTTCCACGCTTCCCTCTCAGATAACTCAAGCATTGAATAGAAACACAGGTCAAGAGAAATGTTAAACCCCCCCCCCCCCAAGAAAGAACAAGTCGCTATCAAGAGCTTCATGAGACAAAGGCCTCCTACTTTTAGTGGATCACCCGATCCCACGATCGCTGAACAATGGATCAACTCCATTGAAAAGATCTTCTCCATCCTTCAATGTTATGAACAAGAAAAGGTTCTCCTGGATGCCTATCGTATGGAGGGTGAAGCTCATCAATGGTGGACGTTGATCAAAAATATGAAGAATGAGGAGGAGAGCGAGGCATTGGAATAGAAGGATTTCCGGAACAAGTTTTTCGATAAATATTTTCCGTTCACCCTCCGGCTTAAGATGGAAAGGGACTTCCATTCCCTCAATAAAAAAGATGAAAAATCTGTTGGAGCGTATGAGGAAAACATCACAAGGCTTGCACGATACACTTCCGGCATTGTCGTTACCCCCGAATGCAAGGTTGACCGCTTCTTTGGTGGGCTAAAACCTAGCTTGCGGAAAGCATTAGTGATCCATGACTGCGACAGCTATGAGGAAATTGTCCGATGTGCCCTCAAGGTTGAAATGGAGATCGGGGAATCACATGGGTATAATGGGGACACGAAGTGTAAGGTGGGCTTCAATACTGGTGGTCCTATGGATAAATCCAACAGTGCTAAGAAGATCTAGCACCCCACTTGCCAAAAGTGTGGAATGAAGCACCCTGGAAATTGCCTTAAGGGGACGAGAAAATGCTTAGGTGTGGAAGAGAAGGGAATCTAGCTGTTAACTATAGGCAAGAAAGACCCACAGTTTCGACAGAGGAGAGGAATGATCCATTCGAACCTCAATGTGTTGTTCAATGCTACCAATGCAATGAACCGGGTCATTTTGCAAATCAGTGCCCTAATCCAAGGGTTTTCGGAGGCGACCAACAACCTCCAAGGAAGAAAGGAAGAGCTTTGGACATCACTTCTACCGAAGTGAACCCCTACAACGAATTGGTGATAGGTACACTAGTCATTCATTTAAGAATAGAGAACATACTTTTTGATTCTTGTTCTACGCATTCTTTTATATCTCGAAATTTTAGTAGAACAATCCCAGCACCACCACAAATCATGGTAGTAAAGATGTCGGTGAGTACGGAAAATGGGGAAATCATTGCATCCCATGAATATAAGTCCTCTCCTATTATAATATGTGGATTGAATTTCATGGAGAACCTCGTCATACTCCCTCTGGTGGAATTTGATTCAATTCATGGCATGGATTGTCTTTCCTTATATAGAGCCAATATAAATTGTTGGGAGAGGGAAATCACACTCCATATGGAGAATCGACCACCGATTCTTTACAAGTTTCAGAAGGAAGATAAATCTCTTTTAGCTCCAACATCTCAAGAATGGATATTACTACCTTATGAGCACGTTTATCTAGATCACATGATTGATTCCAAGGAAAACACCATCCTTGAAGAAATTCCTATTGTGAGGGAATTCGCTGAAGTGTTTCCTGAGGAACTGCTTGGTCTTCCTCCTAGAAGAGATGTTGAGTTCTCAATTGAACTTATACCTGGGCCGCTACCAATATCCAAGACTCCATATAGAATGGATGTTGTTGATCTTGAAGAGATGAATAAATAACTACCAGAGAATCTATATAAAGGGTTTATTCGGCCATGTGCTACACCATGGGGTGAACCAGTCCTCTTTATCAAGAAGAAGGCTGGGTCAATGCGGCTCTGCATCGATTATCATGAAATTAACAAAATAACGATAAAGAACAAGTATCCTCTCCCAAGAATCAATGAATTTTTTGATCAGCTGTGTGGAGCACAATACTTCTTCAAGTTGGACATGCGGTCGAGATATTATCAAGTAAGGGTGAAGAAGGAAGATGTCCCTAAGACTACTTTTCGTACAAGATAAGGGCACTATGAATTCATAGTAATGCCTTTTGGACTCACCAATGCTCCATCAATCTTCATGGACATAATTAATAGAGTCTTTAGAGATTACCTAGACAAATTTGTGGTAGTCATTATAGATGATAATCTAATATAATCCAAAACCAAGGAGGATCATGAGGAGAATTTAAGAACTCTTCTGAAAAATTTGAGCAAGGATAAGCTCTATGAGAAGTACATAAAGTGTGAGTTATGGTTCAAGGAAGTCTCATTCTTGGGCCATATCATCACAAGAAATGGGATATATGTGGATCCCTCCAAAATATATGCATTTGAGGGATGGTCGAGGCCAACATCGGTAACAGATATCCGTAGCTTCTTGGGGTTACCAGGATATTATCGGTGATTTGTGAGAAATTTCTCAGGATTGTCCAACCCTCTTACCAAGCTAAATCGGAAGGGAGAAAAGTTTTCTTGTAGTGATGAATGTGAAGAATGCATCAAGGAGTTGAAAATGAGGCTTATCATTGCGTCCGTGCCCACTTTACATACAAGTGGGGAACTTTTTGTGGTATTTAGTGATGCTTCAAAGAAAGGCTTAGACAGTGTGCTGATGTAGAATTATAAAGTTATATCCTATTCCTCAAGGTAGTTGCAAAATCATGAGCGAAACTATCCAACACATGATCTTGAGTTGGAGGCTGTGATCTTTGCCTTTAAAATCTGGCGGCATTGTCTATATGGAGAGAAATGTGAGATATATACTGACCACAAGAGTCTTAAATATAGATTCACACAGAAAGAGATTAATATGCGCTAGAGAAGATGGATAGAGCTCATCAAGGATTATGACTGTTCAATCCATTGCCGCCTTGGAAAAGCGAACAAGGTGGCAGATTCCCTAAGTAGAAATGATCCAGCGATTCTATCAATGATGAGAATTGAGAAGGATCCAATCATCTTAGACTTGATGAAGATGGACATGGGAATCATAGATAAGGGAACATCATCAATCCTTTCACAAATTATTGCTCAACCATCTCTTTTGGAAAGGTTAAAGGATGATCACAAGGATTATCTGGGAATTTAGAAAAAAGTGGAAGCTATCAAAAAGGGGAAATCCTCAGAGTTTAATGTTAATGAAGAAATAATTATGTGATTTGGGAAAAGACTATGTGTTCCATCAAGTCCGGAGCTGAAGAAGGAACTTTTGGATGATGAACATAGTTCAAATATCTCTATTCACCCATGGAGCACAAAGATGTATCGAGATCTCCGAGAAAACATTTGGTGGGATAATATGAAGAAGGAGATCGCTGAATATACATCAATGTACCTGGTGTGTCAGCAAGTGAAGGCAGAGAGGAAGAATTATAAGGGGATGATGCAACCATTGCCCATACCAGAATGGAAATGGGAGAACATCACCATGGACATTGTCACCGGACTTCTAAGGACATCCAAAGGCAACAGTGCAATCTGGGTTGTTGTGGATCGTCTTACAATGACTGCACACTTCATTGCTATTCGGGAGGATTTCTCATTGGATCAACTAAAACAGATATATATCAGGGAAGTGGTAAGGTTTAATGGAGTACCACTATCTATTGTGTCTGCCCGAGATCCAAGATTCACCTCTATGTTTTGGAAGAGTCTTCAACATGCTCTGAATACTGAACTGAACTTTAGTACGGCCTATCATCCTCAAACTGATGGCCAATCCAAGCGGACTATCCAAACACTTGAGGATATGTTGAGAGCCTACTCAATGGACTTTAAAGTAGGATGGGATCAACATATTCCTCTTGTTGAGTTCTCTTATAATAGCAGTTTACACTCGAGCATCCCAATGGCACCATATGAAGCACTGTATGGGAAAAGGTGTAGAAAACTGGCATGCTGGGATGAGGTCGGTGAACATATGTTTCTTGGACCAGAAATGGTCGAGGAATTGGTAGAGAAGGTGAAAACCATTCAGCAGCATATCAAGGCAGCTCATAGTCGATAGAAGAGTTCTGCAGATAACCATCGACGAGACCTTGAGTTTAAAGTTAGAGACATGGTTTTTCTATGCATATCTCCAATGGATGAAGGTCATGAGGTTTAGAAAGAACGGGAAGTTAAGCCCAACGTACATCATCCCCTTCAAGATTCTTGATCATTTTGGGGCTGTAGCCTATCACTTCCGCATACTATGGCCAAAGTACATGATGTCTTTCATGTATCCCTCTTAAGGAAGTACATACTGGACCCTTCACATGTACACTCATCTGAGGTGGTACAATTGGAAGATGATCTTTCTTATGAGGAGAAAACAGTGATGATCTTAGATCACACAGAAAAAGTTCTACGAAATAAGAAAATGCCCCTCATCATGGTGTTGTGGAGAAACCACATGTTTGAAGAAGCGACTTGGGAATCAGAGGATATGATGAAGCCAAGTTACCGACATTTTTTTAGTGTGGGAAAAGGAAAATTTCGAGTGCGAAATTTCTTAATGGGGGAATACTGTAACGACCCAAAGTTTCATTAATGGAAATCCCACTTGATCTAATTAAATGTCTCTTTATGTTTATATAAAATGTCAACTTAATTGGTTTTATATTAATAAATTTGACCGTTGCTAATATAGCCGTTGAACAGTGATCACATGATTAGTATAAATATAAGGCTTTAACACATCCAATTTTTCTTAGACAAAAGAATCGATGGCCTCGTCCAGTAGAATTGCTTCGTACGAAGCCCATTTGTCGGATCTCGGAAAAGAGGTGGCGTCTTTGGGCTTCGCCCTTGACCAAGCCCAAGCTGAGCTTTATCTTGTCAAGCTCGAACGTGACCGTCTACGGGAAAATTGGAAGTTGATTGAAATTACCACTAGGGCGATGCTATCTGAGCCACCCCAAGAGTCTGTCACCATCGCACACCTTACCCGTAGGTATTATGCAGCTATTTTAAGAGGTTATGTAACAAATAATTAGTACTATGTTCATGTACATTATTTTTTGTATATAGTAATGAATATAATTTCTAGTCATTTTTGAGACATTGTAAATAGTTTTTAAAGTATAAATATTGTTTTTTGTTATTATTTAACGAAGAATTATATTCTATTAAATTAATGGATTTTTGAATTAAATAATATTTTAATAAAACATTATTATTATTAAATTAATTTTTATTAAATATTAATGATCATATAATTTTATGAATGCAATTATAATTTTTATTAAGGTTTGAAAGCCATTTCTGTCCAAACATGTGAATTTTCGATAAATGTCGGATTTTATTTTAAAAGTGAAAATTAACATATTTAGAAAATTATTTAGATAAAATAAATTTTATTTTTTGAATCAGGACATCGAAATTATCCAATGGTGAATTTTTCTTAATTTTCTGTGACAGTCAAATTTTTGAATAAAAATTAAATACCGTTTAAATATATAATGTGTTATATGACATCATAATGACCCAATAGTTATGTAATAAAATACGATAATCATTATGTTCGGCCAATAACTGTTTTATCATTAAAATAATGTTATTTTGGGTTTGTCTAACTTACTTTTCAAAGCATTAATGGACCCCTCAAGACTTATTCAACACCATGCCTTTTTTAATTTATTTCCATGGTAGTGTGACTCAACTCCACATAAGCAACCCTAATATTTTAAGAAGTTCGGACATTGGCCATATAAAATATTGTCTTCCTCTTCCCTTTTCAAAAATCCATGGGCAAAAATCATGGGATGTTTTGTGGTTTGAAAAAATTTAATATAAGGGGTCCCAAACCTAAATAATAAAGAATTCCCTCACCTTTCCTATATAAACACACCCAAGCTCCCACTTCCTCCTCACTCAAAGACTTTGGTGTTCGTCAAACCTCTTCCCTAATCTCTATATAATCCTCTCAAGGTGCCCCAAGCTCCCATGAAGCCTCTCTCAAGCCTCTCTCAAGCCTTTGGAAGCAGACTTCCAAGTAAAGGTTTTTTCTTCATTTCTCATTTTTGTCAATTTTCTTTATGTTGTATTGACCTTTTATTTTCAATTATGAATGTTGGGGTATGGTTTTTCACCTCCCCCATACTTCTCTCTTATTGTTTTAATGATGGGAGACCTCTTTCTCTCTCATTAAATTCCTCCCATATACACCCATTACTATGACAAAATTCCGAAAAGAACTTCTCTCTCCTCTTTTACATTCGATAAATATTTTTGTATCATGAATCTAATTTCCATTACAATTTTTGGGACTTGTATATTTATTACATCCTTACTATCCATTACATTTAAATATGATTAGGAACCCCTTTCTCTCTCATCAACCATTTTTTATGAATTCTTATGTCACGTCGTTACGCTGCTGAAATCACACCGATTTTCTAAGCCAATGTAATTGTGTAGTGAATACCATGCCCGTTTCTCCATCAATGGTATTCACCTTTATGCACGTTTAATTATTGATTATAAAGTTTCATATATGAATTACACATTCCATTAGAGTGGAATAAATGATTATTTTTTATGAATCCATGTTTTATGATACATGTGGCACACTTATGCATGAAATGAAATGTTAATGAAGGTTGTGCCCTTATAGAGCTCCAATGTATTGGGTAGAGTATAGTATCATGATACGTCATGTGAAATGAGTGTTTAATCATGCTAATTCAAGTGCAATGATGGTTTACTCATGCTTTATGTGAAATGAGGATTTACTCATGCTCGATGTGCAATGAGCCTTGGCTAATGCTAATTCCATGTTAAGTGTTGTTGCCACATTTCTATGTTATGATTATCATCCTTTATCATGCCTTTATGTTCATGTTTCATATATGCTATATTGATATGCCTATTCTCTGACATGTATTGTACTCCTCATGTTATTCCATTTTTACTCCCTTACTAGTCTTTATAGCTCACCCCTTTTCTTATGCATGTCCTCAGGTTATCCCATGCAATGCTAAGTACGAGGGAATGTAGTGGTCATGTAAAGGAATTTTTCAATAAAGATGTTGTAGTTAATGTTTTATGTTTTTATGTAATGGTCCTAAGCCCCAAAGACACTTAACCTCTCGATCTTCTTTGTTGTATCAAGTGATTTTTTATGTAATAAATCATTTTTAAGATTGTAATAAAAGCAGGGTTATCATAATTAAAACCCCCTTATAAAGGAACATGTCATTATGTAATATCTTTTATATGTAATTTTCATTCTATCTAACTCACCCCATAAGGGTCCAACATCATTGTTTGAAAATCAATTATGGTTGAAGATAGATTGCCCATTTATAATTTTATATGTACAACTCATCATTTATGATTCATTTATAGTGGAATCATGAGAAATATAAAATGGAAAAAGTATAAATATTAGGATATAAAGGATTATTGTAATGGTTTAGGTTATATTTAAGAATTTATATTATTTCTAGGGACCATATTATATTTTAATGTGTAATTTGGGTTTCTATGAGGGTGGGGAGACCAGTTGGGTGATCTATCATTGATGATGGTGGGTAATGAAGAACCACTCCTAAAATTGTGTGGATACCACATAAATCAAGAGGAATGGTATAAGTTATTTTTGTTCTTATCATGAATAAATGAAAACCTTGAGGATTTGGTCAAAAGTTAAAAATTTCATAGTGTGGGTTGCCTATTACAAAAGAAAGCCTTTAATAAGTATATTTTCATAATTCTTAATTTAATAATTTTTAGAAGTGTTAGACTCTAGAGTTTAAATTTATATCAATATGTTTTATTAAAATACTAAGTCATTAGTGGATCATAATTTAAAACATTTATTTAATACACCGTGTGTATAAAATGGTCTTTAATTTTAGTGGAAATTGTTAGTTTCTATTGATTAAAGGGTCCGATTTTGAACTAGTTCTTGAAAGGGACTTAAAAAGCACAGAACCATCTATATATGTTTTTTTGGATAGTTATGAGGCTCATATGAAAATAAAGAGGTTTATTTAATCACTAGTGGATGGCCAGGGCTGGCTATGCTTCCATTTATTCCACTAGCTATAATGTATAGAAATTCTAGACCTTGTAAAAATTATTTAATGTTGGAAAACCCATGTTACACGGTAAAACCAATATAAAATCACAAAAAAATAATAAATGAAATTTTTTAATAATGATATAATAAAAATTAACATGTTAAACCCTTATATTCCATTACATTTAGATGATAAATATTTAAAATTAGTAAATATTTAAAAAAACTAATTTAAAGAAAATATTCTTTTTTTATACTATATATTTTTTTAAAAAAAAATTTATAAATAAAATTTCCTAAAGTAAATATAATATTTTGATTCCTTATTTCAAAATTTACATCGAATAAATCTTTTATTTTTTATTAATAGATTTAATTATGTCTTGGAAAAATGTTTTTTGTAAAAATTATAATTTTTATTTTTCAATTAATATATTTTTACATAAAATCAGTTAAAAGAATAATTTAATTAATATAAATTATTTATCAAAAAAAATTATTTTTAAAATGAAAATATTAGAAATCCTATGTCTACTCTATTTAGATCAAAATAAAAATATAAGTTTAATAAAAAATTATTTTCGATCATTTAATTTAATCATGAATTTTAATGTTGAGATTTGATTGTGAATCAACTCAAAATAATAAACCTTTAATTTGATTTCAAATAAATAAAATTATTTAACTAAAATTATTATCAATAACAATATTCTCTTATATATATTTTTTAACATTAAAATTAGTATTTTTCTATGAATTTTTTTTAAAAGATTTTGTGAGTTTATTTTAAAAATAAAACATCACACAATTATAAATATGTTATGATTAAATTATTTAAAAATATAATATAATATTGATAAAATTAGTTAAAATTTATAACTTCAACTTTTTCGTTAATAGTAATTACTAGGGATGAATGTTAATTATCATGGTAAAAGTAAAAGAGAGTAAAAGTGAAAATTTTAATTAAAAATCCATAAAAAAGTCAATATTTTATCCCAAATTATTTTTTGAGGTGAGTGAAAACACAAAGTAAATATTACCTCCCCTTTTTTAAATTTTTATTTTGGATTTACCCTTGAAATGTGACATTATTCTTTGGAAAATATAAGTTTTACTTTTAAAAGGATCCTTATCATTACTTACAAAAAAACAAAAATCGAACCACAAGAAGAACCACATTCCCTTCAAATTTGTCCTTTAATATCTACTAGAATTTCTTGCTTAGAACCTCATCACACATCAAAGATCCTATAATAATAATTATTTTGAAATTTTTTTATTATTTCATATGAGAATTCCTAAAAAATTAAAATCCATAATGTGATAATACACTTAATTATTGAGTTTTCTTCTTTATTTTTAAAATCACAACAATATATAACCGTATTAATTTGATTAAATAATTATAAAAAATATAATAAAATTTCAATATTTTAATTATTAAAAAAATATAATTCTTTCTATCTATAATTAAATTTAGATAACACTGATCATGTATACAAGCACATTATCTCCACCACTGAGTGACAGTGTTGATTTATCATTACCACATCTCATGGATGGTATCAAAGTTGAATTATGTTTATAAATTTGTTTTCTATGTCGAAAGTACAATTATTAAATTAATTTTTTCATATACCATAATTTCATCCATTCATTAATAAGTTGGATAATTAATCGTTTATATAATAAACTACCACCTCCATGGGCATTGAATTTTGTTTATCAAAACCCGCATTAACAGACAGTTCTTTGAATTTATTTAGTAATGATATATTATAAGAATTAAATTTTTAGAAACATGAATTTTTCCTATAATAATTATCTAATTAAAAACCCTTACTCATGAAAACATTATATTATGATAAATTTTGTGCCTATTTTACCATATCTCTAAATGATGTCATAATAATAGTGTGATAAATAATTATGGGATTCGATATAGTTATTTTGTTAGGTAATAAGTATATTTTTATTATATGTTTTGGTATTCTAGAATTTTTTCATTGATATTTATAATATTTTTTAATATATCATATTTTTATCTTTTTAAACATTGAGAACTTGGTCTTCACGATTTACACATTCAGAATCCGTATATATGCCTCTCACTAAATGAAAATGGAATATTATTAATTGTTTATAAATAAATATTATTCTATATAGAATTATATTGGAAAAAAAGTGGGAATACATTATTTGAAATATATCCCATCTTTATGAAATCTATAAGAAACAAAATAAATTAATGTTCTAAACAACAATAATGAAAATAAACTATAATCAGTTAATATATTTGTAATATATAAATATGTAATAATTTTTATGATGGTATAATCGTATATAAAATTTTGAGATATGTTTTTATGCTGACTTCATTAATTATAACAGTGAGCAAATAACATCCATTGAAAAAAAGGAAAAGTTAATGGAATTGGTAACTCAAACTCTTTTTCTTTGAGTTAACAATTTCTTATTAAAATTGTTATTCTAGGGATATCAATTTCTATTAATTTTATCCCTTTAATTTTTGGGAAAATATATTATTCATCCAAATAAATTTCCATGAATGGTTTTATTATGACTTAAAATAAAAATCAGTTTTTAAAAAATGGACTCATAATTATGAATTTTACAACGATAAATGCACAATGTTTTTAAAAATATAGTTCTATGATATGGTTATAATTATCCTAAAATGATGTTATGATTCATGTTTTACCTTATCATTTCTTTTATAATGTGATTATTTTGGGTGATCAGGATGTTCATGTTAAATAATTTAATTTTAATTTTTTTCCTGCCAATTTATGTTTTATGAAATCCATTAAGATTTCGTGAATTCATTAGGAATGTTGAATTATTTTCATATGGATGTTACGAAAACAATGATTTTACATGCATTATTTGACATATGGTGATGATCAATTTTATTTAATATGAATTTATTATGATTTTTGGAGTCCTATATATCCCTACACTGTATTGGTTTAGGTTTATATATCATCATATAGTCCAGAATAATGATAAATATCTTTTCCCATAGATATTTTAAGGAATGATTTTATCACAATTTTATGCATTTAAATAATTTGTTTGGTCATATAGGAATAACCATAATGTTTTTCATCATAATGGTTTTCCAATTATTATTGTTTATCCACAATTCCCTAATTTTCATCAAGATATAACAATATGTATTTTATTTATATAATATACTATGATTTCATGATTCCAAATTATTTTTAATATATTCTTCACTTTAATATAATAATTACAGATAATATACTTATTGAGATGTGTTTTGAGTTATTTGATATCATTTATTCTTCCTTAATAATCTGTTTATTATTAAATTTTTCTTTAACATGTTTTATGATTTTAATATAATATATAGGCAATTTTATTATAATATTTATATCTCCCTATTGTTCTCTATTATGATATGACATTTCTTTCAACTTATGAGCATTTGATTCACCCTATTTTTGTGTTTCCATTCCAGAGAAGAAGGTTATATCATATGATATTTTTATAAAATGAATTATAAGATCCTTATTATTGAAATTTTTTTTCATGTGTTGTAGAATAAGTACATTATAGAGAAAATATCTAAGACACAAATCCTTTTAGTCCATGGGTTATGTGATTGTTTATGAGTTGTATGATATATATCAAAAAACATTTTTAATATTTATTTTATTGTTTTTTTGTATCTTGTTTGGTGGTATCAGAGGTGGGTTTAGATATTAATTGATATTAATTTAGATACCTTTAGTGAAATTAATAAGAAAATTTCTAAAGGATGATTCTAACTATAATATAACATCCACTTGTTTCAATAATGTAGATAATTTGGGTATCTCCAAGAAATTACATTCCTATGTTGATAATAAAAGTGGATTCATGAACTAGCATAGTTTTAGCTATGGGTAATATCCTTAAAGTTGGTGTGATGGGTATTAACTCAACCATGACCTGATTTCGGAAAAAGAGTCCAAACTACACATTTTTATCAAAAATCTTTAGTGTTATTATTTGGTTAGTCACAATTTATTTTCAAACTATTATGATGAATTTAAATATGTATATAAATATTTCAATTATACAATTGACTATGGATAACATAGATTTGAATCTATATATATATATAATAATGTATTAATTCCATTTATAAAATACTCCTTTTATGTTTCCAGTTTTATTGTATATACATTTATTAATTTATGTATACTTATTCATAATTTCCCTTTACTAAAGGAAATAATTCTAACATGAAATAACATTGTTAAAAATGGGTGAAATGGAAAATGTGGAGATTATCCCAACAGCCAAACTAATGAGATTATGGATATAATGAAAAATATTATGTAAATCCTTACCCAACTATCTCAATCTACAAGAAATATCCTTATATTATTGAAAACATGAAGACATCTAGGAGAGTGAAACTCACTATGAATTCATTTATAATACAAAATAAAATATATTTTAGTGGGTATTCAAATGAACTAGTTGTGTTGCACTAGGTGAATTTGAAAGAACATATATTTTCTATTCTCTAAATAATAGACCATGAGAGGGTAGTTTTGATAGATTATCATCTAGAAAATGATTGTGACCACTGATTGAGTCTCATTAATAATAACATGGAAAATGATGAGAGAGAATCTATAATATAAGATGAGTTAGAGAATATAAATTTTAATTTGTAATTTCCTTGGAATCTTCAAACAAAAATAGAGTTAGAATTCATGTAATTGAGGGAAAAAGAGAATGAATTTTTTGGATTATGTGAATTTTTTTGAAAAGAAATGTGTCATATAACACTCGATTTAACTCTGATATTGAGAGAAAAATAAATCTCCTATTTACTTGATTAAAAATTTGTTAAATAAGGGGGTTATCAATAAGATATTCAGTATCTATAGATTGATTTTTTATTGTACTATTAGTGTAGATATGGAAACATGAACCTATAAATATTTTAAGGAATAGAAAATGAATTTGGAGTAATATATAAGTATCTATGATAAGTCTCTTAGTGGGATGAAATCCAAATTTTATATATTAAATAAATTCTAAGGAAATCACTAGGGTAATCGTCTCATGTGATTATAGAAGCCTTTTATGTGTGATAAGGCATGAAACCAAGCCCCAAAATATCAAACAAAGTCTAAAAGGATGATTAATGAAATAGGGGAGAATAATGTCTTTGATAATGATACACCCATGATATAATTAAACATGTTCACTGATTTTAGACATTGTAAAAATTATTTCTTCAAACAAAAGATTAATTACAAAATTAATCCTAGAAACCTCATAAATCAAGAGAATAATGGAATTTGTATTCACTAAAAATATTTTAGATCCCAATAATGATGTGATACGATGTACACGTGATCCATTTTATAAATATTCTAATAAAGTATTTTATTCCAATTAGTCACATTATTTTATACCAGAGAATGTTTCTATTAATGTGAAATTTCTTCTCTAACTAAATTATTTTTGAACTTTTAGTGAAATTTCCTTATGGAACATTGATAATTTATATTGTTTTTAAATCCACTACAATTGTGATTTGTGGGTTTATACCCTATATATTTACCCAATTTCTATTCCAATGGTTGAATTTGATATATTATTGTTTGTGGATTGGTTTTCCCTACATAAAACACTTATCATATTTTGTGATATAAGTGTCTCATATAATATCCCAAATCATCGTTTAATCATGTATAATTGCAAGGAAGATATTAACTCCCTATGGAATAAAATTATTCAATATTGGTTATGATACTCAAAAAAATTGGATTTTTACTAAAATTATTGGGGAGGATATTAATATTGAGGACATACCAATTGTATATAAATATATTTATGTATTGATGGATGAACAACCTAGTTTTACCTAGAGTATGTGGTTGATTTTGTATTCAAAAACATACATGGATTAACTCCTATCTAAAATATTCCATATAAAAGTCATCCCATTGAATTATATGAGTTAAATAAGAAACTATAATATAATTTTAGAAAAGGGTTTATAAGACTTAGTACTTCATTTTGAGAAACACACATCTTAATTTCCAAAAATGAAGGATATATTGTTAATACTTTTCCTTCATTTGGTAGAGACTAATAAAATAATGGTCAAGAATAATTATCCTATTCCCGATAATAATAATTTACTTGGTCAAATCATATGATATCGATAGATATATAATAATAACATTTGATGTTGATATAATTATTTATGGGTTGAAAGGGAAGATACATGTAAGATAACTTTTCATATGAGTTTTTAAAAATATAAATTTATTGTTACATGTATTATACATACAAATACACTCTATATATTCATGTATCATTTGAATAGAAAATTTAGATACATTGTTGATCAAATTTTGGTTATATTTATAGTGATATTCTTATAAATTTCAAAAACCATGGAAGAGCATGATGATCACTAAATAAATGTGTTGATCACCCTAAAGAATGAGATATTGCATAAAAAAATAATATTTTTAATTTTGTTTACAAAAGGTTACATTATATGGACTTTTAACCACAAGAGTGGGTATAACAATAGATCTAATAGGACTTTGGTTATTAAGAAATGGCTTAGATAGAAAACTGTCACAAAAATCCATAACATTCTAGGATTAGTTGCAAATTACCACTGATTTTTTAGAAAATTATCATGGATATCAAATTTATTAACTATGTTAATGTGGAAGGTATTCATAATATATTATATAAAAGAATGAAAAGAAATCATAGAGGCTCTTTTGAAAATGCTTGTAACTATAACAGTTCATAAATTACCCTATTGATGGGAAGAGTTTTTAATATAATATGATTATTTGAAAATTATTTTCGGTTAAAAATTAATATAGAATGAAAAGGTAATTTCTTCTGATTCATGACTATTAATTAATCATGAGAAAAATTACACAACATGAGATTTAGATTTGGGATCAGTGATATTTGAATTAATGGTTTGGTGAAATTATCTCAATGGATAAAATTGTGATATATATACTCATGAAAATAACTTCGATTATGTATTCATAGAGGAGTAAGGTAAAGACCAAGAATTTATATGTAATTTTTTTAAATGGAAATTTTACGAGTCCGTGAAAATTGATGGTGTGTGATTCTGTGGCCCGGAGTGCCCAAAATGAATTTTGAAAAAAAATTCAGGTATGTTCAGTAAATGTATGAGCATGTTTTCTAACTTTTGAACCATTTATCAGGATTGAAATCCGAGGACACCGTTGAACTCATAGCACCGTTATTCACATAAGGAGACATTCACCTCGATGACAGTTTGTCGAGGGTGAAAGTTAATATTTGGGGTCTTCATGAAAGAATAAAATAAAATAAAATTTGTGTAATATTTTATTATATTTTATTTTGAAACTCCCATCTGGATTTTTTACAGGTAGGGACCACCTGAACTAAACCTCCCTTGAGAAGTTATGGTGGTGGGTACCACACGAGTCTAAACCCCCTTAAACTCCCCTTTAATGGAAGAAAACTTGAAACATCCTATTAAATGTGGGGGAGCCTCTTCAACTCCTCCAAAATTTATTATGTCAACCTAGTTATTTAATTATGGCTCTTTGAATTTATGACAAAAAACTAAATATAAAACATAATCTATTATGTTCGATACATGGTATTTTTGGGGGAATTGGGAGGAAGGAGCCTTGGGAGAAATCTCTCCAATGAAGAACTCCAACGAAAAACACCGACTTCGACTCTGACATCTTCCACGAGACATTCTTTGGTGAAGAACGTCTTCAACATCAATGAACTGAAGTTCGAGGAAACACTGATGTCACCAATGTCTGTCTATTCCAATTGATGTCGTCTTCTTCCCCACAGGAAATCATCAACGAATCAAATGAATGAGGCAGGGGTTCACTTATATATGATAATCACTTCCCATGTTCTCCCCTTCAAATTATTTCACGGGATTGGGAATAGTGATTTACTAGGGTCGTAGGGAGTGTGTTAAAATTATTTTTCCTTTACCTGTTCTTGATATTTTTTTTCTTGTTGAGCCGCTTGATTTTGCTCTAAT
The DNA here is from genome assembly GCA_963277665.1 of Viscum album. NCBI lineage: Eukaryota > Viridiplantae > Streptophyta > Magnoliopsida > Santalales > Viscaceae > Viscum > Viscum album. The sequence continues at coordinate 1,198,506,446 of OY728156.1, read as the reverse complement.
GTGGAGGGTGCAGGCTAAAAAAACACGACCTGACCCCTCCACTGTTCACCAAGAATGGTGTATCCGTCGTGATGAATGAAGGCGACTTTATTGATGGAGACTAGTGCTTGCTGTTGGAACTGGAGGAACACGAGAACTACCGACAATGGAAGGGTTCCCCATCGCCATGCGGCCTCCACACCCCACATTGCTTCATGGCTTCCACCCTCTTGGCCGAGATTCTCTAGCCAAGCCACCCCACGGCCTCCACCCTCAGGGTCGGGACGCTCTGTCCGAGCGACCCCGTGGCCGCGCCCCTCATGGAACCCCCCGAGACAGAGCTGCCTCATGCCCCGCGACCTCTGCCCTCCCAGCCGAGCCATTCCAGCCGAGCCGCCCCGTGGCCCTGGGCCCTCACGGCACCCCTGCGGTCAAGATTCCCCATGGCCTCACACCCTCATGGCACCCCCACAACCAAGACGCCCCATGACCTCACTCCCTTGAAGAACCCCCGCGACTGAGATTCCCTTTGGACTCATTCCCTCGCGGAACCCCTGTAACCGATCTGACCTATTCCCTCGTGGTCGAGACACTGCGCACCCTCGCAGAACCCCAATGGCCTTGAAGCCCTCGAGGCCTCGCAGCCCTCACGGCCTGCCGGCCCGGACCCAGTAGGTCGGGCCAGGTCGACCGGAACTGTGTTGGTCTGGGTCAACCCCAAACCGGGTCGGTCTAGTTCGACCTAAACCAGGTCGGTCCAGTTCGACCTAAACCGGGTTTGCCTAGGCTAGGTCAGGCCATTTCGGACCAGACCTAGACCCCTACGTCCTATTTACACACTTTCAGAAATATCTTTGGCACAGATCATCCAATTGAAAAACCGTATATGGCACTAGAAACCTTGGAGCAAGATGGTCCCTTTGGTATACACCATTGGTGTTTTGGGTAATGTTGGCATATGGTCAGGTTGGATCAAGCACAAATCCAACCGGACCCTCAGGACAAAAAGGATAATAACATACAGTTCGAGAGTCCGACTGACGCACCATCTGTTGCATTGAGACCCCTATGACATGGTGGTCCTTTGAGATACATCCTCATGGGACATTTTAGCAATTAGATTATCGAACATTGACTTGTGGAGCAGATCCTCCCGGTGACGAGTAGGCATAGTGAAGGAACCCAGTAGCTAGTTGTGAAGAGAATAATGAAGAGATATCCTCTGTGGGTTAGCACCTAGAGATCCTCTGTGGGTCAGCTCCTAGCGATCCTATATGGGACACCTCTTATAGATCCAGTGTGGGTCACCACCTACCGATCCTCTGTGGGTCAGCTCCTATCGATCCTCTACGGGTGATCTCTTTGCGATCCTACATGGTTTAACTCATAGAAATCCTATGTGGGTAAGCACATAGCTGTCAAGTGTGGGTCAGCTCCTAGTGATCCTGTATGGGTCAGCTCCTAGTGATCCTATGTGAGTATCACCTATCGATCCTGGGTGGTTCAGATCCTAGAGATCCTATGTGGATCAGCACCTAGAGATCCTGTGTGGGATAGCTTATAGAGATCCTGTGTGGGTCAGCTTCCTTACAGAGTAATATGATTCAATGGTTAAATCTAATCATCTCTACTACTTTTGTTAAGTTATAGCTCGTGAGAGTTGAGTTCGTACCTATGTGGAACCTTCATTTGTGGTAATACCTTTGTGGTATTCTTCTGTGTGGCATACCTGTGTGGTACGTTCCGTTTTTGTTTTCCATCTATTGTGGAACAGTTGAGCATTGGGGTTTTGGGAAGGACCCTGGGTTTCCTCATGATTGATATGGGTATACTAGATAACTTAGGTATATGTATGTCTATATACCTAAGTTGGGTTGACAGTTGAATTCATGATTTGAGTTTTATCCTTTGGGTATTTTGTGAGACCTTGAGGGTCTCAAGGACCCTACTGAGTATCGTTATACTCACCTCTGCATGGCTATGACCAAACCTTGTTGTGTTTGGTGTAGACATCGGACAACGTTGATCGAAAATGAGCATACCAGGACTAGATGGTTCCCGGAGGAGGACCTTACGACAAGTCGGTACACTGAGGAGAGAGATAGACATGGAGTGTTGAGGAGGAAATTTGTACCTACCCATCAGGTAGGAACCTCAGAGGATGACCCAACAACTATCTTCCTTTTTGATCAAGTTTAATTGTTCTTTCACTTTCTTGTACTTTCCAGTTGGGCTTCTATTCTGGAACATTTTACTTACTGTAACCACTCCATTACTATTTAGTTTACTTGTGTTCATATATTGTTGTGTTCATGGTTGCATGTGCTTATAGGTTATAAACGCAATGTCACCCCAGATTTAGGGATTACGCCTTTTGGTGCTAGTCACCAGCCCTTGGCCCGTAGTAGGCGGACTTGGGGTTGTCACCACACGTGCCCTGGGGAGCGGGTGGTGAAAAAATGGTATCACATGAGTCGGTTCTACCATAGAACAAGTGACTCTGATCTTTCATTTTAATTGAAATAGTGTTAAGTGTAGTGATTGTGGTTACCAGTTTAGGGAATACAGTGTTGGTTCGGCGGCCGATGTATCTATACACCATGACCCTAACTTAGTGCACGAAAACACTGATTGCATGTGTGTTTTCAAGAGTTTTCCTTATGATCTATTTGAGTCAGCTCACCCGGAATAACTTATTGACCGTGGTGCATATATTTCTTTTCAAGATGCCTCCACGCAAATAGACAGCTAGGTTTCCTATAGTAGTACACACTGATAGCCCACCGAGCGATGAGGCCTCGGTGCAGGGCCCTTTTCTAGTAGAGGCACCGACAGAGGCCCCAATGGTACCTTTACCCGTTGGGACATAAATTACACCAGCCCCAGTAGTAGAGGGTGCACGCCGATTGAGCGCGTTTCACGAGTTCTATCACCAGAGGCCACCCAGGTTCAGGGGAGAGATGGACCCACTAGCTGTTAATGATTGGATGGAGGCCATGGTGAGTGTTTTCCCACTGGTAGGGACACCAGCTGATCTCATGGTGATCCTTGCTGCCAGACTCCTACAAGAAGAAACATGCAGATGGTTGAGCTTGATGCTCCAGGTTCATGATGAGGAGACACTTCTCTGGATAGATTTCAAGAGCCTGTTTATGGCAGAGTTTGTTCTAGTGACTCTTCTCACAGTGAACATATAGAAGAAACTTCATTTACATCAGGGAAACATGACTGTAGCTGAGTACTCAGTGAGGTTCACTGACCTCTCACGCTACTCCATAGACACGGTGCGAGACCCAGTCTTCAGGGCCCGAACCATTGATCAAGGGATCAGGTGGGATATTAGGGCTTTGATGATCTCACCCAACATCCCAATGTAGGTGGGGGTGTAAGAGAGAACTCTTTTAGTAGAGAGTTTATTTTATGAGAAGTCACCGATAGAGAGACCCACCACCAATCGTCACATAGTAGTGTCTTCTACAGCTAGTAGAAAATAGATGTTTCAGAGGTACAAGAGGACCAGACCTATAGGTGGACGATCGTAGGATTTTGGTTCTGTTGAGAGGGGCACCCGAGACAGAGCCATTCATGCCCAGAGTGAGTAGTGTTACGCATGTGGCGGGCATGATCGCATGGCTAATTAATGTTCGACCAGCTTTACGGATGATATGCAGAAGGTCGAAGGACATCCCAGGTAGAGACAGAGGTTCGACTAAGGTGTTCCACATGGAATAGGCGGGTGTGGTAGAGGATCTAGTCGTGCAGCTGGCAGTGGGCGATGATTCGAGATGTTACCGCCACCACCACCGGGTGGTCCACCCCAACCATAGGGAGCAGGAGGACAGGGGTGAGCTCAATTCCAGGAAGGTGAGTCCTACGATCACGTTGCTACGGAGATGATATGAGGTATGATCTGTGTCTACTCCACCTTAGTTGTAGTACTTATAGAAACATGTTCTAATCATTCTTTTATTTCCACTTCCCTCGTTCGAATCTCAGAGATTCTGATGGAGCCTTTGGATCTATCCTTATGGCTAGATACTTCTATGGGAGTGGATTTGACAATTACGCACTACTGCCGAGAATGTGAGTTTATTCTAGGAGGCGAGAGCTTCGACTGGGATCTCCTAGAAATGGTGTCGTGTACTTACAAAGTCATCTTGTGTGTGGACTGGTTATCTATAGTCCTTGCTCATATTTACTGTATTAGGCTTAAAGTGTGGTGTTTCCAGATTGATGGGACCAGGTTTACCTTCCCCGACGAGAAGGGAGCCTTTGCAGCAGAAGATGGACTTACCCGAAGGAGAGTACAACCGATCACTCATCAGTTGGCTGGCCATACCCTTAGAGCAGTTGATGTGGAGAGTACGAGTTATCCACTAGTGGTGGACCAATACACAGATCTCTTCCTCATTGATGTTTTGTGTCTACCTCCTTGTAGAGAGATGGACTTTTAGATTGACTTGTACCCAGAGACGACACTGATATCCACACCAGCATATCGGGTGGCTCCCGCAGAGCTTCGTGAGCTGCGGTTATAACTAGAGGACTTGTAAGAGAAGAGATTGATCCAGCCTAGTGTTTCACCTTAAAAAGCCCTCGATTTTTTTCACCAAGAAGGCAGATGGTAGTTTGAGGATTTGTGTTGACTATCAATGTGTGTATCAGGTGACCGTGAAAAACAAGTACCCCCTTCCAAGGATTGACGATCTATTTGATCAGCTGAAGGGATCACGATGGTTCTTGAATATAGAGCACATATTAGGCTATCACTAACTCAGTGTATGAGATGAGGATGTGAAGAAGATAGCATACAGATGACGGTACAACCATTAAGGGTTATTGATTATACCATTCGGTGTAACTAACACTCTGGCAGTGTTCATGGGACTCATGAACATGATCATCCATCCATACTGTGATCGCTTTGTAGTAGTCTTCATCGACAACATTCTGATCCACTCGAATACTAAGGAGGAGAATGCCTATAGACAAAATCCGAGATCACAAGAATTATGGTAAGCTCTCTATGTACAAGTTATGGATCCAAGAGGTTCACTTTCTGGGACATGTCATATCAGAGGATGGATTTGAAGTGGATCCAGTGAAGATTGAGGCGGTACTTGCTTGGGAGCCAGCCAGTAGTGTGACAGAGGTACAGAGTTTCATGGGTTTTTCCAGATACTATTGGAGGATTGTGCATGATTTCTCTATAGTTGAAACACCTTTATCAGCATTAACAATGATGGGGAAACCCTTTGTGTGGTCAGAGAGATTCCAACAATGTTTTCAGGAGTGAAGGAAAAGGATGACTAGTCCCCCATCTTGAGGCTTCCAGTGGAGGGTGTATTGTACGTAGTCTACTACGACGCATCAGGGACCGGACATGGATGTGTCCTGATGAAGGAGTGAGAAGTGATCACATAAGGTTCTTGACAGCTAATAAAACATGAGCGTAACTACTCTACCCATGACATATAGTTAGAAGCAGTGGTATTCTCCTTGAAGACTAGGTGACACTATCTAATGCGAGAACGTTTTACAGTCTAATCGGATCACAAGCATCTCTAGTATATCTTCTCTCAGAAGGACCTGAACCTGAGACATCGAAGATGACTTGAGTTCCTACAGGACTACGAATTTGAGATATTTTATACTCCTGGGAAGGGGAACATTGTAGCAGATGCACTCAACAGGAGTCCTGGTATGCAGCTTCTAGGAGAGGCGACGAAGAAACTGGCCACTTTGCAGATATCCATTGTGGATAGAGATGGAGAAAAAATTTTCCAGTATCTTAAAGTCACTCCCCCTCTTCATTAGCGAGTAAGGGAGGCATAGCGCAGGGAAGATGACTGCGAGACACGACGTGCTCAAATATCCACAAGACAGACACTTGATGGATTTTCTGAAGGTGGAGAGCACGTCATCCTCTTCAGAGGATGTACCATGGTACCAGTGTCTCTTCGAGATGAAGTGTTGAGGGAGTTCCAAACATCCCCTCTATCGGTACATCCAGAAGTGGCGAAGATGTACCAGGATCTCCGATGACAGCACTGGTGGCCGGGAATGACGAAATCAGTAGCATAGATTGTCTCCGGATGTCTCACTTGTCAGCAAGTGAAGGCGGAATATTAGGCACCAACAGGATTGGTTAAGCCATTAGAGGTCCCAGAGTGGATGTGGGATTAGATATCCATGGATTTTGTGATAGGACATCCACGTACATCTAGGGGACATGATTCTATCTGGGTGATCGTCGATCGATAGACCATGTCATCTCACTTGATACCGATCAGATAACATGTGTCAGTAGATATCTTGGGACACCTCTATGTGTTGGAGATTGTGTTGATACATGGAGTACCATTGTCGATTGTATTCGATCGTGATGCAAGCTTTACTTCTCTGCTATGGAAGGGGTTGCTTGAGGCTTTCAGGATGCAGCTTCATTTGAGCACGACCTTCCATACTTAGACATATGGTCTGACAGAGAGGTCCATTTAGACCCTCAAGTAAATGATAAGTGCTTGTGTCCTCTATATCGGTCGTATCTAAGAGGATCACTTGTTGTTTCTTGAGTTTTCATACAACAACAGTTGTCACTCCACCATTGGGAAGGAACCATTCGAGGCCTGGTATGGGCGACCTTGCAGATCAACTTTGTGTTGGACTGACCGAGGGGAGTCACAACTAGTGGGACTATAGAAGGTACCGGATACCATAGAGAAGGTGTAGATCATCTAGGAGAATATGGAGACTACATAGAGAAGGCAAATGTTTTATGTAGACATAAGATGGAGGCCTTTGGAGTTCGCAGGTGGCGACCACGTCTTTCTACGGGTCTTACCTAGAAGATGTTGGTGGAGATTTGGCTGAGGAAAAAAGTTATCTCTGAGGTCCATCTGACATTTTCAGGACCTCAGAAGAGTTGGCGAGGTGAGTTACCACCTTGATCTTTTACCTTAGTTGCACCGGGTTCATGATTTCTTACAAGTATCCCAACTGAGGAGATAGGTGTACCAGCCTTCTCAAATCATCGACTATGTTGAGACGGATGTCGATGATGTGGTGACTTTTACAAAGGTTCCATTAGATATTGAGCATCGACAGAAGTGGGTATTTCGTGGACAGTCGATACCTCTAGTGCGTGTTCGCTGGAAGCACGAGAACCTCCAAGAGAGAACATGGGAGCATGAGGCTCATATTCCTGCTTAGTACCCCCACTTGTTTTCCTAGTTTTGAGTTGTGGCATATGGGGACCCAAAGCCCTAAAGTTGGGAAAATGTAAAAACCCATAATTTCCATGTAATTTTTTTAAATGAGAATTTTACGTGTCTGCAAAAATTGAAGGCGCATGATTCTGAGGCCTGGAGTGCCCGAAATGAATTTCTGAACATTTTTTTCGGGTATGTTCAGTAAATGTGCAAGCAGGTTTTTCTAACTTTTGAACCAGTGCACAGAATTGAAATCAGATGACACTATTGAACTCGCAACACCGGTATTCTATTAAGGATACTTTCACCTCGATGATAGTTGGTCGAGGGTGAAAGTTAATTTTTGGATTTTTTCATGAAAGATAAAAATAAATTAAAAATTTGTGTAATATTTTATTTTATTTTATTTTGAAACTCCCATGTGGATAGTTCACAGGTGGGGACCACCCAAGTATAAACACCCTTGAACTCCCCTTTAATGGGAGAAACCCTCAAACTTTCTATTAAATGTTGGGGAGCCTCTTCAACTCCTCTGACATTTATTATGCCAGCCTAGTTAATTAATTAATCCTTTTTGAATTTACTCCAATGAAATAAATTGAAAACATAATCTATTATGTTGGATACTTAGAATTTTTTGGGGAATCGGGAGGAAAGATCCTTGGGAGAAATCTCTCCAATGAATAAAGCCAATGAAGAATGCCAACTTCGACTCTGATATCATGCATAGGACATTCGTTGATGAGGAACATCTTCAACATCAATGAACCAATGATCAAGGAAACACTGAAGTCACCAACGTCTGTCTATTCCCAAAGTCATCATCTCCTTCCCCGCGGACAATCTTCAAAGAATCAAACAAACTTGGTAGGGGTTTACTTATATATGATTATCACTTCCCATATTCTCCCCTTATAATTATATTGCGGGATTTGGAATAGTGGTTGACGAGGGTTTTAGGGAGAGTGTTTGAATTATTTTTCCTTTACCTATTCTTGATATTCTTGTTCTTGTTGAGTTTCTTGCTACCACTCTAACATGGAGGGTGTAGGCCAAAAAAACAGGGCCTGACCCCTCCACCGTTCTTTTTGAATGGTGTATCCTTTATGAGGAAATAAATATAATTTGTTGATGGTGACTGGTGCCGGTCGTTGGCACCAGTGGAACTTGAGAACTGCTGACGAAGGCACGGTACCCCGCCCTCTTACGACACTCCACCATTAGCAGCCATCGCTGCCTCGCGGCCTCGCCGCGCCGCTCGGCGGCATCCCTCCACCCGGAAGAGCCGCTCCGGTAGTGTCGTCTCGTGCCCCGCGGTCTCTCCCCTCATGTTACCCAGTAAGGCCGCGCTGCCTCTCGCCTTGCGGCCTCTGCCCTCCTGGCCAAGCCTCTCCATCCTAGCTGCCCCGCAGGCCTGCTTCCTCGCGGCACCCCCACTGCCGAGCCACTCCGGCCGAGACGCCCCACAGCCTCGTGCCCTTGTGGAACCCCGTGGCCAAGCCACCCAGTGACCACACGCCCTTGTATTACCCCCACGAACAAGCCACCCCATGGCCTCGCGCACTTGCAGCACCCCCGCGGTCGAGCCGCCCCGTGCCCTCACGGCACCCCCGCGGCCTTGTGGCCCTCGCGGCCTGCCGGGACAGACCCAGCAGGCCGGGCCGGACCCAGTGGGCTGGGACAGGTCAACCCAAACTAGGTCGGGCCAGTTCAACCCAAACTGGGGTGGTCCGGGTTGACCCAAACTGAAACGGCCCAGGTCGGGTCGGGCCGGGTTGGACCAACCGGGTCGGACTAGACCCGGACCCACTATGACCCATTTCTGCACTTTCGGCCATATCATTGGCACTGGGCATCCGTTTGACGAACCGTCTATGGCCCCAGAAACTTTTGAGAAAGACAGTCCCTTTGGAATACCTCAATAGAGATGTGGGTAATGTTAGAGTACAGTCAGGTCGGATCGAGCACGAATCCAAATGGGCCCTCAAGACAAAATTGCTCATAACATTCAGACCGGGCGTCTGATTGATGCGTCGTCTATTGTGTTGAGACCCCAATGACATTGCGGTCCTTTGAGTTACTTTCTCGTGGGACATCATAGTAGTTGGAATATCGACCAGTGACTTGTGGAGTGGATCCTCCTCGAGACGAGATGGCTTAGTGTGGGAACCCAGTAGTTGGCTATGACGAGAAGAATGAGGAGTGATGATGTGTGGGTTAAAACCTAGTGATCCTGTGTGGGTTAGTTCCTAGAGATCCTATGCGGGTCAGCTCCAAGTGATCTTCTGTGATTCAACACCAAGCGATCCTATGTGGGTCATCTCCTAATGATCATGTGTGGGTCATCTCCTAGTGATCCTGTGTGGGTCAGCTCCTAGCGATCCTATGTGGGTTAGCACCTAGAAATCCTGTGTGAGTCAGCTTCTAGAGATCCTGTGTGGCTCAACTCAAACATATCCTCTGTGTGTCATCACAAAGTGATCCTCTGTGGTTCAGCTTCTAGTGATCTTGTGTGTGTTAGCACCAAACGATCTTGAGTGGGTCTTCTCCTAGCAATCTTTTGTGGGTCATCTTCTTTGAAGTGTAAGATGATTCAGTAGTTACATATAATCAACTCTACTACTTTACATAAGTTATTCCTAGTGTTAATTGAGTTTATACTTCTGTGGTACTTTCCATTGTGGTAATAACTTGGTGGTATTCTTCTATGTGGTGTAAATGTGTGGTACTTGCCTTTGTGGTTTTCCATCCTTAGTGGAATAGTTGAGCTTTGGGCTTTTGGGTTGGACCTTGTGTTTAGTCATTATTGAGATGGGTATACTAGATAACTTAGGTATATTTATAGGATATACCGAAGTAGGGTTTACAGTTGACTTCATTCTTTGAGGAATATCCTTTGTGGATTTTCTGAGAACTAGAGGGTCTCAGGGTCCCTACTGAGTACCATTATACTCACTCCTGCACAGGCTATGACTGCACTTCGTTGTGTTTGATGTAGAGGTCGGATAAACATGATTGAGACTGAGGGTACCAGGACTGGACGGTGTCCTAAAGAGGACCTTATGACTAGTCAGTACACATAGGAGAAGGATATACATGGAGTGCTGAGGAGGAAATCAGTACCCACCCTTTCAGGTAGGAACCTCATAGGACGACCTAGAAGCTATCTTCATTTTTTCTCCAGTTTACCTGTACTTTCAGTTTCTTTTACTTTCTAGTTGGGATTGTATTCTGGCCAATTTTACTTACTATGCTCGCTCTATTACTATTCATTTTACATGTGTTCGTATCATTCTGTGTGCTTGGATTCATGTTTTTACAGGTTATAAAGGAACGCCTTCCTAGTTATAGGGATTACGCCTTTCTGTGCTAGTTGCCAGCCCTTGGCCTAGGGAAGGCGGGCTTGGGATAGTCACAGAATGGGCCCTAGGGGACAGTTCATGATAAGGAATTCGAAATGTTCTATAATATATGGTAGTAATTGTTAAAAAAATATGATGAATCAATACATTCCCAACTAGGGAAAAATATATATTAGACAATGTTTTCATAAGGAATGACTATATTACTCTTTGCATGATGAGGATTGAAAAGGACCCAAAACTATTGGACTTTCTGAAGATGAATCAGGAAGTCATAATTGGAGGAGATAAATTGTATATAGCCTAACCGATACCTCAGACATAAAATCATTTAATGATTAAAGAATAAAATATTATTGATCTAGATATATAAAATGTTTAGTTAATATTCCATAGGTCAACATTCATAATGAATGAGTTAATAGGTATGGAAGATAGTTACATGTCAAATTTAAGATCGAATTAAAGATGAAAATTTTCGATGATTCACATAGCTCATCATTTTCTACACATCCATAAATTTTAAATATTTATATTGATATAAAACAATACATATACTAGGATAACATGAAAATAGAAGTCATTGAATATGTATATCGATAACTTGAATGTCATCATGTAATGATTCAATGAAATAAATTTAGAGGTAGTTTTATGCCTTACCCATACCAATATTGAAATAGGAAAATTCCCATTGACTCTCTCTAAGGGATTCACACAAAATTCAATGTACATAATTCTATTTTGTATGTTTTAAATTTCCTTACTATGTTAGTTAATTTTTTCTGTTAAATAAGAATTCCACCTTTAAATAATCTCATTGATATATACAGAGGATTTGGCGAAGTTTAATGGAGTACCACTATTCATTTTATTTGATTAGTATCCATGGTATTCCATGAGTTTCTATGAATTTCATCAAAAAAAAACTATTGTCAATTTCTTAGGATAAAAAAAGACATATGACCCTTATCTAAATGATATTATTGAGAAGAAAATTCAAGATGTAGAGGATTTTTTGAGATATTGATCGATGTATTTCCAAGGATTTGGGGATCAACACATTCTCATGGTATATTTTACATTTAAAAAATGTTTCAATACAAAAATATAAATGGAACCATCTGAGTCTTAGAATATAAAGATATATTGGACTCTAACATGATGATATGTAGTAAGAGAGAGGTAGATAATATATCCTGATCATTTTGATGAAATGACAAAGAAAATTAATACTATTTAGTGATATATGAATGTTGTAAAAAAGTTGATAGAAGAGTTATGTAGATAATAATCAATAAAATATTAAGGTTAATATTTTTTAAATGTTGTTCATTCAAATATATCTTTGAAAATAGAATGAAGCCCTAGATAATTAAATCCCTTCGAGATCCTTGATCATGTTAGGGTCACATCCTATCTCTAAGAACTCTCTCCACACCTAGATAAACTGAAAAAATTATTTCACATATCTGTTTTCATAAAGTATGTACTAGATCTATCTCATGTAATAATATTTTTTGTTAAATAACTGACACATGAACAATCAAATGAAGAAGAATAGGTGAAAATATTGGATAAAATATAAAAGGTTCTGGGGCACAAGACCACACATCTAGTAAAATTTAATTTGAGGAAAAATAAATTTTATGGCGATAGATTGGAAACTATGTATGTGATGGGAAAGTAGAACCCTAACTTCTTTTCCTCATGTTAATTAAATTTGGAAGGTGAAATTAATTATAAGGGTGGTATAATATAATGACACAAAATTCTAGTCCAGGTAAAATTTATGTTTAAATTGATAATTTTCATATCCCACAACAAAAAATGTAAATGTACAACAATATATTACAGCAACACTATTGAAAAGTCATAATAAATAATACAATAGAAAACCACTAAAATGTATTACAATTAGTAGATAAATAGTTAAAATTAGTTAATAATGAAAAAGAATATTTTCAAAAAAGGTTATTTTCTTTTATTATGTAATTTATTTAAAAACTAAATTTAAAATTTTTGGATTGTAAATTTGATAAATTAATATTTATTTTTTAATTATTATTATTAAAATTTACTTAGTGATAATTTTCTAATTTTTTCATAACTGATGATTTTATTTCAAAACATACAGGTTTTGATAAAAATATAATATTTTTTATTCTATTGTTATATAAAAGTATCCTATAATTAAAAAATACTCTTAATGGAAAAATATATTAATTTATGGAATAAATTATTCATTTTAATATATTGATATTTTAAATCATATGACCAATATTTTGACAAATAAATAAAGATTTAAAAACATTTTTAATATATTCAATGAATAATTTATTTTCAATTATATATTAGGTTTTATATTTCCAAGAAATCGTTATATCATTTTATTTATAATAATTTTTTTAATTTAGATGTTAAAAAATAATATATCTCTTTATATATATTTTTTATATTGAAAAAATTATATTCCTAAATAATTAATTTACCTAAAAAGAGTGTTTATATTAAAATTATATTTTCAAAAATTTAAAAATATTATCTGGTAAAAAATATTTCCCAATATTTAATTAGAGGGTTTAAATTTGGAACTTGATTTAATATTAATTTTTTCATTATATTTAATTACAGTTAATGAAAATAATTTAACAGGGAGAATGTGAATTAGGGAAAAGGTTAAAATGTTAAATGATAATAAGCACACATGATTATCTCAAAAATGAGTGTTTTTGGTGAGTTTCAACCCCCAAAAAAATTTTAACGACTTATCTCTTTTTTACACTAATATGTGAAATGTAACACTGAATTATTGAAAATATATGGGTTACATCCAAAAAAACCCTTTCTCTTATCATAAAAAATTCCTACACTTATATCTCTTCAAGACTCTGCTAAAATTAAATTTAAGAACAAAAATCATCAACATTACTGATCTAAGAACCACATTCCACTTCCAAAATACATCGTTCACTATTATTTAGTCTAAGGACTTCATTTAAAAGGATAATTCCAAGTGAAAATTGAAGTCCTAGATGTGAGAATCCACTTATTCATAGTAATTCCTTCATAAATTATACTACTATAACATTATATAACAATATTGATATAATTAATTAAGAATAATTACTACACTCAAATTTCATTATGTTATTCAAAGAACATGTACTCAATCATTATAACCACTAGGAAGAAAAGATTAAATGGATGGTGATACTTCTAAATTACTACCAAATTAAAGAAAGGTATATTTTTTCACAACCTATAATGTATTTTATTAATTATGGGTTTTATGTGTAAATATATTTTCTATTTGATAATTAAAAATTTTAAATTATTATTTTTATTGTCTAATATTTCCATACGTTCATTGAAATATGGGATTTTTAATCATGTGTTAGACATCGTTTCCATGAACAAGAAATTTCATTTTCTATCACCACACACCATGGAAGGTTCAATGAATGACTTTAATAAGGATATATGATAAAAATTACATTTCTGTGCTCCTAAAGATGTAATATTATCATTATCAAATGACATTATACTAATCATTAAAACTTTAAACTATGTTCACTTTAGGGCCTTTTCTTTAACCTATCCAAATGTTGTTATAAAAAAAATTCATAAATGATTTATTCATGTTATATAATTGTAATATAATGTAATAATGATAAATTTATAAAATTTTAATGATTTATGATGTTTTTTTAGTAAATAAAACATTTTTTATACAATAAAATTTCATCATTAAACATGTTGAATACTAGTTCATCGTTATGTCCATTTTCACAGGTCATATTTACATCATTCACCAAATGATAATGGGATATAATAAATAATTTTAAAAAATAAATGATATATGTTGAATGATCTAGAAATTATAAAATTGAAACAAGTTGGTTAGAATTGTTCCCATATTTTTTTATATTTATGGAACTAACAACTGAATGTTCTAACTCTCGATAATGAAAATGAACTATAATTGGTAAATATATTTGTAATAAACTATTATAAATTAATTAAAAATGAATTATTATATTATATTAAGGTAATAAGATAATATATTAAGATATTTATAATTTTAATGTAGGATGCTAAATGGATTATTTTGAAGTAACTATTAATAGTAAGTGACATGGTAACTAAAACTCCATTCTTTGAAATATAAAAAATATTCTATAGATCCCTTTTAAAAGAATATTCATTTTGAATGATTTTCACTGTTTATTTATAGGGGAATTTAATTTTTTATCTAAATCATTTTCCACTAATTGTTTTATTTACACTTGTTAAAAAATAGAGTGTTGAAAGGATAACCATAACTACAACATTTAAAATTATGAATAAAAATTGTTTTTAGAAAGATAAATCTATGATTTGGTATTTATTGTACTAAAATGTTGTAATATTTCAGGTTACAAATTATATTTTCTTTTTTTATGTGATTATTTTTGGTGATCATGTTTTTGAAGTCAAACAATATGATTCATGATTTTATTTTACAATATTTGGATGTTTTATAAAAACCATTTTATATTCATGAGTTATTTATGAAAAGAGAATGATCACCATTCAGATTTTTAGGAGTATAATTATTTTCTAAGGATTCATTATGATATGGTGATGATTGATTTTATTTGAGACACATTTGTATAGATATTGATATGTGGGGTTCTACACCTCTATATAATGATTTTTTAAGTTTATCTATATAATGAGATAGTTAGTTATGGAAATATGGATTTTGTTCAAAATTGTGTGTTCATGATGGGTTTGACCACATATTTTGTTTCTTATGTAATGTGTTTCCTCAGATATGGATTATAATCATGGGTTTTAACAAGAAGGACATCATATTCATATTGTTGTTACATATTATCAATTTATTTATAATTTTATAAAAAATTGTCAAAATTAATTAAATTCTATAAAATACCACCTTTTCAGGATTATGATTTATTTTTAAAGTGTTCAATAATTTATTTTCATTCCTCTATGTTGTAAAATTATTGAGCATTCTTTTGAGAAATTTAATATTTTTAGTCGTCCTTAATGATTTTTATGATATTATATTGATTTCGCATGTTTAATAATTATAATTTTTGGCCATTTCTCTTTAATTATGATAATGAAATATTAATACTGCTCTTCTCCATCTAATGATTTGGATTCCTTTATCAAGAGTCCGACCACACCCCATTCTTATGATTCCATTCCCAACAAGATGATTATATCATATGAGATTTCTAGAAAACGGTTTATCAAATTTTTTTATGAATATAAGTTACTATGTGTTCTACAATAATTTGTTATCATTTCTATTATCCAATACATTAATCATTTTTTCCATTTAATTTTATGCCAATTTATGAGATTTGTTTTCTTAATCATGAAATTATTATACTAATTATGTTTTTATATTGTTTAACCTTCCCACATTGTTGGTGGCCATGGAAATGGAACTACATGTGCACTAGTATCACTACTCATAAGGTTGTCCATACATAGAACAATTAGTTTTGAATATGTTCACTGATAGTCACTAGAGGCTAGTTGGTATCCTCTTGTGAGGTTTCTAAATGGGTTAGTCCCATAATTTTAACAGGGAACCCCTAATTTCTACCACATAGGTTTTTTGGCCATTATATAGCTAGTACCACATCTTTTATGACCGTTATTCAACATTTATGGCCATGAATGGAATCCCTCATCCATGTTACATATTTTTGTTTATTTATGTAATTAATATCATATGGTAATACTACGAATCCTCTGGGCTCAAATCACCATGTCTTTCACTATCACGACATCTCATTATAGTTTAATCAAATTGAACATATTTTATATGATTATTTTTAATTTCCTAATTTCATTAGATTGAGGCTCAAATAGAATCAGACATGGGATGATTGGAATATCATACAAATAATTTAGGTTTCCATTGAACATAATCACTAGTATCACCATTTTTTCGTCAATATTTTTTCTTTGTGTGGTTGTGTCATATTTATTGTGCATTGAACTATCAGAAATTGAATTTTTAAGAGCTTCCATACTATATTTTAAAAACTATTAAATATTCTCTATTCCCAAATGAATTTTTATTCCAAGTGAAATATCATGGATATGAATTTTTTCTTCTATTGGATGAATTAAACATTATAGAATCCCATGAATGGAATGGTGGAATCATTAGATTTTATTGTCTGTCTAACATTGAGGTAGTAGCTTGAAAATGAATCAATGACTTTGAAATGAAATTTAATACTCGTTATTTTTATTTAGGAGGAATATATCAACATGATATTGTTTACTATAAAATGAAGGCCCAATGCAATTATTTATTGGGTAAATCCCTTAATGAATTAAATTATTTAATTGATAATTGGATGTGGAATTTTTTAAACGATATGATTTTTTAAATATATAAAGGTATTTTTTTACTTTCATTTGATTGAAGGATGATGTTTAAGTGGATTCTTTAATGTTCATAAGCACCCTCTGCTATGAAAAGTATAATTGTAATTATGGTTGGAATTATTGATTTCTTGAATATATTGTTATTGAAAAATGGTAAATTATGTTTTTATTGTAATTTTTTAATTTTAATATGGGATATGATGACTATGGTACATGGTGGACTTAGTAAGTAAAAAAATGTGAATAATGATTTGTGACACAAAAAGATGCATTTTTTAGTGACTTGATAACTCATATTAAATAAATAAAATACTAAACAGTTGTGTTGATAGTTGATGAATTGGGAATGATATATGGGAACCTAGATTATAACTGATTCATGATGGTTTAGAATGATGATATGAGTGATCATATTCAATGGTAACTCTTGGATGAGCACATAGATTCTTTATGATACTTGATGGTGGGGATTTTTATGATAGGCACCCAAGTTCCATGTAATTTGTAGTGAATTGGGAGGGCCCGAAGGATTTCGTAAAATCTATATGATACACGTTGGGTGGAAATTCTAGAATGATATCCTGGATTCTATGGTAATGCAAGGGAGAGAAATAAAATTTCATATAAAAATTGATAAGTAGGGAATGTTATGGAAGTTACATGATTCCATAACATAACTCATGAAACATGGGAGTTCCACAATGTGTGGAAGAATTTCATGTGGTTACCTATGGAGGTACGATTACATGATGCTCATAAATACACCCAAATACTAGCTAATTAAGGTTTTATGACCCATGGGGTCCCTCATGAACTCAAGGAATCAGTGGTTTTTTATTTCTATTTGTTTTGTTTTTTATAACTCCAAAATATTAGATTGTAGAACTCATAAATTCTATATAATTTTAGATATAATAATTTTAGTAATTCATTAGTTTTGGACTTCAGATTTATACTCACACTATTCATGAGTTTCTATAAAACTTCTGTATCCAAGAAGAAGCGATTAATGATTACATATATTTGTTCAAGGAATAGCCCATTACTTTTTGACTAATTATTCTTGATAGGATGAGTATGGATAATGGATCATAGAAGAATTAGGTTCAGTGGGGATGAGATTAGTTTTGGTTTATTTTAAAATTTTATTATTTATTTGATATGATACTTCAAAATGGGATCCACTATGTCATGTATTACATAAAAATTTATATAAGATTCGGTTACTTTTATTATTTATTTGGACTATCCCAATATTATATATATGACGTTTTCTAGTTACATTATACTTATTTTTTACAACTATAGTTACACAAAATATAGGATATATTCTCCAATAATATTCTTATAGACCCTCAATGCTATTAGGAATCCTTAGGCATATTGGGAGGTACACATGAGGTCACAAGGTGAGAATATGCAGTTTCCCTCGGAGGTGATAATTTACAAAGTGGGTTCGTACATGTTTTAATTTGATTTGATGTTTGTTATGATATTATACCATATGATATGATGTTTCATTGAATGATAATGAGCTCATTCAGGAGATTTATTGACCCATGAAAACCATAAAACCAATATTTCTTTGGATGAAACTTTTTGGTCAAGAATTTTTATAATTAGAATTAGATTTATTTCAACTAGATCATTTCACGTATTTTTTAATTTTTTGAATCATGATATATTTTCACATAGACTATGATGGTATCACATTCAGTTTGAATTTATATATGATTCTTATTGCATAGATATTTCCATGGAATTCATCATTATTGGAAATATGATTCATATGAAATCCTCCCAATTCATGTTTATTATATTATAATATTATTATATTTATTTCATTTTGATATTCCATTGGTTATAATTATCAATAGGTAACATGGAGGTTTTTATTTAATGTGTTAGCATCAATTTATATGGCGATTTCTTAAATTAAGATACAATATAATAATACTTATCAAATTATATAAATGAATCATTAATGTATTGGCATTAAAAAATAAATTCTCAATTCATTGTATTGTTTAAATATATGACTAGTAAGAAACCTATATGTTTTTTTACATTATATCCTTTGAATGAAAATATATTTAAAAAATCCTTAGAAAAGCCTATATCATTGTAACTCATGAAATGTTTTTAAATATGAACCATATTAAATGATTATGTATTAATTGTGAATCCACTGATATTTGATAATATAAGACTATAAAAAATATAAGATTTTTAGATTTTAGATTTTTGTCTAATAATACACTGGTTAATAGGGCTATAGATAATAGAAAAAATATACAATGTGTTCCTATTAAGATTATAAAAATCTATTTTCTCAAGATGATTGGTTTTGTTTCATATGGGACTTGACCTTGTTTATGGGTAGTTGGGGCCCCTATGACTGCTCAAGCTATGAGACCCCTAAGATGTGAGCTTTAAGGAATAGTCTAGCCTATTAATATGATCTGTTGGTTAAACTATGGTGTTGTATGTTTTAAATTTTTTCAACGGGAGCCCATAATGGTGGTGTGGATGTTATATATAAACCTCATTTGGAAACAGGTATGGGTAGATAGGGATTGAGAGATAACAAGAGGTTATGAAAATCTCTATGATGTGGGGTGCATCAGATATTAGATTGTTATACCTCATTTTGTCCCCCATTAATTTTGGAAATTGGGAGTTGTGGTTTATTGTATTTGATTGTTCCCTTGTAGTTTGATTCTATGATTGGGGGTATAATTTTATGTAGACCAAAGAGTCCTAGAGTTGGGAGTTGGGAATTATAGATTCTATGTGACCTTGAGATGTGGATGAGTGTTTATTAATTTATTGTGACCTCTATGTGACTTGGTTTAGGGGCTAGGTGGTAAAATTAGTGACCCTTGTGTTTGAATTTAAATTTGGTGAGCTGGTCTCTAGTTTTTTGAGAGGGTGAATGTGATAGTAGTATAATGATATTTTAATTGACTTTAGATATGAAAATCATCGATATATGATTCAGTTAATCTGGTTGGCGCATGTTTGGTGATGTTGTATGATTGTTCAGTTTCTGTTAAGAACAAAAAAATTATAGTCCCTTATATCTAGTCCAGTTTTAAAGTGTAGAACCATCCAAGTGCTTGAACCTATATATATATATTTGTTTATGACTTTTTTTGATATGTAGTCCTTGTGTTGGTGAGTTCATTGGGGTATTGAAATGACACTCGAGATGATACGTGTTTAGGTTCTTATCCTTGATATGTTCAATGTGTTATGGGTATTATATAGTGGAATCTGGGATGCCCTGAGTTAGTAAACTATACATGCTAGGATTACGGTCTATTTCTTGCATGGGTATGTGTGTCTAGTATTGATGATAGTTGAATTATTAGATGATAAGTAGGTTTTTTGGATTGGTTGAAGTAGATATTATATCCTTTGGGAATCAATAAGTTCATGTTGTGTGAGGGTGGGAACCCATTATTTTAAAATGATACCAATATGGTACTTTTTTAGCATGTTGTACTTGGATAAGAAGAATAATATACATTTAGTTTTGTTAATAGAATTTTATATTTCATAGAAGCTCAAGTGATGTCATGGTAGTAATTCCATGATGATTTTTTGTTCAAAACTTCTTGGAATAAAGTCATGAGACAACATAATGATTATATTGAAATTTCCACTATAAAATGGTGACTAGAATGTGGTAGATGTCTATGGGAATAGTTTCATAAGGATTTATTAAAAAAAATTAATTTTCAATGACTTTATGATGTTGTTTTGGACATAATAGGGTTTCATGAAAAAATGATCAATGTTTGAACCTGCATAATTCTTTAGAGTTAGATGGGTGGAAATTAACATGGATTGGAAGGAGTGACACATGTTCTATAGTATTGGAACATATTCAATTTATGATATATGACTTGTGTAGGTAAATTCATATGGTGGGGGGATCACTATTGGAAGAGTGAGGAAATGATCCTCTATATGATAATGTTTTCTATGAATAATGTTGATGAATTTTTTGTGAATTAGGAAATGTAGATCATATGTTTTTCTTTTCTGGATCCTAGGTATGAGTAGGTCAACAATTTTAGACCATTAATTTCAAGCATTGGTGGTTCATTGGTTGTGGTGATCATGTTTTGGTTTTCATAATTTTGTTACAAGGACACTCTACTGTTAGGGGGTATCATATTATTATGGGGAACATAACCCTCATGTTAGAAATGTTGTTGATTTGTAGAACACATATATATACTATCATGATGACACTAAATTAAAATGAAAATATAAAATTTTTTAATTTGGATTCCATGGCTAGTTTTAGGTATAAGTTCTTATGAAATGTAGGTTGGGGTCTGAGTGATAGCTCCAGACCTAAGATAAATTTTAGGGACCCATGATATATTCGGTATGTTGGAACACCAATTCTCAAGAGAGATAATGGTGACTTGTTTGATTTCAGAGTGATTTAAAATAGAATCACACTAATTTTTAGGGTTAGACCTCATTGTGGGTTGGGATGATCATGGGATTTCTCTAGTGAATCGATGAATGTGTGGAATTACGTTAATGGTGATTTGGTGGTGATGTCAAGCATTCTGTTGTTACATTTTAGAAAGCATGTCCAACCTATTGCCTTCTGTTGAATTTAATGTGGGGAGCCTAAGAGTAAATTAAGAACATCCACTAGGCATGAAAAGTGGGATTTTTTTCTACAAAATCTCTTCATTGATTGTTATCATGTTTAGAACCATGTGTGTGGGAAAAGTGTTCACATATTATATATATTAGAACTTGGTATGTGGGGATATGGTAGTGGATTAACATCAATTCCAGTGTGTATAAGGAATTTTGATGCGAAGATCTTATAATGGGGATTATTCCATTGATGAACTGATTGAGTAATTATTATTCTTATATATTTTAGTAAATTATAGTTTTAATGTGATGATGAACCATTCCCAAGGGTTTTATAGTAGAATTTTATTGGAGTCTTGGATATGACTGGGTGAGAATATTAAGAACCACACTTAAAACATCGTTGAAATGTTGAAACAAGGTTATGTTAGTCAATTTAAAAATAAGGAACTTCCATTTTTTTTATTTTTTCTTATGAGATAAAACCTATTATAGTGAGATCATTTTGAGAAATGAAAATTCATATAAGGACATATAAAGTGTCACAGAGTAGGCAGGTGTTGTAAAGAACCATATCTGCTTTTGGGAAATGAGTTGAGTGTTGGTTCATATTTTAGTAGTCAATATATTTTATTGAGTGTGACTCTTTTATTGGGAATTTATAATAAATTATTGTATTCATGTAGTATTAGACAATAAATTTGGCTTATCATGGGTGAGCTGATTAATGGTTGGGGATTTTGAAACCCTGAATGTACTAATGAGTGTTGGTTTTTTTGTAATTTTTTTCATATTTATTCGACTAAGGGGACATATTTTAAAATATTGTTTGGAAAGAAATTTTTATGCTTGTAACCTAATATATAAGGTTTTCTAGATTGTGGTAGAGGTTCAAAATAAACCGAGTAGGTGTGGGTGACAATCATAGGAAGTCGATGGCTTTTTCGATGAGTACTGTAGCCACCGAAATGTCAATTTCCGTTGTAGTGATCTAAAATGGGTGTTAGTCCCACCAAGCTATTAGACGGACCGTCTCAAGACATGAAATATGACTCGAACACTCAGTTTTCATCTAGTGTTGTTTTTAACTAGGGGTATCTCTATAATTTAATAAAGGTAACCCCCATTTTCTCATGTTTGTTATTTTAGTCCCACACATGGATAGTATCACATATCCCTTGCTATTTTCCCACATTAAAGGAATTGATGTATCTAACCCATTTATTATCCATTTGTTTAATAATTAGTCACAATTATGATCTTATGGTTAGGCTTGGAGTCCCCTCTAATATAATATTTATTTTGTGAATTATCAATCCTTATTATGCTAGTTTATTCTAATATACCATATTTTATGGTTTTGTTCTATTTTATCAATTTATTTCATTTACAGATGAAAATGTGGAAAATATTATATGTGTATACACTTTTATACCTCTAGTTGGTGGACCCTAAACAAAAAATATGTTCTCTAGTTTTTCTCTCACAATTGGTGAACTGTGTGGTCCTTCCGACATTATCATGTATTGGCCTAACAGAAATTCATTATATTTAAGAGAAACCAAACTATTATTAAATTCTATATAATTTTCATTTATCCCATGTAGAAGGTGATTATATGTGAGATTATTAGGATATGAATTTTACCATAGTTGGCCTAATTAAATAATGTAGCTTTTTAAGATTGTAAATGAGGAATTATTTGAGAATCATGGTATTATAATATTATTGACTAGATTTTCTTTAAATAAATGATTTTGAAATGGAATTTCATAATAACTAATGATCTTGATAAAAAACATAAATAAATTATATAATTTCTCATTAATGGAAGGGGAATAGTGTTGTGATATAAGTTAAATGACTTGGTGAATTAATTTTTTGTACATTGGAATTAGAAGGTGAATTTGGTAAACCATCCAATTTATCTGAGTTAGTTAAAGATTTTTTTATATCGAAAATATATGGAAGACCTATTAGTTGATGGCGTATTGTGTATTGGTACCCTTTTTTCCAAATCCATAATGATATTATATTTATAATTCTTGATTTGTGAAATGGATTGGTAATGAAAAATGCTTATTTTTTTAATTAGTAATGGATATTAAGATGTGATATTATGAATATGTTTCATGGTATCCATTGTAAATTTTAAATTATGAAAAATTATATTTGACATAAATTATTTCCATGTGGAATCAAATGATAACACTTAATAAATAATGAAAATGATAAGGGAAGGTATTGATATTTGATTACATGGGAATGTTGGGATGAGTTCCCAAATATTATATGATATATGATTCCTTGAGAATGCTTGGACATGATCCTATATTCTATGTGATACAACATAATTAAGGATATTGGGATTCCTTCTTGTATTCTATGGTAATTCCATGATGTGTCCTTGTATTAATTATTATACTTAATGGTTAGGAATGTCGATATGAGCACCAAGATTCCACGTAATTATATATTACTTGGGATGGCCAAGAGAAGTTCTCAACCATTCTATGGAATTTGATGGTTGGTAATGTGTTGATGAGTTCACTAATTACATGAGAATACTAAGATTAAAATTCAAATTCAATATGATTCATGAATAATGGAGAATTCTGTGGTCAGTGTCAGATTAAATATGACACCTCATGATACATGAGATTTCTAGGATGAGAACTTATATTCCATGTGGTAACTTTTGAATGCACAATATCAAAATGTTCTTATAGAAACCTGAAAATTAGCTAAATAGGATAAGACAGATCTCACTTGACCTCATTAACCAGGGGCCTCAGTGGCAGTTTAATTCCTTTTTTTTAAATTGTTAAAATATTGATTATATCAGTCACGAAGACTTGTAGAATTTATATTGGTTAAATTTTGGATATCAATGGTGTTGGACTACTGGGTTGTACTAACACCCAACATGGTCCTCCAAGACACTTGTTTTTATGAGAATACATGGTTATTATTCATAGATATAGGTTCAATGCATTTCAGCTTTCCACTTGATTGATACATTATGTGAGGATAGGTTGATATGGTAGTATTATGATAGACTCTAGAACATTTGGGATGATTGTAGTATAGTTTTATTTTTTAATTTTAATGTTCTTTAGATATGATTTGATGATGGGGGATCAATCATTTCATGTATGACAGTACATTTATTTATTCTTTTTATTAAAACATTTATTTATTAGAATATTATTCATATTATCATTTATGCCTATATGATCTGGTTGATGAGTATTCTACTACATCCACTAATATTAGTAATTTCAACAGAGATTATCGTCTTTGTGAAATATCTTCTTAGACCCTTGCTATTAGTTGGTTTCCAATTGAACAAAAGTAGGATCCATTGAGTTCATTTGGTTACCACTTCTCTAGAAACCATACAATGGTCAAGGAAAGTGGTACACTATACTTTTATGATAAAGCCACAATTTTTTATGTAATTAGTAGTTTAGTTTATATAATTTTTAGTTGATTGTGATGATTTCAAAGACAAACTTAATGATAATATTTCATATGTTCAAATAATTATTCAATATTCATTACTTATAGGAGTAGTAAACCTGAAATTCTACTATGATAAGTTTTAAATAGTACATTCATCATTTTATTGCTATATAATTTGGACATGAGGATGTTCTGACATGTATATATTTTTCTTTAAATATTTCATTTTATATTTTTTATTTTCTAAAAATATATGTTTTGAATCACATTTTACTTCTATAAAATCAATATGATTAGATTTTAATAGAAACAAAATATAAAAATTCTCTAAAAAATACCTTCATATCCATATTAAGTATTAAATATGGTAAATAACCACACAAACCAAAGACCTAAAGGATAAGTGTCTTAGAAAATAATGACATAACTGACTTATTTTATAAATGTTGTAAACTCTAACCCATAATCAATATCCTATAGACCCATTATATACATATCATATAATATAATAATCATTATCTCTTTGGAAGTGTAAAAATAAGAGATGGGAGTGATTGGTTGCTCAGTATATGAAAAAAAATACAATGTGTTAGATGATAAACATAAAATAGAACAAAAAGAAGACATAAATATAATAATAAGATATCGAAATACCTAAGATGATAATAATGAATTAATTTTTTGAAACATAATAACACAACGAGATAATTAGGATAACGTAATCCATTTAAAATGGATGAAAATACATATCAATAGTTATAAAATATTTGAGCATTATTTAAGTGTGTGAAATATAATAAAAGAAAGTATAATGATGTAATCATGAAATTTCATTAAAATGACATTCATCTTGAATACATGGAATCAATTTAAAAACAAAATTTATAATTGTATCATCTATAAACATTGGAATTGTTTTTGAGAAAACCCATTATTCACATACCTATATGAATATACTCATTATGTCCACACATGAAAATGAGAGAAAACTGGTCATTCCCACACCAATGTAATAAAACTCATTACGTACATATTTGATGATATCATAAGAAATTAACTGAAATAATTGCATTAGGGTGTGATATATGACCCCATATGTCATAATCTATACATATGTGTTTCACTTAAAATCAATCATAATTATATCTTAATGATCCCAAGAAAAACTAACCGTATTCATAAACCTTCAAAACAAATCAAATAAAATAAATATAAAGGATCCTTAGATATAAAAAAAATTATTTTAATAAATTAATCACATCATAAAAATAAATATATTATGATTGGTACATCACAACATGATGATACATACTATAGAAAAATAAAAATTAAAAATAAAGGATTTTCCAAAACCATTGAATCATATTTAAAAAATACTTAAAACATTTTAAAGTAGGAATGGATAAGGATTTATAAAACCATATTTTAAATAGTAAAAAATAAAATATAATTGATTCACATTATTATTACCAAAAAAATGTGGAGTGGAAGATAAAACATTTTATATTTCAATGTATATAAAACCCTTTTCTATATTATTTTGAAATACATCCACCCACATAATAAAATAAGTTTTACATATAAATTTTAAAAAATGTTGAAGGTAAATGTGGGAATAATTTGAAATAATACATATTATATTTCCTGTAAGTATAGTAGAACATTGATATGAATGATAATATTTTCTTGGTTGAATCAATTCTTTTGCAAAAGTGAGAGTTATTACTATAAATGAGACACTTTCATTTTGGAATTTTTTTATCACAAAATTGGATAGTTGTAATGAGATTGAATTTAACAAGTGAATAAAATGAAATATGAGATCAAATGGGAGAATGTAATTATTGAATATTTAATTAAATGTATATTTATTGAATAAAAGATATAACCCAACGAATCTAATATTGAGTCGATGTAACCCTTACCTTGAATACCCTCTTAATTTGTCGCACTCTAAAATTTTGTGCAATAATCACACACACACACATATATATATATTTGTCACTGAATTTTAAAAAATATATCTAAAACCTTTTTTAAACATAATTTAAATGCATACACATTTAGGATATTAGGGTTGGTTACTATAAATATGAAGAAGGAAAATCATAGAATCTTTTTCATGACATGAATACAATAGAAATTGTATTATGAAAAGGATTGATGATAAATATAGATAGATCTCTTAAATAGAGAAAAATTGATACAAAAAAAGTTCTATTATGAAAATATTTTATAACAATAATAAGTAAATTGAAACAGTCATAATAGTTTATGTTTATGAACTCAAAAGATGGGGGATAAAATAAATGAGAGATTTGGGATGCTTAACAGCAATACAAAATATTTTATTGAATTGTTTGTTTGTGAATATAGGATTGTATATAATCAATAGGTAGAAATTTTGATATTTAAACTTTTAATATAGACATGTTAATTCATAATCAACAAAAAATCAGTGGGCTCATCAAAAAATAAATATAAGAATAAAAATAGATGATAGGGTATTCATCCCTTGATTTGTATCTTCCTAAAGAATAATAGGGATCCTTAAAACAATAAGAATACTATTTTAGGAAATTAAATCTGGATATAGAAGATATATATATAATCATGTACTTTTTTCGTGTTTTTTTATTAAATAAATTGTGGGTAAGAACATCTTTTATAGGTGAAACAGAAGGGATTTTTCAAGGAAAAAGGAGTGTCATGTAAGGGGGAAGAAAGGTATCACTTGGGTGTTAGGTAGGTTTATGTGAGTTACAATACCTAGGTAGCTAAATTGATTTTGATACATGTGGGTATGATATTTGTACACAAAAACGTTTTATATAAGGTGACAGTGACATTTTAATCTTTATCTATTTGAGATACTTTATTTTCCCATTTTTACCTTTATTAATCATTAATAGAAAATAATCATTGTAATTATTTTGTTATGAAATATAATATTACAATTCTTAAAAAATGTATACGCAATCAATAAACATTTATAATCCATTTAACCTAATTATATTTCTAAAGAGTATAAATATAAATTTTAAATCAAAACATCTAATGTGTTGAAAAATAGATTTTGTAGAAAAAAATCATTTTAATCGTTAATTTTACATAATATTTCTTAATATATATTACAAATTATAATATTTTTAATTAATTTTTATATAACTTTAAACATTATATTGAAGTATTAATTTAAATTAATTTCTGTTAATTTTTTTATATACACAATGAAAATAATTATTTTCTAAAAAACAACCACATTACTACAATAAATATTATTTATTTTGGTAACATAAATTTATATAAAAAAATTGACCATATCAATTAATTTTATCATCATTTTTAAAAAATATGTTTATCATTTAATTTTTAAATATTGTTTAATTTTAATTTAATATATTAATACATAATTTTTTAAAAACACATATTTTCAAAACATAAACTAATCATTGATTTATTATAAAATTGTATATACTTCCTCTAATGTTGTTACATCTAGTGATCCCCACCATCATAATAGTTATTATTTAATAGTTATATTTAATTATTTCAATATGGATGTTTTGTATTAATAAACTATTTCAAATAAGACACAATATTGGAATGATATTATAGGTAACTAATTACCAAAATCAACAATAATTACATTTTACCCCCTTAAAAAAATTCCATCCTTAATATTTAATTATATTGAAAAAAAAACCAGTGATGGTACTTCCTTATCATCAAATAATCACTCCCTAATTCATTATACTCAAATTTATGATTCTTCCATAGAACATTGAGTAGATTAGTGGTTTTGTTCCTTAGAAACTTGTCTCCTTGAGAAAAAAATTCCATTGGTGGATATTTATATGAAAGGTCACATTATAGTTTCGCAACATACATGATTATTAATTATGAGGGTTTGGGAATATAATTACTAAAAATAGATGAATTAAATACATTTCAAACATGAGAGTGGTGTGGTAGAGGAACTAATAAATAGGCAAATACCTTAACATGATAAAGGATATTGAATCGATTGATGTATCGTGGGATCCACTACCCTTTGTTCCCAAATATCATAACCCACATCAATAGAGATATTAAAAAGAACAGCTTATCACCCATTTCAGAATCTAGATCACACTAATGATCATCTACAATAATAATTTATCTATCATTTTCTACATTTATAAGTGTCGAAATGGATTGAACTATCTCAATCATTACATTGAAAAGGTATGGAAATGCCAAATTCCTCTCTCTAAATTTACCATACCATATTTGAGTCTCGCATCACTTCCCATGAAGAGCCTCATACTATTTTATAGGAAAGATAGAATTAAAACTCATTTAATGTGAGAAATCTACCTCGAGAAGTTGTTGATCCAATGACAAAAATGGGATCCATCAAAAAAATTCTCATTATATCATCTAGAGCATGGGTTGTCCTCTTATATAAGAAATATGTTTATGGAATAAAATTTTTGCTAAAACTCATCTCTATCTATAAATATTTCTAATTACTTATTTAAAACATTGAGGTAAACCTCAGATCCTGATCAGATAAGATGGACAATGGTACTCTATTGATCCTTAACACTCCCCTTATATATAAATGGGTGATTTTGTGAAGGGAAAATGTTCTTTTATTGTAAAAAGATTGTTGAATTTTTAATTATATCTATTATAACCGATTCAAAATTCTAACATTTATGATTTTTTGAAATTACATCAATGAAATCCACAGTGTTATTTATCCATTTCCATACGAGTATGGATAATGATTTCAAAATATTATTATATTTTTTTCTTTTACGCCTTACATAATTGGATTATAAATATTCTGATATATACTCTTACATTTTCTTCTCCACGTTATCCCAACAAAATAATTTATTTAGATCTATTTACATCATTATGATACTAGGATGGATGAAGAAGGATGTTCTATGTGAATCATCCAAATCTATTTTCATCATATCCAAATTCATTTGGATATATATCCTAGTTTAAAACAATATTACAATATTCTTTTAAAATTTGAAATCCTGAATATTTGATTCCATTTCCTGTCAATCTATATCATTTTTTTAAGATTATTTTTTTACATTAAACAAATTTATGTTTGAGAAGTATTAAAAAAATAGGATTTATCTCCTCTGATTGCTTCTTTGGGATTTCTTATCAACATTTCTATGAGTATTGTGTCTTTCTCAATATTCATTAGTGATAGAATTTGGTGATCATTCCCACTCAGAGCATCAGCCACCCTACTTACCTTCCTCAAGTTGTAATTTATTGACCGGTCATATTATTTTATCATTATCATCCATATACATTGGAATATATTCAATTCCTTTTATCTGAATACAAATTTTATGATATTTTGATATATATATATATAACATTGTTCACTGTAGATATAATTCCCCAAAATATTTAAGAAAAAGATCATTTTTTAATCCTCTATGCCATGAATTGTTATAGATTCCACATGAGTCTTTAATTGGAATGGATCATAATAAATCAACTTATTATTTTACCTAAAATGACACCCAAAACATTTTTAATGAATCAGTATATATTAAAAATATTACCCATTATTTGGTAATGTATAAATTAGTTTTTTAACAAACCTATTATTTATTTCACTATATCTTACTTTTCATTCTTTTTTATAAAGGATCCTTAATCCCTTTATGTCAACCTATTTAATGCATTGGATAATAGTGCAAAATTACTCAAAAATCAGGGATAATATCCTCAAAACCCAAAAAAATATAGATCTCAATTATATAAGTTATTCTGGTATATTGTTCAATAATTATTATCTCTCACAGATGTACTTATATGACCGTAATTATGGAAAGATGTTTCAATAATGAAAGTTTCTATATTCATAATTCACAATTTCTAAAATTATTATATTGTTCGACTTTTCTCACAGAATTTAATCTAATTTATAGATGATATTCACGCCATCAATATTTCATTAAATATATGAAACTATCGACAACAATGAAAACCTTAAATTGATTATGTGATTGTATGAATAATTAATCCATTAGACCCATAAATATAATAAGATCATTAATAATTCCAAATAAAATGAATATAAATTCTTATTTTCTATACCTCATATGGAATGTTAACATTGAAATATTCTCCCATACAACCCTTAACTGATTGTATAATGATCAAAGGTAAATCATTGAGAATTATTGTTCTCATTAGAGTTGGTAAAATAGATCGTTGATACGGTGTAAATGATACTAGTTTTCTATCATGATTTTATTGATCTTTCTATAATCAATGTAATGATGCACTAATACATCTATATTTTTGAAAAAGAGTATTGGTGAACCCAATAGTGGAGCACGAGGGAATATAAATCCCTTCTCTAGATTGTAGTGTATTTATTTCTTTAACAGATTCAATTAAATGATAGACATTTAAAATTGACTCTTTGAGATTATAATTCATTGAGTTATGAGTTTTTTGAAAAATTCAACCTCATGATCTGGGGGAAAACGAGTCAGTTCCTATGGAAATAAATCTATATACTCTCGTATAATAGGTATTTTACTAATTTCACCTACATCCCCAATGATTTGAGTTATAATTCCTTTATTATTGGGTTTTTGGACCATTATTATTTAATTTATATCCACAGGGACATAATAATCATCCTTTAATTTATTTATTATAATTGAATTATTTGGGATATAAAATAAGACTAAATTACCATAATAGTTAATATGTAATTTATCTACAGAAATATTATACATACAAAATATTATTTTAAAGTCAACCAAAGAGATTAGAAATTGAATTGCATGAAGTTTCCTCCCACAAATATCATGCACAAAATATTTATAAATCTTATATGTTATCATTGTTCCACCATGGGATTTTATAGATAGTTTCATATAAATATCTGGAGGTTGTGTTTTCATATTATTAGAAAAATTGGGTGATATAAATAATGGGATAAACCTTATACAAATAAGTCATTATAAAGAAATATAAATTTGATTAAATGTACTTCACATTACATCATTATCATTTTCAACCTCATTGGAAGTGATCCAAAATATTCTTCCATGCTCTGTTAGTTTGGGATGTTTCTAGGAACTATTTTTTATATTAAAACTACTGTTTGTTTATTAATTCAGAAAATCTATGAACTCATTGTAAACAAATCATTATAGATTTGGTGGATCATTAGTCGTGACCTTATTATCTTCTATATAATTATCCAACCACTTATCCCTTGTATGACGTTTGAGGGTATGGTGTCCTTACTTACGACACTTAATACACTTCCCTAATACATAAAGAAAATAATCTGGGTGTTTTCTCCAACATTTATTTCTTGTAGAAAATTTTAATTTCATTCCAAAATGTGTCTTATGATTGTTGATTCAATGATACTCATGTTTCCTTTTTCATTTCCCCAAAATTCTGAGAGGTTCCAATATCTATCTTTATATTAAGAGAACATTGAATAATATATTAATAGCTACTAATGTATCTTAGGGATAATTCCATTGAATGACTTGGTTTTTACCTAGTAATTAAGTTATTGTTTTCTTATACTATTAGAGAGAACACCAAAGACATACTTCCTAAATCTTGTAAAAAGTTTGTTATATGAACTGATATATATATATTCAATTTTCCTAATATAGTGGAATTACTTCTCTATTTTTATATAAAGTGATGGTGGAAAATTCATCATGAATAATATGTCATTAAACTATTCCCATGTCATTGATTCCACTTAAATATTTTCGATATTAGTCATAATTAGATTTCACCCATGGTCTGTATCATGTTCTATACTATAGACAGACAAAATAACCATCTCATTGTCTAATTAGTTGAAAAAATAAAATATATTTTACATTATATTTATCCACTACTGAGGAACTATTGGGTTAGAAAAAATATTTAAAATAGTGTGTATTTCGTCTCACAAGCCACTTAATTTTATGTTGTTCCCACATTAGTGCATTCAGGAGATAAATTTGATTTAGGTTGTTTCTCGTGACTTGATATATTTTTTGAAGCATTTCTATGAGGTTTTTAATTACATCCCCAACCACATTATGTTTTATATAGGATAAATATACATATTTACCATTATTCCGATTAATAACTCGGTTCATTTAGGTTCTAACCAATACCATAACTAAGGTAAATTATATAATTAATATACATAAATTATTTATTGAACATAAAAAGGAAAATATAAACATCAAATGAAGATTTCATAAAATAATAGAAAATGTTTTCCAATGAATCTCTATATTTAAATATAGCTTATTCATGGTTATCAATCTTATTTGACTAGTTATTTATATTCAAATTATTTTTAATATATTTCAATGATAGTGTGCTCACACAAAGAATAAATCCCATGAGTTCCTAACCATGATTGTAGTTTGACCTATTTATTGTGCACCTGGTCAAAATAGAGTTAATACCCAAAATCTCTGATTTGTGGTTATTACCCCTAGGTAAAACCATTATTGAGAATTCATCCACTTGAAAATATATTGACCAGAATGTATTTGTTATTAAAACTATACAACCACTAATATTCTAAAACATTATGATGTTATGCTACACTTAAACTCATTACCATGAATTTTTCCTTAGGTTTTTGATATTGATATCTAAAATGATTTATAAAAAGAACTTATACCTTCTCGGATAAAAACTAAAGTTATCCAATAAAAACATGATTTGGATAATTAATTAATTTTATGATTTAGGAATACATCACACAACTAATTTCATAACCCATGGACCTAGAGGTTTAATGTCTTTCAAACTTTCAATATTGGGAAGTTATTTTATAGAACAACCAAACTATAATCGATAATTTTTGTAATCCATAGTATTTTTAGACATCGAAAATTATATAATAATCTTCGTAACCTAGGTATTGAAAACATAATAGAGGGGTTGAGTTCAGATGCTTAGTAATGGAATGATATAATGAAGTGTTTGACAATAATCATGATGGAGAAAATAAGGAGGACACAAATATAATTATAAGAAACTCAATGTGTAAAAACCCTAGTAACGATATAATAAATCATTTTAATATTTATTAGTATTCATAAATTATGTATTTATTTTTGTTAAAAATATGTTTAGTAATTATTAATATAAAAAATAAAATGCTTTTATTAAACTCAATTCAAATAAGATTTTATTTAAAATATTAGTTAGAAAATTATATATTTTTTATTTAAAAAACAGAATATAAATTTTGAAATTCATAATTTAATAATTATATTAGGGTAAAATTATGTTATTTTTTAAAAAAAATTGAATTTATAATGAATATTGAAAAAAAACTCAGTTTTATAAAAATCTGTATTTTATTTCAATGTATTTATAAAGACCAATTATATTTTGTATTATTTATAAATTTTTAATAGGTAAATATTATTTATAATATTTAAATTATGGGTTTTAAACTGTATTTTATACTACAATTTAGTATAAAATCATTTAATATTTTTAAAGGTCATTTTGTGGAAAACTATTTTTGTTGGGTTTTACGGATTTAATTTTAAATAAAATTATCTAGATTTTATGTTTCAATTTTTTAAAAATGATTACATATTTGTAATAAATGGGTCAAAATTTATTAATTATGTCCATTTTATTTGTTGATAATAGGAATAGTAACCTTATTAATTTTTACTACAACGGTATATGGTAAATCATGTAATTTATGTGAAAAAAAATATGATATGAACAATTAATGGGACAAAATACATAAATAAATATTTTTATATTTGATTATCTCAACTATAATAATCCAAGACTGTAATTGTTATCATTTTCTTGATACTTGGATGAGATTATTACCATTATATTATTTTATTTAATTAAATTTTGATCATGTCACAATGTTATTTTTAATTAGTGTAATGTTTTAAATATAGTTTTATCTAGGGGATATATTCTACTATGAATATTATTTTGAAATATAAAATATTTATCCTAATCATGGTAGTTTTTTTATAATTTTTATTTAATAAATAATTTCATTAAATTACTTCAAAACACAGAGAGAGTAAACATTTAATTATTTTAAAAACCCAAATAAATGATATTAAAATATGTTGAATGAATATAATTTGAGAAAAATTAGGTGATAAAATCACTATTTAAATTAAAATTAATTCATTAAGTTTTAATGAAATATTTTATTTTAATTATATTTTCTTTCTTGATATTAATAATTTAAATGTAATGAATAGTTCTAAAAATTGACATTTTGGATATTTTTTAGTAAATAATATTTTAGTAAATGATATAAAAATACAAAAAATAAAATAAAATCACCCCAATTTATTTTCATATGGTCTAAAATCTAAACCATGGTTAATTTACGGATATCTTGTTGTTTTATATCATATATATTGTCCCTTAAAAGAGTAAAAATCTATGTTATCATTGTAAGATTCAATGTAGTCAACTAGTGGTTAAAACTAAAAATAAAATGTTATAAATATAGTTAAAAATGTCAATTTGTTATTATATTATGATAAATATAACCATAATCATAATATATTTTAAATAAATACATTTTTATCCATTTTTTATTGAAAATTAGTTTAAATTTTTTTAATATTTAATGAAATTTTCAGAGTGCATGTCCCCTCTATTATAAAAGGATACATCTTCATCTCATTTAATCACAACTAAAAACGATTTTTGATTATAAAATACCTAAAAAATCATTACCTATAATACCTTCCAATATTCTAGAGGTTTTGAGTTTATGAATAATACTAATATTTCAGGTCTTAATGTGCAATGAAATAGATGTTTTCGAATGAATATTTTTAGTTTTTATATGCTTCTTTTTTATATATTCATTAATTTCGATAAAAACATGATACAAATAGATAAAATAATATTTCTAGTTTCCTCCATATACTTATTTTTTATTATTTATCTTTCATGACCTATATTCATCTCATCTTCTATATATTGAGAAACTAAACGGTCGTTCATGTGTACGCCACACAACGGACAGGAACACCAATGCAATATTATTTTCAATAACTATAACTAAATAATATTTATAATGATCTAATTAATGTTTATATATATATATATATTATTTAAATATATATCATTTTAAAAGGACAATATATCATATACCTTATCACTTTTCTATTCACTGAAAATGAAAACATCGTTTTTGCATACATTTTGATACAACATCCAAGAAATGATGTGATTTTTTGCATCACCTCATCACATGAATGAAATATATAGGTATGTATAAATAATTAATATTATATTTAATAATATATTATAATTATACAATGATAAAATGATGCTTAACTTATTTCCATAATGATCGTTGAAAATTGGAAACAATACTCATGAATACATATGTCCAATTGTCCTAGTGATTGTAATGTAGTTCGTTTTTGATAACCATATGTAATGGTTGAATTTAAAAGTATAATTGATATATAATAATTATAAATATGTCATTAATAATATTCTATATATTTTTTAGTATTGAAAAAATTGACAATAATTATCATACATCTGTCATTTTGAAATTGTGAAAAAATATCATCAAAACATCCAACATGAACATACATAATCATGTAATTACTATTACATGGTAATAAGTGTTATAAAAAGAATAATACTATTTAATTATGGTAATATTTAAATATAAAAATGTCCAATTTTTTTTTTTTATATAATTAATATATATGACAAATCTCATTAAATGTATGTTACTCTATTTTAATTTTTTTAAATAATACATTAAAAAAACATTTTTGTCTATGTCCATGATTTTGAAATATTATTTGAAAAATAATTGTACTATTATCCTACTATTTTTAATGAAATTTTTTCTATGTTTTAGTTTTTAAATTATTTTTTGAAATTAATCTTTGTGTCTCTTTTCTAAAAAGGTACATTGGTGTCTTTTAAAAAAACACTGAATGACTACTTTTAACACATAAAATATAAAGTAATTTTTCTATAGTTTTGATGAATTAATTATTTTGTGTCTATTTTCAATTTTTTCATATTTATTTTCAATGAACTTTTTTCATTATTATATGCCCTGTTTTTAGAATTTAAAATTTATTTTTAAAATAATAGTGTATTTTGATATCTGAATGTGTATTTCATATTCTCTTAAAATAGTTTTTCAATGTGTTTTTGATGAACATTTCAAGAATGAATTGTCTTATATGGTAATTTATAATTATATGTGTAATGAGTGATCTTTATATAGCACATATAAAAGGTTGAGCTCTATTATAACTCTTAGGTGAGGTGAATATAGCATCTATATTAGGTTTTTCCAAATTGAAATGGGAGAGATTTTTATAACGTTGGTTGAGATTAAATATTTCTATAATTACCTGGGTAATGTACCTTTTATTTCAAATAATGAAAAAGGGATTAAATGAAGGAATTATTATTTGGATTTAACAATTACCCAGTTATTTTAAAAATTATTTTAAAATGGGTTATAAATGTTATGATCTATAATTATAGAAGGGTTATTTTGGTTTTCTATGGGTTTTAAATGTTTTCATTGAGAAAAATGTGTTTTTTCTGCTTTTCTGGTAGGGATTATTTTATTTTATAAAATCTATGAATGTTTATGTTAAAAGTAGACATTACGTCAGTATTTATGTTTCTCACTAAAATAAAAAAAAATTTCTTTAATTTCTAATTCCATTTATTTTATTCTCATCCCAAATTTTTTAAATGTTTTTACAAGTTTTAAGGAATAGTAGAAATATGTATTGTAATTCCCGAACCCATGTTACCCAGAGTCGGTGCATTATTACATAACATTGGCATGATCACAACAGATCAAGTCTCGAAAGACCGATTAGTTTAGAATTCTTGGAAACAGTAGACATATTCATAAGTCTTACATTACATCATAAAGTAAAAAAAACTACAACAACATCTTGTATTCATATACTCTCATACTATCCCTACAGGTCATTCATAAATTAATTTTTAACATCCTAGAAAAAATAAAACATTTAAAGGGGTGAGGTCAGATGATTTGTAAGGATAACAATATACTGGAAACGTTACTATATAATCATAAAAGTTAAGACAATGTATAACTAAAACAAAAGCCTTTTAAACATGAACTTCAGCATAATATGGAAAAGATAAAATGAAATAATTCATTTTACTTATTCACATTGATATTCTACTAGTCTTATAACCACATGCAATATCAATAACCACTTTCATAATGATGGAATGCATAATGCCAGACTATCGTAACCACATAGTCAAGGCCTCGTGGTGAAACTACAAATAAGATTTTTTCAAGGCTTTATGCCAAGACACTAGTTTGTCTCATGAGACCTACCGATGTATTGAGGAGCTATAGCGGTCTCTACCCATCATTTACTAAGTCCAATGCATTCCTCATATGAAAATATTGAAACATAACATATTCATTAGTATTAATACCACCACACGAAATGTCAATACATTATCCACAAACCATGAATGGTATAAAAATAGCACATCCATAGTAAAAAATAACACGTTTGATACAACATGGAATATTTTATTTTATCATATTAACCTCAATCGAGAATAATGAAGGATATTGATATCATAAAAACTATTAGAGAGACATATCCCCCTTTTTCTTGAAGTCATTTAAAAGCCATACTATTTGTCAAGAAGCCATTTAAAAATAAATTTTTGAATCATTTTGTCCCATACCACATTGAATCATTTAAAAGTAATTTAAATTTTAAAACGATAATTTACATATAAATAAATATTTAAACCCAATTTTAAAACATGGACATTAATGAGAACGATTTAGAAGAATAAACCTTTAAAACATTTAAAAATGATATTCTAGTTAGAGTTCTTAACCATAAGAGAGAAACTTAAATACAAAAACTGAGGTAATGAAAACTTTGTAATATCATGAGAGTAAAGGGATTCATGATATACTATGTCAAAGTACATTATATACATTATATACTAGTGATTTTGTTTATAACAACAAAAGAGTCTCAATGGAATGTAAATTCAGATGAAATCTCTCATAAAGGTCGTATCCTTATGTTAAGGATAAATCAAGGACATAATTATGTGTGAAAAATATAAATACACTCAATATTATTGGATATTAAGTGTAAAACAATCAATGGAAATTCACACATATTCATGTAAAAACAACACAAATGAATTGGATGTTTAACTCAACAAATCGAGATTGAGTAAAAATTACTCGTATCAAGTTCATACCGATGACTTGAGAATTTATCAATGGAGTGATCATGTGTATCCAAAGTATATACATATAATGGGGAGTGTAAATTATGACATAACCAAATGAATAGTGATTCCACAAATAATCTTGGAGTAATTTCATCAATGAAGTATACGTAAAGACGAATGAATGGAAATTTAAATTTCAAATTCCCTTATCAATTTGGTAACTTACGAAACATACAGACAAGAAATAAGGATCATAAAATGATGATTTAAATATCCATAAATTAACATATGTTACACAAGGAATACAATCATGGGAAGTAGACACAGCACATGAAATAAATAAGTGGTGATTAATGGAAATCTCACGGAATTAAAAGGAAGATAAGAAACCCCTTACTTTGTAATTTTTCCTTGGTCTAGGGTAGGTTAGACTCCAGTATAATGCGGAAATAATTTTTATTGAATTATACAAGGATAATATACATTAATATGATATCATATATGATCTTTTAACATTGCGTTTTTAATAATATTTTAGTATTATTATCGTTTCGGGTGTTAACTTACTCGTTTTATTTTATATGATTTGTTACATAAGTCATGTTTGTTATGGGTAGGTTGTATCAT
Organism: Viscum album; assembly: GCA_963277665.1. Taxonomy (NCBI): domain Eukaryota; kingdom Viridiplantae; phylum Streptophyta; class Magnoliopsida; order Santalales; family Viscaceae; genus Viscum; species Viscum album. Next base: position 1,198,466,467 of record OY728156.1, on the reverse strand, counting down.
ATTCATATACATAATGATATAAAGTACTTAAACATTATTTTTAAACATCAAATGAGAATTATACTTGAATGGATACGATGGGGAATTAATCTATTCGCGTTCGTGGAGATGGTAGTCTGTACGTACGCACGAGTGACAATATCTTTTTCGGATATTAAAATAATATATAATTGGATGGTATATCATATATAAAAAATAATTATCATGTTATATTTATTATTTACATGAATTAAAAATAATTATTATACCCATCCAAATAATAATGTATCGAATAACAATTACACCACGACGCGGAGACGGTAGGTCGTACGTACACACGTATGGTGACATGTCATTCAAAGGTTGGATAAGACACTTAATATGGTTGTAACATATTTATAATAACATTCAATTATATTGAAGATTTTGGAGTTATTATTTTATAATGGAACAACAATGAAATAAGATGTTGAAGAATAAAGGAACTTGAAAAAGTGTGGTTAAAACATTACCTCTTCTTCGGGTTATTCCTTTTGATTTGATCAAAAGGGATCCTTAGGATGGATTTATGAATAAAGGAATGCCTCTATAATTAAGGTAAGATAGATGAGAGGGTATTTTTTTAGAGTTTGGACGAACCAAAATTATTTTAAGGTATGAATAATTGGTTAGAAGTGGTGTCCTTTTATAAGTGGGAGGAGGGGCTCTTTAGAAAAAACATAATGTATTCTTTTATAACAAAATCATAATCGGTTTTTAATGGCTCAAAAGTGGATTATTAAAATTCTAAGGTGGGTATGAATCTAAATCCTTTCATCCAATAGATTTTAGGAAGGTTTGGGTCACTATATTAACCTTATCATTTATATTTAACTCTTAGTTAAATAGTTTGACATTTACCATGTCACATTGTATTATTATATTATATGGTTAATAAACTTACTATATACTTACAAGAGACCCCATGGTGGTCCATTAATGATACACCTATCATTATATAATTCCTTTGGTCGATCCTTAGATTTTTAGGAATAGAATATCAATTAATAATATAATATTTGTTTTAAAAACTCATTTATGTAAATTTTAACAATATTTAATAATTGATTTTTGTTAAAGTCTTATCAACTTTATTAATTCGAACCAAATTAATTTAAGCAATCATAAAATGTCAAATTAACTAATCAAACTCGTGGATGGCATCAAAACATTAAAATTATATTTATTTTAATATTTATAATACTAATTATTTGATTCATTCATTAATAAGGAAAATAATGCATCATTATTGTGTCATAAATACATTTACCTATTCAACGTCTAACAATTATAAATAAAATACCATTATGTAGGAAATATTTTTTATCTTTCTAATTAATATTTATAGTCTAAAATATAACATACATAACCCTATGTAAAAATTGATTTTCTAAAAGATATATGCTTATGTCAATTTTCTATTTACTTTACATTAATTAATATAAAGTGTCATTATCACGTACAAGTGAATCCATGGGGTCCCAAAATAGACCCAATGATGCCCATGGTCGGACATGTATCAACCAATAGTGTTAGGATAGGTTTTAGTGATATTTATTATTATTATAATATTATTCTTTACCCTTATTTACCAGATATACCCTTTAACCACGGTAAATAAAATATTTACCGAAATAATTATTCAAAATGTATAAAAATAAAAGTTACATATTTAAACAATTTGGACCTCATGATTATAAATATGGAATCCATTTTTCAGAATTCAAAACACAGAAGTGGCAGAAATTAATTTAAAATTAATTCCCGTTGTCAATAGAAAAAGCGTGTTTTTAAGAAATAATAAATATCAAATTCTTGACACTTGTTTATGTCCTGTTTAAATGTGAAATTACATCCAGTGAAAAAAATTGTATTTAATGGTAAAAATATATTATAAATATAATTTAAAACCACTCATGTTTCTAATTTATTACTGTTATTTATTTTGATTAAAAATGTTTTTTTAATTAAAATTTTGTGATTTTCACTATTCATCAAAAATTGAAAGTTTTCAGAAAAATACCAAAAATTCACCCTAAGCTAATTTCGATATTACAAATCTAAAAATGAATTCAATTTTTAAATGATAAAATGTATAATATTTTAAAAGGTGGTTATTACTATTAATAACGACTAGTTTGATTGGTTGTGGTGTGAGTCAAAACTCGAAGTTGCATACAACACACGCTACTGTATTAATCAATGAGAAACGTACCGTGGAATATTGCGGTGTTACATTCTCCCCTCCTTCAATAAATTGAATCCTCACAAGTTATGCTCAGTATTGGAAACTTGGGGTCGACATTTCAAAATATCATAGTTGAAATCCCACATCGAAAAATGGATTAAGGAGGCCTCTATTTAAAATATAGAGTGGTAATTATGAAGGTTACTAAAAATAACACATACTAAGGTTACATGTAGGAAAACATGGATATGGAAGAGAAATATAATCATCAATATCTGATGGAGAGTGGTAGAGAACATGGCTATGAAAAGGCCAATAATCACAAAGCCATAAATTTGTGATGATCTAAGGTACCATCTAGGAAAACTTTTTTTTTCTAAGTTCCTTTTCTTAATGGTGAGGAATTTATTTTTATGATTTTATAAGATCATAAGAAGATATACTTACTTTTTAAGTATTGTTTTATCCTTTAATAAATTTCTACTACCAACTAATTTTTTTAAAACGATTAGTATTCAAGATGACTAGGTCACACTAGAAGAGCTAGAATAAACTTCTATAGAATCAAATGATCCATGAAGGATAAACTATATATTTAACTTGTAATTAGAGATTATTTAAAACCAAAACGGTTAGTATGAGGTCTGATGATCCCCCAAAAGAATATTCCATTATAGAAAGAAACACTTATCTTTATTTTTAAACCAACAATACCCCAAAGTTAAATAAATACCATTAAATAAACAATTGTCCTTAAAATCCTTCAATATAATCCAAACTAATATTGAAACCCATAACTTAGAGAATTTGGTTATGTATTCTTCCATGTTAAATTGTATCTCCAAATGAAATCAACTACTCTTAAATTCACATACTTAAAAGTTATTAACCTAATCACATATTATCTATAATAGGTTAATCATTTCCAAAAATAACCCAAATCACTATAAATACACAATAAAAACGTAGATAAAAATCCACCATTACTCCTCAAATGAAACCCCATAGTGTTATATTTTCCTTGGGCATATAGTGTTCCAAACGAAGTGAACATCTTCCAAAATAACATTTATCACTTAATCACTAAATAATTTTCCTATACTATGGGTATTCATTTGATAAGACATAAGAACCCAAATAAAATTATTATTGATCAATAAAATAATTTAACTAAAAATAATTAGTCACACTAACCAGGGACATCACGTAGTCCAGTGGTAGGTGATAAATCCCAATTGCAAATTGGTTGTGGGTTCGATTACCACATCTTTGTCTAACGTGAAGGGTTTTCACACGGTCTGCATGTTTTCCTTAAAAAAACTATATTTTATAACATTACCAAAATGAGATAAATTCCTCAAAATAACCATAACATAATTTTAACCAGAAATGTTATCTCGTACCATTCATTTTCATCCCATGATATAATAACATGTAATTTCCTCAAACCCAATGATCATATAAAACCGAATGGTTATTTATAACTATATCCACAAGGGAAAATATAAGACTTACCCAAATATCATTCTCACATGCAAAACCACAGTGTTATAAATACAAGAGAAAATTATTCCAAAGTAATCCCATCAATAAGGAGCACTAATACTTTTAAACATTTCTCCAACCATTTATTTTCACATAGCTTCTTCTTTCACCAAGAAAATATCCTATAGAATAGGTCATTCACTCGGGTAATGGCTAGGTCCCCTATATATAAGAAAAATGACTATAAATGGATTCTTGGGACCATTATAATTTTCTTCCATAGTACACTTCATTTTTCCTCGGCAATTATTCACTTCATGTCCTTCTTTACAACACATAATGAATTTCTTTTTTCCGATGAGACACTTTCCTGGGTGTCTCCTTCCACATTTCCTGCATGATAGAAGTTTAGGATTCCTTTCTCCATGGTCTCCACTACTGGAGCTCTAATCATTCATCACCTTTCTCTTCATTGTTGTGTCCAGTAGTTGGTTAATATATTTTATGTTGATCATATTTTTGGAAAATTGATTTGTCATGAACACGATATCTTTTACGCATATCAAAATTCCATTTTGTTCCTCATTTCCAACATCGTTTCCACCTTGTATATAATTCTCAAAGTTACTATGACTTCCTTGGACACCAGCCATTGACTAAAACTAGAAAGCATTGTGTGAGTAATAGTATTCATTAAATCATTTAGAGAATATCATGACACCATATTCACAATTTTCAACACCGTTGGATTAAACATGGTCATTTATTTTCATCTTATATTAAAATACTTAAAATTGGTTTATAAAGAAAATGTAAATTATCATAACAATATACCCTGGGAGTGTCGTAACCAAGAGTGCAGCAAGGCCCGTTTTCATGCACCAGTTCCTGTTCGAGTCTAACTCAAAGCAGTGTTTTTTGGTTTTACCCCTAGGTACATCTATACCAGAGCCACCTATACCTGCTCGTATGCAAATATGGATGTATTTCTTTGAAAAGTAACAAAATTTATACAATACCAATATTATAATAAGTTCTTCTATACTAATCATCAATGTCTATATTAGGTCTATGTGCTCTAATCAGAGTATATCTAAATTTTAGTTTCCAAGGTTTTTAATAAACTTCCTCTAATACCAACTATAACGCCCCAACCCCAGTTACCCAGATTCAGTGCATTATTACATAACATTGGCATGATCACAAAAGATCATGTCTCAAAAGACCGATTAGTTTAATAGTCTTAGAAACAGTAGATATATTCATAAGTCTTACATTACATCATAAAGTAAAAATACTACAACAACATCTTTTCTTAATATCCCCTTATATTATCCGTACAGGTCATTCATTAATTACTTCTTCACATCCTTGGAAAAATAAAACATTTAAAGGGGTGGGCTTAGATGATTAGTAAGGAAAACAATATAGCGGAAACATTCACAGATAAGCATAAACATTTAAGGCAACGTATACCTAAAACAATAGCCTTTTAAACATGAACTTCAACATAATATGGAAAAGATAAAATGAAGTAATTCTATTTACTTATTCACATGGATATTCTACTAGTAAAATAACCACATGAAATATCAATGACCAGTTTCATAATGATGGAATGCATAATGCCAGACTATCATAACCACATAGTCAAGGCCTCGTGCCAAGACTACAAATACGATTTTGTCAAGGCCTTATTCTAAGACAATAATTTGTCTCATTAGACCTACCGATGCATCGAGGACCTATAGCAGGCTCCACCCGTCACTTACTATGTCTAATTCATTCCTCATCTGAACATTTTGAAAAATAACATAAACATTCGTATTAATACTATCATACAATATGTCAATACATTATCAACAAACCATGAATGGTATAAAAATAGCACATCCACAGTCAAAAATAGCTCATTTGATACAATATGGAAGATTTTATTGTATTATATTAACCTCAATTGAGAATAATGAAGGATATTGACATCATCAAAACTATTATAGAGAAATATCCCCCTTTTTATTGAAATCATTTATAAGTCACAACATTTGTCAAGAAGCCATTTAAAAATAGATTTTTGAATCAAAGTGTCCCATAGCACTTTGAATCATTTAAAAGTAATTTTAATTTTAAAACAATAATGACCATATAAATAAATCCTTCAAACCATTTTTAAAACATGGACATTAATGAGAATGATTTAGAAGAACAAACCTTTAAAACATTTAAAAATGATATTTTAGCTAGAGTTCCTAACCAAAATAGAGACACATGAATACTAATAATTGAGGTACTGAAATATTTGTAATATCATGAGAATAAATGGATTCATGATATACTATGTCAAAGTACATTATATACACCATAAAAAAGTGATTTCGTGTATAACAAAAAAGGAGTCTAAATGTAATGTAAATAGAGATGAAATCTCTCATAACGGTTATATCCTTAGGTTAAGGATAAATCAACGACATAATTAAGTGTGAAAAATATGAATACACTCAATATGATTGGATATTCAGTGTAAAACAATCAATGTACATTCACATATATTCGTGTAAAAACAACACCAATGAATTGGATGTTTAACTCAACAAATCGAGATTGAGTAAAAATTACTCGTATCAAGTTCATACCGATGACTTCAGAATTTATAAATGGAGTAATTATGTGTATCAAAAGTTTATCCACAGAAAGGAGAGTGGAAATTATGACAAAATCAAATGAATAGTTATTCCACACATAATCTTGGAGTAAAATCATCAATGAAGTATGCATAAAGCCGAATGAATGGAAATTGAAATTTCAAATATCCATATCAATTTGGTAACTTAAAAAATATACACCCATGGAAGAATGATCATACATTGATGATGTAAATATCCATAAATGAAATTATATTACACAATGAATACAATCATAGTCAGTACAGACACCACATGAAATAAATAAGTGGTTAATAATGGAAATCTCACAGAATTAAAAGTGAGATAAGAAACCACTTACATTGTACATTTTCCTTGTTAGAGGGTAGTTTATCCACCTATATAATGGAGAAATAATTTCTATTCAATTATAAAAGGATAATATACATTAATATTATATCATATATGATTTTTTAACATTGATTTGTTAATAATATCTTAGTATTATCGTTGTTTCGGGTGTTAACTTACTCGTTTTATTTTGTATGAATTGTTAAATATGTAGTGCTTGTTATTGGAAGGTTGTATATTATTCATATACAGAATTATATCAAGTACTTAAACATTATTTTTAATCATCAAATGAGAATTATACTTGAATGGATATGATGGGGAATTAATAGCATCACGTTCGTGAAGATGGTAGTCCATACGTACGCACGAGCGATAATATCATTCTTTTGATTTTAAAATAATATATAATTGGATGGTATATAATATATATATAATCATTATAATGTTATAATTATTATTTACATTAATTACACATCATTGTTTACCCGTACAAATAATAATGTTTTAAATAACAATTACACCACGACGTGGAGACGGTAGGTTGTATGTACGCACGTATGGTGAAATGTCATTCAAAGGATGGATAGAATAATTAATATGGTTGTACCATATTTATAATAACATTACAGTATAAAAAATATACTGGAGTTATTATTTTATAATGTAACAACAATGAATGAATATGTTGAAGAAGAAAGGAACTTGAAAATGGGTGGTGAAAACATTACCTCGTCATCAGGTTCTTCCTTTTGATTTGATCAAAAGGGATCCTTAGGTTGGATTTATGACTAAAGTAATGCCTCTTGTATTAAAATAGGATAGTTGAGAGGGTATTTGGAAATATTTTCGCCTACCCAAAAGGATTTGATGGTATGAACAATTAGTTATAAGTGGTTCCATTTTATACGGGGGAGGAGGGGCTCTTTAGGAAAAACGAAAAGTATTATTTTATAATAAAATCATATTTGATTTATAATGGATCCAAAGTGGATTATTCAAAGTCTTAGATAAGTATGGGTCGAGAAAATTTCATCCAATAGGTTTTAGACTGGTTTCGATCACTATATTAACCTTATCATTTGTATTTAACTCATAGTTAAATAGTTTGACATTTACAATGTCACATTGTATTTTTATATATATGGTTAATAAAATTACTATATACTTCCAAGAGACCCCCAAGTGGTCCATTAATGATACTCATATAATTATATAAGTACTTTGGCCTAACCATAGATTTTTAGGAATATAATATCAATTAAAGAATATAATATGTTTTTAAAAACTCATTTATGTCAATTTTGACAATATTTAATAATTGATTTTTGTTAAAGTCTTAAAAAATTTGTTAATTCGAAAAAAATTAATTTAAGAAATCCTAACATGTCACATTAACTAATAAAATTCTTGGATGGCATCAAAATTTACAAAATATATTTATTTTAACATTTATAATACTAATTACTTGATTCATTCATTAATAAGAAAAATACCGTATCATTATTGTGTGATATATAAATTTACTTATTCAATTTATAAAAATTGTAAATAAAATACCATTATGTAGGAAATATTTTTATCTTTCTAATGAATATTTATAGTTGAATATATAGCATATATAACCCAATGTAAAAATTATTTTTCTAAAAGATATATGCTTATGTCATTTATGTATTTACATTAACTTAATTAATATATAGTGTCATTTTTACATACAAGTGGATCCATGGGGTCCCAAAATCGACCCAAAGATGCACATGGTCGGACATGTATCATCCAATAGGGTTAGGACACGTTTTAGGGTAATTTATTGTTATTATAATATTATTTGTTACCCTTATTTACTGGATTTACCCTTTAACCATGGTAAATATAATATTTACCGAAATAATTATTCAAAATGTCTAAAAATAAAAGATACCTATTTACACAATTTTAACTCCTGATTCTAAATATGGAATCCATTTTTCTAAATTCAAAGCACAGAAGTGGCAGAAGTTAATTTAAAATTAATTCCCACTGTCAAAATAGAAAGAGAGTTTTTAAGAAATAAAAACTATCAAAAGATTGACACTTGTTTATCTCCGGTTTAAATGTGAAATTACGTTCGATGACATAAATTGTATTAAATGGTTAAAATATATTCTAAATATACCTTAAAGTAACTAAAATTAATAATTTATTACTATTAATTATTTTGATTAAAAAATTTGTTTTTAATTAAAATTTAGGGATTTCCACTATTCATAAAAAATTGAAAGTTTTCATCAAAATACAAACAATTAACCATAAGCTATTTTAGATATTTTAAATCCAAAAATTAAGTCCATTTTTAATGATAAAATGTATAAAATTCCAAAAAGTGGGTATTACAATTCATAATGGATAGTCTGATTGGTTGTGGTGTGTGTTAGAACTCGAAGTTGCGTACAACACACGCAACTATATTATTCAAAGAGAAGCGTACCGTGGAAGATTGGTGTTTTACATGTATGAGATCAAGATGAAAATTACGATGAATAATCATCAATATAAACCATCCTTTATTTTAAAAATAATCATTTTGTGGGAAAATTGATACTGTGTATAATTTTTCACTTATATTGTTTGTGTTTAATATGTAAGAGTTTCTGTTAATTCTATAAAACTCTAAATTGAAAGGATTCATGGGATTGTAATATAGTAAATTCTAGATCTATGAAACTAGAATTTGTAATTTCTAAGGACGGGTCATTAAAATTGGTATCAGAGGAGGGTTTTAATATTTTTGGATATTAGTATGTCTACATGTGAGGTTACCTTACGATTTTTGGTACCATAATGTGCTTATAATTCTAAGTTTGATAATAAGTTCAATTTCCCAAAAACCCTTCTTAGGAATTAAGTGACAAATATTAATGCTGACTAATGCTATTATTGGAGACAATTATTATTTAGTTATCTAAGAGTTATTTTTTTTTCATTCAATGTGAAGGTTATGAGATAAAAATTGAGGTTGAAACATATCATCAATGATTAATATATTAACATTATTTTTAAGAATTTTCCAAAATTTGTGGTATTTTTATGGATTATATTAATATAACGTTAGATAAAGGACACATGTGTTTCATGCGATGAATCATCACATATAGAAAGGCCACAAAGTTTGATCCTACAATCAAAGGGTGATGAGGCTTCATATCCTTCCATTATCCTACATGAATTCTCATTTAGTATGAATTTTGTATTTATTATTAAAAACTTCAATAAATGAAAAATTATTTTATTTTGGGAATATATACTATATCCTATAGATTACTATGATATTGGAAATTGATTTTTGAATTTTTTGACTAAGGTTATTTTAGATAAAGATCGCAATAATTTTTTGGGACATTTTGGGATTAAGGTAAAAATAATATTATGGGATATTATTTGAACAATAAGGGTTGATTTATATTTTGGTAAAAAATAAGTATTTATGGTAATTTTGGTGATTTATAGAAATTATTCACAATGCGTGGAGATTATGTGATTTATAAAATTATATTATCATGTTGAAAAACTAAGATAGATAGATATTATTTTAGGAGACAAATATAAAATTTATATTGGAATATTTTTCGATCAAATCATAATTATTTTTTTCTGTAAATATTAGATAATAATTAATTGGGAAAAATTTTAAAGAGTTTATTTTGATGAATTATCTCTGTTGTAATTTAGGTATTATTATTGAATTTTAGAGATTAATGTAGATTTATTCATAAGAATATTTATTATTTTTCGAAAATTATCTTATATTGCACTAAATAGTATGGTACTAGTTAATGTATAAATTTAGGAAGAATTTATTTTTATATTTTTTCATATTTTCGGATTCATTGAGTCAATTATAATTCTCCATGAAAGATAATTTCATCTTAAATACTTATAATGTGGGAAACCAATATGAGTTTTTCATGAATTTTTTTAGATAATGATATTATTATATTCTTTTAAGTATATTTCATTATATTGTTAAATTAATATCTAAAGAAATTTCTGAAATCATTAAAAATTGATTTCAAAACAATTTTTTCGTTTTACTTTCCTTCTTATGAAATCAATTTCCATTCATCCCATTGAAAATTTATTATTTTTTAATAGTTAACTTTATCATGAACTTGTTTTATATGACTCTCTATCAGCCCTCAAGAGATAGTTTTTTTCTTCAATATCCATTTTTTCATTTACCACCAATGTTTAACTACATGAAATACTAGTTATGTTTAATTCCAAATGACCTTATTACTTACTAATATATCTTTTCAAGATGATGTTTTATTGAACCCTTTTATGATGTGGGATTTAAAAAATGGAATTTGAAAGGTCAAACTCTGGTTACTGTGCCCATGTTAAAAATTGTGAGGATGAAATTCCCAAAAGGGTGGTGAATCTAACAACTACTATAATGATAAAATAAATCCATTTTAAAATTCTTAGAATTCCGGAATTATGTGGTTATATTTATTATATATATATTAAGTACTTCTTAAAATAAAGAAGTAAATGGTTTCATTAAACTCATTTCTTATATAAATTTATTTAAAAGTTTAATTTTGAAATTATTAAATTATAATTTTAAAAAATTATTCTAATTTTTTAATAATTAATTTCAAATCAATATTTTAATGATTATTTGTTAATATTCAGAAAATATTTAGTTTTTAAGGAATGGTGAAAAATAATGATTTATGTTGAAAATTGTATTTTATCTTTAAGTATATACAAGATTAAATTATATATTTGATTAGTTTTACTCGTAATTATTTAAATTTAATTTGAAAAGATTAATATTATGGGTTTTTATATGGATTTAATATTTCAATTTATTTAAAAAATAATTTATATAGAAAAATGGTTTTTTTAACGAAAGAGTTTTCTTTTCATTTTTACGATTTTATTTTAAATTAAATTATATAACTTAGGTGTCTTGAAAGTTAAATAAATTATTTCATAATTAAAATAAATGGGTATCAATTTAGTAAATTGAATCTATTTAGTTTAGGAAAATTAAAAAATTGTTCTTAGAAATTATTATTTCCACCGTAAAGGGTAAACTGTGTAATTTAGGTTAAAAATTAAAATGATAACTTCTAAAAAATTCCCAAATACATACACAATTATTATTTTATTATTATAGATCAACCATAATTATCCAATATTAATATTATTTACATTTGGGAGCCACTGTGATGATATTATGACCTTTATAGTGTTTCATTTAATGAAATTCCCATTACGTGACACTCTTGTTTTTAATAAATGTAATATTTTTTATATACTCTTATTAAGAGGATATGTTACACTATAAATAGTATTTTGAAATAATAAAGATATATTTTGATCATGGTAATTTTTATAAATGTTTATTAATGTAATACTTTCGTTAAATGCTAGCACAATGTCGACGCATTAATTATTCACTTGTTGAGAAATGAAATAAATGTTATTAAAATATGAAAATAAATAAAAATATAAGATAAAAAATGTATTACAAGAATTATATATACTTCCATAAAATTTTAGGGATATAATAAAATATATTTTTTGAATTTTAGATGATGTATTTATATTTGTAAAGTCAATGTAATGAATAGATCTAAAAATTTTCATTCTAAATATTTAATTGTAAATAATATTTTAATAACTAATATAAAATTCCAAAAAATCATAAAATTTCCAAGTTATTATTATATGGAATAAAAAAAAATCATTATCCCTTTATTGCTATTTTTATTTTATTCTATATATAGTGGCTGTTAAAGAGTAAAAATTCATGTTTCCATAGTAAGATTTAAAGGGGACAAATAGGGGTCCAAACCAAAAGATATGGGTAATATTATGGTCAATGATAGCCTAATATTTAATTAAATTTTTTATTAAGAACCATAATCATATTTTATTATAAAAAAATTACTTTTATGCTATTTTTAATTGAGAATTAATTTATATTAATTTAATATTTTGAGAAATTCTCATAGTGTCCATTCCCTTTCTTATAAAAGAATACATCTTCATATCATTTTTACACATATAAAAATCGTTTTTATACTAATAATATAAAATATTCCTTAATATATTAAATAAAAATATTATTTAGCACTTTTTTAAGAATAATATAAATATTATAGGACTTAATGTGTTTAGTCTGCATGTTTTGGTTTTTTCATTCATTTACATCCCTCAATTTCTTTTTCAATAATTTTAAAATAAAAACTAATTTTCCTAATATATGTATTGATATTTTATTGTGTTTTTTAAATGACCAATATTCATCTCTTTTTATAGAAAATGGGAGATGATACCGTCTATTGTGTGTATGACAGACTACATCCTCACTAACATATGTAATTCGTTTTCATCGTAGTATCTCAAGAATGGATATAATGATGGAATTAATGTTTATTTTTATATATTCATGTCATTTTTATCATTATAAAATTGTAATAAATACTTTTTTGTCATATAATTTCATTCAATAAAAAATTATAATGTCATTTGTGTGTACCTAAAAACTACCACCTCAATGAAGCGATGTGATTTTTTACCACTAATTCAAATAGATGATTTATATAAGTATATATAAATAGGTATTATGATATTTAAGATATTATTATCATTATATAAAGATAATATTATCTTTATCTTTATTCCATAATGATCATTGAAAAATAGAAATGTTACTCATCCGTACGTACGACCTACCATCTCCATGTTTGTAATATAGTTATTTTTTCAAAAGAATATTTAATGGTTGACTTTAAAAGTAAAATTTATGTACCAAAATTATAATTATTCCGTTAAGATTAATATGAAAATTCTAGATTAATAAAAAACTAGACCATAGTAATCATACCCAAGTCATTTTTCATTTATAAATTGAATATTGTCAAAACATTCGATGTGATCTTAAATAATTTAGTAATTTTAAGACACGGTAATAAATGATATAAAAAGAATAATAATATTTTAATTGCTTATTTTGAAAGTATAAAATTATTCTATGCTTCTTTTTAATGAAGATAAATAATTTACTCAAAGAATCCAACTCTTGGTAAGGGACATTATTTTAAAAATTATTTTTTAATATTATACATAAAAAATCTATTTTTATTCCACTTATATGATTTATAATAATTATTTCAATAATTGTTTTATATTATCCAACTATTTATTAATTTCATATTTCCTGTGTTATTTTTCTTTAATTCTTTTGAATGGAATCATGTTTTTTTATTTACCAAAAGATGTACTTTGTGTTTATTATGAAAACAATATGGAAGAAATGTTTTTTACATATAAAACCTAAGAAGATTTTAACTTCAACATAAAACCATACTAATATGAAGTTTTATTAAATTTTTTCATGGATATTTTGAAATAATTTTTTTCATTATTATGTGGGATATTTTTATATCTAAATGTGTCTTTCATATGGTGTTTAAATAGTTTTTCAAATGTTTTAGGATGAAAAGGTGAAATAATAAATTTATTTATATGATAATGGTTCACTATATCTGAAACATGTGAGATTGAAATATCGTAAATAATAGTTTGATCCCCATAATAGCTCACAAATGATCCCTATATAGCTTATATGATGGGTGCATCCAAATAGAACCGAGGGAGACTATTATAGCTTCAGGTGTTCCCAAATAGCCCCAAAATTAATTGGTTAATGTAACTTGTTTTTTAGGATAAGATGGAGGGAGTTACTGAAGGTGCTCTCTTATGTATTTAACAAGGATCTAGTTATTTTTGACATATGTTTTAAAGGATTAGTGAATGGGATGCTATAAGTTTCAAAACATGTTTTTAAATTCTTACTATGAGTTTTCATGGATTTCTCTAAGAAAAATGTTTATGTCTATAATGAAAATGTTTTATTTCGTATACTAAATAAATGATAACGATAAAGGTATAAATTACATGTGTATTCATGTTTTTCACTAGACTAACAATTTTGTTTACTTTATGTCCCATATTGGGATTTTTTTTTCTCATCCAGGATTTATAATGTTTTCCACATGGTCTATGAAAGATTAAAGACAAGGTTGAGGTTAATGTGAATCTTGGGATGATTTACCAAATAGTGAAGCTGTGATTTATTTTATAATGTTTTTTCATTATAAAATGGAAATTTATTATATGTTTCCATTTGTAATGTATTTTTTACTATAAAGGTGTTTATAGTAATTATATTAAAATATAAAATTAAAAGATCATAAGGGATTGCAATAAAGTTAAATTATCTCAAAGATACAATAATATATAATTCTTATGGAAAAGTCATTGTATAAATACATTATATGATAATCATAAATCATTATTGAGAATCATGGGATCATCATGTGATCATTAGGAAAACCTAAATTATTGTACATTGTAAAATGTAAATTTCCTTAATAAAAAACCTTTTTAGCACAATGTAATAGCCTATAGTATATTAATATATTTAATAAAAATAAATAAATAGAATTTATTTGAATTTAAATGAATCATAAACACATGTAATAACGTAATAAACTACTTGGATATATTTCAAAACCCTAATAATAGTGAAACCTATGTGACAAATACAATTATACCCATTCCTATGTTAAAAAACAAACTAGGACGATGCTTAAAAATGTGAGAAAACCCATCATCTCCACACCTATGGGAAAAAAATCAATATATACATTGTTTAATATATCAAGAGATATAAACATAAACCATTGCATTTTATGGAAATATAAGTCTCCACTATTCATCATTATATTATATGTGTTCTACTAAAAAAATCATAAAACGGTTATGATGACCCTAGGTAAAAAGAATAGGTCTCGTAAATATTCTAAAAACATTAGATAAAATAAACATAAAATATCACTGGATATCAAAAATCATAATTTCTAGAATGAATCATATCATAAAAAACATATAATATGTTCTAAAACAACACTTAATGAAGATAAATCTTAGAGGAAAAGTATAAGCATACATAACAATGATTTTTAATGACCATTGAATTACTATTATTAAATATTCAAGAACATTTTTTAAGAGAGATTGAGAAGACCTCTATAACACATATTTTAAATACTTCCAAATAAAATATCCTTGAAATATATATGT
Organism: Viscum album; assembly: GCA_963277665.1. Taxonomy (NCBI): domain Eukaryota; kingdom Viridiplantae; phylum Streptophyta; class Magnoliopsida; order Santalales; family Viscaceae; genus Viscum; species Viscum album. The sequence continues at coordinate 1,198,450,636 of OY728156.1, read as the reverse complement.
TATATAAAAAATCTTTTTAGTGGAAAATATAATATATTATATATTGAAAGATATAAAAACGTTATGTTTAATATTTTTAAATAATTTTTCCCACATAATAAAATATTTATTGAATGATACATTTGAAAATGGGTAATGTGAAATTCATGAATCATATAAAATAATCCATATTATATCTCCCAAAAATATAGAAGAATATTTGTTGGAAATTTAATATATTCATGCATGGAATTATTCAATTATAAAAATGGGATTTATTCTTATAAATGGTTAAAATTTATATTGTGAAACATTATATCCCTGAATTGGATATTAAAAATGCAATTTTATTAACATATAAAAAAAATGTAAAACCAAATAAGGTTGTTGAAAGGTTGGATAAAAATGGTTTGAAATATATTTTAATCTAAGAAAAGTTAGGAACTAATGAATTAGTAATTGAGTCCATGAAACCCTTACCATGAATTATAAAATAGATCACCGGATTATAGGATCTTGAATAATAAATAAATATATATATACAACTGAGTGACCAATTTAAAAAACGTTTTTATTATTGGATGTTTTTTATCTTTTTATTGTAGACACCCTTGATTGATATCTATAAGGACCCAACCCTAAACATTATATATTCTTGAATTATGCCAATAATTCACATTGAGTATCTCTTCAAGTTTAGAGTTTTATAGAATTAGGACATAACTATTACATAACAACATGAATATTATATGTAGACACTACTACTCAGTAACCATATTTTTTCATAAAATAAAAACTATTAAAAAGAAACATGTCTAGTTCCTTGTTCTAGATAGCATGAATTTTCCTTGATATTATCCTTGACCTATTGATCTTTAAGTCCTAAGGAAAACATTTCAAACACTTGGTATGAGCATAAAAAACTCAATAAGGGTTATAAAATAAAAAAAGAAAACATTAGCCCATCAATAAATACAAATAAATGAAACCATACTTTTCAATCATAACATACTTTACGAAATCATAAGATTTATGAATGACACACACAAATCATAAATCATAAAGGTAAATTATGGCATTCATAACATAATTATATTGTATCTATCACAACTACATAGGGAGTCACATTTTGAATACCCATGAAAATATATTCCCTAAATCTCTTAGGAAAAATATTAACGTTTACCTCCATCACGTTACCCAATGCATGGGAGAGCTAACTCTTGATCACCCACCCTAGATTTATCATTGAACCAGCCGTATAAGTAAACAATGCCCAATATCCATAACATATTCTTAACACACAAATCAAGTATAAAGGAAAGATAAAATTTCCACATTTCAATAACAATATATCAATTCAAGAAATTGACATAATCTATGCTTGGTCAAACCATTTTCAAAACAATTTAAAACATTTAATAAAGTGATTTTTTTAATCAAAGTGCCCCATAACACATTTATCCTTTTAAATTAATTATCATTTTAAAAAAATAATATCCCTATAAATTAATCCTTAAATTTTTTTAAACCATATAAATTAATGATAATGGTTTAGAATAATAAATATTTAAAAAATTTAAAACGATATTTTTGTTAAAGAGTTTTTAACAAAATGAGATAAGCTTGAATATAGATAATTGAGGAATAACATGTAATCAGAACATTATAATATCATTAGAATAAAGGTATTTATGATATAATATTCCAAAGGACATTATATACATCACATAATAGTGAATTTGTGAATAATAACAATGAAGTCTCAATGGAATGAAAATTGAGATGAAATCTCTTATAAAAACTATATCCTTTGATTTAGGATAAATAAATTACATAATAATGTGTGAAAAATATAAATACACTCAACATTATTTTATATTCATGGTAAATCAATCAGTTAATAGTCACACATATTCTTTTTAAGACAAAACCAATTACTTGGATGTTTAATTCATTGAATGGAAATTATGTTAAAATTACTCTTATCAAGTTCATATCCATGACTTGAGAATTTATCAATTTAGTGATTATATGTATAAAATTTATATCCATACAAAGGGGAGCGTAAATTACAACATAAATATATAAATAGTGATTCCAAACATAATCATATCATGGAATAATTAAGAATTAGAAGATTAACCCAAGGAATAAAAATTGGGTTAAAAGGATCCCTTACCGATTTGGTAACATATGAAACATACAACCCATGAAAGAAGGATCATAAAATGAAGATTTAAATGCCCATAAATTTAAGTATATTATTCAATGAATACAATCATGTTCTATAAATACACCACACAAAAGGAAATAGTGGAAAAATATATCCTGAATCTCATGGAAATAAAAAGTGAGATGCAAATCCCTTACCACGTTGTAATCAATCGAGTCGTATGAACAAAAGATAATACCCACAAAATGATTGACTGAAAAACATGAATATAAATAGAATCCTGATAGTATATATCAAATGGAAATACACAGTACTCCACATGCAATAAATTTGTGCCGAACAATAGAAATCTCTTGGAATTAAAAGTGACGTAAAAAACCCCTTACCTCGTGTCCGACATGACTTGTTTGTTCCTTATTTATCCAGAAGAATAAACTTAAGTTAATTTATACTTGATTAATAACCCTTTTTATTGTTTATTTTTTCTTTTTTATCACTTATTATTATTTTTTAATGACTATGTAATCATTTAAGTTAATAATGGTCGTTTTGTCAATTTTTGGTACTTGAGTCAAAAATGAACACCATATAATTACAAGTTTTCCATGTGGTCAAGATTCCATTATCTACAGAATGATATTCATGATTTATAAATCATATACACCATATATATCCAGTATTTATATGTATTTATAACAGTACAAAACATTTGTTGATAAGAAATGAAATGCACTATTCTTTGTGATCGTAAGTCGTACGTACGCATGAACGCTACTTTCATTTCTATTTTGTATTTGAATTGAATGAAAACATAATGATACATAGTTATATTTTAATTATAGTTTAATATCACATATAATATCAATAACTCCATTCTTTAAATTTCCTCTTTATGGTATGAATGAGTCATATCACTTTGAGGGGGCTGTAGTCTGCACTTCTCAAATGAAATTATCGCATTTAGTCATAATGGAAACCATAATGGTATGCTATAAATTAGAAATACAGAATCATAACGAAAACAAAACTATATTATATATCATATATAAATACAGTTTCATCAAAATGGACACCATGACAGGTTGTAGGAGATAATTGAACCATCCTCGTTTCGTGAGGCATTAGTTTTCCATCCAGAGAAACAGTATGTTATTTACCCATTAGAAGGAGGTGTGTGAAAGTGTAGTTCAAATAATTATCATAAAAACATCCTAGTATATTGAGGATACTGGTTTTTTTATAAAATAATTGAATTAAAAGATTTTAGGGGTTGGAGAATTAAAATAGATGAAAATAATTTATGAGAAACTGCTACCTTAAATTCAGGTAACTCCAATTGGTTTGAACCAAATGAACTTCAGGAATTGCCTTATGCCTAAGGTAAGGCTTCTAAGAATAATATAGGGATCTTGAGAGATTATTTTGGCAGGTTTTAGATGATCCAACGAGCATGGGAGGTGTGAGGGATGTGTTAGAAGTTAGGAATTTTTATAAGGGAGAGGAGGGGTTCTTTAGGAATGTGTGAAAATATTATTTTATTATATAATGATATTTGGTTTCTAAAAGTCCAAAAAAAATATTAAGATCGGGATAGGATGACACATGGTCTATTTAAATTCGTCCAATAAGAATTGGACAGATTTTTTGAGGTCACATTAATAATTATAATCTTATTTATTTAAATCATTTATTAATGAGGTAAATAATGCATCAAATTTGTTTCATAAATAATTTAATTTATTTGATATCTAAATATTATAAAAAAATATCAAGTTGTAAGAAATTGTTTTATATTTCCATTTAATTTTTTTAATCGAAAATATAACATATATAAACCCATGTAAAAATTAATTTTACTAAAAAATATTTGTTTGTGTCATTTTTGTCTTTACTTTAAATTAATTTAAATAAAGTGTCATTATCACTCTTAAGTGGACATATGCGGTCCCAAAATTTACTAAAAGATGTCCATGGTCGGCGATGACTCATATTATAAGGTTATGACAAGTGTTAAGGAAATTTTGTATTATTATGATATTTTTTACCTTTAATTACACTATTTACTTTCACGTTCGGTAAATAGAAATCAAATGATACAATTCATCAAAAAATTATTTTTATCTTATTGAACCACATTTTACTTATAATAACAACAAAGTATGTAATATTTTTTAAATTCAATTCCTAGAAGAGATAAATTATAATTTAAATGAAATATGTAGTTTTATTAACTACTACTTAGTGGCTTTACTATTCATGACAAATTGATGTTATTCAGAAAAATAACAAATATTCAGCCAATTCTATATTTGATATTCTGAATTCAAAAATTATGTTTATTTTGAAATATTCAAAATATAGAAGTTGAATTAATTAATTTAAAATTAATTCCCGTTGTCAAAACAAATAGCATCTTTTTAAGAAACAATATATATCAAAATATTGACACTATTTTATGCCCAATTTCATAGTGAAATTAATTCCAGTGACTAACATTGGATTAAATGGTAATAATATAATCTAATTACACTTTAAAACAATTTAAAAAGGTAATATAACCATATAAATAAATTATATTAAAAGGAAGTTTTGAATTAAAATACAGTATTTTTCACTATTTATAAAAAAATGAATTTTATCAATGACATACCAAAAATTTACCCAAAGTAAATTTTGATGTCCCGATTCTAAAGAAAAATTTTATTTTATCAAATAGAACATAGAAAAGTGACTAAAAATATATTTAAAGATGATTTTCCATTAAAGGGTGGGAAATCGACCTTTTAAGGAATATTAGCGTATTTATGCTTAAAATCTGATTCTTTCTTATTTTAAGACTCTAAAATTTATTAGATAAATGTTAAAACATTTAACAAACATGTATAATAATTTTCTAGTTAGTTCTATTCATTCCCTCCATTACAACATCTAGAAATTAATAACTATTTAAAATTATATTATATTATTACATTTTTGTAAGTCCCAACGTTGTGTGCAACAAATGATTTCAAAGAAACCCATTGTTGTGTATCGATTACACCATCGAACATAGGATCCCCATTAAAGTAAAAATAATATTTAATTCAATAATATTAATAAATATGAAAACTTCATATTATTTACTTACCTAAGATGTTACATCCTTCCCCCCTTTTGGGAATTGCGTCCTGGAGGTTTTAAAATTGTGCTCGGATTGTTAATTGAAAGTCCTGCATCGGAAAAAGAGTCAAGAAAACTATCACTTTAAATAAAGAAAGATAAGTAAAAAGTTCACCCAAGATAACCCATACTAGGACTCTATGTAGGAAACATTGATATGTAAGAGAAAACAAAATGTCATGTTCTGATGGAGAGTGACAGAAAACAGGATTAGGAGAAAGGTAACCATAAGAAAATCACAAAATTATGATGTGTTAAACGATATTTCATTATCGAGTAAGAATGTTAACAAAAAATGTTTTTTTAAGTTACTTTTCATAAAGTTAAGGAATTTTTTTAAGATCTTGAAAAGGAACACAATGAAACATACTTACTTATCATATAAAAAATCATCCTTTCCATGATTTATACCAAAAACTCATCTTTTCTCCGAACAATGATTATTCAAGATGACTTGCTCACATTAAAAGCACTCTAATAAATTTCTCGAGAATCACCTAATACAAAAAATATGAACTAAATTTTTCTCATGTCTTTAGACATTAACCAAAACCAAAATGGTTAGTATGAGATAATATAATCCACAAAAAGGATAATCCTTTATAAAAAGAAAACTTCTCTTAATCTCCAAAATTTTGTCAAATAATACCCAAATTGCAACGACGACCATTCAATAAACAACTGTCCATAAAATTCTTTAAAGTAATACAAACTATGATTGAAACCCAAATCTTAGAAGGATTTATTACAATAGTGTTCCAAGATAAATCTTAACATTTATCTCCAAAAAAATTGACAACTCTTAAATCCTGATACTAAAGTGTAATTAGCCAAATTACATATTCTCTATGATAGGTTAATCATTTCCATAAATAACCCAAATCACCATATATCAAAAAATATAAACATTGATTCTTCCAAAATAATATTTCAACCATTACCCCACTAATTAAAACCCATAGTTTGTTTTCCTTAAGTATATAGTGTTCCTGACTATAAGGACGTGGACTTAAACATTACATAATCATGAATTATTCCAAGAATTCACATTGAGGATATATTTAGGTTTATGTTTTTAGAGAATTAGGCCATAACAATTACATAACAACTTGAATATTACATGTACACACTGATACTTAGTATCCATTTTTTTCATAAAATAAGATATCTGAAAATGAAACATGACAAGTTCCATGTTATATAGATCGTGACTTTTCCATGATCCTATCCTTGAACCTATTCATCTTTATGTATTGTGGAAAAAATTTCAAAAACATGGGATAAGCATAAAAATCCCAGTAAGGGTTATAAAAAATTGAAGGAAACAATTATCCCATCAATAAATACTATTCATGAAGCCATACTTTTCAATCACAACATACCATACGAAATCATAAAATTTATGAATGACACACACAAATCATAATTCATAAAGGTAACTTATGGAATTCGTATCATATGTACATTGTAGCTATCACAGCTACCCAAAGATTCACATTTGGAATACCCATAATTTAATATTCCCTAAATCTCTTAGGAGAAACATTAACATTTACCTCCATCACATTACCGAATGCATTGGAGAGGTATCTTAGGCTCACCCACCCTAGGTTTTTCATGGAACAACCCGTATACATAAATAATTCCCAATAACCATAACATATTCATAACACCTAAATCAAGTATAAAGGATAGATAAAAGTTCCCCATTGCAATCACAGTATATCATTTCAAGATATTGACGTAATCAATTCTTTTTTAAACCATTTTAAAAGCTATTTAAAACATTTAATAAAGAGATTTTTTTAATTAAAGAGTCCCACACAACATTGAATATTTTAAATGAATTATTATTTGAAAACATTAATGTCCATATAAATAAATCCTTAAAACCATTTTAAAAACAAGGACATTAATGATAATGATTTAGAATAAAACATCTCTAAAACATTTAAAATGATATTTCCGTTAAAGTGTTTTTATCAAAATGGGAGACAATTGAATACTGTCACGACCTTCCCCTCGGGGCCTATGCTGTGACTACCCCAAGCCGGCCATCCATAGTCTAGGGGCTGGTGACTAGCTCTGAAATGAGTATTCCCCATAACTACGAAGGAATTTATTTTATAACCTATAAACACACGCAACCATGCACATAACAAGATTCGAACACAAGTCAACTGTTTAGAAAAATGGGTGCTACAATTAAAAAGGTTCCAGAATACGAGCCCAATAGTAATTGTACAAGTACAACGGAAAAACAATACCACTGAAGAAAAAGGAAAGCATCTACTGGGTTGTTCTCTGAGGTTACTAACTTAAGGGTAGGTCTATATCGCCTCCTCATCACTCCACGTCCGCCCATCTTATAACGACTCATACCTTACATAAATTATTAATACTTCAAAATTGAATCATACTTATTACAACATATAACAAAACAACGAAAAGACTGTATAGGTATAGTTTCTTTAGAAACTGGGAAACATAAACAACTGGTTCATAAAACGTCTACACTGTCTCCCATTTATTTCATCATATCTATAGTCCCTTTTGGCATATCTTACTTAATAACCTTATTCCTGGCCTGGGAAAAAGAAAACATATAAAAGGGTGATCTCAAATGCTCAGTAAGGGTAAACAAAAGAAATATAAATCACATCATATACATAAGCACATAACTTTGGGAAATATTAACCTGAAAAAGAGATCATAATTTCATAACATGGGATAAATCATAGTAGTGAAATGTGATCCCAATAATCATAACATAAAACATGAATCTTTGTGGAATACACACATAATCATAGAGAATCATTTCTTATTAGTCACGACTCATTGCCAAGACTATCTTAGTGGAAAAAGTCCATTTCTGAACTGAGTTCACTCCTCATTTCAGTCCTGTTTCACTGAACTGGTATAACCTACCGTTCTAGCCATGTATATCTCATGAGATATAGAATCTTTACCCAATGCATTGGATGGAGATATAGGTCCCACCCATCTCATAATGATACCATTCTTATGTGTGCCACAAAATCATAAATCATACATCATTGCATAACCCATGTAATACAAATGGGAATCTTAAACATCATGAAATCATAAAAAAATTCATATAAGATAAAAGAATTAATCACAACATAATCAAATCAATGTAAGAATAGGGATAAAAACAGAACCTTTTATTGTCTTAGATGGAAAATAATTTTGATAAAACACTTGAACTCCATTCTTGAGGAAAATATCCTTTCTTCTTCAAATTTTTTTTTGCTTTCTTAACATGTCTTGAAATTTTAAACTAAAAGAAGTTGATTAAAAATAAAATTGAAAACTTGTAAAGGAGGCTTCTTGGAAATAATGTTTTAAAAATCCATTCATGTCATATAAGTTAAAAAAACATTTTTCTCGTACTTTTGTCGGAAAAGTCAAAAGGTACCTCGTACGAAAAACGACAAAAGATTCCTTTCATATCTTTTACTAAAAACTCACCGATGGGTAAAATTAGATATAAACTATTTTAGAAGGATATAAATATTACATATTGAGAAAACATGGATGTGGATGATAAAATACACCCCAGTAAATTCCAATGTATAAACAATCTCGGATAAAAATGAGATTGTGATATTTCCCTTACCTTAGGTCCGTTTTGCTTCGTAAGTATCTAAACCTCCTGTATAATGATTTAAATAATGTTATTGACTTATTCCAGAATCATACTTATTTTTATGATATCATATATGGTCATATTCTTAGCATCTTAGTAGTAATATTTCATTGCTACTTGTTATTCGGGTGTTTATAACTTTTTGTTCTTATGCGTGTCTTGTCGAATAAATTCTTATTCTTCTCTTTAGGTTATAGATACCTCATTTACAGAATGTTATTAGTGTAATATATATCAAATTCATTCATTCAATTCATTTATATAATCATTATTAAATGAAGATCATGTAGAACGGGTCGCATCACATCGTGGAGACGGTATTCCGTATGTACGCACGAGTGATGATATCATTCCTATGATCGTGGAATTGTATTGGAGTGTATGCATACTATTTCAGAATCAGTATCACTTTATAATAGTCATATATAGTCAATATTTACACCATTATACCCATCCAAGTAAGGTGGTGGTGGAAAATAGATTACACCACGACGTGGAGACGGTATTCTGTACGTACGCATGCGCGGGGATTTCTTTTTTCATAGGATAGATAGATGGTGAAATAGGGTTATTTCATAAATATAATAACATATCAGTATATGAGTGATACTTATGTAATTACTTCATAATGAAACAACTAAAGAAGAAGAAGTGGAAGAAGAAATAAAGATGAATGAATCGGTAACGGACATTACCTCTTCTTTAAAGTGCTTCTTTGAGACCTTCTTTTAGGGCACTAAAATTGGTCTTTGAAGAATACCAGGACCTCTAGGTTGTCTCTAGGGAAGTGGAGAGGAGTAATTGGCAGGGTTTGGCCGAGCTTGAAGGCTCAATGTGGTGTGAGGAAGAGGGGGAGGAGGTGCCCTTTTATAAGGGAGGAGAGGGGTTCCTTTGGGAAAACTAAAAATATTATTTTATTATAAAGTCAAGTTTGGTTTTAAATAGCTCCAAATTGATATATTTCTAAGATAAGGTGGGGATGGGTCGAAATCATCTCATAGAATAGAATTTAGACAAGTTTAGATATCAATTTTAACCTTATCATTTAGATTTATCTTTAAGTTAGATAATTTAACTTTTACCCTGTCTTCTTGTTTTCAAACACTATAAGGTTAATAAACTTACTATATCAAGCCAAAATAACCCCAAGATGTTTATTATTAATATATATAGCCTTATATAAGTCATTTGGCTGATCCTTAGATTTTTAAGAATAAAATAACAATTAGTAATATAATATTTGTTTTAAAAACTATTTTATGTCAATTTTGACACTATTTAGTAATTGATTTTTGTGAAAATCATAACAGAATGATTAGTTCAAACGAAGTTACTTAAATCAATAATAACATGTCATAATAACCTATAAAATTAGTGGAATTCATTAAAAGTCTCAAATTACATTTATTTTTGTGTTTATAACGTTAATTATGTCAATATTTCATTAATAAGATAATTACTGCATCATCTTTGTGTCTGAAATAAATTAAAATATATAATGTCTAAAAATTACAAATAAAATACCATTATGTATGAAATATTTTTATCTTTCTAATGAATATTTATAACCGAATTTATCTTATGTATAACCCCATATTAAAAATGATTTACTTATTAAACATTGATTTTAACTATTTAACCCTTCTTTAAATAAATTAATAATAAATGTCCTAATCTAATACAAGTGTGGCTAAATGGTCATATATTATTCCTAAGGATGTTTTTGGTCGAATTAAACTTGTCCAATAGAATGAGGACATGTGTTAGGGTAATAATAATATCATTTTCACCCTTAATTACCCTATTTACTTTTAACTGTGGTAAATAAAAGTAAAAATTTACTATTCACCAAAAATTATTTTCATCTCATTGAACCACATTTTAGTCCTTTATATTAACCGTGTCCTTCGAAGTTTCAAAATTCCACTCACATAAGCGGTAAAATTATGTTTTATGAAAAATTCAGTTTTTTTAACTACCACTTAGTGGTTTCACTATTCATCAAAAATTGAAAGTTTCCAGAAAAATACCAAACGTTCACACTACGATAATTTAGATATTCCGAATCCAAAAATGAATTCCATTTTGAAAAATAAAATTTAAAAAAGTGGTTATTACTATTCATAACGGCTAGTTTTAATAATATTTTAATAGCATATCATTGTTTACTGAAACTCGGTATTGCGTATGACACATGATATCGAGGAAGGCCGTGGTTGCGTGTAAAGCAAGCCAATCTAGTGTTGTGTGTAGTAAAATATTCCTTTGATGATTTATAAAAACAAAATATTTCTCATAAAAGTCTCGGGTGTTACATTCTAACCCCCTTAAAATGAATTTCTCCCTCAAAATTCGTCACTTTGTCACAAAAAGATGAGGATACCTCTCCCTCATCATATCCTCAAGCTCCCATGTAGCTTCTTCTAATTGGTGGTTCCTCCATAAAACATTCACCAAGCGAGTGGTCTTGTTTCGTAGGACTTTTTCACCACGATCCAGAATCTTTATCGGCTATTCTTCATAATAAAGATCTTGCTCCAGCGGTACAACTTCTGAGCTGAGTACATGTGAAGGATCAGGTGTGTAATTTCTCAGGAGAGATACATGGAACACATCAGGTACTTGAGAGAGATTCGGTGGAAGCACCAATTGGTAAGATACCTTCCCGACACGATCCAATATTTCGAAAGGACCCATATATCTAGGGCTCAACTTCTCCTTCTTCCCAAATCTCATGACTCTCTTCCAGGGAGATATTCGTAGGAACACGTTATCACCCACTTCAAACTCTAGGTCTTTTCTTCGGTTGTCGGCATAACTTTTCTGTCGACTCTAAGATACTCTTATGTGTTGTTGAATAGATCTGACCTTTTCTTCCATTTCATCAACAAGATCAGGTCCTAATAGGTTTTTTTCCCCAACTTCATCCCAGCAAGTTGGAGTCCTGCATTTCTTTTCATAAAGAGCTTCATAAGGAGCCATCTGAATACTGGAGTGAAAGCAATTATTATAAGAAAATTACAACAAAGGTATTTGTTGATCCCAACCACCTTTTAAATCCATAGAGCAAGCTCTCAACAGAACTTCTAGGGTTTGAATTGTTCTCTCAGACTGACCGTCTGTCTGAGGATGATAAGCAGTGCTGAAACTGAACTCTGTATCCAGAGTATGCTGAAGACTTCGCCAGAACTTCGAGGTAAATCTCGGATCCCGATCAGATATAATAGAAAGTGGTACTCCATGCAATCTTACCACTTCCATTACATATATCCTGGAAATCTGATCCAGAGGGAAATCCTCTCTAATAGCAATGAAGTGTGCAGACTTGGTAAGACGATCAACTATGACCCAGATAGCATTATTGCCTTTGGATGTTTTAAGAAGTCCTGTGACAATGTCCATAGTGATGTTTTCCCATTTCCATTCGGGTATGGGTAATGGTTGTAACATCCCCTTAGACTTCTGTCACTCAACTTTAACTTGCTGAAAAACCATGCATCGAGAGACATGTTCAGCAACATCTCTTTTCATGCCATCTTACCAGAAGTACTCTATAAGGTCCCTATACATCATCGTGCTTCTAGGTTGAATAGAGAATGAAGAACTATGAGCCTCATCCAGCAGCTCCTTCTTTAATTATTGGATGGGAGGAACAGAAACATGATTCCTGAACATTATTATCCCATCACAATCAAGGTTGAATTCTGGAACATATCCCACCTTCTTTTGTAACTCGACATCTTATTTTTGTGCCTCTTTATTCTTCACATGTATAGATGGTTGAACATTCATTTGAGAAAGATAAGATTTTTCCCCTTTCATTATAAATCCAAGATCCATCCTTTGTAAATCCATAAATATTGGGTCTTTTGTGATCCTCGTCATGGATAAAATGGCATGGTCTTGTTGACTTAATGCATCTGCCACGTTGTTTTCATTCCCAGGGTGGTAATGGATTGAGCAGTCATAATCCTTAATCAGCTCCAAACATCTTATTTGACACATATTCATCTCCTTTTTTGTGAAAATATACTTTAAACTTTTATGATCAGTATAAATGTCACACCATTCTCCATAAAGATAATTCCTCCAAATCATTAATGCAAAGATTACCGCAGCTAACTCCAAATCATGTGTTGGGTAATTTTGCTCATGGATTTTCATCTTTCATAAGGCATAAGCTATCACCATATCATTTTTCATAAGAACACACCCCAATCCCTTCTTGGATGCATCACTATAGATCACAAACATTTCTCCACTACAAGGCAGTGTGAGCACTGGTGTGATGGATAACCTTCTTTTCAACTCCTTGAAATTCTCTTCACATTCCTCCATCCAAACAAACATAACTCCTTTCCGAGTCAACTTGGTGTGTGGATTAGATAATCGTGAAAAATCTTTCACAAAACGTCGATAATATCCAGCCAAACCAAGAAAACTTCGGATCTCAATTACTATTGTTGGTCTCGACCATCTTTCGATTACCTCTAATTTTGTTGGATCCACAGATATCCCCTGTTTTGAGATTATGTGACCCAAAAATGAAACTTTTGGAGACAAAATTCACACTTGGTAAATTTGGCATAAAGATTCTCCTTTCTAAGGGTCTTCAATATAATTCTCAAGTGATCTTCATGTTCTTCCTTGCTCTTTGAATAGACAAGAATATCGTCTATAATGACTACCACAAATTGATCAAGATAGTCTCTAAAGACTCTATTCATCAGATCCATGAAGATAGTAGTGGCATTAGTAAGACCAAATGGAATCACTATAAATTCATAGTGTCCATACCTTGTATGAAAATCCGTCTTTGAAATATCCTCCCTTTTGACCCTTAATTGATGACACCCTGAACGAAGATCAATCTTGGAAAAGTATTGAGCTCCGCGTAGCTGGTCAAATAAGTCATAAATGGGTGGGAGAGGATATTTTTTTTGATAGTGATCTTGGTAAGTTCTCGATAATCAATGCATAGTCTCATTGATCCATCTTTCTTCTTAACAAATAGAACAGGTGCTCCCCAAGGTGACGCACTAGGGAATATGAATCCCTTATCAATATTATCTTGGAGTTGCTTCTTCAATTCTTGCAACTCAATTGGGGCCATTCTATATGGTGTATTTGAAATAGGCAAAGCACCCGGTACGAGTTCTATTGAGAATTCAACTTCATGATTTGCTGGAAGACCTGGTTATTCCTCCGGAAAGACATCATCAAACTCCCATACAATGGGAATATTATTAATCGTGATTTTCTCACCAACCATTTGAGATAAATAACCTTTATTTAGTGGAATGAAGACCCATAAGACGGAAAAAATTTCCACTGGAAGGTTATGTTCATCCTTGCATCGATAGACAATCATAGATTGATCTGGAATATGAAATGTGACTTCCCTTATTTGGAAATTGATATGAGCTCCATATAAAGAAAGCCAATCCATGACAAGAATCACATCAAATTCCACAATAGGAAGGATCACAAGATTTTTAGGAATCAATTTCCCACAAACTTTGATCGGAGAAGAATTATAAACTTTTGATGCGACTGTTGTGCCATTAGGTGTTGTCACAGCAAACTCAACATCTAATTTGTGAGGTAATATGGTGATACCCTTAGAAAATTCTTCAGAAATAAAAGAGTGGGTGGATCCATAATCAAATAAAACATTTTCTATTTTAGAGTGGATGGTAAGTGTACCTTTCACCACATCGTTATCGTACTCCACATCACTGATAGAAATTGCATGTGACTTTCCTTTGTATTTATCCTTAAGAGTTTGTTGACGTCGACCATCATCATCAACCCTTGGATTAGGGCATTTATTTTCATAATGTCCCATCTCCTTGCACATGAAACATTGAAGTGTAGTAGGTTCATTCTGTGTATCCCTTCCTTTGTTTTCATCATTAGATATCTTCTTCCCATCATCGCGGCATTCAAATGCCTAATGACCTTCCTTTCCACATTTGAAACATTTACTTGTCCCTTTAAGACAACTCCCTCCATGTTTCTTTCCACACATTGAGCATAAGGGAAAGCTCATCTTCTTTTCAGTGTGCTCTTTTGATTTTCCTTTGAATTCCATTTTCCTCTTCATATCAAACCCATATGACTGATGGTTTACTCCAATCTCCATCTCAACTTTGAGAGCACATCGAATGATTTCCTCGTATCTATTGAAGTCCCTTATGGCTAAGGCCTTTAGAAGACTTGGTTTTAAGCCACTAAAGAATCGATCGATCTTACTCTCAGGTTGGATAATAATACCAGAAGCGTACCTTGCTAGTCTTGTAAAATTTGATTCATAGGTACCAACAGATTCATCATCCTTTTTCTTCAGTTCAAGAAACTCTTTCTCCATCTTTGTTCGGAGAATACGAGGAAAGTACTTATTGAAAAAGAAGTTCTTGAACTCGTCCCATTCCATGGACTCAATTTCATTCCTTTGTCTCGTATTCTTAATACGATTCCACCATTGATCAGAATCTCCTTCCAAACAATACACTGCTAGGATGAATTTATCATGTTCAGAACATTGAAGAACTGAAAATATCTTTTCTGTAGTACTAATCCACTGTTCGAAACTAATGGATCAGTTGACCCGCTGAAAGAATGTGGACGCTGCCTCATGAAGGATTCAATAGACTGTTGCTCCTTCCTTTGCTCGTTTGGATGTCCTGCATGATTCATAGCTTGAGAAATTTGTGTGAGCATGTCTATAAGATTTTGCATTCCAGCTCCCGTAATGTTTGGTTGCTCAGGGGGACAATCATTGCATTGCCCGTCACATTCCGCATTAACACGATTCCTTCGGGTTCCAGCCATTGACTAAAACCAAGAAGAATATTGTGAGAAACAATAATTATAATAGGAAAACCACATAATCAAGAATAAGATTTTAGACTTAAGGTCTTATCCTAGGTTATTCATGGCCATTTCTAAAACACTAAGATTGTGTTCTATGCTTAGAATTATCCTTAGGGTTCTTACTAAGGTTTTCACATCCTAGTTTCCAAAGGTTGACTATACCTTTCCTCCGATACCAACTATAACGACTCATACTTTACATACATTGTTAATACTTCAAAATTGAAGCATACTTATTACAACATATTACAAAACCATGAAAGGACCGTATAGTTATAGTTTCTTTAGAAACTGGGAAACATAAGCAACTAGTTCATAAAACATCTACACTGTCTCCCATTTATTTCATCATATCTATAGTCCCTTTTGGCATATCTTACATAACAACCTTCTTCCTGGCCTAGGGAAAGAAAACATAAAAAAGGGTGAGCTCAAATTCTCAGTAAGGGTAAACAAATGAAATATAAATCACATCATATACATAAGCACATAACTTTTAGAAATCTTAACCTGCAAAAGAGATCATAATTTCATAACATGGGATAAATAATATTATTGAAATGTGATCCCAATTATCATAAATTAAAACATGAAACTTTGTGGCATACACAAATAATCATAGAGAATCATTTCTTATTAGTCAAGACTCATTTCCAAGACTATCTTACTGGAAAAAGTCCATTTCTGAACTGAGTTCACTTCTCGTTTCAGTCCTGTTTCACTGAACCGGTATAACCAACCGCTCCAGCCATGTCTATCTCATGAGATATAAAATCATTGCCCAATGCATTGGAGGGAGATATATGTCCCACCCATCTCATAATGATTCCATTCTTTTGTGTGCCACAAAATCATAAATCATACATCATTGAATAACTCATGTAATAAAAATGGGAATCTTAAACATCATGACATCATAAAAAAATTCTTCAAAGATAAAATAATTCATCACAACATAATCAAATCAATGTAATAATAGGGATAAAAAGAGAACCCTTTATTGTTTTAGATGGAAAATAATTTTGATAAAACACTTGAACTCCATTCTTGAGGAAAATCTCTTTTCTTCTTCAAAAAACATTTTTCTTTTATTAACATGTCATAGAATTTTTAACTAAAAGAAGTTGATTAAAAATAAAATTAAAAACTTGTAAAGGAGGATTCTTGGAAATAATGTTTTAAAAATCCATTCATGCTGTATATGTTAAAAAATCATTCTTCTCGTAGTTTTTCCGGAAAGGTCAAAAAGTACCTCGTACGAAAAATGACAAAATATTCCTTTCATATCTTTTACTAAAAACTCACCGAAGGTTATAATTGGATATAAACTATTGTAGAAGGATATAAATATTATATATTGCAGAATCATGAATGTGGATGATAAAATACACCCCAGTAAATTCCAAAGTATAAACAATATCAGATAAAAATGAGATTGTGATATTTCCCTTACCTTAGGTCCGTTTTGCTTCGTAAGTGTCCAGAACTCCTCTATAATGATTTAAATAATGTTATTGACTTATTCCAGAATCATAATTATTTTTATGATATCATATATGGTCATATTACTAGCTTCTTAGTATTAATATTTCATTGCTACTTTTTATTCGGGTGTTTATAACTTTTTGCTCTTATGCGTGTCTTGTCGAATAAATTATTATTATTCTCTTTATGTTATATATACCACATTTCTAGAATGGTATTAGTGTAATATATATCATATTAATTCATTCAATTCATTTATATAATCATTATGAAATTAAGATCATGTAGAACGAGTCACATCACATCGTGGAGACGGTATTCCGTACGTACGCACGAGTGATGATATCATTACTATGATTGTGGAATTGTATTGGAGTGTATGTATACTATTTCAGAATCAGTATCACGTTATAATAGTCATATATAGTCATTATTTACACCATTATACCCATCCAAGTAAGGTGGTGGTGTAAAATAGATTACACCACGGCGTGGAGACGGTATTCCGTACGTACGCACGCGCGGTGATTTCTTTTTCCGTAGGATGGATAAGTGGTGAAATAGGGTTGTTTCATACTTATAATAACATATCAGTATATGAGTGATACTGATGTTAATACTTCATAATTAAACAACTAAATAAGAAGAAGTGGAAGAAGAAATAAAGATGAAAGAATCGGTAACGGACATTACCTCTTCTTTGAAGTGCTTCTTTGAGACCTTCTTCTAGGGCACTAAAATTGGTCTTTGAAGAAGACGAGGACCTATAGGATGTCTCTAGGGAAGTGTAGAGGAGTAAATGGCAGGGGTTGGACGAGCTTGAAGGCTCAATGTGGTGTGAGGAAGAGGGGGAGGAGGTGCCCTTTTATAAGGGAGGAGAGGGGCTCCTTTGGGAAAACTAAAAATATTATTTTATTATAAAGTCATGTTCGGTTTTAAATAGCTCCAAATTGATATATTTCGAATCTAAGGTGGGGATGGGTCGAAATACACTCATAAAATAGAATTTATAAAAGTTTAGGTATCAATTGTAACCTTATCATTTAGATTTATCTTTAAGTTAGATAATTAAACTTTTACCGTGTCTTCTTGTTTTCTTACACTATAAGGTTAATAAACATAGTATATAAAGCCAAAAGAACCCCAAGTTATTTATTATTAATATGTATAGCCTTATCAAAGTCATTTGGCCGAACCTTAGATTTTTATGAATAAAATAAAAATTAGTAATATAATATTTGTTTTAAAAACTATTTTATGTCAATTTTGACACTATTTTGTAATTGATTTTTGTGAAAATCATAAAAGAATGATTAGTTCTAACCAAGTTACTTAAATCAATACTAACATGTCATATTAACCTATAAAATTATCATAATTCATAAAAAGTCTCAAATTACATTTATTTTGGTGTTTATAACATTAATTATGTCAATATTTTATTAATAAGATAATTACTACATCATCTTTGTGTTAGAAATAAATTAAAATATTTAATGTCTAAAAATTAAAAATAAAATACCATTATGTAGGAAATATTTTTATATTTATAATTAATATTTATATCCGAATTTATCTTATGTATAGCCCCATATTAAAAATGATTTACTTATTAAACATTGATTTTAACTATTTAACCCTTCTTTAAATAAAATAATAATAAATGTCCTAATCTAATCCATGTGGGCCTAAATGGTCATATTTTATTCCTAAGGATGTTTTTGGTCAAATTACACTTGTCCAATAGAATTAGGACATGTGTTAGGGTAATAATAATATCATTTTACCCTTAATTACCCTATTTAATTTTAACTGTGGTAAATAAAAGTAAAAAGTTACTATTCACCAAAAATTATTTTCATCTCATTGAACCTCATTTTAGTCCTTGATATTAACCGTGTCTCTCAGATTTTCGAAATTCCACTCACAGAAGCGGTAAAATTATGTTTTATGAAAAATTCAGTTTTTTTAACTACCACTTAGTGGTTTCACTATTCATCAAAAATTGAAAGTTTTCAGAAAAATAACAAAATTTCACCCTAGGATAATTTCGATATTCCAAATCCAAAAATGAAGTCCATTTTGAAAAATAAAATTTCAAAAAGTGGTTATTACTATTCATAATGGCTAGTTTTAATAATATTTTAATAGCATATCATTATTTACCGAAACTCGGTATTGCGTACGACACAAGATATCGAGGAAGGCCGCCGTTGCGTGTAAAGCAAGCCAAGATAGTGTTGTGTGTAGTAAAAGATTCCTTTGATGATTTATAAAAACAAAATATTTCTCATAAAAGTCTCAGGCGTTACACGTCTCCTCTGTGTACCGACACACCGTATGGTCCACCTTCGGGCCCCGTCTAGTCCTAGTACCCTCAGCCTTGATCAGCACTATCTGTCGTCTGCACCAAACACAGTAAGGTGCGGGCATAGCTCGTGTAGGTGTGAGTATAATGATACTCTGTAGGGACCCTAAGACCCTCAAGATCTCACAAAATCAATAATGGATGAACCACAAAGCTTGAAGTCAACTGTCAACCCTACTTAGGTATTTTCCTATACAATTAATAAGTTATCAAGTATACCCATATCAATCAAGAGGAAACACATGTTCCACCCAAAAAGATCAAAGCATAATTGTTACACAAAGGATGGAATACCACGATGGTATGTAATGCATAGGTACACCACACAGATTAATACCACCAAGGTATTACCATGATAAAATGTACCACACAGGTAAGAACTCATCTCACACCAGGTATAACTTAGGTACTGTAGTAGAGATGATTATATATAACTACAAAATAATCTTACTCTGTTAAGAGGCTGACCAACTAGGGATCTATAACCATCATCAGACCCAAATAGGACCTCTAGCGCCTGACCCCCATAGGATCGCTCAGTGCTGACACACACAAGATAGCTTGGTGCTGAACCACAAAAGATCGCTCAGTGCTGACCTGCACATGATCTCTAGGGGATGACCCAAATAGGATTGATAGATAATGACCCAAATCAGAGAACTCGAGTAGTCCCACATGGAATCCTAGAGCGGTTCCATGTGGGACCCTCATTCATAGACCCACGAAGGATCTCTTCCTCAAGTCACAGCCAGCTACTGGGTTCCCGCGCTAAGAGTGCTCATCTTCGGGAGGGTCCACTGCTCAAGAAACTAGTCGATAATACAACTACCATGAAGTCCCACGAATAAGTATCCCAAAGTACCGCCACATCATAGAATTAACAATGAAATAGACGACGCGTCAATCGTACACCCGGTCTGAAAGTTATTATCAATTTAGTGTTGAGGGCCCGGTTGGATTCATGATCGATCAAACCTAACCGTATCCCAAATTTATCCAAATATCAAGTGGGGTATACCAAAGGGACCTTCTATATCCTATTTTTAAAGTTCCATTAATGGTTTGTCAAACGGATGCATCGTGCCAATGTTAAGGATGAAAGAGAATAAATGAGTCGATGTGGTTCTATGTCATGTCTGTCTCGGTCAGGCCGACCTCGCCCAACCCAGTTTGGGTCGACCCGGCCTTACCCTATTTGGGTCGACCCTGCCTAACCTACTAGGTCTGGCCCAGCCCGCTGGGCGGCCCGACCCACTGGGTTCGGCCCGACCATCCTGATCGGCCTGGCCCGTGTGGGGCGGTCTGGCCCGCTGGCCGGCCCAGCCTGGGAAGTGGCATGCGTGGCGGCAGGGCGACCACTGGTGGCTGCAGGAGTTGTGGGCCGGCGTGAGGCTCTGGGTGCCATCGGGGATGTTTGAGGCCGTGGGATTCACGGGCCGATGAGACTGCAAGGCGGCAGAGAGGGTCGTGGGGCCATGGGGCACCACAGAGGGCTGTGGGGAAGTGCGGAGGCCGTAGAAGCGCATAGGTCGTGGGGTGGCACAGGCCACGGGCGGCGGAGTCTGCAGAGGCACGTTGGCTAAGGGGAAGTGCCGGCGCACCGACGCCTTTGTCGAGGCTCGCAGTGGTACCGACCGCCATTCTCGTGTCCCAACGAGGATTACTCACTGTCCTCCTTCATCGCGAATAACTCACCAAAAAGAAGAATGGAGGTGGGTCCATACCATTTTTGTTTATCCCGCACCCTCAACTTTAGAGTGATAGTAAATGGCTCAATAGAATCTTGAATGAAGAACGTCAAACCCTAAAACCTCCCACAATGATTATTTGCAAACACGCAAATGAAAACATCAGTGGATCAACTAATTAGAGAGTTGATTCACATTCTTTGTTTTAGAAGGGAAGAATATGAGAATATATAATCATACAAAACTAAAACCCTACCTAGAAGGTATGTTGAAGATTATCCACGGTTGAGATAGATTGGCGTTTATCGAACTCGAAACAAGTCTCTTCCAACAGTGTCAGTGAAGAGAGGAAAAAAAAGATGAAGTCAGTGAGAACGACGTTTCCTTGATCATCGGTTTGTTATTTGTTTGAGATCATTTGGCAAAGTTTGGAGAACAATTCATTGATGGAGAAGAGTTCTTCGTAGGCGTTCATTATTGGAGGATGAGTTTCTCCACGATTCTCTAAAGATTCTCCCTTTCCCCAATTCCAAAAAAAATGAAATATCAACATAATAGAATATGTTATATATTTAGTTTATTGGATTAAATTCAAATTGGATTAATTAATTAATTTTTGTTCTTAGAACCAATAATGTTGGAGAATACCAATAGTCACCTCCCTCATTAAAGATGGAGTTCAAGAGGCTTGTCTAATTAAAGAAAGAGTTATGGGGGTTCTAGTGGTCCCCAACCTCAAATTCAAATTGGGAGGTTCTGGGATTTTTGGTACCCACCTCTATAACCTTACATGGAAGGAATCAAAAAATAGTAAAATGTTAAACATTTATATTTTATTTTCTTCTTCCATGAAAAAACAAAAATCTAACTTTCACCCTTGACCTGCTTCGGTCGAGGTGAAGGTCTCCTTAAGTGAATATCAGCACTATGAGTTCAATGGTGCCCTTAGAATTAAATTTAGAGTACGAGTTCATAAGATACGGAAACCAAATCATATGTTTACTGAACGTACCCAAAAAAAGCTCAAAAATTCATTCTGGGAACACTGGGCATCAGAATAATGCTCTTTTAATATTTTTAGACCCATAATATTACCATTTAATTAAAAAAACATTTACATCGAAATTCTGGGACTTTACATTATACCCACCTAAGGGATTTTCATCCCCAAAATCCACATCACAAAACAAGTAAGACAAGTGGGGGTAATAAGCATGAATCTAAGCCTCCCGCTCCCATGTGCTCTCCTAGAGGTTCCTTCGCTGCCAACAAATACACACCATAGGTATGGACCCACCATAAAGGACAGTCTCCACACGATCCTCAATCTCATCTGTAACCTCCAAAAACGTCACCCCATCATCGATGTGCATCTCACCATGGTCGATGACATGGGAAGAGTCATGCACGTATCTCCCCAGCTGGGATATGTGGAAGATGTCGCGTACTCGGTGCAACTGAGGGGGAAGAACTAAGTGTTAATCCACCACACCAACTATGGTGAGGACTTAAAAAGGTCGGATGTCCCGCAAAGACAACTTTCTTCCTTGGCCAAATCTCCATAAACCTCGTCGGGGTGAGACCTGTAAAAAGATGTGGTCGCCATCTTTGACTCTGAGGTCTCCATCTCTTCTTTGCATACGAATTCTGCCTTTTCTTTGCAGGAATCATACACTTTGAGACGATCTTCACTTTCTCTATGGTAGCTCATACCATCTCTGGTCCCACTAGTGCTGACTCCCCTGGGTCAGCCAAACACAATGGTGATCTGCAAGGTCTCTCGTACAACACCTCAAAAGGTGCAACCCAATGGTGGAGTGATAGCTGTTGTTGTATGAAAACTCCACCAAAGGCAAGTGATCCTCATATCTGCAACTGATTTTGAGGACACAAGCACTCAACATGTCCTCGAGAGTCTGAATGGTCCGCTCTGTCTGGCCATCCGTCTGAGGATGAAAGCCGGTTCTCAAAAATAGATGTATCCCAAAATCCTCCTACAACCCCTTCGATAGATGGGAAGTAAAACGTGAATCACGATGGGAGACTATCATCGATGGTACATCATGTAGCCACGAAATATCTTGTACATAGAGGCATCCCAAGCTCTCTACTGAAGCCTGCTCTCTTATCGGCAGGAAGTGGGCCGACTTGTTGTGTCGGTCGACGATCACCCAAATTGAGTCATGAACCCTATATGTACATGGAATTACTATCACAAATTTCATGGATATCCCATCCCACTTCCACTATGGGACCTCGAAGGGATGAAACAATCCTGCCGGTACCTGATGCGCTGCCTTCACTTACTGGAAAGTGAGGCATTAAGAGACAAACTCTGCTGATTCTTTCTTTATCCCTGGAAACCAGTGTTGTCAACGTAGGTCCTAGCACATCTTCGCCACTCCTGGATGTACCTCTAGAGGGAAAATGTTGAAATCTCTCAATACTTCCTCCTGAAGTGACATTTATACCATTGTACGTCCTATGAAGAGGATGACTTGCTCCTCGCCAACAAAAAATCCATCAGTTGTCTACCATGTGGATATCTGATTACCTCAAGCCTCATAGTCAGAAACCCCATGTTTTGCCTCCCTGACACGCTGAAGAAGTGGGGGAGTGACTATATAAAAATGAAGGAAAGATGCCCCATCTCGATCCATAAAGGATATATGAAAGGTAGCCAGCTTCTCCCTCACCTCACCTAGCAGTCGTATACCAGATCTCCTGTAGAGTGCATATACTACAACATTACACTTCCAAAGAGTGTAGACTATCTCGAAGTCATATTCCTAGAGGAACTCAAGCCAACATCGATGTCTCAGGTTCATTTCCATCTCATAGAAGATATACATGAGACTCTTGTGGTAAGAGTATACTATAAAACGTTCACCCATCAAGTTATGTTGCCACAACTTCAAGGATAAGACCACTACTGCTAACTACAGTTCATGGCTAGTGTATTTCCGCTCATGTTTTCTGAGGTGTCGAGAAACATATGTGATCACTTCTCGCTTCTGAATCAGGACAGATCTGATTCCATTCCATGATGTGTCGCAGTAGACTACATACCCTACGCCCTCCTCCAGAATCCTCATGATGGGGGAAGTAGTCATCTTCTACCACAGCTACTGAAAACGCTGTTGGAAAATCTCCGACCACACGAATGGTTGCACCTTCTTCTTCAACACTGATCGTGGTGCTGCATCTCTGGAGAAATCTGGCACAAATATCCAATAGTATCGTTCCAAACACAAGAAATCCCATATCTCTATCTCACTCGTGGGTGGATCCCAAGAAAGTACCACATCAATCTTCGCTGCATCAACTGCAACTCCATCCATTGAGATGATGTGTCTAAGAAAGTGAACCTCTTGGACCCAAAATTAGCACTTCGAGAGCTTACCATAAAGCTAGTGCTCATAGAGTGAGTCCAGTACTACCTACAAATGATAGGCATGCTTCTCCTAAATACCCGAGTAGATCATAATGTTCTTGATGAAGACTACTACAAAGAAATCATGGTATGGATGGATGATCCTATCCATGAGTCCCATGAACTCTCATGTTGCATTTTTTACACCGAATCGCATATCCAAGAACTCGTAATAGTCATACCGAAATCTGAAATCCATCTTCTACTCATCCTCGACTCATACTCTGAGTTGGTGATATCCTGATATGTGATCTATATTCGATAACCAATGTGATCCCATCAGCTGATCAATGAGTTCATCAATCCTTAGAAGAGGGTACTTGTTCTTCATGGTCACCTAGTTCAGTTTCCGATAGTCAACACAATGTCTCAAGATCCCATTATCCTTCTAGGAGAACAAAATCAGGGCTTCCCAAGGAGATACACTGGGACGAATTAATCTGTTCCCCTAAAAGTTTTCTAGATGTTCCCACAGCTCGCGAAGCTCCACGGTAGCCATTTGATACACTAGTGTATATATCAGTTCCACCCCAGGTATAAGTCAATGTAAATGTCCAACTCTCTATGAGGAGGTAGACCCAGAACATCACCAGGGAAGACATCTGTGTACTGGTCGACCACTACAAGATAACTCGGACTCTCAACATCAACCTCTCTAAGGGTAAGGCAAGCCAATTGATGAATTATTGGCTACAATCTCCTCCAGGTAAGTCCATCCTATGCTACAAGGGCTCCCTTATCGCCGATGATGGTAAATTTGGTCCCATGCGTGCAGACACACCGACACTAGTGTGTAATCGTCGAATATGCTCTAGTAAGAGTCTCTAGTCGTAAGGATCGAACCAACAACTCTATCGGAATCTCTAAGATCTGAATGAGGGATGTGGTAATAAAATAATGACTAGAACCCGTGTCTATAAGTTCTATAGCTAAGGTGTAGTAGACACATATCATAAATTGTATCATATCCAGAGTTCTGTGATCGTAGGCCTCAGCTTCATGGAGCTATGTGCGCCCTTGTCCTTCTACCCCCTGTGTTCGGGGTGGGCCTTCTGATGGTGGTGTCAGTTACATCTCGAATCGTCTCCCACCGCCAGTTGCTTGACCATCTCCTCTGCCACATCTACCTTCTCCCTACAGACCTCCTCTACTGAACTTCTATCTCTATCTCGACGGTCCCTCTACCGTCTTCTGATCATCTGTATGGTGGGTCGAACAGTCACGAGCCATGTGACCCTGCCTAGCACATGCGTAACATTGCCCGATCCTGGCATGATTGGATCTTTCTTAGGTTCCTCGAACAACCGACCCTGAATCCTATGGTCGTCCACCTGTATGTCTGAACCACTTGATCCTCTATGACATCTTTCTGCTGCCAGCTGCAGAAGACTCCGATACGTGACGACTGGTGGTGGGTTTCGTTTCTTGTGACTTCTCAGCAAGGGAACTCTCAACTAAGAGGTCTCTCTCTAACACCCCCGCCTGTTTTGGTAAGCTAATAGAATTCATAAAATCTCTGATCTCCTGTCTGAGTCCATAATCAATGGTCTGGGCCCTAAAGTATTGGTCCTACACCATATCAGTGGAGTTGTGTGAGAGGTATGTGAACCTCGCTGAGTACTGAGCCACTGTCATTTTGTCGTACTGTAGATGATGTAGCTCTGGTATGAACAGTACGCGAAGAGTCACTGGAAAAAAATCTACCAGAAACAGAATATCGAAGTCTACCCAGTGAAGCGTCACCTCTTCGTGAACCTTGAGCATCGTGCTCCACCATCTGCCTGCTACTTCCTGTTGAAGACTGACAACAAAGATCACCATGAGATCGGCTGGTGTCCCCACTAGTTGAAAGACTCTTTCCATGACCTCCATCCAGTCCTTAGAAACCTGTGCATCCATCCATCCCCTAAAAATGGGTGTCCTATGGTGATGGAACTCATGCATGCGCTCAAGTGGCATGCACCCTCTTCTTCTGGGGCTGGTGGCATTAGTGTCCCAACGGGTAATGGTACCACTGGTGCTTCCGATGGTTCCTCTAATAGAAGAGGGCCCTACATCGAGGCCTCGTCATTCGGTGGGCTATCATTGGATACTATATTAAGAACCCTAGATGGCTGTCTGCATGGTGGAATCTGAAAAAGAAACAAATGTACCACAGTCAAAAAGTTATACCCGGTGAGATGACTCAATGATTTTAAAAAGAAGACTCTTCAAAACACACACACAATCGTTGTTTCCATGCACTGATTCAGAAATCAGAAGTTGAGGTCCTGGTGTATGGATACTTCTGCACCACACCAACATTGGATTCCCTAAAATGATAACCACACTCACCACACTTAACACTATTTCCATTAAAATAAAGACCAGAGTACTATGTTCATTGGTAGAACCGTCTTCTTTGATACCAATTTGTCGCGACCGGTCCCCCTGGGCCCATGCCATGACTACCCCAAAACCACCTTCCATAGGCCAGGGGCTGGCGAAAAGCACCGAAAGGTGTATTCTCTATAACTGATAATGCATTTCCTTTATAGCCTGTAAACTCATGAAACACTGCACACATCATGATACGAACAAAAGCAATTGTATAGCCAAAAGAGTGCTGATAGTAAAAAGTGGCTAGAATACAACACCAAAAGTGATGGTACATGTACAACTAAAAAAAATACAACTAATGAAAAAGGAAATCATATACTGGGTCATCCTATGAGGTATTTAATTGAGGGATAGGTATAGATCGCCTCCTCCAGATAGGTAAAAACTCAGTTCAAACAAGGTATAACATAGGTATAGTAGTAGAGATGATTAGATGTAACTACTGAATCACCTTAATCTGTTAAGAGGAAGAACCACAAAGGAATTGTAATCATCATCAGGCCCACATATGATCTCTATATATTGACCCACACAGGATCGCTCGGTGCTAACCCACGTAGGATCGCTCGGTGCTGTCCCACACATGATCGCTCGGTGCTCACCCAGACATGATCGCTAGGTGCTCACCCATACAGGATCCCTTGGTGCTGACCCACACAATATTGCATATGTAGTCCCGCATGGAATCTAGAGTAGTTCCATGAAGGACCCTCAATCACAGACCCAGGAAGGATCTCTTCGTCATGTCAGAGCCAATTATTGGGTTCCAAAGATAATCTTGCTCATCTACTAGAGGGTCTTCTCCTGATGCCACTGGTCGATAATCCAATTTCCAGGAAGTTCCACAGTGAAGTATATCAATGGAACGCTACATCATAGGGGTCTCAACACAATAGACAATGCGTCAATTAGATTCTCCTTCTATATGTTATTAGCCTTTTTGTCTTGAAGGCCCATTTGGATTCGTGCTCGATCCAACCCTACTGTATCCCAACTTTATCCAAATATCAAGTGGGGTAGACCAATGGGGTAGTATTATATCAAGGTTTAAAGCACCATTGATGGTTTTTCAAACGGGAAATTGGTGCCAAAAATATGGCCGAAAGTGCGTAAAAGAGTCGAAGTGGGTCCGGGTCCGGTTTGTCCCGGTAGGACCGACCCGGCCCGATTCGCGGGGTCTGGCCCAGAACGTGGTGTGGCATGGCCCATGCTGGGTGTCCCGGAATGGGAAGCGATACAAGGGGCGGTGGGGAGGCCATGGTTGCATGCTGGATGGGACGAGGAAGTGAGCGCCACAAGGCGGTGAGGCCGCAGGGGTCGCGGAGGGTCACGAGGCTGCAAGGTCGCGGCAGTGCAGGGGCCTTAGGGTGGAATGGAGGCCGAAACGGCATAGGGGCCACATCACAGTGGAGGCCATAGGCGGAGGAGGATGCGGGGTGGCTGAGGCCGCGAGCGGTAGAGGCCGCGGCGGTGTGGTGGCTGTGGGGCAGCGCCATTGTGTTGACACCTTCGTCACGACCGACGGTGGTGTCGGCCGCCGTTATCGTGCCCCACCGAGGATAACTCGCCGTACTCCTCCATCGCGAAGTTCACACGAAAAAGAAAAATGGAGTAGGGGAATTTCCATGTTTGTTTGGCCCGCACCCTCTGCGATAGAGTGGTCCCAAGGGTCTAAACATAATCTTTAGTGGGGAACGTCAAACCCTACAACCTCCCACAATGATTTTTTCCAGACCTGCAAATGAAATCATTCACGAATCAACTAATTAGAGATTTTATATGAGTAATTTGATTTAGAAGGGAATAAAATGGGAATATATAATCATACCCAACTAAACCCCTACCTCGATTCTTTGTTTATCATTTTCCACAGTTGAGACATCTTGGAGTTTTTCGATCCCGAAACATGTCTCCTCAAACAAACTTCATTGAGGAGATGAAAAAAATATGATGTTGGTGATGAAAATGTTTCCTTCGTCGTTGGTTCATTCGTCGTTGGATATCCTTCAACAAATTTTTGAGAAATATTCGTCGAAGGAGAAGAGTTCTTAGTTGACTTTTGTCGTTGGAGGATGTGTTCCTCCACGATTCTCTAAAGCTTCTCCCTTTACCAAATTGCACCAAAAATGAAATCCCAACATAATAGAATATGTTATCTATTTAGTTTGTTGGCTAAAATTAAAATTGTATTAATTAATTAATTTATGTGGTTTTCACCATTAATGTTGGAGGATACCAAAGGCCACCTCCGTCAATAAAGAGGGCATTGAAGAGGCATCACCAGTTAAAGAAGGAGTTAGGGGGGCTCGGGTGGTCCCCACCCTCAAACTAAAATTGGTAGGTTTTGGGCTCGGTGGTTCCCACCTACATAACC
The DNA here is from genome assembly GCA_963277665.1 of Viscum album. Lineage (NCBI taxonomy): Eukaryota > Viridiplantae > Streptophyta > Magnoliopsida > Santalales > Viscaceae > Viscum > Viscum album. The sequence goes on along the minus strand of OY728156.1, from coordinate 1,198,421,049 downwards.
ACACATGGAAGGTTAAATTTTTTTAAACATTTCTATTTTATTTTATTCTTCCACAAAAAACCCAAAATCTATCATTCACCATCGACCTACTACGGTCGAAGTGATGGTCTCCTTATGCAAATAACGGCACAATGAGTTCAACGGTGCCCTCAGATTTCAATTCCTAGCACCAATTCAAAATTTAAAATAACCCGCAGGTATGTTTAGGGAACGTACCCAAAAAAATATCATAAATTAATTCATGGCACACCAGCCTCAGAATCACACACCATTAATTTTCATGGACTCATAAAACTACCTTTTAATTAAAAAAATTTACATAGAAATTACGGGTCGTTAGAGATAAAAATAATTGAGAAATAAAATTTAATCAGAACATTAAAATATCATGAGAATAAAGGGATTCACGATATAATATTCCATAGGACAGTATGTACACAACATAAGAGTGAATTGGTGCGTAAAAAAATGATGTATCAATAGAATGTAAATTTAGAAGAAATCCCTTATAAAAAATGTATCCTTAGATTAAGGATATATCAATTACATAATATTGTGTGGAAAAGATAAATACAATCAATGTGATTGGATATTCAGTGTAAATAAATCATAGAACATTCAAACATATTCTTTTTAAGACAAAACCAATGACTTGGATGATTAACTCAAAGAAGGGAAATTGAGTTAAAATTACTCTTATCAAGTTCATATCGATGACTTGAGAATTTATCCATGTGATGATTATGTGTATCAAAATTATATCCAAAAAAGGGGATTTAAAATTAAAAAATAAATAATTAAATATTTATTCCACACATAATCATATCATTTCATAATTATGAATTAGAAGATTAACCCAAGGAAAACAAATTGGGTAAAAAGGTTCCCTTACCAATTTGGTAACTTACGAAACCTAAAAACCAGGAAAGAATGATCATAAAATGAAGATGTAAATACCAATAAATTGAATTATATCACACAATGAATATAATAATGTCCATTACATACACCACACAAAAAGAGATAATGGAAACTATTACATGAATCTCATAGGAATAGAAAGTGAGATGAAAATCACTTACCACGTTGTAATCAATCGAGTCGTATGAAAAAATGTTAATAACCACAAAATGATTCACATAAAAAACTGAATATAAATAGAATCATGATAATATACATCAAATGGAAGTACAAAATACAGAACATGCAATAATTTAGTGGATAACAATTCAAATCTCACTGAATTAAAAGTGACATAAGTAACCCCTTACCTCATGTCCAACTTGAATTGTTTGTTCCTTGTTCTTATTGAATAATAAACATAAGTTAATATATAAATGATTAAGAACCCTTTATAAATTTTATTATTCCTTTTATATCACTTATTACCATGTTAGAAACATTATGTAATCATTTATGTTAATAATGGTCATTTTGTCGACATTCGGTAGTTGAGTCATAAATGAACACCTTATAATTACAAGTTGTCCATGTGGTAATGAGTCCATTATCTCCAAAATTATATTCATGATTTAGATATCATATATATATATATATATTATATCTAGTATATGTATATTTATTTATAACAGTACATAACATTTAGAGACATGAAATGAAATGCACTGTTCATGGAGAAGGTAAGTTGTACGTACGACTGAATGCTACTTTCATTTATAGTTAATTTTTTAATTTAATGATAACATAATGATACAAACTTATACTATAATTATGGTATAATATCATATATAATTTCAATAATTCTATCGTTTATATGTCCCACATATAATATGAACGAGTCATATCACATTGAGGGGGCGGTAGTCAGCACTTCCTCAAATGAAATTATCACGTTTACTCATAATGGAAAAAATAAAGGTATGATATAAATTTAAAATACAGTGGAATAAAAAACCTAAACAATATATATATCATATATAAATATAGTGTAATCATAATGGCCACCATTATAGGTGGTAGGAGATAATTGAACAATCATCGTTTCGGGAGGCGTTAGTTTTCCATCAACGGAAATAGTATGTACTTTATCCATTAGATGGAGGTGTGTGAAAGTGTAATTATAATCCTTCTCATAACAACATAATATTAAATTTAGGATAATTCTTTTATTATAAAATAAATTAATAAAAATATTTTAGGGGTTGGAGAAGTAAAATAATAGAAAATAATTTAAGAGAAGCCATTATCTTTAATTCTAGTAACTCCCTTTGGTTTGAACCAAAAGGACTTCCTCAAGTGCCTTCCGCCTAAGGTAAGGATTCTAGGATGAAGAGAGAGATTTTGAAACATTATTTGGGTAGGGTTTGGACAAACCAAGGGAATTTAGAGGAGTGAGGAATGTTTTATAACATAGGCATTTTTAGAAGGGGGAGGAGGGGTACTTTAGGATAGTGTGAAAATATTATTTTATAATATAATGATTTTTCGTTTCTAAAGGTCCAAAACTCATTTTGGTAGACGATAAGATGACTAATGGTGTATGTAAATTTATTAATGAGGTAAATACTGCATCATTTTTGTGTCATAATTAATTTTATTTATTTGATGTCTAAAAATTATAAAAAAATACCTTGATATAGGAAATATTTTTATATTTACAATGAATATTTATAGTATAAAATATAATTTATATATCCCCCTGTGAAAATTAATAGTACTAAAAGATATTTTTTGTGTCATTTGTTTCTTTACAATAAATTAATTAAAATAAAGTGTCACTATAACTCTTATGTTACTCCATGGGGTCCCAAAATTAACCAAAATAAGCCCATTGTCGTCCATGACTTATCCAATAAGGTTAGGACAAGTTTAAAGATGATTTTTTATTATTATGATATTCTTTTTACATTAAATTACTCAATTTACATTTAACCACAGCAAATAAAAGTCAACAGTTACTATTCATCAGAAAAAATATTTTCATCTTATTAATCAAAATTTTACATAATAGAAACAATAATGTATGCCATATTTTTAAAATTAAATTAACAAAAGTGGTAAAATTTAATTTAAATGAAAAAGTCAGTTTTCCAAAATTCAGCCTAAACGTTATTTGATATTATGAAATAAAAAATGATTTATATTTTACATAATTTAATATATAGAAGTGTCCTTAATTAATTTAAAATTATTTCCAGTTGTCCAAACAAATAGCATGTTTTTAAGAATCAATATATATCAAATGATTTAAACTTGTTTATGCCCAATTTCAAATTGAAATTAATTCCAATGAATAAAATTGGATTAAACGGTAAAAATATAATCTAATTTCACTTTATAACTAATTAAAAATATAATATGTCCATATAAATAAATTAGATTAAAAGGAAGTTTTGAATTAAAATTCAGTATTTTTTACTATTCATCAAAAAATGAATTTTATCAAAAAAATACGATAAATTTACCCAATGTAAATTTTTATGTCCTTATTTTAAATAATATTTTTATTTTTTCAAAAAGGACATATAAAAGTGACCAAATCTATATTTAATGATGGATCGACAAAAAAAGGTGGTAAATTGACCTTTTAATGAATATTAGAGTATTTATGCTTAAAATCAAATTCTTTCATATTTTTAGCCTCTAAAATATATTGGATAAATGTAAAAACCTTTCACAAATAGGTATACTAATTTTTTTAGTTGTTCTGTTCAATCCCACCATTACATCATCGAGACGTTAATAACCATTTAATATAATATTATATTATTATTTTTCAGTATGACCAAACATTGTGCACAACATAAGATTTCAAAGAAACCTATTTTCGTGTATCAGGTACACCATCAAATATAGAATCCCCTTTAAAGTAAAATTAATATTTAATTCAAAAATATTAATAAATATGAAAACCTCATATTCTTTATTTACCTCGGATGTTACAATATTAGAGTTGGGAACTAACAACTTAATATTTAAAATTAAAACATTGATTGTTTCAGCATAAATGCTATGGAAAAGGGATTAAGATGTCCAATAATGAGAGATAAATATAGTATCTATTCAATAGTGAATCACTATGGAAGCAACTTTTTATTAAGATGTTTATGGATAATAAAATGGAAATATAAAGGCTTATCCGAAAAGAATTGAAATAATTGAAAAGAGGAGGGAGAGAATCAATTAGATACTTAGGAAGAATAAAATATAAAAAAATGTTTTATATAAGGGGTTTATTTAGACTGATGTTTAGTTACTCCTAAATATTGAAAAACATATATAGAATATATTTATTTATTAAGATACTAAATAAAAATGTATTAAAAAATAATGGGATTATAAACAAATATGTAGAAGAAAAAAAGGATTAAACCCATTCTATTGATACATAACTTATTAATGAAGGAATGTACTCCTTATATCCATAGTAAATCCCTGGGTGGGAATTATTGAGCAATTGAGAGGGTAATTTCATGATCAAGGCCCTTTGGTTGGAGTGTGAGGAGATATAGTGTGGGTGTGATAAATGTTTATATGTGAAATAGTGAGGCTATTTCATTGAAAAATAGATCTATGTAAGTGGTAGGAAAGGAATCACATGGGTGTTTTTTAAGTTAAGTAATTTAGGTGAGTTAGGATGAATAATTTTAGGTGAGTCATGTGGGTATGAACTTAATAACTATAAAACATTATCAAAGGTGTAATCAACCTTTTAATCCTTAAAAATTTGGGATCCTTAATTTATATTTTTGTATTATAATAAATGTTGATGAAAAACTAGTCATTGTATATATTTTGGTATTGATAATTTATGATGACCCTGATTACCGAATTTGGAAATTATAAATCAGAATTTGAACTTCATTTATCCTAATCCAATTTCTATATAATATAAATTTAAATTTCAAATAAATATAGTTTTAATTCCATTTTATATATGATTAAAAATTTTATAAATGCCTTAATATAATATAATTTCATTTAATTTTAACATTTCATGATACATATAAATGTATTATTATTTGAAAAATAACCATTTTACTATAGTAACAAATAATGATTTTATAAATTTAATGTTTTTGACTCAAATAAAATTGAACAAATTAGTTAATTTGGTCATGATACACATAAATAGTCCAATATTTTAAATTCCATGTTTTTAAAAATTAATTTTAATATAATTGTGCATAATATTTTTTAAGAAAAATATAATCTAAACATAAAGAGTCATTTTTATTGTTATTCCCTTTTATATTGTTATTACAAATATGTTATGTATATTGACACCCACCAAACTGAATTATATAATTTAATCATGATATATTATATTTTTAATATGTTAGAATTATTTTTAGTATAGTGGTCTTTGTAATAAATGATACTCAGAAGATATTAAAGAAATTTCATTAATGAAATAATTAGTTATTACACTTTTTTGTCTTTTTTAGTGGAGGTATATTTCTATCATAAAAGTATTTTTAAATCATCTATTTATGTTGACATATGATATGAGTAGAAATTTACTTTATCAATATTGGGATAACATAACTGTTACAGGCATATATAAAAAATCATTTAGAATTAATATTTGATATAACTAAAAATTATATAACATCCCCAATACCCCATAGTTTTGTGTGTTTTGTGATTAGTTATATAAATATTATATTTCATATCCCAATGTTCATTTATTCTATAATATCCTCCATGTAGACTCATTTAGATAAATATATCATGTAATACTTTCATTATTACTCAAGTAATAAAAACATAATAAATTGGTTATGTTAGACTGAAACATCTCGACCCAGGTGTCACTAAACTAGTGCTCTGAGCTGGTGGGTTATAAGGCCTCATGCTTGCCTCCTCGTACTCCAGAGGCTATCGACTAGCAACGAGGTCCTAGGGTTTGATAGTGGCGATATATTTCCCTCATATCAGAGTAAAAAAATTTAAATAGATATGTATCATACTTAGAAGTAAAAAAATAGAGTGCATAAGTAGATAATTACTAAAATTGAATATTCATTAATAATAAATAAAATGTCATCAATGACTGAAAAAAAATCCAAAAAATAAAAAACGGGTCCTCCAACGGGACAACCATAAAGATACAGAAGTAAAAAATAAATTGAACGTAAAATTATAGGGATCCACTACCAACTATGAACCAAACGATGTGCCCATTCTCGAGAAATTGTCGAACACCTGCCTGATCAAGAGAACTCATGAACATATCTGCTCGAACATGATACTATAGGAATCATCACAATCCACAATGCAACTCATGATCAACCAGAAGAGTATACATAAGTTATACACACACACACACACACACACACACACACACACACCAAGGAGCACATATAGGGGCGAGTCATAATATCAATAGCCCACCCCCACAAGGAATCAATAAATGTGATGCTATAAGTGTATGAAAAATCCACAGCTCAGCCTCACTGAGACACAACTAAAAAGGCTGGTAAAACAAAAAGTGAAACCAAAATCAGGCACTGGGTCTATAATCCAATCCAATTTGGTCGGTTCCACCATTTATGTATATGTATATATATATATATATATATATATATATTCGTGTATGTATATATAGTCCCATACCAACATATACATACATAGATATGATATTTATGTGTACGTGATTTAAATAAGAAAAAAACCAATAACAGTCAATCTGTGGGTCCGTAATCCCAATCGACATATACCTACATCAACCCCGTGCTGGGATGTCTAATCATGTAAAATATATAAATAAATATATAGATAGATATATGTTGGGGTTTATTGGGTCGTACTAGTTCAATCCAATTCTAGTGCATCTCTCACGGTCTACGCCTAACCCATGTCAATGATCTCTCACTATCTCCTGACCTTATAGCTTATTTATATATCAAAAATAGAAATGGTATGGGGTAAGAATTCCTCCCACTAATAACATTTACAATTAGAGTGGGGTATGAATTCCTCCCACCCATAACATGTATATATAATAGGCATGGGAAAAAAACTTCCTCTCACCCATTAACGTATATAACTTGTTTTGGATAAAACTACCTCCCACCCATAAACGTATATAACAATCTTGGGGTAAAACTTACTCCCACACATAATCATATAGAGAATCATGCTGTAAAATATCGAACCACCCATAAATGTATATAACTGGAATGGGGTATAACATTCTCCCACCTATAAACATATATAACATGAATGGGACCTAGAAACGTATATAACTAGTATGGGATAAACTACATCCCACCCATAAATGTATATAACTGACATGGGGTAAAACATATTCCCACCCCAAAGTATATATAATGAACATATGGTAATAATTCTTCTCATCCTCAAATGCCTATAATTGGAACGGGGTAATACAACCTCCCACCTATAAACATATATAGCTGGAATGGTGTAAAAATATATCCCACCCATAATCATATGGATCCGAAGAAGCACATATGGGAATCCCACAAGATAGAATGACACCTTTCTTCATGGTTAATGACCAACAACCAGGAAGAACCTCTATTAAACATTACTAAAAGAATACTAAACATGTTATGATGTTAACGAAGAGTGAGGGTGTCTTAAATGACAAACCCAACACTAATTCCACAACCCTACGTGCTTAACAGTTCGATATATACTATATGATGAGACCCGCTAACATCTCTATTATAACCAAATTTATAAATTAGGGTTAGTATAAAAAGTTTATCCACTGGTTCCCTCAAGTGAAGCACTGAAGAGGCATCATACTTGGGATCTACTAAGGTAAAAATTAGTTCAAGCATCCAAATTGGGATCCTTAACTATAAAAGATAAAGGAGGAATCCACCACAATATCCCCAAATAGTACACATGTAATGGATCCTACAAGGGATTATTTATATTAGTATATAAGAAAATGAATACCTCAAGATACCCTCATAAAAAAATTATAGAGGCATCATACTCGGGATACTCTAAGTAGAAACATAAGAAGATGAATCTTACATGGGCTTCCTGATAACAACTAGTCTCATAGTGTCTTAGGCTATATGGTCACATCTCTCAGGGAAGACTTCCTCAAAAGTATATGTCATGAGAGATATATTATGGCCCATATCAGTACAAAATAAAAAATAGGATAGTCCGAACAACCATCCGTCCATACACGTTCAAGTATATCTCTCATGAGTGACTGAAATTGTAATCCAGAGGAAGAACCTATACCTTTTGATTGAATCCCCAAAACAACCATTATGAGTCCCTATAATGCTCCAAAGGTTTCACCATCAAGATCTACATGAAAAACGTATCAAAATAGACTACTCATGGATCCAAATCCAACAATGGGGAAAAATTACGGAAAGAACCTCAAAGGGTACCAAGGGATTAGTACATGAAATATAGATAATAAACAAAATATATACCCTTAGATCACCACATGGGCATGTAATCCTTCCATCATGGGCCTGTGAACACCCAAGTATATGACATGTAAAGAGGACCCACAATGTATACCCAAAAGTCGTTCATGCAAATGTCCCTCAAACAGACTGACCATTTACATGGACATGTCATGTTCTTTTAATGGAATTCTACACACATGGGGTCTTTCCATGTAGGCTACATGACCATGTACCCCTACATGGGGTTTCCTTCCTGGGTACTCAAGTTCATGACAAACTTCTAGTACATAGTTCTTATCCCCCTATTCACAGCATGTACTTCCAAAATTCATCTTCCCCAAATGGGGAGAACACATGGATTTTCAGCATAGACTACAAAATGCGTTATTAGGTTTTCTTGAATGGAAAACCCTACTGACCACCTGAAAGCCCTCTTTAAAAACCAAAAACAACATATCCGACCACTATGGGCCACATTAACAAAATTGGGATTTTAAAAATTAAAATGATGATTATAAGGGGGATTTTAAAAAAATCCTAAATACACGAAACCTTTTCCCATAAACTAATAATTTTTAATTCGATTTGACATTCCATGGTTGTCGCATGACAAACTGGCGCGTCAAGGGATTCACATCGACACCTTCCCCCCTTCATCTATACACCTCTCTCTCTTTCTCCCTTCTATCTTAATAGAGTGGTGTAGGAGGATCCTCTACTAAGAATTTTTGCGAAGAAAAGGAGGAATAGGGAATAATGAATATAAAATTGGAGAAAGGAATAATATAAAGATACATTGAACAAATGAAAAGTAAAGAAAATGGGGCTTAGTCCTGACCTGACGCCCAACTCTAGTTTATGTGTCACCTAGGCTAAAATCCCCATTTCAAACTCAAAAATGGATATTAAATCTCAATCTAATACACCATTAAAATTTATTTTTGAATGAACCTGCATGATCAATTTTATATTTAATTTATTAAATATAAAACATTAATTATTCCACTAAAATTAGAACGGCTCATCTTTCCATAAAACTATTTTCCAGGGGTAAACACCCTATTACAGGACCAATAGAGTGGTCAGAACAATAAATTTAGATCATCTAATAGGGGAAAAAATTACATTTTACCCTTCATAATGTACTAAAATAAAAAATTCTAATTAATGCTAAAAACAATCATCTAGAAAAACATGGGTCCTTACAAACACCCCACCATAAATACTATCATCCCAAATAATCCTATTGGAAAAAAAATACCATGCTACTAACCTGAGAATCATAAAAACCAACAAATCTTGACATTATATCAATCAATATCACAGGAAAAAAAACTCTATCCTACATGAAAGACATTTAACCATTACTTACCATGTACTCCCTTCCATATGAATACACATATTGTCAACATAAACAAATTTTTTCTCCCAAAAAAACATGAAAAACATTGATGTTCAATTAATAATGAGGTTCACCACCAACAAATGGCCATTGTTGGACTCAACACCGTATGGAAAAACGTAAACCGCTCCTCATGAAAATCATTAATAGGTTTACTTTCTCAACAGGGATGAACATTTAGAAAGAAAATTTAGCTTAGTGTAGGGCTGATTCTCTCTCAGTATACTCAATATGAATCCAGATAGAGAATGGTCATCTCTAACAGGATCTCACTATGATTCCACCAAGGGAATGCACAACACCCTTTCATCCATCCTCACATCTTGAGAAAACCAGAACAGGATTCTTCCAGGAGTCATCTATCTCACAGAAACGGATAATTTCATGATTTCACCTCAATCAAAGAGGGACATTACAATATAAATTATGGGATTCAAACCCATGAAAAGTCTTCAATGATCAGTTCTTATCTCTCACATGGGCAATTAACTATTTATATACAAACTACATCACACTAAAAAATGTTCACATTAAAATCTTGAATCGCACCCCAGTGTTTCATCCATTACAAACTATGATGACCAAGCTAGATGGAATATCAGACTCACAAGATAGAACCTCCCTTGTTACAACTATTAAAAAACACCATGTCTATTCCACAACTTATCCCATGACCACAGATCAATTTTTGTTTTTCTAGTCATGAGTGTCAACCCACACTCTGACTAAAATAATAATAATTGAAACACTGGTCGACCAGGATAGGAACCCAAATTGTCCTACCCAATAAAGCCACCCCTAGAAAAATCAACTAAGGTTCTCCATCATAAGATGAAAGAATCCTTCTACCTAAATAAAAAACATAAGTACCTACCATTCAATGATAAAAAAAAGTGTGTGATGTAAACCATGCAACCTTAAAATCCATAGAATAACACATGTCAAAATCCCACGAAGGATTCTCTTAAACAAAATAGATGTTGAACGACAAGGGCACGTGTCAAAACAAAGGACTTTTAGATCATTCATTTATCATAACTAAAAAAGACTCACAATTGGGTCACAATGACTAACCACCTAGCCCAAAAGATCAGACCTCTCTAAATCAGGTAATTATCACAACTACCTATGAATGTATAAAATGAAATGATGAACAATAAGGGACGGATCCTCATTGAGGATCCTCATAAATAATATCCCCCTAGAGGTCACGATATCAACATGAAAGGTAAACTGAACTGACTCTCACTTGTATCCATATACGAAAATATTCCCTAGAGGTCTAGCTCATAGAACATTATTGGTACCTATCAATATCATACTTAGAGATTCGACAAGATGAATCTGATCAGAGAAACAACTACATACAAGGGTTTCAATAGAATGGAATCACATTCCATATTGACATACTATGTCATTCCACCTCCTTTGCATGGGGACTGAGTCATCATACTCGCAAGAGAATTTCTCAATTTCAATCCATATAAATTGAAATCAGAAGGAAATATATATGTGTATGTTTTCACAAAAGTCCTCACTCGCCAGTTAAATCACACACTAGTAAGCCTATATGATGTGAATCCTTCGTTACACATATGATATCGGAGACACCTCTTGATTTTTTGACCTAGGGTAAAAACCCATCCATGGCCTCTTTTAAATGTCCAAGAGCCATAGATTGACAATAAATTATATCATTCCTACCACATGTGTGTTGCTGATGTTAAAAATCATAAACAAATATAACATCACAAATCAAAACAACAATCCCAAACCCTAGAGACCAGAACTTATTATTAGAACAAATATTCTCAATGCACTAGTATGATATCCATCATAGGTTCAAATACATACCATATACTCTTATCTACAACATAAAAAATAGTAATTACTAGAAAAAGAACTCATACGGTACCATTTTGTATCATACTGAATCAGATTCCACTGAACCAGTGCTTGGTTAAGTGGGTTACAAGGCCCCAAGCATGCCTCCCCATACACCAGAGGCTACTGACTAGCATTTGGGTCCTAGGGTATGATAATACAGAGACTATTCCCTCATATTAGGGTAAGAAAAAAATAGAAATAACTATAAATCACACCAAATATTAATGATAATAAATAAAGAAGTAGTAAATAACTGAAATAGAACATGATGTAATAATAAATGAAATGTTGTAAAATCTAGAATAACTATCCATATAATAGAACACTAGAAACCCATTAGTATGAACATATATATACGAGATAAAAAAAGGCAATGAATGTAAAATTACATGGCTCATATACCAACTCAGAGCCAGATCACGCACCTAGTCTCCAGACACTCTCGAACTGCACTATCCCAATTAGAAAAACTCACGAGAAGCTCTCCTCAAACATGAAACTCCAGGACTAATCCCTATCAACCATTAATCTTGTTCTCAACCTAATAATAAAGAAATAATGTCTACACGTACACCAAGGTGAACGTGATGGGGTGAGAAATATTATCAGTCAGTCACCCTAATAATGAACCTATAAATTTGATGTAATATGTCTATGAAAAATCCACCCCTCATCCTCACTGAGACAAATATAAAAAGGTATGTAAAACCAAACATGAAACCAATGTCAATCCTCAAGTTTGTAATCCTAGTAAATTGGGAAGGTGCCACTAGGGATGCCCATATCTCTAAGAGTATTCATGTAATGTCCAATACCTATACATACATACATAGATATGACATTCATGCGTATATGATTCAAATAACAAACGAACCAACACCTTTCGATCTGTGGATCCAAAATACCAATAAAAAATACCAACGTAATCCCACGTCTACAATGCCGGATCATGTCATAATTATATATAAATATATAGATAGATATATGTTGTGCTGTATTGGGATGTACCAAAACCATCCAATTCCAAGGGAGATATCAAGGACTTCCCATATCCTAGTTCCAATATCCCTCAGAGTCTGTTGTCCTTAAATAATTTTTATATATTGAAAACATAAATGGAGTGGGGTAAGAATTCCCGCCATCAATAAAATTTTTAACTAGCTTGGGGGTAATAATTCCTCCCACCCATAACATTATATAACTATAATGGGGTAAAACTACCTACCACCATATAAATGTATATATTTGGGATGGGGTAAACTGTCTACCACCCATATTCCTAAATATTTTTTATCTGGTAAAAATTCTACCCACACCTAACCATATATAGCTAGCATGGCATAAAAATTCTTCCCATCCATATATGTATATAACTGACATGGGGTAAAACATCGTCCCACCCATAACTATATATAACTGAATTGGGGTAAAACTACCTCCCACCCATAAATATATACAACTAGTCTGACCCATATGAATATATTAATGGTCATGGGTAATATCCTCTCTAACCCGTAAATGTATATAACTGGCATTGGGTAAAACTTCCTCCCACCCATATATGTATATAGCTAGAAAGGGGTAAAACTACCTCACACATGTAATCATAATGATCTTTGGAAGCACGTTTGAGAATCCCAAAGGAAATAAAGACGTCATGCATCCGGATCAACAACCACCAACAAGGAAGAACCTATGGTTAGCTTTTCTTCAACAACAGTAAACATGTCATGATATAAACAAGGAGTGAGGGTGTTTTTAATGACCAACCCAATACTACTACCACAAAACCAATGCATTACTAGTTGGACATGGGTTGTAAGGTTACATCTGCTGCCATCTCTAACCAATCCCAATGTACTTCTCATGGTCGGCCAACAAAGGGGAACCTGATGGGTCCCTCAAGTCAAGAAATAAAGAGGCATCCCAATTTGGATCTTTGATGGTGAACATGAACACATGAATCCTACTTGGGACCCTTTTAAGTAAGAAGTAAATGGTTAATGATACACGTGATCCTTGAATGGTTAACATGTAAGGGATCCTAAAATGGACTCCCAAGATCAACATAGAAGAAAAGGCATCCAGTAGGGGACCCTCATAATATAAAAGGATAATGGGATCCTACTCAGGGTACTATATGATGAAACATAAGTAGAGGAATCCTATAGGGGATCTTAGATAAAAACTGGTCTCATGACCTTATGGGCCAAAAGGTAACATCTTTCAAGAGATATGCCCTTTCTAGAATTGGTCATGATAGATATTTCTTGGACAATCTCAAAAAGAATATCAACTAGGATGGTTTGAACAACCATAATATCATTCACATTCAAATATATCCCTTAGAAGATGACTCAATTCAAAATCCATAGGATGAACCTATCTATTTAGATTGAATCCCCAAAACACCCACTATTAGTCCTCAAGAATGCTCCATATGTTTCACCATCGCAACCTCTGTGGAAAACATCTCATAATGGACTACTCATAGGTCCAATGCCTACAACAGGGCATAAGAAAATAAAATACCATCAAGGGTTTCAATGGAGGAGTAAAAATCATGTAGAAACTATACACAGTTTACACCCTCAGATCGCCACATGGGATTCAAATCCCACTGACTTAGGGGTATAATACCACAGGTACACGACATGTACCTAAAAAAAGTTTCATTCCCTTGTATCTCACCTGGACTAACCATCTACTTGGATAGGTTGTATACGTATTCAAAACGTTCTACCTGCATGGGATATGGATGTGTTTGCTATATGTCCATGTACCCCAACACATGTTCTTCTTGCTGGGTACTCAGCTACAGGGACTAGTATCAGTACATGAAATGTACAATACTATACATTGTTTTTAATGCAAAAACTCAATCTTCCCCAAAATAGGATAACACATGATGGATAAACCTAGAATAGACACCATGTTTTCGGGTTTTTCCATATATAAAAACCTCCAAATCACAAAATACACAAATTTGAACCCTCAAAAGTATAGAACGAGACACTATGTTACACATAGAATCATAATTGAGATTTTTAATGTGAAAATGATGAATCTAATGGGGATTTTTTGACAATTTAAAAAATTTACTACCTTATGGAGGATGTCACTAATGCTTCATTCTATTGGATTCTCCGTGGTTTCCTCACGACAAACCATCACATCGAGGTCTTCACGATGACACCTTCCTCTCTTCCTCTATCCCCATCCCTCTCTCCCTCTCTATTCTCTCTCGATTAATTTGCATAGGAGGATACCCTCCTGGGAAAATGTGAGAAGAAAATGAAGAAAGGATAAGAAAGAAATGAAAAAACGAGAAAACAAAGAAAATAATGAAAAGAAATAAAATGAAAATAAAATAAAAGGAGTCCTTGATTGATCCCTACAACCATCTTGATTTTATACCTCATCTTGGATAAACTCTCCATTATAGACTCAAATGTGGAGACTAAATCTCAATCAGATGATCAGTTCAACAATTATGGCTGAAATAACCTTCATGAAAATTATAATATTAAATTTATTAAATATTAAATATTAATTACTCATGTAGAATTTAAATAGTTCAGATTTTCACCAAACTCCTATCCTAGGGTAAACACCCAATTTTAGGACCAATGGAGTGGTCCAAAAAATTATAACAGTCATCTTCTAGGTGAAAAATATCATTTTACCTCTCACAATCATTAGAAACAAAAATTCAAAATTTTTCAAAAAATAGTCCATTAAAACAGGGGTCCCAAATAGAGGGTCGTTAGGGGGAAAAGTGTAAGAGATATCTGCATAGGTGATTATAACAAAGAACATACATAAATAAAAATTCAATGAACACATTTTTATGAAATAATGATTATTACATCTCAATTAAAGGATTATAAACCATATTACATAACATAACATTGAAAATTAAGCTATGGAAGAAAATTATATTTTGTAATATACATAATCAATTATAATAATAACTTATATAAAGGGTTATTACAAATACCATCAGCCAATAGTGGAATTTTTTTCAATAACATGGTGTAAAATACTAGTCTCACAAGTCTAATAAAATATCATATCCTAAGATATAATATTTACCCAATACCGAAGAGAGAGATATAATTCCTCTTCCACCAATTACATAATAATAAATTATATATATGTGTTCATTTATGATAATGGAAAAATAGATAAATTTATCACAAAATAATTAAACCGTGAGAGTGAAACATGATTCACAATAATGTTCATAAGACAATAATATATTTTAAAGATAAAAAAATTAGATGATTCTTTTAAAAAATATCCTAATTAAATAAGTGATTCATTAATGGATACAGACATAGATTCAAAATATTTTAGATTAATATAGTTTATGTTAATACAGAATATTAAGAAATGTAATGTTTATTTTGAAAAAATTTATAAAGATTAAATTTATAAATAAATGATTTTAAAAATAATGATAAATTAATTATCGATGAATTTTATGAATCATGTAAAAATGAAAAGAAACATTACCAAAGATAAATAATGAAATATAATTAGAGAAAGTGGTATAATAGGAAACATAAATGAAGAGAGGTATAAATATTATATTTATAACATTTTATATAAGTCAATGTAAATGGATTGAAACCATAATAAATAACAGAACTGGTGAGATGAAGAAAGAATACATCCTTGATAAATTATGAATAACATGAAAATAGAAGAATTTGATTCCAACCAAAGAGATATAAATAAAAATTTTCCATAAAAATAATTTCATCGATGATGTTTGAATCCTTATAAGTGGAATTTAAAAATGATATATTCTTCCATAAAGTAAAAGTATGTGTATAAAAATAGTAACATTAGTGGGTAATATTTGAATGTTTTCTTAAAATAAATTTTGGAATTGGTATCTTAAAATTAGATTAGGGATTATGAGAGAAACAATTTCCTTTACTGATGAGTTTCTCAAACATGTTCAAAACATTTTATAATAGACATTGACATCATTATTAAGTACTTTTAGACCACAATTAAAAAATATTATTTTTTATTAACAAATTATAAAAATTTATTTCATATATGATAGATGTTTAAATATTATACTCACCAATGAATGTTAATTGTTTTTATGATACAATTCTTATAATGTTACAAAAATATTATCACCATTCTTGAAAAATAATTTAATCATTATTGAAAGTATTAAATGTTTTAGAATAATATGATTACAATCATTTATAATTTGAGATGAAATTTTGTTGGATAGTCTTTAATTGATACTCAAAAACAAATTTCAAAACTCTTTTGGTTTGGTAACTTTACCTTTAATAATAAGTAACATTATAATGATCTGTTGATTGGGTGACACCACATTATAATCATAATCATAAATAATGTTATCCATTAATGTGATATCTTAATAGTATTTATGTATTTACACTCATCTATAGTTAAACTTATAATGATGGTAAAATAATATTTCTATAGGTAACTGAACTAACTGACATAAGAATATGTTATAATAATTATTTCATATGAATATAGAGATCTGTTATAAAGTATAATTTTTAACATCCATAATGATTTTAATATTATATAAATATTTTGGTTAATTATATTTATCAAGATTTAAGATGATGATGTAAATGAAGAAGAAGTATATGAGATCAAGACATACATTTATGGAATAATTCTTTATCATAATATAATCATTCTTAATTATTGGTTCATGCATTCTTCATTTGAATAAAAGTTTAATTAACTATCTATGGTTGACCAAAAACATCACATGATCAATCCCATGATAAGGCCTCAACCCACCTCCCTATATTTTAGAGGATTCCAAATAGAAACTGGGATTTAAATGATAATGTGGGGAGGCTTTAAATTCTGAATAGACTGGTAAAATAAAAGAAAACCTAAAACACCCATAAGGGAAAAAATAATAAAATTATTAATAAAAAAATATAAACAAAAACATGTAAGATTAAATAAAATATTTCATACAGATATAGAATTTAAAAGCATAAAAAAATACAATAGTAAACATTCCACTGGATAGACCAAAAATAGAAAAACTAAAAACAAATTAATAATGCTCTACTATCAACTGTAATCTGAACCACAAACCCAATTTCCATTACTATTTAGATTCTCTAGCCTGATCATATGTCTCCACACTATCGATTACACTTGAATGAGACACCATGGTCCTCTTCCCCATCCACTGTGTAAAATATGATCCTTCTAGAAAGAAGAAATCAGGTATACTTGCACACCAAAATGAATCTATGTGGGTGAGAAATAAATCATAGTAGGCTACACCAAAAAGTGAACCTATAATATACTGTCATAACAAGAGCATTCATGTAACACCTGAGACTTTTATGAGAAATATCTTGTTTTTATAAATCATCAAAGGAATATTTTACTACACACAACACTATCTTGGCTTGCTTTACACGCAACCGCGACCTTCCTTGATAGCTTGTTTCGTACGAAATACTGAGTATAAGTAAACAATGATATGCTATTAAAATATTATTAAAACTAGCCGTTATGAATAATAATAACCACTTTTTGAAATTTTATTTTTTAAAATGGACTTCATTTTTTGATTCTGAATATCAAAATTAGCCTAGGGTGAATTTTTTTTATTTTTCTGAAAACATTCAATTTTTGATGAATAGTGAAACCACTAAGTGGTAATTAAAAAAACTGAATTTTTCATAAACTTAATTTTACCACTTCTGTGAGTGGAATTTCAAAAATCCGAGAGACATGGTTAATATCAAATACTAAAATGTGGTTCAATGAGATGAAAATAATTTTTGGTGAATAGTAACTTTTTACTTTTATTTACCACGGTTAAAAGTAAATAGGGTAATTAAGGGTAAAAATGATATTATTATTACCCTAACACATGTCCTCATTCTATTGGACAAGTTTAATTCGAACAAAAACAACCTTAGGAATAAAATATGACCATTTAGGCCCACTTGGATTAGATTAGGACATTTATTATTAATTTATTTAAATAATGGTTAAATAGTTAAAATCAAAGTTTCATAAGTAAATCATTTTTGATATGGGTTTATACATAAGATAAATTCGGCTATAAATATTCATTAGAAAGCTAAAAATATTTCCTAAATAATGGTATTTTATTTTTAATTTTTAGACATTAAATAATTTAATTTATATCTGACACAAAGATGATGCAGTAATTATCTTATTAATGAAATATTGACATAATTAATGTTATAAACACCAAAATAAATGTAATTTTAGACTTTTTTAAATTAAACTAATTTTATAGGTTAATATGACATGTTATTATTGATTTAAGTAACTTTTATCGAACTAATCATTATGTTATGAGTTTCACAAAAATCAATTACTAAATAGTGTCAAAATTGACATAAAATAGTTTTTAAAAAAAATATTATATTAATAATTGTTATTTTATTCATAAAAATCTAAGGATCGGAGAAATGACTTAGATAAAACTATATATATTAATAATAAACAACTTGGGGTTCGTTTGACTTGATATAGTATGTTTATTAACCTTATAGTGTAAGAAAACAAGAAGACATGGTAAAAGTTAAATTATCTAACTTAAAGATAAATCTAAATGATAAGGTTAAAATGGATACCTAAACTTGTATAAATTCTATTGGTTGAGAGTATTTCAACCCATACCCACCTTATCATTGAAATATATCAATTTTGAGCTATTTAAAACCGAACATGACTTTATAATAAAATAATAATTTTAGTTTTCCCAAAGGAGCTCCTCTCCTCCCTTATAAAAAGGCACCTCCTCCCCCTCTTCCTCACACCACATTGAGCCTTCATGATCGGGGAACCCCTGACAATTACTCCTCTAAAATTTCCTAGAGACATCCTAGAGGTCATGGTCTTCTTCAAAGACCAATTTTAGTGCCCTAAAAGAAGGTCTCAAAGAAGCACTTCAAAGAAGAGGTAATGTCTGTTACCGATTCTTTCATCTTTATTTATTCTTCCACTTCTTCTTATTTAGTTGTTTAATTATGATGTTATAACATCAGTATCACTAATATACTGATATGTTATTATAAGTATGAAACAACCCTATTTCACCATCTATACATCCTATGGAAAAATAAATCACCGTGCGTGCGTACGTACGGAATACCGTCTCCACGCCGTGGTGTAATCTATTTTCCACCACCACCATACATAGATGGGTATAATGGTGTAAACAATGACTATATATGACAATTATAAAGCGATACTGATTATGAAATAGTATACATAAACTCCAATACAATTCCACGATCTTATGAACGATATCATCACTCGTGCGTACGTACGGAATACCGTCTCCACGATGTGATGCGACTCGTTCTACATGATCTTCATTTCATAATGATTATATAAATGAATTCAATGAATGAATATGATATATATTACACTAATACCATTCTGTAAATGAGTTATCTATAACCTAAAGTGATGAATAAGAATTTATTCGACAAGACACGCATAAGAACAAAAAGTTATAAACACCCGAATAACAAGTAGAAATGAAATATTACTAATAAGAAGCTAATAATATGACCATTTATGATATCATAAAAATAAGTATGATTCTGGAATAAGTCAATAACATTATTTAAATCATTATACAGGAGGTTCAGACACTTACAAAGAAAAACGGACCTAAGGTAAAGGAAATATCACAATCTCATTTTTATCCGAGATTGTTTATACATTGGAATTTATTGGGGTGTATTTTATCATCAACATCCATGTTTCCTCAATATGAAATATTTATATCCTTCTACAATAGTTTATATCCAATTTTACCCTTCGGTGAGTTTTTAGTAAAAGATATGAAAGGAATCTTTTTTCGTTTTTCGTACAAGGTACTTTTTGACTTTTCCGACAAAAGTACGAGAAGAATGTTTTTTTAACTTATACGGCATGAATGGATTTTTAAAAAATTATTTCCAAGAAGCCTACTTTATAAGTTTTTAATTTTATTTTTAATCAACTTCTTTTAGTTTAAAATTTTATGGCATGTTAAGAAAGGAAAAATGTTTTTTGAAGAAGAAAGTATATTTTCCTCAAGAATGGAGTTCAAGTGTTTTATCAAAATTATTTTCCGTCTAAGAAAATAAAGGGTTCTGATTTTATCCCTATTATTACATTGATTTGATTATTTTGTGATGGAATTATTTTTTTGAATTCTTTTATCTTATATGAACTATTTTATGATGTCATGATGTTTAGGATTCCCATTTGTATTACATGGGTTATGCAATAATGTATGATTTATGATTTTGTGGCACACATAAGAATGGTATCATTATGAGATGGGTGGGACCTATATCTCCCTCCAATGTATTGGGTAATGATTTTATATCTCATGAGATAGGCATGGATGGAATGGTAGGTTATACCGGTTCAATGAAACTGGACTGAAACGAGGAGTGAACTCAGTTCAGAAATGGACTTTATCCACTAAGATAGTCTTGGCAATGAGTCTTGACTAATAAGAAATGATTCTCTATGATTATGTGTGTATGCTACAAAGTTTAATGTTTTAAGTTATATTTATTGGGATCACATTTCACTAATATGATTTATCCCATGTTATGAAATTATGATCTCTTTTGCAGGTTAAGATTTCCAAAAGTTATGTGCTTATGTATATGATGTGATTGATATTTCTTTTGATTACCCTTACTGAGCATTTGAGCTCACCCTTTTTTATGTTTTCTTTCCCCAAGTCAGGAAAAAGGATATTAAGTAAGATATTCCAAAAGGGACTATAGATATGATGAAATAAATGGGAGACAATGTAGAAGTTTTATGAACTAGTTGTTTATGTTTCCCAGTTTCTAAAGAAACTATACCTATAGGGTCCTTTGGTGGTTTTGTTATATGTGGTAATAAGTATGCTTCAATTTTAAAGTATTAACAATGTATGTAAAGTATGGGTCGTTATAGTTGGTATCAGAGGAAAGGTATAGTCAACCTTTGGAAACTAGGATGTGAAAACCATAGTAAGAACACTAAGGATAATTCTAAGCATAGAACAAAATCTTAGTGTTTTAGAAATGGCCATGAATAACCTAGGATAAGACCTTAAGTGTGAAATATTATTCTTGATTATGTGGTTTTTCTATTATAATTAGTGTTTCTCACACTATTCTTCTTGGTTTTAGTCAATGGCTGGAACCCGAAGGAATCGTGTCAATGCAGAATGCGACGGGAAATGCAATGATTGTCCCCCTGAGCAACCAAACATTATGGGAGATGGAATACAAAATCTTGTATCCATTCTCACACAACTTTCTCAAGCTATGAATCATGCAGGACTTCCAAACGAGAAAAGGAAGGAGAAACATTCTGTTGAATCCTTCATGAGGCAGCGTCCACCTTCTTACAGCGGGTCTACTAATCCATTAGTTGCTGAACAATGGATTAGTACTACTGAAAAGATATTTTTAGTTCTTCAATGTTCTGAACATGATAAAGTCGTCCTAACAGTGTATCGTTTGGAAGGAGATGCTGATCAATGATGGAATCTTATTAAGAATACGAGGAAAAGGGATGAAATTGAGTCCATGAAATGGGACGAGTTCAAGAACTTATTTTTCAATAAGTACTTCCCTCGTATTCTCCGAAAAAAGATGGAGAAAGAGTTTCTTGAACTGAAGAAAAAGGATGATGAATCTGTTGGTACCTATGAAGAAAATATTACAAGACTTTCAAGGTACGCTTCTGGTATTATTATCCAACCTGAGAGTAAGATCGATCGATTCTTTAGTGGCTTAAAACCATGTCTTTGAAGGGCCTTAGCCATAAGGGACTTCAATAGCTATAAGGAAATCATTCGATGTGCTCTCAAAGATGAGATGGAGATTGGAGTAACCCATCAGTCATATGGGTTTGATAAGAAGAGGAAAATGGAATTCGAAAGAAAATCTAAAGAGCACACTGAAAAGAAGATGGGCTCTCCCATATGCTCAAAGTGTGGAAAGAACTATGGAGGGAGTTGTCTTAAAGGGACAAGTAAATGTTTCAAATGTGGAAAGGAAGGTCATTGGGCATTTGAATGCCGCGATGATGGGAAGAAGATATCTAATGATGCAAACAAAGGAAGGGATACACAGAACTAACCTACTACACTTCAATTTTTCAAGTGCAAGGAGATAGGAAATTATTCCAATAAATTCCCTAATCGAAGGGTTGATGATGATGGTTGACGTCAACAAACTCTTAAGGCTAAAGAAAAAGGAAAGTCACATGAAATTTCTATTAGAGATGTGGAGTACGACAACGATGTGGTGAAAGGTACACATACCATCCACTCTAAAGTAGAAAATGTTTTATTTGATTCTAAATCCACCCACTCTTTTATTTCTGATGAATTTTCTAAGGGTATCACCATATTACCTCAACAATTAGATGTTGAGTTAGCTGTGACAACACCTAATGGCACAACAGTCGCATCAAAAGTTTATAATTGTTCTCCGACCAAAGTTTGTGGGAAAGTTCTTCCTGCAAATTTTGTGATCCTTCCTATAGTGGAATTTGATGTGATTCTTGGCATGGATTGGATTTCTTTATATGGATCTCATATCAATTGCCAAAGAAGGGAAGTCACATTTCTTATTCCAGATCAATCTATGATCGTCTATCGATGCAAGGATGAACATAACCTTCCAGTGGAAATTTCTTCCATCTTATGGGTCTTTATTCCACTAAATGAAGGTTATTTATCTCAAATGGTTGGTGAGAAACTCACGATTAATAATATGCCCAGTGTACGGGATTTTGATGATGTATTTCCGGAGGAATTACCGGGTCTTCCACCAAATCGTGAAGTTGAATTCTCAATAGAACTCGTACCTGGTGCTTTGCCTATTTCAAATACACCTTATAGAATGGCCCCAATTGAGTTGCAGGAATTGAAGAAGCAACTCCAAGAGAATCTTGATAAGGGATTCATACGCCCTAGTGCGTCACCTTGGGGAGCACCTGTTCTATTTGTTAAGAAGAATGATGGATCAATGAGACTCTACATTGATTATCATGAACTTAACAAGATCACTATCAAGAAAAAATATCCTCTCCCACGCATTGATGACTTATTTGACCAACTATGCGGAGCTCAATAATTTTCCATGATTGATCTTCGTTCAGGGTATCGTCAATTAAGGGTCAAAAGGGAGGATATACCAAATACGGCTTTCCGTACAAGGTATGGACACTATGAATTTATAGTGATGCCATTTGGTCTTACTAATGCCCCTGCTATCTTCATGGATATGATGAATAGAGTCTTTAGAGACTATCTTGATCAATTTGTGGTAGTATTTATAGACGATATTCATTTCAACTCAAAGAGCAAGGAAAAACATGAAGATCACTTGAGAATTATATTGAAGACCCTGAGAAAGGAGATGCTTTGTTCCAAATTTACCCAATATTAATTTTGGCTTCAAAAAGTTTCATTTTTGGGTCACATAATCTCAAAAGAGGGGATATCTGTGGATCCAGCAAAAACAGAGGTAATCGAAAGATGGTCGAGACCAACAACAGTAACTGAGATCCAAAGTTTTCTTGGTTTGTCTGGATATTATCGACGTTTTGTGAAAGATTTTTCACGATTATCTAATCCACTCACCATGTTGACTCAGAAATGACTTAAGTTTGTTTGGACGAAGGAATGTGAAGAGAATTTCAGGGAGTTGAAAAGAAGTTTATCCAGCGCACCTGTGCTCACACTACCTTGTAGTTGAGAAAGGTTTGTGATCTATAGTGATGCATCCAAGAAGGGATTGGGGTGTGTTCTTATGAAAAATGATATGGTGATAGCTTATGCCTCACAATAGTTGAAAATCCATGAGCAAAATTACCCAACACATGATTTGGAGTTAGCTGCGGTAATCATTGCATTAATGATTTGGAGGCATTATCATTATGGAGAAAGGCATGAAATTTATACTGATCATAAAAGTTTATAGTATATTTTCACACAAAAGGAGCTGAATATGCGTCAAAGAATATGGTTGGAGCTGATTAAGGATTATGACTGATCAATCCATTACAACCCTGGGAAAGACAACAAGGTGGCAGATGCATTAAGTTGACAAGACCATGCCAGTTTATCCATGATGAGGATCACAAAAGATCCCATATTTATGTATTTACAAAGGATGGATCTTGGATTTATAATAAAAGGGGAAAAATATTATATTTCTCAAATGAATGTTCAACTATATATACATGTGAAGTTTAAAGAGGCACAAAAAGAAGATGACGAGTTACAAAATAAGGTGAGAAATGTTCCTGAATTCAACCTTGATTGTGATGGGATAATAAAGTCCAGGAATCGGGTTTGTGTTCCTCCCATCCCGGAATTAAAGAAGGAGCTGCTGGATGAGGCTCATAGTTCTTCATTCTCTATTCATCCTTGAAGTACGAAGATGTATAGGGACCTGAATGAGTACTTCTGGTGGGATTTCATGAAAAGAGATGTTGCTAAATATGTCTCTCGATGCTTGGTTTGTCAGCAAGTTAAAGCTGAGAGTCAGAAGTCTAAGGGGATGTTACAACCATTACCCATACCTAAATGGAAATGGGAAAACATCACTATGGACTTTTTCACAGGACTTCCTAAAACATCCAAAGGTAATAATTCTATCTGGGTCATAGTTGATCGTCTTACCAAGTCTGCACACTTCGTTGCTATTAGAGAAGATTTCTCTCTGGATCAGCTTTCCAAGATATATGTAAAGGAAGTGGTAAGATTTCATGGAGTACCACTTTCTATTATATCTGATCGAGATTCGAGATTTACCTCAAAGTTCTGGTGAAGTCTTCAGCATACTATGGATACAGATTTGAGTTTCAGCACTGCTTATCATCCTTAGACATACGGTCAGTCTGAGAGAACAATTCAAACCCTAGAAGATGTGTTGAGAGCTTGCTCTATGGATTTCAAAGGTAGTTGGGATCAAAACCTACCTTTGATGGAATTTTCTTATAATAATAGCTTTCACTCCAGTATTCAGATGGCTTCTTATGATGCTCTCTATGGAAAGAAATGCAGGACTCCAACTTGCTCGGATGAAGTTGGTGAAAAAAGACTATTAGGACCTGATCTCGTTGATGAAATGGAAGAAAAGGTCAGATCTATTCAACAACACATAAGAGCAGCTCAGAGTCGACCGAAAAGTTATGCCGACAACCGAAGAAAACACCTAGAGTTTGAAGTGGGTGATAAAGTGTTCTTACGAATATCTCCCTGGAAGAGAGTCATGAGATTTGGGAAGAAGGGGAAGTTGAGCCCTAGATATATCAGTTCTTTCGAAATAATGGATCATGTCAGGAAGGTAACTTACCGATTGGCGCTTCCACCGAATCTCTCTCCAGTACACGATGTGTTCCATGTATCTCTCCTGAGAAAGTACATACCTGATCCTACACATGTACTCAGCTCAGAAGTTGTACCGCTGGAGCAAGATCTTTCTTATGAAGAACAGCCGATAGAGATTCTGGATCGTAGAAAAAAAGTCCTACAAAACCAGACCACTCGCTTGGTAAATGTTTTATGTAGGAAACACCAATTAGAAGAAGCTACATGGGAGCTTGAGGATATGATGATGGAGATGTATCCTCATCTGTTTGTGACAAAGTGACAAATTTCGAGGGCGAAATTCATTTTAAGGGGGGTAGAATGTAACGCCCGGGACTTTTATGAGAAATATTTTGTTTTTATAAATCATCAAAGGAATCTTTTACTACACACAACACTAGCTTGGCTTTCCTTACACGCAACCATGGCCTTCCTCGATAGCTTGTGTCGTATGCAATACCGAGTTTCAGTAAACAATGATATGCTATTATAATATTATTAAAACCAGCCGTTATGAATAGTAATAACCACTTTTTGAAATTTTATTTTTCAAAATGGACTTCATTTTTGGATTAAGAATATCGAAATTAGCCTAGGGTGAAATTTTGGTATTTTTCTGAAAACTTTCAATTTTTGATGAATAGTGAAACCACTAAGTGGTAGTTAAAAAAACGTATTTTCTCATAAAACTTAATTTTACCGCTTCTGTGAGTGGAATTTCGAAAATACGAGAGACACGGTTAATATCAAGGACTAAAATTTGGTTCAATGAGATGAAAATAATTTTGGGTGAATAGTAACTTTTTACTTTTATTTACCACGGTTAAAAGTAAATAGGGTAATTAAGGGTAAAAATGATATTATGATAACCCTAACACATGTCTTCATTCTATTGGAAAAGTGTAATTCGACCAAAAACATCCTTAGGAATAAAATATGACCTTTTAGGCCCACTTGGATTAGATTAGGACATTTATTATTAATTTATTTAAAGAAGGGTTAAATAGTTAAAATCAATGTTTAATAAGTAAATCATTTTTAATATGGGGTTATACATAAGATAAATTCGGCTATAAATAGTCATTAGAAAGCTAAAAAGATTTCCTAAATAATGTTATTTTATTTTTAATTTTTAGACATTAAATAATTTAATTTATTTCTGACACAAAGATGATTCAGTAATTATAATATTAATGAAATATTGACATAATAAATGTTATAAACACAAAAATAAATGTAATTTGAGACTTTATATGAATTCCACAAATTTTATAGGTTAACATAACATGTTAGTATTGATTTAAGTAACTTTTTTAGAACTAATCATTCTGTTATGATTTTTACAAAAATCAATTACTAAATAGTGTCAAAAGTGACATAAAATAGTTTTTAAAACAAATATTATATTACTAATTGTTATTTTATTCCTAAAAATCTATGGATCGGCCAAATGACTTATATAAGGCTATATATATTAATAATAAACAACTTGGGGTTCTTTTGGCTTGATATAGTATGTTTATTAACCTTATAGTGTAAGAAAACAAGAAGACACGATAAAAGTTAAATTATCTAACTTAAAGATAAATCTAAATGATGAGGTTAAATTTGATACCTAAACTTGTCTAAATTCTATTTTATGAGAGGATTTCGACCCATCCCCACCTTATCTTCCAAATATATCAATTTGGAGCTATTTAAAACCGATCATGACTTTATAATAAAATAATATGTTTAGTTTTCCCAAAGGAGCCCCTCTCCTCCCTTATAAAAGGGCACCTCCTCCCCCTCTTCCTCACACCACATTGAGCCTTCAAACCTGGCCAACCCCTTCCAATTACTCCTATAAACTTCCCTATAGACATCCTAGAGGTCATGGTATTCTTAGAAAACTAATTTTAGTGCCCTAAAAGAAGGTCTCAAAGAAGCACTTCAAAGAAGAGGTAATGTCCGTTACCGATTCTTTCATCTTTATTTCTTCTTCCAATTATTCTTCTTTAGTTGTTTCATTATGAAGTAATAACATCAGTATCACTCATATAATTATATGTTATTATAAATCTGAAACAACCCTATTTCACCATCTATCCATCCTACGAAAAAAGAGATCACCGCGCGTGCGTACGTACGGTATACCGTCTCCACTCCGTGGTGTAATCTATTTTCCACTACAACCTTACTTGGATGGGTATAATGGTGTAAATAATTACTCTATATGACTATTATAAAGTGATACTGATTATGAAATAGTATACATACACTCCAATACAATTCCATGATCATAGGAACGATATCATCACTCGTGCGTACGTACAGAATACCGTCTCCACGATGTGATGCGACTCATTCTACATGATCATCATTTCATAATGATTATATAAATTAATTGAATGAATGAATATGATATATATTACACTAATACCATTCTGTAAATTAGGTATCTATAACCTAAATAGAAGAATATGAATTTATTCGACAAGACACGCATAAGAACAATAAGTTATAAACACCCGAATAACAAGTAGTAATGAAATATTACTACTAAGAAGCTATGAATATGACCATATATGAAATCATAAAAATAAGTATGATTCTGGAATAAGTCAATAACATTATTTAAATCATTATACATGAGGTTCGGACACTTACGAAGCAAAACGGACCTAAGGTAAGGGAAATATCAAAATCTCAATTTTATCCGAGATTGTTTATACTTTGGAATTTACTGGGGTGTATTTTATCATCCACATCCATGTTTCCTCAATATGTAATATTTATATCCTTCTACAATAGTTTATATCCAATTTTACCCTTTGGTGAGTTTTTAGTAACAGATATGAAAGGAATCTTTTGTCATTTTCTGTACGAGGTACTTTTTGACTATTCCGACAAAAGTACAAGAAGAATGTTTTTTTAACACATACGGCATGAATGGATTTCTAAAACATTATTTCCAAGAAGCCTCCTTTAAAATTTTTCAATTTTATTTTTAATCAACTTCTTTTAGTCTAAAATTGTATGACATGTTATGAAAAGAAAAATGTTTTCTGAAGAAGAAATGACATTTTCCTCAAGAATGGAGTTCAAAGGTTTTATCAAAATTATTTTCCATATAAAACAATAAAGGGTTCAGTTTTTATCCCTATTTTTACATTGATTTGATTATGTTGTGAGGGAGTTATTTTTATGAATTCTTTTATCTTATATGAATTGTTTTATGATGTCATGATGTTTAAGATTCCCATTTGTATTACATGGGTTATGCAATGATGTATGATTTATGATTTTGTGGCACACATAAGAATGGTATCATTATGAGATGGGTGGTATCTATATCTCCCTCCAATGCATTGGGTAAAGATTTTATATCTCATGAGATAGACATGGCTGGAATAGTAGGTTATACCGGTTCAGTGAAACAGGACTGAAACGAGGATTGAACTCAGTTCAGAAATGGACTTTGTCCACTATGATAGTATTGGCAATGAGTCATGACTAATAAGAAATGATTCTCTATGATTATGTGTGTATGCCACAAAGTTTCATGTTATAAGTTATGATTATTGGGATCACATTTCACTACTATGATTTATCCCATGTTATGAAATAATGATCTCTTTTGTAGGTTAAGATTTCCAAAAGTTATGTGCTTATGTATATGATGTGATTGATATTTCTTTTGTTTACCCTTACTGAGCATTTGAGCTCACCCTTTTGTATGTTTTCTTTCCCCAGGTATGGAATAAGTTTATTAAGTAAGATATGCCAAAAGGGACTATAGATATGATGAAATAAATGGGAGACAGTGTAGACGTTTTATGAACCAGTTGTTTATGTTTCCCAGTTTCTAAAGAAACTATACCTATACGGTCCTTTCGTGGTTTTGTTATATGCTGTAATAAGTATGCTTAAATTTTGAAGTATTAAAAATGTATGTAAAGTATGGGTTGTTATAATGCACACATGATAAAAACAGCATAGTAGAATGGTAATTGAATGATTCATAAATATTAAAAATACATGAAAATAATTGGTCAAGACAAAAAAAATAATTCAAGAAACTGTAGATTCCAGAAATACACCTTTGGTTAATATACCCCTCTCACCCATGCTATATGATTTACAATACATGGATCACCCAACCACATGACGACCATCACATATACATTATCAACATAGGATCTTTATAGAGCATAAATACCATGTCATCAATTGTATATCTATAATATTTGGTGTCCTAGAACCAAATGGTTGTACTCTGATTACATGAATATTTAAAATATATAAATATTAAACATATTATTACATATTGTTCATTGTTCTAAATGACTATATTTTAATAATGTTATAGATTATTTGTCTAAATGACAAGGTCATAGCAGTTTCCCAATATGATGAGAACCATGAAGTGCTATGGAAATATTCCTAAATATAGTTCTTCAGTTGGATGACATACTATAATTCGAAACATAGTATAATGAACATTAGGTGTGAGTACTATTAATCAGATGATAATTCCTCTCATGAAGTTCATACTTGGTAGTCTCTAAGATGGGAGATAATGAGAACAGATCGGCCCGTATGAATTTGGAATGTTTTGGTGTCATCAAATATTCCAATATGCAAGTGTGTGTGATAATCCATAAACTCTAATATAATTATTAATACATGTCACAACTCACACATATTTATTTACTGATGAAAACAATCACACAGACAATTGGCAGGGAGTAGGGTACATTGGGTGTGTTGGGTGTGTCATGACAGACATTTTATTAAGGGATAAGTTGAGGAAGGATTAGTCCCATCCATTTATAGAAGTTGATATCTCGGCCCTTTTATTGAAATAGAATATTCGTGAAAAATTCCATGGACATGGTGTAATTATGAGATTATTTAAGATAATCAAATAATGACGTATGAATCACAAAGCTTGATGACACTGTTATAATACCTTCTTGATGAGATATTGGAACAAAGGGATTATATTACACAGTGAGCATTCGTATTTCGATGTCGTTTTTGAAACATTAAGTTCATTCTCTTGGGTGCCTTGACCCATTACTAGATAGTACTTTTAGAATTCAGGAAGGTCCGCCTAATGCCAATGAGAAATAATCATAGAGGTTCAAAGACTATGTATTTTTTGGTTGTCTGAGTTAAATTATAATTTAATTTAATTAATGGAGTAAATATTATTCTCATGGTAGTAGAATAATATTGTTCAAGTTAAAATGATTTTATAAATTAAATAAATATTGATTCACTAGATTGTGGGTAAAATATATTTATTTATCTTATTGATCATTTAATAAAGATTAATTTACTATTTTGTAAATAAAATTATTATTTAAGAAAATAAATTATTTATTTATTTATTATGGTGTTCAATAAATAGAAGTGATGTTCTAGTTGGCTAATGCTAGTCTAGTAATTAAATAATTATTTTCAATATGGAAAATAATTATTTAAGTAGTTGGAATAAGATAAATTAATAATAATGCTGCTATTATTTTGTGATGCAGAATTTTATTTATATTTCCATTTTGTGCAAGTTAGCGCACCATAAATAATGATGTTGTACAATAATTAAAAGAATGGGTTTTACCTAAGGTTATGAATGTATTTAATTATTTCTACACATATAAATTCTTAAATCTAAGCCCCATGTCTATAAATAGACAAGTACATATACTATTCCATGTACTGAACTGCACACTCGGTAAAGTACGAATTGTTGAGTAAAATGATTTCTCTCTCAAATTCTCTTCCTAAACCTCTCATGAACGAGACCTATTCTTCAAGAGAAATGAACAGTTGATCAAGAGAGATCGACAAGAGACACACGACTCATCGCACTAGCACCCGAAGAATGAGTGGTGTGGTTCAGAGGCCATAAGAGCATGTGTGGATCACTGCTAGAGGAATTATGGTTTGAATACTCTCAAGTGCAATGAGAAAATTCATAAGGGTAATTCAGGACGATCAACATCATCAACAGAGAGAGTAAAAAATATCCAGTTAATCTTTTCATTATGAAACTAATTTAATTAATTATAAACATGATTTGAAATATCATTTAAAATAGTTTTAGGATTCTTCCTTCATTTTTTAAATATTTTATTCCATTCTGTGGAGACTAACATTCATCATCGTATGGATCCATGATTAATCATTGATCATTTTAAAAATTAAATATGGTCACCATCCCAACTGCGCTTCCAATTCACCCAGATATTACAAGTGGTATCAAATTGGTTACGTCATAGTTAATAATTATTTAAAAAATTCATTGATGATTTATGGTTTATTAACATAGTTTTTCATTTCACGTTAATCATTCTATAAATCTGAATCTCATTATCTGTTCCTCCTCTTTCCTTTTCCATTCACCTTACGTGAATGATTTTTTCTTTTAGTTTTGATTAAAATAAAAGAGAAAATCTCATCTGGAGGTGCCAAAGGTTCCTAGCCCTCAAACACTAGAATACATGACATGTAGTTGAATTCACACACCTTGTGTCAATGTTCAATGCATTGGTCTGGTTGGCCAAACCGAGCCGTGTCATTGGAGTTTTTCTAAATCATAAAAAATCCATGTGTTGACCTAGAAGAGGTGGAACATGGTTTCCAGATTATAGACCATGATTTCCATTAGATATGACGTATAATACCATCAGGTTATGGATAGACCATGTACCCCGTACATGACTTGCCCGGCTAGAGACCGTGTAATGAAAATACTACATATCGTGTGGCCTACTAGACACTCCTTGTACTCTTATGATTTAGGATGTACATATACACATGGTATCCATGAGAACATACTTTGGATGGGCAGTGAATGACAGTACAAACCTTTTAGTAGGAACTACACACCGTGTACTCATCCAAATTATGCAAATTTATTAAAATTTATTATTATATTATACAAACCCATGATACATGTACCGTGGTGTAGACGTAATGATGGGTCACCACATGTGAGAGGTGTTATATATATATAGGCCTGTTTTTTAACATCTTCATAATGTTCATACCTACTCATTCAATAATTTTGCATGAGAATTCACTAGGATTCCTCCAAGGTACATTTTACATTCAAATAGAATTATAAATGAATTTATTTGTTAAATGTAATTATACATGAGAATATAATGGAGATTTAGAAAAAAGGTTTCAGATAAAAGGAATGATTATTTATTGATGATAATTAATTGATTTGAGATTGATTTATCTTAAACAAGAAAAATTAAATCATTTAATGCAAGTTATTTTAACTACGCAAGTCATTAAATGAATGTGGGTGATCATGAGATATACCAAGACATTTTTATGTGATTTGTTTCCATTTAATTTATTTATTAAAGTAATTGTTGGCCTACAAGCCACCACTCTTAATTAATATGTAGGTCCAACATACCAATGGATTAATTTATGTAAACCTCCAGTTTTAACCCACACCTGAGTGTGAGTTCAAAAGTATATGTAATGTATGCAACTCCAAAGCTAGTGGAGGATGGTCAAACTAGAGACGAGATGAATCCAATCCCTAGAGATACAGAGTTGGATAGGTAGAAAGTTGTAACCGTGATCCAAAAATGTTCAAGTTGTTTCTTTACTAGGTTAGTTTATGTTTATCAACTGCTAGATAAAATAACCATTAGAAAATCTCATGATCATTCCCACTACTTTATTTTATTTCTGTCAGTTGTAGGGTTTACCATTATGGAATTTTTTTTGTGATCACATAATTAATTAATTAAACAAGCATGCAATATGGTACTAAAATAAACCAATCTTATGGGTAAATATTATCAAAACATGGTCATCCACTTAATAATGTTCCACTTAATATTTAAAATCATGTTATAATGACAATAAAAAAATCAAGAATAAGACATAAAATCCATCAAAAAAATTATGTCAGACCAAGACATCCATTACATGTATAAGAGAAAAACTCAAGAAAACTATGTGTTTTACCAACCCCTGTTGGGAAAAATACTTTTATATAGGAAGCCCTTATGAAATCGTTCAGGTTGACTTAACCATATTACATCTATAAGAGTAGCCCTTCCTAAACATGGTGTAATATTGGAGGTAAGAGTTTAGGAAATCCAAATTCAGGATATCTAGATTGGGGAAACCACTCAACAGGTAAAGGAGATGCAAGCCCATAGTAGGAAAAGACCTACCTACCTAAATATCTTCAAATATCTTGATCAGCCCTTATTGGGGTTATGTGAGGGGGAATATAGATCATTTCATGTAGAATTCCCTAGAAAATGGATTATCCTAGTTCAATGTTGAGGTCCATTAGGAATTGATAAAATAGTGAGATAACTAACAAAATTAATTTACTATTTATCATAAATGTAATCAAGAAAGTACTAATGATTTGTTATTTTAATTGATGAATAAAATGACAAACTCTCAAAACCACACTATCCATAAAATGAATTCTCGATAAATAAAACACCCTCACTGAGAGTAACTTCTAGGAATGATTTAGATTCCTTTGGTTTATTCTATTCCATTAATGGAGGTCTTACATGCTAGAGTTATCTTTTCCAGTTTTTCCTACCCAAAAGGTGAGCAATGAAGAGTTCCTGGTCAATAAGAAACATATGAAGGAAGTTTTTGAAGTTCAATGTTTTATTTAATCATAAATGTCATGTGAACTCATTAATTATCATGAAAAAATTAATGACTAAAGAATGATCTATCACCTCCATGGTCTTTACCAGGAGAGAGTGAGAAATTATTGGTTTTAGATCTTCAAGGGACTCATTTAGGGTAATCTTTGAGAAGGTTCCCTAGCAAGATCTTACATAGTGTAGATCATTATCTATATTGAGTACCTTGAGGTTCTAGGGTATTAAATACCCAAAGAACTCAGTACCGATTTCATTATTCCTTGAATATCTCATACTATCTACAATTTTGTTGTTAATTTTAAAATGATCAACACTGAGGAGTCTCTATACGATCTTCTTATACTAATTTCACATATCGACAAAGATATGAAGCATGAAAATCAATATTTTATTATGGTGAATAAAAGGAATGGAAAGTTGAAGAGGTTTAAGCCCAAATATTCTTCATTCCCTTCCATGAAAAGGAAAATCAAAGGAGGGGAAGTGAACATGAACCTGTTTTTTTTCATGTGGTAAGAAGGGCCACTGGAAGAAGAACTTCAGATAGCCTAAGAAGCAAGGGGATTATTAATGTGTATTTTTATCAAGTGTAATATATCTATTTCTACATAATGGGTATTATATACACCTTTTAGTGCTCAAATATGTTTCAAAATACAGTATCCATGTAGATTCATGATGATTGACAGAGGTGAGGTAGATCTAAGAGCACCCAACAGAGCTAGAATTGTTATTTTTTCTCTTAGGGACTACCACCTCATGATGGAAAGTGGGAAGAAATGGGTGTTAAAGGGTTGTTGTTATGTGATTTAGGTTACTACAAATATTATTTCTGTATTTAGATTAGATACATATCGATTTTTTTTTCAATTTTATAAATTAATGTTGCTACTTTTTGAAATATACAATTTGTTTTGGTAGGGAACTTTTATACAATATTCATTATGAGATGGATTATACAGACTAAGTAATGTAAATCGATAACAAAGATACTTCACATGACTAACACCACACCCAAATTTGGTTTCACTAGTCGGGTAATGTGA
This sequence comes from Viscum album, assembly GCA_963277665.1. NCBI lineage: Eukaryota > Viridiplantae > Streptophyta > Magnoliopsida > Santalales > Viscaceae > Viscum > Viscum album. Next base: position 1,198,385,266 of record OY728156.1, on the reverse strand, counting down.
ACGATAAATTCTTGAAAAAGTTATATGAAGATGTATATTTCGATTCTTTCGAACAGAAACCACTTGCAATATGTAATGCGTGTTTACAAGGAAAAAAATAATCCCCATTTAATTGAAAATTGACCGGGCTATAGATATTCTTGAATTGGTTCATACTGATGTATGTGGACCATTTAGCATTGAATAAAGAGGAGGGTTCCCATAATTCATAACTTTTAATGATGATTTCAGTAGATATGGATATATATACTCAATGATGTATAAGTTAGATTCTGATGATATGTTCAAAGAATAAAACACTGATGTTGAGAACCATCTTGTTATGAAGATTAAGAAACTCCTCTTAGACTGAGGTTGATAATATATTAATCCAGAATTAATTGATTACTTACGGGAGATTGGGATCCTATCCCAACTCACTCAACCTTACATGCACCAGTGGAATGGTGTGAGAGAAAGGAGGAACCATACATTAATAGACATAGTGAGATAAATGATTAGTCATTTGTGTCTTCCATTATCCTTTTGGGGTTATTCATTACAAATAGTAGCAGACAAACTAATCCATGTACCAGCTAAATGGATAAATGGTATTCCATAAAAGTTCTAGAGTGAAAATAAATCCATTTTATCGAATTTACATGTGTGGGGTAAAAATGAATTAGTTAAGGCCTATTTAAGTTACAAACTTGCACCCCAAGCCACAAAGTATACCATTATATGATACCCCAAGGAAACAAGCAGATATTACTTATACAAACCCTCATAAAAAATGGTTATAGTGGAAAGAAAATATTTATTCCTTGAGAGGGAGCACATCTCCAAAAAAGATAGTGGAAGTGAGATAAGATTTGATGAATTTGAGGCGCAAGGAACCCAAGAGTTGGTAGATCAATAGATTCCACAAATCCCCTGTTGAAGAAAGAACTGTTCGAGAGACCCAAGAACAACATAGAAGTACATGAGAGGTTAAAGAACCATAATATTATGGTTTTATAGTTACCGAATATGGTTACTACTTATTAGTTTATAATAAGGAACCAATAACCTAGGAGGAAGATATAAGTGGAGTAAATGATTCCATGTTGTAAGAAACCATGAATTTGAAATGAATTCAATGTACTAAAACCATGTATGAATTTTCATAGATCCTCTAGTTGATGTAAAGCCTATTGGTTACAAATGGTTTTTAAATAAGAAACTAGACATTGATGGAAAATTCAGTACCTATAAGCCATGAATAGTTGCAGAAGGGATCAAACAACTTCAAGTCATTAACTACGATGAAACCTCTTCACCAGTTGAAATACTGAAATCCACCAGAATTTTATTGGCCATTACCTCTAACCATGACTATGAGAATTATAAATTTTATTTCAAAATAACCTTCCTTAATGAGATCCTTTTGGAAGATTTCTACATGACACATTCTTAAGGGTTTATGACTCCAAAGGATGTCAATAAAGTATACAAGTTGCAGAAATAATCTAGGTTGTAGAACATTCATTATGATGATTCCATAACGAAATTTGGTTTTATCAAGAATGAATGTCATCCTTGTGTCTACAATGGTTGCGTGGGAGTTCAGTCATATTATTAATAGTATATGTTAATGAAATATTACATATAAAAAATGAGATACTTGTCTTATAGTCTGCTAAGGCATGGTTGAATCAATGCTTCTCCAGGAACGACTTTGGAGAGGCAACATATATTCATGAAATCAAGATCCATCATGATAGATCCAAGAGATTTTTGGTCCTATGTCAAAGTACATACATTGGCAAGATACTAAAGAGATTCAGTATGGAGAAATCGAAGAGGTTATTGTCTCCAGCATTACATGGAATCATCCATCAAAGAAAATGTTTCCTTGAACACATGTGGAAAGAAAGATAATGTAAGGGAATCCATAGGCATCAATGATTGGGAATGTCATGTATGTCATACTATGTACTAGGCTGGATGTCCCCTACACATGGAGTGTGGTAGGAAAATATCCTGATTACCTAGCTCACCACCATTCAATGGTAGTCAAGACTATCTGAAAGTATCTGAGGAATACTGAGGATATGTTCCTGGATTATAGATGAGATGAAGAACTAGTAATCATAGGATATGAAGATTCTAGTTTCTAGATTGATCAAGATGAAATGAAGTCACAATCGGGATACATCATCTCTTGGAATAGAGGTGCAATGAGTAGGATGAGCTCAAAGAAGAGTGTAATTGCAGATTCTATAGTAGATTGTGAGTATATGATATCTTTTGAGGTAGCGAAAGAAGATGTTTGGTTTGGAATCTTAGTCTAGGATTTGGATGTGATACCTACCAGTAAAGAACCGATAACACAAAACTGTGATAATACTGTAGTGGTGACACTAAAAAAGTATCCCAGGTCACATCAGCAGATGAATAACATACATTAGAAGTACCACATATTGAGGTATTTTTCTCATAGAGGTGATGTGATAGTGAGAATTATTTCCATGTAAGAATTCATAAAAGACCCCTTGACTAAAGCATTGACTCAGCCGAAACATGATCATCATGTGAGATCTAGTGGACTGAAAGTCGAATGAAGTTGGGTCTTGTTCAAGTAGGAGTTTGTATGTGTTGGTTTCCATGAACCAGCTAGTTGTACATTTATTAGATGAAAATTAAATCTTTTTAAATATTAAACATATTATTACATATTTTTCATTGTTCTTCATGACTATAGTGTAATAATTTCCTGGGGTATTTTTCGCATTGACTAGGTCAAAGTAGTTCCACGTTATGACGAGAACCTTGAAGTGATATGAAAATATTTTTAAATATAGTAATTCAGTTGGATGAAATAATATAATTGGAAACATAGTATATACACCATCAAGTTTGAGTACTCATATATAGATGCCACTTCCTCTGTTGATTTTTTTACATGGTAATCTCCATAACGAGAAATTATGAGAAATGACCCACCAGTAGGAATTCCGAATGTTTTTGTGTCATCAGATATTCCTATCTGTTAGTGTGTGTAATTATCCGTAGACATTAATATTATCATTAATATGTTTCATGACTCATGTACTTTGATTTACAAACAAAAACCATCATGTTGATAGTTGGCGGGATTTAGGGTTTGTTGGGTGCGTCACAAGTGGATTGTTATTAAAAAATAAGTTGAGGAAGGATTTTAACATTCCATTTATGAATGTTGATATCTCATCCTTCTGATTGAAATAGAAACATCATAGGAAATTCCTTGGGAAACGTGGATCTAAATGATTATTTCTGGTTGTAAAAGAAATATGTATCAAGAACAATAGTTTATGACACTATCACAAAACATTCTTGATGAGATATTGAGAAAATGAGATTATATTACATAGTGAAAATTTGTATGTGGATTTAATTTTTGTGAATTTAATTTCATTATTTTGGTGCCTTAACCCATTTCTAGATAGTACTCTTGGACATTAAGCATGACCGTCTAATGCCAATGAGAAATAATCTTATAGGGTCACACATTAAGTGTCTTTTTGTGGGCTCAGTTAAATTTAATTTTGTTGACCTCAACTGTTTTGATAATCCCAATTATGCTTTCATATACTTTGATAATATCAATCTAATGTTTTTCTATATATTAATTCTTTCAATCTGTGCTCAAGATGATAATAATGTTAAAATAATCCCAGATATATTTTGATCTTTGTTTATCCATGTTTATACAAGTTTTGAAGTAATTATAACCCATTCTGATATGTTGTGTATGAAACAGATAAGTATTAATTCACTGGTCTGCGTTTAGTAAGAGCTATCGGTACTCAGTCTACCGATAGACTTAGTCTACCGATAGGAAAAGTCACCGTTACTCTAAAGTCAGTGACATAAATAGACTTACCGGTAAGCAGACACAAAGTCTACTGATAGAACCAGTGTACCGAGCTACCGATACAGAACAGACCAGAGCTATCGATAGACAGAAGTCTACCGATAGAGCCAGTTCACAGATTGCTACTGATATAAGTATAGTAACCAATATATCGAGCTACTGATATATGTCTGCTGATAGTATAAGTCTACCGATAGACTACTGATGCAAAGAGATGTCGATGGAGAGACAGCTACCGATGGAGCACAGCTACCGATAACAAGAGCTACCAATAGATCTAAAGTCACCGATATATGATATACCGATGAAAGTTCAAAAGAGATACTGATAGAAGGTTCTGCGACAAAATATCCACCATGAACGTCTACCAATAGAACGCTACTAATGCTTTACCAACTAGTCAAACCCTATACTATTCATACTATTTATTTATTTATCTAACTGATACATCTGATGGTTTTAATGTAGTTAATGTTATTTAATGATTTCTGTTGCATGTCAGGGAACCATACCTAGTACCCATGAAAAAGGCGATTATTCTTTTCTGCCAGAGTTGAAAGCTATAAAGGGATGGAAAGAGAACACTGGATTAGATGATGCATGTGACACATAAAAGGCACTAAGAAGACACACGAAGGGTGAAAGAGACAAGATATGAACAAGCATTAAAATGTAGAGAATTTTTCTCTAGTCTATATCCATAATCCTAGAATCCTGGACCTACATGAAGAAACTTATTATAGAGGAGAACACAAGGTACATATTGAGCGAAGAACTACACCAAACATTTCATGCACTCAGGCTGCTAAACTGGACCAATAATCAAAGAAGAAAACGACACTCTATTTTCTGAGAAAAACCAGAGGGCGCAGAAGCTTTTCTGATAAACCAAATGAGTCTAGAGTTGTACTGTTAATCACTAAAGCATTTCTAAACTCAATCATACTTCTCTTAGTGATTCTATCTTTACATTTTGAGCAGTGTGTGTACCCTGTTTATTTTAAACACTCACTGTCTCCTATTCCAAACTGGAGGATTCATAAATCCTCACTCAAACTCCATAACACATTTTTTCCCCCTGTGGATGGTGGTAGAGGTCGAGTAAGACCTGAACAGCTTGTGTGTTGTTTTTTCCCCATGAAGAACTGTGGTAGAGGTCTTTGTACCTGGATAGTAGTGTACTATTTTTTACCCCTGATCTAGGGTGTGGATAAATGTATATAAATTATTGATAGGACTACATCTCAGCTTTATACTGAACCTCTTGGTTAACTTTGTTGTGCTTTTATTTTAAGTTTATAAGTATTACATATATATTTTACAAATTCAACTGCTATTACTTTGAAATACAAAACTATTTTAAATCTACTTTGATAGTTAAATTAGAAAGTTTTTATACTTATTGTAAACCAATAAGTTAGTTTCAAAAGTTAATTTAATCTTCAAATTAATTTAACTGAGACCTAATAAATCTTTGAGAAACTAATTGAACCTTTACACTTTGTATAGATTCACTACAGTTTAACATTGTTTTTAAATTAGGGGATTTTAAGAGAAATATTATTTAACCCAAATTTTAATTGTATCTCAATTCACCCCCCCCCTCTTGAGTTTTCACTCTAACCAAAATTTGGTATCAAAGGGTTTTGGTTTTGTTAAAGGATTTTTGAAATACTCTATTTTTCAACTGTGATTTTAGTTGCATCTTTAAAGATCTTAAATTTCTATTAGTTCTAAATTTTATCTCTTTAAAACTATTTTCTAAAATCTATTTATGGATAATAGACTAGAGGATTCTGCTACTAACTGGCCACTTTTCTTCAATAGTACAAACTATGCCTAGTGGAAAATGAAAATGAAAATTCATTTGGAAATCATGGGTTTTGACATTTGGACTGCTATAGAATCTCAATATAAAATTCCAGAAACCGAAAGATCAACATGGGATGAACCTACAAAGACTACCTACAATAATAAATGTAATTATATTAATGCTCTGTATTGTGATTTAATATATGATAAGTTTAATAAAATTTCTGTTTGTAAAAAAGCCTTCGAATGTTGGGATACTTTGAGTGTTTCTCATGAAGGAACAACCAATGTAAAAGAAATGAGATTGAATACTTATAATATTAAATATGAAAATTTTAAAATGAAAACTGATGAACCTATTTCTGATATGTATATCAGGTTTAATGAGATAGTCAATACAATGAGTTCACTTGGAAAAGATGTTCCAGTTAGAGAAAAGTTATGAGGATACTGAGATGTCTGCCAGAATGATGGAGAGGAACCTCTGTCTCAATCAGAGAGTCATGTGACATTAGAGCACTTCCAATAAAGGATATTATGGGTAAATTAATGATGTATGAGGAAGAACTCAAGGTGAATAAGGAGGAAGATTATAAACCTACCAGAAAATTAGTAGCTTTCAAGTCTACTGCCTCTAAAAGTAAAGACAAGGAGAAAATGAAAATACCTAATGAGAGTTCAACCATTGATGATTCGGATTCAGATAGTGATGCTGAGATAGATCAAATATCAAGGAGACTCAAGATATTTTACAGGAATAATAAATTCTTCCGGAAATATAACTAAAAAGGAATGTATGAAAACAAGGGACACTGGAAAAAGGATTGGAAGAAAGCTGACAAAAATGATGAAGTAGTCTGCTATGAGTGTAAAAAAAAGGACACATCAAGGCTGATTGTCCAAAGTTAAAAGTAAAAAAGAATTATGATTATAAGGAAAAGGATTTCAAGAAAGCTATGAAAGAAACATGGAGTGTTTCAAAGGACAGAACAAGTGAATCTGAAGTTTCTGATTCTTAGAATAATCATGCCAACATGTGTTTCATGACCAATACCTCTTAGGTACCTGTTTCCCCTGTACTGAATGATTATTATTCCAGAAATAATAGTGACTCGGACAATGATGAAAATATGACTAAATATGACTTATTTGAATATTTTAATATGCTAGGGGAGACATGAAATGAACATTAAGACAAAGAAAAATCATTAAAGAAAAAACATTCTCTCACTACTACTGTTAAAACCGAACTGACTATTGAAAAAGAGAAGAATGGTCAATTGTTAAAAGAAAATACAGAACTGAAAATGTCAAATGAGAAACTTAGAAAAGACTTAGAGATGTTTAAAATTGGGAAAGACACACTGACTAAAATTCTAGGAAAACATGTTTCACCAAAATACACTACTGGAATAGGATACCAACCTGGATAGACATAGTTCACAAAACCTCGATTTATTCCTAAGTCTGGACATAATTCTTTTAGTTATAGTTCTAGAAATTCATATGCTTAAACCAGTTATTAATATGGTTATAGGTCAAATAAAGTTTATCTTTCAATTTATTTTCATTATATAAATTATATGAGACCCATAAGAAAAATATGGGTACCTAAATCTTTGATTGCTAACCATTCTGGACCCAAGAAGATCTGGGTACCAAAATCATTTCCTATCTAAACCTGTTTTGTAGGAAAAATGCTTGAAGAGTTCTCACAAGAAGGTATGGTACATGGACAGTGGATATTCAAGACATATGTCTGGGTATTATTCATGCTTCAAAAGATTGATAATGGTTTTTGGAGTCTATGTCACCTTTGGAGAAAATTATAAAGGAAAGATCATCAGCCTAGGCCAAATTGGTAACACTGATTTAGTTTTAATTTTTAATGTTCTATTTGTTGATGGACTTAAGTATAAACTGTAATTTTTTTCTCAATTATGTGATGATGGATTTATGTTAAAGTTTGAAAATTATTCTTGTAATGTATATAATTCTAAATATGTTTTAGTATTTACTGCTTTAAGAAATGAAAATGTTTATGTAGTTTATATAAATTTTTAAGCGAAACAAAATGTTACTTGCCTAAATGATTTTCATAAAGAATCTTGGATTTGGCACAAAATATTAGGACACTAAAACATATATCCACTTAGAAAACTAACTAGGAAGAACATGGATAGAGACATACCTAAACATGAATTCCCAATTGAATATGTTTTTAATCCCTATCAAAAGAGAAAGCAACATAATGTCTCTTTTAAATCAATAAAAGAAGTTTCAACTTCTCAACCTCTCGAGTTAGTTCACATGGACTTGTTTGGACCATAAAGAGTTTCTATAATAAATGGGAAGCAATATGCCTATGTTTTTGTAGATGACATTTCGAGATATACTTGGGTATACTTCTTAGCTCACAAAAGTGAAGCTTTTTCATATTTTGATAAATACTCCAAATATGTAGAAAATCATAGTGGACTTAAGTTTAAAACTCTAAGAATTGATCATGGTCATGAGTTTGAAAATCAAGAGTTTGAATCTTATTTCTGACACAATGGCTATAGTCACAACTTTTCTGCTCCTAGAACACCTCAGCAGAATGGTGTAATAGAAAGAAGGAATAGAACCCTTCAAGAAATATCTAGAACCATTCTTAATGAATATGACCTGCCTATTTACATTTGGGCTGAAGTTGTGAATACAACTTGTTATTTTATTAATAGATGCTTAATTATAACATTTCTTAAGAAGACCCCTAATGAGTTGTTGAATAATAGAAAGCATAATGTCAGTTACTTCAGATTCATTGGATGCAATGTTTTTATTCTTAATACAATAGATAATCTGGATAAGTTTTCTTCTAAGAGTGATGAAGGAATTTTTCTTGGTTATTCTTTAAATAGAAAGGAATATACAGTCTTCAATAAAAGAATCAAATTTGTGGAAGAATCTGTTCAAATCATGTTTGATGCAACTGATCCACATGAGCCTAAAACCTCTCTTGAAAATCGTGAAGAAGATTTAAATATCCTGAACCTTAATGATAAATCTAAAAACCTATTGTAAAAACATCCAGTTCTGGACATATTCCAGAATCTGCTTTTATGGAACCCGAACCAATAGATGAACTTAAATTTTCTAGTCCCACCTTTACTAGATCAACAAGGATTCTAAAGAATCATCCTTTGGATGATGTTGTTGGTAATATTGATAGAGGAACACATAATATAGCTTATCTAAGAAACCATGTTGAACATCAAGACTTTCTTTCACAGTTATAATCAAAAAATATCAATGATGCTATGAATGATGAATTTTGGGAAATGGCTATGCAAGAAGAGTTAAATCAATTTGAAAGAAAAAAAGTCGGGGAATTAATTGACAGACCTAAGGAAACATTAACAATAGGCACAAAATGGGTTTTTAGAAACAAAGTTGATGAGTCTGGAAACATAGTTAGAAACAAATCTAGACTAGTTGCACATGGATATAGTCAAGAAGTAGGTATAGACTATGAAGAAACTGTCGCTCCTGTATCCATATTGGAATCCATTAGGATCTTACTTGAATATGCTGCTCATCTGAATTTCAAGTTATATCAAATGGATGTCAAAAATGCTTTTCTAAATGGTTTTATTGATGAAGATGTTTTTGTTGAACAACCACCTAGATTTATTAATCCTCATTTTCTAAATCAAGTTTTTAAACTTTCGAAAGATTTATATGGTTTAAAACAAGCTCCAAGAGCTTGGTATGATAAACATAGTAATTTTCTTATTTCAAAAAGTTTTACTAAAGGGATTGCTGATCCAACTCATTTTATTAAAATAATTTCTGAATATTTTTTAATAGTACAAATATATGTTGATGATATTATTTCCGTATCTTCTAAACATTATTTATGTACTGATTTTTGAAAGAATATGAAAAATGAATTTGAAATGAGTTTAATGGGAGAACATAAATATTTTCAAGGATTTCACGTGTTTCAAAATGAAAATGGTATTGTTTTGAATCAAAGTAAATATAAAAAGGATCTTTTAAAACGTTTTCATTTGGATAGTATTAATGAAAGTGAAACTCCTATGAGTACTGTTTGTAAATTGGATGCAGATGAAACTGGGAAACCGGTGGATCAAACAAATTACAGCGGTATGATTGGAAGATTACTTTATCTTACTGCTAGTAGACCAGATATTATGTTTAGTGTGTGTATGTGTGCAAGATTTCAAGCTAATCCAAAAGAATCTCATTTACTTGCTGTTAAATTTTTTTTAAGTATCTTAAATAGACTGTAAACATTGGTTTATTTTACCCCAAAGGACAACCCTTTGAGTTAATGAGTTATTCAGATGGTGACATTGTTGGTTGCAAGTTGGATAGAAAAAGCACTTCAGGAACATGTCATTTATTTTGAAAGTCCTCAGTGACTTGGTGTAGTAAGAAGCAGAATTTTGTAGCATTATCCACTGCTGAAGCAGAGTACATTGCTGCTAGTAGTTGCTGTTTACAAATTCTGTTGATGAAACACACTCTTATGGAATATGGATATGACTTTAAGGATGTGTCAATCAACTGTGAAAATACTAGTGCAATAAATATCTCGAAGAATCCTGTGTCTCACTCTTGGACCAAACACGTTGATATAAGGCACCATTTCTTGAGATATCATTACCAAAAGGGTGATATTAATCTTGAGTTTATACGCACTGAACATCAATTAGCCAACATTTTCACTAAACCTTTGAGTTAGGATAGGTTATGTTACATTAGACACGAGCTAAGAATGTTTAACCACAATCGATAGAAATTATCATCGATGTAAAATTCTCATCGATATGAAATTCTCACCGATGTAAAATTCTCACCGATGTGAAATTTTTACCGATGTAAAATTATCACCGATATAACCTCACTGATAGAAATTCTCACCGATGTGCATGTTGTTTTAAAACATCTGTCTGTCGCCAGAATCTGAATCATTTTAATTTTATTTCATTTTGATTATTTATTTTATGATTCCTAAATGATAGAACTAATGTCCGAGCTACTTCTAAATCCACCGAGGCTCAAACCTTAAACCTTGAACCTTAGCTCCTGAATCCGTAGAGAACCCTGAATCCTTCGAACCAGTGATGGCAAAAACCAAAATTCCAACCGTAAAAGCTGAATCTATTGAGCCGAAAACAAAGAAGCAGAGGACCGAGAAAGAAGAAAGTGGTAGTGGAAGTGTTTCTAGATCTAGGTCGGGGAGACGACCAGTGAATCCTCATCTATAAAATCGAGTTATTGTGATTGAAAAGGAACTGTGTGAAGAATGGCTGCTACCTAAAAGGTCATTAGTGATCGAAGTTCTTGAAGATCAAAAATGGGTAGAATGTTTTTCGAAGATCGATGGTCCTTACTTTCCAAAATTAGTGAAACCGTTTTATGATTTTGTAACCTTTGATGAATCAGAGAATGAAAATCGAGTGACCTCTTTTTTGAATGGAAATGAGATGTCGTTTTCATCTATTGAATGGGTTGTCTGCTTGAAATTTCCACATGAAGGAGTATCTGGATATGTCGCGAGAGCCATGCCACCTACCAGTGACATTTTTGATTATGAGACTGCTTTGGAAGAGCTGACTGGTGATGGATGTCAAAGACAAGCAGTTTCTACAGAAATGGATGGAGAGAACAGACTTATGTTCAAATTTTTCAACATTTCTTAATACCGAGGAGAGGAGACTTTGCCAATTTGATATATCAGGATATCTATCTCTTTCACCTTATAAGACATTGTGTAAAGGCTAATTTGTGCAGATTTCTGATGCTCCAGATTGAAGATATGACTAGGCTGAAATCAAAGGCAAATTCCGTATTCATTGCTAAGATAATCTCTTTGATGATCAAGGTTAAAGGGGTTTCTATGTCTCAAGATGAGACAATGGTAGTAAAGAATAACTTCGGTATCACAACTAAAGTTTGTAAGTACATGAAAATAAATTGGAACCCATGGAGAGGAGAATGGGTCAACGATGACCAGAGGGTGTATGAAAAGTTTAATCCTTTGAATCATCCTTTAAGACCAATGAATGTGAGGGATCCAGGTCTGGGACATGTTGATGAGGAGCCAGAATACAATGATGATTCAGAAGAGGAAGAGTCATATGAAGATGAAAGAGGATACCCTGACTTCCCTCCTAGCCCAGCTCATGAAAATATAGTTCAACATATATCAGATAAGTAAGAAGCTACTTTAGAGGTTGTTGAAGTGGCTGCTGTAGAAAATGAAGAATATGTTCATGAGAGTAAAGATTCTCTGTCAGGTGATTTGAGTATGAGTCCAGTGATTGGAAAATCTTTAGTACCTATTGAGGAAGCAAATGAAGTTGACATACCCTTGCCTAATCTAGAAATCCCACCTGCTGCTGCAGTGATGGAATGATAGTTGAATATTATCCTTAGGATGAAAGACCTGCTAAGGATGCTGCTGTGAATGTTGATGAGAATGTCGTTATCCTAATTGAGGATGCACCCATTGAGGGGGAGCATCAATCTATGTTTGGAAGTGTTACAGTGGCTTTTTCATTTAATGATTGAGCAGAAGACCCTGGTTTTGTAGTCTGTGGTTTAGACTATTCAGATTCAGATAATGAGGAATCTCACAATAGACCTATGATTTCTTATGATGTCGATTCAGAGTTATTTCATGAAGATGTTGTCAGAATTCCTGACCTGGATATGCTGAAGAAATTTTTTTAAGGAATATTATGTAGAAGAGGTAATGAAAATGGAAGTTTCTATGCTATCTTCAATTCAATCTATTATGACTGACTTTTTGGTCAGTTTAGCCTCTGAAAGAGCATCTACAGTAGTTTCACCTGCTGATTTGGTTACCAAGGCTGATTTGGATATCATAAGTGATGAGCTGAAAGAATCGTTTCTTGCCTCAGTTGCGGAAATGAAGCAGAGTTTTTCTGAATAAATGGTTATGTTTGAAATATCTTTTGAACTATCTCTTGCCTGTAATTTATCAACTTTTATGGGAGAAATAGTTGATGAAGTTAAAGACTGCCAGGCTCAAGTTTCTAGACTTGAATCAAATCTTGAAGCTCTAAAAGAATATTTTTTTTCTTTAGACTCTTACATGAGCTCAAAATTCAAAGCAGATAAGCGCTTAGCTTATGTGAAGAGTGTTGTAAGCCAGATGGTTTTAGTATTTGAAGGTTTCAAAACTTCTAAGAAAGATTATATTAAAACCCAGGAATCTGATGTTCAAAATCTTATCAGTTGATTGTCCAAAAGCTTCAGAGAGACTATATCTTTCTCTGATGGTTCACTTGCGTCTAATCCTTCGATGGATTTGAATCAAATTCGATCTATGATGAAAGAGGATCTTGGTTACTCCTCAACCAGTGGCTCTCTGGACTCATCTGAGTTGAGCAGAGTTGTTCTCTCTACCAGATATTCAGCCAGAGAAATTATGAAGATAGTCCAAGACTACATGAGAGAAGCCACTGCCTCTCAAAAAAAATTGAATGAAAAGGTGGACTCATATTTCTCCAAAATATACACAAAGACCCAAATGACCAGTCATTTCAAGCTTCTAATTTAGAATATGAAACTTCCTCCTATCAATAAAGACTTGAGAGAGCAGGTTAGCAAGCTAAGAGAATTGACTCCAGCTTTGGACAAGTTTATGGAGAACAAGGTTGACTTCATATCTGTTATGGAGAGATGAGGAGGAATCATTATGTATTTCAAGAATCTGTTGCTGCCTTTTCTGTATGTTGATGCTAGGCTAGTAATTGTACCTCCTTCTTTTCCTGCCTCTGCCTCCACTACTTCTCCAATTCAGATAACTCATGTCCAAGCCATACGCAACCTCACACCTATGATCACACAATGGACTACTCAATACAGGCCGGGAACAATGTCAGTTTCTCAACATCCTATGGTGATTTTAGTAATTCCTAAGCCTTCACCAGAATCCACACCACCTGAATCCTCTTCTGACCCCAAGGAAAAATCTCATGTTTAGGATGTGATTTGATCAAGTGGCTGGACTGTTTGATAGGAATCCTATGTATTTTTTTTCTGTCTTAGTACCTTTTTGTCACATTTAATACAAGTGATTTTCTTATATTATTATAGTTACACTTCTCTTTTTTATTTCTAACTTATTGATTATCACAAAGGCGGATAAATATTTTACAAAGGAGGAGAAATACTCTCTACGTATCAAAAGAAGAAGACATATTCAACCAGAGGAAGAAATATTAATGAAAGGGGGAGAATTTTTATCTAAGAGCTATCATGATTTTCCCCTTCAATACCTCTGAATTTCTTCACCTAATACTAGTGCCTTTATTCTCATCCTCTGGTATCATTTCATTTAGTTCTCTGATGTTCTCTGATACCAATGACTTATACCTTTGATATCATGGCTTTTTATTTTATCTCTGATACATTTAATTCTATTTCTGATAAATTATGTTTTACACCATAATTTTTTCTCTGAGAAAATTGAATTTAATTATATATCCTCTAATAAAGTTTTTTTAAAGGATAATATCATAAGTTGTGATTATCAAAAAAGGGGAGGTTGTTGACCTCATCTGTTTTGATAATCCCAATTATGATTTCATATACTTTGATAATCTCAATCTAATGTTTTTCTATATATTAATTATTTCAATCTGTGCTCAAGATGATAATAATATTAAAATTATCACTGAGATAGTTTAATCTTTTTTATCCATGTTTATATAAGTTCTGAAGTAATTATAACCCATTCAGATATGTTGTGTATGAAACAGATAAGTATTAAGTCACTGGTATGCGTTTAGCTAGAGCTACCTATACACAGTCTACTGATAGACTTAGTCTACCGATAGACAGAGTCACTGTTACACTAAGGTCACTGATATAAATATAGTTACTGGTAAGTAGACACAAAGTCTACAGATAGAACCAGGCTACCGAGCTACCGATACAGAACAGAACAGAGGTACTGATAGACAGAAATTCTACCGATAGAGCCAGTTCACAGATAGTTACTGATACAAGTATATTCACCGATATATCGAGCTACCGATAGAAGTCTGCTGATAGTATAAGTCTATCGATAGACTACTGATTCAAAGAGCTACTGATGGAGAGACAACTACCGATGGAGCAACAACTACCGATAACAAGATCTACTAATGGAACTAAAGTCACCAGTATATGAGCTAACAATGAAAGTTCAAAGAGCTACCGATGGAAGGTTATGTGACACAAGATCCACCGTGCACGTCTACTAATAGAACGCTACTAACTCTTGACCAACCATTCAAACCCTATACTCTTCATACTATTTATTTATTTATCTAACAGATACATTTGATGGTTTTAATTCAGTTAATGTTATTTAATGATTTTTGTTGCATGTCAGGGAACTGTACCTAGTACCCATGCAAAAGGAAATTATTCTTTTCTTCCAGAGCTGAAAGATATAAAGGGATGGAAAGAGAACATTATATGAGATGATGCATGTGATAGAAAAAAGTCACTTTGAAGACACATGAAGGGTGAAAGAGACAAGAGCTGAATAAGAATTCAAATGTGGAGAATTTTTCTCTAGTCTACATCTATACTCCATGAATCCTGTACATAAACGAAGAACTTATTCTAGAGGAGAACACAAGCTGCATCTTGAGTGATGAACTATATCAAACATTTCATGCACTCATGCTGCTAAGCTGGACCAAGAATGAAAGAAGAAAATGACACTCTGTTTTCTGAGAAAAAACCGAGAAGGACTCAGAAGCTTTTCTGATAAACCAAACGAGTCCAGATCTGCACTGCTAATCACGAAAGGATTTCTAAACTCAATAATACTTCTCTTAGTGATTCTATATTTACATTTTGCACAGTGTGTGTACCCTAATTATTTTACCCACACACTGTCTCCTGTGCTAAACTGGAGGATTCTTAAATCCTAACTCAAACTCCATAACTCCTTTGTTTCCCACTGTGGATGGTGGTAGAAGTCGAGTAAGACCTGAATAGCCTATGTGATGTTGTTTGTTTTCCCATGAAGAACTGTGGTAGAGGTCTTTGTACCTGGACAATAGTGTACTGTTGTTTACCCCCGATCCAGGGTGTGGATCAATTTATATAAATTTTTGAGAGGACTAAGTCTCAGCTTGAGACTAAACCACTTGGTTAACGTTTCTATGCTTGTATTTTAAGTCTATAGTTATTACATATATATTTTACATATTCCGCTACTATTACTTTGAATTAAAAAACTATTTTAAAGATACTTTGATAGTTAAATTAGCAAGTGTTTATACTTATTATAAACCAGTAAGTTAGTTTCAAAAGATAATTTAATCATCAAATTAAGTTAACTGGGACCTAATCAATCTTTGAGAAACTAATTGAACCTTGACACTTTGTATATATTCACTATAGTTGAACATTGTTTTTAAATTTTGGGATTTTAAAAGAAATATTTTTTAATAGAAATTTTAATTGGAACTAAATTCACCCCCCCCCCTCTTGAGTATCCACTGTGACCAACATATTTGAATTTAATTAATGGAATACATATTATTCTCAAGACAGTGGTATAGTTTTATTCAAGTTAAAAGGATTGGATAAATTATAAAAATATTTTTTCACTGGATTGTGGGTAAAATATATATAATTATTTTATTGACCACATAATAAATATTTATTTATTAGTTTGTTAATAATATATATATTTAAGAAAATAAATTATTCATAGATTTATTCAGGTGATAAATAAATGGACGTTCAGTTCGATACGACCATGGCTGGTACCATAGTAAAATAATTATATTCATGATGGTAAATAAGTATTTAACTATTTAGCACAAGATAAAATAATAATAACACTGCTATTATTTTGTGACACAGAATTTTATTTATAATACCTTTTTTTTGCAAATTGGTGCACCATAAATAATGACATGGTATAGTTATTAATGAATGGATTTTTTCTAAGGTTATGAATATATTTAACTGCTGTTATGAAGCTAAATATTGTAACTGAATCTCCATGCTGATAAATGGAGATGTACGTCTCTTTTCCATGTAATGAGGTGCACGCCCGCTAAATTGAGAATTATTGATTTAAAAGATTTGTCTCTCCAATCACCTTCCTTCCACTCTCATGAATGAGGGATGTTTTTCTAGACCCATGAACAAGAGATGAAGAATGACTGAAACAAGACACTCACTTCACAACACTAGCACCCGGAGAATGAGTGGTGTCGATCAGAGGCCATCAGAGTACGTGTGGATCACCTCTTGAGGAATTCTGCTTTTGATCCACGCATTCAAAACCAGACAATCCGAAAGGGTCATTTCAGACGATCAACATCATTTACTATAGGAGTACCGAATATCCGAGTATTCATTGATTTTTTAAAATAATTAAATTAATTATAAACATGATGGGAATGATCCCCTCCAAAGGATTCAAGAATCTTCCTTCTTTATCTTAACACTTGATTCTATTCCATGGAGACATGCATTCATCATCGTATTGATCCCAAAATAATTATTTATCATTGTGAAAATTAATGTTGGGAACCATCCAGACCATACTTCCACAGGGCCGTGAACCTACAATACCTTAGAACATAACCATATGTTACCACACAATAAAGAACAACTTCTTGGTTATATGACTTTAATGGATTTATCCAAACTAGTGGAAAAATCTTCCCTTATACACCGCCTATTGGTTATTTCAACATATATCTGGAAGATACACTTCCATGTGGGATCCATACAAAAAACAATGCTCACTATAAATTTATTATATCGAGAGAACAAAAAAATCCATGATAGTAGTATATATAATCTCTATATGGGGTGAATAATTAACATGACATGGTGACCTCATTAAAATACTAGATTTCTTCCCTTAGCCCATGCAATCATAACCAGTCAATTGACTAGAGATAAATTAAAACACTTAAGGCCAATGACTAATCTAATACTTTCCAGGGTTCTCCTAATATAACATGTGTCCTAAGAAAAACCACCTCAAACTTCATAGATAAGGACAACTGAATGTGAGATGATCCAACTCTAAAAACCACAAATCAAACAACTGAACTAGTAACACTAATCGGCTCTGGACCAGAACATCAATGTGCCTCTCTCGATCTAGTGAATTTAATCATGAAACAATCGTCCATGACATGATATTCAAAACCCTCCGTGGAGCTATACCAATACTTAGTTCTCCCACCTTCCACTAGGTCATAGTATATGGTTACATATAACTAGGGACCCCCCTAATTCACACAAGCTATTGAGCTACGCTGATCAAAATATTAAAAAATTACAAAAATTCCACTGAAAAAGAAGGACAACCTACAAAGGGTTAATCTCACTCATCGCATTCATGAGACAAACATAGTGTAGAAGCACCCCAAATGGGCCTTATATGTTTCAAAATAATTTTTTGTCAACAATGCACCCCAAGGGTAATAAAAAAGAATAACACACCTACCATGTAATTCACAATGGTGCTAGTGACCACTATAATATAAGGATCCTTCAAGGAATTCTTAAAAGAATACAAACAAATCAGAAAAGAATAATATAAAGAATCATAAATTGGACTTCTCCAAATAAATCCACCCTCAATAACTACCTTAAAAATATGGAATTTAATGAAACACCATGCCACACAATAATCCTCAAAATTTGTCCATAGAATCCATTGATCATTTGATCAGATAATATCCCAAAAGGGAAGTCAAATGATTACCTAAGACCAATATTATAACATATCAATGGAACTCAAATATAACCACTATAAAATGCATCCAACTTTCTTGAATGTATCAATAGATCAATTCCTTAGACACAATATATAAACTATAACTTCTATAACCTCAAGCATTGTTATCTTGACATACTGGGACCATCCAAGATATCCTCTGAGATACTAAATGATATTATCTTCTTGAATCCATCCAAAATAACAAAAGAAATTATATGTGTGGAATACTCTAGATTGGATGATCATCTAGATCAGATACCCACCCAAGCCTCAGACCTCAAAACCTAACACAATTGAGGATTGTTAAACCGAACAAATATTAGATCCTCAAAAAAGGTTCATGTAATACAAAAAACCATCGAGAAAACCTATAATCTCTAATTGATTCCACCACCATGATCTATATAGAATAAAAATAATAATGGAATATTCACAAGTCCAATTCTGACTCTATGTTTAAAATAATGAAAAGAAATATGTAAGGAAAATTACACAACATGTACTTTGTGTACAATGAATGATTCACCAAAGGTCCTCCATGGACATGTTCCACATGACACATAGACTTTAAATTACCAAAGTACAAGGTGTGTTCTACATAAACATAGCATGTACACAACATGGTTCACCTAAGAAATTACTTTTGTTCCACTCAGAGTGTGAGTTATCCAACAACACAAACAACCCTATGAACACATTTCATTTTTCTTACAATGGGTACCTAGACGTATAAATTATATATAGATTTTTCCAAGAACCATACAAAACCACTATCCATGAACATCACATGGGACATTCCCATATTCACTACATAAAAATTCGTTGCTAACATTGGGTGCATAGTTTTTCCCCACTCCACACCCCAAGACTCTATTCAGCGCATGTAATCCAATGCACATGATGTGGACTTTATAAAAAAATTACATCCCAAATATTAAGAGGAAAATGCACATTTCTATAGAATAGAACACAAAAACACGAGTTATTCTGAACACATAGCTCCTAAAATGGATGTAACCAAAATTTTCACCCAAATTAAGACTTTATCAACCCTCAAATTGGTCTATAACCACCTAAAAAGGATTTAAAAACTTGTAAAAAATTATATGAGTATTTTTAGTGAAATAATGATATGGGATTATGTCCTCATATAATATAACTATGCTATGGACCATGATCAATTATATTCATATTCTCACACCTAATCTAGCTCTCTAGTGGGTCCTTAAATAGATACCCTCCTCGTTATGCCTCTTCTCTCCCTCTACGACTCAGAGCCAAAGAATCCAAATGGGGAAGCCCAATGTTTCATAAGAAATATGATGTGTGAGAAGAGAAATTGGAAATAATAAAAATGAAAAAAGGATGAAAAATAAAATGAATGGAGAAGGGGATTGAGACTAGAGCCTTGTTCCAAAACATGTTTAACCCTCTTCCATGAAACCCCCCCATTTCAAACTCAATTAAAAAGATGTAATATCAATCTGATGATCCTTTTAAATAATATGGTAGAATGGACATGTGTGAATAATTTAATGTTTAGATTATTAAATGATAAATATTCATTAATAATTTGATCGATTAATATTTCTATTAAAATGATATCATTGGGTAATCAACCTAAACATGGAAAAAAAAAGAATTCATATTTTTTTTGAGATAATCTTAATGGATAAATTACCATTTTTCATTGACAAAATTTATAGAATAAAAAGGTTAAATTTACCCTAATTTAAAAAATTCAAAATGACATATGGTATCACCAAATGCAGAACACAAAAAATTATTACCTATGAGAATCCTTAGTGTTAACCAGAAAAAAATGATCTCTCTCATTTTCTTGTACAACCAATTCTATCATGGCTTCCTAATAACTAGTCTTAAAACATCTATAACTCTATCCCAACATGTGAACCATTTGGTTATAAATGGTTTGATGTTCCCCACCACAGTAGTATCCTTAAAATCAATTTTCTTACCAAATTGAAAACTATATGAACCATGATCCTTCCATAAAAAAAATTGATTGAAATAGATATAATATTCAAACCTGAGAAGCAACATTAAAATTATGGCAACTCACAATTATTCATAGATCACCAAGAAAGAAAACCTCCATTCTCAACAAACCAAAAAACTAAGTTTCATGAACTCTCACATCTTATGGTGTTCTATCCCCCATACGACCTTCAATAAAACTCTATCTAAGACACATAAAGTCTCAAGATCACAAGGGTAATGTACTTATGAAGCTAATCAAATGTGCATAATTCCAATGAACATGAACATCATTCCGGTTAGTTCTAACTAACTAGAGTGCCTATGGAACACCTCTTCAATGTCAAGGTATATGACCCAAAAAATGATCATATAAAACACATCCTTACACTAAAGTATCAATCCAATGCTACTAGCACCCTTCCATGATTCCTATGAAATTCCAAAAACACAAAAAAATGAGAAGTGGAAAGGGACCAACATAAAAATATGCTCTAAATAAAACTATAAGAAACATAGAACTCCCAATACTCAACATCTCAAAAATCTAGAATCCTCATGACTAACCACACCCTAGTTATAGTCAACATCAATAGCTGAACCAATGAAGAACCTCCACACATACCCAATCCATCTGTGATTACTAGGACACTAGAAATATTATAATACTTGGCAGAAAATAGCTGGAAATAAAATATTCCTATAATTTAATATGATCCTGGAAAATTAATGATACAACCACCAAAGGAAAAGGAAATCTAAAATGATAAATCTATCATCTGTACTTTCACTCATCAAATCATCAAAAGAGTAATCTGAGACCATTATTGATCATCAAGGGTCACCATTCATCCTTGGACGAATGGATTACATCCATTTAATAATTGATCATTTAGTGACATGATCCACATGTACTATCCTTAGAACAAAATATATAAATCTGGTTTAGTTGAGTATTATTACTGGGGAATAACATATAATTCACTATACAGGTTGTTGGAGACATTATAAACAACTCAACCTCCGTCTCCAGTAAAAAAACATGAGACATGACTATTAAATTTGAAGCCTACATTTCTAAAATAATGCATAAACACTGACCTCTATAAAAAGGTCCAAAAATAAAGGACCTGAAAAAAAATCCACAAGCCCAAGATAATCACACCCGGTGAAATAACAGAACAAAAAAGTTGATTACCTGGAACAAGAATACAATGAACTGAAGATGTAGAATTCCCATCAGCAAAGGTGTTAGCGAGTAGAATTATGATATCCATTACATGTTCTTACATATTCCAAGAATTCATGTCTACTAAATCCTAAAATCATAAAACCAAATACATTTAATGAAATTCTATAATGAGTTGGCTTGAGTTGACCTAACACATCACCTGATATAGACCACCAATAGGCCTGAAGCATTCTTACCCAAATTATAGAGAAATATGACTAGAATAAAGGGTCTAACATATACTTTTTGGATACTAAAACCTTGGTTCAATGTTTAATAATAGACAAAAAAACAAAAAATTCTACATATACAATCATTAGAGTATAAATAATGAATAAACTGCAAGAAAAACATGATACAATAAAATGGAATACGGTTTACAATAATACATGCTCAAAGCATTAAATCATACAACATCCAATCACTCATTGGGCAGACCACATATTAAAAATATAGAAATAGAAAATAATTACATAGAAATACACTAAAAACTATGATCCAAAAGTCATTCTTTGTATCCATGAATCACAAGTTACACCAATATGATCTTGTTACTCGGCACGATAGTCTTTTTTTTGTTGAGAAACACAATTCTTTGACCCCATCCACCAGGGAACATATTCTCTAACAAAAAAATGGAAATAATTTTTTCAAACACAAAGAGGTTCATGTATAGTGGAAGGAAATATATATTTGTAACCGACTCTTTGGGTGAACATATAATATATTATCAAAAAAAATTCATGAACACAGGATATAACCATCCATGACAAAAACTAACAACACTTGGCATAAAGGTAAACAAATTCATGAAAATAATGGGGAAAAATATGACAATCGATGGTTCTAGCCTGCCACTCGAGGTAAATATAACCTTGCTTAAGTTCACTCTACAATATTTCTTTTACATTGATCACCTAACTACCTACAAACTGGTGTTTCCACCTAATATAATATATATCATCATGATATCATAATGAAGAGGCATGAATTACACACCCTTGGGTATAAACATATGAATCTCCATGACAATGTTAATCTACTGGGATCTCAGAATCTGATGTTACAATTTGAAATTGTGAAAAAATATAAACATCACATTTTTTATAACCTATCATGTCTCGAATTTACTTCAAAAAAATTGGGCTTAAACATTGATTAAAAGATACACCTAATATGGGCTCCATATGCATGGAACTGAGAGATTCACTTCCCTATGATCTCTATAGAAAAAAAGAGTTTCAAGAATCAATGTTATTGGTAGAAAAACAACATCTAAAATAGATGTAAACAACCACCTTTATCGAGGAAACATACTAAACTATAGGCTGTGCACTCTTCAAGACCATCCATTAACTCCCTAAGCCCATCTAACTATAGCCATTTAGTAAAGGAGAGAAAAAAAATAAAAACTCAAGTATAATTCATGATCCAAGATATCCCAAGGGACTCCTCCGCAATCCAAAAACCCATGAATAAAATACCTCATGACTCAATGAAAAAGGTCAAAAAACATGTGATGATCTGAATCATGAACCCATCATATAAAAAACTAATCTAACAGTGCTGATAAACTCTTAAATAACAATGAGCATGGGAATCTCTATCCCCTAGATCTTATCTTCGAACAAACATCCATCATGGACTCTCAAAAAAACATTACCATGTCCAAATAAAAACATGGGGATCCAACTATCCTCAGGGTCACAACACAATTTTATGTCTTAATTGGGAGTCTCTTGCTCCCACCAAACTCCTAGTCCATGCCTGTCAATAGATCCACAATAGCCCAAAGGACATAAAACAAATAAAGAAACCCAGCAAGGGGTTCCTCTAGCTTATCCAAATCGCATGAAATTATCTATGTGATGAATTACAAACATCCCTTAGTAGCATCCAAAAAATATTTGATTATTATTGTTCCAAGATGGGCATATAAAATAAAATAAATTATACAAGGGGGTTATCAATGGTCCATGTGACTATGTCAATAGATGGACCCTATATGGTCTCCTCATAAAAAGTTATGACCTCGGATATGATTAATATAATAAAATATCATCTAGTATTTTTGGAAAATAACCAATCCATAGGTAATTCCTCACACAAAATAGAATCTTAATGTAACATAATGTAACATGGAAATTCTAAATAATTGACATGACATCCACTAATCAATCAAAAATACTCCAAAGAATAATAAAAATTGGTCCATCATACCCATATCATCAATTCTCTATAACATAAAGCAATAAAATACATCCCATGGTGTCATCTCACACCAATGTCTCTAATATCTGCAATCCTAAAAATATGAGATAAACCTCAATTTCTCTAAACTTGAGAAACCGGTACATAGATCCATGGTAAAACCATGATCTACTCAAGGATATATCATAATCATGTATTCTATAACTAGTCCATAATAACCACAAATATATATCCATGGAATAGTTGATCTATGTTAATAACTGATCTCACAACCCTCACCCATTTCACATAGCTCACAACCTTACATGATGGAGGATTTTAAATCCAAATATCAATGAAATCCATCTAAAATGTATAATCCAGCTAAAAACCCAAAAAACCTCTAAATACAAAATTCACTCCACCATCATGCTCAATATTAAATAATGTCTTGAATGAAAAACTCATAAGTGCATTACATTCTTTAGGGATAAAATCGAGAAAAATACACAAGAGAAGGGAAATTACAGTAAATTTACTTGTGGAACATAGAATGTAACCCCAATGGTTTACATAGTTAATTTCTATAGGACACTTAGTTGATACATTACCAAATTACCCAATATGTGTATAATATACATTCCATATACCCAACTTGGTTTACCTACCTGTGTACCTCAGGAACACTCGAAATATGAAATGAACGTATACACACTATATACAGAACATATATTGAAGTTTTCACACAGAGGGTACCTATATTTGAACATGACCCAAGGAATATCAAAGAACCCTACATGGACACTGGCCTTATATATTTCATAGGTTTTGGATGTGTACAATACATTGAAAGGTGCACCTGAGAGGGTTAATATCCATTCCCTTGACCACAACCTGAGACACCCTACATGATGTTTCATATTAATTAAACGAGTGTAATATCAAAAAATATATTTCCTAAATATAAATAAATCATGTTTTGTGTTCCTTAAAATACACACAATGTAAATGTGTTATCTTGAATGAAGAATACCAAAGAGACAGAATCCCCATTTTCTAAATGATCAAGCCTAGAATGACCCTAATGGGGTCCCCAACAACCCAAAAAAGGATTTTAAAAATAAAAAAAACTAATATGTGTGGGTTTATATTAAAATTAATTGAAATTGACTATGTCCATGTGCTAAAAATTAATTCTTCTGTCCTACATCTATGAGTTACATCCGTTGATGCCCAATCTGGAAATGCATCACATCACTATGGGGAACCTCAACCTCCCTCACCCACTTCTCTCACACTACCACACATTAAAAAAGACCCCAAATGGTAAACACTATAGTGTATCAAATAAATTTTCATGGTAGAAGTGAGAAGTGATGAATTAAAAAAGAATAAATGAAGAAAATGAAATAGAAAAGAATAGTGGACTTGGACAAGTCATGGTTCCCTTGAAGGGTTTGTAGCTCAACTACATAAAAGAATAGATCATGGACTAAAAAAAATATATTTAATCATAATACAACACTAAATTTGAAATATATGACCAAATAAACATGGGTGAATTTATTTAATATTTAATAAATTAAATATTAAATTTTCAATGAAAATGTAAATATCTTGTATTTCTACCAAAATACTAGCCTATGGTATACACCCTACTAGAGGTCTAATAAATAGGTCATAAAATTTTGATGATAAATATTATAGGAGAAATTACCACATTTCCCCTAAAACACATTTAAGATTTGTTTTTTCAAATTTCAACTACTTTTCATAAACCATTATGAAACAAGGCATCCAAAAATGATTTAAATCATTCCATAAAGTTTTAAAGAATTAAATTATTTATTTTATTAATTTAGAAAAAAAATTGAAGTGGTTTTAAATAGATTGATGAGGGGTCCCTTTATAATGGATTTTGAGTGGATTATTTTCAATTTTTCATTGATTAATTTTCATGAATGGTAATTTAAAAATATGAAGTGTATAATACATGGAAAATAAAAAAATGGGAAAATATTATGTTAATTATCATAATTTAGATTTATAATTATATTTTTTAATACCCAATTTTATCAATATTTCGTATTTTATAGTTTTTATTATGTTATTAATGTAATTAAATATTCACCATATTAATATATTTGTTTTCAGAAAAAAGAAATTATCCCTCCTAAATTATTTCTAAGTAATAATTTCTGATATATAATCTAATTTGTTAAATTAAACAGATAAATATATTAAATATTACTTAAATATAATTATATAATTATATAATTATTCAATATTTTTTCTTGATTAATAATAAATTTGTAGAATATATATGCTTTTATTAATAAATGTTACCACTACATGTATATTTATGTGATATTACTTATGTATCATTTAAGTGATTTTTTTATAAATTAATATTTTTTTCTACTATCATAATGGAATTTTTTTTTATCCCATTAAATCATTATTTATTATATTGTTTAATTTTTATGATGGTTTAAAAGTGATTTAATTTTATCATTAGTATTTCTTTTTGAAACATAATTTATAATAATTATAATATATATAAATATTTGTATTTTGAATACCCATGATTATAAATATTATATATAATCATGTATTAATTGATCAATATTAATTGAACACATTTCCACTATAAAATCATTAATTTATATATATATCTTGAAGAATAATAGTATTTATATACCCCTTTTGAAGAAAAAAAATGTCTCAAATAGTTTTCTTAATTTTTTTCTAAATACTCAAATTTTATTAAATATGAATATTATATTTAGATGAAAATATTCTAACAATAACAGACAATTTATTTAAGGATCAATAAGTCCTCCTTTATTTATATATTATTTGCATGGTCCCATAGATATACTGATGTCCAGACATAACTAAAACTTATTCTAAAATTGTAAAAAACTATCAAATCTATATTATGTATATTTATTTTTATTCATTTTGGTATACCATATAATAATGAAATATAAAAATAATGATAAAATTGATCATAGAAAGAATAATGTTTCTTATATGGGATGAAAATAGGTTACAAAATATGAAATCCATTGACATTCTTTTGAAGTGATTATAATCTATAATAGAATTTATTTAATGATTCTTCAATATATGATACCACTTCACATGATCAATTTTCCATTTTTCCTTGATTATTTCTAAAACATTTAACCATGATAGAAATTATGTAGAATACATCATGAGTAACAACAAATAATCTATACAACTAATTACAGAATACATGTTGAGAAAATGCTGGTTAATTTCACTTAACATTTTTTATTTTTGGAAGGAGAGGATTTATTATCAAAAAAATTAAAGGATTAAAGTAAGAATAAATTTTTATCTTGTAGTAATTATTATATAATTTTTATCATTAAATCAAGTAAAATTACAAAATTATTGATAATAATTTTATAGATATGATTTCAATAATAGACGTTAGTTATATCTAGTTTAAAATTTAAAAATTTAAAAATTTAAAAAGAAATTACTATTATTTATTTATATTTTATGAATTACATTATGGATTGATTTATTTCCGTAAATTGATCATTCATCATTCCATTATCTTCCATATATTACAATTTTCATAAAATAAATATAATATATATATATATAAAATGATGTAATCCTCATTTTATGATTATTTTTTTAATATATGGATCCAAATATAAAAATAGAAGAAGATCATTTCCCCTATATAATTGCTATAATATGTATAATGAACTAAACTCATTGATAATTAATGGAGTTTTATAAAATATATTTTAATAATGGGATATTACTTTGTTAAATTTAAGACATATATCTTTTTTTATGTTTGATATATAGGGATCATATTTATAGTATAAACGTGTTTTTCTACTTAATGATGTTTCAAATTATAATTTTTTTTACCTCATGTAATTATACATATATAGATTATGAGTAAAATTTATACTAATTTTGTGAGATTATTATCTATTGATAATTACTTCACTGAATAATTACTAGCTGATGTATATTATTCATCGTTGTCAGAGAATCTCATAAGCTATTATTTCTTAATAGACTATTAACTAAGTGTTATACTATAAACTGATATTTTTATGATCATTTTTTTATACTAGATAAAACCCTCTAATAGAAGAATTTTTATATATTTTTATTATGAAATTAAATATAATCATTATAAATAATCATTCTATTAGTATATTCATGTACTAAAATATATTTCAAACAGTTTCATGTTGGATTTTTTTGAGCTTTCAGAAAATATCATTGAAGGAATTGAAGTTCATTTAACATCATTTTATATATTTGTTACATGATGTAATAATAAAATCACACTTTTATAAATCCTACTATATTTTTGTATTGATAAATTACCAACATCTTTCTTGTGATTAATATTCACCACAGTAATAATTCTTAAGGAAATGAAAATACTAAAAATACATCGATAAGTATCTAGTATAGTTTATCAAGGTAAAATAACATACTTCAATATTTTCAATGATTTCAAAACTGGGAATGAAATTAAATTTACTAATCGTACTCATCTTCAATTTAGATTTTATAAGAAAATATGAGTATGTAATTTATGATTAGGACATTTTATAATTCCATTCATAAAAATGAATATGCTTTCATCATAATAAAAAATATTTATAAATGTAAGAGGGTATTTTTCTCCTTTCTATATAAATTTTTAGGTAGATAACAAGTTGAAACATATTTCTTGTCAATTATATCATGTTTCAATTTAATCACGACTTTTGTATGCTTAAAAACATAGTGCAATGGAAGATAATTTAATAATAATTACATCGTTTATAAATAAAAATCAACCAAAATATAAAAATTTAAAAAAATAGTTTTTTTAACAAAATGAAATCTAATTAAATTATGTTTTTCTGTAAAGGACAACCAAATCATGGTACATTCAAATTGACCTAGAAAAGTGATTTTTTTATAATCTATTCCATATTCCCATTAAAATAATTTACCATGTAGTATATCCATATACTAGATTATGGTGATATTTTAATCACATTTATTTTTTAATACCATCATTGTTCCTATAACTAGAAAATCAGTAATACATTTCACTAACTGCCACACCCAATTCTATTTAAATTAGTTATGATCATCATGAATATCTATCACCTATATGACTATATATTTCTTTTGGATCAATTTGGGGTTGAAATGAACAATAATTAAAATCAATCTCCTTAGAAATTTTGGTTTTGATAAAATGAATAAAATAATTTATAATATGAAATTTGGAAGGTTCCCAAAATAATTACATGTTTATAAGGGGAAAAATATTTTTTCATCTCCACGAAATTCTAACATAATTAGTTACTATAATATTTTATAAGTGGGTCAACAATTTTTTTTATAAAATTTAATTTTTTTTTCAAATGATACCTAAATAAAATTAATCATTTAGATATTTTTAAGTTCTTTTTTTAAAGTAATTGATTTATTTAATTTCACATGTACTATTTATCATATAATAAGCATCATTTACTTGAATACTCAATATAAATTTATTATAGGTGGATAAACAAAGATAATTCTTTTACAGAATTTTATATCAAACTTTTCAAAATATTATTTTTTAATAAATTAAAATATCATGTATATGAATTCTTAAATTTTATAAACATTGGGAATTTATGATTTTCATATTTTATACATATTTTCATTAAATATATAGAAAATAAAATATGATTTACATTATAGAAGATAATATTCACACTATCAATAAAATGAATATTTATTCATGTAACACACAAAACATAGCCATTTTCATATATAGAGGAGTTATTTTCTTAATTAAACTATAATATTTTTTTTCATGGATTTGTGATACTGAATAGAAAATTTTTGAACATTTGGAATAATAAAAAGTTTATAACAAAAAAATTTCTAATAAGGAATCCGGATCAATTGATACTGTGAATATTGAAGTGTTTTATCATCATTAAAAAGTGATTTTTTTAATAACATGAATACTTCTGAATTTTATTCATGATAGAAAACCAAAATATGATTACTATGTTAAAGAAAATAAATATTCACATTGATTTGGGTCATAATGAATATAGTTTATTTTATTTCAAAATGGTCGGAATACACAAACTATATAATTTGCGGTATTAAGGCATCACTTGCATGTTTGAAACTGACCATATAAATTTTAAAATTGAAAAATGGGTTATATAATTTTGAATAATTTTACATAAATTATTGAAGGTTTTTTAAAAAATTAGTCTTATATATCAAATTTAATATTTGGATATTATTGCATAATTTTTTTTCTAAATCAATGAATTAAATTTTATTTTACTATGGAAAGGTATTCTGAATTTGGGGAAGGGTTCCATATTTATGAAATTGTAATTTTGATGCTCTATTTTTTATTATCTTGCTTCTCCAAATAAACATGTTATGTGACATTCACTATTCGAGAAGCTTATACTATATCCCTTATAACATAATTAGCTTATAATATGAAATTATTTCTTTTAAACTCAAACATTTAAAAATTAAAAATTAATCACATACAATAGATCGTTACCTTTATGAATATAATATATATAGGAAACATAATATCCATGAAAATAAAATGTCCCCATCCAATTTCATTTCATAATGAAATTCAATCATATCACCAGTAAAATTTAAAAAGTAACTTCTAGAAATATACAAAGTATGATTTTCATTTTTATGTGACATTTTATCTTAAAAAATTATATTGGTAATGATTTTTGTAATGAAATTTTGTAAGGTACATAAAAATTGTGTTATAAATACATCGAACCTAGATTTTACTTTCTCTTAAATTTTGATGATAAATGAGGTACATTGAAATATAAGAGTTATCCATTAAATGTATTGATGTTTTCTTATTGAATATTGGTTTTATAATGACTTCAGGATTGGAAATATATATCAAATGGGGTGTTTTAATTGAAAATTAGTTCAATAGAAATACATTTTTATAGGTTTATGTAAGAAATATTTTAGATATCGACAATGGTATATTTATATGGGTATAAAAAAATATAAGTTATAAGTTCTTTCTATAATGGTAATATAGGAATTTTTATCCCTCTATAATAGATTTTAGTCGTAGCACTTTATTAATACTATCATATATGGGAAACATAATTGGTATAATATAAACTAAAATAAGAAGTTCAAAAATATTTTCTTCATACATGAAAAGATATATATTTTCATAATAATATTTATTTGGTATCTTATAATGGATATCTTCCATAATAAAAAGATATCAATTCTAATAATCTATATATAGATTATCCTTATCTGTATTAGTGTTAACTAATAAATTTAAATATTAAAGAGTTAAATGTAGATATAATTTTTTAATGAAGCATATTGTATATGTTTAGACAGAGTTATAAGAAATATTGACCTATTTTAGTAATAATAAATATTTTTTTTTTCAAATAGATGAATCTTAACTAATAATTCATGTGTTAGTTACCTTTAGAACATTTTCCAAATCATACATCATTTTCCTTTTTTCTCTAAATTTTTTAGATATTAGGAAGTTTCATTTTATTTTTTATATATTAATATATTTATAGAAAAATCAATTATTCATATTTTTTGTATATTTATTCATTTTATATTTTTTTACAAATATTTGATTTCTTTTTTTTTTGTGTTTTGATTTAATGTAAACCCCCTTTAAATATTATAATATTGATTTTTCTAGAAGGGGAAATTCATAATTTCATAGTTGTAGATCACTCCCATTAATAAAAGTTTTTCTATTTTATTAGTGAAGTTAACTTCTTTTTCTTGTATTTACTTTTTCAATCATATCTATATAGTTCCTTGAAACACTGTATTATTATTATTATATGTTTTTATAACCTAGGATCTATAATTTATTACGGTGCTTTTAGAGAAATTATCTAATATTTGAAATATACTAAGAGAATCTATATAATCTTTTCAATCATCTATAAAACCATGAAACTAGTTTTCAGAAAAGAATATATCCCCTTAAGAAATTTCAAAATTTTCTAATTTATATCTATTAATCATTCCTTGATTATAAATTAAAAAAAATAATACATTACATACATAATTTTCATTTTTTATATCACTGCAATTGTTTATAATTGTATCAGTTCAATATTCATCGAAATTTCATAATCCATCTTACATGATTAGATACAGATATAAATATTTCATATAATTTCATACAATAGTGTATCACAATACTTATAAATTTTACCGATTATAGAGGTATCATTAAGAGGTGTGTAATAAATTTAATAATATATATGTTAAAATCACCTTGGAAAATAATATAGTATAGAATTCTACTATTGAAAATATATATTTGAAATTAGTCTATTAAATATTTACATTTTATCCCATCAAACATTTTATTCTTGACTATGAATTAATACATCAGACGGTTTAACCAAAATATTAGCTACCATGGTAACTTTCTAATATTTTATATTTGTATATTGAAAACATAATACACTAGATTAGATAGTAAATATTCGTTTTTTGTAGAAAAATAAATATGGTGGGGTTTAATGAAAAATTAAAATAATTAAAATAAAATGACACTAAAAAATATAACAATTATTGATAATGTATTAAAATTTTAGATAATCCAAATCAAGTAAATTTCCAAAAATTGTAATATTATTTAGGAAGGTAATATTATCATTATATATAATGAAATGTAAACACATAATTGTTTAATAAAATTTTAATTAAATGAAAAAAATGATAAGTATATATTGTATTATGATGATACAATTATTATAGGTAAGAGATACAGAATCCTATGTTTTATGAAATGGATTGATACACAAGTCCCATGACCTGAAAAATTATTTTCATTCAATAATAATACTTGATGATCTATATATATATCTAGAAATTCTAGATGGTAAATAAACATTATGATGGCCTTTATAACCATGTTATGATAATGAATTCATCTATAAAAATATTTGATAAATAATATAAATGGTTAAAAAAAGATAGTTTTATTCCTTGGAATGAGAATAAAAATACTTGATGGTAATTAAAGAAAATGAGTACAATGAAATAAAAATTAATTTCATGATATTATATTACAAATAATGAATAATTATTATATAGATGAAACATTATCCTTAATTTATTGATAAATAAAATTAATATTTCCATATATTCTCAATGATTATTAAATTTTAATGATCATATACTAATACTATGATTTTTATTAGATAAGAGTCCATTACATATAGGATGACATAAATGGTACTATTTTCTGTAGTAAAAAATGGAATTTACTTATTAAATTAATATGTATTAATAATTTATGAACTTCATAGCTGGGTTATAATATTTTTTGAAAAAATTAATCAATTTTTATTCATTCTTATTTTCATTCAAATGATTTTATTTTTTTATATAACACTGATTAAATTTAATAGTAATATAATTAATTTTTTGTATTAATATTCCATTTAAATAAATATATCCATTTTAAAAATCACTACAGGTAAGGTTTTTTAAACATCTATACATTATCAATAATTCATTATAATTTTAATGTAAATAATTAAATAAAATGATATGTGTATTATGATTGATTAAAATAATGTATTCAAAATCATTCTTTTACATAATAATTGAATTTAGGGATTTTAGGTAGACACTATCGTTTTATTCAATCATTTAGATATATTATATTATAATATTCATAAATGCAATAAACTTTAATTGATTATTTAACCTATTCAATTTCTATTATAATGCACTTTAGAAATGATAAATCATCACAATATTGAACATTCCTCATTATAATATTGTAGTAGAGTATATAATCATTTTAAAACAATGATAATGATTTTATGCTGATAGAAAAATTAACATGATCATATAAATAAAAATAAAATAAAACCTAAAACATGTGATGTTTAAATTAGTGGGATAAGCCAAAGGATCCCTAGAACCGAGATCATCAAGATCAAGCTTTAGGATAATATGACCAAATTCCAGTGTTCCCTATCACATTATATCCCAAATCATCGATTACCTATTATGAATTCATATATAGACCATAATATATATGATTAATAATAATATGACAGTACTAATATATTCTCATTATAGAATAAAATTGATGAAATATTCTAATATGATAAATAATCTAGAGAAATTACTATATATAGTAAACAAAGTAATGATACTATGATGTAATAGTGAATATATGTTTAATATCTACTCTATATAAGACATATAAATCCCATAGTATACTATTATGAGAGTTCATGGGAACCCATCGAACAAAAAATCATAATTATATAACATCTAAATTTTGACAACACTCATCTAACTATATCTCATATAAGATTCATACTTCTATTTTGATATGGACTGAGATAGTGGGTCTGCCAAATTATCATTTATGGATATCGTACTAACTACGACTACAACACATTGTGTAAAACTTACAATGAGAATTTAATTTTGGAATATGTTTTTTCCTCTATTTCGATATATGATCACGTGATCATAACACAATTATATTTTTATCTTTAAAAACTATGAATGGATACATTCTTCTAGGAACAAAACCATGATAAGTTAAAAAAAATTAATATAAATAAATCATCTTTAGGTATGTAAAAACCAAATATATACTCAAACATTAATGTAGAAATAAAATCCATATAATGATTTAATCATGATTGGATGTCTACATAAGCTTGTTATATTTAGGACATGAAATCATTGTTCACTAATAATACACAAAACTAATTTCCCCAATAATGATAGATTATATGGATCATTTTCTCTAGTAATTTAACATAATTTTAATGGCTTCATCATATATCTCTCCAATATTTTTTTAATATCTACCCACAAATCCTATGGAAGCATATGTATAAAGCATATATGTTATATGATATACATGGAGATCCCATCATTGGAAAAATGGAATATATATATTATTTTTATATCATACATGACTTTTGGAAGAATTTCCATAGAGATATTAGTTCTCATGGACGTTGGTAGTAATACCCTCTAGGGTTATTCCATTTTCCTCTATTTGAGTACCTTATAATTATATATACTTTGATGTTGGGCAAGAAACCAATTTGATCATCATGAATAGATCTTAATAGAATTAATATAAGATTAATCATTAAATTCATTCATAAATGGTGACATTATCTATTTTTGATGTTTGGTTTTTAAAATTTATTATAAATTAGAAATGAATGTTAAAAATAGTTATATTGTAATAATGGTTTTAATTATCAGTTTTTAAAATATATATTATAATTGATTGATTAGTTATTTTATTTAACCAATGTTAAAATTTTGATTAATATTATTCATTAAGGATATTATATGTAGAATATAACAATTACCAACAAATATATTTCCTTAAAACATAGATTTTTATAATAACCATTGTTTCATGACATTTTCCAATGTGGAATTCATAATCACTAACATGATGAGATAATGATTTTTTAAATTGTTGAGGATACTCTACTTTTCCATTAAATTATACAAAAAGGGAATATTGTATCAACATAAAAATTATAGACCTATTTTTTAATAAAAAAATATGCAATAAAAAATAATATAAATTATAGATATCGCAATATATTAGTTACATATATAAATAAATAAAACTTATAATATAGATTACAAATAATCATCATAGATGGTTCAATTTTTTTTCAGAATATGAGTCAGTGTGATCATAATGATCTAAAATTTTTTAAATAAGATATAACATTAATAATTTTAGATATAAGGAAACATATTAATGTTTTTATGAAGATTTATATATCATTATATATCAGTTTTTTGGATGATGATGGTCTGAAATATAAATTCTACAACAATATTACTACATTAATGCACTTATTATTGATTGAGACACTAGAGTTTAAAAAAATCATGTTTCAAAATTTTAAACAACATACTAAATTGAAGATAGCAAGTACTAGATTACAAATATTTGTAATAAGATAGGTTGTCTTAATGTTGTAAATACTAAAAAAAGTATAAGAGATGTATGGAAGTGAATGTGAGATTCATCCATAAAAAATTGAATTTGGAATATTTTTTTAATCATAGATATCATAGTTTGATATATTTATTTTTTTTCACCCTATTGTGATGACTTTTTTATGTTTCTCTTCAAGAAAAAACATTTTAATGAATAAATTACGCATTAAATATTTTTTACATTGTTATTACTAGATGGATAATGTATCTATGCATAATAAATTATAAAATGATTAATATATAGTTGATGTTACAGATAATACATCCATTAATGTCTAAATATACAGGATACTATATTTTCAAATAGAGACCATTGAAAATATGTTTCAATTTTTTTTAAATTTATTAATATTTTATTAATATCAATAGATATTGTTTTAAATCCATTTGATTAATTTATGGAATATACAATCCCAATATAAAAATTAAAAAATGGTTGTAATTGAACAAGTCATTTCCCAAAAAATGAAAAAATTACTTCTAATTCATTAGGGAAAATTATGAAATATTATAGACTATATATGAATGATTTTAGATATGTTTACAATCAATAAAAGATATATATGAGTTGTTTTAGATATGTTTATGAGTAATTAAATCCGCATATATGTAGTTCTAGTCCAGCATAAATCTCATTTTTAGAGTACATAATATTATTGGTAAAATACATGCAAATGTTCTAGAGATATCATTTGAATTATTTTGATTCCATAAGATAAATAATATTTTTCAACTTCTAGAATTCATTTTCAAATTAAATGAATTCCTAATCATGATTTAGTGCACTTCTTCATAGAATAAACATTACAATTATTGAATTGGATTGGGATACATACTATTGATATTAAGAATGATCCAGAAATAGAGGAAGTTGTCTTTGTGAGTTTTCAACATTGTAAAGTGTATTTCAGTGTCATGATTCATGTTATCATGCAATGTTGTCGGATTTAAAAGAATTTAAATAAAAATATTTTGATGGTAAAATTATCACTACAATCAAATAAATTATGATGAAATATTCTTAATCATTAATTATGATATAAATTGTAAAATTTCTAGTATTGTTTAAGAGATTGAAATAGGATATGATCGACAAATCATGATTTTTGGGTTGTTTCAAAATCATTATGAAAAAATTTTAATTGGTTTTTTATATAAATATTAAAATATTATTAGTGAGATAATATTTATAAGCCCTTAGATTCTATGACTATTATGAAGAAGTTTAAATTTTCCAATGATGGATAACCCAATAATGTACATGAAATAAGAATAACTATTGGTATCATGGAAGGATTATAATGATAATATATATTTCAACTAGGGTACTATTATATCATATATGGTGATCAACTATTGTATGAAAAAAATAGTTAAATAGGAAGGTCGATAAGTTACACATCTAGAATATCCAGTCAAAGATCTTCTACATGGTTCATGAAAATATCAATTCAAGTAACTTTTTATATATTTGGGAAAAGTCTCATGGAAAAAGTTCTTAAAGATATAAATTACTAGTGGGACCCTAGGAATTGTAAAATGTATTATAAAGATCATCTATTGGGATTCTAGAGCACATTTTTGGATTTATTTGTTTTTATAGTGAATGATAATTTCATTTAACCACATTCTTTAACTGTGGATGTTTATTTGGTTTGTATATATCACCTATAATTGAATGGAATAGTATTTCAAGGATAAAACTTATAAATCATTTAGTCTTATTAAATTTTATAAGGAATTATATGGGTAACTCAAAGTGTCAAAAATATGGAAGGATTATGATTTTAACTAATCATAGGGGTTGAAATTAAAAAATGAATTCATAAGAAAAGATAACTAATTCACCAATCACCCTCTCAATGATCCATGAAACACAATAAAATGTAATATTTATTTGAGTTAACCATGTTTATGAAGAAAAATCCAATCTAAAATAAATATATTTAGATTCCCTACACATAATTGAAGGATTCCCAACATTTCATTTTGAACAATTTATTTTCCACTTACACCATAATAAATAAAGGTTAAATGGTAAAATAATTTTAGAATAATTTGTAAATTAAATAAGGGACACAAATTCTAGAGGATCTACTATGTGGTACGGTATTATCAAAATCTTGGGATTATAATTAATCTACCATGTCAAATTATAAAATTTATGAATTCTTATTAAATATTTAAAATATCATGAAATGTTATAGATATAGTTCACTCATATGTAACTGAACCCTATTGGTCATAGTTCCTCAAGAAAGCCTCGTTGTATTTATGAATATTATGACTAGTAGTGAGGGTCCATTGTTTGAACAATGTAGATGATATACCCTCATGATCATAGTTTCACAATGATA
The DNA here is from genome assembly GCA_963277665.1 of Viscum album. Classification (NCBI taxonomy): domain Eukaryota; kingdom Viridiplantae; phylum Streptophyta; class Magnoliopsida; order Santalales; family Viscaceae; genus Viscum; species Viscum album. The sequence goes on along the minus strand of OY728156.1, from coordinate 1,198,346,903 downwards.
TAATAAATGAATAAATCGTGGAAGAATAATAAATGATAGAAATATCTATAGAATTAAAGCATATAGATGAAAATAACTCACTAGATAAAAGTGGGACAATATAAAAAATTATGTTTATGTCCTGGAGTTTAAAAAAATTAGGTATATGTAGATAAATATATATGAAAAACAAAAAAGACCAAAAATATATCCAATATAATCATGGGGAAATCCTCGATCCCATGATTCCAAGATCACATACTATAATCAACAATGAAACTATGTCTGGACACTTGGAAATGTCCCTAAAAACAGCCATGAATTATATCAAGGTACCAAACAAGACATGAAATAGGGTCTGAGATATAATCTGTAGGCCACCGCTAAGGGCACCTATACAAGTCCACTATATGTGTATAAATTTTTTAGTGTGAAGATATATTATATGGTGTGGAATAACATGTGTTAAATAATAATCAATTTGGGATCAAAATCACCTTAGGATGCTTGAACAACCATACATACATGATCCTATTAAATATAAGTCTGAATAGTTGACCTAGAAATGGCTAGGGTCTAACAGATATGAACATGATGTTTATGTGTATTCCATATGTTTTAAGTGGGCCCCATGGTGTAACCAATGTGTCTTAAATGAATTAATAGTAAACAAGGATCCAAGGTGTAACCAAGGAGTTAATTTTTGAGTGACAGTAATACATGATATATGTGGAATGAAGGCATACTTTACCTTTTATAGTCATGTGAGTCCATAATACATAAACCATGTATCCTAGCTATAAGGATATCTATGTAATCTAAGGGGTAAAATAAAGGAATTTCACTTGAATATTATCAAAGCATGTCTATTGAAAATTAGAATATTTAAACCTTAGCTAAGCCTGAGTAGGGCCCAAGGGAAGAATCCAAGGTGACTCATATCCTAAAGAATTCGTAAAATAATAGGTGTGTATTTGAGGGATTATAATATCGATAAATGTGTCAAGGGCATAATCAATACTATGCCAAGGAATTCATGAATAAAAAATTTAGTGGCCATGTTCCAAGGGTCATATCCCCCCTTAGAAGCTGTCCTAATGAATCATGGTGGTGTCCTCTGAGTGCTCAAGTAAGTCCATTAGGAATCCAAGTTTGGATAAATTCAGGCCACTCCTATAACATGAAAAATGCCCATAGAAATCATAGGTACCTTATATCTAATGAAATAAACTTTTTCAAGGTGATTGGAATGCCAATTCAATAAATTTATATATAATTTCATGTCCAAACTTTTTTATTAAACATTCAAAAAGACTATAAATGGTGTCATAATTTTAATAATTAATTCCAATTTAATACAACCTAATCAAAATATGAATTCACATTTACAAGGGTTATTTGATTCATTTTCATTAGTCAAAACTCCGGATAATTTCAAACCCAACACATCATTGGGTGTTTTTTCTATTATAATATAAATGGGAACATATGTATAAGATTTTGACAACCAATAGGTGTCACAAGTTGAGTCTGAGGCCCTACAACAAAAATCAAGAGGTAAAATATAACATCTATATTACAAATTTACCAACAAATTTTAAGAAAACCTATTTTAGGCTCAATGAACTAAAGAAATTAGCATGAGGCACTATGAAAACAAATATAAATCAATTGTACTCAAGGGAAAAGTCATAAACCACCTAAAATTTGGTGTTATTGTAACACTCATCTAGTATCGACCCTTATTATGGTGTGAATCAAAATTAAGTAGAATAATATGAAAAAAAAAATTAATATTTAATATTATCTCTCATAAAAATAGTACTGAACATGGAAAGATAATATTATAATGTAAGGTAAAGGATTGTGTCATATACTTATGTGGATCCAATGTGACCAATAATGGATCAATTAGTGTCCAAATAGACGAGATCCAAAAGAACCTAAGAGAGATGAATAGAGAGATCATATGGAGGTCAGATACTGTGTGGGTGGAGAAGCTATTTTAAAATTATGGTTTTTATCCCTTTTCTACAAGAATCCTTGAGATTTTCATGATGTGAATAAATTTTAGGTCATGAAAAGAACTTTATTTTCCCCATGAAATGCTAATTGAAGTCATGTAAGGGGTATGACTAGAAACATTCTCATCGTGAATTAAATTCATATAATGAGTTGTTTCTTTGAGCAGGCTAGATCCCTCTGATAACTTATTCCATGAAATCAAATAATAAACCTAAAGGTATAGCATCTAAGTCTATGAAAAAAAAGAAAACATAACAATACTTTGACCGAATTTAAAAGTTTCATACCTCTTATGAAGAATCTTAGTTCATGCAGGCTTCCCCCATTACATAAACTCATCCATGAGTTTCCTATACTTCAGTGGTAAATATTATTCTGATAATAGCTCTATCCACTGGAAATTTAAGTTAGAATCTCTCTCCCAGGTATCATCTTTTATATGTACGCGCTTCCTGTGGGGACCCTGCCCCCAGTATCCTTGAGCCAATATATGTTTTATTGGATTAGAATATGATAAAAGGAATCAAATCCCAAAGGATTGAACAATATATTAGTCTGGTTAAACAAGATAATTGCATATTTAACATAGTACATATGAAAACAAAAAGTGCAACATAAGTTTTTTAGAATAACATTAGTTTATCTTGGATATCCTTGAATAATTATCCAAATACTCTTCATGGATTACTCGGAAAAAGAAAATAAAATAAGATTTCTCTCAAATGCTCATTAAGCATTAAAAATAGTTAAAGATATCATTAATCAAGTTTCTTCATGTCTATATCATTCTTTATATATCTAATAATCAATTAAACTCATGAACAATGTGATTTATCCTCATGTATGCTTATTATTCAATGAATACAATTTTATCAATAATTTAAATTATAAAAAAAACAATCATTACATAACACAATACATAAATAGATAAATGGTTTAACAAATATAAATATCTTTGATAAATAATATGGATATTTAAAAAAAATTTAACATCTAAAGGAATGTGAATAATTCCTGGGAATGTTAATGAATAAAAAAGTTAATCAATGAAAGGAATTTCAACACATTATTTGGGTTAAAATGATCATAATCCATTCATATAATGAATGAGGATGGTGTAAATAAAATATATACCATTTTTTATATGAGTAAAGTGTTATAGTCTTACATAAATAGAAATAACATAAGAATATCTTTATAAATAATTGTGAGGAAAACATCTCTCTCAATATGACAATAAAATTTTAAAAACAAAATCTCACAAAACATATTAAAAATACATTTTTTTGAAAATAATCATTGAATCCTATAAAATGGGATATAAAATATTTGAGTGGTTATGAAAATTGAAAATTTATTTTATTCCATAAAATATAAAAAAACACACCTTTCAATTTTTTGGTTAATTAAAAACAAGTATTTCTTTTAAAATGACATGTAGATTCTTTAAAAACAATTGTTGTAAAATTGGGTAAAATTTTTCATAATAAATCATTTTGAGAGGTTAAAAACATTTTTTAAACCTTTTTAAAATACATGGTTTTGGAAGAAAATGTATTTTTCCTCGAAAAGAGAATTTAATTATGGTGTTATAAAAAATATTTTCTCAACTAATTTAAGTACATTAGAGTCTAAAAAGGTAGTATTACAAGGAAATAAAATTTATAAATATGGATATGAAATTGTAATTGGTTTATTATAAAATGATCCAATAATATCTTTCAACTAAAATTCAATAATAAATACTCTCTATTAGAATAAGATTTTAATTCATACCCTTACAATGATCACAACATTGATATAAGGACAAATAAATGAATTAATTGCATTTATAAACTATAAATAAACATAAAAGATGTCTAAATGAAACATAATGTAAAAAAATAATTATTCACATAATTTTTTAATGACGTAATCAATGAAGTAAATGTTTAACCTAATGAATGAAAATTGATATCGAAATTTACGTACCTCACCCATCATTTTGGTTGAAATTTTTTTAACCTAATTTATAGTAAATTAAATCATTTTAATAACATATAATAGAAAAAAATTAATATTTATAATATAACATATTATCCTTTTATAAAATTCAACCACCATTCTGCTAATAATATTCCATTATTTAAATTTTTTCAGATGTAAATTTCTATAGTTTCTCTTGTGTATTTAATGACAAACAATATGGTTCATTCACATATTATTTAGTTCGACCACATATAGAATAAATAAAGGAAATTATTATCATATTTATACATCAATTATAATTTTTATACTAATCCTGAAATATTTTTCTAAAAACTAAGTAGGTTAACATTTTGGATATGGTAGGCTATACGTACACATGAGTAATGTTTCCATCATTAAACGACCATTATGGAAAAGGGTTAAGAGATATATTCCCATCATTAATTTATCATAATATAATATATAAAATATTATATCATTATATATATAAGTATATATATATATAAATCATCCATGTGGAGTGGTTATGAATAGAGATTCCCATCAGTTCATGAAGGCGGTAGTCCACACACACACACGGATGAGAGTATCATAATTCAATGAGTTACGTGGCATGAAATAAAATGATATATTTTATATTTTAAGAATAATGAATATTTTATTAATATAATAATTATTTAATTTATAATACTTATAATAATGAAAGTTATCTTCTTCATTTTCCATGTAAATAATTATTGAAATAGAAATCACATTGCTTCATGAGGCGGTAGTCCACCGAACACACATGCAACATTATTGTATCTCATACTGAATAGAGAGTAAAAAAATATGTATATGTGATAATACTTTGATAGTTATAATTATGTGGTAAATATTTATTATATAAATTATATATACAATCATAACCTACCATTATAGGTGTTAAAGGAAAAAATGAATGACATCAGTCTACGTGTCTATATTCTATTGTACACATGAATGATGATTTTGTAACCCATTTGATGAAAGTGAGGATAGATGTTTGGTGTGACCATAAAATAACAATTGGTATATTTATTTGATATACTTATGTAAGAATATCATCTTTTTTTAAAATGTAATTGAACGAGATGGATGAAGAAATAATATAATGATTCCAATTTCAGAACATTACCTCTTCTTTGGGTATCTTCTTTAGGGTTGCACACAATCCTTTCTAGGTCATATTTATTACCTAATTATTAATTATATGACTATTTTTGTGAATTTTGGAATTTAATATGGATGGAATTTTGTGATCAAATATGCTTTTATGTTTTGATGAAGAAAGGAGAGGGTGGTATTTTTTATGTGAGGTGAGTGGAATAGTTTTAATATTTGAGAAGAATGAATTCCACCAATGCTGGTTTCATGTAAAAAGGATAAAATAGTGTAAATATCATTTTAATAGAACATATAAGGTCTATATAGGTCCATAATGTGATTTTTTGACATGATGGTAGGTCATTTTCACACTTTTCTTCTCACTTTAACCCTTAATAAATCTATTTGTACCTTAACAACAATAATTAATTTTTAGTATTTTCACAAGTGATTTTGGAAAATAATTAATTTTGACTTATTATAAATTATAAATTATTATTAATTAAAATAATTTACACATTTCATTATATTTAATTCAATGATATGGAAATTTATAATTTTAAATTAATCCCATAGTCATGATAAAAAATTATGTCTTTAATGAGAAAATGTTCAAAATTTTATAATGTTTTTATTCCTAAATTCATGTATTTAAATGATTCCAATTTCCTAAATTTTATTAATTGTTATATAATTTTACTAATTATACTTTAAAAAAAATATTTTTAGTTTATAAATAATTTAAATTAAATAGTTGTTTCAATTAAAACTCATTGTTTTTCAGTATTCACCAAAAATGATATTTTTTAGAAAAATCCAAAAGAATCACCCTAATTTAATTTTCAAATTTTTATTTAAGAAATAATAATAAATTTTCAATATAAATTTATAAAATTGGTGAAAATTAGGTTTATTGTATGTGAAAAAATCTCACCTAATCTCTCTTTTATAAAAATACATTTTTTGGACATATTTTTTATATAAATAGTTATTATTTTTTAACTATTTATTAGATCACTAATGAACACATATAAAATATATATTTAAATAAATTAGTTAATATTATTAATACCATCCATTCCAATGTCTTGTTTAAAACTACCATATTAAAAAATAATATCAAAATAATATAATTATTCAGCAATACATGGTTAAGCATGTTACAAAATCTATTAAAAAACTCAATTATTGAATGTAATTAAAATGTAAATCATTATTGTGTGTAATTTAATATATAATTACCCAAAATATTTTAAATAAAATACCCTTTATGGCTAAATTAAATTTCTTACTATGTATTATATTTATATAAAACACATGCACTTATTTTGTAATATTATATCCTATCATAATTAAAATTCCATTAATCATCAGAAAAATTGATAATATAGGAATTGAAAAGTGGTCATATGATTAGTATAAATATTGGGGTTTAACATATCAAATTAAGACAGAAAAAGGAATTGATGACCAGAACGAGTAGTATCACACCCTATGAAGCCAGTTTATCGAAACTTCTAATGAAGATAGAATCCATTGGATTTATCCATGAACCATCCCAATATGAGATAAAAAAACATATACATAAGAAAAAATATTTACCGTAGAAGTTCAAGCTCATCAAGATCACGAACCGAACTATGTACGCAGAACCACCCCAAGAAGCCCTAACCATCTCGAACCATACCCTTATTGCATTTTCTAGTGTAAAAAAGAGATATATATCAATAAACTAATAACATAATTTTTTATATTATATATTATTATTAATATATTTCCATGTTATTATCATTACATTTTAAATTATTTTGTTTTAGAGACAATAAAGCAGAAATTATTTATTTGGGTATTTTTCAAATTCAATTAACGAAAATTTTTTTGAATAATTAATCTATTTTTGGAATAAAAAATATTTTATTTAAATATAATTATTGAATAATTTTTATTATATAAGAATGATCATATAATTTTTAGGATGTCCAATGTAAGTTTTATAAGGGTTTCAAAACTGTTATAGTAAATAAACCTAGCATTTCTCAATAAATGTAGATTCTTATTTCAAAATTGATAATAAAAATATTTATAATATTATTTTAATAAAATGGATAGTTTTTTAGTATCTTAACATCAAAATTAGCCGATGGTAAATTCTTCATAATTTTCCGAGATAGTTAAATTTTTGGGAAAAGATTAAATAAGGTATTAATATACGTTTTGTATTATGACATCATAATGACCCAAATTGATGTAATAAATTATATTATAGGTATCATATACTAGAACTATGTTTTCCATTTAAAATAATATAATATTAATTTACATTAATAAAGACTTTATGAATCCTCTAAAACCTATATTATATTTTATGTTTTCAAAATCATTTCTTTAAGACTGCTTCCACATCAGAGAGAGTATTATATAATTATAATAAAAATAATGAAATATAATATAATTACAAACACGTCTATTTGGAATTAGAAAAGTTAAAAACCATGTTATGGTTTTTAGTTTTTTTTATTTTATTATATATAGTCCAAAACATAAGTTTGAGAAGGATAACAAAATTCCACACTAATTTTCTATATAAAAACACCCAATATCCCATTTCTATTCACTAAATGACATTGAATCACATCCTTATTCTCCCCTAAACTATAAAGTCCCAAAAGGTTCCCACATGATCTAAAAATAATCGTCTAAAGTATTTGGAGTCACCCTATCAATTAAGAGTTCTTTTCTTTCTCATTATTCTAGTATCTTTATTATCATATTCCAATTTTTTCTAACTAATAATGTTGGGATATGTTATTAAATATACTCTTTATATATGTTATGATTAAAAAATCATGATAAACCTCTTATACTATCACTAATACCATCCTTGGACATGTATAGGCCCTCATTATGCTATATTAATTTCACCCTTATTTTCCACTCCAAAAAAATGTTATTGAATAACCATACCCAACTCCTTTCAAGTGTGTTGATCTTTATGAAAACATACATATTTTATTTTGGAATAAAAAATATGTATTCATACATCCTTGATCATGGAAAAAATTTAATTATAAATGATTATATGTGTTATGATCTATATGGCATAGATAAGCATGAGATTGAAATGAACGTGACAGGTGCACCTAGAATTATATATCACTAGATTGCATTGGGTAATGGATAGGTCTCATGAGACATCAATCAAGGGAATAGCGAGAGCAACTAATCCATCATGTGACATATTACATCATGATGTCTTTTTAGTTATCCTTGACCTATGTTTATGATATAGTATTTTATGTTTTTCCCACATTTCCTATGTTGTCTTTATGATTATCATGCTATATCATGCCACATTGTTTATACTTATGATTATCACTCATTTTATGATAAATTGATATTCTTATTGTAAAAAATATATTAGTTTTTTAATTTTATATCTTGATTATTCCATTACAGTGATTTATTGGTCACTAAATTATTATGTATGTTCCCAGTTTATCTCATATAGTGTTGAGTTTGAAGGAATAAATTGATCATGTTAAGGTAATTTTGAATAAAGATGATGTATTGAATATTTTATGTTATTCTGTAATCTATCTAATTCAAAAATATACAAAAATTCTTGATAATCCTTGTTTTATAATTTTCACTACTATGTAATAAAAAAGAATTAATATTTAATAAGGATAAGGGTTGTAAAATTTATTATCAATAGAATTGTTTATTCATTTTTGGTATTCCAATTGGAAAACTATAGTAATATTCCTAGAAAAAAAATATGTATAAAAAAATATTTACTATTTTTAAATTATATATTAATTAGTTTTTCAAGATAATATTTCCTTTTATGGATACTACTAGGGGATATGTCTCTGGCAAAAAATTTCAAAGGGGTAAAACCAGAAAACACTACGGTGAGGTAGACATGATCGATATATGTTGCATGAAAATAGGCCTTTCTACAAATATGTATTATGTCCCTTGAGGTATGTCTTTTGGATAACTCATACTCTCATTATGAGCCATTATTATGGCTAAAAATTCACATTAGAGTCTATGATAGGAAATTGAACATTAATAATTTCAATTGGAGCCTAGAAATTCAAAAGATAAAAAATTAGTTTCATTTATATTATATTAATTTATTTTCGTTGGATTCCCATTTATCTATATAATATATAATGAATACTGAACCCAATATTATCTTTATTATATCCAATGACCATAAATAAGTGGAATCATGTAAACAACCAATGTGAAGGTAAATCTGATGTATGCCCTGGTGAGATGACAATCTCGGTGAAAGAGGGAATCAATAAAATTTTGAGGATACTCTCTCAATTGTATCAGGTTATAAATATGAAACTAGATTAAGAAGATATCCTAGATCCCACTACTAAATAACAAGTTGCAATTGATTCCTTTATGCAACGAATGAATCTAAATTTCAATGGATCATCTCATCTATTAATAATGGAAATATGGACCAACTCTTTTGAGAATATCTTCTCCATCCTTCATTGTTCTGAGAAATTAAAACATCTACTAGATTTTTAAAATATGAATTGATAATCTCATCGGTGGTGGACATTTATATATATTATGAAGCATGAGGAATAGATCAATGTGATGAGGTGGAAGGAATTCTAAAAAAAAATTAGGATAAATATTTCCATCATACACTCCGTCATAAAATAAAAAGTGAATTAATTTCACTAATGAAAAATAATGATTAATTTATTATGGTATATGAGGAAAACATCATAATACTTGCATGATTCACCTATCGATTTGTCATTACCCCTAAATTTAAGGTTGAATGCCTCTTTGGTGTAATAAAATCTTTTTAATTAAATCCGCAGTGATTTGAGAATTTCATATCTCGAATGAAATTATCTGATTTTCCCTCAAAGCTAAAATAAAGATCGAAAATATCAGGTGTATCTTGGGATGAGAAGCTGAAATTTGAGTTTCATTATTTTGGTCCGATTGAGAAATCAAATGGTGGTATAATATATCAACACCCCACTTGTCAAATGGTCTGAAAAGAGCACCAAGTAAATTTTTTATGGGGGATGAGAAAATTATTTTGGTTCATAAAAGAAGGGACGCTAAAAAGTGATTTCTGATAAGATAATCCTACTAACGTTGTGGAGGAAAAGAATGCTCTGGTCAACCCGCTGTGCATTTTTCATTGGTTCAAATGCATGTAACTGGGGAAAATTGCAAACCAATTAACCAAGGAAATGTCTTTTAGTAAGATCCTATAAATAACAAGGTAGAAAGGGTAAATTTTTCCCACCCCAACCACTGAGGTGGATCCCGACAGTGAATTGGGGAAAGGTACTGTAGTTATCCATTCATGGATAATGAGGTTAATTTTTTATTCTAGTTCTATGTATTTCTTTAAATCACGCAAGTTTAGTATTAATATTCAAACACCACCATAAATACTTTTAGTTTATCTATTGTAGAAAATGGAAAATGGGGAAATTATTTCATCCCAATTATATAAGTACTCCCCTATTAAAATTTTTGGGATGAATTTTATAGTGAACCTTGTGATACAAACTTTTTTGAAATTTTATGTAAGTCTATGAATGGATTGGATTTACCAATATATATCCAACATAAATTGCGGAGAGAAGGGAATCACCATATGTATCTTGAATCATCCTCTGACTATATACAAATACAATGATACGGATGAATATTATTTAGAACCAATATCTCAATCATGAATATTAATTAGCTATGAAAAATAATATCTAAATCAAATGATTGATACTAAGGAAAAGATAATCCTCGATTACATTCCCACTATGATGGAATACATTAGTGTGATTCTCAATGATTTTTCAAGTATTATTCTTAGAAGATAGGTTGAATTTTCAATCAAGATTATATCTGAGGAGTTACCACTATCCAAGAATCAATATAAAATAGCCATTGTGGAACTTTAGGAGAAGAGTAAAAAGCTAAAGGGAAAAATGTATAACATCTTTATAGTCCGAAGTGCTTCACAATGAGGTGAACTAGTCCTTTTAATTAAGAGGAAGGAAGGGTAAATGCTCATTTACATTTATTTTCATGAAAAAACAATATTGTGATAAAGAACAGGTATCTGCTATAACATTATGATAAATTGATCGATTAGATACTTAGATCCCAATACCTAAAAATTATGGATCTTTAGTCATGGTGTTATCATGTTATGGTGAATTAGGGGGATATCTCCAAGAATTACTTTGGTATAAGGTATGGGAAAAATGAGTTAATAGTAACTAAATTATGAATCACTAATTATTCGAAAAATTTCATGGAGTTGATGAATACAGTCTTTATATATTAGCTTAAATTTTTTTGACAGTCTTCACAAATCATATTTTAATATTCTCCAAAAGCAAGGAGGAAAAATAGGAGAATCTGAACACTATGATAATGTCTTTACAAAAGGAGAATATATATTCCACATATAAAAAATGTGTGTTCTATTTGATATAATTCCCATTTCTGGGGAATTATATCACAAGTAATGGGATATCTGTTGACCCTTAAATGATATGAACAATTGAAGGATGTATGAGGCCAACATCTATGATAGATATCCATAACTTCCTTGTATTAGTTTTCTATTTTTTCCAATTTGTGAGAAATATACCATGATTGTTACTCCATATAAAAGTTAAACTTATAAGGGAGTCATGTTTTCTTTAAATGATGAGAATATAGCTTTAGGGAGTTGAGGAATAGGTTTATCACGACACATTTACTGACACTACCCATATCTGGAGAACATACCATGGTGTATAATGATGCTTAGGAGAAGGTGTTTGGAAGTCTAATAATGTTTATTGACATAGTGATAGGCTATTATTCAATGAAATTGAATGTCAATGATCAGAAACACTCCAAATATAATTTGGATATGTATACTATGATGATCTCATTAAAAATATTGCAGTATTATCTCTTTTGGTAGAAGTTGTAAATATATACTGATCAGAAAATCACAAAATATATATTAAAATAGAGAGTGATAAATATGAACCAACAAATATGTTCAGAAATGATTAAAAAATATTAATGATTGATCTACTACCATCCAAGTAATGAAAATAATGTGGAATTTTATCTAAGTACAAATGATCTACAAATTTTTTCATATTTGTGAATTGAAAAGAGTCTTATCATTATAAACATAAATGATATGTAAATTGAATCCTAATGAAAATGACATAATCAATCCTTTTCACAAATTATTTCTCAACCGTACTATATAGAAAAGATAATGGATTCTAAATATAATGATACAAGAATCCAAAAAAATGGGCGATATAAGAATAGAGGAATCCCTATTGTTCAATGTTAATAATGTAGAATATGTAATATTTTAATTAAGAAAATGTGCACTATCAAAACCTAATTAAAAGAAGAATATTTCACATGATGCACATAAATCAACCTTCTCCAAACATATAGGAAGAACAAAGATGTATTGTGACTTATGAGAGCACTGTTTTTGGGACAATACGAAGAAGGAGATCATATAATACACATCAAGATGAATTGTAAGACAACAAGTGAAGGAGAAAAATAAAAAATACAAGGGGATGATTGAACCCTTACCCACAAATATATGTAAATGGGAAATAATCAACATTGACATCATTAGTGGTCATATAAAGGAATTAATTTTAATTAATGATATATTGATTGTGGTAGTTCATATTACAAATACTCCACACATTATTGTGATTCGATAGGACTACTCACTTTCTCAAATTGTAAGGATATACATTAGATAAGTTTTGCGGCTTCCTAGAAGACCACTATCTGTTGTATCCAATCACGATCCATGATTTACCTCCACATTCTTGAAGAGTATTCCAAATGATTTAAAAAATGATTTAAACATCCACATGACTTATCACCCTCAAACTGATGGATAGTATGAGAAGACTATTCAGACCCTTGAGGACATGTTGGGAGAATTTTTTATTGAATGTAAAGGTAGTTGGGTTCAAAAGCATCCTCTAGTTGAGTTCTCATAAAATAAAAATTTCCACTCAATAATCCAAATGGCCACCTATGAATCCATTTATTTGAATATGTAAATAATACATATATAATGAGATTATGTTGGGGAAAAAATTTCTAGCTGAAATGGTTGAAAAAATGGTGGAAAAGGTTATGTCCATTTAATATCACATCAAGTCTTCTGAGTGTCGATGAAAGAGCTATACTGAAAATCATTTATGAAATAAAGATATTTATTTTGGACAAATGGTGGTATCTGAATTAGGTAAACTACCATGAGATGGGGGTGAATCAAGGTATGATAGAATAAAACAACTACCCCTTCAGAACTTGTATCATCATTAAAAATAGTCTTATATCCCTTTCCTATAGTAATGTATAAACATAATTGAAATCATGAATGAGAAAGATCAATTTTACATGGGTCAACTTCACTGGGTTATATCCATGGAGAATAAAATAGATATGTGATGATTTAATAAATTTACTAAGGATCAAAGCCAAATTACATGGCTCGGACTAGAACACTTCCTTTCCCACACTCACATCCATTACAATGAGTATGGTTAGATTAATGATTTATGAAGTTTCACTCGCTATGTATCTTTATCTACATTAAATTCTAGTGAAAGTGATCACATTTTTCAACTTCCTCTTATCATTGTTTATATGAGATCCCCAAATATTTTGTTTAAGTGTAGATCACACCATTTTCATGAATAGATGCAACCTCCATTGTCGGTAGATGGTCAATTGATGGTTTTTTCACCAGTAGATGAAATCTACTCTTCTTCATACAACTAGTAGGTGGAAATTACATTCATGAAATATTTTATCGCCTTTTTAAACTACCATGAATCCTGCATGAATGTCCTTGAGTCCTCATTCAACTACGTTGAACCATGTGGTGTGAGTGCACCATGGATCACCTCTCCTTCCATAGATGACATCTTCTTCTATGGACCAAAACCTATTCTAGAGACACATTTTTCTTTTGTATACCACCTATCCTACACTGTCCCTTTTACTTTTTAGACTAAAAATATCCACAAACTCATTTCATGGAATTGTTCTTATGAACCGCTTCACCATTTGTAGAATCCTTCATGGTGAACTACTTTAGAAATTGCTGAATACTTCCCGGAGTGACAATATTTTGTAAATAATTCAATCTAATTATTATTCTAATTGGGGGTCATTATATAGGTAAATAGATCTAAAAATACTTCAAATATAAATTACCCAAAACATTGATGCTATAAAGCCTTCACCATTTACTTTTTACATCATCTAACATATTATGTTATGTATTTGTGGTAGATGATGCGATCCATAAAATAAAACCCTTTGTAACTCTAAAAATCACCAACACCATTACTCAAATGTTGAGACTCCCCCAAAAAAAAATTAACATTGTGGTTTATGTAGTGTAAATACTCCATGGTGATAGGCCTAATTCACTACCACCATCCCCAAAACGAAACACCGTTCACGGTTTCGAAAACCTCTTTTGTGGTCTATGAACTCTATGCTTCATGGCTACGAACTCCGGTCCGTAAAATCCTATTTGGAAAAACTATTACCATATTTTTCATCAAAGTCCATGAAACCTTCATTTAATTAGAAAAAATAATCAACCTTATCCAAAAAAGGTAACATCCATTGCAGTTATGCATACCTCTTATATGGTCTACATAGCATAGTTTCTATGAGGAAATATTTCATTTTAAAAAAAATACCCAATTTTAAGACCCCAAAATTTAACAAACAATGGAAAATCTTGCCACCTTAAATATCAGAATTTGAAAAAACATTTATACTAATTTCATGTCTTCTGACTTATTCAAGAAACACAATCCCCCCAGAAACACTAAAATGGATCCTTTAGAGATTTTTACCCAACAATATCACCCTTTGGGTTTGTTGACATCTATTGTCCTTGTGATACCACATTGAAGGTTCTTTATATTCTAATATCATTCACTATTTTAAATAATGATAAAAATCAAGGATTTTTTCAACACTCACTATAATACCACATGATCCATGATCGGTATGAGAAACCAGAGTATAATCCAATGTTCCTCAATGAATCACTTCATTCAAAAATCTCTCAACTGCTTTCACCATAGACCTCATATGTCATTAAATATAATTTTTGATCCATCATCTTTAGCATAATTATATTTATATCTCCATCTACTTAAATTCTCTCCTTATTAGCTACTCCCTCTATCATGGTTAATATATTTTCTCCCCCTTTATATCCAAATCCCCCTTTTTCAATGAACCCGAAGGTTAGTTCATTATAGAAAATGATAGGTAAGATAACCCTTATTAGTACATTAGGGAAACACACACTATACCTTAAGGATAGGGGGTCCCACATGAACACATTTTCAAGTGTGGGAGTCGACTAAACTCCTCGATCCAGTTCATTCTATTGACATGCTTCATTGGGTGAGGGAATTATCAAAATGTCTTCAACCTTTAGTTCTGTTGGAACAAACTCCATCTTTAGAATCATGTACTCAAACTTCTCCATAATAATGAAAAATTGTTTTTAATTTTCATTGTCCTTGAGTGATGGAATGGATTTGTAATGAAATAAAAAATCATGAATTATCATAATGGATTCTGATTAGAGACATAACTTCAACTCCCCTATCATCAATCATTCTTTTATCCACAATAAATGGTTTCAAGATTGAGTATCATAAATATATTCATCTTCGGAAGTGCTCAATAAAATTCTATCTTGTTTATTTATTATCTAAGAAAGAAAAAATCTACTTAGATAAAATGCACCAACTAACATTGATTTACTATCATATTTTGATCCATACCAATCATTATCTATATAAACTAACAACTATTGCTGATATTTATCATTGTTCAACTAACTGAAAACCACCAAGACTTTAATATACTAAAGTATCCTTTTCACTTTATGAATTTGGATTTCCACAGGATTTCTTTTATATAATTCTTAATGAAATTTGGAGAAAATAATATCTGGTCTAATCACTATCTGGTATAATAGACTAATAATTATTTACCTATATTCTATGACATTATCTGCATATCACAATCATCCTATGATAGTTTAATCCGAGTTTCCAACAACGTAATCATCTCCTTGTAATTACACATTTAAAATCTTCTCAAATCCTACTTACAATATTTATGTTGTAAAATGAATGTTCCATTCTTTTCTTGTGTCATAATTATAAAATGGAAAAATGTTGGTTAACCAATCATTAACATTTTGAATTCACTATTCATGAATTCAAAAAACCATCTTCACCGTACTTCATCGGATCCACCAAATATTATGATATTGATATACACTAGCCCCATCATCCTTTGATTACTATAACTATTGCCATTGGTAATGTAATTAACTCCCCCACAATGAAAATCAACATTTTAAAAAACTGATCTACTAATGAATACATTACTATTTTGGATTTCTATACCCTATATACAAATTCTACAACCATAAAAATATATTATCATCTTTATGAATAAAACCATTTAGTTTCTCAATTTAAATTTCTTCTTCTAGAACCCCATTTAAGAATGATGACTTAACAACCATCTCGACAACATTGGACCTTATTTTCACTACTATGGCCAAGAATAATATCATTTAATCTGTCGCAACAATAAGTGAAAATGCTTCGTCAACGTATATACCCTATATCATGGAGTACCTATTGTACAGTAGTCGTTATATGTTTCAAATCACGGTTCCATATTCATTCATCTTGTTGAAAATTCACATTTAATATCGATGAAATTATTATCTATTGGCCTCAAAACAATCTCCCAGATATTATTATTCGCAATTTGGTCATGCTCTTCCTTCATAAAATGGAACCATTTTTCATCTCCCACTACTTCCTCAAAATACTTAGGCACATCCTATGATAAAAACAATGATTTTTGTAGAGTGTTAATTCGCTTGGTCTACACCGACGATGTCTAATCACTGATTATGTTCTGTCTATCAATTTCATATATTCTTTTTGATCTTTGTACATATTCAAGCTTCTGCTCATCATTTTATTTATATGTATATTTTTTTGAGATATCCTATAGAACTAGAACATCCCCTGATCTAATTATCTCCTCATAACTATCCTCATGAGAATGATAATGTATTTTCTGAATATTCTAATCATTGTCTACTATAGTAACATTATGGATTTTAACTAACTTTCCCAGCTTCTATTGAATCATTTATATGATTTTCTTTTAATTGACTAGAAAAAAATATATCTTCATCTCCTTGGGATTATAAATTTTAATGGTTCTCATTTTTGAGAATGGAACACATACTTTAGAAGGCAAAAAAGTACATTAACATCTGTTTATTTCCATACCATATCTCATATAGAATATTCTATAATTTTGGACATAGTAAAGATATATTTGATGGTTATAATGATGTCATCACAACTTCCTTCTAAAACTCATTTAGAATATATTTCTCAGTAGAATTTGTTATATAAAAGTTTTTGATAGTTTTATTTTATCTCTCAATTACTCCATTCTAATGTGGAGTTCTCACTGCTAAAACATGGTTCTTTATCCCATGTTTCATGGGAAAATACCCCAATTAGATATTTGTGAATTTTGTTCCATAATCTCTTCATATATTCTAAATTATTTGATGCAACATCTTTTCAACTTCCCTTTTATAAGATGTTATGGAACTAAACACATCATATTTATGGGTAGTGACTGATACCCATACCATTACTCTAAAATTATCAATAAAGATAAAATCATATCTACTCCCACAAATATCTCCTAGTGATATAGGTCTGCAATCATCAATATGCACCAACTAAATAAATTATTTTTAACTTTTTTCATTTTTACTTAAATGTTTCTTGAATGATATTCCCTTGTTGACTAGAATTGTACATATGAGTAATTTAAAATTATCATCTAGAGAGATATAAAGAAGAATAATATTTCACTAGATCACCCAATGAATTATGGATAAAATGAAAAAGGTTTTTATGCCATAAATTGTTTTCCTCTTCCTTTTACAGAATGAAATTATCTTATTATCTATTTACAAAGTAGACTGTTTATTTCATATGCATTTCATTCCAAAAAACTACACCATATTTTCCATTGATTGAATTGAATATTTATTAAAATCATATTTAATTTTCATAATCAGATAAATGAAAAATTACTTCAACAACCAAGACATGTGTATATCGAATTTCTTGTTCCCCCAAACATTTTTTTAGAGAAATTTTTTTCAAGACTTCATCATTACCAACTAATATGATACCTTCTTTATTGTACATGATTATGTTCATCATATCCTTTTTTTCTGACATATGCAAGGTGTACCCACTATCAATGATTCATACTCTAGTGTGATCAGATGCTTTAAAATAAATCTCTTCCATTACTAAATGTTAAACAATCTTCTTTTTTATCCATTTTTTTAATTCAGACCTGATACTAATTGGATATCATGATATTCGTTGATGTATGATGGAAATACACCATATTGCAACATAAAAAACATATTATTGGGTTGAATGTAATTTTTTTGATATAATGTATTTCTTACTATCACAACATTCATTCTACATTAACACATTTTTTGGCATTATCGAAGGGAATTATCTCCCCATTTGACTGAATACTCCACTCCTAAAATATTAACCATCAAATGATTCCATCAAATATTGAGTTTTGTAGGGGTTCCTCTGATGGTATTATTCTCCTCTATGCCAGTTGGCTATAGAAAAAACATTTTTTGAGGGTCCCATGTTTCAACACCAACATCATATAATGCATGGTGAATTCACGTGTGTCACGAATTCACCAATTATTATCCCTTGGCTTCTCTAAGGATTTTTTTTCTTATTCATAACGAAATTAACCATCAATCTAAGAGTTGTTTCTTCTTTCCTTACATAAATGGTTACTACATTATGTTTTTGATAAAGTCCCATACTAGCCTTATCATTTGGATTTGAATGTTTCTTTTTTTCTGATGGACCACTTTACTTTACTTTTATCTTTTCTATTACTTGTATGAACATTTTCAAGATTTTTTATTGATAGTCAACCCATTTTTTTATCCTTAACACATCTTCGCTTACATATGAATTCCTCGTCAAGTTCTTCGATATGTGTGATTTTATATTTTCTCGTTTCCCTCAAACTATCAATTTATCTTATCTCTTATTAAATTTTATTATTGTACTTAACAAACATATTTGAGATCTCTATAATTGAATAAATTTGTTTTCCAATTTCATCATTCATATCAATATTCGTTTATTTATTCTATTTAATATTAAATTTTTCATCATATACCACATTGTAGTGTTTCTACATTTTGGCTCAACTCTTCCTTTAACTTCTCATTCATCAGTGTCACTTTACCCTCTTATTAAAGAATTGATAACAACATACACCATATTAAATACATTATTATCCTTACATTCCCTTAATTATTTTACCTCATATTCTTCTAAACTATCAAATTCTATTGAAATAATATTCTTCTTTTGGAAGAATATTCTCTTAAAAATTTTATTAACTGTCATGTAGGCTGAATACTTATTCAGGGGAATTAAAAATCCATCCTTTTTATCTTCATGAAACTTTATCAAGAACCGTTGTACATGATTTTGATAATTTTCACATAAAAAACCTGTAAACAAGAGTTTTCATTTGAACTTTCCATTTCTTATTTGATGATTTGGGTAATATAATGGTATCACCTCATCTATAACTTCATCTTCCTATACATATTCAATTATGATTTTCTTCATGGCCTTGAATACCTTTTCAATATAATTCTCTTTTTCCACAACATATTTTTTATCATTTTTCATTTCATAGGATATAACAGTGATGTGCATGTAATCCATTGTAAACTCTTTTGGATCATTATCTTCTAGTATAAAAACATTCATATTGAACCGAGGAGGAGATTTACTCAAGATATGCTCAATGAATTTTATATATTAAATAATTTATCCAAGAAAACATATGACTTCCACAAAAACATTTACTCAATCAAAGAATCCATCAATAGACTCATTAGGGGGAAATCTGGTATCCTCATACTTGTTCCACATAACCTGCATCTTTTCTTCTCTCACATTTGAGTGAACCTCATAAATATTGAAAAATGTTTCCCCCATTTCTTGTGATGACATAAATTACATCATCTTTGTATATATAGAATTGTATAGGGATCCCCCTAAAGAATTGATTCCATTGGTGACTATATCCAATTACCTTATGTTATATTTTTTATAAATCACCACTTTCAATATTGGCTGAAATTCAATGAATCGATACTTTAAAGACATCCTTTCATAATGATCAGATATATAACTACACCTGATTCATATATTATTGAAAAAATTTCACATCGATGATCAGAATCCTTTTGTAAATAAGAAACAAAATTTATTTTACTTGGAGAGAAACACTAACTTCAACCTTTATCTATAATACCAGTTGTAATCCAAATTAGGTTAAATACCCTAGGGGTGAATAGGAGAATGAAAAAATAAACCAACTTCTCCTTAATATCATGTTTCATCATTAAACAAAACACTCTTGTCTTCCTTTTCCATATAAATGTATGAACAAAATTAAAATCAGGTAGGAGACATATAAATTATACTTGGTTCACCCTCACTAGGATACCTGCAAGGTGATTTAAATGATGGCGTGCTGATGTACCAAATCAACTAAGGCTCACTGTCAAATGACGTGGTTCATGAAATATAACTCATATTCATAGGCTCGCTACCTTTATATTGTTTCGTGACAGCTCAATTCTATCCAAAGGGACACACACTATGTATCTTTCTATAGATAACCACTGGTGGATAGAATCAATGTCATCCTCTTACTTTACTCACTACTCTGTAAGGGATCCCCCAAAAATTTTATGGGCTTGTTAGTCTTTTCATATTCAATACTGAGTGCATTCCCAATTGTAAGTATATTCTCTTTTGATGTTATATTTTAACTAATAGATGAAATAAAATTTTCTGCGTACTGTTAGTTAGTCATAATTACATTCGCGAACTATTTTATTGCATTTGAAAACTTCTTTGAATACTTCATGAATTTCCTTGAGTCCTCCACAAACTATGTTGTACCAGGTGGCACAAGTGCAACCCAGACCACCTTTCATTCGCTGACTACCTCTTCTTCTAGGGAAAAACTATTTTTCCACTAACACCATATTCTTCCTCAGATGGCCTATGCTTTGCAGTGCATATTTTTATTTGTGAACTATAGAGATGAAAAAAATACTCCAATTGAATTGTTCCTGCGAACAACTTCACCCTTTAGGGAATCCTCCCCCACGATATCATTTTGACTTTTTCAAATTATTACAATAGTAATGATCTATTATAATGAAATCATATCTACTTGAAGATCATATTATGGGTCATTATAAATGAAAATATAACCCCAAATCCCTCTAATTCATATTACCCAAAACAACAGTGTGGTACATTCATCAGTGCAAATAACTTGTACGGTCCACATAACACCAAAATCATTTGTAGTAATAGATTTCATCCAAAAAAAGAACAATTACTGCTCCAAAAAACACCGCTTACATTATACAAATGAAGATCCTTCTACCAATTGTTTTTAAATTGAGGTTTTTATAGTGAAAATCCCCTTTATATGGGGTCCTCATTTGCTGCCATTATTTTCAAAGTGAAACTCATTTCACAGTTCCACAAACCTACTTTTGTATCCCAAGAACTCTATGATTTTCAGTATCGAACTGTAGTCTACGATATCATTTTTAGTAATAACTTTTTAAAAAAAATTCCATAGTTCCCCAATCCTTCTTTGTAATAGATGAAATTACCACCCTCTTCTAATAAAACCTAAAATCCTTCATAGATTTTCATACCACCATTATTTTTTGTATAACAATTTGTCTATATGGAAATCATTCATTTTAAAAAAACTCCTGATTTTGAGGCCTAAAAATTTGACAAGCACTTGGAAACATCCCAACCTTAAATATCATCATTGGAAACATAGAAAAACCAATTCAGGGTCATATTCCTTTAAAAAAAATCAAAATCAACCCAAGATACACCGAAATGGATCTTTGATGGATTTTTCTCCAAAAAATTGTATTCCTATGAATATCTTCATGAAATAAAGATAGGAGATTTCGGAAGAATGGAAATATTTGTTTAAGATAAATCAGTCCCTGTTATATACTTGATTATATGGACATCGTTGCCTAATGAAAATAACCCCCACATGACTTATCATGAGTATATGATGTGTTCTATGTATCACTATTGTGGAAGTACATACAAGACCCATAACTTGTACTCATTATAGATGTGGTACCATTAGATAATGATCTCTCAGGTGAGGATAAATAAGTGATTTTCTTGGATCGTAGAGATAACATTTTACAAAATTACAAAATTCCTCGGGTCAATGTTCTATAAAGAAACTAAAAGTTTTAAGAAGAAACATGGAAACTAGAGGATGTGATGAAATATAATTACACTAATCTATTTTGGTGTGTGAAATAAAAAATACAGTAGTGAAATTACTAAAAGGTGGGATATTTTTATTACCCAAACTCGTAAAAATAAATACTCTTTCTTGTTGAATTAAATGTCTTATTATGTATTATGGTCATAGAAAGAACATACACACTTTTTCGATTATTATATCCAATCAGATTTAATAGGCCATCATTTATCATAACCATTGATAATATTGATTTTAAATAGAGATCATTTTACAAGAATAAATATAGGGTTTTAACATATCCAATTTACATAGAAAAAGGATGTGATGACCTCATATAGTAAGATATTACCCTATGAAACCCAGTTATCAGAGGTTCCAAAGGAGTTAAAATCTATGGGATTTTTCCCTAACCAATCCCAATCTGGGATCTAATAAAATAATCATGATCAAAGGTTTTTAGGGTAGAGGTTCTTGCTTTTTGATATCCTAGCCCAAAACATGTATATCGATCTATTTCATGAGAGTATCACCATCACCATACATACCCTTAGAGTGTTTTCTTGATTATTAAAGGGATTTGTATCATGAACATAATAATATGAATATTCATATTATATAAAATAACGAATATATTTTTATTTAAGTATTTTTACATTATAAATGATTCTGATTTTGATATAATTAAAAATAAATTATATTTTGGCTGATATTCAAATTCAATTAACGAATTTTTTTTGTGAAATAATTTATTTTTTAAATAAATAATATTTTATTAAAATATCATTATTAACTAATTTTTAGTAAATATAAATGATCATAT
The DNA here is from genome assembly GCA_963277665.1 of Viscum album. Classification (NCBI taxonomy): domain Eukaryota; kingdom Viridiplantae; phylum Streptophyta; class Magnoliopsida; order Santalales; family Viscaceae; genus Viscum; species Viscum album. Next base: position 1,198,323,409 of record OY728156.1, on the reverse strand, counting down.
AATTTTAATGATGTGAAATGAAATTCTTAGAATTGATCTAAAATTTTAATTGTCCAAAAACAATTTTTTTTTAAAAAAAAATACCAATTTCATTTTAAAGTGAAAATAAAAATATTTAAAAAATAATTTTGTGAAATTGAATTGTATTTCTGGAATCATAACATTGAAATTATCCAATGGTAAATTTTTCATAATTTTGTGGAAAAAATTATACTCCGCTTAAATATAAATTATGTAATTTCACATCATAATGACCAAAAAATGAAGTAATAAATTATATAATGGTTACCCATAATCAAATATGTGTTTTAACTTGTATATAACGTAATATTAAGTTAATTTTTTACATCCATTATGAATCTTCCAAAACATATAATATATTTCATGGTTGTAAAATAATTTCAATAAGATTATGACAAACATACACATGAGAAAGATTATTTTTTTATTATATGCCCTTTTCATTATAAAATAATGAAATGAACACATATTTGGAACAAAAAATTTGAAAAAACTGATGGAATGTTTTTGTTTTTGGTAATTTTAATTTATAGAGTCTAAAACCTAAGTATGATAAATGATAAAGAATTCCCCACTCATTTCATATATACACCCACAAAATATCCAATTTATCTTCACCCAAACATGTTTTATAAAATACTGACTATTCAATCCACTATATAGAGTCCTACTATGGTTACCTAAGCACTCAAGAAGCTCTTCTCAAGCATTTAGAGTCACATTCCAATAATATCGTTTCCTTTCTTTCTCCTCTTTATTCATGTATCTTCCTTATCCTATTCCCTTTTCATCCAATTCATTATGTAATGATATATTCATTCATATCCCTATTAGATACACTATGATTATAAAATGATAAGATACCCCTTCCACTCTGACTAATCACTTCAATGAACATTATTACACACTTGTTATGATGCTAAAATTTCACCATGATTTTACGAACCAAATAAATGTGATGTGAATATCCATAAACAATTACTATCAAGGGTGTTCACCTTTATCAAATTATAAATATATTATTGGGGACATAAATTTATTTATTCCACACTCTATGATCATGGAATAATATTAAATGATAAATTATTCCAAATATTATGATTAATCTGACACACATAAGCATAAGAATGTGATGAACGTGATGAAAGTCAATAGAATTATATAGAGAACCAATTAATTCGTAGTGTTTTATTATAAAGAGACATCATTCTAGGGATTATAGAGTGAGCCTAATCCATAATTATTTCTTGGTAGTTATCCTTGAGATATATTTAGGATTAACTGTTCTAATTTTCTACCAAATTTGTAATGTTTTCTTTCTGATTATCATGCTATGTCGTGCCTCATTTTTCATGATTATGATTATCTATAATTTTTTGTCACATTTAGATTCCTATTATCTGAAATGTAATAATTTATTCATGTTATTGTAGGTTAATTCCTTTACTAGGCATTATAGATCACACGTATATTATGTATGTCCCTAGGTTATCCCAAGAAGTGTTAAGTACAAATGAATAATATGGTCATGTTAAGAATGGTTTCAATAAAGATGATGTATTCCCTATTTTAATTGGATATGTAATGTAACTAATTCCCCAAGAAACTATAATTATTAATCTTCTGGGTTGTATTATGTGTAATTTTATATAATTATTCATGAATTAATATTTAATGAAGATAAGGATGTTTATATAATATATTAAAGACATTTAATTTATTTAAAAATAAATATACCATAATGTATTTGGTTATTAAATTTTATTCATTACCAATTGACGAGTGACTCAGATTCTATTGAATAAAAATTCACTTCTTTTATAATATTTGGGTTTTACATTTCCTCTATTTTAAATAAATTGTTTCCTGGAAATTTTAACCTAATCTTGATAGTCATGGTTTTTAAAATTTCAAAAAAATTTATTGGAAAACCCACATCACAATATGGTTAATAAAAAATTAGTTTAATAAAAGATATCAGGTAATAAAAAGGTCACATAACTAGGTTTATTGTGTATGATAATGTAGGTGTAAATTGATTATATGTGAAAGGAAGAAAAGAGTAAATAATTATGGAAAGTGATCGAGGTCATGGAATATAAGAATGTGAATGATAAAAAAAAAGTTAATGTCCCAAAAATTAAAAATACATGGGGATTGAAAAGATGATTTTATTTATCATATATTAATTTAATATGTAAAATTTTTTTTATCATCATACATTTCAAAATGTTGAGGAATTAATTTACTATCTAATAATATATGGAAATATACATACATAATAGTTTTATATTTTATAAGAAAAATTGCATCCTTTGGTTATGAATGGATAAATTTATAACTCTTTACTCCTAAAGAAAAAGATAAAAAATAAAATTTCTAAGTCTAAACCACTAAATTTTAATTTTATAGGATAATAAGATCCGCCAATGAGTTACAAGTCATTCATTCTAACTCCAAATATTTTCCAAAAACAATATGATTTAGAAAAGATATACAATATAAAAAAATCATCAATAAACCTAAATGTGACACTACAACCTCATAATTAATATATATATTTCAAATAATTTAACAAAAATTGAAATATTAACCAGGAAATCATGTATGACAAGGATTGTTATTAAGCCCTTATCATTCATTTATCTTGGGATCAATCCCCGCATCCTTACAGGATTCGATGATTCTTCATTAAGAATGAGGGTTATCAATTTTCTAAAATATATTAATATAATTTTGGCTATGTTACCAAAAAATATAATTTATATCCTCGAAGTAAAATTTCTCATTAAAAATAATTTTTACCATGGTTTTCAATACACCAATTTTTTGAAAAATTCTCAAAATATTTTTTTGTCTTTAATTACATAGTCATTAATGATAATTATAATTGTAAAGGTAATTAATTCCTTTAAACATATATATATATATATATATTAAGTGAATTTTTCCTAAAATATATTTTATCTTAAACGTTTTATTTCTTCAAGTTTCACCAAGAAATCATTTATCTTTGTATACTCCCATCACATAAATCCCAAAAAGTGGTGTTTAAGGCATTTAAATTGTTATCATTCTTAAACTCATTAACCCATGTTGGTATCAATAAATATAAACGAGCCTAATAACAGTAATATTCTAAAATTTAACATAGTATGTAAATGTTTCATGATTCTTATAAATAATACCCCATCTGTAAGATAATTTTAAAATTTAATTCTTGATTAAAAGTAAATAAATTAATAATTCGTTTCGTTTATACAGAATTCCTTCCATGGTCTGGAGTTTATCCGTTAAAAGATGATATTTTCTTGGATAATTCAAAAGTTACCCTTTTGTAAATCAATGAAATATAATTGAATCCTAGGTATTATATATATTTTAATCCTTCACATTCATCATTTTCCTCATAGATTTATTAATATATACCCTTATTTTCAATCCCTAAAATATTGTTCCATTACGTTGAGACACCACATGTTAAATCTACGATACCTTTATTTTAATATTGTTAATTAATTATCATTATCTACTAAAATAAATTATAATGGTGTGTAATGAAAACTTGAATCATCTGAATACTCTCTTGTGGTAGTGTCAAACTGTATCTGATATAAGGAATGTTTTTATGCACGAGGTTTTGATCAGTTGAATCCTAGTAAACCATTTTCAGATTTTTATACCTAGGCACTTCTATTACAGAACCAAATACACATATATTATCTAGAAATATAATTATTTGAAGTAAAACCACATAATATTTACATTACAAAATAATTAGGATATTCTTATACAATTATACTTAATTTTTAATCATATGATTATATTCCTAATTCATTAATTTACAAAATCTAGTTCATAATATTTCAACTAAAAAATATCTTATAAAAATAATAATGACCTTAAACCGAGTATTCTAAAGATGGTGTATAATTTTTCACTATAGAAATAGATATAAAGAATAGAATCCTAAAGGACTACGTAGTTTAGAATCCTTGGTAAAACAGACACATACATTATTCTCATATTACATTTGAAAAAAAAAATTAATAATTAAATGTTTTTATATAATAACATTAGTCCATCTATATTATCATTTCATAAAAATCATTCTACACTTCATAGATTCATGGGGAATCTAACAAAAAAAAGAGTGATATAAAATTATTAGTAAGGGTTAATTACATATGAATCTATCATGAGTCAATAATTAGTAATCAATATATAATTTTATATAACTAAAATCACAATAAATTTAATCAATAACTTTTGAATAATTACTAGATAAGGCATAATCGACAAGACCAAGGAAATAACTGAACATACATTACATTTAGTCAATAAACCGAGAATGAAATTCATCCGTAGAAATAATAATGGTTAAAATATTGTGGATAAATATATATAATTCTTAATGATGTCAGTTCATAATTATTGGATTCCATGATCTTATACATCATGATAACTCTACAAAAAATACCTATCATAATAAAATTTAAACTACAGGTAAAAGATAATTTGATACTATTATACATATTTATTTCATGATTCTTACCAAAGAATCAATGATATATCTATAACTAGGTTTTTGTATTCATGTTTAATGCATTGTTCATATATCAAATAATTGATTTAATTCCTGAACTATGTTTCTTTTCACAATGTATCTATATTGAGTATTTAATATGGTTATATAGATATTTCCCTAGATTAAAAACAAAATTATATATAGAAAACCATTTGTATAAATGATAAATGGTTTAAAAAAACATATCCATGATAAATAATTTTTATATTTTGTAGGAACTTTTTTTCCATAGGAAATTGAATATTTCAATGGAAGGTTAATATCTACAAAAATGAATCCAAGAAGTGAATATCAATACATTACATGGAAAATTATTTATAAAACATCCTAATCAATAATATGAATCTTATCTAAAAAAATTATTCCAATTTGAATAGGAATAAATAGTTTTTGGAATTGATGAATTGATATTCCATAAAAATATTCTCAAAAACAATCTTAAGGAAAATATTCCATCCGTTGATAAATTAAATATGTAAAAATAAAATTTCAAATTTTTTTGGAAAATAAATTCCATTGAAAATAATTATTTACTCATATAAAATAATATTAAAAAAATTTTATTGCCCCAACACATGGAAATTTCTTTTATTAAAGACATTATAAAATAATAATTCCATTACTTTTTTTAGTAAAATCCAAATAGAGCATTTATTTGTTAATGACAAGAAGATAACATTAATTGTTTCATTATAAAATTACATAGAAAAATCTTTCAGAATATTTAAAAACATTTTTGAAAACATTTTTAGAAAACATGGTTTTTATGAAAACATATTCCTGACTAAAGAGATAAAAAAAGTCATATTTTTTTAAAAACAATTTTTCAATTGATTTAACTAAAAAATAGCGTAACAATTGAAATGTTACTTGAAAATATCATGAATAATATTGGGTTAAAAATTTGAATTTTTTTTATTATGAAACAATCAAATAATTTCATTTTGGTGATATTTAATAATAAATAAACCTGATCAAATTGATATTTCAATATAAACCATTATAAGTATCATATCATTGAAGTGAGGATACATGAAAAAATAAATTATTTTTATCAAATGTAAATAAACATAACAAATGTGTATATAAAAAATAAGGTGATAACAAGTAATTAGCCACATAATCTTGTTATGACATCATCAATTAAGTATAATTTTAACCCAATTTTGATAAATTAATTTATGAAATCACATACCTCATGCTTCCTTTTGGATGAACGTTCCTTAGCAACGGGTATAGTGGTTTTAATAATGGCACTAAATTCCTATCGAACCACATTAATATTTTATATATCATTTTTTATATCCTATTATCTCCTATTTGGTAATAATCAATTATTATTTTCATTTTTTGAGAGTTAGTTGCCTTATTTCCTCATGCGTGTTTCATTATAAAAGAACTGGTTGTTGTGGATATTATGTAGTTATATCAAATATATAATAATAACTATTATATTAATATAATATTTCAAATATCAATTAAACATTTATGTCCAATAAATAAAATTGTTATGAAAAATGATGTATGTTATAATAATCGAGATGGTGGGATGTACATTTGGATGAGTACCATTTTAATTTTTTAAAAATCATTACAGAAATGAGGTAAGTAATTTTTTAACATTAAATAATAATAATAATATCATAAATATTTCATTTTTTTATAATATAGTTATAAAATAATCCATGTGGTTTGGTGATGAAAATAGAATCCAAACGTTTCTTTACTGTGGTAGTCCACAAATACCTGAATGATGTTATCATCATTCATTGAGTGATAAGGAAAGAATGAAAATAATATATATTTATTTAAAAAAATATATATATTAAATTAATATTATATTTATTTAATTTATATCGCATATAATAATTAATTATACTGTTATCTCCTTGCATGTAAAGAGTAAATGAATGAAAAACCACATCACTTCGCGAGGCGATAGTCCTCCGTACACACAGGTGACATTATTGTATATCTCGTGGAATAGAAAGTAAAAAAAGTATATAGTAACTCAATAGGAATTATTATATTTTATATACAACATATAAATGTTATATCCATCATCATACCCAACCATGGGATGTGGTAATGAAAAAATGAATGACATTGGTTCATGAGGCGGTAGTCCACCGTAGTCACAAATGATGAATCTATAACCCATTTGATGAAATTAGGAATGGAGTGGGTCATGATGTTAACAAGAAAACATATTATTTTATTAAATACAATGAGATTATTATATCATAGTTGTTTAATGTTTATTGAAGGAGGTAGAGGAAAAATAAAATAGAGATGCTCGTTGATTAATGTTACCTCTTTTTTGGGTATCTTCTATAGGTTTGTGCCAAATCTATCCTATAATTCATTTATTAGAAATATAAATATTTTATATTTATATTTTGGTTGTTTTGAAGTTATTATTATTGTATTGGTCGATCAAATATCATTTTATGGGTTGAATAATAGGAGAGAGTGGATTCCTTTTATAAGTATGGTGTGTGGTAGAATTGTAATTTTTTAAAAGAACCAATTCCACCCACTTTATATAATGTAATAAGGCTCCAATAATAGTCCATTCTAGAGAATATATGGGATATAGTAAAAATATTTCCCTTAAAATGGAATTGGAATTATTTTTATGTAATTTTTACCCTTATCTTTTTGGTTTATTCCATAATAAATGATTTTAACCATAACCATGATAAATAATTTTTAATGTTTTTAATATAAATTTTGGTAAAAACTAAAATTATTGGAAGTTGTAAATTAATTTTATTCTAAACATGGAATAATTGTTTTGAAATTTAATTCACTGATTCTGAAAAATTTTATTTAAAAATAATTCTGTAGATGCACGGAGAATGTGAGGTTTTAAAGAGAAAATGATCGAATGTTTAAAATGGTTTTATATCAATATTTAATATAAAAATGTCTCCAATAACATTAAATTGTTTATATATATGTAATTTAATTAGTTTTACTTTAAACCCATCTAAAAATAGAGAATTCATCTTTATAAATAATTTAAATGAAAAGGAATTTTTCAATTAAATGTTTGTGCTTTTCACTACTCGTCAAAAAATGATTTTTTTAGAAAAATAAAAAAATAACCTTAATATAATTTTGATATTCCAATTTTAAAAGATGATATGAATATTATAGAATTATATTTCTATAATCTGTAAAAACTAATTTTATATTATGTGTGCAAAATGCAACTAATCCATCTTTTAAGAAGAATAGTATTTTTCGAAAAAAAAATATTTTCGTTTAAATGATTTTTATTATATTAATAATAAATTGATCAGTAATGAACATGTGAAAAAAAATATTTTCATATTTTGGTCGATATTATTCATAACCTCCTTTCTAGTAGCAGTATGAAATTTTTTTTATGAAATAAAAATTGTAGTAGTGTTTGGTTGTTCAGTAAAAATCAGTCTTGCGTATATTGCAAGATATTATAAACTCATTATTTCATATAATGCGATATAAATTCAGAATTTCGTGTAATTCAAGATATTTTAAAAAAAAAATTATTTAAAAACAAATATATCATAAATCCATTGTGAGATATATTTTCTTCATAGATTGGTGTTGCGTGTCACAAAAAAATTCAATAAAATGTTCTTAATTTATAATTTCATTGTGTTACACTTCCATGGAACCCAGAATAATGGAACTATCTTGAATTAAAGTTCCTTAAAGATAATATAAATGATGTTTATATGGTGATCCAAAAAATAGGCAACAATATCACCCCCCCTCATGAGGATAGAAAATTTGAGTCGAGTTTAAGTAGTAATGATGTAATTGAGAAAAATGGACCACATCGTGAATATATAAATACTTCTTACGGAGTGATATATTATATTCCACTAATCTGACCCTCTCAAAAAATTTCATACAAAATGAGGTGAGATATTACATTTCTGTATAAATCAGTAATGCCCATGTCATGTCAAAACATGTTAGAATACCTAACACCCTGACCTCGAATTCAAGATATTATCGATGAAGAACATAATATTATTTATATATAGGTTTGTTTATATCAATTTTCATCTAGATAAAATTGAACAACTCTAAAATATTTTTAATAAGATAAGTTCCATTTAATGATACATCCCTTTCCCCTAACTAGAATAATTTTCATCAGAATGGATTTACATATGAGGCCTCATAGGGAGCCATATTTATAAATACCTGAAAGATATTATTTTATGGGAATTAATATGTGGTTATATATTTCTAAAAATGACATTTAAATCAAGCATGCATGCTCTATGAATTTTTTCTAACACTTTTATCATCTTCTTAGACTTCCCATCAGTTTGATGGTGGTATGTTGTACTTAAAAGTACCTATTTACTTAATGCATTTTCATGCCTTAAGAAAACCAGGAAGTAAAATTCCACTCAAATTTTGATAAATAGTCTATAAAAATCCATGAAGTTGTATAATCTACCAGACAAAGAGTCTTCCATGATCAACCATAGAAAATTTCTCTTTAAAATTTAAGAAGTGACGTATATTCATGTTCTAATAAGAGTTCTCCCATAATACATTATTTACTTAGGGAAATATCAGTAATATAGTCACAAATTATATGGTAACAATATCCCATTTCCACTTAGTAATGGGGCCACAAAATCCTTGGTGGTCATAGGTGTTCCCCCCTCACATGTTGACTAGTGGATTACCTATTAAAAATCCATATGTCTTCTTGTTCATTCTAGGCCTCTGATATTAGTGAAATAGATCATGATACATCATTTTAAGCCTAGGATATAACTTCAATGTAGAAGTGTTAGACTCTAACATTAGTTCCACCAGATGTCTGTATGAACTCAAAAGTATATATGGATTCAAAGTTCATCATCATCATCAATGGTCCTAACTGGTGGTGACTCATCACTTAAAATTGCATCCTAGAGGACTAAACCCTTAGGATTTGATAACAACCTAATATTTACTCCCAATAGAAGTGAATATTTCACCAATAATGATGTATTTTTAGGCCTCCCATGATGGTCTTGTACCTCTTAATTAATCTCAAAGAATAGGGAAATAAGATGACAGTCACTACTAGCATGTTGTACTACCTATGTCTATGTCCTTCAGTTCAAGTAATCAAATATAAAATTACCATTTATAGTTTTATAAGTATTTTTAATGTAAATCATATAAAGAAAATTATCCAACCATATATATCTGTGATTTATGTTAAGATATGTGAAGATATACTTGATGATTTTGTGGTCCGTAAACACTACAAAGCTTTCTCTAATAAAAAAATTTATCACGCAAAATATGACATGTAAAACTACTAAATCTAGTGATATTGAATCACGTAATTCATCTCATGTGGTCCCAACTAACAAGATCTATATTCCATAACTCATTCTCTATACATATGAATTTCTTCTATCATGATTCCTAATTCATAGAAAATATTTTATAGTCTCTTCTTGTCTTTGAATGAATCAATTTTTTTGCTGCATTAATTATCCATTTTATCTTCTAAGATGACATCTCCCAAGAATCTAACCATATTAACATTATATTCTTCTCAGAAAATATGACTAGACATGATGATCAGTGTGAATAGTCCTCAACAAAGTTCATTAAATAACCATAAAACCCCAAGAAACAACAAATTTCAAAATAATTATTGGGATGCTCCTACAATATTATACCACGAAAAATTAATAGGTCAACAAACCTTCCATCATTTTAAATAATAGGACCCAAAAAGTAAAACATTTCAATCCAGAATTTTATTTTTCGGAGGGTAGTATAAATCTGGTTCTATATTAGAATATTCAAAATAATCTCTATATGTTTGACAAGGGTAGGTAGAGTTTGAGAATATACTAATATATCACCCATAATTATTGCTACAATTGAATCTAGTTATGAGTGGAAAATATAATTCGTGAAATCAATGAAAACTAATAGTTTGATAATGAGAACGAATGAAATAAACATATACAAATAGAGACTATACCTGCTATGAATCATATTACAAGGTATGTATGAAGGTCTATGTTATACCAGATGATACCTAAACCCAATTAAACCTTTTAGAAAGCTGTCTTTCCACCAATGTATTGAAAGATTTCTTTATGTACAAGGAAATGGATACTAGTTCCTAACTATAATATGGTTAAACCTATGGTAATATACTCAATGATTGAGGAGCCATCCTCCTTGGATAAAATGAATATTGAACCCCAAGGTGTTGTACTGAGCTATATAAAACCATTATCATCCAAATCCACTAGATATATATTGTGATCATGTAACTCAGTTGAACCTATCCCGTAAAGTTGAATGGATATTTATGTTACTCCAAGCACTATATTGACAGTATACTACATCAATCTATCATGTGGAATTCCATAAAAGTCATACTGGGTGTTAATCATTAAATGAATATATATAGTATGGAAATACACTTGGTGCATTCTATGATCATCCATGAATATGTAAGAAATATTTAATGACACTCCACCCAACCCACAGTGCTCTGGTCCATCTCTACAATAATGGACATTTCAATCACCCCTATGAAGGTAACTATCAACCTATGATTATTTAAATGATACCCCATATAAATAGAAGTTCACATAAGAATCATATGTGATCAACATATTCATTATGAGAATTACATCGATGATTTTAATATCAAGGAAAAAGAGGTCCTATTTGAAATGATAACTTCATATCATAAGTGTGAATTCCATACATTGAAAGACAATATCTTGTAAAATTCCAAAAGAATTATCATGTTTCATTATTCTATATAATTATTTGATATCAATCCCATGTCCTCCCATAGTAGTCCCAAAGGTAAAATAATTTGAATCACCTGTATAAAAAACTAATAATACTAATGTAGAGGCTACTATGATTGAACCTCTAATTTTTTATGGCATGACACCCATACCTCATGTATATTTTTTACTATATATATCTATCATGATATATAGCCTAGAGATGCCACATGACTAACCTGAGCGGGTCCACTCATCCAATCCTATGTATCATGAGTATATCCTTCTTGATAACATCCACCTCATCAACCTATATGGAATGTTGTATCTTAGCTTCTATCGAAGAACAAAGATACTGGTCCCTCTCTAAAAGGAGGAGTTGGTGAGAATCCTATAATACTAGGAACTGATAAAAAATTATGAAAACCTATGAAGAAGCCCCATACTTCCCATAGGTTCTGAACTCCATTTGGTATCGGTCACACTGATGATTTTCAAGTTGTTATATCCCAAATATATGGAATATAAAAGAACTACTAGTGAAGATACTCTGGCTATCAATTTTCTTTAAGAACCCATCCAAATAAGGATTTACACCACTGTATGAAGAAATTCCCTTTATAAAAACTGAACTAATGTGGCATGTACTATTGGTTTTCTTTAATTTATAGTTAGTAATAAGGGTTTAGTTCACTATTTATGATATAGTAGCCAAAATAAAATCATTTACTAGAGAATATGTGGCATACATGATCCCATCCTCAAAGTGCCTCACTTTAGAAAAAAAATCCCTATTGAAGGATGATGAATAATGATAAATCTCAATAAAGAGAGTTAAATAATCCATAAACTCTAGAGATCCATTCCCAAAGTGTGGAAAATCCCTTACCGTATCATCTCTCAGTTTATTTAGAATGAAATAGTCATTGAAATAAGAATACAAATATATTCAGACCATATACTGATATTTTTCTTCTAGAGTAATAATGTCCCACCAAAAAATGGTCGAAATAAGAATCGTATAACATGATATCATTCCCCTCATCTTTAGAGGTGTCTCGAGGTCTTCAAAGACAAGAAATATGGATGCTATCCTTTTCTTTTCATCCTGGGGACCCCCATCCCCGAAAACTAATTGAGGACACTACTTCTGAAACCATGGAGTAAATTATTTCATTGTAGGGGAAGAAAACATAGCTCCCTTAAAAGTATACATAAATTGTGGTAATCTTTATTCATAAAAGGTGTCAGTTCCAATGTCATGTATAACTAGAGCTGAAATAATAGGAACTACTACTGGGTTCGATCCCACCATTTCAAGTACGTAATCCAAGCAACCATCATATTTCTCAACATGTGGACATTGTGGAGGAATATCTAACCAATTTCCAAATAGATTCATTAGATAAAATTTAATAATGAGAGAATTGTTGATTCAAGGATATTATAGTTATACGAGGTAACATATAAGAACCACACCACTCTTTCTATTTATAATGTGATGTTATGGAATCATATGTGACAATGAAAAAAAGTTATATATTACTCTAACTACTGACTTCTATGGTTGTGTCTTGGTCATTTTCTCAATTCAACATTAGGGTTTCGGTATACAATGTTTAAATTGTATGTTATGGTGTAGAACAACCACTAATTTTCAATTGGAATCACTATTTAACGAAAAACATTTCCAATTACATTTATGAATTGAACACTTCTCAAATAAGTCATTTTTATGTGCATATATATATATATATCATGTTCTCGTTAAATTGATATATCATCCCCATGTTATAAATTATTACTCTTTATACATTTAAAATGGCACTAAATGAAACAGAAACGATGATTTTTATGATGGTTCACTTAGATGGATAAATAATCCCAACATATGGAGTCCCAGAAACTCATTAAATTACAATTTTATACAAATAATTACAATCAGTTAACATTTCATCATGTGAAATCAATTGTTCCTGGATCAACCTTAATATCATTGGAAAATTAAGGTTTCATCACCACAATATTTGGGAAAACCATTTAGGTTGATACAGAAACATTAATTATTCCTATTATTTATCCCTAGAATAAAAATTTGAACAATGTGAACTATAACTAACAAGGAAAAACTAATATGAAAAAATAATGCTTGAATTTGTTAAATGTGGCATGGAATAATTCGTGATAGTAAAAACCACAGGTACTGATAATGATGCGTGAAATACTACATCATTTCTATATCAGGTCAAGGGTAAAAATAAATTCTAAAATAATAATGAAAGAAATAATCCATGTGAATAACCTAATAGTGAAATTAATGAAACTGTTAAAGTAAAATCCCAAAACAACAAATTCCATCATTGGTATTCTGAAATTTCACTAATATAAGAGTTAGCTACACATTGGAAAATGATCATTAAAAAATCATGACACATCTTATTTACGTGTCTAGTAAACCAAATAGAATGAAAAAATAAAAGAAACATGATATGATACGAATTTGTATTGTCCCAGACCCCCATTAAACAATAATTAACTAAACCATATTTCCCACAAGGCCTCATGTGTGCCTCCATGTATGCTAGAGGCAGATGAATAATAAAAAGGTTCAATTGAAGATACAATGAGAGAAAATATCATCACGATGAACTTATAAAAATGGTATGATAAATGAATAAATTGAGTAATCTTAACAAATGAAAAACATGTAAGTGTAAGTAAATCATCCATATTATAATTTATAAAAATAAAAAGTGGAACCTTATGAAAATTGAAGTGTATTTGATGAATCTATACAAAATTATAGAATATGTTTATAAAAATATATAAAAAAGAACAATATTATAAAAACATATCTAAAGGTATGATGATCCTATTCATAGTCCCATATTTCCTTGATTCCATGCTATAACCAATCAATCAACTAAGAACGACTGATTTCTCATATGTCTAACTCTATACATATTGTCTTTATAGGTTAAAAATGTCAACCTAAAAAGATTATGAGATATACTCTATAGGGGACAACCAAAAAACATTTATACAAGTCCTTTCCATGTCTATAAATTTTGTAGTTAACATATATAATATATGAATTGGAACAACATGTGTGATAATCTTTTCAAGATCACAATCCCAATGGGATTCCAGGACAACTATACCAGAATATGACTTGGATGGATATATCTGAATAGGTTACATGTAAATAGTCATGGTATATCAAATATTAATAGGGTTTCCAGGTAGTAGTAATATGTATAAAGTGGGACTCGATGTTTGAGAAACCAATCCAAGATAAAATATTAATAAAATGGGATCAAAGGTGCGAAAAATACATCAAACATTATGTGATTGTGATACAAGATCCTAGAGGAATCAAATCATCCATGAACTTAATAGTTTGAGCTATATCATAGTAGATAAACAAATCATCAGAGATATAAGGAACTCAGTGTATTCCAAGCATTTCACCAAAGGAATTTCCATTAGAATGATATCTAAACTGTCTTTGAATTATGTCTATAATAAATCATGGGCTAAGCATGACTAGGGACCAATGAAATAATCCAAGGAACTTCTTATTCTAAGATATCAGATGAATCCATTGAGTGTATTTGAGGCATTCAATTATCTAGAAAAGGTTCTTGTAACTTGTCGGTATTATTTCGAGGAATTTACAAATAAATAAAAAATCGGTCATGTTCAATTGTGGGAATCTCCCATGGTAATCAGCTTAATGAGTCATGCGGGTGTCCTCTGAGTGATGATTATATTGAATCGTGAATCTATTATTGGATCAGTTCAAAACACTACAATAATAAAAAAAGGCCCCAGTAACTGTAGGGACCTGACATCTAATGAAATAATCATGGAAACATGATAAATAGACCAATTCATTCACTTTATATATAATTTCATGTCTATACCATATCATTGAACAATGAAAAGTACTGTTTAAGGTTTCCTATCATTATTCATTAAATTCAAATTTAATACGATCCAATATAATCATCATTTCATATTAAAAATAATCATTTACTCAATTTAAATAAAATATAACACTTTAGAAAATCAAACCCAACACAACATTGTGCATTTCATCTATTATAATATAAATGGAAACACATGCATAAGTATGTAACACTAATGGTGTGGATCTAGTTATGTTTATTTACCTCAATTCACAATCAATGGGTCTAATATAACATTTATATTCCAAAACAATCTACTAATTTAAAGAAAATTAAATTTTGGGTCAATGTATGGGTGAAACCTCTATGCGACACTCTAATAAAAATATTAAATCAATGCTACTTAGGGGAAAATTCATAGGCCACATACCTTACGTTTTTAGTGCAAAAATTATCATATATCTACCCTTAATATGGTCTCTGTCAAAATAAAATAAAAGAAATGGTAAAATCCCTAAAAATATGGAATATTAGCGCACACCAAAATTGCAGCAAATAACATAAAATAAACCTTTGAAAGAAGGTAAATGATTGAATAACATACAAATTAGGTTCCATCATGACCAGTGGTGGCTCGATCAGAGTTTGTATGGAAGGGAAACACAAGTTCCTAAGAGGGATTTATAGAGGGCTCCTATGGAGATATGATGCTGTGCAGTAAGAGATATGAGTAAAATAAAGGGGTTCATTCACATTTTAATAAAAATATCTTGAAATTTTATCGATAGGAATATTCTGAATGTTCAGGAATTCTAGGGTTTCCCCAAAATAAAGAATAACAATGACATTTAATGGGCCTATAATGACTAATTACTATAAAAAATTGAATCCACATCATGTATCATTTCTATAACTAGGCTACAACCCTCTGCTACATTCATCCCTCAAATCAAACAACTATCCCGAAGTTAAGGATTTCAGATCTAATCAAAATATAAAACCTAATGAGAGTTTATCAATACTTTAATAGATCCATTTTATATATGAAGAATCTAAGATCTCAGTTTTAATTTTTTTTTTGAATTTTTACCTTGATGTTATTAGAACGAAATTAGATATTACAAAATTTTTACATATGGAGATATCGACTATAATGTGGATGATAAAATAATGGATAATTTAATGAAAAAAAATTATAAAATTCAATTATATCGTCAAAGAGGTATATTTTAATAAAAAATTAACAGACATCTATAAACCATAATTCTATGTGGATAATGAAATTAAGAAAATCAATTGATAAGTATGAAAAATAAATAATTGTTTCTAAATAAAATAACTAGGACATAAAAGGACATAACAAGGCTACACATTCGATAAATATATCTTATTGGATGAAAAATTATAAATGATTAATGATCATGTGTGTGATGAAAATGAATGTTCCAAATTGAATGTAGATCTTATTCAATAGATTAAGATAAATTGGGATGAATTCATTAGATTATTTGAGGAAGAATATAATTCCATTGACATGAAGTAAAATAAATTAGAAGGAAAATTAGAAAATATGGAGTCATAAAAAATGTAAAATCTCAATATGTAAAGAATAATGATTATTCATCAAAGGAGAAAATATATATTCATGTACCCATTAATATTATTATTAGTGGAAAATGACTCCTAAAAACATACTCTAATTTTTATATAAAATGGTTCTATGATAAGGTTACCCCAAACCCATCTATTTTTTAAATAAAAACTATTTTTAAAAAAAATATATATGATTATATAAAAAATAAATGGAAAATTTTGTATTAAGGAAATAGTGGGAAATGCACCACTACATCAAGGTATATTTTTGGTAGTTTTTTGAAAATAAATATTTCAAGAACTTCTTAAATGTTTTGTATTTATACCCATAAATAAAAGAATATAAACCATGATTGACGAAATATTTATGAAAGAGAGGGACACATGTTGGTAATTTATGGAAGTTTTATAAAATAAGTTATTTTACAATATATTTTTATTACAATTTTCCAACCATAGAATAATACATAAGGCCTAAATCAATGGGTTGTAATCTTCATGAATGTTGATATTTTATGAGATAATTTTTTATAGAAAACGGGTAATGAGATCACTCTGAATATATATTATCTCAAGGAAGAAATATCCAATTATTATTATGAGACATTCATAGAGAAAATGTTTTCTAGAATAATCCAGTGTTGTATAACTCTTTTGTTTCACTGAATAAAAGAAAATATTTGAACAAAAAATAGAGTGATAAAAGAAGACATTTAAACATTTTGGTATAAGTGTAAGAGTTATGATAAAAAAAGGACGGGAAAAACTTAATAAACATTTTCTATTAAGTAGGATATAATTCTAATATGGAATGAGTGTACATAACATGAGCCATTTCAAATTATCTCTGAATTATATGACTAAATGAATCATGAAAAAGTTCCAAAAAGGTAAATCCAAAAGAAGAAGAAAAAAATTTATATTTTAAAATAAATTCATAATAAAAAATAAGTGATTATACAAGTCATTAGAAAGATTATAGATGTTGGGGAACTATTTGAAAGGATGAACTATACCATTCACTATCATATTTACTATATTACATGGAAATCAATACAAAATGATTGGATTGAAAAATCATTCTACCCCATTGATAAATATGCATTAGTTACTATAGTAGAGATACCAAGTCAATAATAATTTAAATATAAAAAGGGAAATAAATTTTTTATATGATAGAATAATTAAGAATAGAAAATCCTGATTAGGTATATTAAATAATGTGTATAATTTAATATTGGATTTTGTTAGAGATTAAAAAAATAGGGTTGTTTATCTTATATGAAATCCAATTGGGAACCATCCTTATTCCCTTATCTATATGTTATATTTTACTAACATTTACTGAATTGTATAAATTTAAATTATATAGAAATATGAATGAATAATATAACATATATGATTATAGTAAAATAAAAAATAGTGTCAATCATGGAGTACTATTGATGAAATGAAACAATCTATTAGATTAGTTGATGTAAAAACCATGTAATGGAGAAAAAGAGGGGTTTATATTATAATAACATGAATTTTATCAAATTATAATATATAAAACATTAGGTGAATGAGTTGAAATTTTATTCAAATCATTATTTTAACAATTATATATTTTATTCTGATAATTTTTTTTTATTTCAGGTGAGTGTTGTTCGATGTAAATTCTACAAGAAAGATATATGTTTATACTTTTAATATTAATTGTTATGAATCTTTAATCAATATTTTTAAAGATAAACATTTAATGATAATTGAGTTTAAATATACACAAAATGTGAAATTGTGAATTTAATCACATATTTGACTAGTTTGTTGATAACGTTTTAGATTTAGTAAAATGTTACTTGTTTTCAATATTAGACTAGAAAAATTATACTTATATTTGACTAACTATAGTATTATTTTTGTGAAATGTATGGTTCTATCATTAAAAAAATAGATTTGGTTATAACTATAAAATAACTAGGTGAATAATTTGTTTTGAAAAATAGATATTTCATTAATGTGATAGGGAGAAGAAATTAAGGCCATTGTCAACAAATGTGTGGTTTCAACATTTTCTAATTTTATTATTTAACATCAATATAGTAGAGAATAAAAAGTGGTTAAATTTAGAAACATACATATTCATATTAAATTTATTTTAAGTTAATTACTATAATCAAAATAAAGGATATTTTATCTTCTCTATATTTAATTTAATCATTAGAAATTAGAAAATTATTTCAGCATATTGAAAAGGATATAAGAATTTTTTTGAGATTTATGAATGTAAATTTGATGTTCTAACAAGATTAATGTAATAGAAAATATATTTTGATGTATGAAGGACTCATCTTTATAGATTTAGGTAACTTCCCCCACATGTGATGATTTTTTAAGATATTATTCTCGATTAAGACATGCTCAAATCATGAAAATTATTTCAATATAATTTTTATTATGTTGTGAGAAACTTGATAATATTTATATTTATTACCTATTATTTGAAGAAGAAAATATAGTTTATGGTATGAATAATTATTTCATTAACTACCTTGTTTTTAGGATATTTTATCATGTTATTGAAACTATTTGGGTGAAGTCTAAAGATTAATTAATGTTATGTATATTGATTCATGATCAATTGAGTACTTTTTTAATGATATTTATGTGATTTATATAATATTAGAAAAATAAAAAATTTGCAGTGCTCCAACAATGTAAGATTCAATTAACAAAATTGAAAATATTTATTCTAAGTCATTGAGGGAATTTACGAGTCATTAAAGACTGTGTTTGAGTGATTTTAGAGTTTAATAATATTCATTAAAGAAATGCATGTGTGATTTTAGAAAGGAATATGAGTTAATTATGTAGAATAATAGTGATTTAAGATCAATGTTCATGTAATTTGAATATAACATTATATTTATTGAGATATGTATATAAGTCTTCTAGAGACTCTATATGAGTCAGTAAAGGTATCTAAAATTATGAATATTTGATAGTTTCATGAATATAAACTCTAATTATTTGAATAATTAATCTAGTAAATTTTGTATTTATATTATTTACAAAATATATATTACAATCACTAATAGGGACTATGGTTTAAGCTATTTTGATTAAAAATTATTCAACCAATGGAGAAGATGGAGTTTTTAAGTCTTCCATAAAACAAAGTGGAATAAAACATGATTATTCATAATGGTTTAAACACATGTAATATAGACATCAAATTTAAAAAATAGATTTTTTAGGAATAATATTATGATATTGAAAAATTTTGGAATGAAATATTTAGTATATTAATTGTGGATTTCAATATATAATATACTAGGATATTTCGAACGTGTACGAGTTATTATAAGATGTCCATTTACATAGATTATTGGATTTTTCAAAACAATATTGAAAATTAATATTCATTTATTCCATGTGAATATAAAAAGGGATAAAGGGAATACATGTTTGAATCCTTTCATGCTGTGACAATTCAAATTAAACTATGATGAACTGATGAAAAAGAACCCAATATTTTACCTGAATAAAGAACATATGTTAGAATAGAGGAAGTTTAATAATACGAATTAACGGATGCGTCTGATAAAAAACATCGAAGTAGTAAATATAATATGGTCAGTATAAGTAGATTGAGAAGAATATAAAGTCCAATGAGTTACATAATAAGAAGAATTAACAATTTATTTTCTTCTGACAGGTTTATGAAAGGATCTATTGAATGAAATTTCATGGTTATTTGGTCTTGTCACGATGAATAATCCATATATGAAATAATAAACTAGTGAGAGGAGAGGAATTGTGTGATTAGGTATAAAAATAACCATGTGGGATTCTATAGAATATTGTGGGATATCATTTATGTTAGGTATGAGACCATGTAATTTAATATAATAGATTAATAGTGAGTAAATTTATTTTTAGGTAGTCAAAAAAGTTATGATAGTTTGTCTAATTTCAAGGATGAATATTTTGAATCTGTTTATATAGTTCCATTATTGTATAAATTTTATTGGTAAATCTATGAGACATATATATAACAGGACGAATACCCTAAAAAGATCACATATTTTGTGTTGAAAATAATAATTCAGGAAAATAGATGATTAAGTCCCCATATCCACTGTCTCAATAGTCCATCCAAACCTGGGATCTTCATAAACAATTCTAATCAATTTGTATTTATATAAAGGTAGATACATAATTAATTTTTATCATTATTATCTAACTTGTTAATCGTGTAGAAATTCCTTTTGGATTTTTGGGATTTTTATATTACTATAAATTAATTATCAAATTAAAATTTATAGTAGAATTTGTAATAGAAGAATAAATTATACATTTCAATAACATCATTAAATATATGGAGAAATTTTAGTTATATGGTATATAATCATATTATTTTGTATTCATATGTATAGAATACGCATAAAAAATAGTATTTTATATAGTAGAAATTTATTTAATAATTCGAATTGAAATAATTTAATTAAACACATATCTTTCAACACCTATCATGATGTGGAAGTTACAAACCCTAAATATCGCAATTAGTAATTTTATTGGATAAATATTCATAACTCCCTTCATATTTAAAGTATCTTAAATCTATTAAAGGTATTATAGATTGATGAATATTTATATAGATTATATTCCATTATTAATTATACTATTTTAGTTATACATACTTTAATATGTAAAAAAATATGTTAATTTAACATATATTCATATAATGCACTGAAAAGTAAAATAAAAAATTACTTACCTAAAACAACTGAAATTTTTTTATAATGAGTCGATCACCTATAATAAGTTCCATTATATATAAAATAATTAGATTTTAAATATAAAATATTCAAAAATATGACACTAATCATTGAAAATATGATAAAATTCTCCAACATTAAAGTATTTATCCACAATGTAATTAGTATGTGGAAAAATGTGTTCATTAATATCCATGATATTATGATTGTTTCCTCAATTGTATTTATTTTTTCAAAAAAATTATTGTTATTGGATAAAAAGTAGATCTTATAAAACATCAGGGTTTAGGGAGGTGAATAAATGTTTCTGGAGTTTTAATCAAATTTAACTTTACCACATTTTACATTCTCGCTAATTTAGTAAATATATCTCTTTATATAGAATAATTTTCATTCATTAAAATATTATTTATTGGAAATAATATAAGAAGTTTTTAATACACATAAAAGAAGAACAAGGATTTTTATACGATTTTCATCTCTACATATGGAAAATTAAAGTGTGTACGGTTGTTCTTATCCCCTACTCTCATGAAGGCTTCACATTTTTATATGATCCCCTAATGTTGATATTACCATTCATTGGTCTACAATAGTAGATCTATTTATATAAAACCCAATACATGGATATTATTACAATAATAATCATATATATTCCACATTAAATTGATAATTTTATGCCAATATCATTATATCAAGATATAAACATGGATCCCTAATCATTTTATTTTAGGATTCTCATATTTTCTTTTTCATTTTATTCAACATGAGATTAAATCAAAGACAGATTATTAAGATAAAATTAAAAATAATTATTATTTCTTAGTAACTAATTATTTTTATTCTTCCTGATCATATTATTTTTAAACATAATCATCATTTATCCTAGGTGAAATTTTTATTTCTATTAAAATCATGTAGTTTTGTAACTGGAAGTTGAGGGTTGCATCATAACATTTTATTATTCATTCATTAAAAAAATTTATTATCAAACTATTAATAATTTGGATCAAAGTATATATTAATAATTTATAACTCTGAAATATATTTAGATTCATATATGAACCCTTTTATAGTTTTATGAGGGAACTATCAGAGTCTTGTATCCCCTGTCGATGTCATATAATGATAATTTAAATCTCAGAAATCTTCCCCATGTCTTGAAGTAACTCATGATGTTTGAAATATATTCAAGAAAAGTATAAAATCACATATAATTGTCATAATTTTATAGATCCATGTGTCCAATAGATAAATTTATTGAACTCATGTCGTAAACATTAATAGAATTCACTCAAACAAT
This sequence comes from Viscum album, assembly GCA_963277665.1. NCBI lineage: Eukaryota > Viridiplantae > Streptophyta > Magnoliopsida > Santalales > Viscaceae > Viscum > Viscum album. The sequence continues at coordinate 1,198,300,448 of OY728156.1, read as the reverse complement.
AATGATCATTATTCAACACATTTCTAGTCATATCCATCAATTATAATGAACATAAAATAGAATCTAAATATTCTTTTCAAATGGATTAACCTACAAAATTTTTTTACAACGTCCATAACAAGTATGACTCCTAAATAAAAATATAAAGAATCATCCAAATACCATCAATGTTTTTAATCCTCACACTCATTTTAAGTAAATTTCATTATATTGAAGATAAAAAAATCAATCATCATATTTGATTATATATTCATCAATGAATATTTTAATATGATGAGGCACTTATGATAACAAAAAATATAGAACTTATCAAAAAAACTTTAACTAAATCTATATATTAATTACCAAGAAACAACAACTTTAAACAAAAATTAAAATGTGAAGGGTTCTTTAAAAAAACAAAATGGTAGTGTATATATAACCTAATAAAATGTACTCTACTTAGCTATTAGAATCATCAATATAGTTATTCATTATTTTATTTATGAGTAATTTTATAAAATCAAATCAGTTATCTGATTTTACATCATTTAACTAACTACCTTGATTCCATTGAAAAAACATCATTAAAAAATAAATTTCCAAAAAAATAGTTTAGACGGGAAACATTTTCACTACAATTTTTGGAACATAAAAAATTATTCCATGCCTTCAAAATTTACATCAACATATATGATTACATCAAACCACTAATGAGAAAATAATTACGATTATATTGATATAATGTAACATACCTTAATGCCTTTGATAACTATTAAAAATAAATATAATAAAAATGAAAAGTTTATTCCATTGTATCTACATTTGTACTTATTCTCAATAAATTGTAGAAGATGTCATGTCAATATATGATCCATCATAACTCTATCATTATCCACTTTAATGATTATAATATTTATTTATCTTATATATTCCTTATTGAAAAAACATAACATGTGAGGGGGTTTTCATAATATCACTTCATTATTAAGAAATCTTCCACATATCATTCTAGTGAAATTATATGTATTCAGTATTCAATATTGAAAACATGAAGGTTTGATTTAGATAATGATACGTTAAATTAACTAGTAGAATGTGATAAAAAATTATTCAAATTACCATAACTCATTAAGAGGCTGTTACAATGTGCTAACCTTTCACTTAAGTGAGATAATTAATATCATTATTAGCAATTGAAATAAAATTCTGAGTACCTAAATTCATCTCAAAACTAATGTCTAAAACATTCAAGTATATGAAAAAGGTTTAAGAAATAATCCTTGAGATATCATTATATTTCCTCACATTACAACAACTTATCAAATGATTTTTATCCACCATAATATGAGACAGTATTATTTCATAGAACATAATGTGATAACATGCATAAAAACATAATCATTGACCTTGTAAATAAAATACTATAAATTCATTATTTTTGTTCAATAAAAAATTATGTAATTTTATCAATGTAATATACTGAAGAAAAGATGATCTATATCATCACCATATCATGTTATATATATTATTCATATTTTCATTAGAATAACAGTTGATAAACAATCATTTTTTGGTGACTTATTGTGATTAAAAATAGATATTTTATCTTGCATACATTGATTATTTATTCTACTAATAACCACCTTCACCTTAAATTTTGAAAAATTAATATATAAACATACAAAATAAGAATATTTATCAAATATGGTCGATATTCTTACCTACTAATATGAGTATCCATATTGATAATTTATTCCCATCCAATTTACCCTATCCAATTTAACACTCTTTCAAGTTAAACATTTCATTATTATCCTCATAATTTTCAAAAATATATTCTTTTACAGATTTTATACTTCGTATATATTAGTATTTTCCTTATGTTGTAATTTTATATTTTTATAAGACATCAAGTCATTTGAATCACTTAGTTCAATATTCATATTTTTTATAATTTCTTATTGAGCTGTAATGATTGTTAGAAAACCATTTTAATTGATCTTAACCTTATTGATCCTTACAAATAACACTTAATGATATCAAATTCCATCACCACTTGTAAACATTTAATGAAATTTGGATTCATAATTTTCTTGTAGAATAATAATTTGTCTATTATCACTTACCTGGTCTTTTGAATTTTCTATTTTTTTTCAAATATTACAAAGAGATACTTAGAAAATGGATCAACTTCCTTTGATATAAAAAAATTCATCATAGGCGAACCCTTAAATAATTTATTCATATTAAAATTATATTAAGATATTTTTCCCATTAAATTATTCAAGGTTTATCCATCAAAAATAAATATTTTTTAATTTTCATAGTTATCAATAGTGTGACAGATTTTTCCACAATAGATGTAGTTGATCATCTTTGGTATGTCTCGCTATGATAACATCTGAGGAATTTTTAGTAGAAATTTATTCTTATTCTATTAAATTACCATAGAGAATATTATTAGTATATTAATTGGATATTTATTTGTTATTATGGATATTTTATCACTAGTTAGAAAAATTACATAAAATATTAATATGGAAATGAAAATTGAACTTCAAAAACCTCCATGTGATTACTTATTGAATCACATATTTTCTTTCAAAATATATTTTTTCAATGATTTATTGGTCATTAAATTGAATCATCATTTATCCAAATTTATATAAGCTATCTTTTTCTCCGAATGATACACACTACATGTAAACCTTCAGTAACCATATATCAAAACATTTTATAGAACTATTAATATCCAAAACAAAAATATCTTTAAATTTTAACACCTATCTATCCATATATATTTTTATGTAGTTTATATTTCATTAAATTTACTGTATGTTCTATTTTTCAAGAATAAATAATTTTACTCATGCTTCTAATGAACCTATATATTTTGATGGGATTCTATATATTTTTTCATCTGTATTTTTATAGGTCATAAAATTAATCAATAATCATATATATAAAACAACTATTATAAATAAATTCATTTAATTCGATTATAAATTGTCTTCTAAGGATATTTTAGAGTGGTCATTATATGATATTGTGATTTTCCCCAAATAAAGAATTTTTTAATGAGTCAACTTTTACATTATGTATTTCAGGACAATCTACTATGGATTCTATGAGGACATGAATGGAATAATTTCAATATTTACATTCATGATATAAATACATTTAAATTTAATATTAATGATGTTTTCCTCATCCTACAACATCCATTTTTTTACAGAAGTAATTCTCAACATTATGAATTTATCATTCTGAATTTTATTATTTTCTTTAATAAAATTATCAAGATATGTAATCTTGATTACATATATTTACAGTGGTATATTGTTAATATTATTTAATGGATTTTTATTTGAATAAAATGTATGGACCTTCACTTGAATTTATTTTATAGGTTTCTATTTTTATGAATTTTAACTAAACATTAACCCTTAATTATGGTATACAATTGTTAATGTTTCATATAAATAACGTTAGAAGATTAAACATTCATAAGTATTTTTATATAGATCTACACATTGTATTAAATTAATTTCTCCATAATTTATTATTTATCTCCATGAACAGGGAACATTTCCAACATACTCTAGAAAATAACACATTTGTAAATGAATATTTATTTTAGAACATTATTATTGAACCAATTAATATTTTAAAATATTAATCATGTTATAGACTTCACTTGTGATTTTTAATTCTTTAGTGTTATGTTGAAAAAAATATGTCTTACCACTCAAAATAAAAATAATTAATTGTATCTTCAAAGGAAAAACATTTTACAATATCTATATTAATTAGTTGATAATCCCTAAACTAATTCAAACATTCCATATTTTTATTCAATGGTATTACAACATGTATCAATATTATTATCTCCCTCTATACACATGACGGTTTTTTAATCGTAATTAATATCACAAAAGGTATGTTTATTAAAAAATGAAATTGAATAAAAATATTTTTTCATCTAATGGTGTAATTTATTTTATTTCATATTTTATTTTAATTATTTTCATGGAATATTTCTTCATCATAGATTTATTGTATTTTCAGACATATCATCCCTTGTTTTACAAATAAGGAATTGATAAATTTATCAAATATTATAATCATTGAGCCTTGGAAAAGAGAAACAGAACTGTTTTTAAAATTCCAACTATGATATTCTTATAGAGGTTAGATAGACTATAATACCTATTGATGATTCCAAAATATGATATATATAGGACTATGTGGGATGGTTGAATAATAGATCATGTAATTTTAACTTATTTATTATGTTATAACTTTTAACTTCTCCATCTTATTAGTTAATGTATCTCTATAAAATATTATTTATTTATTTATATTATACTTCATTTTTATGTATATATATTGAGTGAAAAGAATAAAATAAACAAGAGTGCTCGATGATGTTTTTCTCCTGATAGATGTTTTTTCAAATTTGTAAGGTGGTTATTATCCCAAATGAATATAAATTATTTATAATTATCTAAATATACATAAGTAGGGATATGATTTGAACCCCTAATATTGTGACTACTAAGTGAAATAAGAGAAATAAATTTATTTTCTATAACTCTTTACCAAATACATGACTCAATATATGCTTTATTAAGTATAATCAACAACTCAACACATTTTTTCGATGAAATGAACATATAACCCTAATAATCATGCCAAAATCTTCATTAGTAACAAAAAATTAGAAATAAGGTGTTTTATTGGACATTTAATTAACACTGTCTATAAGGATATCCTTAAAATGTCCACCGATGAATTAATGTTAATTAAGTTGGCTAGATCTCATAGAACCAATAGCCTAAATATCATCTATAATAAGATAATGATAATTTAAATTCTATTTTATTTATTATTAATCACTAATTATATAAACATTGCATTCATTTAATTATTTAATATAGAAGTTGTAGTGTAATTTTTTATTTATTCCTAGAGTATTTATTTCTTATTTTGAGTTATAATATGGTTTTAGTCCAAAAATGTCAGAGAGTATACATTATTTTAACTCATTATAATATTTTTTATGATCACATTACCTAGAAACCGACTCATATAGAATTTAAATAATTATACTAATTTAATAATATTTGAAATATCAATATTAAATCAATATTTGATATATATTAAGAAATGATATTTTCTTCATTCATTCAACTTGATTTTTTGAAACTTGTTCTCTTCATAAAACTCCACAAAATACACTTCATAAAGTAATCACACTGTGACAACCCAACCATTTATCAATGTAAAGGTTTCATAACATATAATTATGTTATATAGTTTAAATCACGTATTTAGAATGGAGAGACCAATAAAAAAGAATTCTCATAAAATATGAATGAAATAATTAAAATTTTAATAAATTAAGGAACCTATATTTATTGAATAGTATCCTCACCCATGGAATAGTGACAATACCATTAGGAATATTATTTATGAAAATAGAATAATAAACTCACATACGAAAGTATAAATAAAATTTTGGCATCATATAAATGATAATACGATATAATTATGTCATAGTATAAGTAAAAAATGTTTTAGAAATTTTTAATTAAGAGTGGGAATTTTTATAAAAAATAAATGATTAGTTACAATTTTAAAAGTAATATAATGATTTAAAAGAATTATGTTTTACATAAAATTAATCCATAAAATAATATTTTTCATTATTGATATTTTAATATATATATTTTATGAGACAACAATTAATTTTTCAATGTCTTATAAAATCAGTTATAATTCTAAAAATTGTATTTTATATGTAAATGATTATTTTAATTGAAAATAAAACTTCTTAAATCTACAAAATTATTTTCCTAAATATGAGTTCATTTTTTTCCTTTCTAAAAATTCTTATAGTAATTTAATGTTATTTTTATAAAATAGATGAATTTATTTTGTGAATAGTTAAATATATGAATTTAATGTATTTTAGAAATAAATTATTTATTGAGTCATAGATTATATTTGGATTATGTAAGACCATAGTCTAGAAATGTAATTCATTATTTAATATATTTAGTTATAAGGATAAAACTATTAATATTAAATATCCAAAATAATAAACTAATGGATATAATAATAAAAACACCCCCACAACAACTATAAATACCACCCTTACTACATATTCTACTCACTACTCCAAATCATTGAGGCTTGTACAATTTCTACACAATCCTCATCCAAAAAGGTTACTCCATGTCTATGTTACTTTGGTCATGAAAAACACCAAATCCAATTTCATAAAGGGGGTTCTCAAGGAGAAGAATTCAAAGGGTAAAATCCTCTTTCATTTTCTGTTAATTTCATTTCATTTTATTCTATTTTCCTATTTTTTACTCACTTACCCTTATCCAACTGTGATTATAACTGCAATATATTATATATTTTTCAATGTTATTATGTTCTTTTTATAATCTATCAAAAAACCTCTTCTCCTCTCACTATTACTCTAAATATTTATATAGAATCTCTGAGATATTGATTTGTCACCATCAAGGATGAAAATTTTTTATTTTACATTACCAACTAAATGGTGGATAATAAAACCATTATTATTGTAAAATAATATTTTATTATATATGTCATAATTTATTAAATGTTTGTAAATTAATATATATAAGGGATATTAAATAAATATTATGAGAACGTGAAGGACGTAAAATTCCCAAAAATAAATTATGTCATTTTCATTTAATATTTATCTAATTAATCATCTTCATAAAATATTACCAAATAAAATATAATATCATTTAGTGATCTTTAAGATCATTAATAACATATAATTATAATCATGAATAATTTTCCACATTTTTCATGAACTTCATTACATATATATAAGTGAACCTGTCTTGATATCTAAGAAAATGAACACTCATGAATGATGAAATTGAACTCAATAACAAATAGAAATGTCCATAAATGAAAGGAATAAAATTATAAAGAATAAAATACATTTAAAAGATGTTATTAACTTATTATTTAATGAATCTAATTTTATTATCCATGATATAAAGGTGAAGAAAGCATTTTGACATAACGTAAGGAGATTTATTGAACACAAACATGTTTCCTCTGCATTATTATTATTTCATTCAAAATTATAGTGAGGATTTAATTTTAATATTCTTAAAATTTTCACTGTTATAAATTTATTTTTTGGGGATATACATATTTACAATCTTATTTTAGGTTGGACAAAATTTTTTCCAAAATAATGCCTCTTTCTAAACACATTCTTTTTACTTCACTTGAGATTGTTTCTTCTTAACTCAAAAGATATGGTTATTATTCAATGTGTGTTAATTAATTTGTAATTTTTTATTAATAATTTTTATTCCTAAAATTATTATTTATGAGATTAACTACAAACTCATTTCCTTTCGATGGGTTGTTTTTTGGAAATGATTGTCATATGTTCTATGTGGCATGCATGATTATGTAAATGTTATGATTTGAAAATTACACAGTACTACAATTCACTGTGTAATATGATTTATCTCCTGAGATAAGGTTTAATATGAATGAACTTTATACTATCATTTTTTATAATTATGATGTTATGGGTATGAACAAATGTTATGCGTGGACATGATGTTATCTTTGTTCACAACACTGTGTAGTAGTATAAAAACAATACATGATCTTTAATTTTTATGAAAACCAAAATTCTATTACCTTAACTAATTCTTATTCACATTATTATAATGATGATACCCAATTTATGGGATTATTATTATTATTATACTCACCCATGTTATGTTGATCTGTGTTCTTTTATATCCTTCTACTAGGATTTTAGATCACCCATTTCATTTATGTATATCCCTAGATGACTAATTATAATAATGAGAAAATTTGGACCACAAAGATGTTATATAAGAAGGAATAAAATATTGTTTTTATTTTATAATGTATTTTTTATATTTTTCCATAATTTACCCAATACAATAAACCTTTGGATGCTAGTTTTGTAATGATTTGATTATGTTTATCATTTAAATGATGTAATAATATTGTATGAAAATCAATGAATCTATAGTTTGTATTAGAACAAGGGTTAGTTAATTTTTCGACTATAATAATAATAAATCAGGGAAAAATGTTATTTATGGTTCTAAATATCTAAAATCACCCATGATTCTTTATTTAAGAAAATTATAAACATAGGGTTCCAACAATATATTTCTTTAGAGTAAAGGTAAAACTGGAATAAATTATATATTGATGATTTTTTGAATTATAATTGTTTAAAATATTTTTTTTATGAAATGTGGGTAACTAAGAGAATCCAGGCCAACAACTATTGTGAGGGACAATGTAGTGATTGATCGAATGATATCTCCAATGCTTTTTGAGGTGGAGTTAAAACATTCATGGTGTTTCTAACCCAAATATCCCAAAATATGAATAATAACCTATGTAATGTGGAACGTTCTATATCCCCTAAGAGGGACAAATACGATAAGAATTATTTTATATAGAAATGACCACTGATGTTTAGTAGATCATCCAATTCACTAGTTCTGGAAAAATGTTTCTACTAAATGAAAAATATATTTTATATTCTTCTCTTTTCTAAGATAGAGAATATTATTCTAACTATTTATCATTTAGATTTAGAGGCCGATCAATGGTGGGTGTTTATTAATAACACAAATTCGAGAAATGAAATTGAAGATATTGAGTGTGACAATTTAAGAAACTAGTTAGAAATATGTATTTCAGATGAACTATTCATATGAATTTTTAAACAGAATTTAATGATCTAAATCAAAAGGATGTTGATTTTTTCACCGCTTACAAAGAAAATTACATAGGTCTTGCAAGGTACAATTTTTGTTTTTCGATCAATAATGATATAATAATTGATAGAATATTTAGTGGTTTAAAACCACACCATCAAAAATATCTAACAATTAGAGACATTGGTAGTTATTGATATGTTTTTCAATGTTCATTGAAAGTGAACATGGAGTATAGAGAATGATACCATGGAAAGGTATTTGAGAAATAGAAGATATATTTTCAAGCCAGAGGATCTTAGGAAGAAGGTGGAAAAAACTATCAGGCACTCGCATGTGAAAAATATGGGAAGATTCATCATGGGAAAATCCTTAATGGGATGGGAAAAAATCAAGATTAAAATAGAATGAAACCAGGATCATGAATTTCAAAGAGGTAAGAGGAATATTGAAAATGTTGATATGGAATGGATATTACAACTAATGGTTAAATGTTTTAACTATAGGGAGTGAGGGGACTATGAATGATATTTCACTAAGCGTCGATTCCTTAAGGGTAATTTGTGTTAGCAACCACCAAATACAAAAGAGCTAGAGAGTGTTTATTCTTTCACTACTACTGATGTGGATCCTGAAAATGATATGGTGATAGGTATGCTAGTTATTCATTAAATAATAGTGAATGTACTATTTGAATCCGGTTCTACAATTTTTTGCATAGATTTAATTTTTAGATGAATAATTGAAACACCATTTTAAAATATGGAGGATGAGTTATTTGTGATAAATTAAAATGGTTCAATTTTTACATCAAACGTATATAAATCCTTCCCCGTTAATGTTTGGGGTATGAACCTCCCATGATGGGATGTATTTCCTTCTTTTGGTAGTGTTTTATTGTATATTTTACATAGATTATCTATCTTTATAAAATGAATACATAAACTATCAGGAAAGGGAGATCACTCTTCACATCCTTATGTATCCTCTAATTATATACAAGTGTAAGGTGGAGGTTGAAAAATATTTAGAATTATTGTCTCAATTATGGATATTATTTCCTTATGAGAAACCACATATAGCTAAAATTATTGAGATAAAGGATAGGATCACTTGTAAAGATATTCCCATTGTACACAACTATGTTGATGTCTTCCCTAATGAATTTCCAGGTCTTCCTCCTAACCAAGAGGTTGATTTCATAATTGAACATATTCATGGATCTCTGTGTATATCCAATTAACCTTATATAATGAACACCATTGAGTCAATGTTTCTAGATAAGCATTTATAAGAGAACCTACAAAAAGATTTTATATTCTTAAGTACTGCACCATGGGGTGAGCCAATCCTCGTCATCAAAAATAATTATGGATTGATGCGCCTCTTAATTGATTTTTGTGAGCTCAAAAAATCCCTATGAAGAAAAAGTATCCCCTACAACTGATAGAAGTCTTTTTCAATCTACTATCTAGGTCCTATATTTTTTATGTTAGGTGGTCATTCAGTTAAGATAGAATCAATTAATGGTAATGAAGTTAGATAATACTTAGAGTTTCTTCCAAAAAAATTTCAAATTGTATGAGTTCATAATGTATCATGTGAAAAAAACTAATTCTCCTGCCATATCAATGGACTTAATGATTATTTTATTCAGATATAACATCAAAAAATTTGTTTTAGTATTTATAGATGATATTATAATATACTCCTAGAGAATGTTGGAACACGAGGATCATTTTAATAATGTTCCAAATACTTTTCAAAGAGAAATATTTTATGAAAATTCCAGTGAATGTAGGTTTTGGATGGATGAAGTATCATTATTGGGGTATGTTATTACTAGAAAATGGAATATCTTTGGACCCTTCCAAGATAAATGCAATTAAATAGTGGCCCATGACAACATCAGTAATAAATATACATTGTTTCTTTAGTATAAATGGGTATTAGTAGAGATTTTTGAAATGAATAACTATATTTTCAACCCAAATAACCAAGTTAAATTGGAAGTGAGAACTGTTTTTTCTAGACCAATGAATGTGAATAATTCTTAAAAGAGATAAAATAAGATTATCACCATGCTGATGCTCACACTTCCAAAAAAGTGGGGAATACATTGTGGAATACAATAATAATTCAAATAAGGGATTATGAAATCTACTGATGCAATATGATAAAGTGATATCATATTCATCAAGTAATATATGGACTCATGAGAAAAACTACCCCACACATGATTTGGAGTTGGAAAATGTGATCATTGCATTTAAAATTTGGTGGCATTATCCTTGTAGGGATAAGTTTGAAATATATTCTAATAATAAGATCCTCAAATAAATATTCACATATAAAATGATTAATTCTCTCCAATAAAGATGGTTAGAGATCCTCTTGGATTATGAATACATAATGAACTACCATCTAGGTAAGGAAATTGGGGTGGTGGGTGATCTATGTAGAAAGGATATTACACCATTATTAATGATGATAATTAAGAATGATCAAATATTTTAATGTTTTCAAAGGATGGAAATTTGAATAATTATTAAAGGAACAACATAAATCCTTTCTAAGATTATTTCTCAACCATTCCTTAAATAGAAAATAAATTATTCTCAAAGAAATGGTGTGGAAATCCTTAAGAAGGTTGTTCCCATGAGAATGGGGAAATGATCAGAGAAAAAAATTTATGATGAATGATTTGTATGATTTAGGTCATAATTATGTGTAACATATAATATAGAGATAAATAATGATCTTCTAAATGACGCACATAGCTCAACCTTATCTATTCATCTTTGGAGAAGAACGATGTATTAATATTTCCATGATAACTACTGGTGGTGAAATATAAATAATTTGACAACAAAATATACAAAAAGTATTGGTTTTATTAATAAGTGATGGATGAAATAAATATTTATAAGTGGGTGGTGAAAACATTACCCACAACAACATGAAAATAGAAAAAATCACCATAGATATTATCACCATACATTCAAAGACATCCATAGGAAACAATGTTATATGAGTTGTCGTGGATAGTCTCAAAAAGACAACTCATGATATTGCAATTCTAGTGGACTTATCAATGGATCATCAATCATGATATAAACTACATATTTGTTCATGATACATCTAGTACCAATATAAATTATATCTGATAGAGATATGCGATTATCCTCCATGTTTTGGAATGGTATCTTTTATGCTATAAACACTGACCTAAAATTCAGTACGAATTATCATCGTTAAATTGATATCCAATTTAAATGGACTATTTAAGAACTTAAATCTTCATTTCAGGTATGGATTTTGATATCTGGTGTATTTATGAAAAAGTGGATTATTTGGAAAATTCATATGTTCAAGCCATGTACTTAGGAGAACACACCGGGTACTCGGTTGTTGTGGGTAGCCATGTACTGGTCCTGTAATAGCCGAGTACATGGCCGTGTGAGGTGACATGGAGACCTCCTAATTCCGGGGATGATTAAGTCATCAACACGGTATGTACATTAAATGAACATGCAGTGTAAGTTTCTTGTTATTTGTTAAATTGAACCTCAGTCACGTCTAATTCCCATAATTGTCTTCTTCTAACCCCATCTCCTCCAAGAGCGACCGAGAGTGGAAATTATTATCTGAGCCTACGATCTATTGTCTGTTTTACGAATAAAACATTGTCATTTGTGTTGGACTCTCCTTGGTGAGTTCTTCCTTCTTCTAGAGCCTCTACTACTAATTTCTCTTCTTCTGTGAGATATTAATGGTATATAGTTTTTGATGTTTTTAGATCTAAAACATTTTAACTCAATTCAAAGGCCGAGGTTCAACTATATAAATCATAAAATATCGAGGTAGGTGGCTTATACCTTTCTTTAGATGTCCATTTATTATATATGGAAAAATTTATGAATACCCTAGTTTAGGGAATTTAGTGTTTTAGAAAATTAACCCTATTGTTTGATTGAGAATGGGTTTTGATTTTGATTTACGTTTATTACCTTGTTTAGGGATATGTTTTCTCATGTTTGTTTGATATTGTATATTAGTTTGCAACTTCATGTTTGGCTATTTTGTTTCGATGCCTAATGTTGTTAAGATGGAGTTGATATTATATAACATTCTTTTGATATTCATTTTAGATTATTATCCTTGTAGTAAATGTTATTACTATGGATCCTCGATATCATTTGTGCATGATTTTATTACATAGGTCTATGAGAACCTAGTGTAGTGATACTATAGGGGAATCGATGTTGAGGTATTCCCAGAGTGTCTGTTATACTTTTCTTTGTTGCGAGATCATAATAAGGATGGATGATGAGTGCTCCCTCATTGTGTATATAGTATTCCATTATGAGTCCACAAGTGGAATGGATGTTTAGTGCTTCCTCAGAGAGTCTCTAATTATCATTAAAGGGCCAAAGAGGGAATTGATGGTGAGTGTTTCCTCAGAGAGACTTTATCTTTGTGAAACAAGACGGGTTAGACTGTGAGAACTAACCCATAGTGATTATTGTTCATGATTTGTTTAATAATTAATAAATGTGAATGAATGTAGTGTGAAACTGTAGGGCTGTTTACTTTTGAGTACTTCCTAGTTTAATATTACGTTTTTCATTTTTCCTTCTATATATATTTATTTTCATTGACAGATAGGAATATATCTTTGTGTTGTTCTTAATGGGATTCATCTCACAACATGTTTGGTTCTTTCTTTTGGGCCCAAATAGATTATATTGTTGCAGGTATAGATAAGGAAAAGCACCCTTCAACTTCAAGTACATGATAGTTGTAGAGATGGAGGGAAATGGACACAGATGAGGCTTGAAATGCTACGGGTGTTTTCTTTATTTCATTATAATTTGGTTTAGAACTATATTTCATGCATTGTGAAATTATTGTCTACTTTCCTAGACATATGTGACATGCATCATTTATATTTGTACTCCAGTTTTTTATTTACTTTCAGTCTTCCATTGTTTGGTAATTATATTGTATTACTACATATGATTGTGTATATTATTATTGTTCCATTGTGTTAATCTTCCAATGAGGGAATGGATTCACAACTATCACACACAAAGCCCTCACTGCTAGTCGGAATCCTCTGGCATTCCAGGAAATGTGCATGAAGCCATGGGACCAACCAGGTATGGGGTACCATTGGGCGGTACCCAGAACTGAGACATTACAAAGTTGTATCAGATGATTATTTTCCTCATTGAAATATTTTTTGGAGACTATAGATCAGGATTTGATGAAAGAGGTAGTTGGTAATAAACTTTTCATTGGAGTATCTAAACCGTGTACAGGGAAAAGCCAATATGCCTCGATTACTGCAATTTTATTGTTTTGCAATTTCTATAGCTGATTTGATTTCACCATTGGGTGATTCACTTGTTTGGTGCTATTATCATTGATATTATTTAGGTTCTATTTCTATTTCAACCCACTGAGATTAGGGTATTCCATCTCATGCATCATATAGGTACTTTCAAGAGATCACATGTCATGTGTTCTTGTCATGATATTTAGGGTGCATTCCTGATTGAAAGTTGTTGTTATAGATGTTGTTCAAGGTATGAATGTTGTTTTGATAGATTTTTTGGTAAAATACCTTTTATTTGATAGGGTATTTCTAATATTTAATGCTTCTTTCGAATGGGCTCTAGACATTGGTCCCTGAGGTTTTATAGGCCCTCAGGGATTAGAATTTGGTGGATCATGATATGGATTACATGATTATACATTTTGATATACATGGATATGATTTCATGATTTAATTCGCATAGAGTATGGGTCCCCAAAAATCCGAAATTAGAAATTTAATTTTTGTTTCATTGTTTTTATGGGGTTCCAGAGTAGTTTCTGAAGCATATTGTCTGAAAAAACCATGACTAAATGGTGTTTAATGATGAATACATGCCATGTATCCTTCTGTTTGGGATTGAACTATTTTTTTAAGTACACACCATATTCTCTATGTACACGCCATTTAGTTATTAACCATGTCACTAGATATGTTGTAAGAGACATGAGGTTGGTAAATGTTTTGTGGCACACGCCGTGTACTCAGAATACATGTCATGTGGTAAGTACCATGTATCCACCCGTGTGACTAACGACACAGGTGGTTAAAATGTAAGTGGTACATGTTGTGTCTAAGGGAACAAGCTATGTTGTAGGGACCATGTATCTGGACGTGTGAATAATGACACAGGTCGGTGAAATCCTTCTCGTACACACCGTGTCTGGCATAGACACACCGTGAAGATTTTTTTCTAGGAGAACCATGTGGTTTAACTGTGTAGAGGAACATCGGTTGGGGGAAAGATTCAAGTACACGCTATGTCAAAAGATAATATTCCATATGTATGTATTGTTGCATGTTTAGGGATGGAAGAAGTACATGACCATGTAAATTCTTATGGAAACACGTCTTGTAGGGTCATACACACCTTGCATACATGTTTTTAAAAACATGAATGTTTTATTTCTCCTATTTTGTTCCTAAAAATACAGGTTTTAGTCCTTGATATTATTTAAATAAGGTATGCACTTGACTTTGTAGAGTCATTCAACTAAGACGTCCTCTGGATGTATTCCAAGTATAGGGCATCGATCAGAAACTAGACATGGTAGATCAGGGAATACCACCAGATCGTCCCAACGTTCGTGTATTGGAACCAGCCATAATTTTGGATACAAGTGTTGATGCATAGTTCCAAGATGTCTTCATGAGGATTATGAAAACCAGACAGGGAGCACCGCATCCTACCCTGTCTATGGAAGAGTTGACACTGGTTTTTTAGCAATAACATCCTCCAAATTTCTCAGAGGATGGAGGACATCAGGATACAGATTCATTGTCATAAGCCATGTCATCTATCTTTGAGCATCTAAGGATGCCTCCAAAGAAAGGGGTGAAGCTCGCTACGTTCATGATTTGGGACTCCTCCAAGATATGGTGGGATGTGATTTCACAGTAGAGATTCCAACGAGATATGTCATGGGATGAGTTTCAATGGACTTTCAATGACTACGTTTACCCAGATACTTTGAGGGAAGTCTAAGCCTGAGAGTTCATGAGTTTGGAGCTGGGTACACGACCAATTAGGGAGTATTATCCTCACCTCAAAGAGCTATATCGATTCACACCCATTCTAGAGGGTGATGAATTATTTCGAGAAAGGATGTTTGAGGATGGTCTAAGGCATGACATCTGATCTTAGGTGAAAATCATCATGCAGAGTTCCATAACATATATAGTCAACTAGGAACTAGTCAAAAAGCACAACCAATAGGATTATGGAGTCATGAGCCAGAAAGGCTCGATATCTAGAGTTTGTATTCATTTTTATGAAAGTAGGAAGCGTTGCATGGAGTCTACTCATGGAGATCTATGTAGGTGAGACACTCCTTTAGGTAGCTAGGTGGTAAGATACAAGTGCGAGAAGAGTGAGAATATGTGGCCCCATAGGCCGAGAGACCTAGATGACTACTGATATTGTAGAAGTATGGTTCATATTCATCATATATAGTAGTGTTTTTCACTAGTAGCTGGTGATAGGGGTTCTTATATGACTCCACATTCTGGAGATCAACCACCAGTTTCTTATAAGTTAGAGAACTGGAGTTTTTCTGGCCATTCAGGCCGAGGTGGAGGTCATGTACATAGTTGTCAGACATAGGGTTTTCGATAGTTGTAGGGTGGATCAACTTAGGGATCATAGTTATATTCATAAGTCCGCAAAGTAGGTCAATATTTGGTGCTGGAGTAGACCTAGAAGGAGAAGGATCCTAGACCCTCTATGGTTAGAGGAACGATTTTGGTTGCCTTAGTTATAGATTGATCTCTTTTCGACATAGGGGATTCACATAGTTTCATATTTGTACCAGTTGTGGAGATCCCTGGTCTCAGTATCATTACATAGGCAGAGATATTGAATATGGTCACATCATTAGGGACTATAACGGCTAGTGTACGTATGTTCAATGTGTTCCCTCTTTAGTTTTGTGGGTGTCACTTATTATAGGACCAGTATGTCATAAAGATGACCGACTATGAAATCATTCTCAGAATGGACTAGTTAGTTACTTTCTATGATATTTTTTATTTATATCATCATAGGGTTAGTTTCATGTCACCAGTGGGCAGATTGTTTCTACATAAGGATGGATGTGATGTCCAGGTGAGCAGAGATAGACCTGAGCATCATGGGTAGAGAGGTGTTACAACCCATATTTCTAAGTTTTATCTGGATGAATAGGGGACTTCCTATATGGATTACTCCATGGTGTTTTCCTCTTCTTTTTTGGGAAGAAGATAGAAAATATCCTCAGACATAGTGTGGATTATCAGAGGCTGAACCATTTTATGGCCAAGAAGCGGTATCCCATGGCAAGGATTGATGATCACTTTATTCATCTTCAAGGAGCAATGGGGATTTCAGATACTGAAATGAGATACAGTTATAATCTGTTGCATGTTGGACCATCAGATATACAACATATAGAATTTATAAATATGTATAGCCTATACGAGTATGTCAGTATGCCATTCAGTCTCACGAATGCACCGACAGTTTTCGTGGCACTCATTGAATGAATGTTCTATCCTTACATGGATTCTCTTGTGGTAGTCTTCATAGATGATATCGTGGTGTACTTTCACACTCGACACGACCATGACACGTATCTTGATATTGTTTTGAGTACACTGATAGAGGATCAATTTTTTGATAAGCTCTCAAAATGCCACTTTTGGATGGACCAGATTCACATATTGGGTCTAGTTATCTCAGAGACATGAGTATTAGTAGACCTGGAGAAAGGGAGAGCAGTAGTTTCCTAGGAGAAACCAAATAATGTCTTTGTATTATGATGTTTTCTAGGGATTTAAGGTTACTACAATAGTTTTATATAATACTTTCCATGCATAACAGCGCAGCTGATGTTCCTGACTAGGAAAGGTGAGAAGTACCTGTGGAAATATTCCTGCGATTCATCCTTTCAAAAGATTAATGGAAGATTGACTTCAGCATTGTTACTAGTTTTTACAATGCTGGTGAAGATTTATATTTCATACTATGATGAATCAGGTATCGGGCTTCGAGCAGTGCTTATGAAGGGGGAAGGTGTCGTTGCGTATGACTCTCAGCAGTTGAGGAAACATGATAATAATTACCT
Organism: Viscum album; assembly: GCA_963277665.1. Lineage (NCBI taxonomy): Eukaryota > Viridiplantae > Streptophyta > Magnoliopsida > Santalales > Viscaceae > Viscum > Viscum album. The sequence goes on along the minus strand of OY728156.1, from coordinate 1,198,282,479 downwards.
GACACGTGATCTTGAGTTCACAGTACTTGTTCATTCCTTCTAATTTTGGAGACATGACCTTCTGGGAGAGAATTTTCTAGTGTACACTAACAAAAAAAGTCTCAAGTATATCTTTACCCAATGTGACCTGAATTTGAGATAGTGAAGGTAGGTTGAGTACCATTAGTCCTCTAACATGGATCTTGCCTAAACATATGGGAAAGGAAATTTAGTAGATGATTCATTGATCTAGAAAGCTTAGATATAGACAGTTCATGAGGCCATAAGTGATTGGATGTTTGGGATCTATTCACGGAGATTCATTTGGAGGATCACAATAGATAGGGGGAGATGTTTCTTTCCTATGTATATGTTACCTCTACTCTAATTGATCGAGTGCGAATGAGGAGACTATTAGATATTGAAGGCCTCAATATATGGGAGTGTGTGTCATGAGAGGACCCTATTCATGGTTGGACTATAGGTGAGGATAGGATCTTGCATTATCATGGGTGCAGTGGGTTTCATTAGACATACACGAGGAGATTTTGCAAGATTTTGCATTCCCCGGTTTGGGTATTTCATCCTGGTGTCACCAAGATGTATCAAGATCTACACCACCAATATTGGTGGCTCAGTATGAGGAGAGATGTTTCTAGTTTTTTGATGAGGTGTTCCACCTATTAGTAGGTGAAGGTGGAGCATCAATGACAAACATGGATTTTGCAGTAGTTACTCATTCTTAAGTGGATGTTTAATGATGTCGTGATGGACTTCTTGATAGGTTTACCGAGGATACATCATGGGAATAAGGTAGTTTTTGTTATCATTGACAGACTCAAAAAGTCTGCGAACTTCTTATCAATAAAGGAGTTTTTTAGTATTTTTGAGATTGGATGGTTGTATATTCGAGAGATTTTACATTTACATGGGGTTCCACACTTCATTTTTTCGGATAGGGATGATCATTTTACTTATTTGGTTTCGAAGGGACAACAGAGGGCTTTGGGTACATAGGTATATTTGAGTACAACCTACCATCTAAGACAGATGGCCAATTTGAGCATACAATTCAGGAGCTGGAGGACATGCTTCGAGCATGTGTCCTAGATTTTGGAGGATATTGGGAGAATCACAATTCTCTTGTAGTGTTAGTCTACAATAACAGTTTTTAGGTGACTCTTCATATGACACCTTAAGAGACTTTTTATGGTAGGCCATGCTGATCACCCCTATGTTGGCTAATCCCAGAAGAGGAAGCTATGCTGGGACATTGCCTTTTCCAGGAGACCACATAGAAGGTGGAGTTGATTTAGAATTGGACAGATACCTCATATTTAAAAAAATATCACATTCTGATATATGGAGATGACTTCTGGAATTCGAGGTTGGATATCAGGTTTTCCTCTGTGTTACACTATGGTTGGGACATAATAAAATTAAGAGATAGAGAATGATTTCACCTAGATACGGTGGGCCATGTGTGTTTTTGAAGAGAGTCGGTCCAATTGACTATAATTTTCAGTTACCTTATAAGTACTGAGCTATGCATGACATCTTCAACATTTCGCAGCTATGATGTTACTTCACATTCATGTCTATTTTTTAGCCCAAGGAGGTTGAGTTGGAGGTGGATGAATCATTCGAGGAGCATCGTATTGGTATTGTTTATCGCAATGTGAAGGTTCTATGTGGTCAGTCTATTCCTATGGTACGAGTTTTGTGGAAGAACAGGAGAGTATAAGATGAGACATGGAAGAGGGAGGCCGATGTGCATCCCCAAAGGATGGAGCTGTTCGAGGATTCTAATTCTTAAACTACTTATTAGGGAAATTCAGGGATGAATTATTTTAATGGTGGATTTTTGTAAGAAACTTAATATTTATTTCATTAATAGATCTTGTTTTTTGGTGTTTATGAGAAAAAGGGGAGAATTTGGAAAATTCATAAGTACTCAACTTGAACTTGTGAGTACAAGCTGTGTACGCAGTTTCCATGGGTAGCTATGTACTGGCCATGTTACAGCCGAGTACATGGCCATGTGAGGTGACCAAGAGACTACCTATAGTAGAGGTCGATTAAATAATGTACATGTCTTGTACATTAAATGAACACAATGTGTACTTTTCTTTTTTATTTGTTAAATCAGACTCGGGTTGCGTTTAATTCCCAGAATTGTCTTTTTCTAACCCCATCTCATCCAAGAGAAACCTGGAGAAAATATTGTTTTATGATCCTCTGATCTATCATCTGTTCTCAAAATCATACACCGTCAATTGTGTTGGAATCCTCTCTGTGAGTTCTTCCTTCATCTAGATCTTCTCCTCCAGATTTCTCTTCTTTTGTGAGATATTTGAGGATGATCATTTTTTTCTGTTTTTGTAGATCTACGATGTTCTTGATTGATTAAAATTATGGGGTTCAACTATATTGATCATAAAATGTTGAGGTTTGTGGTTTGTGCCTTTACATAGTTATCCTTGGATTATATGTGAAAAGGTTCCAAATACCCTAGTTCAGGGTATTGCATGTTTTGGAGATTTAACCCTATTTAATGGTTGATATATTGTTTTTCTTGAGAATATTTTTTTTATTATGATTTACTTTTATTACCTAGTATATGGATGTGTATTCCCATGTTTTTTATATTGGCCATTAGGTCTGGAACTTCCTGTTACACTATTTTGTTTCTATGCCTAGTTCTAATATTATGGAGTTGATATTATATGACATGATTGTGATATGCATTATAGCTACATATCATTGTATTAGATGTGAATACTTTCTCTCCTAGATATCTTTTGTGCATGATTTTATTACACAGGGCTACGAGAACCTAGTGACGTTAAACCATAGAGGGAATTGATGATGATGGATTCTCAAGAGTGTCTGTTTTACTTTTTACATTGCGAGACAATAGGAGGGATGGACGGTGAGTGCACCCTCAGAAATTATATAGTATAACATTAAAAAACCATAGGGAGAATGGATGTTGGGTTCTTCCTTAGAGATTTTGTAGTAAGATTTAAAAGACCACAGAGGAAATTGACGGTGAGTGCTTCCTCAGAGAGTCTTTGTTATTGTGAAACAAGAGGGGTTAGACTATAAGAAGATTCCTAGAGGGTTTCTTTTGAATAATGGGATGAATAATTAATAAATTTAAATGAATGTAGTTTTCAACTATATGAATCTTTACTTTTGATTATTTCCTTGATTATTACTTCATTTTTAAATTTTTCCTTCAATATATTTTCACTTACAGCTAGGCCCAGATCATTGGGTGGCTACCTATTGGGATTCGTCTCACACCCTGTTTAGGTCATGATTTTAGGCCAAAATAGATTATATTGTTGCAGCTATAGTTAATGTCAATCACCCTTGTACTTCAGGTACTTTATTTTGTAGAGCTACATAGCATGGGACCAAGCTGAGGCTTGCTATGCTGATGGAGTTTACTTTTTTTTCTGTGTACTTTAGTTTAGTGCCGAATTTCGTGATTTGGGACATGTTTGGCACTTTTCCAAGACATATGTGACATCAATTATTTATATATGTTATATAGTTCATTATTTACTTTCAGTCTCCCATTTTTCTCTAATTGTATGGTATTGCTGCTTCCTTTGTTGTATATTATTTTTATTCTGCTGTGTTACTCTACCAATGAGTAAATTGTATCCACATTATCACAGTCATGGACCTCGATGATAGTTGGAAGTCTCTCGCATTTGGAGAAATGATTTTGAGGCCATGTGACCAACTTGGTACAGGGCACCTTTGGGCGGCACCCGGAACGGGGACGTTACATACTTTTTAGACCATGGATGATGTGTTGAGAGAATGTTCAATGGACATAAAAGGAGGATGATACTGACATCTACCTCTTGAAAATTTATTTTACAATAATAGTTTCCACTCGAGATTCCAATAAAATTCATATAAATCCCATTATGGGAAAATATATATAACACTGGAATGCTATGATGATGTCAGTGAATGAATGATTCTATAACCTAAAATGGTCAATAAAATGGTAGAGAAGGTGAAACAAATTCAGCAACACATCAAGTCTTCCCAAACTTGATTGATGATATATGTATAAAATCATTGATGAGACCTATATTTAGAGGTTGGAGACATTGTATTCCTTCTGAATATCTCCACTGAATATGATCATTAGATTTATGAAGAAGGGAAAGGTAAGTACAAGGTTCGTCGACCCCTTCTAGATTCATGAACATATAAGGGTTGTGTCTTATCAACAAGAAATTACACCAACCATGTATCATTTAGATGATATATCCTTGTGTACCTCTTGAGGAAGTATATTGCAGAACCCTCACATGTACTTAAATTAGTGGTGGTACAATTGGAAAATGATCTCTCTTAGTATGATCATCCAATGAAGTTATTGGTTCATTGATATAAATATTTTTTCCAAAATACTACTGACCTGGTCAACATACTATGATGGATCCATAAGTTAGAAGATGCAACATGGGATATCGAGGAATTGATGAGGGATAAATACTACAATATATTTTTTTATAACAAAATTTATAGCATTAAATTTCAAAAGGGGCGAAGAATACAATTACCCACACTTTTATCACTACAAATTTTTCACTTCTTATAATTATGTTATATTGTACAGAAAATATATAATTGAGATCCCAATAAAAACAACATTTCCATACATGAATAATTAAATATGTAATATTTCAAGAAATTAATGAACATATCCAGATTGTATATTATCCTAACCCTTGGAATAGTAGCATGACCATTATGAATAGTATTTATTCTAATGGAATAGTGAACACATATATCAAAGTATAAATAATATTTATTTATCATATAAATGATAATATGATATTAATATATCATATTATAAGTAAATAAATGATTCAATAATTATTAATTCAGTGTTACTATTTTTATAAAACATAAATGTTTATTTTCAATTTCATAATTAATATAATCATTTAAAATAAATTTTTTTTTCGTAACATATATACATATATATATATATATTAATATTATTTTGTGTTATGAATATAATATACATTTTTGAAAGCTAAATTAAATTGTCAAAGAATTTTAAAAGTAGGAATAATTTTAAAATTTCTCTCTTCTAATTAAATGACGATTTTAGTTAAAAATATTCTTAATCATATTTAGAAAATCATTTTCATTAAATGGAGTTCATTTTTTATCTATATACATTTGAAAATGGTTAGGGCGATTTTTTGTGATTTTTAATAAATATTTGAGATATTGGGGAATAGTGAAATACAACAATTTATTGTATTTATCAAATACATAAACTATCATATCAGATATGATGTATGGATGATGTATGGAATAAACACAAAATATCCTTAACTTTTTAATACATTTAGTTATAAGTTGTAAACTATTCATTTTATGGATCAAAAATAATAAACTAATGAATATAATAATCAAGAAATACCCCCTCCTCTAAAATAAATACCACCTGACACCCCCTCTACTCTTTAAAAATAAAAACCATTAAAGATTATATAGTTTTTAACCAATCCTATTTCTAATATGCATCATCATTTCCATAATACCTTGGCCTCAAAAGAATTCTAATCCCAATTTCCCTAAGGATATTCTCAAGGAGAAGAATTCAAGAGGCAAATCCTCTTTCATTTTATTTTAATTTCATTATATTATATTATATTTTTTTTATTCTACACTATCCTCCTCTTGTCCAAGAGTTATGATAAATATATTATCTTATATATACTTTGATTTTATTATTTTAATATAATAATCTATCATTAAAATTTTTCTTCACTCTCATTTATTCTAAATATGAAAACATCATCCATGATGTGTCGATTTATCGCCTTTGAAGATGACACCTTTTCATTTTGCTTCCCCACCTTCAAGGATGACCATAAAACAATTAATATGGTTAAATAGGAGTTTATTATTCATATTATTAGATATTTAATGTCCTAAAATCAATATATAAACTTGATAATAATAAAAATTATATGAGTTCGTGATGGTCTTAAACGCCACCAAAATAAATAAAATCATTTTCATTTACTATTAATATAATGATTAATAATTATAACATAAAAAAAATTATATATATGATAATTTAATCTTATGGGAGTTAATTAATATCATATAGTCTCAATTATATAAAATTGTCCTCATTTTACTTGAAACTCCATACATGTATATAATAGAACTGATCATGACAACCAACAAAACGAACACTCCCAAAAAATGAAATTGACCTCTATAAATATTCTAAATGGGATAAACAATCTTATTAAAATTATATTTAATCATATAAATTTATAAGAATGCATAAAATTGTTAATTAATAAATCTAATTAAATAATCTAGGATATTAAAATAAAGAAATCATTTGGACATATAGTAAGGTGATTTATCAAACCGAACACATTTTCATATCATTATTAACCATCCATTTTAAATTTTAGTGTGGATTTACTTTTAATATTCCTTAAAAATTCATTGTTCTTACGTTTTTATTTTATAGGAAATACTTGTTCATAATAATATTTTATGTCAAATACAATTATTTTCCAAAATATTTGTTATTTTTAAAAACATTCCATTCACTTCATTTTATATTGTTTCATATTCATTCAAGATTTATGATTCTTATTCTAATTATGTTAATAAAATTTCCAATTTGGATCCCGAATAGTTTTTTATGAAATTATTCTTCATTAAATTCTCATTAAACCCTTTTATTTTCCATGGGTGATTTAATTGTGAAGGTTCTTATACATTATATGCATCATGAATGATTATGTAAATGTAATGATGTGATGGGTGTGATCAGAATTATATGGTTCTTCAATGTATTAGGTAATGTGTTGTATCTCATCAGATAAGTTTAAGTATGAGTGAACAATATTCTATATTTTTTTCATAATAACAATTTTATTTTATGTACATATTCTATAAATGAACATGATGACAACTTTTTATATAAGTTTTTGTTGTATTAGACCACTAAGATATGATGTTTTATTTTTATGAATTTCCAAATTCCATGAATTTACCTGCTATATCCTCTAATTATTATTATTATTGTTCTTATGTTATCATAATGATTTTTAGTCTCCCCATTTTATCTTGATCCATGTTATTATCTATCTCCTTATTGGGCTTTTAGATCATCCATTTCTTTGATGTCTATACTCTTTTTAAAACTAATCCTATGTAGAAAATGAGAGCCACTAAGAGTATTGATGATAATAAATTAAATAATGTTTATGTTTTATTATGTAAAAATTATCCTTTTTACTAATATACCATATACACTAAAGCTTTCAATCCTAGTTTTGTAATTATTTTTTGATTAGTCATTAAAATAATGTAATAGTAATTTAAGAAAATATGGGTATCTATAAACACTCTCCTTGGATATGAATACATTAATATACACTAACATTGATCTCTACAAGTTGATCCCATTAGGTCTATCCACATATATGTATCTTCTTACATGAATTTTAATATGATGCCACCGTTGTTTCAAAAATCATACATCTATATACCTACGTTAGGATACACCTTAGATCCCTTGTAATATTATTTATTATCAAATTACATTATTGCATTTTCATCATAATGTTATTATAGTAGGTAATTTTTATCACTGTGAATAAATTGCTCTGAATCATTCCATATGAATTGAAAATTTATAAATATTTTGGTTCTTATTTGCTTCACTATTAACCATATTTATACTTTTAAAAAGTAATATTTTCATTAGAATTTTATTTTTTGATTGTTTAAATATTCATATAATTTCATCTCATTTGATTAATAAATATTAAAAAAAATTGAATTCTAGAACCCTCAACAATTTATAACTTCTTAAATTATAATTTATTATATTACTTTTCTCCCTCTATACAAATATTCACACTCTATAAAATTCTATAAGTGAACTATTAGAGTCTTTTACCTACTCTCAAAAACATATTATTATAGTGTAATGTCATACGTGAATTCTAAATGTATTACATGAACTCTTTATGTCTAAATTTTATTGAATAAAATTATTAAATCACTTATGAATCTCTTATATGTAGATTCTCACACAACTAAAATCATATACTATGAAAAACAGTTCATAAACATTGTAAAAATTTGCATAAATATTAAAATATATATAATAGAGTAACTCCAATCCATCGGCTTCAATGAATGTGAACCTCATACCTCATCTAAATATTTTCGTGACATTGATAGGTTTCAAAATTTCATAACATTTCTTTATCAAGAATGTATTCTTATTCCTACTGGGTGGAAGAATAAAAAATTGGCAACTATAATCATCAGTACCTTTAATTACCATTAATAGAATCACATAAATCAAAACATTTCATCAGAACTTCATCGATATATATTTTTCTATTATCATTTACTTAGGATATCCAAAAGTATGGATATTATAATTTTTTTGAACTATGTTTTTTTATTAATAATTAAGAAGAGTCATCACCAAACAACAATTTTAAACTGAAATTTTCTTCAATAATATATAATGGAGGCATCTACAATTTCCCCTAAAATAGCTCTAATCAGCTCTTTCCCACTTCATTTTTACTTCCTCATTTATTTAGATATTTATTATATGATATTCTCCCATTAATAGCTATATTTTTCATCATGGTAAAAACCACCTTGGATATTGCAGTAAAAAATACCATTACATTTACTTTTCCTCGTGACATTTAGTTCGATGTAAATTATTACTCACAATAACATGAAAATTTTTATTCCTTCCAAGTAGTTCAATTTCCTATCAATATAATTGAGAAAATATAATAAATTACATCAATCACTTTATCAATATACTGATATCATGAAACCTCACATATTTTCATTGATCCTCATTGATAAAAAATATAACATAAACAAAAAGTGGGTTCAATAAGGTACTATAATAGAATGTAAATAAAAGAAAACATTTTCAAGAATTCAATTAAAAAACACAAGAAGGAAAAATTAATAAAACATACATTAATAAATTATTTTCAAACATGTATAGAAATCCAATGTACAAAATGCATTGGAATATATGAAAAATTGGACACCTGCTTTGTAATAAGTGACACCAGAGGAGATGGATTGATAATATCAAATATTATAACTCTCAATTGATCTGAATATATAACGTAATGATGAACATAATTTAGTAGGTAATATATATTTTTTAATTTAATATTTTATAATGGAGATCATCAACTCATAAGTCAATATAGAAAACCATTTCTATACTATGGGGTATTAGTGTAGGAAGAATAGACTATGACTGTCCCGATATGTATCCACACATTAAGTGTATAATCTATTAACCACTACATTATCAAATGATCAATCAATAAAATATTATACTTTTAATAATATATTTTTAGAACATATACAACCTTCCTCGATAAACTAATATGACTCAGAAAATATTTAAAAATACTAACACATTTGTTATATCATCTAAGGTTGTCAAGGTGTTCGTTCATTCATAAAACTACTACTAAAAAATCATTCCTACCCTTCTGGTTGGAAGTTCCCCTATAATTCTTACTCCTAAAAAATATGATGTAATTAAATAGAAAACATTCATATTAATGGGATAATGTTATGAATAAAAAAATTAATTATATATATATTATTTTTTAATATATTATTCAAACATTTTTTTATCTTTCTTACTATCATTCGATTTCTCATGGAAATTTTTTGTGCGATAATGATATAAACCCCATCTTGGATGATTTTTTTCTCTCAATTACTCCAATATTTTTGTTGTTATTGAATTATTTTGTAATATATACACACCATGTGATAATATATGAGGGTATATATTCAACATTAAGATCTTTTACTGAGGACTCATGGATTCATGTTAAATAAGAATAAAAAATATTCCATTATGTATTTACTCATAAATTATATAAATAATTTTATTAAATAATTATAAACATACCAAAAAAATTTCCATTCTATATACTAGTAAAAAACCTATATATGTACACTCTCTAATAAGACCATATTTAAGTCATTTATTTTCAGACTATTTCATCCAAAAAATATTGTATTAATTATGATTAAAATAATAAAAATTTATCCCATAAATAGAAATATTTGTTTAATTACATAAATATTAGTTAATTTTAATGTTATTTGAAATATAATTTTTCAAATATTAGCTATATGAAATAATTACCAATTGAAAAATAAAGATAAATGAATGTTAAGATATTATATCATTATAGGTTCCACTAAACATGCTCATGTCATTGATTTTATACAATTAAAAAAAGGACCAAATATATTGACCTTATCCCACCTTGAGGTGCAAGATAAGTATAAAATTTTATTGTATTTGGGCCTATTAGATTACCATTCTACACACTTTCATAAAAAAAATCCATCTAATTAGATTATATATGTTATTGTACATCGGTACTTCTTTTATACCATCTTTATATGTATTCTCCACTAAAGAAGAGGTAATATTAATAACAGGTGGATTTTTATGCTCTTAAGAGCTTCACACAATAAAAAATGAAATTAGATTTAATGAAATAATTTAATTATGAATGGTATATTTCTATGAATAAATGAAAATATGAAACTTATAATTTATATAAATTTAAAAATAACATTATGTTCAATTTCTTATATATGTAACAACCAGCCTAAATGGATGAAAAACTATTACTATTTGAAGATGACCAACATAAAATATCCATTAAATTGGTGGGAAATAAATGTAATAAACAAATTATGAAATATTTATGAATTTATTAATCAAAAAAATTATATATTAATTCTTAGTAAAAAATCTCCACATTTTTTGTAAAATCATTTTAATCATCAAAAGTATGTTTTTTGCAAAAATGATATTTTTTAATGTGTGAAATTAATAAAAAATTTTAAAAATTTTAAAAAATATAAATTAACATTGGATACTTTTTTTGTATTTTTATGAAAAGTATTTTTTCACCAAATAATTAAAATGACAAGTTTTTATTCTTAACTATATTTTTATTTAAGAATTTAAAAAGATTACTTTTATTTTAAAATATTTATATATTAAAATTGGTACTATAACAATATTAATGGTATAATTATTGTTTTTGGAATGAATTTTAAAATTGAATTCCATAAAAAATCATTTTTGTACATCAATTCCAAATTTTTGAAAAACAGTTTTACATCAATTTTGTTTATATAATTTTAAATTTAATTTTACCACTTTTGAGTTTTGAATATCAAAAATTGGTTACTTATAATTAATTAGGGTGAGGTCTAAAATGTAGTGAATAATTTCACTTTTTTGGAAATTATGAATAATAAGAAATTTTTTTCCACAATAATGGCTAAATCTTATAATTAATGGTTAAAATTATATGATAACGACTAAAAATGACATTATAACACGGTATAATTTTATTAAATTTTTATATATAATGTAATGAAAAGTCAAAAATGACACACTATTTTTTTAATAAATGTAATATTTTTAATATAGGGTTTTAAAGGGGATATGTTAAGTTATAAATATAAATTGTAAAATTAAATGATTTATTTTTGGCTTGGTAATTTATTTATAATTTTTAGTGAAGATATAATTAAATTAAAAGTTTACATACCCCTTTAATTTTAATTATTCATCTAATAGAAAAATGTAAAAAATGTGATTTTAAATCATTTAAGGGTTATTTAATTTGAAATAGATAATGAATCCAAATTTTTTATTAATCTATATTATTTATGGAAATATAATGGGATTATTTTTTTTACTTATCTAAATAGATACATTTAATGTCATATTAAATTAATAGTGTAAAAATTGACATCAATATTGATTTATAATAAATAATATTTTATTAAATGATCTATAAGTCATAAAAATATAATTTTTAGAAAAATTAATTTTATATGGTGTGAAAAATCATCCATGGTCCATTTATTGATCACATTTAAATTTATTTTAATATTGATTCCTCTTTAAGATTAGAAAACTTTACTATTTTTTTAATTTTCAAAATTCATAATAGGGGAGGAAAACAAAATATATGTTATGAAAACTTAGTAAAAACTATTAAAAATTTTATATCATGAGGTTTTTTATACATTTACTAATCCTATATTTTAGTAAATTAATTTTAATCAATTTAGAAATGAAAAGAAATTATATTTCCTTAATTCCCATACATATTATAAGAATTCCCCTTCCCTCACCTATAAAAATACACCCCAAATCTCAATTATTTACAACACATTGAGAAATGTATATTGAATACACCCTACATGTAACGACCCAAAATTTTGAATAAATCTTGTTTCCTAATTTTGTGTGTTGTTTTATTTTATTCTAATTTTATTCTCAACAAAAATGTTTCATTTGATAACATGAGTATAATTAAAATGAGACAGTTGGGTTTTGACTGTTATATGACCATTGGTCCATATGACCGCTGGAAACTAAACGTTTCGATTATTTTCTCTAAATACAAGTAATATTGATTAATTAATATAGAAAGAAGATTTGATGGCCTCACCCAGTAGTCTTGGACCGATCGAAGCCCATCTAACAGAACTTGGGAAAGAAGTAGCACCACTGGTCTTTGCTCTGGACCAAACCCAAGCTGAACTTCATCGTATGAAGCTAGAACGGGATCACCTTCGGGAGAAGTTAAAACTGATAGAAATTACTACTCATGCGATGTTGGCTGAGCCTCCCTCGGATTCTCTCACCGTAGCACACCTCACACTTAGGTCCTATGCTGGTGTGATAATGGGATATGTAAGGAGACCGTAACTGCCTTCTGTAATCCTTTGTTTTAAATATAAATTTTGATTTCTTCTTATGATAAAGTTTTTGAATTTTCAAATGTCCTGATAAACATAGTATGCATAATTTTGATGAATTTTAGAAAAAGGATATTTTAAAAATGTTTAGGTAAACCTTAAATAATTAAAAATGTGTAATGATTTTCAAAAAATGATCTTCTACAATTATGCTCAGTACAAAATTTAGAGTCTAATAAGATCAACATAATTTTTGATGAATAGTAAATTATGAATAGTGATTTTATGCTTAGGATTAGTAATGTGACCAGATGGATTAGTAATCTCACTTAAAGAAAGTATTAAAATAAGCTAGGACTTTGATTAAGTAATGTGATTCAATAAAATGATTAAATAACGGTTTCATAAATTATTATTCAAGTATTAGTTTTTTCAGATGAATAGTGTTTTTTAATTAAAAATTTAATTAAAAATATTTAGAAAATTATATTTATAAAATGGACTTCATATTTGAACTCAGAGCATCGATATTATGTTAAGGTGAATTTTTGGGGATTTTTCCGAAAAAAATGAATTTTCGATGAATAGTGTTTTTAAATTAAAATTTTAATTACAAATATTTAGAAAATTATTTTTATAAAATGGATTTCATTTTTGAAATCAGAGCATTGATATTTGGTTAAGGTGAAATTTTGGGATTATTCTGAGAAAGTTGAATTTTTGATGATTAGTGAAAATACAGTTTTGAAGTTACGAGTGTTTAATGACATCATTAAATGATGTATTAAGTATGTAATCAATATGGTCGACTTATGAATAGTAATATAGGGTATTATTTGTCCAATTTGGCCAATACCACTGGCAAATACCATGGGTAAGCCCATGGTTTTCCAAAACCACTAATGAGGTGTCCCTTGGCCATTATGCTTTGGAGCCTCACTTTCCCTATAAATACCAAGCCATCCCCTCATCCATTCGACTCCCCACTCTCCTCCAACAATGTTCTGGTCTCATTACCTCCCAAGGAGTCCTCCCAAGGTGCCCCAAGCCCTCAAGGTCCCAACCATTGTGTTTTAAGAGTTACGTTTTAAGGTTAGGGATCCGACCTCTCTCTTTCTTTTCATGAAATCTCTTTTATGTAATTTATTTTATGCTCCATGTTCATAAGTTAAAGGATGTTAATTTATACTCCTATTACTTCCCTTTTCACATTAATATAATGAGTGATCCCCTATTACTCTCATTATTTCGTTTTATGAAGTTTTATGTGGCGCCGTTAGGCTCCTGAAATTTTTGTAACAGATTCTTTCCCTCTTCTTATTTTTTCAAGATCTATTTTCATGTAAAGTCTTTCATGTTAATTTTTATTATGTTGGGGTATGATATCTAAATTTATCATACTGATCTTTTATGATCATACTCTGAGTGACCCCATTTGATCTCTTCAATTTATTATATTTATGTTTTAAGTGGCACTGTTAGGCTTCCGAATTTTTAAGTGGTTCTTTCACCTTTCTCCATTTTCAACGTTCTAATCCCATGTCAAGTCTTGAAAGTTCATTTTTATTATGTTGGGGTGTTATATCTAAATCTATCATACTGATATTTTATGTTCATATTATTAGAGACCCTATTTGATCTCATCAATTCATTTTTGTTGAAGTTTAAGTGGCGCCGTTAGGCTGCCGAATTTCTAAGGGGTTCTTTAACCCTTCTCGTTTTCGAGATCTACTTTCATGTCAAGTCTCTCAAATTCATTTTTATTATTTTGGTGTATGATATATATATCTATCATACTGATCATTTATGTTAATATTATGAGAGACCCCATTTCATCTCATCAATCCATTTTTGGGAAGTTTAATGTGACGCCGTTAGGATGCCGAATTCCTCATAAGAGAAATCTTATTTTTGTCTTCTTTTCAAGTTCTTCGTTTCATATGTTATATCATTCAAATTTCATTACCATGTTCTTAAATACTATATATTCAGTTCCCCTACTATTATATGTATCATCTTTTAGTGGGTGACCCTTGTCCCCTCTCTTTTCAATGTTTTCTAAAACCATGTATCGTAGACGTTATGCTGCATAGTTTTCATCTCAAAATGCCTCCATCTTTATCTAAATATTATTTTATGTTATTAAGTGAATACTCAAAGATCTTATTTCTACAGGGGTATTCACATATATATATCAGAATTTTCTATTTTAAATTTTGGGATTTACATACATGAAACCTGCTTTCCCTTTTCCGTGGGTTTAATGTGACATGAAGATCATGTCTTTAAAGCAGTTTTTAAAACGTTATGATTATGAAATGAAACCCATTTCTTTTATGCTATATGGGTTTTTTTATTAAATTATTGATGATGATATATGTGTCTCATGTGATAATAAAGACATTTCAAGGGTGTGCCCAGATAGCGCTCCAATGCATTGGGTAAAGACTTAATCTCTAGAGATGACCTTTTAGACTGATACCTTGGTGAATAACATTGGTAATTTTTAATGAAACCTTGAGGATGGACCTTGGTTAAACGAAATGATTTTCAATATTAAATTTTATATCCACATCTTCAAGTTATAAAAAATGTTATTTTTATTATGATATTATACATGGTTATTTCTCATGCCTTAAAGTTCTTTTTCATGACATAATTGATGTATCTCAAGTTCACATGTTAAATGTTTCTCTGGTTTCCCTTAGTGGGCCTTCTACTCTCCCTTTCTTTTGATGTATGTCCCCAGGTTATGAGATGATGCAATGAACCTAGGATGAACATGAGGAGAAGCATTTAAAGTGTTTAAGAAGAATTTTTTATGTTTTTATGTTTTAAGTTCCTAGTTTCCAAGACACTAAACCTTAAAGATCCTTATTTTTGTAAAATGTAATGAATGTTTATGTGATAAAAAGGCAGGATTCTATACTATATATTTCTCTTCCCAATACACTCATTTGATTTTTATAGGGTATATCCCTTCCTAAATACATAACCTAGGTCCTTTAATATGATATCTATTTAAAGACTACTGATGAAGGGGAAACCATCATTACTAAGTCATTTATGTTTATTTATTCTTATACATCCTCCTAAATTTAGGTATCAATCCTAAAATGGGAAATTAAATAGCATTAATATAATTATATTTTAATATGATAATGGTAAAACCATATTCTATCTGGTTTCTACCTAAATATAATTGAAGACATCGCTCTTGTGTGTGCTTGACATATAGTATCCACGACGTGATGTAATTTGTTAACCATGACCACATTTATTGGGCGGTTATATATATATATCTAATGATTATACGTGATATATATTGATTATACATGATATCTATAATGTAAATATTATTCATGAACTATATTTACATATATATCTTTCTAAATATCTAATCCATTGAAAAATGATAAATTCGATCATGCATACATAAGTTCTAAAACATATATTAGGTCATGTGACCCATTTAATATTTATTATTAACATGGATTAAAATAATGATATATTTAAATAATATATATTAAATATATTATATTATATTTTTTCAATAATTATTATTTTTTATTCAATACTCTCACTTTATAGCCTTTGAAAAGTGAAAAGAGTTCACACAGAAATACGACTTACTCTCTCTATACAAAAAAGTAATTTTTTTGTCAATATTTATAAATTATCTTTGAATATAAATATATATTTGATAGATATTATGTTAATAGAATTAATAATATTTTGTATATTATTAAACCATAATAAATTTAAAAGGAATGGATCTATCGAATTATAGTATACATTAAAACCAAAGGAGTTAACAACCAAAATAATGATAATAGTAAATTGATCATTAAATAATGGGTGATAAAATATCATAAATGAATAATATATGAAAATATTGATATGTTTATAGTTATGGAATCTACCAATAATAAATTTAATATTATTTTATTGTATGATGAACACACATATGAGGAAAGTCAAATGTGAGGTAAGGAAATTTTTATATTTCTTTTCAATAAGGCATATTTTAATACAATGTACCTAACACCACATCTTTGGTATATATAATTTGAATTTTTTATTAGTTATAATATTTAATTGGTAATCCTATTTTCTTTAAAATATCTTTATTCAACTATTAGGTATATAATTATTTATAAAATCATATACCATTTCTATATAAAGTGATTAACTTTTAATTATATTAGATTAACTATGGAATTTATGATAATCTTTATTCATTACTCTATACATAAATTTAATGATAAGCCATGTATTACTTGAATAAAATAAAATATTATATATATGGTGCAAGAATTGGAATTTTAGTGAGGTTTAGGCCCAGAAATCATGTATCCCCTCGATGCATTTACAAGTCTTATGAGGAAAATCTGTTGGAAAAATTAAATAGTTCGTTAACCATAGTTTTAATTTATCACATCACAAGGTCATGATACTAGATAAATCACAACATGTGATATTATTATGCCTGATTCAATTCATTTCAAACATAGAAAACATAATTATTATTTTTCAGGGAATTATTTCTTTTATATTATACATAGATTCATTTTATGCTCAAACATTTCACTAAATTATATCTATTTGAATTTATGTAGATTTATATATTAATTATTACATATTTAATCATTATATATTCTACTATACTTTACCATTACTGAGAATTTTAGATGACCCTTATTTATATTAATTTAATTTGTTTCTTAAGATGAAATCTTTGACTGATTTTCAACTATGAAACATGTTTAATTTTTCTACGTCTATATTTTATTTCCAATGTAAATGGGTTGAATTTTTTTATATATTTATTCGAGGATATTAAAATATTTTTACCTTTTGGATACAATAACTTTTATATATATAAATTTAATAAATTATACACCAACTCAATGTTACTGGACTAGGGGTTTTTATAATTGGTATCCGATAATGTTTTTTAGAAACCAAGGGAACTAGAATTTAAATAAACATAGCTCATATGATAGTATTATAATACGTAATTTTATGTGATATTTTCTATCATTAGAGGTATTTTATTTTAAAGTGAAATATTTTTTTTGGATTGGTGATAACTCATTGTGTTATTTTTCTTAGTGATTCTCCCTATCTAAAGAAAGAGAATCAATACCTATGAAAAATGTACGTATTTCCCTGCTTAGCAAGCCAATGATTCTAGTGTTAGAACTAAAACGATAATGACTATATTAGGTTTATTGAACCTTTTTATTTCCAATAACCTTACATATATAGATAAAAATTATGTTACATGTAATAATACTCTTATATTTGATATTTTAATGAAACCAAATCCTCAATATTTCATTGAAACTAATAATAAAATTATACCTATGAAATGGATAATGTCTCTTGAAATAATATTTTTCAATTTTTGATGAAATTAAAGGGAATATATTGATCCATAAGAGTACCATAATAGATGTAATTATTATCAATTTTAATCATTGATACATAATACTAAAGAGGAAGATGAAATAGAACCTATACAGTGGTGAAATTTTAACATAATATTATTTAGTAACTATTTCCCTTTTGAGATACAAAACAATATGAAGAAAAAGTTTCCTAAATTAAGGAAAAGGAATAAAAAAATATTACATAGTAAGAGTATACATTTCTATTCGTATCTAGATTTTCTATATATACTAAAAATAATCCATTAAGAATAATTGATCATTTAATTGTAGGCATTAATCCTATCCTTTGAGGGGAACTAGTTTCTCATCATTTTTCATCATATGATAAAATATTGTCACATAACTTCAAAATAGTTAATTTTTTATCTTGATCATATATCATTATGGGAAATCATGTTAATATGAGATTTAATAAAAACCAAAAAAGGTAAATCATCAATGAATAATAGGTTAAAAATTCTATTTCCATCATGGGAAAATTTTGGTAAGGAACATATGGTATTATTATTAAAGAGCTTGGGATTTCTTTAAATGTTGATATATAAGGGTTATATAGAAAATTAAGGGATGGGAAAGAAACAAGTAACTAGTTTCCAATTATTATACTATAAGAAAATGTGGTTTTAGTCCAACATATTCCCCATGTATCATGGGAAGATTCCAAAGAAGATTCTAAAGGGAGAAGGACAAGCGTAGGAGATCACTAAGTTTATGGAACTGTTACCATGAATATAATAATATGAAATTCATTAATAGATTCAACGTTATCCACTAATTTTTTTATTCTATAGATACACACTCTTTTATATCACCTTTTTTCCCTGAAAAAATAGGTATTTCCCTACCACATTAAGATGTGAGTTGTATGTCCAAACACAATGTATAATTCTTGTTGAAACAAGGATCTATCATTTTATTACCATTATAACACATAGACATTACCAATTGGTAAACATAATTCTTATATTAGTTTTGGATTTTGATATAATCCATTTATGTATTTTCATTAAAAATATGAAAAAAATTATTACAGTGAGAAGGTAGTTATGATTCATGATAAATATGTAGACTTATTTATCATTATAGGAGTAGCTTTATCACCAACACCAAATCTACATTAATCCCCAATAGATAATTTGAATGAAATTATCTGGGAAGAATAAGAGACACAACTTTCTGATGGAAAATGTAAAATTCAAAATAGGGGATGTACCTATTGTACAATAACACGTTAATGAATTTACTAAGGATTTGACTAAATATAAACCAGAGTAGGATGTTGAGTTTTCCATTGATTAAATACTAGATTAATAAAATATATTAAAAAATTCCTATAGAATAACCAGAATGGAATTAGTGGTGTTAGAGTAACAACTAGAAGAGTTTTCTATTATGGTATTTATATTCCCAAGTGTTTCACCATTGGGAGACCATGTTCATTTCATTAAGAATAATGATGGTTCTTTGAGACTGTTTATTAATTATAATTAAATTAATAATATTATTATAAATAACATCTTTCCCATTCCTATTATTGATTTATTATTCAATCAACTTCATAGAGCTCAATATTTTTCAAATATTTACCCTCATTCTATGAATAATCATTTAATATTAAAGAAGTATAATTTTAAAAAGTAATTATTCCATGTGAAGCCTTGGAATTATGACTTTACATTAATTAAAGATGGATTGACTAAATATCCATATTTGTAACAACCTGACCCTTGAAGCCCGAAGCCAGTGCATTATTTTAATACATTAGCATGATTATGATGAATAAAATCTCAAAGGACTAGGTGGTTTAGTAGTTTTGGAAAAATATATACATTCATAGGTTAAAAATTACAACATGAAAATAAATACAAGATATATGTTTTATTGGGAACATCCAACACTCCCCGATTATCCCTACAAGTTAGTCATAATAAACTTCTTCACGTCCTAAAAAAATGAAACATAAGAATGGGGTGAGCTCATATTCACAGTAAGGGTAAGAAATACATTGGATGATATCATAAACATAAGAATTAAATATTATGAATAACTAAAAACACATGTCTTTTAAAGATAAACATGAACATAACATTTTAGAATATGAGATGATTAAATATTTCCATAATAAAACATAATCCTAGCTATTCTACTAGTCAAATAACCACTTCAACTATGAATTTATACCTTTATAATGAGGTAAATTCATATGTGAGACATTCTAAAACATACCATTAGGGCCTTATCCAAGATGTCTCAAAATTATTAAGGCCACGACCAAAACCATATATCAAATTGGTAAAGGCCTCGGCCAAGTCCATGTCTATTTGTCTCATGAGACCTACCGATATAATGTGGGGCTAGAGCGGGCACCACCCAAGACTTACTAAGTCAAATAAAGTCTTTATATTAATGGTTTTAACATAAAAAACATAAAATATTATACATAAACTAACATATGAAATGTATATAACATTCCCCAATCATTAATAAAAAGCACAACCATTTGGAGTAATACAATGAATGGTTAAAATATAGCACATCCATAAAAAATCTAATCATAAACAATTAAAAAAATTGTGTATGATCACATAGGAGATAAACCTCAATGAGGAACAATATTCAACCATGGTCATTTATAGAGATGGAGTTACTTTTAAATGATTCCATTAAAAAATACTTCAGGAATTAATCCTAAAACATTCCAAAGTGTCTAATACCAAATTGAAACCAGAAAATCATAATCCCTTAAAAATAATGAGAATAAGGAGACTCTTAAAATGATATAACAAAGGGTAGAACATAAAACACACTCATGAAATAAGTTTTGAACGTTTCATATATCCTATAAATGTTAAAGTGAGTTGAGAAAAATCCTTTTTACTTTGGAAAGAGGAGTTCTTTTGGAAAATAATTTTTATTTATAATAAATCTTCTTTTAAACATGTATATCCCATAAAATAAAACTTAAGGTCACTGAATTTATATTTGAGTCTTAAATGAAGTCTTATTGCGGAAAAATCATCTAAAAAGAGTTTTTAACTAGCTTTAAAAATAAAACATTTCTATGCGGGTTAAAAAATATTAAAGGATTGTAAAGTGAAAAGGCTTGTTTTGTTTCATAATAAAAGAAATGAACCAAAATATATTTTTCACTTTATAATGTTTTATTTTATGATGATAAATATAGATTAAAATATATTATATATGGAACTATAAAATATGTAAATATCTGAGAAGTTCCTTGAATCGCGCTTGTATTACATGATGAATTTTTGAATGATCCTTTTAAACTGTAAAACTCCCCATTAATGAAATTATGATTTTGGTTGGAAGAATTATATATAACATTAAAATATTATTTATTAGAAGTACATAATAATAAATAAGAATATCAGTGAGGTGAGTAATGTATAAGATCATCTTGAATGAAAGTGGACGTTCAGGTAGATTGTAATTAAATCATTGTAATAAATTGAAACATATAACCAAATCATAAATGATACATTTATTATTATGTAAATAAATATATTAATTATTTGAAACATCAATTTAATGTATACATACACCATACACATTTAGTAATAGTGAATATGGAGTATCTCAAAAAAATGGAAGTGAGATGAAGAAACCCCTTACCTTAGTTTGATGGTGTTCTTACCTTGATCTTAGTGTTCTCAATAACCAAATTAATTTAATTAATTAATATTTTATGAACCTATTATAAATTTAATTGATTTATTAAAACCTTATTATGTTCATTCATGTACTTTTTAATGGTTTAAGAGGTTCAATTTCATTATTTGGGTCTGTTTGTTCCATGATCAGTATACTTATATACATGAATAGAGAATCATGTAAAATGAGGTTTTTTTTCCATAATTGAATTTATATGTTAATAGTGAAATAAATAAATGATATATTTTTTTAAATATAATTTGGTTACATATAGTGAAGATGAATCATTATATAAATTAATTAATGATAACCTTTTTGGTTAATTGGCGGTTTTTGGACACCGCGAACTCTGTTTCTTTATAAATCTAAACCATATATACACAAAGTTTCGAGAACCATATATGAGACATAATTTATATATTTTATTTTATTTCAACCATAATAATGGTTTCAAGGACATTTTCGAATACGGTGGTATAAATTGAAAATACATCGTCCTTGAATATGGTAAATTAGCACATCTCAGATGGTGTTTTCATTTCTAGTATAAATGAATGGGAAAGGAGAGATGATGAATAAATAGTCCATTCGAAAAATAAAATTACTATTCATGTATGTTACTGAAATTATCTTATCATTTGGATGAGGGTGATGAAGAAATAAAAATAAATTAATGGAACTCAAAATAAAATAAATATTTTGAAATCCTTCATGAAAATTCAGCAGCCTAACGACATCGCATAAAATTTCATATAAAATTTTGATTAGAGAAAAAGGGTATCTCATAATTAAAAAATATTACAGAAACTATGGGGGATATGGAATTTCATATCCATGAATAAACCAATTTTAATTAAAAGATAATAACATGACAAGAGTGCTTAAAAAAAGAGAGGTATTTTCATACAAAAATTCTACATCATAATGGCAATGCAGCATGGTTTTAGAAAACATTAAAAAGAGATGGGACATGGGTCAACCATTAATAAAACACTCTTAACATAGTATAGGGAAATAATAATATGGAAATAAATGCATTTTATGAAAACATTAAATATATACCACATAAAAGAATACTTGAAATAACATAAATGAATAGAGGAATTACCTGTTAAAGTAATCTTCCTTAAGAGCCTCTTTAGGAGAGAGGTTTTGGCCTTTTGGATAGACCAATAGCTCTTGTATGTGGTGAGTCACTATAGAAGGGTATTTGAGTAGATCATAGACAATTCAAAAGGCTTTAGATGAATGAAGAGATGAGTGAGTGAGGGGAGTTTATTTTGGAGGAGAGGAGTGTATTTTGAATATTTTATGCATTATTTAATTATTTCCCTCAAGACGACCAATAATATTGTTTTATGTGACCAATAACATAAATAAGTGTATTTAAGTTCGAAATATATGGCCTTAAATTACTCATGATGTCATAAATAGTTTATTTAATATATTATTTGTATATATGATATTTTACCGTATTTCACTATTCATCAAAAATTCATAAATTTCAAAAAAATCTCAAAAATTCACCGAAACCATTTTTTGACGAGTAAAATTCATAAGTGGAATCAATTTTATAAAATACAATATCTAAATATTGATAATTTAAATTTTAAAAATAAAATCATATTTTATTCCAAAGAAACAACATTAAAACTATAACTAGTTTTATAACACGTTTTGAAATTAACCAGGGTCCCAAAAAATTTCTTAATAAACATAAGAATTTAAAGTAAAAATAATTATTAAATTTTATGAAAATAAATTTACATTTAAAATTAATAAATAAAATAGAAAATTTTAATTAAAATATTAATGGCATACAAAAATACCTATACGTATACTATGATCGTTTTTCTTCATTTAAGATGTCTAAATTTTATTTATATATTCATGGGGGAGATTATATATTCATGGCCTAAATACTATTCACTACTATTCATAATGTTATTTTTCTATTCAAAAGGGTATGTCACTATTCACCAAAAATTATGTTTTTCTTAACAGACTCTAAATATCATACTGAACGCAACAGTGTATGTCTGTTTATTCAAAATACAAATCATAGATGTAGAAGAATTAAGTTTACTTTAATTAGTTCTAAGAAATCGGTGTTTTTAGAGACTCAGTATTTCAAAATTTCTATATTAAAAATATTTATAAATTCTTGGGGGGTTACATTATCCCCTCCTAACAAAAATTTTATTTTCAAAATTAGAAATTTAATTTCAAAAAATAATTGGTGTGACTTGAAAATTACTTTGTGGGAAACCCACAAAAAGAATATAGTTAAAATATCATATTAATAATAGGATAAATTAATGCATCAATTACTTCAAAACAACACATTGTAATTGGACAACATTTCCATAGATGAATAATCAACCCATCATGTAGTAACATTAAACTGTAAAGCCCCATACAAAGATCAACATAAACCATTCTGTAAATGCTTATAATGTCCATAATATAATGATTCAACACATTATAACAAAGGAATGTAAATTTCCATGATGAAAATATCATTAATCCTTAATCAACAAGAATCATCTCTAAAAATTACTTTTGAAACATATGAATAACTTCATCATGTATCCTCTTGAAATATGGTAATAACATGAATTACCATAAAAACCATATTCGAAAATTACAATATTCCATATTCCTTATGTAATATACATGTTATTGAATATATTTTTTATATCCAAAAGTGTTTTAATCTCCATCAATGATAGCATTGACCACTTCTCGATAAGTCAATAATCAATTATATGGTAGTGATTATTTATCATAATCAAACATTTATTCATCATTATCTCAACAACAGATATATATTATTTGTTGGAATTCCATCAATCATAATTTTTCTCTAAAATGTTTAAAATTTTACTAATTCACATTTCCTTTGTACCATTCAACATACATCCTCAAATCCTTAGTGAAAGAGTAATGTCGTAAAATCCTTATATATCTCATAATTTGTACAATGAATACATAATTAGAGAAATATTCAAATGGAATGATTCTTGAATAGGAATATTAATCATTCTACATCATCTGTGGTAGCATTATAACTTGATCATTATCCAAAATCATCATTTGTGGTATAATAATTTTACACTTGGGACATTGATTCACATAGTGTCCCATATCCTTACATTTGAAATATTGTACATTTGAAACCATTTTCTTACCCCTGAAATCATGAACATGGTTTCCTTTTTTCCACACATATAGAAAACACCCATTCACTAAAACCATTTACCAGGGTGATCCACATAATCTATTCCTTACCAAAATTCTAGGATTATCGGGTTTCTTTATTCTCAATGAAAATCTTCGCGATTAGTTCCCTAACCTACATTTTCTAAATCATGTTCCCAAGGTTTCTACTAAACATTATCTGATACCAACTATAATACCCCAACCACAGAAGCCTAGAGCCAGTGCATTATTTTAATAAGTTGGCATGATTACATAGAATCAAAACCCAATGGACTGATTAGCTTAATTTTTTTTAAAAACTAGATACACACATAGCATAAACATTAAAACATTAAAATAAATTCAACATATATGTCTTATGGTAAAGCCCACCAATCCAATTTTATCCTTTCAAGTTAGTCATAATAAATTTTTTCATGTCTTAAAAAAAATTATGAATTAGAATGGGTTGAGCTCAGATGATCATTAAGGGTAAGAAATATAGTGGACGATATCATAAACATGAATATTTTACCTGGTGAATTACTAAAAACACATTCCTTTTAAAAGTAAACATTAACATAATATGAAAGGAATTTGAGCTAAGTGAATATTTCCATAATAAAACCTAATCATGGGTATTCTACGATTATAATATCCACATGAACTATGATTTTATAGATTTTAATGATGTAAATTCATATTAAAAACATTATAAAACATACCATCAAGGCCTCAACCGAGACATATAATATTTTTTAAATCCTCATCCAAAACCATATATCATATTGGGAAAGGCCTCAGCCCAGTCCATGTCTATTTGTCTCATGATACCTACCGATTTAGCGACAGGATATAGCAGGCCCCACCCGACACATACTAAGTACTAATAATTCCTCATTTGAATTGGGTGAAGATAAACAATATACACATTCATATTGAATCTAACATACGAAATGTAAATAACAATCCCAATTCATTAATCGTAAACACGACTACTTAGATTAATATGGTGAATGATTTCAAGATAGCACATCCATAATCAAACTAATCATAAAACATTCACTAAAACATGGTGGATGATAACATAAGAGATAAAAATTAAATGGATAACCTGATTCAACAACAAACATTGACATAGATGAAGATACAGTTAAATGAGACCACTGAAAAATCCTTGAGAAATTATTCCTTAAATATTCCAAAGTGTCATATTCCACCTTGAAACATTCTAATAATAATACCTTATAGTATCAAGAGAATAAGGATACACGTGATATGATATACCAAATTTATGTTCATACACAACAATCAAGAAATAAGTGGTGAACAATGAACATATTCGATAAAATTTTATGTGAGATGAGAAAAATCATTTTATCTTTTGAAAGAGGAGTTCTTTTGGAAAATAATTTGTATTTATCATAAATCTGGTTTTAAACAATTATATCCTAGAAAATAAAATTTAAGATTAATGAAATTATATTTTAGGATTAAACCACGTCTTATTGTGATAAAATCATTCAAAACGATTTTTTAAATAAGCCTTAGAAATAAAAAATTTCAATGCGGTTTAAGAAAAATATTAATGTATTTTAAATAGAAAAGTCATGTTTGCATTCATAAAACATGAAATGAATCAAAATTTATATTTAAAATTAAAATGTGTTATTCTAGAATGATAAATATTTATTAAAATAGATTATATATTTAAATTCAAAATAGGTAAAAACCTAATATTTTCCTGGAATCAAGATTGTATTACTGGAAGAACATTTTAAAGATCCTTTTAAAAGATAAAAGTCCTCATTATTTAAAGTATTATTCTGGTGGGTAAAAATATATAGAACATTAAAAAAACTTATGAGTAGTATATAATAATAAATAATAATATCATTGAGGTGTGTAATGAATAAGAGAAACCCTACTGAAAATTGATGTTGAAATAGATTATACATAAAAAATTGAAATAAATTAAATCTTATCCCCAAAAATTAATAAAAATAAATGATACATTTATTATCATGAAAATAAATATTTTCATGACGTGAAACATCAATGGGAATTATATGTACATAATAAAAAATTAGTAATAATGAATATGGAATATCTCACAAAAATGGAAGTGAGATGAAGAAACCCCTTACCTTAGTCTGATGATGTTCTTAACTTGATCTTAGTTCCATGGATAACCAAAATAAATTCAATAATTAATATTTTCATAATATATTATACATTTAATTGATATATTATAACTTTATTATGTTTAATCAAGGCAATTTTTTATGGTTTAAGAGGTTCAATTTCATTGTTTGGGCTTGTTTTTCCATGATTGGTATAATTATATACATGAACAGAGGATCATGTTAAAAGAATCTTTTTTTCAAAATTGATGTTATATGTTATTAGTGAACATAACTAAGGCTAAATGGTTTTATATATCATTTTGTTACTTAGATTTAAGATGAATCCTTATATAAATTATTTAATGATTACCGTTTTGGATAATTGGTGATTTTTTGGACACCACGAACTCATTTGATTTATAAATAAATATCATATGTAAAAAAGTATTCCAGAACCATGGACGAGAAATAATAAATATATTATATTCTGGTTCAATCATAATAATGGTTTCATGACTGTATTTGTAGAAGGAAGTTGAAATTAAAAACCAAACATCCGGGAATGTGGAAAATTAGCACATCTCGGATGGTGTTTTCATTTTATGTATAAAAGAATGTGAAATGAGAGATGATGAATAAATATTCCTTTAGAATAATGAAATTAAAGTTCATATTAGGTAATGGAACTATCATATCACTTTTATGAGTGTTATGAGGAAATAAAATGAAAATAAATGAATTCAAAATAAAAGAAAAGTTGAGAAATACCTCATAAAAATTCGGCAGCCTAAGAGAATCGCTTAAATTTTCATAAAATATTTTGATGAGAGGAAAATTTTTATATCAAAATTCATACATAATATAGAATTTAAAGGGTGATATGGAATGTTATATCCAATAATAAAAAAAAATTAATTAAAATTCAGATACATAATAAGCGTTCTTGAAAAAGTGAGAGATTTTGAGATGAAAATTCTAGAGCATAATGGCTATGCAACATGGATTTTGAAAAAATTAAAAAAAGATGGGAAATGGGTAATCCATTCATAAAAGACACATAAAATGTTAGAGGGAAAAAATTTGATAGAAATAATAACATGGTATGAATACATGAAATACATACCACACATACGAGTACATGATATAAATGACATGAAAAGAGGAATTTACCTCTTCAAGTAATCTTCCATAGGAGCCTCTTTATGGGAGAGTATTTGGACTTTTGGAAATACCAAGAGTTCCTAGAAGTGGGGAGTGACTAATTAAGGTTATTTGGACTGATCCTAGACCTGTGACAATGATTTAGAGGACTGAAGATAAAAGGAACTGAGGGGGGGGGGGTATAGTGTCAGAGAGGAGTGATGTTTGAATATTTTACTAATTATTTTATTAATTTTATCAAGACAATAAATAGTGTTCTCTCATGTGACCCATAATAGTAAAAAGTTCATGTGACTTAGAACTATGTGGCCTTACATAACTCATGATTTCATAAATAGTATATATAAAAGATAATTTGTATATACTGTATTTTATCATATTTCTCTAGTAATAAAAAATACCAGAATATCAGAAATAAATAAATAAATCACCCCAACCATTTTTGACATGTAGAATTATAAAATGAAATCCATTTTTTGAAAATAATTTTCTAAATATTTTTAATTTAATTCTTAAATAAAATCACAATTTATTCCAAAAAACAACTTCAAACCCATAACTCATTTTATAAAACCTTGAGAAATTAATCAGGGTCCCGTAAAATAATCTCATAACAATAAGATAATTAAGTAAAAATTTAAGATTAAAATTTAGGAAAATAAAATTCCATTTCAAATTTATTAAAGAAACAAATAATTGTATTTAAAATATATATGACATACAAAAATACCAATATGTATACTATGATCATTTTTTCAATTTTATTATATCTAAATTTTATTTACATATTAATGAGTGAAGTTTATATATTATTGTCCAATTTACTATTCATTACTAATTATTACTATTCATAATGTTATGTTACAATTCAAGAAGTGTATATTACTATTCAGAAGGGTATGTTTCTATTCACCAAACATTAGTTTTGTCTTATCAGACTCTAAATATTATACTTAATTCAATAATGTATGTCATTTTATTCAAAATAAAAAACATACAGGTGGAAAAAAAATTAGTTTGTTAGGTTAAAAAAATTTGGTGTTTTTTTAGAGAATCGGTATTTCATGCATTCGATATTAAATCTATTTATAAATTCATGGGGTGTTACAAGATATTTTTATGGATCTATGAACATTGCATTGAAGGACATTATTGAATATTTTATTGTTATTTATTTATGATATAGTGGAATAATATAGAACTTATGCGGATTATTAAAATCAATTTCAGATCATTCTTGATACTCTTAGGAGAAAATTTTTATATGATAAATTTTTATGTAGTGAATTCTCGCTTTAGAGTATTTATTACATTGTAAAATTTTCAATAAATATGGAATATCAATTGATCTTATAATGAATAAATAATTAAAGGAATATCTTACAACAATGATCATTATTTGGGTATGTAGTTTCATTTATTTGATAGCTTTCGATTAATGATTTGACCAATTAGTTTCTTGATTGCCTAACCCATTAACCAGTATTACATGTAAATTCTTTATTTATATAAAGAAAATTTAATGTTATGAATGATGAGTGGAATTAATTATGATATTGTTAAATGATCTTATTTTGACCCTACCTTCATGAAATTTGGAATTTGTGATTTATATTGGTGATCTGATCAAATTAACTTTTTTTACATTGTAATAAATGGTAATGCAATTTCCTATGAATCATAAAAATAAAGATTCATTAATAAAAATATCCAAACCATGAGGATGTGTTAGAAGACATAATTGTTTCATTTAAAATATGAATACATTATCTATATATTGAAATGTTTGAGATATAAAAATATCATTAGATTTTAAATTAGTTATTATCACCTAAGGTTCTTAATATGTTGAAAAGGTAATGGATCGAGACAATCATGGATTATGGTTTCTCAATACACAATCACCAGGTATGTAAAATGATTTTACATATTATAAGGACTCGGCCTTTAACATTACATAATATTGAATTAAATGAATAATTCACACTGAGGATCTTTTCAGGTTTCGAGTTTTATAGAATTAGTACATTACTATTACATCTCAAAAGATTACAAAGTAGACACTTCTACAAAGGTTCCATTTTTTCATAAAATAAAATCTCTTGAAAAAATGATTCATGTCTAGTTCCATGTTTTAGACAACATGACTTTTTCCATGATCCAATCCTTGACCCAATTCATCATTAAGTCCTGTGAAACATTTCAAAACATGGGATGAGAATAAAAATCTCAGTAAGAGTTATACAAAAAATAAAGGAAACATTTGTTCATAAATACATACAAAACATGTACTCTTTTACAAAACTCATGAAAAAATAAGAATTTATGAGTAACACATAGAAATCATAAATTATAAAGGTAACTTGTGGCATCCATAACATACATACATTGTAGCTATCACAGCTACATAGAGAACTACTTTAGAATACCCATCAAAGTATATTCTTTAAATCTAATAGGAGAAACGTTCACTTTTATGTCCGTCACGTTACCCAACGTATTGGAGAGCTATCTCGGGCTCAACCGCCCTAGGATTATCATGAAACCTCCCGTATACATAAATAATGCCCAAGAAACATAACATGATCATAACACATAACATAAGTATAATGGAAAGCTAAAATTTCGACATTGCAATAACAAAATATAATTTCAAATTATTAAAATAATTAATCCATTCTAAAAAAAATTTCAATACCAAAATACTTAAAAAGAGTATATGATATTTAATTTTCCTTTTAAAAACATTACAATTTTTTAAAGAAGCCAAAGATCCAATAATACTCACAACGGCGGAAATGTCATGGTCACCGCTGATGTTAAAAAAACATTCCTTTTTGGTGTTTAGTAAAAGGATTCGTATAAAAATATTCCCTTTGAATGAAATGAAAAGTCAAAGGTGTTTAAACATCTTATAAAAGAATATCATGTATTAAAACAAAATATGACTCAATGAATGGAGATTGAGATGAAGTCCCTTACCATGTTTCTAACATGACTCAATCATTATATAATATCCTGAATAATAAACTATAGATAATTTCTACTTTCTTAAGAACATTTTTCAAGTTTATAATTCATTTTATATCACTTATTACCATGTTATAATTATTATGTAGTCATTTAAGTTAATAACGTTCATTTTGTTTATATTTGGTACTTGAGTCAAAAATGAACACCATATATTATAAAGTTTTCCATGTGGTCAATAGTCCATTATATCCAAAATGAAATCCATTAATTAGTTATCATATATATCATATATATCTAGTATATATATATATATTTATAACAGTATATATCCTTTGGAGGTAAGAAATAAAATGCACCATTCATGGAGATGGTAAGTCATACATATGCATGAACGCAACTTTCATTTCTATTTATTATTTTAATAGAATTAAAAAATCATGATACATAGTTATTTTATAATTATAGTGTAATATCATATATAATATCATTAACTCCATCCTTTATACATCCCACATATGGCATTAACGAGTCATATCACTTTGAGGGGGCGATAGTCCGCACTTCCTCAAATGAAATAATCGTATTTACCGATAATGGAAACCATAAAGGTATTATATAAAAGAGAAATACAAAATCATGAAGAAGAAAACATAATATATATCATATATAAATATAGTTTCATCTTAATGGCCCTCATGATAGGCGGTAGGAGATAATCGAACAATCATCATCTCATGAGGCGTTAGTTTTCCATCCACATAAACAGTATGTTCTTCACCCATTAGATGGGGGTGTGTATAACTGTTGTTCGAATAATTCTCATAACAACATCCTAGTATATTGAGGATACTGGTGTTGTCATAAAATAAATGAATAAAACATGTTTATGTGTTGGAGAAGTAAAATAAATGAAAAAAGTTAAGAGAAATTTGGTACATTTAATTTGGGTAAATTCCTTTGGTTTGAAACAAAAGATCTTCTTGAAGTGCCTTATTTATAATGTAAGGCTTATAGAAAGAGGAGAGGGACGTAGGGAGTTTAATTTGGAAGATTTTGGACAAGCCAAAAGGCTCGATAGGTGTGAGGAATTGGTTATAAATGAGGGAATTTTATAAGGGGGAGGAGGGGCTCTTTAAGAATGTGTGATAATATTATTTTATAATATAATGATTTTTGGTTTATAAATGGCCAAAAAACATTAGACTCAAAGGTAAGATTACTAATTGTCGAAATAAAATCATCGAATAAAAATTTGACAGGTTTTGGATGTTATTTTAATATTTATAATATTATTTATTTAAATGATTTATTAATGAGGTAAACACTACATCATTATTGTTTCATAAATAATTTAGTTTATTCCATGTCTAAAAATTATAAAAAAAACACCACGATGTATGATATATTATTATATTTCCAATGAATATTTATAGTCAAAATGATTAATTATATTATACCATATAATAATTAATTTACTAATAGCTTTTCGTTTATGCCATTTTTTCCATCACATTAAATTAATAAATCTAAAGTGTCATTATCATTCATTAGTAGCTCCATTGGGTTCAAAAATAGATCCAAGGATGACTATGGTTGGCCATTACTCATAAAATTAGGTTAGGAAAAGTTTTAAGGTAATTTAGAATTATCACAATATTCTTTCTACCATGAATTACTGTATTTACTTTTAACCACGGTAAATAAAAGTAAAAAGTTACTATTCACCAAAAAATTGATTTCTTCTTATTGAACCAAATTCTACGTACTAATAACAGTAATTTATATTGGATTTTTGAAATTAAATTCACCTAAATGGTAAAATTTTATTTAAATGAAAAAGTCGGTTTTTTAACTACTACTTTGTGGTTTCACTATTCATCAAAAATTGATGTTTTTCAGAAAAATACCAAAACTCCAGCCAAAGCAATATTTGATATTACGAATTCAAATATGATGTCTATTTTGATAAATTCAAAACATATAAGTGGAATTAATTAATTTAAAATTTATTCCCGTTGTAAAAAAATGTGTTTTTAAGAAACAATATCTATGAGATGATTGGCACTTGTTTTTGTCCACATTCAATGTGAAATTAATTACAATGACCGAAATTGGATTAAATTATAAAAATATATTCTAATTAAACTTTAAATCAAATTAAAAATATAATATAACTATATAAATAAATTTGACTAAAAC
This sequence comes from Viscum album, assembly GCA_963277665.1. Taxonomy (NCBI): domain Eukaryota; kingdom Viridiplantae; phylum Streptophyta; class Magnoliopsida; order Santalales; family Viscaceae; genus Viscum; species Viscum album. The sequence goes on along the minus strand of OY728156.1, from coordinate 1,198,248,866 downwards.
ACAGTTTTGAATTAAAATACAATATTTTCACTATTCATTAACACATGAACTTTATCAGGAAAATTCCAAAAAATTTACACAAATTAAATTTTGATGTCCCCATTCTAAAGAAGGATTTTATTTGGTCAAATATAATTCATTAAAGTGACCAAAAATAGATTTAAACAGGGTTCTCCTGTAAAAGGTGGTAAATCGACCTTTTAATGTAAATTACGCTTAAAATTAGATTCATTAATATATTAAGCCTATAACTTTTTATTGGATAAATGTAAATACATTTAAAAACATTTATAATCATATTTTAGTTAGTTTTTTTCATTATTTCCAACAAAATGGCTAGGTGTTTAATATCATTTAAAATAATAATATTATATTATTAGTGGGAAACGTAAGATTTCAAAGAAACATGTTGTTGTGTATCGAGTACTCTATCAAAAATAGCAACACCTTTAAAGTAAAATTAATATTTAATTTACAAATATTAATAAATATGAAATATGTCTTATTCGTTTTTTACCTAGGATGTTACATCCTTCCCCCATTTTTGGGAATTGCGTCCTCGTAATTTTACTTATCAAAATAAGTTGGGGTATTTATCCCTCATAGCATTTTTAGATTCCCAGGTTGCCTCTTAAAAATATGGGTTTTCCAAAAAACCATTATCTAATGAGTTACCTTATTCCGCAACACATGCTCTCTATGGTCAAGAATTTGGACAGGTTATTCTTCATAATAGAGATTATCTTACAACTGAACTACCTCTAGGCTCAAAACATGAGATGGATCAAGTATATATGATCTCAACATAAAAACATGAAAAAAATTATGTACCTCTGAAAAAAATGGAGGAAAAGTCACTCTGTATGCATCTGATCCTTCTTTCCCCAGAATTTCATAAGGTCCAATGAACCTCGGACTCAACATTCCCTTCTTACCACAACGCATCAAACTTCTCAATGGAGAAACATTGAGAAATACATGATCACCTACCTCAAAATAATGATCCTTCCTCTGGTTATCTGCATAACATTTCTGTCTGATCTGAGCTGTTCTCATGTGATTCTGAATCAAATGATCTTTCTCTACCATCTCTTCTACAAATTTTGGTCCCATCAGCTTCCATTAACCTACTTCATCCCAAAATAATGGTGTTCGACAACACTTTCCATATAATGCCTCAAATGGATCCATCTGTATACTAGAATCAAAACTATTATTATATGAAAATTCAACCAAAATAAGATGTTGTTCCCAAATTCCCTGATAATCCATAATGAAAGCATGTAACATATCATCCAATGTCTGAATTTTTAGTTTTTATTTCCCATATGATTGAGGATGAAAAGTTGTACTAAAATTTAATTCAGTACCCAACGACTTCTGAAGGCCCTTCCAAAAGTTAGACATAAAACTAGGATCGATCTAATACAATGGAGAGGGGAACCCCATGAAACCTGACTATCTCATTAACATACAGAAGAGATTGTTTATCTAGAGACAATGTATCTTGAATAGGAAGGAAATGAGGAGATTTAGTCAATCGATCAACAATAACCCAGATTTCATTATTAACTCAAGATGTATTTGGTAATCTCAAAACAAAGTCCATGGATATATTTTCCAATTTCCATTATAGAACTGGTAAAGGCTGAATCATCCCTTTCGGTAACTACCTCTCTATATTAACCTACTGACAAGTCAAACACTTCATAGTAAAATCAGAAATATCACTTTTCATTCTATCCACCCATTAAGACTCTCGAAGATCTCTGTACATCTTAGTACTACCAGGCTGAACTAAAAATGGGGAACTATGAGGTTCACATAACAACTCACTCTTCAACAGTTAATCACAAGGTACACAAAATATCATTCCAAATATCAAAACATAATCATTATCAATGTTAAATTCAGGAAACATACCCTTCGGAACCAACTCTATCTTTTTCGGTAACTCACTGTTTTCCTTCTATGATTGCTTAATTCTGTCTGATAGAGATGATATCACTGACACATGATACAAAACAGATGAATTTTTATCACCAACAACTTCTATGCCAATGTTTATCAAATTAAAAACCAAAGTATCTTATTCCAAATGTAATATAATTAATGAAGCATTAGTTTTTCAAGACAAAGCATCAACCACTTTATTTTCTTTTCCTGGATGGTAATGGATCGTGCAATCATAATCCTTGATTAATTTTATCAATATCCTCTGTCTCATGTTCAATTATTTTTGAGTGAATATATACATTAAACTTTTATGACCAATAAATATTTCATATTTTAATCCATACAAATGATTCCTTCCAATTTGTATAGAAAAAACAACAGCAACTAATTCCAAATCATGTCTAGGGTAATTTAACTCATGTGGTTTCAACTAATGTGAAACATATGCAATTACATGATCATTCATCATTAGGACACAACCATGTTCTTTCAACGAAGCATTAGTATAGATAACAAAATCACCATTTCGGGATCGTAGTGCCAAAACTGGGGCATTCACTAATCTTCTTTTCAATTTATGAAAACAATCATTACATTCTTTTATCCAAACGAACTTAACACCATTTCGAGTTAACAATGTCATTGTACTAGAAAACAATTAAATATTTTCAACAACTGTCCTGTAATAACCTGCCAAACCCAGAAAACTACGAATCATGGTTATATTGGTGGGTCTTGGCCATTCTTAAACAACTTCTGTTTTAGCAGGATCAACTGTTATGCCAGTTTTTGAAACAATGTGACCAGGGAAAGAAATTTGTTATATCCAAAACCCAGACTTTCTGAATTTCCAATTAAGTTTATTTTCTTTTAAGGTTTTCAAGACAACCCATAAATGAATTTCATGTTCCTCATTACATTTGGAATAAAACAAAATATCATCAATGATCACAACAACAAACTTATCCATGAACTCACAAAAAATTCTATACATAAGATCCATGAATATATAAGGTGAATTGGTTGAACCAAAATTCATAACAACAAATTCATAATGGTCATATCTAGTATGAAATACGGTGTTCGGAATGTCTGCATCCCTTACTTTCATGTGATGGTACCCCAACCACAAATTAATTTTTGAAAAATACTGAGCTCTGTGGAGCTGATCAAACAAATCATCAATATGAGGGAAATGATACTTATTCTTAATAGTGATGTTATGCAATGCTCTATAATAAATGCAATGTCTCATTGAATCTTATTTATTTTTAACAAAAAATATAGGAGAACCCCATTGTGATGTGCTAGGTTGAATGAAACCTTTATCAAATAAATCCAGTTATTGCTTCTTTGACACTAAAAATTCATTTTGAGCCATTCAATAAGGGGGTTTTGAAATTGTCTTAGCATCAGAAACTAAGTCAAAAGTAAATTCAACATCCCAATCAGGTATAATAACAGGAAACTCATCCAAAAAAAACTCAAGGTTCTCATATACCACTGGCACATCGTTAACTTGAACAGTTCCTTTGTCTTCAACAATATGTGAAAGGTAAAATTCATTTACATATTTTACTATTGTCTCGGATTCCTGATATATTATAAACAACAAGGATTCATTCGTTTACACAATCTATAAATCCTTCAGAAATTAATTTAGCTATGCAGTCAATCTTATCATGATAAACTGAAAGCAAATCCATACCCAAAATAACTTTAAACTCTACTATAGTCAAAACAATAAGGTTTGTAGGTAGATTCTTTCAGCAAACAAGGATAGGAATGTTCTTATGATTTATTTCTATCTCAACATTTCCTTCATGTGTTTTTACAGTAAGTTATATATTCATATATTGAGATGGAATTCCCAATTTACTACGAAAATGCTCAGAAATGAAAGAGTGTGTAGACCCTGGATTAAACAACAGATTGGAATAATATGAACAAACAAAATGTGTACATGATACTACTTAATTTGATGGCCCAAAATTTTCTGAAGTAGTTGCAAAGGATTTCACGACCCCTTTCTGTTTATAGTCCATCTGTTTTCCCTCAGTTGAGTTCTTTTTCGGACAATCATTTTCATAATGAACCATTTTATTGCACTTAAAACATGTTACTTACTGTAAATCATATCTTGTCTTACCATTACCCTATTATTTTTCAGTGCAATTACAAGCCTTATGTCCTTTTTACCACATTGGTAGCACTTACCAGAATTCAAAATACTTTCCCCATCATAGTTTTTAACACAATTTTTACAAACTGTAAACATAAGATTCTTACCATCATGCTTTTATGAAGAGTACTTCCCTTTTGTCTGCCACCTCAACCTCTTATTCTGTTGGTTTTGAAAGAATACCTGATCATCAGAAAACACCATTTCCACCTTATCCGCACAATGAAAAAGTTTTTCATAACTTTTGAACTCACGATAAGCTAAATCCCTTAGGTACTTTGGCTTTAATCCTGATTGAAAATGATTGATTTTACAATCATGATCTCGTATGAAATTTCTATCACACCTTTCCAGTCGAGTGAGTTTTTCTTCCTAAGAAACCACTGAGTCATCCTCCTACCTTAATTACAGGAATTGTTTTCCATCCTAAGATGAACCACCTTAGGAAAATATTTCTCAAGAAACATACCTTTGAATTCACAAAAATCAAGAGCATTAATCTCCTCATTATCCCTGATATTTTTCACCATTGACAACCATTGATTAGCTTAACCTTCAAAATGGAAAACAACGAGACTAATCTTTTGATGTTCTTAAAAACCCGTGACATCAAAAACCATTTCCAGTTTTTTATCCACCCTTCTGCTAGCACCGGGTCAGATGATCCTCTGAATGATGGGGGATGTTGCCTTATGAAATGCTCCATTACTGACATGTTCTTATGTGGTTGATCTGGCTGATCTCGTACATGGATACCACCACCATTTATAGCCTGAGTAAAATGTTTCATCACTACAACAAACTATTCAATTCCGATTATGACCATCTCAGGTTGTTGATTTGGAAGGTTGTCATCCTCCTGAATTCGTCCCAACATAGCTACCCTTTTTCTTCTAGGGAAAACCATTCTGAACATAGAAATATCTTAGGCGAAACAACATTGTAATATTTAAATGCTATATGATTTCAATATTGACAAAAAATGCGTTATGGATATTAATTTAACAATGCCCTATCTCCTAAAATTATCTAAAATGACCTATATTACCAACTATAAGGACATGACCTTAAACATTACATAATATTGAATTAAATGAATAATTCACACTGAGGATATTTTCACGTTTAGTGTTTTATAGAATTAGGAAATAAATATTACATCTCAATAGAATACAATGTAGAAACTTCTACACAGTTTCCAATTTTTTCATAAAATATAAATACTTGAAACAAAGCCTCATGTCTAGTTCCATGGTTTCGACAACAAGACTTTTTTCATGATCCCATCGTTGACCCTATTCATCTTTATGTCTGGTTAAACATTTAACAACTTGGGATGAGCATAAAAAGCTCAGTATGGGTTTTAAAACAAGGAAAGAAAACATTTTTTCATAAATACATAAAAAACATGTACTAATTTTTTTAGCTAATGAAAACATAATATTTTATGAATAACAAAAAGAAATCATAAATTATAAAGGTAACTTGTGGCTTCCATAACATACTTACATTGTAGCTTTCAAAACTACAAAGAAAGTTACTTTGGAATACCAATCATATTATATTCCCTAAATATCCTAGGAGAAACATTCACATTTACCTCTGTCATGTTACCTAATGCATTGGAGAGCTATCTTGGGCTCACCCACCCTAGATTTATCACGAAATTAACAGTATACATTATTAATGCCCAAGAATCATTAAAATATCATAACACATAACATAAGCATAAAGAAAATATAAAATTTCCACATTGCATTAACAAAATATCATTTCAAGATATTGAAATAATAAATCCATTATCAAAATAATTTTCAATACCAAAATACATAAAAAGGTTACATGGTATTTATTTTTTTCTTTTAAAAACATTTCTTCTTGTTATGGAAGAAAAAGATCAAATAATACTCATGGAGGCGGAATGGTCCTTTTCACCACTTACGTTAAAAAAAATCCTTTTTTTCATTTAGTAAAATTCTTCGTATAAAAATTTTTCCTTAGAATGAAATGAATCATAAGAGGTGTTTATAAATCATATAAAATAAAATCATGTATTAGAACAAAATATGACTTAATGAATGGAGATTGAGACGAAGTCCCTAACCTCGTGTCCAACTTGACTCGATCATTCTTTAATCTCCTATATAATAAACTAAAGATAATTTCTACTTGCTTAAGAAAATTTTTCAAGTTTATTATTCCTTTTATATCACTTATTACAATGTTATAAAAATTATTTAATCTTTTATGTTAATAACATTCATTTGGTCAATATTTGGTACTTGAGTAAAAAATAAACACCTTATATTTACAAGTTGTCCATGTGGTCAATAGTCAATTATATACAGATTGAAATTAATTATTTAGTTATCATATATATCATATATATCATATATATCCAGTATATTTATATATTTATAACAGTATATATCATATTGAGGTAAGAAATGAATTGCGCCGTTCATAGAGACGGTAAGCCGTATGTACGCATGAACGCCACATTTGTTTCTATTTATTATTTTAATGTAACTAAAACATAATAATACATAGGATTATTATAATTCCATTATAATATCATATATAATATCATTAACTCCATTTTTCATACATCCCACATATGGCATTAACATGTCATATCACTTTGAGGGGGTCTTACTCCGCACTTCCTCAAATGAAATTATTGCATTTACCAATAATGGAAACCATAAAGGTATGATATAAAATAAATATAAGAAACACGAAGAAAACATAAACATAATATATATCATAAATAAATATTGTGTCTTCTTAATGTCCACCATGTTAGGTGGTAGGAGATAATCGAACAATCATCGTCTCGTGAGGCATTAGTTTCACATCCATAGAAAAAATATGATTCTCAAACATTAGATGGAGGTGTGTGTAAGTGTAGTTTGAATAATTATCATAACAACATCCTAGTATAATTAGGATACTGGTAACGTTATAAAATAAAATAATAATAATAAGTTTAGGGGTTGGAGATGTAAAATAAAAGAAAAAAGTTAAGAGAAACTGTTACCATTAATTTGGGTGACTTCCTTTGATTTGAACCAAAAGAACAACTTAAAGTGCCTTCTTCCAAAGGTAAGGATTCTAGGAGGAGGAGAGGGATTTATGGAGCTCAATTGGGCAGATTTTGGATGATCCTAAAGGCTCTAGAGGTGTAAGGAATTGGTTAGAAGTGAGGGCTTTTTTGTGGGGGAGGAGTGTCTCTTTAAGAAAGTTTGATAATATTATTTTATTATATAATTATATTTGTTTCCTAAGGAACAGAAATAATTAGATTCAAATATAAGATGACTTGTTTTTGAAATAAAATCATCCAATAATAATTGGACATGTTTTCGAAGTTATTTTAATATTTATAATCTTATTTATTTAAATGATTTATTAATGAGGTAAACACCGCATCAATACTGTGTCATAAATAACATAATTTATTCGATGTCTAAATATTATAAATAAAATACCATGATGGTGAAAAATATTTTTATCATTCCAATGAATATTTATAGTCAAAATGATTTCTTACATATAACCATATAGAAATTAATTTACTAAAAGATTTTTGTTTATGTCATTTTTTTCTTTACATTAAATTAATCAATCTAAAGCATCATTATAATTCATAATTAGATCCATGCTGTCCCAAAATATAATGAAGGTTTCCCATGGTCGTCCATTACTCATTAAATATAGTTAGGAGAAGTGTTACCATAATTTTATATTATTACAATATTCTTTTCACCTTGAATTACCCTACTTACCTTTAACCGTGGTAAATAAGTCAAAAGTTACTATTCAAGATAAAGTATTTTCATCTTATTGAACCACATTTTAGTTACTAATAACATCCGTGTATGTCAGATTTTTGAAATTCAATTCATTGAGGTGGTAAAATTTCATGTAAATGAAAAAGTTGGTTTTTTATCTACTACTAAGTGGATTTACTATTCATCAAAATTGATGTTTTTCAAAAAATTACCAAAAATTCAGCCTAATCTATATATGATATTACGAATTCAAAAATAATTTCTATTTTTATAAATTGAAAACATAGAAGTTGCATTAATTAATTTGAAATTAATTCCCGTTGTTAAAACAAATAATGTGTTTTAAGAAATAATAAATATCAAAAGATTCACACTGGTTTATATCCACTTTCAAAGTGAAATTAATTCCAATGAAAAACATTGGATTATATGGTAAAAAATATTATAATTTAAGTTTAAAACTAATATAAAAAATAATCTATACATATAAATAAATTATATTAAAAAGTGGTTCTGAATTAAAATACAATATTTTCACTATTCATTAAAAATGAACTTTATCAAAAAAAATCCAAAAAAATTACACAAAGTAAATTTTGATGTCCCCATTCTAAAGTAGGATTTTATATTTTTAAATAGAATGTATTAATGTAACAAAAACTATATTTAAAGAGGGTTCTCCATTAAAAGGTGGTATATCGACCTTTTAATGTAAATTATGTTTAAAATTAGATTAATTTATATTTTATGTCTCTAAATTTTTATTGGATAAATGTAAATACATTTAACAAACATGTATAGTAATATTTTGGTTATTTTTGTTCATTTTCTCCAACAAAATGACTATGAGTTAACTACCATTTAAAATAATAATATTATATTATTAGAGGGAAACGTAAGATTTCAAAGAAACATGTCATTGTGTATCAGGTACGCTATCAAACATAGAAACCCATATAAAGTAAAATTAATATTTAATTCACAAATATTAATAAATATGATATATGTATTATTCTCTATTTACCTGGGATGTTACACAGATTCATTATGTAGGAATGATCATGGAGTCTGACCAAAATGAGAATCGGGATAGATCTTATTTTTGTATATTTGGTAATGATGGATATAAGAATTATTAAGAAAGGGGAAAATTATTATTTTTTCAGATGGTTTCTAAACAATCATTATTATAAATTATAATACAATATCAATCTAGGGATGAGAGTAATAAAAATAAGATAAATCCATGAATGATGGAATATTGGATGGCATTATATATGATCATAGTGTTTCAAAATTCAGAATTAGATTATATATTCCATATACACCTTTGATAAATGGTATTTATTAGATGAAAATCATATAGTTAATTTCAATATACATCCTAGAAAATATAAGGCTTATATGCATTTTAGGGAACATTTTTTATTGGATAATATTATGTGGGAAATTACACACTACATGTTCATATTATAACATTTTCAGTATGTGATAGCTGAGGGAAAAAATCCATATCATTTAGTAATCCACTACCTATTATTATATTGAAAATCAAAGGACATTATTATGGATTTGTTTTCATATGATTATCCATAACTCCAAAAATGTATGATGTAATATGGGTTACTTTTTATCACCTTTCTGAGTTGGCTCATATAATTTATATATGAGAAGATTTACCTATTGAGTGACTGAGATGGATATATATTAATGAATTTGAAGGTCTATGTTGTGATCCTATATCAATTTGTTTTCATATAGGGATACATTATTTACATAAATATTATTAAATTGACTTTAGAAGGCTGTAAATACAGATCATTATTAGAGTAATGAAAATCTCCCTCAACCTTAGGGTCAATCTAAAAATAAAATTCACACTTTGTAATTCTTTTTTAGGCCTTGATAAAATTATATTCTTTGAATGGGTGATCAATATTTCTAGTTAGTAATGTTATCCTATAACAATATATTCCATTCAAGTATTCAAATGGAACCATAAGAAGAATTGTGTGGAATGATATTTCATACCACAAAATATTGTGGTGAATTAGGTGAAATAAAACTATTGTGGAAATATCACGTAGTTGATTCAATATAAATAATAAAGAATATCTATACTATTTTAAAACAAGATCAATGAAAAAAAATTATTATGCTGAAATCTGAATGAAAAAATATATATTTTGAAGTGGGAAATCATGTTTTGTAAATTTATACCCCTGGAAGAGTGTTCTAAAACTGGTTAATAAGGGGAAACAGATCCAAAGTTACATCATTCCTTTTCTAATTTTGGAATAAATTGGGTTTTTTCTTATCATTGGGAAATTCCAAAAAGCATATCTAAATTATATGATGTGTTCCATATATTATTGTTAAAGAAGTATATTACAGTACCAATGTATGTTCTTTACATAAAAAACAAAACACAAATATTATCTATCACACAATGAAGAGCCTATCAAGACCCATGACACTGGGATTAAGTGTCGAGGAATGATATGACTCAACTGGTAACAATAAATTGGGGAACTCATAAAATAGAGGAGGAAATGTGGGAGCCTAATATTGTTATGAAGAAAAAGAAACACTATATGTCTAGAATTTAATATAAATTAAAATTTTAAGGGAAACATTTTTTAGTGGGGAAAAATGTAATATCATGTGTTTATAAAAGAACTCGATGTTCAATAGCTTATTGAACATGGAATAAAGAAATTATAAGAGAATTTTTTTTATTTAAATATGTCTATTATAACCTAGATGTTGAGTTGGGGGCTATGAATCATAAAAAAACTTATAGTAAATATGTGTTGTTAATACTAAATAAAAAATTATCTATTAGTTATTAGAAAATAAACAGCCATTTTTCAAACAAGAATATTTTTCTGTAGTATTTTTATATTATTATTTTATTATTTGATGAAATGAATATCAATTTTTAAATCAGTATATTAAATTTATCTTATGGTGATTTTTTTTTTCTTGAAAGTATTTATTTTTAAATTAATTAGGGAAAATATTGAATTTTATAAAAATAATTATTTTTTTAAATTATTTATATTGAATAATTTAAATTTCCAATGGTTTGAATGAAAAATTTGTTCTATTATAATTTTTATAATATAGTTAACTTATTTTTAGTAAATTATTATAATTAATTTATTATGAACACAATTTTCTACATAAAAATACTTTTTTATAAAGATATGTTTGTCACAATGATTTTCCAAAATATTTTAATTACAAATTTTCCTATTCTAAATATTTAATAATGAAAAATGGATTCCATTTTTGTAATTAGTTTTTATAAAATTAATATATGGATTCCTTTTAATTTTGGACATTATGAATATTAACCTTTAAAATAATTATTACCATGCTTAAGGGAAGATTGGTTAATTAAGGGCCAAAACTAATATGATTAGGACTTGAAAATGAACCTAAAACATTATTTAATTTTATTAGATAAATCTATGTCATCCATAGTCCTATTTTTTTAACTGAATGTTTTTACCATTTGGATGTGATTATGACCTTTGTAATATATAATTCTATGTAAATTAAAAAAGTTAACAATTCTTTTTAATCACTATAATATTTTAAATATTGGGATAAAAAATTATATTTTTTTATGAAAACCAATTTAAAATATAAATGATTTATTTTAATTATGTAAATGTAGATTTTAATTTTATGAGATTAAATAATTACGTAAAATACTGACACAACATTGAAACTATAATTATATAATAAGTAGAAAAATAAGTTAAATGGTTATGAAAATTTTCCCAGTGATATAATTAATAAGGGATAATGTGTAGAACAATTTTATAGATCTTTATGAATTGAAATGGTAGTTTTAAATGATTATATTTGAATTAAATCTCTATCTTGAGGTAGAAAAATTCATGTAAAATGAATTGTGTCAAAAATTACATTTGTAAAAATTTATAACAAATAATATTTTCTTAAATGAATAAAAATTCATAAAAATATTTTTTCATCCTAATTATTTTTTTTAATGGATGGTAAAATCAACTATGGTAAATTTAAGGGTCATAATTCATTTTATATTAACATTATTAACCATTAATTTGTTGAAACGATTAATATCATGGTGGTCGTCAAAATAGTTAATGGGGGGAATGATAAGAGAAAAACTAAAGACAATAAAGAAAAAAATTCAATGGATGATTAAATTTTAATTTATTATCATCCTATATTTTAATTATATAAATTTGTATCCATTTGAACATGAAATATAGTTTATATTAATTTAATATTTTAAGAATTTATACGAATTCCCCTCCCATATCTTATCAAATGACTCCATGTATCTCAATTTTTCACACCACATTGATCCATCAATATCAACAAAAACCTAATAATTTATCTTATTAAAAGAGTTATAAAGGTCATATATGTTTTTTAAATTCCCAAATACATACCCATGGTCCCTTAATACGATATCTAATAGATGTTTACCGATGAAGAGGCAATCTTACTTACCACATTCTTCATGATTATTTTATATTCTACATTCTATTAATGTGTTGTAACCATAATTAAATAATGAATTAATTATTTTAAATATTATTATTTTTTATTTAGTTTATGGTACACCCATATTTTACCTGTTTTCCATCCCATAACATTTAAAATCATCGCTCATATGTACATATGACTTACCATTTGCATGTAACAGTTTAATTTTTTTTCATCACCAATTTGCACAGATGGTTATAATTATGAAACTAATGAGTATACATGAATTTAATTACATAAATATGATTATGGTGATATTATATCATATTTACATTATTATATTTTAATCCATTGGAAACTGCTAATGTCGCTCTTGACTACGGGTGGACTACCACATCCATAAAGTGGATGGATCAATTTTTTATTTAGGATTTACATATATAGTAACAAGTTTATATTTATGGAATATATATTATATATATTGGATTGTATTTATTCTAGTATGATTAATTATAATTCCACTTTCTTTTGTTTCATCCCTCCAAATGTGAAAATAATGTTCAAGTGTATATATGGCCTACCATCTCCTTGATTGGTGAGATTAATTTTTCAATCACTCTATATTTTGTATTAATATAAATATATATATTTATTTTTAATATATAAAACATTTATAAAAATAATATAAATCTATTTATTATGGAACCATAAAAAATCAAGATGACAAAGAATACTGAATCAAGACATAAATGAAAATTAGAATAGTTAACACCCAAAATAATGAAATTAGTAAAAACATCATTAACAATCGAGTGATAAAACTTAATAAATAGAACATATATTTAATTATAGATATGTTTATGATTTTTTAAGTTTATTATAATAAATAAAAATTTATTATTCTAGATTTTAAAAGCACTTATGATGAAATTTGAATGGGAGGTAAGGGATTCTGTCCCAAATTTATCTCACAGAGACATATTGTAATATTTGGATCCTAATTTAATTTATATATGTATATAATTCTATTTGGAAGTATTTGTGATCATTGTATTCTATAAGTAAATTTTTCATTAAAAATACCCATATTATTTGTACCATGGAAAATATTATTTCTTAAACCATATACCACTTTAATATAACGTGTGTTGCTATGTAACTTTTTTGAGATACTAAGGAATTATTGATAATCCATATTCATTACTAAAAATATATTTTTTTATGGGGAATATTTTTCATGAATTAAAATGAAAATTTGATATATGAAGATTATATTTTATATGATGTGATAGGTGGGGCCAAAAATTATATATTCTTTTGATTCCTGGAAATCTCTCATTAGATAATTCAGTTGGCCAAATTAAATGGGTCTTCTCTTATAGATTTAAACATTCATTGTGCAAGGTATTCATAGTTAATATATCATGATTTTTAAGAGCATGAATTGGGATATTATTCATTTAATTCATTGATTATTAAATTTTTATTTTCCACGATATTAATATATTGATATTATAAAAGTATTCATTTTTTTCACTTGATATTGATTAAACGGCATGTGTTTTTAGTTATTTACCTATCTATATTGATTATGAATTATTTAGTCACGATAGCTTCTATTGTACCTAAATCATTATAAGAATTTGAGTTCACCCTTATTTTGTGTCTCTTCCCCATGTTATGAAGAATAAATAATTAAATGAGTTTAACAAATATAGAATGTTTGATATTGTTATTTTTATGTTTTATTTTCAAAATAAAATAGGAAAAATTTATGTATGATGTTCATCATGAAAAATAAAATATTTGGTCTTTTAGGATGTGACTGCTTGTATCTATGCAAGTGTAATAAAGTAGACACCATGTTTAATTCACTGTATTTGAGGTTGTTATGAATGCCTTGGTAGAAGTTCTTTTATCATCATTTTTTAATTAAATATATGAATCTAACTTTATTATTATATTATTTATAATTATTTTAATATTTCTAGAAATGAATATTTAAAAAATAATAATTTATTAATACATGATAAATATATATATTATGCTATCATAAAATAGGTTAAATTTAAAAAATAAGAAGAAATAATTATTTAATTATGTTTATTTTCAATAAAAAAATGTATGTATTTAATTTTTAAATGAACTGTTGAAATATACTATGTAACAAAATATGAGGTTTTTAATATTAATAGAAACTATGTTATAAATATTTTTGTTTTGAAATCTATTTTTATATTCTTTCTATGTAATTAATTTCAGTATAAAACGAATTTGAATTGTTGAACCCAATAAATTATCCCTAATATGCGTGAACCAATTTTGATCTATAAATAATAATTATTAACTACATTACATTATAGATATATTATTTTAAAAATGATGCATCATAATTTATCTAATGAAAAATATAGTGAAACCATTTTAGTTAAGGGAAAAATTAATTTATCATTCAAATAAAACCTTTATTCTCTCAAAACCTTCAAATACATCTATCGTTAGTGGTAAATTCTGAAAAAAATAGTAAAATAAAACATGCTTACAACAAATAATAAAAAAATATAAAATAATCTTATTTAATTGATTTAAAAATATCATAGATATTTTATAAAATATATAGTCATGTGCTATCTGTTGTTAGATTTTTTTTATTATCAAAAAAGAATCATGTAAATTTTTTCCATCAGTATACTTACATTTTAATGTATTATTTATATTATTATATTTTTAAAAAAATAAAATTCACATCAAATAATCTTTTATTTTCAAATAAATAAATTTATATAATGATTATATCTAAAAATAATGACTATACAGGACTCCTTCAACCAAAAATCAGTACCTCAAATTGATAAATGTAAATGCTAATATCATCCTTAATGAATATGTAAACATTAATAAATATAAATATTAAAGTAAAAAATTTAAATTATTCATAAAATATATTTATTTACAAATGATTATAATAAATATAAAATTAATTAAATTGGTAGGATATTAAATAATTTTTATCATATACCCATTCAATTTTAGAATTTGATATTGGATGATTTTTTTGTATAATAGTAATAATTATCCTAAAGTAATTATATAATTGATAGAGGAATATAAATTATTTTTAGAAAATTATAATCACTATCATCACAAAAATGTATTTGTTTCCTTGAATAGTGATACTCCAAAAATATATTATAGGATTTTCAATATAAAATAATTTTTTTAATTGTGATTATCTAAAAAAATGTAGCTATTGGAAACGTAATAATCCCTAGTCAACCTCTATAAATTCTAAATAATTATGTTTGAAACATTTTTTATTTTCATCCATTGTATAATTAGAAATCTGTATATTAAATTAATTGTATTCAATATCCATCTTATCTTTAAAATCTCTAATTTATGTAATTACAATAGAAGTTTTTTTCCCATTCATACAATAAAAAAGAACTTTTTATTGAAAATGACTACTTCACTATTTTCATGGTTCTATTGTTGTTTATATTTTTCTATAAAATTTATAACATGTAATTTCATTACTTGAAGATGTAGATACAATATAATATTTCAACCCAACTAACCAATTTTGAGATTCTGAAACATATTAATCCATATTGAAATTGTCCTTAAACATTGAATGAAATTAATTGTTTACAAATTAAACAAAAGAATATAAATTTTTAGGTATTATTTATTATATATAGAAATATAAGATGAGATATTTCATTTCACTTCACATGTGTTGTTAGAAACGTATAAATATTCATATGTTATTTCATTTCATATCATCAAACACACTTTTATTCCATGGATACAACTACCACCACTCTTGAGTTCTAAATGAAATTATATAATGAAACAAATATGATCCACATAATATATTTATAGTGTATATAATTTGATAAGCTCCCAAATTATTTATTTTTGAATAATACATAAATCTATAACACATGGACTTATAACAAATCCCATCATAATAGCCACATGTTATCCAAAATAATATATACTATGTAAATATAGAGTCTACGTAGAATTGTTTTTATTTCACATGGTGAATCAATATATGTGTAAGTTTAAGAAAAAATTATCTCAGAAAAAAATATATACATAAAATAGTATAATTAAATCATCATTCTATAATAAAATTAATGAATTTGGATTTAAGAAATTTATAAACATTAAATTATAAATGTAACATTACCTAATAATGGACATCCCTACTTGCATCGGCATTATTAGGCATTATAAATCATGTTAATGTTTTTATATCAAAACATGAAGAACATGATATTTTATTATTATTAACATCATATACATCAAAAAATTAACTCCATATAATACCCATTAGATACATTAATAAAATATAAAAATTAGAAAAAAAATTTCTCTTTGTCAACTAAGAAAATTACGATGATTGTTTATCATTTTTCCATTGGTTGCGGGAGTTGACATTATATGGATTCCCAATTATATTTAGTAAGATAATTAATTTATTTCATCTTTCATTTTTAATTTTATATCAAATAATGTTTTAATCAACCTTTTAAAAATGTTTTTGTCAACATGCAAGACATCATTGATATATTTTACTACAAATTATTAATAATAAGGTGGTATGATTATGCTATATTGATTCTTCCATATGTTTTTATCATTAAATATATTTTTTATTTTATAAATTTTTTATAAATAGAATTCACCATCAAATATTATTATTTTATAGATAAAAGATATTTTGATATATTTTTCTTTTATAAACCATTAGATTACATTTTTAGTCATTGATATGTTTTTTTCATTCACAATACACATTTATAAATCATGTACATATTTTTTATCTTATTCCAAATGTGATGATATTAGGTTCTATCATAAAAAATTGAATATGATTTATTTATCTTACAAATATTTAAAGATAAAATATATATATTATGGGATGTTTTTATACTGGATATTTTCATAGAATGCAAACGGAATGATCTTTTTTATATTACTATTACAAAATAAATCATTATTATCTATATGAATTTAAAATAATCAATTAATGGTTATTTGTAAACCTAAAAGTTATTTGAAAAATGTTTGTATATAAAATTAATTACCCAATTATATCATTTTTTAGTATCATATAAATATGTGAGGAAATGTTATATTATAGAAACATTAATATCCATGAAATATTATGGACAATAAGGCTCTAATATAGATTTAGTCCATATATGCAAAATGAAAATTTAATATTTTTTAAATTAATTAAAATAAATAAATAATTCATTTTAAAATATTTTCCCATGTACATATCATCTTATTGAAATTAAATTATATAAATTCAAAAATGAATTATAAAAATAGTGAATTATTTTAGGATACAAAATTTAAATTCTATGAGGTCTATTTCCTTATCATTGAGCTAAATGAAAATCATATGCTCCAATTATTTTATTCCCCAGTATCCATATTTAGTATAATATTAAATACCATGGTATTACATTCTGTAAAGCACTCAATAAATATGGAATTTATGTAGATTTTTATACATTAGTTCCATTAGATATATTATGATTTTTTCATTATAATTTATATATGGAAATTAATTTCAATTTTTAAGTATCACATTCAAAAGATCAGGAAACTTAGTGATAATCATTTTTTTCTATATATTAATCCATTTTTCATTAACTAATATCAATCATGTTGATAACAGAATAAATTTTTGTAAAACCCGAGTATTATATTAATTCAATATGAAAATAAAATTATCCAGTAGTGACCATTTTTCTTATGGTTTTTAATATTATATCAGGAATGTAAATGTAAAATTGAATTTTTATCACATATGGAAAATTATAATCATTATCAGAACATTAATGTTTTTTTGTTTCACTAAACCTTTTCGATAACATGTAATTCAGATTAAAATAATTCAAAAATTAATTATTTTTATATTTTTTGAGAATATAATTATAACAACCTATTTACTAATAAATTAATTTCTTTTCATTATGGAATTAAATAGTGAAATAATTTATAAATAAATAACGAAATAAAGTGTAATTATAGAAATTATGGAATTTATACTGATGAAATATTTACATTACCATTAGAAATAGTAATCTATCCAATAGATTAGTAACCTAACCTATGAGAGTATATATAAAATTTATGTATCTTATAAGGTTAATAATGATATATTTATATCATGAAATTAGGAAGGAAACATTTTAGAAATGTTAAATTAAGTTTTTATATTTTCATAAGTCATAGATAATTAATTAAAATTCTATAATTAATATAATTATTTAAAAGAATATATATTTTCATAAAATAGAATCATATATTATTATTTTTGTTTCCATATTATTAAAAAATAATTTTATGATACATTGAATTTATTTTAAGTGTTATAAAAGTAGTTTTATTTTGAAAAATTCTATTATTTTAATATAATATTATTTCAATTAAAAAAATATATATATAATATTTGGTAATATATTTTCAAAAAAATGGATTTAATTTTTGAATTATGAACATCAAAACATCACTAGGTTTGGTTTTGGTATTTTTTGAAATAATTTATATTTTCGTGAATACTAAAATACGTTAATTTATAATATAAGCTGAATAGATGATTTATTGATTCATAGATAATGTAAGGATTATTTAAGATATAAATATTTAACTATACTAAATTATTTTAATATTTTTTATTATAATTCTAAAACTCTTCCTATTCTTGATCCAAATTTATAAACTAATTCATATAACAATGAGAAAAAATCCCTCCCCTCCACTATAAATACCTCCCCTCACAACCTCTTCCCCTCACACATCATAGCCTTGTAGCATTCTTATAATCAGCACAAATCTAGTTCTAAGACTCTTCCAAGATTCCATGAACTTTTTTTCTCACCAATAATCCAAAATAAAGGAACATTTGGAGGTTCTCAATGAGGATAATTCTAGAGGTTAAAATCCACATTCATTTTATTTTAATTTTTAATTAATTATTATTATTTTCATATAATCTATTCATGTCCCCTTATACAAGAGTAACTAAAACTTTAGTAACTTATATATATAGTAATTTTATGATATTTATGTAAAAAATAATCATCATAATTCTATTCGTCTCCATTTTATTCAATAAATAAAAACATCATCAGTGATGTGTCAATTTACAAACATTGTGGACAATATGTTTTCAATTTCTATTAACACATAATTGTCTGGTCATAAAAATTTTAATATGGTTAAATAAAATTTTATTATACATATTATATTTTATATTTTGTTCAAGAACAATTTTTTATAAATAATATTAATTAAAGAAACAAAAGTGGTTTCAAATTATCAAAATTCACAAAAATAAAGTAATATTCATCACCAATGATTAATCTAATGATTCATACTGAAACCATATAGAAAAAATTATATATAATTCAATTTAATATTACATATGTTCATTAGTAATATTTAATTTCAATTCTGGGGTTTTCACCCTTCCTACATGAAATGCCATAATAAACCAACCATGGAAACAGAAAAATAAATTCACCGAAACAATGAACATAAGAAAATATTATTAATAAGTGGGTGGAAATATGTTATGAGAATATTATATTAGTAATTATAAATATTAATATAGTTTTTTAATACATAAATTAAACTCTTAAAACTTTTAAAAAAGTTGTTTTAACACATTTTATGTAATAAGAACCTGTGTTAAGCGAATTTTTAACTCAATTTCTATTCTTTGGAAAACCTTTTAATTTATTGATTTTGTGGTAATAAGACTATTTTTTCAATAATTTTTAATTATATTTTGGTTTATTATATGAATTTACACATATTTAATATTTTTAATTTATTATCACTTCAAATATATAAAAAAATTTATGTACTTTTCCTTCAAAACCATATTTTAATTTCTTTTTTTAAAAGATTAATTTATACAGTGTATGTATTATTATTTTATGATTATATTATAATTCTTGGTTTTTTATTATGAAGAATGGTGGGACCTATTACTCCTTATAATTCATTGGTTATGTTTATGTTAGATTTTGACTATATGGTAACTCCGCGTGAAACTTTAATGGTCACACCAAATGGTAGCTGTGCGGGTTACATTGTAAGGTTGATGTGAGGGTTACATTGTAAGGTATCCATGATGGTTACAAATAATATGGTATCCCTAATGGTTATAATATTACATATGTAATTCAACATGTTAACTTTGTAGAATTATTTTCATTTATATTTTATGGGAATCTCATATTTTCATAATGAAACTATATAATACTTATACGGTGAGAAGTATGTCTTTGTGAAAATGATTATATATGTTTATATGTATTCATGTTCAAATACTTTTCTCCTTATATTTATCCCTCATAGATAATTTTGTGATCATCTTCAAAATTAAAATGATTTTCACAATGTTTAATTATGTGTTAGTGAAACGTAGAACCCAATATTAACATTGTTTACACTTTCAATGAGTATATTTATAGTAATTTATTAAATTTTATTTTATTCTGAAAAGATGGATATTGTTTTAGTATTATCCACTTTGTATGATTTTGAGTCTATATGTATAAAGTATATCATAATATTATAAAAATCTAAACAAAAAAGATATTTTTGAATGTAATGAAGTGAATTGTAAAGAAATTTCCTATATTATATAATTTTTAAGGCCAGGTATTTATTCCACTTTTATCATATTGAATAAATTTAAACATATAAATTAAAAAATTAATCTAATTTCAACATTCTATTTAAAAGGATTCCATGAAATCACGAAATATTTTCCCATATTAATTACTTGTTCTCCGTGTATTTATGATATTATTATATTTAATGTAATTAAAAAAATAAAATTGAAAATTTACGTAAAATGTTTTATAAAAATGAAAATTAATATTTTTAAAATTCTATATATTTTCAACAAAATATCATCTCAAATATGAAATTATTAATTAATATTTAAATATATTTTCTTCTTTAATATATATTTAATCACATTTAATCATCATTATATTTAAAAATATATATATATATTATAGTTTTAAAAACTAAAATAATAAGCCTTTTTATTTGAAGAATAATAATTTATTTCAATAAAATAATTTTTGACATTTTAATACTAGTTCGATTATCAAAAAATTTATATAATATTCACAATGAGTGAAAAATATTCATTATAGAGTTAAAAAAATGACATAAATATATATTAAACAGATCTAACATAGATTTATAATATAAAATAAACAAAATAATAAAAATAAAATCACATAAATTTAATATAATATAAAGGATATTTAGTTAATTAACTCAAAATTTCATTTCTAATGAAAAAGGATCAATATAATATTGGTCAGTTAAAAAAGGAAGTGAAAAATATTTTGAGATTCCTAAAAAAGATAAGCATGAA
Source organism: Viscum album (assembly GCA_963277665.1). Taxonomy (NCBI): domain Eukaryota; kingdom Viridiplantae; phylum Streptophyta; class Magnoliopsida; order Santalales; family Viscaceae; genus Viscum; species Viscum album. The sequence continues at coordinate 1,198,227,013 of OY728156.1, read as the reverse complement.
AGAAAATTATATTATAAATTAATAACCACTGTATCATTGTTCATTAAATATTGTTATGTAAAATGATTTGTTTTTTATTGATGGTGAGTAGTATTATAGTGATGGTACAATTGTAATGGGGAGTGTGGGGACACTACAATGAAAAACCAAGATGATAAATGAATAATCCAAGTGTTAAGATTTATTCGTTCAACAAGATATTTAAGATTAATAAGAGAGAAAATGTGTATTGAATTTTAATAGGTGATATAACATATAAATTAATTAAAACACCTGAGATAAATTAGTTATCATATTTATTATTAAAGAAATAATGTGATAAAACCCATATTATATTTTTTTATATTGGATATTTATTAACAATATTGGAAAACCATTTGAACCTAAGTTATTAAATTGTTTATTTTAAAACATCAGGGGGAATTTCATTTAATTAAATTAGAAATATATGGGAATTCATTTAATCATATGATAACTGTCAAAATGACATAAACATTGTTTCCCAATACTAGTAAGTCATAAAAATATAACACTACGAAAACAAATGGTCTCTAACTAAACAATATATATAAAAATGAAATAATTATATATTTTATGAAACTAAATTCCATTATTGATTCATCAAAATGTATATTCCAAGATTTTGATACATGTTTTAGTGGATTCATGAATATTTATATACTGTATGTTTTATTATTTAATATTTTATTCACAAACACCTATTATTTTTAAAAGTAAAAACCGTAAATTATTTTACCATTATGGAAGATAGTTTTTTCATTTTAAAAAATAATATAATACATGTAAGATACCATGATAAGAGGAATATTAATGGTATAAAACATTATTTATGGTGAAATGGTTTTATCCTAGTTTATCCCTTGATATTTTATGAAACCTTTAGTGTCTATTAATTCTTTATATTTTTTTACCTAACCATCCATGCTCAAATTCTTCTTCAATAATAATTTACAACATAGGGGTATTACATAAGAAAAATGGTTTACTAATTTATAATATTGATTTTATAAATTAGAATCCATTATAGAATTCATCGACTCTAGAGACATGGACATGCCATTGAGATATTGTACCACCTCAAAGGGATAGGTTTTGTCTTCAGAAAATAATAGGTTAAAATATAAGGTAAAAATATGGCCATATATACATGGTTCCCTAACCCCTAGCAACATATATTTTTTTTGTGTCTTAAGCATTTTATCCATTAATTCTAGAAATGATATTTCATATACCATATCTTGTGCATTTAAATCATAAACCTGACCAATGAATGTCATTAATATGATATATCTATTTTTAATATTCACTCTATGTATAAATATATTGATTATTTCAAAAATGGTGTTTATTTTTGAGGATTTAAATATTTAATATCATTTCGATTCCATTAAATATCTTACAAAAATTCACATTGGGTATAAAAGTGGGATTTTTCATTAGGAAAATTATAAAAAAAAAATTCATATTCCAATACACAATGATATTATAGTTTATTTTTATTTCATTATAATTAATTGTAAAAAAATCAATTTTTCCATAGTTGACAGTATAGTTAATAGTGTATAAATATTTTTTACAAAACAATATCTCCAAAATATCAATAAAAGGGGTTTTAAATCAGTGTAGATGTTATCATTTCATGAATTATGATTATATTATATTCATTTAAACCAATAAACTGATGTGTATAAGGATAAAAGATGTATGAAACATTTTTTATCCCATATAGTGATTTATAAATGCATGTTTATGATATTCAACACATATTTCTGAGTGCGGTTTCATTATTTTGATACTAATAAAATTATATTCATAAATTTTATATTTTTTATTAAAAAATGTTTCTAACTTATTTTCAATTTAGTAAATATTTGTATATATACTATATATTGGTGTAAACTAAATGAAAATTAAGAATCTACACCTTTTATACTCTAAAAATAGTATATATGTACACGTGTGAATCAATAAAAGATTTTCCGTCACTCATTATTGATTCCCATTAAAATATATATAGATCATTTTGATATATAAACTAGAATTTTATATTACTACATGTTTCAAAATGAAATATATTATTTTCCATTCATTTAATAATAATATATGTAACATGTCAACTGTTTGAGAAAGAATTTTTTGCCATATATCAATGTGATATGAGTCCATTGTAGTTGATTCATCATTGATTTATAAAAATATATATTCTTATTCAAGTAAATATAAAATATCATTTAAATACATCATATATTAACATATTATCACCCTATAAAATTCATTTCTTAAAATTATAAATGTTCAGTATGATTTTATTTTATGTACAGTAAATATAAAATAGTTTTTTTGTAATAATTGGTATATATTAATTTTTATCAGGTATAAGAAGAAATTTAGGTGTGGAAGGTATAGGGAAGGTTCCTGGAAAAGAAATTCAGTGGTTCTATGATAATGGTTGGAGGTGATCCTAATTCATTTTGAATGATTTTTCAACCTTATATCGTGACTCTCCAGAATCATACCCGATGGATAGTGGGAAATAGGGACATTTTGTATTGGCATAAAAATTGGGTCATATTAAATATTAGGTTCCTTAGATTCCTTATCCCAATCATTTAATTTAGTGATATGAGATAGTATCACTGATTCACCAATGAAAATTTGTATAAGGAATAATGGGATCTATTTAAACTCATTGATATAAACAATGAGCTGGATATGTGCGTTTTCAAAGAATCATAATTAGGATGATTATAAATGATGGATTTCAAGAGGGTTTTGATGATATATGATATTGAAGATAAGTGGGTGATATTATATGTTGTAACAAACCCTTATAATAATTTAAAATTATATTTTGGAGTATTAGTAATTGAGCCCTTCAAAAAAATGACAATATCAAATGGTTAGGGATTAATATAGTGTCCAGGTGATCGTGTTGTAGGAACTTGAGTGAGGATTTTTTTGATTATATATTCTTTTTAAAGGATATAGCCTAAACAATGTGAATGGAATTTTGCAGTTTGCATGATCATCTTTACCCCATGCGATGCGGGTTCCTTCATGGACTTCTAGATCCATGGAGTAGGAGCTAAAGGTGTGGAGATAAAATTTTTATCTATGGTTCGCTTGACTGGATTATTGTGCATCTATAATGTCCATAATAATACCTATTTCAAGGGTAAGAATTTCAAGGGAATATCTATTATTACAAGAACCATAAATTTTCTAGGGGATCTATATTGACTTTTCAAAAAACAAGTAGAGACTACAAATATTAGAGCAATTTTACTTGGAATTTCCAACACTGATTGTGTTTATATCACTAAATAGTGGTGCTAGGTATACTGGCATCATACCATATCCAACTTTAAAATAAACATGGATGAATCATCAAACTCAGTTACAATGAGAGGTTGTGATATTGTGCAGAACTAGAGGGGAAGTAATTTTTTTTGGTTTACTGTGGTTTTCAAATCTAGTGACACTCACCAAAACGAATAAACGAATATTCTAATAGGTATTCATTTTTTAGACCTAGAAATATCAGTCTGGAGGAGATAGAAACAAACTGTATGACCTTGTACCACTCTCTTCTTGGAAAGGGAAATATTTATTGGTCAATATTATTTATTAGAAAAAGGTTAAAGGGTATTATAAATAATCAGAAAAATGTATAGTAGACATGGAGTGAAGGCAATAAGGTTTCTAAATTTCTTTCTTCAAAGGTGGAACATTTGTGAGGAACTATTTTCATCCTAACCAGAGCTCTCTTATGGTTAAGAGGGTGAATCTAGTGGAAGAATATTCTCCAAGAAAATACTATTTTAGGCATCCCTATTCTAGGATGTTTCATTCTTATCTTAACTATTTTTCAATATTTGATGAAATATTTAACATTGATAAGACATTTTGATGTTATAAGTTGGTTGTGGGGTATAGTGAACATTTTCCATTTTATTGTATTTTTCCATTGTCATAATATATATTCACTTCTTTTTCAATTTATACACAATGATTATAAATTCATATTTTATATAGTAATATTCACCAAGATAATCGTACCAAATAGATATTCATGTGTCTTGTAGACTTGGTTCATGTTATATTTAATAATGATGCATGATAATATATTTGGTAAAAATTTTCATAGGGAATTCTTTTTTTTCCAGTCAAGATAGTTTTACGTTTTGTGTTCATCTAATAATCTTATGTAGTTACACAGTTTTTTCTATTCAATACATGGTGTTCAATGATATAATAAATAGAATACCTCCTCTAATAATGTTTGGTTTATTACCATTATTCAAAAACATGTCTATTGGGATGGTTAAAATTGATGTGTGGGATGGAGTTGGTGGGGTGTTTGTTTGGGTAATTGGTCTTACTAGATTAAGGTTTTGTTTTTTGGGTGGATTTTTTTATCCCTTTATTAATATAGTCATAGAACACTATTACTCCTCCTCCCTTGTTTCTTAATCCTTTATATTATATTGAATCCTAATTGGAATGGGTTCTTGGTATTGTGTCTGTGATGTGATGGTTCGGGGATAATGTGTGTGTCTTTCATGAATTTTAGGATCCACTGGATAAATTATCACTAGGTTCTCCCCACAAACAATCTATTCTAGACATATGGTTTCCTACACTATTTTATTTATTATTTCCATTATAAATCATACTATTTGGTAGTGGCTTGTCATAGTTCAAATATTAGTGATGTTATTGTGTTTTTATGTTCAGTTTAATTTCTTTTATATTTTGATATTACATTGTTTAATGTTGAGTTTTTATGGATAAGGGATTAAAATTTAAATATAGCATGGATTTCCTCTTGTGTAATTCTTCCAATAAAGATGATAAAGACAATATGATGTTGTTATTTTTCATTATTTTTTCTTAAAATATGGAGATATATTTTAGTTAATCTAGTTATGGTGATGTTTGGTCCTATTTTTGGTAGTAGAAATCAGAAATGTGGAATTGAGAATGGGAAAAATGTGTAATTTTTTGTGACAGTGACAACATCAGTGAAAATAATAGAGGCTCTATGTGACATACCTTGACGTCGGGGATATTTTATTGAATGATTATTTTACAAGGATCATGTCTGGATTAATTTGTCATTCACATGAAGAAATTTATTCTTATTTGAAATATGTGTATGTTCCAGAACATATTAAAAAAATGAGTTCATGAATATTAAAAATAAAATAATATACAAGATATTAGTGGATATCAATCTATGAAACTTTATCCCAAAACCTTTTAATTTCATTGTGTTCCCTTTTAATTTCAGAAAAAAGTTCAATTTATCGATACTTGTCCAAAATTACATATCAACATTGTTTTAAAAATCCAATATCACTCTTAGATTACAATCAAATGTAAAAAATTCTTATGATGATACATCATCTTATATCTCTCACTCATTTTATGAATTTTCCTTAATTGATTGTAATTTAATTTTATTATGATTGACTTTTCTACGAATGAATCATCATTATAATGTCCAAATATACACATATCACTATTTTTCATCATTTCGATAATCTGAACATTAAATCCCACAAAATAATTTCATAATCCCAAAAAAAAAGTTTATCATTTTTTTGGACTAGCTACATATGTGATTTATTTTACAATTCTTGTGGTCATTTCTCCAAAAATTATGCAAACTATATTACATTTTTTACTTATGATAAGTTATAAAAAACATTTTAACTAGGGAATTGAAACATTAGTAAGTGATTAGATAAAATTGTTAGTACATGGTTGACTCATCCAAATTCTATAAAGGTATGAATCATAATAATATGAAAAAAATAAGTAGGTATGAAATTCATTATTCGAAAAACAGTGAATAATATGTGTTCTATACAATCTATAATGGTGGAACACATGATACTAGATAAAAAAACTAGTTACATATTATCATCATATGAAATATGTATTGAATCATGACATAATTAAATTATATCATATGTTCATGGAATCATAAATATAGGAAAAAAATAAAACATGACATCATAATAATATGTTCACGTTCTCCACTAAGACAATATAACAATGTTTATTTTTTAATAAATATATATCCTACATGGTATTGCATAAAATACTAAGCATAAATAAATGATCATTACCAAGATAACATAACATAGTGTCCTTAGGCTAACTACCCATGCAACAAAGATTTTATGTCCTGAAGTCAAAATCATAAGTCATTGACCACTACAAAAACATCATAACCAAGTGTACATAGGAAGAATTCTAATACACCATACATGATATTGTATGAGAGAATTAATAAAAGTAAAGGTGTACCACCAAGGAAACATTGCACAATATTCTTATGATAATTTAACATTCATCATACGTGTTTTCTTAGGATATCATAAGTATATATTAATGGTCAAAATGTTGAAAAAAATCGCATATGAATCTTTAGATAACCACATAAGCACCATACATGGAATTTCATGAGACAAATACATTTTCCAATGAGTTGTTGGGATGTCAAGGAAAAAAATTATTTTGATAAAATGTACATGTGTATGGGTTCTAAAAAATGAAAATATTCCAAACATACATCAAATGAATAATAAAAACCATGATAACTATTTTGAACCTAAGATTAATCATTTATGAAAATCATGGGAAATTTTATTTTTTGTTCTCATGTTTTATTTTAGGATATAATGGAATTTTAAACCATTATGAGATTATATAAATTTTTCTATCCACTACATTATTCTCAAAATAGTTTCATTACATTTGGATAAATTTATTATTGAATTTCAAGCAGTTTTAATTTTTTTAAAATTTTTAATATCTAATAAATTAAATATTATTTATTTAGGCATGTTCATTTAGTGATATATTATTTCAATAGAATTAGATATGAATTACAACATATCTATTGATCTGGAATAGTGGTTTTATTCTAAGGCATGACATAACCTCATGACAGGCATTAAGTCTAAGATGATCCCCCTTTCAATATATCCCTTCCTTTACATTTCTTATTATTTTTTCACTATTTTCTCATTTTCACATTTTTTTCTAATTTTCACCATTAGTGTGTGTTATTCTCCCTACATGGTGGTTCCTTTGTATAATAGACATAATATAGAGATAATTTCGTGACAATATTGTGAGAGGGAGAATGGGGTGTCTCTACAGAGCTCAGATCACATCATATATTCATGCATTTGTTGAATAATTTCAATAAGATTGATGCTTTGTAAGTTTATAATCAAAGGAAGGCTCAATTTTATGTTTATTTGATAAATACATTCAGATTATTTGTATTTATGTTTTAATCTTCACTCTTCTGTTGGCTTGACATCATTATAGGCATTGTATGGGAGATCGTGTTGTTCCTAATTTTGATGGATAGAGGTTGGGGAGACAATTGTTTTTAGTCCAAATGTGGAGGAGATAATGATAGATAATGTTCAGCTTCTAAATGAGAGGATGAAAGTAGTGTCGGACCGAAAAATGACTTATGCCTATCAATGAATTTGTCCCATAGAGCTTGAGTTTGGGGACCACATATTCAGAAATTTTTCACTTGATGGGGTTAGTAGTGGTTTGGAAGAGAGTGTATTCTTTGTCCAATGTTTTTGGGCCCTTTGAGGGGTTGGGGTTGGTAGGTGAAGTGGATTTCTTGTTGGCATATCCACTATAGTTGGATAATATTCCCAACTTCTTACACATCTCACATCTTTGTAGGTATCTTTAAGATAAATTCAATGTCATTTACATGGGAGTGTTGGATGTCGAAGATGATGTGACGTTTTTGGAATGGCCATTAGAGATCAAGGATCATCATGAGAAGGCGCTACATGGACAAACCATTAATTAAGTTTATGTGTTTTCGAGGCATGGTGTATTGGAGGAGATTACATGGAATAGAGGGATGAAAATTCATTCCCAGTACCCAGAGTTATTTTCAATTTATTTTCCCTATTATGCCTTGGGATGTAATGTTTCAGACATTTTTGTTTTATGAGATGTGTTGTTTTTCTTGGATCATTATGTCTGAGGTGCGAAGTGTGATAAATTATTGACATGTTATAAGGGAATACCCAATTATTAATTGATACACAAGAACTATGATGTGATTAAACCCATGGGGTTGAGTCAGTTCCACCCAGAGAAGATAGTATATTGACATGAAGGAAAAAATTCACAATTTTCGATGTTTTTAGAAGGTTTAGATTGCTAGTTGTGTAGTGGTTTTTTGGCAGTCTAGTTGTGTGAGAGGAGATTGATTATAAATTTGGTATTTTTGTGATGAGTTTGATGTAGAGTGTTTTTGGTCATTTGGTTTGGCTTGTTTGGCTGGTGGTAGCATTTGAGGTATGAAGAGATCCTTGAATGAAATCTCACATAGTGTTTGTTCAGACACCTTTTTATTATGGTCCTGGTTTTTGATTTGTGAGGAAGATAATTTTTGTAGAGGTATCTGATGTAATGGTTATTTCCCTCACGGTCTATTATGTTGTGGATTTTGGTTGTCGGAGGTGTTTAGGGGTGGTTCTGATAGTTTTTGGAGGAAGTCTAGAGATGTTCGATTACTAAAAGTATGAAGAAGAGAGGACTCACAATGTTTAAATGTTTTAAAAAATGTGTAAGAGGGTTTCATGATGTGTAATATTTTTGTGTTTAAAAATTAATAATAAAATGAATAGTTGATAGATTTTTTGGAAAAAATAGAACTCTAAGGATTACATGATGTGAAAGAGGATTACACATCATTTATTACCATGATTCGGTGAAGATTTATTGTTATTTTTAGAAAAAGTATCATACATTTAGCTGTGGTTTCTTCTTTCTCTAATTTTTGTGAACCTTAGGATACCCATGGTGACCATTAATACATTTTTCTCCCTATTTTATTAGTATTTCTTAGTGGTTGTTCATTGGTAATCTGTAGTTGACCCATGGTGAGAACTTATCCCTTTCATGGTTGGTTTTGTTCCATTAATTCTTAGAGATTATTGTGGTGAAACTGTTTTTTGGGGTGTGTTTTGTGTTTCATTTTTATGGTCATGGGATGTGGGTAGCATGATCTATATTTCCTTGTGATGATATTATTCTTTGTGAGAATTATTTTTTCCCTTGTGTTGTGAAGTGAGCCGATAAGATTTTTCAGTTTAAGATTTCCCATGTATCTCTCAATTGTGTATCATGATAGAGGAGTTTAAATTTATTTATTTATGTAATATTATTATATCAGATTAGTAAAATATAAGGAATTGATTAATTGAATTGAAATAGGTGATAAGGGCAAGATTCACAGGTTTTTACAACCATGATTTCATTGTGATATGTTTTTTATTGGAGGTTGATGTCACACTAAAACTTATATCAGTTGGGGTCTTTGTTTGAACGAGATATATTCATGATATCTGTTGTGAATCTTTTGATTGTTATGATTACTAAATAAATTAAAATTGGTTAATTACTTATACACAGCTAATGAAATGGTTTCCCCATGATATTGTTATGTGTGATAATGCCGTTAAAATAGAGTATTGTGATAAAAGACCATTTATAAATCTAAAAATGATTACTAAAGTTTTTTGATGTGTTTCCATGCATTTTGATTGGATATGTGTTTTTTTAATGGGTTTTAGGGAGACATATAGATGTGTGGCCAGGTGTGTGGGATGCATAAGTGAGTTTGGGGTATGTGGGGTTGATTTTTTTTGGCATTATTTTGTGGTGGAAAGGAAGTGGTTTGTTTAGCCATGATTTTTAGGGTGGTGCGGTGGTGGTATCTTTTTTCTAAATGCCTTATTAGTGATAGAATAAATTAAAACATTCCAAATAATGTTTGGAATTGAGTTGGTTATTTTGATTACTCAGACGAATATGGATAATGAAATGTTAAATAGTGAGTTTTGTGGATAAATTTAGTTGATGGTAAATAATGAAAATAATGGAATGAGTAAATAGAATTGGTTGGAAATGTGGGATGAGTTTTGAGGATTTTAGGTAGTGATATGAATTTAAACATTGTAGTAAAAGTAATAATGTTGTCCTTTTTTTTGTTTGAGAAACCTATGTTGGGATTGAGTGTTTCATTTTATATATAAATATATATAATTTTATTTTACTTGTGATTTTCATACACCCAACACCCTTGTTAAGAAATTTGTGCTGAAAACTCATATAGTAATGTGGGGGTGTCCTTCCAATCCACTAGGTGGGACGATGGATGGATTTCCAACTGCTCATCCCTTCTCCCTCGTACAGGAGATGATGTTGATGGTTCATTGGGCAAGTTGTTATATGGTGTATTAGGTGTCTATGGGATGAGATGTAATGTGGTGTCGAAGGTGTATTTTGGATGAGTTTTGATGTTCTTTCCTAGGTGTCTTCGAGATGACATGTGATGTTTTCTAAGGCCCAGGTATATATGGGTGGGATGTGTTGGGAGGCCCAAGTGTGTGTGGGTGAGATATGATGTGGTGTATTCAGAAGAGGTGGGATCACCATAACAATTTCCGTTATGGTGTGAGAGAAACTAATAATTGGGAAATTTGTGTGGGGTACCCCATCATTTATGTGATTTATTTTACATTATATTACTTGGATTTCATTATTTTTTTAGCATGGCATAGTGAGGTTGGGGTTTTGGTCATTCAACCTGTTCGGTGCTATTTGATTCTATTGTTTTCTCATAGGTGGATGAGTATTCTTCTTTAACATGTTCATGAGGGTCTTTCGTTTTCTTACTAAGTATATTTTTATGAACGACATACATATATGAAATGATTTCCATGTTTTTAGGGGCATTTTGGGGACCATTATGGACATTACCATCTTAGATTCATGATAGTATCCATGTCACTATTTTAACATTACATTTGTGTATTTAATTTTGGGACTTTTATCTATATCAGATCTTTTTATAATTTTTTTGTGGCATGTTTTTTTCTTATCTATATTTTAAGAAGTTTCTTTTTTCTTATTCATCATATATATTGATCCTATTTATATTATAAAGTGTAGTTCCACCAATATGGTGTTATTTGTAAACTATTATTGCTAGTTGCCAACCTGAGTCCCACTAGAGGTGGGACTCAAGGTTAATTGCCTCTCTCCCCTCATTGAAGTATCTTTGGCATGAGGGGTCAGTACATGAGGTGTGAGATAAAGTAATGAGTCTCCCCAAACTAGTTGAGTTGGAATTATTACTTAACTCCACCCACAATGCACAGGTTAGGGAATGGTAAAAAAATTATTCCCCTAACAGTTTCATTCCACCAGGGCTGATGCTTTAAGGTGAAAAAATTGTGTTATTATAATGTATTATCCCTAGTGAGATAATTACATGACTTATTCCCTTATATAGTATGATAAATTCCATGATCAATTGTTTGATTAATGTAAATTTCAATCCAATGGATTACATTTTGAGGATGAACAATGTAATGAAGAAGAAGAAAATAGTGATTTTTTAAGGGTAGTACTAGTTAATGTAAAGGTAGATAGCTAGTATAACACAAAACATATTTTGTTTACTTTTCATTTTTCTAATTCTTCCTTTAATTATATATTTAGACTAGATATTTTGTAGACACCATTGGTGGTCTATTGAGTTGTACTAACTCCCTTCTCAAGAAGGCATTGGGTACCTGAACAGATTTCATGCATGCAGGGCAGGAAAATGGAAAAGGTCCCTATTCATGTGAGTTGTGACATTATTAAGAGGTATATCTATGAAGAAATAGACTTAAATTCATGATGATATTTGTATTCCATTATTTTTATTTATTTCTGTTTTTTCGTTGTCATTGTATCCGGAAATGACATATTTACTTTTGGTTTTGGTTTGTATCCAATTTAAGAAGATTGTTATTTATCCATGTTTATTAACTATTATATGTTATTTCCTATTTTATATTTGTTTTATTCTATGGATTACTCTGGTAAATGGGGTGTAACCTATTTATTTTAATTTTATATCGTCGCTACTAGTCAGTAACCACTGCTGTACGGGGATCCATGCTTGAGGTATTGCGATGACCCAGCTTAGGGAACTAGTTTAGTGGATTCCAGGTTGGAGACATTTCATAACCATTTTTTATAAATATTTAATACAAGTTCTCATAAAACATTTAATCTTTAAACTCAACCTCGGTATTCCCATTCAAAGCATGAAGAACATTATCAGTCAACATAATATATGAGTTCATTGTTTTGAAATGTAATAATAATTGATATTTATGGATTATAATGAAATTAATATAAATTACACAGCATGTCTGTTTTCAATAAAATCCCTTATTTTATTATAATTGATATGTTTTTCAAATATTTTTTACATAGTTTTTCTCCATTCTATATTCCTCAATTATATACGGGGTTATTTGTTATATATCATATAATTTTTTTTGAGTATCAAATAAAATTTGATGTATCATTGAATTATAACATTGGGGGTTGTATGTGTAATTTATAATAATATATATCTAATTAGTATTCATTATGAAACTTCACATGTTTTTTGGACATAGAGGGTACCATAAATATGATTTAACAAGTGTTTTGACCTATATTATATAGAAGGATGATTTCCTATAATCATGCATGAATCATATGATTCACATGAGATAGTGTATTAATATAACCGTTTGTGGGGACATTTGATGTAGTTATATAATATCTTTGGCCCCTAGTATCCCATAAATGGTATATTATATTAATCATAATTTCTAACTATTTCTTAGTATAATTATATATATGTGTGTTGATAAAATGGTTTTTTTAATTTGAATAATGATATTGAAATTAACAAAAAAACCAAATTTATATAAAATGATTTTTTTGATAGATATATTTTAATTTAATAAATGCACATATGATATATTGAACAATGGATTTTAATTTGTATTTGGTGTTTATAAAATATCTTAGAGGTATTATATAAGGGGTTTAATCACTCTATTTATGTAGAATATTGTGTATTATTTTATATTTTAATTAAAAAACAAAAAAGGGGAAGCCACAAATTCATTCATGAAGAGTCTTGTATTTGTTATTTGGTTATTAATGAAGTCAGATGTGAGGTTTTATATAATTTTGGACGTAGAATAATCATTTACCGTTTTCTATTTATAATTTATGTCTTAGTTCATTGTAATCTTCCTTTTTCCAGGAATAATAAAAGTTTCTATGTTCTAGAGATGTTGTTTATTTTACTTATGACACATACCATTTATGTAAATATATATATATAAGATTTTTTTTGATAAATGATTCAGGTTTTTTTAATGGATTATGAAATTTGATTTCATTCATTTGGGAGATAGATGTCATTTTTTTTGTTTTATTCTTAATTTTAAACCATTTTTTGGTTATGGATAGGATATCCAAACATATGGTTCTATTATTTAGAATTTATAATAAAAAGTTATTAGGTATTTTTTAATTTAAATAATGAATATCTATTATCAATATGTTAATTTTTTCCTCAATACACGAGACACTAATGGAGATCAATATCAAGTGTTGTTACAATTGGCATATTGGATGTAGTATCATGTTAGGAAAATATAGTCAGTTCCAACATTCTTCTCAACCATCATGTACATATAGATGTGATATGTATAATATTTATCAATCTATTAATTGATAAATATCATATTAATATAATTATTCTCAAAATTTATATCTGTTTATTATCAAAAACTTTTTAAAAAATTATCCTATAATTCTTTGACAACATTATTTTTAATATTGTTTTTAAGAAACTTCACCCAATGTAACACATAATAATGATTAATAAATTGAAAAATAAATTATATGAAGTATATATAAAAATTATTGTATTATATAATCATTATTACAGATATATAATTATATATTAACTTTAATATACAATTTTCCTTTTATATTTTTTTATAAAATATTATTTTCAATTTTTCCTGATATTATGTCTTTATGTCCATCAAATGATTCACAATCAATAGATTCCAATTATTTATCGTTTTGGATCCAATGAATATTTCCATTATTTATAATTGTATCTTAGAACATCAAAAAATAAGTTTCATTTTAATAATTTTTTGGGTTTTATTTTTCTTAATATACAATATATTATAAATATCTATTATATATTAATAATTTATCAAATTTATTACTATAGATGAGTTTTAAAATCATTTTATTTGAGTAGTGATAAAATAAATGATGAATCCACATATATCTCTTGTATACCTCAATCCAATATATAGATTTTTCAAAATAATATTAATTTATTTATTTATATAAAATATGTTTGTATATCAATTAAAAAAACCTTATTTATACCTTTTTCACTTCACATAGAAAACTATAGTCTCAATAACATTAAAATAAGAATTATTTTTTATTCGCCTCATTTTTCAGAAGATTTAACGCAATCAATGTGGGGAAATAACCAATATATGTTACATTTTTTTTCTTAATAAATGATCTCCAAAAAATTAATAAAGAGTAATCCATCAGTATGGGGTTCATAAAGAAATTTTAAAAAACATAAGTTGTGTAAAAATTTTATAATTAAATTTTATCATATCCAAATTTTTTATTTGATATAACACTTGCTATAAATATGATTTAACATAAATTGGTTCCCCAGATTAATTGATTTTCTTATCATTTGGTAATAAAACGAAATTATAAATGCTTGTTTAAAATGATCATTTTTGACATCAACCTATGACCTCATACACAACATTTCTGTCATAATTTTTTAAATGTTTTATATTGAGAATAAATCTTACTCAATGAGATGCAATTTTCTATCATGGTGTGTCATGAAATTCATCACACACTATAAAATGTAATTTCTAAGACGTTCATGGAGATCAACAATACCTCACACCCATTCCAAGATTTTGAAAATATAATGTTAAAAATATATTATTGTTTCAATTATGATGTACTAATCCAAAGTTTATATGATGTTTCATAAAATATAATACAACAATAAATTATATGAGTTATGGGGTTTTCATAAGAATTATAAAAAAATAATAAATATATATTAATTTTTTTCCATATATAATCAAGTAGAGTAGGAAACTAATAACCCAATATAACTCAGACATATCCACAATTTTATTCATCAAAAATAGAAGTCATGGTACCTAGAGTTTGAATAGTAGAGATATCTCTAAATTTTGAATAGAAAAATTCTTCTTACAATCCTGAGAATACATTTATAGTTATAGAAATACTAAAACTATTATGATTATTTAATTAATATGAAAAAAAAAATTTCTAAAAATACTATACATATTATATTATTTCTTCATTTTTGAATAAAATTCCTTTAGGATTCATTATTTTTAGAAAAAAAATGAAAACAATATGCACACTCATAGTGATTGGTTTTTTGTTGTCTCCCCTAAAATAGATATTTCAACCAACTTTACCTTTCATTACATGCATTCCCATTAATTTTTTATCAATTTTATCATGCATTTCACATCATGTTTTTATTGTACCAAAATATTATTCTCAAAGTTTTAAAATCTAGAAAAATCACATTTATGGAAACACACTATCAATTATTCAAATTTTAATAGTTTTATGAGTTTTTCATTTAATATCTATAAAATTAATTCCCCATAGAGATAAAATTAATATTAATAACCCCAAAGAAAATGAATGATTCTTATGATATCAATCCTTGTATATGAATGGATGGTCTCATATGTAGCAGTACTCTCAACAAGAGTATTATAATAGAAATCTAGATGATATTGTTTCTATGATACATCTCCATTAAAAGGGAAATTTTTTACAATATTTTTAACCCTATCATATTATAATCATTGGGAAATATACACAATTCATAGGATTCATTAGTTAACATTTTATTCATTTTAGCTATCATTATGTCTATCCAATTCTTATATTGTATAGATTCTTTATAACTCCTTATATAATCATGGAAATGAATACTGTTATGAGTTTTTTTCTATAACTGATTTGGTTTTCATTAACTTTTCTCTTATATCAAAGGATTTTCTTATCATCAAAAAGAATTTTCTATAATGATAATTTTGGATCATCATTATATTGGATTTCTATATCAATGGGGTTTAAACAATATTCATAAACATGTTTAAGATAAACAATCGAATCTAAAATACTACCACGTAGTCCATTATTTTTTCCTGGAACATCACAACATCATCCTCAATAACAAGTGATGTTTGGGAAAAATTATATTTTAAGATATAATTAGAAAACATTTATCAATGAAATCTACATGTTATTATTATGACATAGGAAAATATTTCACATGAGATGTTTCCATGAAGTATTAATTCATTATATCTATCATCTATCTTTCCAAAATAATTTCTTTCATATCATCTGTTCTATAAAATTATTCATATAAATAATTTTTACATTGTTCCATATTTCATTACAATTGATCATTTCATGACTATTGTTTTATGATTCCTCATAGAATAATAATCTATTTGTGATTTGATATTATTTTTTTTGGAATTCCCATGTATTCTCTAATAAAATTGAATTTCCTCTATCATAATCATGAATAAAGTATCATTATAATAAAAAAAATTAATTAATTTTATGCTTTTAAATTCCCATTTATTATGATTTTTCCAACCATAAAAATATTTATGTCCCATCCATCATGTGAAACATTACATTATCATTATAATAAGGATGATAAATAGTAAAAAGTTATTTCATCATCCCATAAAAGACTATAAAATTATAGGAAATATCGTACCAGTATTGGTGAATCTTTATCTTGTGATATTATATTATATATCAATAACAATGTATTGTGATTCACCATTATAAACATGGATATATTCAAAGGTAGTTCTTTCCTATCATATTTAATTAAGAACAACTATATAGTATCCATGTATTATATTATTTTATTAAAATGTATTAAAAATAAACAACCATTCCATCTTATAGATTATTCCTCAGAAAAATATATCTTTTAATCACATTTATCATAATTTTTTTGTGGATTCATTTTAAAAGATATTATTTAAGTATTCCTAATTTGACCAAAAATCTCATATGATTTTCATGAAAAATGATGGAATTAGGTAATTCAACATTCCCATTCGGGTTTTTTCTCAAATAGACCCTATATATTTTTATTGACTCTATAAAAACCAAAACATTTCATACATTTAATTTACATATTCTAAAATGAGTATTAATTACAATAAAAAAATGTATTCTCAATTATTATAATAGTTTAGATCATTCAAAAACATGGAACACGAATTTTTAGTCCATTGTAAGGAAATAAATGTTTCCCACAATGCTTTTCTACATTAGTATTTTATATAAATGAATTATTAATAATATGGGTAATGGAAACATCAGAGAAGGTGATCTTAGATTCTCAATAAGGGTTAAAATATGAGATAAATAATTATTGTATAAGGGCTTGAGAATATAACCATAATATTTTGAGATTATTCCTAGTATGCCAAAGATCATATACATGATTCATGGAATAAATAATTCATATTCAGAAGACATGAAACATAAGATAATAAAAGAAAATAGTCCTTGTGATTATAAATTTGACATAAAAAATGAAATTATGGAATTCTCATAAACTTGTAACATTTTGAACGTGTACAAAAAGAAATATGTTCACCCATTAAGTAATGTACATCAAATTAGGTCCCTACATAAACAAATGAACTTGAAAACATGGTCCAAAAATAAAATTACGGACATAAAAACTTGGACCACACATTTAATTATGAACATGAAATAAGGTTCATTAATCATATGTATAAATCATGAGTTATACATCTTAATCCAATTTATTAGAGGGAGATATAGTTCATACTAATCACCTAATGAAATCATACATACATGTGACAAAAAATTACACATACATGTGACACCAATATGATAATCGACATATAACCTACCTTTTGTGTTCAATGAAATAACATCATGATGAATTTGATAAAAAAATCATATCTACTTATAGAATTCAAATAGGAATTTATTTTCATTGAAAATACATCATCTACTAATTTAAAAAATTTCATTATTTTTAAAACACATAGACATATACCAATTGTTATAACAAAAGTATTGTATTTATAATCCAAAAAATAACTAAACTTACCTTTCATACCATGTATAGTTACCCAATACCTTGAATCATATTATTACATGATTACTATTATAAATACCCATTAAATACAACAAAATGATCAAAAATACTAGTGTTAGTAGAATACTGGGATCATAATAAATCAAAGAAAGAAAAATAATATTGATTTATTTTAATATCCATATGAGAACATATATCCATTTTAGAACACAAAACTATATAGGATTACCTACGTAATATATAAAAGAATGCGGTGAGATAAACATACCAGAAGGGGAATAATCATAACATGTGAATCTAATGAAAAGTTATTTCATAATAGTTAAGTCACTAGAATAATAAAATATAAGAACAACATAATAGAAATTGTATTATATGATCATTAAAACCTTTGAAAGAGGAAGAAACAATGAATATAACATAATCATAATTCAAGTATAACTGTCTAGACATCATCAAATGATGGAGAAATACTATAATTGATATGGTACACTATATAATCTCGTATATAATGTATTGTGAGAGAGAAATATTAACCGATTTAATATAAGGATATCTTGTCTCACCCATTAATATATATAAATTCTTAATTTTTCCACAAAATAACATTAATAATAATCCATATACATAAAAACTACCCATTGAAACAAATGGGATGAAAAATATCTCTTTTTATCATGATAAAATGTTATTCTTTAAAGTATAAATTTGATAAATGAACTTAAGGAATGTATTTCTCCATTAATGGATGTGATAGTAAGATATTTATATATTTGAGACAAATTTATATATAACTATGAATCATAAATTAATATAAAATTGATAGAGAATATGATTTTGGGAAAGAATAGTCATCACCTAATGAAAAAGGATTGTTAAAAGATATCACATAATTAATCCACAAATCCATTATACATATTCCCATAACATAATATGTAATAAAATTTTATTCAATATATACATAAATAAAAAACCATTTATTTTTTATTTTATATAATTTTATTATGTTCGTTTATAACTATTAAAATGATCTATAATTTTTATTATTTCCATTCCAAGGGACTTAATTTCATGGTTCTAAACTTGGATCACATGTGTATAATAATTGATGTACTTTTCAAATGGTAATAAAACATTATAAGTGAGATGCTATGGAATTTTTAAACATAAATTACTTTAAATGTTTTCATGTATCTATATTTTTTATGACATAAGGATTAATAAATCTGTAAAATCATAAAGGGTACCTGATATGTTGATTTATGTGAATTTTCCGAGAATAAAAAGAAGATTCATTTTTTAATGTTATAGAAATATAATCATTCAGGATAATTATATTCATTATAAAAAAATTATTATAAAATAATAAAGCCAAAATCATATTTATATTCTATATTTGAAGGCGTATGAAGAAAAATATGTACATTGTTCATGGATGTTGTGAACCAACTATATTCTAACCAGTTATTAAATTATGGAAATGATTGAATAGATGGATTAAGGTGAATATTCCAAATTAAAAATTAAATATCTTTTTATATATGGTGATAATGTTATGATTTTTATGTGGATGACCATTAAATATTGAGAAGAAGAAGAATAAAATGGAAAGAGATTTGTCTAGATTATTACCTCTTCCTTTAGACACATCCTTGGCTACACATGAAGGTTGTATAAAATAGTATTTGGATGAGAACAACAGTTCTAGGATTTGGGGAAGAGGATTGGGAATAAGGTTAGTTATAAAATATTCATTATCAAAACATTAGATGTAATGAATATAATGGGTGGTGAGGGGAGGCATGTTTAACAGGGGAGATGGGTGTTTTGGAATATTATAATCATCATTTTTTTCATTAAAAAAATAAAATATTTAATTTTTTATACTATATATATTAAATGAATCACGTGATTCAAATATAAAAGTTTATTACATCAATAATCCTTTAAAATTCCATTTATTAAACTTATAATGTTAAATATTGTATTTTAATGTTTTTCATTATTCAAAAAATCAACTATGACAAAAATATTCCAAAATATCAGCCATTCCATTTTCAACAGGAAGATTCCAAAATTAAAATACATTTTTTAAGAAATTATAATCCACATTGAGGAATTTAATTTTTAAATATATCAATAGTTATTCAGAAAATATCTATGTTAATTTTATGACTTATTTTTGAAACATTGAATAATTACTTATGAGTTGATAAAAGAATCATATAATTATAATATACCACACAATTAATTTATTAATTAATTTAAAAAAAAATTAATAATTTCTTTTAAAATAATATATTTAATATATATTTATATTTAAAAAAAATTATTTTATAAAAAAATAGTTAATTTATCATTTTTGAAATATTTTCTAACATTTAACATGTGATAAATATAGCATATTTTTATTTTTAATTAATGATATTTTTTATACACTTAAATGTGTATGGATATGATCCCCAAATTTATAATATTATTTTTAATGGCCTTATTAGTATTCAAATGCACAGGTAACTATTCTAATGGTCTAAATGCTATTTTAATGACTTGATTTATAATGGACATATGGGTTCCCTAAAACATAAAAATATCTCTTGCTACATTAATTCAACATTCAATTATAATTTTCGGAAAGGCAACAGATATTTTCATTTTCAACATTAATATTTTGTTGCTAATATTTTTCATTATTTCTACAGTGTTTATTGTGATTGCGGTTATTCTATTGACTTGAGTCTATCAATGTTTTCATATTTTAATTACATTTTTATACACTATAATATTTAAATTTATAATGGGAATTTTTCTTCTATAGATTCAATGTTTAAATTTATATAATAAAATTCTGTTTATTTATCATGTGTTGTGTCCATGTTATGATACATTATTAAATATGAAATAGTTTCTAATATTATAATTTATTTCTACAGGGTTTTTCATGAGAGTGGTTATTCTATTGGCTAGAGAATATCAATTTTTTCATATTTTAGTATTCATATTTTAATTTTTTACACACATGTAATAATTTCATTTATTATAGCCTATTAATTCTCTAAATTTATAGTTTAAAATTATATATTATTATGAAATTTGTTTTATCATGTGGTGAGTTTGCATTATTCTATATTACTAAATATGACATAATTATATGAAATGAAATACCAGTTATAAAAATATTGACCGTTAAAAAAAATATTTCTCCACTACATATGTATTCTTGGAAAATTTGGAGGTGAATACCCTGACTATATATCATGGGATGAAATACTAGGAAAAGGGGATGAAAACAAGACAACATTTTCCATATGTGATAATAATGGAAAGAAAAACCACCATTCTCTATGGAATAAAACTATAGTTTATTACGAGTTCAGAGAAAAAGGAAAACAATATCTCCAATTAAAGGGAAAGGATGAAATTAAAAATGTTTGACGTGATACCTATAGGTATAATGGTGATTTTTCAAAACAATGTCTTGAATGATAATGGATTTTTCTTTGAAAATTTTTATGGGAGGAAATTGAAGATTATATGGTTACACATCTTATGTTGATGTTCATATTTATGAGGTGGAAGGTACATTGATTGTTTCCACAATGAAATCTAGCAATTTATTTGATTTTGGATATTTACACTCTTTTACATATTTCATTTTTTAAATTACAATTATATACAACCTGATAAACCTTTTAAGGGAGTAACAATTACAACAAAATGTGGAATTATTATAAAAAAATTCTTATTGGGAGGTCAAATAATGATGCTTGGGAAATCCATATTTATATATTTTTCTAAAATACATATGTTTGAATTTAATATGTTCATTAGTTTTAGGTTTTCATTCAATAGATAATGGAATAAAATTCCAAGAGAAGGATATAAGTTTCATGAATGTGAGGTGGAATATGTTATATTTAGATTGGAAACATCATTATCTAAATCATTCTTATATCCTCGTGATGTACATATATTTGATAAAATGTATATAGACTATGATTTCAAGCATGATCTATAGATGAAAAAGTTATCCTATGAATAGAGGATATACCCATTATACAAAATTGAATTCATTTCTTTCTAATAGAATGATCATTTCATATGGCAGAGAATAAATAGGAGTTCTCCATTGAAATCATTCATGATGAAAGAATTATATATAAATTTTTATATAGATTAGAACCCCTAAAATTTGTGGATGTAATGGAATATCATCATATTTTTTATGATAAGTGATTTCTTCATCCTATTATTTCACCATGGGGAACCCCTGTATTATTCCTGAAAAGGAAGCATGTTCCCATGAGTTTTTTCATTGATTATAGTGTGATTAATGCCTTTAATTTTAAGTATAAACATTATTTTTCCAAAAAAAAATGACATATTATATCATCATCAAGGAGTATAATAATTTTCAATGATATATATATAATCTTTTTATCATCCATTAAGTATAATTAATATGGTATACTAATGATGAAACATCGAACAAGGTATTAAAATACTAATTTTATGGTAATGGCCCTTGCATTGAGTTATTCACATTATATCCTTATGTCTATGAAAAATAAAGTTTTCAAAGAGTATCATGAAAAGATTTTATTAGTATTCATTAACGATATCCTGACATTCTATAATATATAATGAAAAAATGATTGTCATTTTAAAATAATTCAAGAGAAGCTCCTTAAAAAATAATTTTATTAAAAGTACAATAAGTGTGAATTTTAGATCAATTATGTTTCATTTCTTGGACACATTTTCTCCAATAATGGAATATTTTTTTAAAAATTAAATAAATTCTTGTAATAGAATATCCTACACCAATGAAGATAATTTATATTCGATGTTTTCATTTCTAAGTGGTTTATTATCGATGATATGATCACGATTATTCCGTATTTTTTAGTTCATTAAACATGTTAATATTTATATTTATTAAGATAATATTGTCAAGGGAATGAGAGTCTTTTTTCAACGAGATAATAGTTGAATTATATTTCTCTAAAATTATATGTATAATTAGGTATAACATTATTTGTAATATATATTTTTAAATTAAATAAAGGTATTTTTGGGCATTTTTTATTTATAGTGGGGTTTAGTATGAAATAATGAAATTAAGTATTTATTAGCACATCCATCAAATTAAAAAAGTGTGTTGAATCAATAATATTTTTTGGAAAATATGTTGAGGCTGAAAAAACTATTAAAGAGGAAATATATATATGATATAAGAGTTTTAAAGAATATATTCTCCTAAAAATATCTCATCATGAGAGAGCGATGATAGTTTGAACTACTCAGGAACTCTAATTTCTCGATACCCTACTACACTAATAATTAAAATAAGGTTGATAAAAAATATAGTATTAGAGACCATGGAATTGAAACCATGATGAGGTTTTATAGGTATCATGTTCACAGATATCTATCAAATAATTAAATGGTTATTTTTTGGAAAGGGGATCCATTTTACTTTTCAATAAATTTTTCAAAACAATACCTTTTTAATATGGTATTGATTCCATATCATTATTATGGGAAAAATTAAAATAATTATTAATTTCATAATGATTTGAAATTTTATATGTTATACATGTCGTTATATGGTTGTTGTTAGGGAATAGGATATTTGTCCCATCTATACCAGACTGCTTAATAAAAAAAATATCAAATGTCTATATACACAATGTTAGAACAAACATTTATTTTTATTTAATAGCGTATTTATTTTTGTATGGAATTAAGTTGGGTATTTTTTATAAAGTTTACATTTATATATTATTTAAATAGTTAAATGATTAATGAAAACATTAAAAGGGAGTCATGAAACCATTCTGTATAACTATATAGAAGTTGGGAAATGCATTAATGGACATAGTGAGTAGACTCCCACAGGCTCCATGGAAGATTGACTCTATTTGGTTCATCATTGATAATATTTCTGTTTATAATCATTTTGTAGAAATAAGAAAAAGCTACAATAGTATCTCTTTGAACAACTCTCTATCATTGAAATAATAAGGGATCATGGGGAACCATTTTCAATCATATCTTATTATAGACCTCAATTCACATAAAAATTATAAATGTAACATAAATGTTTAATTAATAATAAGATAATTCTAATAATGATCAATCATCCATAGACTAATGGGAAGATTGAAAGGGCCTCATAACCTTTTGAATAAATTTTGATATCATATTACCTATGATCAGTGCATGTGGGGTCAATATCAATATTTGGATGAAATTTCATAAAATAATAACATTAATTTGTTATCTAGATTGGATTATATGAATATTTGTATGGGAATAGGTGTTTTACTCTAATATGCATTAATGATGTTAGGGAATGATATATATTTTGTGGAGATGTTTTAAAAAGACGAAATTTTGAATACAGAATATTCATTAATATATTAATTAATATATTAATTAATAAAATAAAACAGAAAAGGATATATTGATAATAAAAATAAGGAGTATGAAATTAATGTCGGAATCATTTATTCATGATGGTTTCACCAGGATTTGTAGTTTTAATATTTGTTAATAAGAGAATATTTTTGACTAGGGGCACTGAGCCTTTTAAAATACATGTATGCATTGGAGTTTTAGCTTATAGAGTTGTAATTTCACCCATCCTATCTAATGTACAAAAAATAAACCATGATTAATTAAAAAGGAAATTGATGCAAAATCTAATAAATGTGATTACAATTGTGGGAATAACATTTGATGGTGAATTTTCTTATAAAGATGAACCTACCAAGATTCATGACACCCTAACACATGTATTACAGAATCGAAAAACATGATTGCTGAAAGTACTTTGGGAAGATCATATATTATATGATATAACATAGGATATTAAATAATAATTGGGGAAGGGTAATCCATGTATATTTAATAAAAAATATATTCCACAATATAATAGATGAAAAAATTAAATTGGGGAGAATATAATACCTAAGACTGTACTACAGAAGGTAAACACCATATCCATGAAAATCACACTCTAAAGTCCATTTATTATATCCATTATTGAGAATATATTGTTTTAATTTGATCTTGATTAAGTAAATCAATTATTTTCATGATAATAATATTACCATAATAATTTTTTTCTATTTTTCATAAAAATGATGATTTTTAGTAAACATATTAAGTATTTCAAGAAATTTTATTTTGTACAAAGTTTTCATTTCAAAAAAAGACAGTATTTTTTAAAAAATAGTATTTAAATATGAATTTAAAAAATAAAAATATTTATTTTAATATATTTATTAAAATTATTTTTTATATTTACAAAACAATTATAACTAATTAATATGTTACTTTATTAGAAAAACTAATTCTTCCTTTTTCATAGAAAATTGTTTTTTAATGGGAGATTCTACTTTTTCCATTAAATAATCATATGATTTATTTTACATAAAATGATTTCATTTATTTCATAAAAATAAAAAATAAAATATTATTTTATTTTATTGTATATATAAATTTAAATCAGAAAATATCTACTTGAATAAAAAATATATTGACAAGATTCAATATATATATATATATATTAAAATTAAAAAGTCAAACCAATATATTTTTATTGATAAAATAAAACTCATATTTCATATATTAAGTTTAAAAATATGATAAAAATTCAATATCTATCATTTTTGTTTATATTAATTACTACAGTTAGATATTTATTACCTAATAAAATTTAAATTAGTGTAAAATAAAATAAATAAAATAAATAACCCTAGAACACAAATTTGTTTCTAAAAAATAAGTTGTTGTGGAGAATCTAGACCCATAGTCGTTCTAATACAATCATTTTCCCATTTTATGGGCATTTATCATTGAATATTAACACTACATTATTACAAATCTAATGTTTACTATAAAGACCCCAAACATAGTATCCTAGAGTAGATGGTTACTTAAATATACTAAATATACATAAAAGTTATCATATCTCAAATGAAAGAATATATTAACAGTATTGGTAAATTATATAAATACAATTTTCCAATTTACACTAGAATATTTAATATAAAACATAGAGACAGAAATTTTTCTTTATCCTTAAAGACATTCAAATACTCTTTCATAAGATAAATCAACAAAGAAACAATATAAGGATAAGATAAGATTTTAATTTATTTAATATATAACTAGTTATATATTAGTAGTAAAAAGGAATAATAAATATTAGAATGTAAATAATTTAAAAGAAAATTCATTTTTCCAATAACATCTGTAAGAATAATAATATGGAATGAATAAATGATAATAAAATAATTTCATATAACTAATCACATGAGTTTGAAATATTTTCATGAATATCATAAATAATCAGATAATCAAATGTAAATATATACAAAATCTTATAATAATGGAATGCATAATTTTAGAAAATAATAATTATCCATAATGTCATAGGGCTAATAAATCATATATAAACAGAAAATGTGTTTTCCAAATACCCAAAATAGTTTTTCTCATGAGACCTAATGATGAATTAAAGTCTATAACATCCCCCACCTATTATTTACTATGTCTAATTAATTTATTATATGAATAAAGAAGACAATCTAATACATATTTCATAATAATAATAAAATGTATGTTTGGGAAAAACTTGAATATGGAATGTAAATATTATGCCTAGTCAAACTGATCATAAAAAATTATGATAATGGACAAGGATTTATCATTATAACATATTCTTGTTAGACCATTAATAAAATAAATTATTGTTTTAACTGTTTAATATAATGAACATAAAAAATAAAAAATAAATATTATTGAAAATATCCTTTCCACATTAAAAAAACATTAAAAATTTTATGATTTTATTATTTGGAATGAACCATTGAAATTATTAATGTAATAATTAAATGATTTGGGGTTCATGAAGGAAGGTAATTCAATTCATGCTGATTATGTTAAAAACAACAAATTTCACAATTTTTTTGTAAAAATATAATAGTTCATTATCCAAACAATATCAATAATATTCATTTTTAACCATTTTTTAAAATTAATAATTTTATAAAAATTAATTAAAATAGTAAATGGATATTATTGAAAAAATTTATTAATTATTTTAAAGACCATTTGGGCATGGAAAAAATTTCTGGGAAAAGAGAAAATAAATTCAATTCTTCCTAGATACAATTAATAAATACTTTTACCTACCAATGTAATGAAAATGATATTATTACATTATAAATACATTATTAATCCATAGGGATTAGAATTAGTTATATTTTAAATTTGTATATCTTTAAATTTATTATTCAAAAAACATATTAATAACAAATCCCAAAAAAATTGGTTTTAATACTTAAAAATCATAATAATTTAGAATGTTTTGAATCAGAAACCCCATGTAATAAACACATTCTAAGGAACATTTAATGTAATAATAGTAATTAATATATTCAAGATATAATACCTCAATGGGGATTTATAAACCCCTCATAAAATTAAATTTGTGTATAATACTATATATAAATAACTGAAGTGAATATTACAACATAATCTCTTACAAATATAATTTCACTAAAGTGATAAATAGTTAATTAAATAATTATGTGTGGAAAATTTTAAACAAAAAAAGAATAAATATGAAATAAAAACTCATAGGTCAATCTACACATAACCATGTAATAAAATATTCAACGAAATGGAAGGGAAAAAAGTATGTTGATACTATGTTTTAATCTTTTTACCTCACGATCCAACATTTTTAAAAATTAATTATTCTCATTTAAAATTATTTTAAACAATATATTATTTTATTAAAACAAAGTTTTTGTAATAATAATATCAAATATAATTCCTTTATAACATTTCAACACCATTTTATAAAAAATAATTCATTAATATCGATATTTCAATGTGTGGACTGCATCATTTTTCATGTATGTCTGGGTTTGGTAGTTAATGCACTTCTAAATTAACAATGGTCAGATCATATATAGAAATTTAATACAGAAAAATTATCATATATGATAAATAAATATATATATATATATATATATTCTTATAAATAATGTACTTTATTGAAAAATTAATTACATCATTCGTTGAGACAGTAAGTCATATCTATGAATAGACATTGTTTTCTATTTTTATGGGATAAACGAAAAAGATAGATAATTATTCCAAATTATAAAGTCATTATTATAAATATATAATATATATATTCTATGTATACTTCATTATATCTATCTATGTGATGGTGTGAGGAAAAATTAATTACACCGCTACTTAGAGATAGTAGGTTGTTTGTATTAACAATTGATGTTTTTGTTTTTTTAGATGAAAAAAAATTGTAAAAGTTTTTTTCAAAAATCATAATAAAATATAGATATATTTATGAAAATATAATTGTAATACTAGGGTGGATACAATGGGTTAAAATTTCATGGAAGAAGAAATAATATTGAAGATTATTAGTAAAATGTTATACCTCGCCATTGAGAAACATATTTTGGATTATGACTTTAAGTGTTAGTATTTTGGAAATGAAATAATATAAAGAACGTGTTAAAAGAAATTGGAAGCGATAATGGATGGTATTTTCTGAGAAATAATTCTACAAATATTTTAGGGATAGAGGAGAAGTGGTTCCTTTTGATAGGTGAGGGGATGGGTACTCTTATAATTTCATAAATTATTACATTAATATAAATTATTGTCAAATAAAAATCGATCCGAATTGAAATAATTTAAATAGAATATTAATACTATTCTATATAAACTCATCGAATATAATTTGGATAGTTTTGGAATATTTTTTCACCCTTTCATATTTATTTTATCCCCCGTTACCCTTGTGACAATTATTATGATATCAATTTTTCACTTATTAAGGGAAAATAATGTTACTATGAAAGGAAAGTTAACCATATATTAAACATTTTTTATATTAAAAATCATATAAAATAAATTTGAAAAAAAATTTCATTTCTATGAATTTTAAATGATTCAATAAAATATTATTTATAAAAAATGACACTACTTTCTTTTTTGAAATATAAGAAAAATTATAATACAATATATGTATTTCTAATGTAAAACGTTTCCAAAATGATATATAATAAAACACAAGAAATTAATAGTATTAATATATACATCCCATCAAAATTTTAAATATTTAGATATCAGTTTAAACAATATTTACAACTTAATAGGATTGTTAACCAATTTTAATATAAATTGTGGTAATGATGTTTTAAATATTAAATGGTTATAGTTTTTTATATATGGAAATAATTACATCATAAATGTCTAATGGGTGATCTATTAATAAGATATTCAACCGACTTTTAAACAATAATGATTTTTATGAATTATAAATAATTTAATAAAATATTTTTCACTAAAATACTATAATTTTATTTTCAGAACTATTCACTTAATTTGAAATTTAAATCAACCATATTTCAATGGAATTAAAATATAAAAAATTTAAAATAACTAATATGTTATATATATACCATTTAAATTATAGTTGAACATTAAATAACCCATAAAATATTACAATTAATATTTTTAAAACCAGTTACTTCATTGTTTCACTGCTTTCATAACCATCATGTCTGTATTGCATAAACATTTAATGTAATTAATCTATCATAAAAATTAAAATATAAATTTTAGTGATAAAAAGGTAATTTTTATTTTTAATTGAAATTTATAATGAATATAAATTTTTTATATCCATATCACATAATTTAAAGTATATGAGGAGCATAAGAGTTCAATTCTGCATTATATTTAAATAAAATATCATAACATTAAATTTCATTGAATAACATAAAAAATTTATCATAAACTATATTCTTATATTGTTAATATTTATACCGAATCATACATTAATCAATGTCATTTTATAAGGAAATTTTCATTCCACATAATTTTATTTTAAAAAATATTTTCAAAATTACACTATTGAAGGTGAATTTTTTTCCAATGGTCACTATTCATATTAAAAAACATATATACGTGAAAAATTTTAAAAAATGGGAACATTTATTCTTAATATAGAATAAGTTTGGAAATATTAAATTTCTAATAATTATAGAAAAAAAATATTAATATAAATTTCTAAAACTCTATACATAATAGTTTATAGAAAAATTCATTTTTTAGGAAAATAATGAACTTATATCAAAAACTATTATAATAACATTTAAAATGTCCTTAATTAGATTATACATAAGTAAATAATACTTATGTTATATTAATATTAAATTGAATTCATAACATGTCTTTCTAATGAAAATGAGATATATGTTTATAATAATATATTTTTTTCACTATTTATTGAAAAATAAGTCTTTTCAGTAAATATTATAATACATCACCCTATAATTGTTTTTTATATTCAAATATAAAAAAATATCTAATTTATAAAATAAAATTTCTAAAAGTGGTATAAATATTGTAAATAATTAAAAAAAATTTATAAATAAAATTCCTGATGAAAATATATATTTTATGAATAAAATATGATTTCTAGAAAATTTATTTATTTTTTATAATAAATAAATCAATTTACTATCATATATTAAATATTAATAAATATTTCTGATAAGAGTTTTTATTATTTTTCATAACTATCTTTGAAATGTATAGGTTGTAACAATCATAATAAAATCAAATTGTTTTAATTGTGTATCATGGTTGGATTAAAGTCATTAGTGGGTGTTGTATAGTCTATTTATCCAGATGTTTTTATAAAATCCAAGACTTTTACATTACACCCATGTTATATAAAATTTTACCATAAAAATTTATGTCAATCCTCAACAAATCATCATTTGTTGAAAACACACAATATACACTGGGCTAATAAAACTTCTTTTGATAATTAAATGTTGGAAACATAAAAGG
Organism: Viscum album; assembly: GCA_963277665.1. Classification (NCBI taxonomy): domain Eukaryota; kingdom Viridiplantae; phylum Streptophyta; class Magnoliopsida; order Santalales; family Viscaceae; genus Viscum; species Viscum album. Next base: position 1,198,195,935 of record OY728156.1, on the reverse strand, counting down.
TACAAAAAATATCATATATTCCGGTTCCAATATCGGGATAAAATTAATGGAAAATTAACATATAATCATGTAATAGAATAATAACTTCCATGAAATAATATATAGTGATAGATAATATTGGTTACAAAAATATGAATGATCATGAGAATGTTAAGGGAAACAAAATCATAAATCACTACATCTTGAAAAAGACAATCAATTTATCAAAAATGAAGAGAATAAGAAAATATTTTTTATCCAAGATAATTTTACTATAGTAAAGGAATTTATTTAAAATAATTAAATATATATTAAAGATAATTTACTTACTTGAAAAGATAAATTTATTCCCACGATATATTTACACAATAATCTCATCTTTCTATAAAATCTATTAGCAATTGACATGAATATTTCCATCATAAAGCACTAAAATAAACTCTTAATAGATCACATAATCTAAAAAATCATAAATAATTATTCATTTTATTATAATTAAAAGGAAAAAAACTATGTTTGATAAGGTAATAAAATCCCACAAATAAATAAGACATCATATCAATCTCTAAATCCAATGTTCAACATAAATCATTCCATGGAAAAAGAACACCATATCACAAATTTCTTCAATAACATAATCATTATGAAATCTTTTAACCTCAATGTTCTTCTCATTCCAATAATCATATATCTCAAAAAACATAATAGAATTATTCCAAAATAATCATGTATATTAATCATAATGGAATTATATTCCACCACGAAATAAAATGTCTCAAAAAATATCATTACATACCTCAAAATCCATACTAATTTAAAACATTTGATCCTACAAAATCCTTCCAATGCATATTTTAATATTTATCTTCTGTATAATTTTATATAATTTTTTTCACAATAACTATGAAACAACACATGCATGTGGTTTGTGATCAACTATCATCAACCATTGGTTTTTTGGTTCAATCCTCAGGGCCTTACAAGATGAAATGACTTTCCTCCAAAAATATGGGTAGTAGATTTTCTAATAATATATTAATAAAATTCTTATTCCATTCCTAATGATATTATAAACATCATCAGAAAAGTGATTATTCATCAAATGACTATGTAAAAACTAATTCTTTTAATACAACATATTTTTCCATAAAATAAAATTATACTATTTGATCATTGTTACGTTAACATAAATAATCATATTAACCATACTATTTATAAGTAATTTTAAAATAATTTATAAAAAATTTAAAATCAAATTTCCTTAAATAATATATAGTAACCCATATTATTATATTCCAATAAATCTCTCCTAAAATATATTTAACCATGTGAAATTACCATAAAAAATATCAAATAGATATGTATTTCTTTAAATATGTGATCTACCAAAGATATATCAACCCAATACACATTAGGTATATCCCTTATTATTTATGTAATATTATATGATTCTATAGGTTTTTTATGTCACCCACTATAATGATTAATAATGAAAATTTTTATCAACCCATTAATGTCCCTAAGGAGTGTAAAACTAAGCATGAGTTAAGTGAAAATTCATTATGAACCATAATAATTTCCATGATATACTTAACCAACTCTTATTAAGAGATTTAAACATATATTCATTTTTTCCATAGCCATGTTCACTTCAATTATCCAAGATTTAATCCATTTATATGGAAAAAAAATATAATCTCTACATTTACGAACAAAATATTACATTAACCAACAATTAGACATATCTAAATTGTTTCTTAGATTTGTCTTCCCAAATATATTTTTTTCTTATATCTATTTCCCAAGTTTTTTATTAAACATTCTATGATACCAATGATAAATATATGTACCCCCGTAGCCCCATGGTATGGGTTACTATAGTACATTGTTATGAGATACAAGCGATCCAATCAAAAATGGTATATTATTTTTGAACCATTAGTTATATATATATATATATATTGATTGATGAAATTTTATATTGTAAAATAAAACATTAAAAATTGTGAGATTAGTTATTAATTATCCTTGAACACCATCAATAATTCGTTCATCACTTCTTTGGTCAAAGAAAAAATATATTGGAGAGAATACATTCCCATTTTGGAAATGCGTAAAATGGGAGATATCTTCAGTAAATAAGGTATAATCAAAATATAAACATAAATAACTATAAGTGCATTCCATTTAATAAATACTCTTATAATAGTGAATATTATATTAGTAATAAATGATTATCAAATAATTCTATACAATTAATTACATATGATTAAATCATATACATGAATATCATTACCATTAAAATAATAATGTGGAAATGGAAAACTAATCCAATAATGAATGAATGAATAATGTTATAAATCATAATCTAACTATAATGGTTAAATCCCACTGCAACATACATAAACAAGTAAGCCATATAAAAAATACCCAAAACATGTTTTCCACATGATACCTATTATGGAATCGATGGGATAAAACAGGTCATTCCATTGATGTAATAAATCTCGTACTTTTATCTTATGAATAGATATGAAGAAATAATCAACCTATGTTAATAAAAAACAATCCATTTAGGAATAACTAGAAAATAGAATGTCAATAGTTCCCCTAGTCATTCTGATCATAATCAATCATAAAAAAGGATTAGTATGTAGTTAATATAACAAATTTTCAATGTATCATTAGTAAAATAAATTTTATTTTTCCTTTATAAATAAATATAACATTAAATTTTAATTTTTTTTTCAAAATAACATTTTATCTTTAAGAATCTCATTTGAAATTTAAAATTTCAATAATATGGGGAAAACTTTTTTATAGAGATGCACTGAATCATTTAAATGTTTTTTTAATTAATTTAGTGGTTATGATATTAGAATATTCTATTCAAGTTGTGTCATTTAAACCCAACATTGATATCAATTTTTTAGTTAAAATTTAAAAGTAAATCATTAAGAAAAAAAATAAGGAAAATCATATTAAACAATTTTTTAAAAAAATTTCTCATGATAAAAAATCATTGAAAAATCATTTTAAAATATTATAAATATTAATAGAAATATATTAACTAAATCATAAAGGTGTAATTTAAATATTCTAGAAAAATGTGGAAATAAATTTTATTTCTCTTGAAAACACATTCTCAATTTTTTATGTACCAAACAGAGGAAAATGTAATTATTCCTTGAAAATTACAAAAAAAATAAAGCATATAAAAATTAATGTTACTATTTATAGGTATATCATAAAATTTCATCATCTTAAACATAATAAAAAACAATTTCGATAAACATTTGACTGTAACAGAAAAACTTTACCACTCTGGAAACTATTGATTCGTAAGCCTCGTGAAACAATTAAATCAAATGAGACTTTAAATATTACAATAGTAAATATATTCAAAATATTACCTTTAAATAGTGGTTTATATAATCCACAAAAACTAAAGAGGTACATAAATGAAAATATTTTTTTATATAGAATAAATTAAAAATTAATCCCTTCTAATTTTCATATCACTAAATTTAGATTTAATCAGTGAACAAATTATACAGAGGAAATATAAATTTATGAAAAAAATGAAGAGATAAAATACTACACAATTAAAGGTAATTTCACACATTAACATTTCATAAATAATTATGTGAAATATAATCATAACCCAATGAATAGAAATTGAGTAATGAAAGACCTTATGTTTTTCTCCTACATTGTTACAAATGAATTAACAAACTATATAGTTGTTTTAATCAGGGTAATAATTTAAATAGTATATATATTAATATTTTTAATATTACTAATTATCAACTTATAACATTTTATCACATGTTTTATAAAAATTATTTATCATGAAAATCATTTTTGGAGTGTCAGTTGTGTACATTTCATGTATTATTTGGGATGATAGTTCGGGTCCTTTACTGTTATCATATTACAATAATATCATAACATTTATAGAGATATATTTTTAATATGTATCTATATTATATATATATATATATATTAATTCATTATAGATAATTATAGATAATCGAATCACACCATTAATAGACGATGTCGTATAAATGTATGCATGGATGTTGTTTCCACATTTCAGTGAATGGAATAGAAGAAAAGATGAAAATATTTTTCTACAATAGATTAAATATTATATATCTGATATGTTAGATATTAAATATATTATTCATTATATCCAAAAAAAATAAAGGTGATGAAAAATTAATTATATCGCAATGTGGAAATGGATAGTCATACATACGCAAGTGCGATGTTTTATCTATTCCTAGGATAAAACTGAGATGTAAAAATGTTTTACCATAACAACAATATCTCAATTTATTGATTATATTGGATATATTATTTCATTATAGATATGATGGATTTACATGATGTGTAATTTAATATAAAATTAAAAACTCATTGTATTGAAAAAATATCTTTTTCTAGAAACTTCTTCATCTTTACACCATAAGAATTGAAGGGATGTAAATTTTGAAATGATATAAGATCTAATATGAGGTAATGGATTCTAGGAAAGTATTATGGTAGGTAATTTCTATGCATAATGTATCAAAATGGGATAGTAAAAGAGGTGACCTATTATATTTTATACGTGAGGCGAATAATACTTTCAGAAGTACATAATGAATAAAAATAATTTAAATAAATTTTTTGTATTAAATGAACCAATTAGTCATAATTAGTATATAAGATGAGTATGTGTCTAAATACACCCATAAAATAATATTTATACACTTATAGAATATGTTGTGACCCTTATCTCTTTTTCTAACCCATATTAACCCTTTGAGTATTTACCATGATATTAATGTTTTTACTACATAAGTGTCATGAATGTTACCATAAATATAAAAGTGTCTCATAACTACACCATGTACAACATTTTAAGCAATATTCTATTCTAATTTTTGAAAAAAAAAATTATGAATTTTAAATCTTTTAATTAAATAATGTATATTTTAAAATATTAATAATTTCATTTTTTTTTGATTGTAAAAGAAATATTAATATATAATATATTCTAAAATAATGTATATTGGTTCAAGAATTAAATTTAATAAAATATAAAGAGTATATGGAATTAATATAATAATCTAATATAATTTTCACTTGTTTAGAAATCATTAGAAATATTAAATTTTCATTTTATTTAATGGTTATCAAATTCTAATATTACCATTAGATATATATTTTTAAAATTTATTGGGTTATAATTTTAATTATAAGGTCACAATTGATCAGGAACAAAAAAGAGATTAAATATTAGAGAATTTACCACAATAATATTTTCATTAATTATTTCATTATATTTTAAAATTTTAAAAAAATATATTTAACATAAAATTATATTAGTTTAACCTTAAGAACCTTTTGAATTTTTTTTTAAAAAAACCTTCAAATTATGAAAATAAAATATATGTGTTACACACATCTATAATATGTAATGTTTTTTTAAAAAAAAATTAATATAACTAATCATCCGAATAATAATTCATTTTGTGGTTTGGTGTCAATTTTGTATATATTTTATGTATTTTAAAAGTTGTGTGTCAGACCTGCATATACATTTAATGTAATTATTTTGTTATAAAAAAATAATTTTTTTACCAAAATTGAAATTAATCGTTATTTTAAATGAGAATTGATATGTTATATTTGTTTTTTTTATCCGAAGAATGAAAATTTATAAATAATAAAAACTAGAAGGTTATAATTTTTTACATTATATATGATTAAAATATTATATTAGTCACATTAATGGATAAATGGCACAAAATTTCAAAAAATTAGTATATTGATAAAAACAATAAAACCCAACAAATGAAACAGGTTAAATAAAATTTTTATGGTTTTAGTACTCATTATATTATTTTTTACCATGATTAGTTTATTTACTCTTAGTTTGATGCCTAATATTTACAACAAATTTTATTCATATTGGAAAAAATTGGAATTTTTCCCAAATATGGGGATTTTAATTAAAAATATTGAATTTATTACTCAATATTTGATTTCATTATTTTTAGGTAAAATATTAAATATAAATTCCTTAAACTAAATCACAAAACATTTTGTGAAAAAAATCATTTTTAAGTGAAAAAAATGAACTTATACTAAAATATGGTATAATAAAATTTCCAATATAATGAAATTTAGTAAATATATTTAAATAATAAATATTTTACTTTTAGATCATATTCAATGAATACAAATAAATTTTAATGAAAAAAATGAGAGTTTTAAAAAACATGATATTTTGAATATCCAAATAAAAATATTTTCTTTCATAAAAAATATTAAAAATTCACTCTAATATAATTTTGATATTATTATTTCATAATTGATATATTTTTCTATATTTCCATTTTTGGATATGGTAGATATTAATTATATTAGTCATGTTAAAAAAACTTTTTTTGATAAAATGCCTTTTTGATGCAAAATATGACATTACTAAAAAATAAATTTCAATTTTTTTATAAACTAATTATTTATATGAAATATATAGGTAAATTATATATATATTTCATTATGAGGTTATTTTTGTATATAAAAAAAATTTTAACAGCCTATTTAGAATGACCATGCTTATAAAATATTTTAATTATAATTTTAAGTTTTTTAAAGGGATAGTTTTGTGATTATATTCTATTGAAACATTTGTTCATTTAAAATATTTAGTTATTATAGTAACACCCAAAACTGACATTTCATTAAAATATAAAAGGGTATCACTATCACTACATCATATAATGATTATTCATCAAACACCTCCTTAAAATTATAATAATTTTTTCATCATATGGACTTATCCTATGTTCAAAAAAGAAGTTTGTCACCATTATATAGCGTAATTTTTTCTTTTCCAATAAGAATTATAAGAAAAACACTTGTATTTAATATGATTATTATATAATAATTTGATTTTAACATTAATTATATTTATTCAAATTTACTCTATCTATAAAAATATAATTATAATTTTAATTAAATATATACTCTAATGTAAAAATATTTTGGTAATTATCAATTTATATAAATATACCACATCCATTAAGAAAAATTAAATTTCCACTCGTGTGTTGTGGGAACTACCACCTCAATGATGAATAAAACAATATTTTCACTAAAAACAATAAATTCATGAATATATCGATGATATTAAATGATAAATATTATTTTTATGATTTCATTGTTGTCATTTAATGAAATTATTGATAACCTGTTAATTAAATTATTAATAAATGTTCATGGGGAACTTAATCCTTTAATATAATAATACTAATATGAATATATTTTATTCAAATTATATAATATTTTCATATCTACTAATCTATATTATAATTAAACCCATTTATATTATATGACACTAATAAAAATATTATAATATAATTATAACTATGGTATAATTATTTTACAAAAAACCACTTTATAATAATTCATTAAATCTCAGTATGATTTATTTTTGTACTATTTGTCGACGTATATAAAAAATTATATGTATTTAAATTATGGATGGATATGAAAAAACATGTTGTTGTATACTATGATATAAATTTTTAAATTATTAAATTTTTATGGAGATTTTATGTCAATATTGAATTCATCAATTAAGGAAACACCATTAAATCACTGAAAAATACTGTTAGCAATTTTACCTTCTTGGATAAAGACTAAAAAACTAATGAAAATAATTTTAATAATAAGTTTTTAAATTCATCTCGATAATAAATACTAATTACATAGAAAGAATTTACATTGAATGAATGATGAATTCAAACACTTATATTATAAAACTTCTACAAACTATCATATCAACAAACATGAGATATAGAAAATATGGAAAATTCACGTACAGAATGAATTTTTATATAAATAATGAATGTAAATGGAAATTTTGGAGGTTTGAATTAATTGAATAATATATCTTTATATATGGTACATGTGGTAAAACTGGGTTCTTGGAACTCAAAACAATAGGTAAGGGTTTTCCATATCAAATTACCCTCATTGCGACATGTTTTGTATTAGGCACCCAATTTCCTTTAGGTGGTGTACAAATAAAAACTATGTGATACTATATATCATGAAATCACATTATTAAATTGGATTTAAAGATCATATTTATTTCAATACTTTTAATAGATCTAGATTTATTTGATATTCAATTCATATGTTGGAATTTTCAACTCAATTATATTTCATAGGAACTCTATTGAATTTTTGAAAATATGATCATTCACCCAAAACTGGATAAAGTCACATGAAATGTGAATATGAGTAGAAAATAAGAAAAATCAACAATTGAACCTATTAATGGAATAATTAGTTTATTTTTTAAACAATTTAATAATTTATTCATGATAATGATAAACATTTATTAACAAACCTACCAGTCAATTAATTTTTTGGGCTACTTCAAAAGCCAATTTTATATTAGGAAATTTCTATTTAGTTAAAATTATTTGATTGAATAAATTTGAATATAATTTTCACTAATCCAAAAAATGAAATAATTTGTAATGTTTCGAGAAATAATTTGAGAGAGTGGAGATCCAAGAATAATAAAAAATTCATTAAATGGTTAATTTTTGACCAGTTCAGTATCAATTCAAAAGATATATTATAAGAAACAATTTGTAGTTTTTTTCTATATGAATCCATAAAATATGTAAAAAACAATTGATAAATTAATACATGATTATTCCCTATCACGTATCTTCCGTGCCTATAACTACCTTGTTTTCACCTTTTATCTCCCCTCTCTCTTTTAAAATATGTGTGTAAAAAATAATGACATAATCATTACTATAATTTTATTAATTTTATTCACCATAAAATTCATCTCTAATCACCTACATAACATTCTCTGATAACATTATTGTCTTCACTAGTATTTTAATCTTTCTTTTCACATTTTCCACCACCCTATAATTCAAAATTTTCTTTTAAACAATTTCAGTCACCAACAATTGAAATTTATACAACCATTGATGTGGCTAGACATTCTTGTTGTTTTAATATTTTCATTTAACTCTAGGAAATTTCATTTTTCATGGAGAATTTTTTTAACATGATAGAAATTAATTTTACAGGGGAAAAAATATTATAAAATAGATCAAACCCATTCCAACTCCATTATATTCAACACATTCAATGAAAAATTCAAAAAGAAACCCAATAACATAGAAGGGGGTTTATAAATTCTTAATCTATGGTACTGAGAAGAGATAAAAGTCCTGAGTTATTCGTCATTAATAAATATCATTTTAAAAAACCAAAATTCTTGAAAACTATAGAAAAATTAATGATGAAATAAATTTTACTACTTTTTCTAAAAATATCTCATGGATTTGATCCTTATCATACCCTATTCATTTATAATGTTATGATTACATAATATCCCAAAAAATAGTGTCTTCAATTAGATTCAAAAGAAATTGGTAACATAAAATACCGACATCTAATATCCAACATATAAATCTATAAATGAAAATGAATTCTTGTATCACAATCATTACCAACTATGGTTTTTATGGCTAGTCAAAAATTGAAAAACATAATTTTGGAGATCATCACTCTAAAATTCTATTGGGCTTGATTTAATTGTATGTTGTTTATTACATTGGATTATAAATAACTATGACATAACTCTAATGTACTTCAAATTTCTATATTAATATAATCATGATTTTTCATGATCATCTATAATTCTCTATAGTCCTGATGATCAAAATTAATTTTAAAAAAGTGTTTGGTGCCTCAGATTGTGTGTCTTTAGAAGAGTGGAATTCAACAACATTAAACCAGATCTATTTGGAGGATTATCCTCATTATTCATTGGTTTAAATGGATAAATCAAATGATATTTGTTATTATTCTTAAATTATAATCGTTTTTTCGGTTAAATATATATTTCACAGGACTATGAAATAAAATGTTTTGTTTACTCTTTATATCTGGTTAGTTTGGGATCGTAATACCAATCCATGGTATTTAACAGATTCATTATTTGATGGAACACATGGATTCATACTAGTTGAATTCATAGGTTCACATGATTTCACACCCTAGTTTAATCATATTGTCATCAAACTATTTTTATGTTCGAATCACCATCAAGATACCAATAATTCAACATATCATCAAGGTGTTTCTTTGATTCTCCTTGGGCAAGGCCTTTTTTGGTCCCACACTAATTAGAGTCACCCAATTTCAATTTTCCTCTAAAATCCATGCACAGATTGACCTTCTAAATAAGTAGAAGTGTATAGGTTCTATATATTTTTTATCCAGTGCTCACCCAATTATATTGGATCACATAAGATATATTATCTAACACATTTAATATGAATAATCTCCCATGATAAGAGTGCATCATGTGTTTTATTTACCAAGTTTATGCTATTCACATACCTCAGAAACAAATACTACTCACTACTTTTATTCACTTATGAGATAATAAAATATATCAAATAAATTCATTTAGATTAATTTACATAAATGTTATATTAATTATATTAGAAAAAAATGATCACACAGCTAAATAAAATACGTGGATGTAAATTTATAATATGCAAGGGTGAAAAAATTTCATTTAAATGGATGATAAGAATTTTTTTAAATATAAAAGAAAAAAACTCGGTATTAAATGATGTAAACTATAAAAATAAACATTTAAATGAAATATGATTGAAATTGAATTCAAATAAAAAATACTTTCAAATTATATAATTAAAAAACAAATACATTGAAAAAATTTTAAAAGCTATAGAGTCAAATTCAAATATACATTCTAACAAAAATTTATTTATAAATTTTAAAGTCAGTATTTTAAAGTATCTATGAAAATTAATAAGTAAATAAAATAAAAAATATATAATACCGACACTATTTATTTATTAAATATTTCATTTTAACACAATAATCATTAATTTTATAATTATTAAAAACTAATAATATAATAGTATAATTGAACACTTAAATACCTATTTTAGTAATAAATATAAATATAAAAAACTGTATAAAAGAGTTAATGAAATAAATTCCATATCTGTTCACCCATTTATAAAAATTTCATTTCCCAAAGAAATATCACAGTCAATTTCAGAGGATAAAAATAATTCTTAAGTTGTAAAAATTGTACTACAACAATGAAATAGCTTCTAAATAAATTTTCTTCCATTGAATCATCCATGTTATAAATATATTTTCCCTTTAAATATAAACTGAATTTAGTGTAAATTTAGTTTCTTTTTTTAAAAAAGTATTTAAAATTGATTTTATTAAAAGAATTATATTTTTTCAATATGTATCTAAATGGATGTGAAAACTACTCTTTACCTCACAGTGAGGTGACTCAACAAATTTAATTGTGTATTAAAAATAAAATTAATTTGTATGGGGATGTTTAAAAATTATATAAAAAATAAATAACACATCCATTGAATAAAATAATTAAGTTGTAAAATAATAAATAATTTATAGATCAACCCGAATTGGGATTTTCATTTCGTAGTCTATTTAGTAGAAAATTTTATGAGTTTAATTAGAATAAACAATTTCATATACAATGATATTTTTTAAAAATTCCATAAAATTACATTGAAATTTTTTTAAATGGATGTAATTTTACGTCATCAATGAAATAAATTTGGTAATAGAAATAAACCTCTTTAAGGTGGAATCACATTATTGAAACTCAATAGAAATTTTTAGGCACTAAATAAGTAAATTTAATCTCAAGAAACTCAAACATTGAAACTTTTAAAGAGAAAATTATTGGCTTCAAATTAAATCAAAATATATCATTTTGTAGATTACCCTCTCCCCAAAACTGAAAATAAAAATTTTTCCTAATATTTTTATTGAATAGGAGAAGAAAAAAATTATAAAATATGGTTCAAGAAAATAAAAATTTATGTAGTTTAATGAAATATTAAAATGGATATAATGAAATTGTATTTTCATTTTTCAAAAATTTTAAATGGTTTATCAAAATAAAACTATGCACCTTCTTGAACCCTTTTTTATATAACACACACAATTTCAAAAAATCCCACAAATAAGGAATGATTTTAAATTAGTTCTAGAAAATAAGTGAATTTCCCAATAAAACATCATTTAAAAAAATGAAGCATAATCTAATGTTCAAATAAATATTTCAGATGATTCAAAATAATTTCAATCACATCTCAAATGACTTGAAAAGAACAAATAAATTAATGTCAACCAAAATTTTAAAATAAAACATTAACTAGATGTTGGGAGTTTCCCCCAAAAAATAACATCATGCAATGTAATGTAGTGAATAAGAGGAATTTAAATATGGAAAAAGAACCAAAATACAATAAAAACAGAAGATTTATTCCTTTTAGATCATTCATAATGTACTCCCCATAGAAACCATTAATTATGTTTCTGGAATAAATGGTTATAGTTCCTAAAAATTAAAATGATAAAAATTAGGTAAAATAATTAAGATTTCCAGAACTAATTTTACCTCATAAAATATTTATGGATTTCAATAAATTATTATATATCTAGTACCTCTATTGTGAATTGAATAACCTTTGGAGTTTTATGCAAAAAAACTCAACTCATCATGAAAAACCAATGAAAATCCTTAGTATTAATTAAACAAATAGGAAAAATATTTTTTTTGAATAAGATAATAGTAAAGAACTATGAAGATATCATGTCGTTAGTTTTCTTGAAATAAAAATAAGATGTAGAAGGGGTTGACAATGTAGAAATACTAAGATTAATTTCCTCAATTATACATAGTAAATACTCATCTATATGGAATTGATATGACAACCAATACCTTTTTCATCCATTCGATTTAATGTTTACCCCTATAACTGGTAACAATCTATTGATTAATTTTATATTCAAATTAATTTCAAATCTCCTTTCATAATAACCTTTATGATTATAAATGGTTAAGACCATTTCGTTTAGTATGAAATTAATAAATAAGACTATTTAACCAACATTAAGTTTCCTATTTGGAATTATGGAGAAATTCAAATCATTTTACCATTATTTATAAATTCTATAATTGACATAGGACACTATTTGAATTTAATCTATCTCAATTAACATTAAAATATTCTATCTCTGAAGAAATGCAATCATAATTTAGAGCTTTTACTAACCAATAATATTTATTATGGAGATAACAAGAAAATGGAAAGTCTTGACAAATATAAGATGATATGGATACATCCCTATGTGTGTCTTATAAGTGGTCATGTAGAACCATATTGCATCATCCATCATCCAAGGCATTTATTTTCATGAACTACAACCAATTATCTTCATATAATATTTCTATTTTTTATTTTAGATATCTTTATACCTTTTAGACTATAGGAGATATGTTGTTACAATTTTATAAAAATAACCATAATATTCTATTAATGATTTTAATTTAAGGTTATTAAAATATTTTCCATTCTATGGGATGAAAGATCAGTGTATACCAAATACGTAGAAGAAATTAATTATGATGAAATTCAAAACACAACAAGTAATACTGTTTTGAAGATCTAGAGTATCAAACCACTTTGAGATGTTGTCTACAATAACAAGGATATACTCAGACCCATATAAATTAGAAAATGGTTATATGAAATATAACCCCCAACCAGAAATACATCATCTTCATAAAATCATATTTTGGGGAAAATGTTTTTTCCCACCAACAATCCTCATTCCGTGAAATTTATATCCAATTATAACTACACTTCATACATCCTTAAATAGGGTAGGGTAATAAAAAACATGATTGGAAGAACTTTTTGGATGTTCTGTATCCCCCATTGTGTATACCCCGTAGGGATGAGTGACAACCTTATAGAATAGAAATAATTTCATCTAGTAGAAAACCCCACCGGAAGATCCCATTGGAAAACAACCAAAATAGAAAGGGATCATCCCAAAAGTAGAACATATGTTTAGTAATAAACAACTTACATTGATTATGTGAAAGTTATTTTGGAATGACACCAACGAAAATGAAATTGAAAAAAAAATGCAAACTAAGAAGATATTTTCATAGACGCGAAGAGAATTATTCATATGGGAATGATGTATATATCTATATTCAGACACAATATAAAATTTTAGTAGTAGTTAACCAGGAAAAGTGGTCAGATACAGTATTTTCATCACCCTTCTCATCTATAATATATAAATTAAAATCCTACATCTACAATGTCTATCGTATAAATCATGGATTTTTATAATTTTTTAAATATAATTTATTTTATTTTTGTAGAATGATATGGTAATGATATGACATTTGATTCAATTATATATTGCCTAATATATTTTAAGTCTATCATGATAATAGTCTACACTTTCTCAAAAGTAGAATAATTTTTTTTGGCATCATCAAGAAATATTCTGGAATAATAAATCATATGTAATCTATTATATTTCTTCTTAAAGATACCGATAATACCTAATAAATTTCCACACACATAACATTAAATAGAATTTTCTAGTCTTGGGAAGTAATAATTGGTTATAATGTAAGTATTAAAACTAGCATATTTAATGATTATTGATAGTTATCATCAAAATAAATGGTATATCCTCGACTACTAGAAAACAATTCGGCCTTGAAAATATTGAAATTTCCTTGTTGAGTTTTTAGTAAAATCTAAAATGATAGAGTAATATTATAATACTTTTTAAATTTATAGGGGGATTATGTTTCTAAATCACATCTATCATATGATTTTATAATTAAATTAACCTCATAGAAACATTATGTTGTAACTAAATTCCTAGTATAACCATAAAAAATGATTTTTTAATAATATAGTACTAGGTTATTTTCATCACAATAATGAAGCTTTTTATTAATATTGTATGACTATCTATGGTCCTATAATCCTCCAAATATAGTATTATTCCAATCAAAAATGGTTTTTTTCTTTGATTTCTTCTTCCTTAATGAGGAGCTAAAAATCTAGGTCTTGGGATTTATTTTCATTTCTATGAAGCTAGTAATGGTCACCATCCATAAGTATTATTTCTGATTCAACCATTTATCTATTAAGAACCTCAGGGTTCAGGTATGGATGCAAATTGACATCTTGAATTTATTCTTATGGAAACTTCATATGTTGTTTAATATTTCATTGGGTTTTTTTGTTCCCATCAAGATGTAAAGAACAAAAAAAATGTTTAGATTTTTTTATTATGAGATAAATTTAGTTGAAATTGAACTCAATTAGTCATTGGTAGACCATCATTCTCATTATACATCAAAGGATGATATTGATATACAAACTAATTTTTAGAAATTACCTCCATTTTTTATAGACTATCAGTCTATTGGAAATATTTAGTGGAATTTCATTCGAAATGATTTCTATTTATTTCTAATAAGGCACATGATGAGAATGTTTGTAGGAATATCCACAAAAACAATAGGTATGGGAAAATATTTCTAGTTTCTAGAAATTTGACTATTGAAATATAACATAGAAATGGAAATGGTATATATCATACATCTTTGTAGTAGGATTTAAAGTAACGTGAAGCTATAAATTTTCAGATTTAGTGGTATCCCTATAAAGATGAGTGATTTTAGAGTTCGGGGGATAATCCGGCTTGTCTTGTGACTCATCTATTTCGGTATTATTATCAGGAACAAAAGAATAATGAATATCCATTGGGGCCAATCCATAATAATGGATTTCTAATTGACTCCACTTAGGACCAAGATTATTAGGGAAATCGGGTAGTGGAAGATCCATTGATACATAATTACGAAAAGGTTATTTTGATGTGTGTTGTTCCCAGTTCATAGATTATAGATAATTGAACAAGAATTGGAGATCAAGGACAATTAATGTAAATTTAAGATACAATAAGAATGAATAACCAACAAAAAAATGATAATATAAAGATATTCATGAAAAAGGTATGGGAAAATGAAGTATTTTTATTTTCCTAATATAGGTCATGGATGGGACACTTTCATTTGAAGCCTAACATGATAACTAGTTCTATCTATGTCAGTATAATGTATTATGGAAATTATTTATACACCTTAGAAGATGAATTTCACATGGATTATGATGATAATAATCCTATGGGATTTCATTGATAATATTTTTTTCTAACATTTTGTTTATTGAATGAGGAAATTATATATTTTATGATCCCATTACACTGCTCATGTATGTTATTTATTTCAATATAATAAAGTGGATTTTTTTATTTTTATCTATAAAAATATTAATCATTAAATTTTTGTGAATAACAAATCAATATTTATAACCATGCCTAATTTTATTTTAATTATATAAATACCAAAACTTTTTAAAACTAAATATTTTCCATGGTAGAAATAACATTCTATGGTAGGTTAACGTAAAAGAATATATAGTTTCCATGCAAAAAATATCAATATATGGATACTGGAACATTGAAGAATATGTAGAACCGATTTACCTATAGATAATTCCCCTCAAAATCATTTCTATAACATTAAATCAATCATTAGAACAATTTATAAAAAATTTTACTAAGACTTCGAAGAAGACTAGACACTCCTATGGGATATTCTTTAGAATGATCAAATTAAAATTTTAAAACCAGATGATGGTCTCTTCTATTTCATTCTTATCCTCTTTATAATGGAATATATTGAATCAATTTGCTATATTCAATTGTAATTAAAATTATATAGATATCCTTATTTTTTATTAATAGGGTATTATGGAATGTTATGAAAGTTATTGAGGAATCTTAGAGTGATTTAATTAGGAATAACCCAGTAATGGGTGTGGAACAAAATAAATTTTCCACTCAATGCATCAACTAGTCTCATAAGAAAAAATTTGTTTCATTTTTTTGTATAACTCTTCACATGACATTAAATTATCTGGAAACATGTCCTGGAAAAAATATTTTAATGTCTGGTATTATGTATTTCATCAGGTTGTATCTAAATTATTTGCATGTTTTTATTTATTTTCATTGATATATAATAATATCAACTTATATAGATTATGGATTCTTAATTTCAATGTATTATTAACAAATAATGTATTAAAATTTTGTTTTATGTATGCTATCACTATATTATACACTTCACTAATTGTAATAGTCCAGGTAAATGAAGAAAACAACATTATCATATTTACTAAATTTTTTGAATTATATATTAATTTTTATTTAACGGGGATGCTATGTTCAATGGTGTAACCTATACGCACCAACGAGTTTCATTGAAATCTTATGTTGCACACAATGCTGAGGAATACTGAAAAATAGTAGTATAATATTATTTAAAATGTTAATTAATATCATGAAATTGTATTGGAGGGAATGGACGGAACTAATTAAAATTTTAATATACATGTTTGTTAAATATTTTTACATTTATCCAATAAATTTTAGAGGCTTAAAATATTACAGAATCTTATTTTATGCATAAATACTCTAATATCCATTAAAAAGACGATTTACAACCTTTTCATGGAGAACCCTCTTTAAATCTAGTTTTCGTCACTTTTATATGTTCTATTTGAAAAAAATAATATTATTCTTTAGAATCGGGACATCAAAATTTACTTTGGGTAAATTTTTGGTATTCATTTGATAAAATACATTTTTTAATGAGTAGTGAAAAATATAGTCTTTTAATTCAAAACACTCTATTAATCTAATATATTTATAATGATGGATTGTCATTTTAATTGGTTATAAAGTGTAATCATTTTATTCTTTTTCCATTTATTACAGTGTTGGTCATTTTATGTAATTTCACTTTGATACTAGACATAAATAAGTGTCAATATTTTGATAGTTATTATTTCTTTAAAACACGTTTTTTATTTTGACAGCAGGAATTAATTTAAAATTAATTTCTTCCACTTCTATGTTTTGAATATATAAAAATGGATTCTATATTTTGAATCAGGAGGTCCAAATTGTGTATATTTTATCTTTTATTTTTAGACATTATGAATATTTACATCTGTAAAAATTTTATTTACCATGGTTAAAGGGTTAATCTGGTAAATAAAGGTAACAAAATATTATTATAAAAATATAAAATTACACTAACATGTGTCCGAATCCAATTGGTTAATAAAGTTTTGACAATCGGTATACATGGGTCGATTTTGAGACGCCATTGAGCCACATAAAATTTATAATGACACTTTATATTAATTAATTTAATGTAAAGTCAAAAATGACATAAACATATATCTTTTAGAAAATCAATTTTTTACACAGTGTTATATAAGGCATCCTTTAGAATATAAATATTCATTTGAAATCTAAAAATAGTTCCTACATCATTGTATTTTATTTATTATTTATAGATCAATTATATAAAATTATTTATGACACAATAATGATGGAGTGTTTATCTTATAAATGAATGATTTAAAAAATATGATTACAAAGATTAAAACAATATCCAAAACCGATAAAATTATTATTGGATTATATTATTTAGAACATGAGTCATTTTATTTTAGACTTTAATATGTTTTGGAACTTTATAAACTAAAAATATTTATATCATAATATAATATTATCATGCTTTCTTAAAAAACCCCTCCTCTCCCTTATAAAAAGCCCTCACTTCTAACCCATTCCTCACAATTGTCAAGCCCCTTGGCTCATTAAATATCAGCCTAATTAATCTCAGTACATCTTTATCCCCTCTTAGAAAGATTCTCTTAGGGAGAAGATAATTCAATAAAACCTTTTGTTTCTAACCAAAGGGAGATACCTGATTAAAAGGCAACGTCATCGCTTAAGGTCTATGTGTTTTATTTTACTTGTCCAACCACCTAAACACTTTTTATTCCTTTATATTATATTTAAAAAAGTATCCTCAATATAATAGGTTTTAGTTTTAATAAGTATTCAAACTACACTTACACACACCTCCATCTAATGGGTAATGAACATACTATTTCTATGGACGATGAAATATTGTCTCACGAAACGATGAAGGTAAAATTATCTCCTACCGCCTCTCATGGTGGCCATTATGGTAGAAATATATTTATATATGATATAAATTATGTTTATGATTTTTTCTATGCTTTTTTAATATTTATTTACAAACATATCTTTACATTTTCCAATATGTGTAAATATGATAATTTCATTTGAGGAAGTGCAGACTACCACCCCCACAAAGTTATATGACTCATTCATGCCATATGTGGGACGTATAAAGGATCGAGTTAATGAAATTATAGATTATAATATACTATAAATATAATTTACATAATTATAATTATTTTTTCATTCCATTAAAATACAAAATCTAAATGAAACTAGTGTTCATGCATACGTACTACTTACCGTCTCCTTGAACGATGCATTTCATTTATTATCTCCAAATGTAATTTACTATTATAAATACATATATATATATATATATATATCCGATATATATATATATGATATATATATTATATCTAAATTATGAATATTATTTTAGAGATAATGGCCCATTGACCACATGAACAACTTGTAATTATAAGTAGTTCATTTTTTGACTTAAATATTGACAAAACGACCATTATTAACATAAAGTATTACATAATGTTTATAACATATTAATAAGTTATATAAAAGAAATAATTAAGTTTAAAATTGTTCTTAAAAAAGAATTAATTATCTTTAGTTTATTAGTATTGAGATTAATGAACGAACGGGTTAAATCGGACACGAGGTAAGGGGTTTCTTATCTCACTTTTAATTCCATGACATTTCCATTGTTCACCACTAATTTATTGCATGTGGTGTATTGTGTACTTACATTTGATATATATTATCAGGATTCTATTTATATTAATCGTATTATATGATTCATTTGGTGGTTATTAACTTTTTTTCATAGGACTCGATAGACTGCAATGTGGTAAGGGGGTTTCATCTCATTTTTTATTCCCGTGAGATTCATGCTATATTGGCCACTATTTCCTCTTGTTTAGTGTATGTACTTCCCATGATTTTATTCATTCTGTAATATAAATTAATATATGGGTATTTACATCTTGATTGTATGATATTTCTTTCTTGGTGTGTATGTTTCATATGTTACCAAATCGGTAAGGGAATTTCTAATTTAAATTTCCACTCATTGGGTTTACACAAACATCATTGATTATTTTACTCATAGATTATGTGAAGAATCACTATTTATTTATTTATATAGGAATTTCAACTCCCTTTTGTATGGATATTATCTTGATACACATAATCACTCTATTGATAAATTCTCAAGTCATTTATATGTTCTTGATAAGGGTAGTCATAACTCAATTTCTATTCATTGAGTTAAATATCCAACTCATTGGTTTTGTTTCTACAAGAACATGTGTGGATTTCCTATGATTTATTTACACATAATATCCATTAATATTGAGAGTATTTATATTTTTTACACATATTTATTTATTTGATTTATTATTAATCTAATGATATCATCTTTATAAGGGATTTTAACTCAATTTACATTTTATTGAGACTTCATCATTGTTATGCACCAATTCACTCTTATATGGTTTATATACTGTCATTTGGTATATTATATCATGAATCCATTTATTCTCATTATATTATAAATTTTTGATTAAATTTTATTCCTCTATTACTTGTATTGCAGAATCCCTCGTTTTGTTAAAAATTATTTAACTAAAGCATGGTTTAAAATGTATAAAATATTTAATCCTCCAAATCAATTTCATTAATGTCCATGTTTTAGAAATTATTTTAAGGATTTATTTATATGGACATGAGTGTTTTAATGTATACAATTATTTCAAAATTATCAAAGTGTTATGGGACACCTTGATTCCATACTCTTCTTTTTGAATGTTTTATATAAAGTGATTATATTAATATCATGAAATGATATATTGTGATTTAAATGTAGAAATGATATTTTCCCTTTATGCTACTTTTATGTGTTATAAATATGTTATCGATCATGGTAAATATTTACATATACAGGTGGTTCAATGATAAACCTTGGGAGGCTAATCCTAAGATATCTCTCCAATACATTGGGTAATGAGAGAGAGGTAAACATTAATGTTTCTGCTCTGAGATTAAGTAAATATACTATTATGGGTATTCCAATGTAACTTCCTATGTAGCTGTGATAGATACAATGTAATTTTGTTTTGAATTCCACAAGTTTCCTTTATGATTTATGATTTCTGTGTGTTATTCATAAATATTATGATTTCATATGGAATGTTATGATTGAAAAGAACGATTTCAATGATTTCTATTTATTGATGGTCTAATGTATTCCATCCTTATTTTATAACCTTTACTGATCTTTTTATGCTCATCGCCTGTTTTTGAAATGTTTTCCACAGTACATAAAGATGAATAGGGTCAATAATAGGATCAAAGAATAGTCATGTTGTCTAAATCATGGAACCAGACATGTTTATGTTTATAAG
The DNA here is from genome assembly GCA_963277665.1 of Viscum album. NCBI lineage: Eukaryota > Viridiplantae > Streptophyta > Magnoliopsida > Santalales > Viscaceae > Viscum > Viscum album. Next base: position 1,198,174,456 of record OY728156.1, on the reverse strand, counting down.
TTTTTATTTTTTAAAAAATTGATACAGAGTAGTTGTATCTACAGGTAATTTTCAAGATTATATGTAATAGTTATGGCCTAATTCTCAAAAAATATTAACATGAAAATATCCATAATGTGAATTATTCATTTTATTCAATATTATGCAATGTTTTAAGGCTGGGTCCTTATGGTTGGTATCAAAGGGAGGATTAGATAACTATAGATGTTAGGGTGTTATTTAAGCATATGTTACATAACCATAATGGTAAGCATTTTAGAAAGAGTCGTAGTTATTTTAGATAAGAGAAGTGGTTAATACATTTTGGGGTGAAAAATGAAATGTATTAGATAACCTTTGAGCATAAAATATTTTATGGTTATTTTTGAGGAAGTTGCCTCTTTTTTTGGAATTTTATGAAATTTTATAGTTTTTGAAAAAGGACAACACGCAGACTGTGTGACAACCAGTAGCATTGGACAAAGATGCGGGAATCGAACCCACTACCAATGTGTGATTGGGATATATCTCCTACCATTGGACTAGGTGAAGTCCCTCACTAGTATGACAAAAAAATTTTAGTTAAATGATTTTATGGATCAAGAATAAGTTTATATGGGATCTTATGTTTTATCAAATGGATATCCTTTTTAAAAGAAAATGATTTGGAAATTAACTATTAATGGTTATTGTGGAAGACATTCTATCTTTTTAGAGTACTATACGATTAAGAAAAATATAATACTAAGTGATTTAATTTGTGATGTAATGGTGGAAATATGATATTGGAAGAATTTATTTTTTTATTGTGGATATATGACGATTTGTTTTATTTATGGAAATGATTAACATATCATGGAGAATATGTGATTTGGTTAATTACTCTTCAGTATTAGAATTTTTGAGAAACTTATGTTATTTGAAGATAAATGTTAAGATTTATTGTGGAAGACTATGTGATTAAATCCTTCTAAGATTTGGGTTTCAATCATATTTTGGATTTCGTTGAATAATTTTACTGATAGTTATTTATTGAATGGTATTTGATGAAATTTGGGAATTTTGTGACAAATTTTGAAGATTAAGAGTTGTTTTTATTTTTATAAAATATTATCCTTTTTGGGGATTATCTGATCTTTTACTAAACATTTTTTTGGTTAATGTCTAATGACATCAGAAAAATATAGTTCATCTTTTCATGAAAATGTGATTCTACCACTATCTGTAAAACCTTGATGGTTTGTTTCACTTCTATATCCATGTTTTCCTATAAGGAATCCTTATATATGCTATCTCGGATGACCATTGTATTTCATTTTTTCATTTAATGTTTTATTTTTATTGACTCTTCTTCCATTGTGGGACTTTCGATGATGTTTTGATGCCCAATTTTAAAATTTTGAGGATGCAATTCCCAAAAGGGGGAAGGATGTAACATCTCAAGTAAATAAATAATATAACATTGTCATATTTATTAAAAATTTGTGAATTAAATATTAATTTTACTTTAAATATAATTCTATGTTCGATGGAACATCCGATACGCAAAAATGGGCTTCATTGAAATCATATGTTGCACACAACACAGAGTCATGCAGAAAAATAATATAGTAATATTATTTTAAATGGTATCTAACGGCTATCCATTGTATTGGCGGGAATGGATAGAACTAACTACAATATGAATATACATGTTTGTTAAATGTTTTTACATTTATCCAATTAATATAAGAGTCTTAAAATAAAAAAGAATCTGTTTTTATGCATAAATACTCCAATATTCATTAAATGTTTGATTTACCACCTTTTGATGGAGAGACCTCTTTAAATCTAGTTTTGGTTACATTAATATCTTCTTTTTGAAAAAAATAAATTTCATCTTTTTATTCGGGATATCAAAATTTACTTGGGGTAAATTTTTTTATATTTTTCTGATAAAATTCATTTTTTAATCAATAGTGAAGATACTGACTTTTAATTCAGAACATCATTTTAATAAAAAATATTTATAATAATATATTATATTTTATTTGGTTTTAAAGATAAATTATATTAGTTTTTACCATTTAATCTAAATTTTGTCATTGGAAATAATTTCACTTTCAAATAGGACATATATTATTGTCAATCTTTTCATATTTATTATTTCATAAAAACACGCTTTCTGTTATGACAGCGGGAATTAATTTTAAACTAATTTCTGCCACTTATGTGTTTTGAATTTTTTAAAAATGGATTCGATATTTCGAATCAGGAGGTCCAAATTGTGGAAATTGTTAACTTTTAATTTTTAGAAAATATGAATATTTATTTTAATAAAAATTTTATTTACCTTTGTTAAAGGGTAAATCTAGTAAATAAGTGTAAAAAATATTGTTATAATAATAATAATTACCCTGACATGTGTCCTAATACTATTGGATAACACATTTATGATCATGGTAATCCTTGGGTCGATTTTGGGACATCATGAAGCCACTTATGAGTGATAATGACACTTTATATTAATTAATTTAATGTAATGAAAAAAATGACATAAAAATATATCTTTTAGTAAATTAGTTTTTACATAAGTTTATATTAGTTATATCTTCAACTATAAATAATCATATTAAAGCTAAATCTATTTCCTAAATCATGGTAATTGTTTAATTTTTATACATCAAATAAATAAAATTATTTATGACACAATAATGATGCAGTGTTTACTTCATTAATGAATGATTTAAATAAATAACATTATAACGATTAAAAAAATATCGAAAAACTGTAAAATTATTATTTAATGATTAAATTAAAACTTGAGTCATCTTATCTCAAGCATTAATATGTTTTGGACCTTTAGAAACCAAAAATCTTTATCTAATAATATAATATTTTCATGCTTTCCTAAAGAACCCCTCCTCCCCCTTATAAAATCCCTCACTTCTAACCCATTCCTAAAACATCACATGATCGTTTACTTGTCCATGATCTTCCCAATTAATCACCTTACTTATCTTTCCTCCACTTATAGGACTTCCCCTAGGCAAAACTCAATTCAATGAATCATTTCGGTTAAATCCAATGGGAGACACATGATTTAAAGGTAGTGTCATCTCATTAGTTCTTTATATTAATTCTATATATCCAACCCCCTAAACACTTTTTATTCCTTAATTTTATAAAAAAAATTTATCTTAAATATACTAGGTTTTTTTATGAGAAGTATTTGACCTACACTTACACACACATCCTTTCTAATGGGTAAAGAAAATATTGTTTCTGTGGACGACGAACTACTGCCTCACGAAACGATGATAGTTCAATTATCTTCTACCACCTCTCATGGTTTCTATTATGATGGAACTATATTTATATATTATATATATTATATTTATGTTTTATCTATTCTTCTATAATTTTTATTTACAAACATACCTTTATTCATTAAAATATTTGTAAATACGATAATTTCACTTGAGGAAGTGCGGACTACTACCCCCTCAAAGTGATATGACTCGTTCCAGCCGTACGTGGGAAATATAAAGGATGGAGTTAATATAATATGAATGATATTATACTGGAATTATTATATACTTATGTATAATTATTTTTTCACTCCATTAAAATACAAAATAGAAATTAAAGTAGAGTTTATGTGTACATATGACTTACCAAGTCCTTGAACAGGGAATTTCATTTTTTACCTCCAAATGTTATGTACTATTATAAATATATATATATACTTGATATATATGATATATATTATATATAAATAATGAATATAATTCTATATACAATGAACCATTAACCACCTGAACAACTTGTAATTATAAGAAGTTCATTTTTGACACAAATATTAAAAAAAATGCCCATTATTAAATTAAATTATTACATAATGATTATAAAATGTTATTATGTGATTTAAAAGAAATAAAAACTTCAAAATGGTTTTTATGAAAGTATAAATTATCATTAGTTTATTATTCAAGAGATTAAAGAACGAATGGGTCAAATCGGACATGAGGTAAGGGGTTTCTTATCTCACTTTTACTTCTATGATATTTCCATTATTCCTCACTTATTTATTTAATGTGGTGTATTTTTTGCTGACATTTCATATATATTATCATGATTAAATTTATATTCAAGGAATTATATGATTAATTTTGTGTTTATTAACTTTTTGTCATATGACTTGACTTATTAAAATGTTGTAGGGTTGTTTCATCTCACTTTTTATTCCCATGAGATAAATGCAATATTTGACACTATTTTCATCTTTGTCTTGTATTTAATGCCCATTATTGTATTAATTTTCTAATATAAATTAATATATGTGTATTTAAATCTTCATTGTATGATTATTTATTCATGGGTTGAATGTTTCATAATTTACCAAATCAGTAAGGGAATTTGGAATTTCAATTTTTACTTATTGAGTATTATGCAAACTTCATTGATTATTTTACTCAAGGATTATGTGTTGAATCAATTTTTTTTATTTATATATTAATTTCCACCCCCTATTATGTGGATATAATTTTGATACACATTATCAGTCTATTGATAAATTCTCAAGTTGTTGATATGAACTTGATAAGGGAAATGATAACTTAATTTTGATTCATTGAGTTAGATTTCCAAGCTGTTGGTATTATTTCTACAAGAACTTATTTGAATGTCCTATGACTTATTTACACATAATATCCAATTATATTGAGTGTATTTAATATTTTTACACATAATTATCTAATTGATTTATCCTTAATCTATGGATACTGTCTTTATAAGGGATTTCGTTTCAATTTTCATTCCATTGAGATTTCATTGTTGTTATGTGCCGATTCACTCTTATATGGTGTTTATACTATTCTTTGGAATATTATATCCTTAATATTTTTATTCTAATAATATTATAATTTTTTTATTAAATTTTATTCCCCAATTATTTCTATTCAAGAATCTCTCATTTTGTAAAAAAATATTTATCTAAAACATGGTTTTAAATGTTTTATAGATTTAATCATCCAAATCCTTCAATTTCATGTCCATGTTTTAGAAATGATTTTATGGATTTATTTATATATGAATGAGTATTTTAATGTCTCCAATCCTTTCAAAATTTTCCAAGTGGTAAGGGACACATTAATTCGAAACACTTCTTTTTGAATTTTGTATATAAAGTGATTATATCAATATCTTAAAATTATATAATGTGATTTCAATGTGGAAATTTTATTTTCCCATTATTCTGATTTTAAGTGTTATGAATATGTTATGGATATAGGGAATTGTTTACGTATACTGGTGGTTTTGATATAATCCTAGGGTGGGTGAGCTCGATATGGCTCTTTAATGCATTGGGTAATGCAACAGTGGTAAATGTTAATGTTTATCCTAAGAGATTTAGGGAATATATTGTGATGGGTATTCCAACATAACTTCCTATGTATCTGTGATAGTTACAATGTAGGTATGTTTCTTATTCCACAAGTTACCTTTATGATTTATGATTTATATGTGTTATTCATAAATCTTATTATTTCATCAGGTATGTTATGATTGAAAAAAATGGTTTCATTGATTTGTATTTGTTGATGTGATAATGTTTTCATTCCTTATTTTATAACCCTTTATAATTTTTATGCTCATCCCATGTTTTTAAAATGTTTCACACATAATATAAACATGAATAGTGTCAAATATGGGATCAAAAAAAAGTTCTCCTGTCTAAAACATAGAACATGACATGTTTCTTTTTAAGTGTTTTTATTTTTAAAAAATGTATACTAAGTAGTAGTGTCTTCATGTAATTGTCAAGTTGATATGTAATAGTTATGTCCTAATTCTCTAATAATCTAAACCTGAAAAGGCCCTTAATGTGAATTATTCCTTTATTTTAAGATTATGTAATTTTTTATGGCCGGGTCCTTATAGTAATCATCTAGTCCCACCTATATTTATTTTCCTTTCCCCAGTAAATATGAAATTTTAGTTTTTTTAATTATCAATGAAATTATGGAAGGGATAACCATCTTCTCATTATATGTCCATGTCATACCTTTTCTTTGTAAATTTATTAAATTTATGTATCTAGAATTCCAAGACTACTAAACTATTTTATCATTTAGGGACTAATGTACCCTGTAAAAAATGTTAATATTACTACCTTAAATAGGTTTTTAGTATATGGTGCTATTATATAGATAAACCCACAAATCAAATTGGATACATTCTAGAGAAACAAAAAAATCTCACTCTTCATATTCTTCAATGTAACTATATACATATAACTCTTTATAAAAACATTCATGGAATAACCATATTATATTGTATCAACGTGTCAATAAAAAATTATATCCCCTTATAAATAAACCCATTCAAATTTCAATAAATACCATTGTTTAGTGAGTCTTCTATGAATGAGTGAAATACTAGATAAAATCATTTCCATTATGATGAAACAAGAACATTCACGCCATTATGTTCATCAACATAATAGAACACCTTTGCTTCTAAAACTCATTCATATAAAGTTATCCTATAATTGTTCTTTGATTTTTTGATAAAAATTTACCCTTACATAGTTAAATATCAAATTCCATAATTAATATTCCCTGAAAAAACTCTATTGTGATGATAATACATGAAACACACATTTGGATAAAATTTGGTTTGAGAAAGTACACTACGACTCCTTAAATATAACATTCTATATCAAACTAATATCAATTTTTATTAAATAAATTATCCCTATTTGATAATTTACTTTATGATGGTCATTTTATATCTCCCACACTCATATATATCCTCCAATCATCAAGAGAACATCAACCTACATGAATATATTTTTTTATGTATGTATTCTAGATGAAATTGCATATTGTATAACATATCATTGTATCATAATGATTATAGGTATTTATAGAGAGTTATTTATATTCAATAGGTCGTGAATTTTCCCATTTTAATTATTTTTAATGCTTCATGAGGGAGTCAAATTTAATTTATAGAGTTTACAATGAATAAATATTTTTTAATGGTCATAAAATTGGAATATTTTTTATATTTATTATGGGTTTCAATATATATTCATTTTATATATTGATAAATTAGTTATATCATCCCATTTAGGTATTAAAATTTCATAGGGAATGGTAAATTAAAATTAATTAGCTAGGAAGTGTTTGGTGATGAATCAAAATCTCCATAAATTTTATTTGAATTATATTAATTTACTATATGAATTGTAATGTTATGATAAGGTGTTTTATAATTGTATATCATTATTGGGAAATATAAAATTGGGAAATCTATGAAATCTGATACTGAGATACATATTTCCGATTCAAATTAAGGAAAGACAAATAAATTTAAATTATAAAAGACTATTTTGACCATAGTTGGGAAAAATTAAAAATTTATTATATGTATAGAATTTAAATAAGTATTATTGTTTTATTTATAATGATATTTATTAGGGGACATGCATATAATAGTGTTTAAAACCTCTATGGATCTTTTAATATGAGTTTTGAATAATAAAAATAATGAACAAAATGGTAAATTAATTTCAATAATGAGTACTATTTTGTATCAGTAAAATAATTTTCAAAAAATATTGAAGGATGTGTATATTATGATGATTTAAAGTTATTACAACTATTTTATCAAGTATAATAATATCATTTTTTAAAGGGGGAAATGTGAATTGTTCTGAGGATAATGAACCCCATGATTTCTCTTAATGTTATTTATTTTACATAATTATTATTGCATTCAATTTTATAGATTTACATGATGAAGTTTTAAATAATAATAAAAATTATAGGATATATGTCCATGAGACAAGAATATATATACTATACGGTGTTAAGATATGTAAATGGTGTTAAATTGATGATATTGTACACTATTAAGGATACTTTTCTTTTTTGAAGTATGATTTCATAAAATCTTATTATGTTTTAATTTTAAATATCATTTTCCATATTCTACATCCCATTTTGTTTGTTTTCCGTTGGGATTATTTTTGGAGAAGACTGAGACACTCCCCTTACTTCATAGTCATATAATGTATCCTAAAATCTTGGAAATCTATCTTCCTATTCTATAGTATTATTTTCATTATATATAAATCTTTTTCTTTATTGGTCAATGATTTTATATGCTAAAATATAGTCATATTTTTTTTTTATAAATGTTCACATAAAAATTTTAACGATAAACTAAACATGTCTGTTTATGTTCAATATATGAATAATATTTTCACTAAAAATAATTATTGTGTTTTTCTTTTTTTATGAAATAAAATATGATATTAGTGTATTATATAGAAATTACTATAAATAAATTGTCAAATAAATTTACAAACAAATTCATTTATAGGAATGTTGTAGATATAGTTTTCATATAGTTATCCTCTATTTATTTATCGTCAGTTATATATTTAATATCTTGTTATATATCATATAGTATTTTTTGAGTATTAATTAAAAGTTTATTTTTAATTTAATGAATAATTTGGTGGTGGTATGAGTGATTGATAACTAAATAACTCTATTTTTTTATTTATTCTAAAACTTCATGGGTTTTTTTTCTTAGTGGGTTCCATAGATAAACATTACGAAGAGGCTATACCTATAATTTTCATGTTGGAAGAGTTCCTTAATCATGAATGGATAATATGATTCATGTAAACTAGTGTAATGAAATAACAATTAGTGGGGCCATTACAATTAGTATAATTACATTTTTTTTTATTAACCCATATAGAGTATATTATATTAATCACAATTGTATTTTTTTATTTTTATATATATACATGTTTATAAAAATATTTTATTAATTTGAATAACGAAAAATGATAATATAATTTTTCTTACAAAATATGTTTTTTAAAAATGAAAATATTTTAATTTAAAATATGTTAATATAATAACTCAGAAATTGGATTTTAATGTTCATTTGGTGTTAATAAAATAACATGGAGGTATGACACAAGGTTTTTAATCACTCTTTTTTTATAAAATATATGTTTGTAGATATTTTTATTATAACATTAGAAATGGGAAACCTTCACTTCATTCTAGATGATGCTTGTAATTAGGATTTGGTTGTTAAGGAAGTAATATTTGAAGGATCATATATTTTTAGAAGGATTTCAGACATTCATGTTTCTATATTTATAGTTTATGATTTAGTTTTTTGCATTATTCATTTTTTCATGAAAATCAATTATTTCTCTCTTGAGTTTATTTTTTTCGTTGTACCAATGTCACAAAGCCATGATTCATATATATAGTGGTTTGTATTTTCCGTTGAATGACTTACGTTTCCTAGAAATGGATTTTGAATTTTGGTTTCATTTATCTGGAATATAGATATCATAATATATATTTTTATTGTTAATTTGAAATAATTTATATTTTTTTATGCAAGACCAATATATGGTTATGTTATATTGAATTTATCGTAAAATTTTAAATTTTAAATTTTAATTTAAATATGAATTTTGTATTATTAATATATTACTATTATTCCCTAAGAAAAAGTGAAACTAATAGTGATCAATAAAAATCGTTATGAATGATGTCATTTTATATATAGTATTGTGTTATGTTAAATCCTGTCTATTCCAACATTCTATTAAACAATATTTACCTATAGGTTTGAGTTTTATAATAATTATAAATCTATTAGGTTATCAATATATTCTTTATATGACAATTCCCTACAATTATATGTTCTGAGTTTCAAAATAAATTTATAAAATTATTCAATAATTTTATGGAGACCCTAATATTTTATATGGGTTTGGAAACATTTTCTTCCAATGTAACATAAAACAATATTTAAAAAATGGATCCATAAATTTTATGAAGTATATGTAATATTGAAATTATTATATACTAATTAACACTCATAAATTTTTATATATTTGATTCAATATCCCCATGTTATTAATCAATATTTTATATATTATATTTCTCCTAATTTTATGAAATTGTAAGAATTCACATCTATTAAATGATTAAAAAATAATAATTTTTAATTGTATATCATTATGTATCGTTTAAGAGTGCATCTAATGTATAATTATATTACAAAACATCCAAAATTATGTGTTATTTTAATAATTCTTTTACTATTTTTATAATTCATAAAAAATATTTACTTTTCAATATATAGTATATATTAATTATCTATCATAATTTATTATTTCATAATAAATACATTTGTGTGTTAAAAATTATTTATATTTTAAAAATTGAATAAAATATTTTATGATACAACGATGAACATGAAATTACATTAATAATTTTCCATAAAACATTTTAAGACTAATCGAAAAAAATTAGTCTACATGATAGATATGTAACATTTTTTCATACCACTCTATGAAATGGAGTAATGGTTCTAAAACATCACATCAGAGGAATGATATAATTTTTATTGTAATGAAATTAATTCATGACCTATGGAAGTGATTTTATGAGGAATTAATAAAAATTGATCATAGATTAGTTTGAGGCATATTGGATTTGAGTTGTGATCAAATAAATGTTAAATTTCCATATATCTATAACCTATACTTCAACACCAAATTTAGACTTGTTGGAATAAAATAAATTAATTCATGTTATATAAAATAATTATATCATCAACATAAAATAACTATGGAATCCCCCATTATATTCATAAAGAAAAGTATATTCTCCACTCTATAATAATAGGTGTTATTTTTATTTCTCATCAGTTTTTAATAAATTTAAACAATAAAATATAGAAATAACCCACATATATTAGAGTTATTTCTTTCAAAATGAATGAACTCCAAAAAAATATATAAAGGGAATAATTTATTATGGGGTTGATCAAGATATTTTAAACATCATATACCGTAAAAATATTTTCCTGTTAAAACTTCACACATTCATCGTTATTTTGTTTAATGTCATACTTCATTTAAAAATTATTTAACTTTAATTTTTCCACCGTATTCATTGAATTGTTTTTACAGTTTTGTTATCAAACTCAATTATAAATTTCCATATGAAAATATCCTTTAAGACAATAAATTATAACCTCATACACATCATTTGGGTTAATATTTTTTATTATAACATATTGAGAATGAATATTACTCAATGAGATGTAATTTTTATTCATGGTGAGTCTTGTAATGCATCATCATCCAGTTAAAAATCTTATTATAAATGTTTGATTGAGATGAACAATATTAGTAGTGAACTAAAATTTTATTAATGGAAATTCAATTATTGTAATTATTTCATATATTCTAATCCACATATAATCACTTTCATAACACAATTGTTATTTATTAATTAAATAATTAATTAAATAAGTATTGTTTCTTGAAATTACAGAACTTATCTTGATAGAATAATAACTTGAGCATAAGAATTGTAACATGACCACTAGGGATGGTATTTTGGCCAATATAATAGTAAATTATTCTATAATGGTATAAATAAAATTTATGAATCTCATAAATGATAATATGATTTAACTATATCATGTTATATCTAAATAAATATTTTACAAATTATTTTTAATGTGCTAGCATTTTTATAAAACATAAAAATTTAATTATTAATTTAAATTTATAAAATTAATTTAAATTATATTTATTTTTATATAATAGATTCATAAAATTACATTTTGTTGTCTTCTGATTATAATATAATTTCATGAATTTTTAATTAATTTTTCAGTGTGTTATAATATATGAAATTATTATAATATCAGTATTTTCCAAGTAAATGGTGATTTTATTTAAAAACTGAATTTGTCATATTTTTTATGTTATTTTTATAAAATCAAATTCTTTTTTGAATTCTAAACATCAGAAATTGGGTTGAGGGAAATTTTGTGATTATTATAAAACAAATTATTTATTGGTGAATAAGAAAATATGTTAATTTACAATAAAAGATAAATTCATGTATTTTTTAGTCACATTTTTTGTAAGGATAAAAATAGAACAAAATATATAACTTTAATTCCTTATTTTAATATTTTTAGTTATAAGGTTCAAATTATTCATAGTATTGATCAAAATTAATAAAAAAATGAATAAGATAATGAAAACAAACACTTATCTCCTCCCCTATAAATACCACCCCTCACCACCACTTTTCCGCACACCTTACAAGATTTGTGACATGTCAAAATTCCAGACACTAATATTTCAAAACCCCTCCCCATGTCATGAATTGTTTTCCTAAAAAATCCAAAACCAATTTCCCTAAGGAGCTTCTCATGGAGAAGAATTCAAGAGGTAAAATACTTTTTCTTTTTTTTATTTTATTTACAATTTCATTTATTTTCGTATCTGATTCTCCCCTCTACATATCCATGTGGATTTATAACTCCGGTTTTTTTATATACTAATGTTGTATTATTTTAATGTAATAAATCATCTTAAATTATAATTTTACTCTTTTATTCTAAAAATGAAAATACAATCCATCGTGCGTTGATTTGTCACCACTATGGATGATGCCTTTTTATTTTACAACAACTTCTTCACATCTAGTCATTATAAAATTATAAGTGTTGAAAGATATTGTAAAATTTATTTTATAACATTTATTATTTTCTAGATCTAACATATATACATAATATAAAATAATTAAGTACAACGATTTCATTTGGATCGAAAAAGTTCCAAATTTATATAAATGATTATCATAAATAATTTATCTAATGATTCAACCCCAAAACATATGACCAAATGATATATGATAGAAATTAAACTTCTGTAATTACATTAATAATATGTAATATAAATTCTGTATAATATCTCCATTTTACACAAACATCCGTTAATGTAGACAAGTGAACCGATAATGAAATCCCAGAAAAAAAACACTCCCGAATGATAAAATTGAATGCTAAAACTCATAAAAATGTTCTTGAAGAAATTAAAATAAATTTAATACAAGTATAATATATTTTTTATTTTTTAATTAATTAATCTATCTTTATTATCATTTATATTAATGTGATGAAATTATTATGGAATTAGGTTACGGTATTTATTGAACCCTACTCATTTTCTTTGGTTAATTCCTCGTTCATTAAAAACATTAGTGCGAATGTTATTTAAATATTTATTAAACATAATTTCATCATTATTACCTATTATTTTAAATGTTATAAATGTTATCAATGTTATTTTGTGACTAAAAAATTGATTTTTCATATGAATTCTTCTTTCTAAAAACACATCTTTTCCTTGTCTTGAGATTGTTTCTTCTCTACTCAACCATGATAATTATATTATCAATTGTGTTATTTCATTATTATTTAAGGAACCAAATGTTTATTCCATAATTTTTTATTTATAAAATTCCCCAGATATACATTTCCATTCATGGGTTATTTTATGATAATAATTTTCATACACCCTATGTGGAATTCAAGATTTTATAAATTTTATGATGTGATGTGTGTTCTCAGAAATATACAGAGATCCAATCATGATACCTAAAGATGATTCTAGACTTCTTCCCAATTATGATGTTATGATGATTCACATATGTTATGCATGAACATAATGCAAGAATTTTCCACAACTATGTGTGGAGTTAACAACTAAGATGTTATGTTTTATTTTTATGAATTTCCACATTACATTAATTTTTATAATTATTCCCTTTCATGATTATACTGATGATACTTTTCTTATGTTATGATGGTTCTTTTTATACTCACCCATGGTTCGGGTCTCTTATTCAACCTCATACTGATATTTTACATAGCCACTTATTTTGATGTATATCCTCAGGTGAATAGTTGTACTATGAAGACCACAAGGGTCAATAAGAAGCTATAGAAGAAGAATTAAAACAAATTAGCATTTATTAAGTATATTTTTTATGGTTGTAATTATCCCAACCCTAAACCCTTGGATCCTAGTGGCGTAACGCCTTTTTGTTTTTTATCTGTAAAATGATGTTCTAGTCATTTAAGAAAATTAGGGTCTATATATTTGGAATTAGAGAATAGTGTAGTTATTTAGGAAATTAGTATTGGGGAGCCTTATTTATAACCCATAGTATGAGTGTAAGTAACCACATAAGATGTTTTTTAGGAAATTTTGAAACATTGGGATACAAAAATATATTTCATTAATGTTAATTTCACAAAAGAATAATATATTTATTCCTATCTTTTTTACTTATATTTTTTCAATCCTTTTTTATTTTATAAATTTTTTGAAACCAATGGAAACATGTTCAATCAACCATGAAAGGGGAATTGTAGTGATTTGACATGTGACAAACCCTATTCATTGGGATGTGGAGTTAAAACATTCACGGTGATGCTTACCAAGATGTCTCAGGCTATGAAAAATAAGTAGGATTTTGTCGGACATACTCCATAACCTTAGAGGGAGGAACTGATCATTGATTATTTTATTTGGAAATTACCACCAACATTTATTGGATCTTCCAATCTAATAGTGATGGAATATTGGGTCATATCATTAGAGAAGATATTTTTGTGATTACTATTTTGATACATAGAAGGTGAAATTATCCATTTATAATTTTGATGGAGAGGCTGGTCAATGGTAGGTGTTCTTAATAAGACAAGATAAATGATTAAAATTATGATTTGGATTAATAAGACATTAAAAAAATATTTTCATAAAATTATTTCCATCCAAATCATTGTAAAAATATGGAGAGATAATTATTTAATGTGAAGCAATAGTAAGATGAATCTATCCTAGAATGTGAAGAAAATTTCACATTTCATTCAAGGTATTCCTTAGGTTTTGATATAAAAAATTAAAGAAAAATAGATAAATTCATTAGGGATTTAAAAAAAGATCATAAAAAAACTATAAAAATTAGAGACACTGGGAGTTTTGAGGATTTAGTTCGATGTGATATCATAGTGAAGATGGATTTAATAGAATGGTCTCCTAAGTCCTGATACACGAAACAACAGTTTGAGTTTCAATGTGGAGAATCTAATAAAAATGATTGAATTCTAACTCAAAAACTCAAATGTAAAAAAATGTGGGTAAATAATCATAAAAATTTACCTAAAAGGATGGAGGATTTATTTATTTTTGGAGAGATATCCACCATTCTTCATGAATGTATAAGAGACACGATGATTGTGGAAAATGTGGTTGATGAATGTAGAGAACCACTTATGGTTCAATGCTTGAACAATAGGTACCATTGAAATTTTTAAATCCAATACACTAATCCTCAATTCCAAAAGGGTAATTAGAATCAGAAAACAGTAAATCCGAATAAGAATGGTAAAGATTATATATCACTACTTGTGAGGTGGATCTTGTCAATGATGTTGTGAGAGGTACATTGGTAATTCATTTTGAATAATTAATTTACTATATTGTTATGGATCAACACATTCTTTCATACCTTGTATGTTTAGTATAAATATTCATACACCACCTCAAATTATTGAGGATGAATTTTTTATGTGAACATATAATGGTTAAATTATTGAATCAGAAGTATATAACTCCTCTACAGTTAATGTTTGTAGACTGAACCACCAAGTGAATCTAGTCTTACATCCATTGGTATTGTGTGATGATATACTGGGAATGTATTTTCTATATTTATAAAAACACAACATAAAATTTTGGTAAAGGGATATCACTCTTCAAATATACCGGAATACCCTAATGTTATACAATTGTAAGGAGGTGGATGAATCTTCTTCGAATTTATCTTATCATGTGGGGATATTATTTCCTTATTATAAATAATATAATTCTCAAATGATTGGTACAAATAATAGAATCATATTTGAATAAAATCCCAATGTGTGGTAATACAACGATGTGTTCCCTAAAGAATATCACGGGCTTCCTCTTGACCCAGATAATGAGTTCACAATTGAACATATTCTAAGATTTATGACTATATCAAAAAAATCAATTTAAAATGGTGACTATTTAGTAGGAGGAAATGAAGAATTATCTACAAGATAATATATACAATGGTTTTATATTCCTGAGTACCTCCCTATGAGGTGTACCAGTACACTTCATCAATATGAATTATGTATCAATGTGATTCTTAATGGATTTTTATGACTCTACTAAATGATGTTAAAGAACATATATCCCCTTCCATAGATATATTACATGTTAGATCAACTAGTTGGGGCCTTGTATTTCACTATATTTCTCCTTCGGTCATGATATCACCCATTAAAGGTAAGGGAAAAGATATTCCCAAGAAACCCTTTTAAAGTTGGGTCAGAAACTATGAATTCATATTGATGGCATCCAGAGCCACTAATTGTCCATCATTATTCATTGAATTAATGAATACATAAAATAGATTTTACATTGAAAAATTTGTGGTAGTGTTTATTGATGATATAAGTATATACTCTAAGAGAATGGGGGAACATGAAAAGAATTTGTATACAGTGATAATGAATTTTTGAAGGGCTAAAATTAATTAATGGTGTAATAAATGTGAGTTTTTGATGGAGGAACTCACTTTATTATGTCATGTAATCACCAACAAAGAAATATCTATAAACCCTTCAAAGATAATGGAAATCCAAGAGTGGCATTTTAAATTTTTTGTAATAGTGATCCTTAGTTTTCGTGGTCTAGTTTGGAATCATTAGGGATTTGTGAATATCTTCCCAGGATTTTCAAACCTACTAACCAATATTTCTCAAAAGGGAAACCTTGTTTATGGACCTCTGAATGTGAAGACTTCTTGAAAGGGTAAAAAAAGTGTCTTATCAAAACAGTACTATTAACACATATGAAAATTGGGGAACATTTTTTGCTATAAATCCATGCTTATAATAAGTTATTTTGAAGTTTATTGATTCAAAGTGATGAACCGATAGCGTACACCGCAAGGAAGTTCAAAAATCATGAGAAAAACTATCCTATGCATGATCAAAAGTTTGCAACTGTGATATTCACATGGAAACTTTAGTGGTATTTTATATATTGGGATACTTTTTATATATATAATTATAATAATAGGATCAAATATATAATCACATAGAATAATCTTAATATGATCTAGTGAAAATGGTTACATACTAATAGGGATTTTGGCTTCTCAATCCACTTTCATCCTGGAAAAGTGAAAAAGTGGAAAACTTTCTAAGTAGAAAGGATAATGAATCATTGCCAACAATGAGAATTTATAAGGATACAATGTTTATATACATTCAATAGTTGTACATGGATATCATTAAGGATGAAAAATAAAAAATTTATTATCAAATGATGGCTCAACAACACTCATTGAGAAAATCATGTAAGATCAATGAAATTATGTAGAAATTTTGAAGATGGTTGATGTTGTCTGAAAGGGGAAATCCTTAGTGTTCATAATTGATGAGGATTTTGTTTTGAAATTTGGTTCCTGGTTTTGTGTATGATACGATCAAAAGATAAAGAATGAACTTTTGAATGACAAATGTTGCTTAAACTTTTATATTACCCTAGGGAGCACAAAGATGTATCATGATTGTTATGAAAAATATTTGTAGGAAAATATGAAAAATGAGATCGTTGAGTATACAAAAATGTTCATTGTATGTTATCAAGTAAATTTTGAATAGAAAAATATCTAATGGGATGATTAATCCATTACCCATACCAATGTGGTAAAACGAAAACATCACTACAGACTTTTTTAGCGAACATTAAAAACATCCAGAGGAAAAAATGATATATGGGTTTTTGTGTATCATACTACCATGATATATCACATTATCTCAATTCTATTTGTCTTTATACTAGATCAACCTACACTGATATACAATAGATAAGTGGTATGGAAGCATGGAGTACCATAAATGATTGTATTCGGTCAGGATTTTTGATTCACCTTGATGTTTTGGAAAAGCCTCCAACATGCTCTAAACATAGGGATGAACATCAGTATTTATTATCATCCTCAAACTAATAGAAAATATTAATGGAATATGCATACATTGGAAGATATTTTGATATCACGTTTTATGGACATTAATGGATAATGTGACCAACATCAACATTTGAAAAAGTTCTATTACAACAATAGTTTCCACTTGAGCATCCTAATGACTCCACATGAAGACCTATATGGTGAAATATGAAAAAAAAACCAACATGTTGGGATGATATTAGTGAATGTAATATTCTAGGATCTGAAGGGGCCAAAATAATATTGGAAAAGTTGAAAATAATTCTTCAACCTATCAAGGAATCCCAAATTTTATAGAAGATCTATGCATAAAATTGTCGATAAGACCAATAATTTGAGGATGGAGACATGGTTTTACTCCCAATATCTCTATTTAATTGGATCTTGAGATTTTGAAAAAAAAGGAATAATGATTCCTAGGTACGTCATCCCCTTATAGATTCATGATCATGTTAGAGCTATATAATATCAACTAGAACTTCCACCTACTATGTCTCAAGTAAATAATGTATTACATGTACCCCTATTGAGTAAGTACATACATGATACATCACATTTATTGAATATAGACGATGTCTAGTTGGAAAATTATATCTCTGACGAGGAGCATATAGGGAAGAAATTATATAGTAGAGACAACGTTCTCCTAAAAAGATTACTCACCAAGTCATATTACTATGATAAAACCATAAGTACGAAGAGGCATCATGGGGACAAGAGGAAGTGATAAAAGAGAAGAAGCCTCACATGTTTTATGCGTATAATTTAAAAAAAATGTTTGAATGAGAAATTTAGGAATGAGAAACTATTATAACAACCCCAAATTTTATCATTGGAAATTACCTCCTTATAATTATTTCATATACTATAAGCCACATTAATTAATTTACAGAATATAGTACAGACATTATAAATGAATAATTAAATAAATAATATGTGTTTCTAGAAGTTAAGAAAGTTATCAGGATGGAATTGTAAAGAGACTCTTTTAATAGAAACATGATTATTAGAATTAGTAATTTATCCAATAATAATATTAACTTGACATATTAAAGTACAAATAAAAACTAGGAATGTCATTTATAATAATTTGATATCATTATATAATGGTATAACTAAGTAAATATTATAAAAATTATTATTTACGTGTTAGTATTATTATAACAAATATCTATTTATTATTTTGTAATTCAAATAATTATTTAAAAGATCATTTATTTTCATAAAATTGATTCATAAATTAATATTTGGCTGTATTATGAATATAATATAATTTTACAAGTCCTTAAATAAATTTTCCATTTGATATAAAATTTGTTATAATTTTAAAATCATTATTTCTCATGTAAATGATGGTTTTAATTAATAATTAAATTACTCATATTTTGAATATTATTTTCATAATATAATGATATTTTTTTAACTCTACTGGTCGAAAAATGGTTAGGGGGATTTCATTGAATTTTTATGAAATATGTGAATTTTTGATGAATAGTAAAATGCGATAATTTACAATAAAAGTTAAATTTATGATTTTATGTTTCATTAATTATGTAATACTAATTTAAGACCAAAATATAGAAATATTATTCATTATTTAAAAATATATATTGATAAGGTTAATAATATTTATAGGCTAGTGCCAAAATAATAAACAAATAAATAAAATTATGAGAAAACACCCCTCTCTAACTCTATAAACCGCACCCATTGTGACCTCTTCCACATACACCTTCAATTATTTTATACATGTACATATTATACCAAATACCATTACAAAAACCATCAACCAATTCCAAAATCAATTTTACTCAAAAAAAAATATGTACTGATCCCCCTAAGGAGGTTCTCAATAAGACAGATTCAAGTGGTAAAATCCAATTTCTTTTTCTAATAATTTTATTCAATTCAATTTCATTTATTATCCTATCATCACCTCCACTTATACATGTGAAATGACAATTCCATTCTCAATCATATATGGTAATTTTAAAATGTTAATTGAATAATTTATCCTCAAATCTCTTTCCTTTTCCTCAAATTCTAAAAATGAAAATATCTCCCATGGGGTGTCGATTTACATCCAACGTGGACGATGCGTTTTTATTTTTCACTACCACATTCAAGGATGGTCATGAAAAATTTATAAAAGTTTTAAAATATTTTAATCATTATTTAGTAACGTTTTTTTGTTTGGTTACTAAATTACATTTATAAAATAAAATAGTAAATCAAAATGAGTTTGTTATGAATAAATAAACACCAATTTAATATAAATGATTATCATAAACATTTTATATAATGAGAAATCCGAATTCCATATAATAATGATATATGAGACAAAAAATAATTCATGTTCATTAATACCTTATAATTTAAATTTGAGGTAATTATCCCCATTTCAATGAACTTCCACTCATGTATACATGTGAGCTAATCATAAAAACCCTGAAAATGACACTTAAAAACAATGAAATTGAACACCATAACTCATAAAAATGTCAATAAATGAAATAAAAAATTATAAAGAATAAAATATATGTATATGAGGTTATATATTTTTGAATTAATTATTATAATATTATTATCTAGGATATTGAAGTGAATAAATCATTCATACATAAGGTTTAGGGATTTCATGAACCCAAATATGTTTCCTATAGTAATTCATATTTTATTCCAAATTTTAATATAGATGATCTTTTAATATTATTAAACATAACCTCATTAGTCTTCCATTTTATGTTCAAGTAAATACATGTTCTGAATATGCTTTTATGAAAAATAAAATTATTTATCCAACATAATGTTTTTTTCTAAAATAACACCTTTTACTTCTCTTGTGATTATTTTTTATTAACTCATGATTGGTGATTATCACACCAAGTGTATTATTCCATTTTTATTTTCATAACCCCAAATTTTATTCATTAATTGATAATTTATTAAATTATCATTAATCCAATTTCAATTCAATGGGTTATTTTAATGAAATATATTTTTATAGGTTCAATGGGGCATGCATGATTATGTAAATTTTATGATGTGATGGGTGCACCTGGAATTATATAGAGATTAAATTCATTGGTTAATGGGATATATCCTATGAGATAACATACAAGTTAATTTTGCGTGATGTTAATTATGTTCTAAATTATGATGTTATGATGATGGACATATGCAATGCAGGAAGATGATGATAGATTTGTTCAAAACAACATTCAATAGTTGATCACTAATATATAATGTTTCATTTGTATTAAATTCCACATTACATGACTTTATCAAATTCTTCTTTTTATTATTATGTTGATGGTCCTTTTATTATGTTATTATTATTATGTTTACGCTCACACGTGTTAATGTTATACTATTCATCATCTTATGGATTTTTTTAGTCAACAATTATGTTGATGTATATGATCATGTGGATATGTGTACTTAAGAGAACACGAGGCCTCATAAGAAAATATATAATAATCAATTAAATAATTTTTATTGTTTAATAGGTACATGTTTTGTATGATCCATCTTTTACCATGAAATAGACCTCCAAATTCTGTTCTTCTAATTATTTTATGTTTTTTGTCGTTAAAATCATGTAATAATCATGTAAGAAAGTTAGGGTCTCTATAATATCACATAACCATTCAACAATTGTAAGGACATAATGTTTAAAATATATTTCAATTTTCATCATTTGGAAAAATCAGGAATCCTTATAATGTGGTGTAAAATCCATGAAACCACTGCCTTATATGAGTAATGGGTTTGTATATGAATTAGAAAAAATGTTTTTTACTGATATCATCGATTAATTATTACACCAATAATCCAATAGAACTCAGATTGTCCCACATATTTATCCTTCATATATGGAGGATATCATTCCTAATGATGTAAGGCTATATACGTCTATTGAATTTTCAAGAGAAAAATTATCCAAACTATCTAGAGAAATATTATATAGTTGGATAAATATTAAAACTATTATGTATATTAAAAGAATAAAACAAAAAATCATCACAAAAATAATAGAAATATCATCCAATTTATTCTTATTGTATTAAATGTACTAACATGATTCTTCTTTATTTCAAAATAGTATTTTGAGATAAAAAACAATCAAAATGATTGATTTTTTATTGTATCCCCTAACATAGATATTTATACCCACTATAAAAGTCATGAGTTTCATTCTACTTATGTTTTATTCTATTTTTTCATACAATTATGATGGTGATTTTATGGTTCCATAAAACTCATTCTCCATGTTTTAGATTATAAAACAATTTACTTTAAGGATAAACTCAATCACTTATTCAATGTTGAAATATTATTTTTGATTTTTTTGATTAGTATTTGTTACTTTACATTCACATTAGAAATATTTTTATTCTATTGGTGAATAGAATATTATTGACTCTTACCTTATCAAGGCTTTTAAATGATTTTAATATCTTATCAGTATCTATACCCACAATGCAATAGTACTAATAGAAATATTGATGAAATCTTTATATATTTCATATCTATTTAAAAAGAGTTTATTTATCTTTTTTAGCCCTATCACATTACTCTCATTAATATATCTATAAAATTAATAGGTTTCATAAATCATAATGTTATTCATCTGGAATAAACGTATTTCAATATAATCTCTATTTTTATGGGTGTTTTAACAATAATTAAATAACCATTGAAATGAATGTTGTTAGGATTTTATTTCGTCTAAATTGTTTGGGTTTAAAAACTTTTTCTCATATTTCAAATGATTTTATTGAAATATATATGATTTATCTACAATGATAATTTTTATTCACTCTTTCAAGGGTTTTCTTTATATTTATATATTTAAAAATAATAAATAATATTTTAAACATCAACATGAAAATATGAAATACATTGATATTTTCCCAAATATTCTACTTTACAATAAGAACATCAACTTGAAGATATTATGATGTTAGTGAATATTTTTTTATATAATTACATTAATTTTATCAATGATATCCACAATTCCGTATTGTTACATTTGATACTCCTTTCACTTGACCTATTTCATTGAAATTGGTATTCATTATATCCCTCATCAATCATTCTGAAATTCTTTATCCATTAATCTATAAAATAATTTTATAAATGTAATTAATCTTTTCATATATACATATCCTAGAACTATTAAAACATTCAAAATTATATTTTTTATTATCACCCATAGATTAGTAAAGTAATTATGATGAAATATTATTTTATATGGAATAAACATGTATTCCATGACAAAATAGTATTTCCACTATCATAATCCTTCATCCTGTATCAAGATTTTCATAAATGTTAAAACTATTTGATTTTTTTAAAATCCCATTCATTTAGATTATTCCATCATTAAAATATTTAAGATCCATATATCCTGTGAAACATCACCTTATACTTAATATGAAAATAATGAGAAATTTTCAAAAGATATTTATTCATCCCATAAATGGTAGATCTTTGATGGATAACATTTTACTACTATTGTTGAATCCGACTCTTGATAAATTTTTTGTTTTTCAATATAGAATGAAAAGACTTATCCATTAAAAACTGGATGAATTAATTTATAGTTTTACAAATCATATGTAATGTGGAACCACTATCAATTATCCAAATATTATTTTCTTTTCAATATTTATAATATAAATTATCTTCAATTCCATGTTATAGAAAATTCTAAATGCTAATAGATTTATAAATTAAATTTTTTCTTATGTTTTTGTTATGTTATTATGAAATAGTTGATTTATATAAAAATAGGTTGACTAAAACTAACATATGTATCTTCATGATAACTGATGTAATTAAACAATTCTATTTTCTCATTTTGCTGTTTTATTAACTAGACACTAGAAATTTATAATTGAACCTAAAATAATTAAATATTTTCATACATGTATATTAAAAATTCATAAATAAATATTCATAAAATTACACAACCACAAGCCTAATGAAAATAATAATTTAGTGTCTTCTGAAAAATGGAACATATACATCTAGTTTGGTTAAAGATCATCAATGTTTCTGAAAAATCTCTTTAAAATTTTTATTCATTCCTAGAACCTTTCTTAATAACATGGGGAAAGTGATCATAAAATATGAAGAGATAATATGCTCAGTAATTTTACTAATGAGAGATAAATAATAATATAATAAGGGTATGATAACATAATAATAAATTTCTTAGATCATACAGTTCATGTTATAGATGATATACATGAGTCATGGATTAAATATCTGTATTACATTAGACAAGAATCATAAGTTATTCAATGAAAAAAATCTATGAGATCAAAACATTGACATATGATATGATATTATGGAATACACATATGATGTAACTTTGTGAAGATGTATAAATAGATAAAAGTTCACTCATCAATAAATGACATGAATGAAGTCCCTTGCATAAACAAATGGACCTGAAAACTAGGTCTATGCATAAATTTATTAATATTGAAATCATGTCCCCACATTGAATTGTAAACAAGAATTTAAGTTCATTCATAATATATATACCCTATGATTTATCAATACATAACCAATAAATTTTATGAATATATAGATGATACCTTTCACATTATTAAACTATACATATATGTGAAACTAGAATATAAATCATTCATCAAGTTAGATATCATAAAAATTTATAGTTTCTGAAAAGAATTTATCATAACAAATCTCATTGAAATTTAATGGTATTCATAAAAATAAATACATAAAAACAAAAAATCACATTTGAATGAATATTAGTTGTATTCATGGATCATATCCCTAATAAGGCATGATTAATAGCATTTCATGTCATATTATACGGAAAGTAATTTTCAAATATATTCTCAAAACATGTCTTGAAGAATATAACATTTCCTCTTAGAGAGATTCATTTTAAATAATAAAACATTAATAAAAAAATTTCACAAAATATAAACACTAAAAAATATAATAGAAAAATTTAATACAATATAAAATTCCATTTAAATGATTTTCGATGATAATTCATAAAAGATAAATTAAAATCTATTTGGAAAACAATTTTATAAAAAACATTTTTCATAAAGTGAAATTCCCAACCAAAGAATGAATATAATTAAATGAAATAAAAAATACCATGAAAAGAATTATATTCATGATAAAAAATTTCAATGGCTAGTATATACACCTATGAAAATAAATATTGGTGCATAGCATAATAAGTGTCCCAAAGAACGAAAATTTGTGACAAGATTACCTTACTAATATAGTATCTTTTTACCATAATCACAAGGAAAGATATATCATAAATTAGATATTTAAATAACCCAATAATTTAATAATTATTATTATATATTACAATATTGTTAAATATAATAAATACAAAAAAGAAACAAGTAGCGTATAAGGCATGTGCACAACAAAATAAAAGTTGGACACAAATCTCTTACCTTAACTGTTGACTTCCTTCGTATACATTCAATACTCCATTATATCCAATTAAATTTTATAATAAATATTCCAAATAAACAAATTCAAATTTATAATACCATATATTATTTACATAAATTTTATATTACTCATTTTTTAACAATTTCATGTTAATGTTATGTTTTGGGTAATAACCGCTTTGTTTATTTCATATAGTTGTTTACTTGTTATTATTGATCCAATTTCATATATCCTGAATTATACATATGAAAAATGTTAAAAAATGATCTAAATATAATATATATACATTAATTATAAATTTATTTGTGATGAATCATAAAATTTAGAGGTAAAAAATAAAGTAAACAGTTCATGGCGATGACATGCCATACATATGCATGATCCCAGTTTTCAATTTTTTCAGATTAACGAAGGAAAATATGTGATATATTATCATTATAGAATAATTTATATAGAATATATATCATACATTTTAATTAAAACCATTCTTAATACATTCCATGTAATGTTTTGAAGAATCACATCGCTTCGTGTGGTTGTCATCAACTATAAACATGAACAATGTTATCATATTCCCACAAAATGGAATGAATGAATGTATTTGTGATATAAAAATTATAGAATCATAATAAAAAAATAAATATAATATATATAAAATATAATCAATTAATTAATCATTATTCCAAACCATTAGTAGTGGTAATGGAAGAACAAACGAGCCCGGTTTGAGAGGTGGTATTCCGCTGTATACACAAATAATGAAATATATACAATTTGGTTAAAGTGTGTGATGTTGTAGATAATATAAATAACAAAACTCTATAACCATTAATGGAATATAATAATTACATTATTGATACATGAATTAATTTTATTTTATTTGTTTTATGGAATA
Source organism: Viscum album (assembly GCA_963277665.1). NCBI lineage: Eukaryota > Viridiplantae > Streptophyta > Magnoliopsida > Santalales > Viscaceae > Viscum > Viscum album. The sequence goes on along the minus strand of OY728156.1, from coordinate 1,198,148,161 downwards.
AATAAAATAAAATAACTCATTGATTACCATTACATTTTCATCAGGAAGCTCTATTTTATTTGCACAAAAGGATTTCTTTGGTTGGATTGATGGTAAAATAAAGGATTATCGGATTTTTGGAAGGAATTTTTGAGGATATTTTTATATAGTTTGAACAAAAAATAGACTATAAGGTGTGATGAAAATAGATGAAGTGGTCCTTATTTATAATTGATGTGAGGGAACATTAAAAATTTCTTAAAAGATAAAATTATAATAAAATGAATCTCAATAAATATACCTCCAAAATACAATGAATTAGAATTTATGATTTTATATGTTTTTAATACAATCAAAAAAATAATTTATATAAGTTTTAGTTATATTTTTATCCTTACAATTTTTATTAAAAATTAGTTAACCAATTTTAATTTTAAACATGGTAAAAAAAAGAAATCTATTTTAAATTGACATAATTTTTACTTATAAATCTTAAATTGGATAACAAATAGAATATTTGTGATAAATTAAACCATATCTATTTCATATCAACCTTATTTAATATTATTATTAGTTTTTAATAATACAATAAAATATTATTTTCATATAATATCATTAGTTGTAATTTTGACTCTAGTTATTACAATGAATTTAAGAAAATAAATAAGCTAAGGTAACATTAGAAACATGTTTTAATTGATACATAAAATATAATTTTCAGTTAATTTTTTTCTCCCCTTAATTAAATGAAATTATATACCTTTGAATATTTCTAACATCTTTTAATTCATTTTATCATTAAATAAAATATTAATTCTTTGTTATTGTGTAATTATTTATTAAATTTTTTTTAAAAAAAATAATAATAAATTTTCATGATGTATATAAAAATTTTATTTTTATTAATAATATTTATATCCAAGAATATTTTATATTGAACACCATATTAAAAATATTATTCTTATTAAATGTAAGAGTGTGTAAACTTTTTACTATCTTTTATTTTGATAACATTTAAGGAATTTTCATCATCTTGTGTCCATTAAACATCCTAAATTAGATTCATAAGAGATAATGGTATAATAAAACTCACTCAATAATTTTTTCATAGTGTTATGGTCCTTTTTAGGTTAATATCATTATTTTTCAAATCTAAATTACCCAATTTACCCTTTACATTGGTTACAAATATTAGCAATGATATAATTCATAATTTCATAAAATATAAGGGACATATTCACTATATTTTGACATCCTGATTAAAAATTTGGAATCTATTTTTCAAAAATTTGAAACATTAGATAGCTGAAGTTAATTTATAATTAATCAAATAGATAGGTTGAGAACGATGGTTCTTAAAAGGAAAATGTACAAAATTTTTGGTAAATTTTGGTATCTATATATAATATAAAAATTATTCAAATGACATAAATTTGATTAATGGATGTATAATACAACTATATTTTTAAATTAAAACTATTTGATAATATAATTTATCATTATATATTATATAGATGAAAATTTAGTTTTCAATTATCATATACAATTTTATACGAATAATAAAAAATAAATTATAAGATAAATACAAAAATTCACCATAATATAATTTCATTATTCTAAATTTATAAAGAAGGTTATTAATTCAAATAAACTATATAATAGTGTAATAATTTAGTTTAAAAATATGTTCTCCAATAGATACTGATAAAACTGTTATTTATAATGAACAATGTTTTGATGCACAAAACTAGATATAATTTTATATTATGTATAAACAAAAAAAAAAGATGAATGTGAACCACTATATTGAGTATTTATACACATTCAAATATATATATATATATCTATATATATATATTCAATTAATAAAACTAATATAGACTGATTTGTTTTTTATTGGTTTATAACACACATTTGATCATTTAAATTGTTTTTTTGGAAAAATATTTCCTTTTATTTTCAAAATGGTTTTTAAATTTTAAAACATAAATTAATAATTCAACTATTCATTTTCATACAGTCTTTTCTAGTAGATATGTTATAATATCCATATTAAAATAATTAAAATAATAAAAGCATGTTTCAGATAAACTCGTTGGTGAATGTTATATAAGATTCAGATACATTTTCCTCACAACATCATTGAGTTCCCATAGTGCTTCTTCACCTAGTGCTTTCACCACAAAACCTTGATCAAGTGAGTGGTCTTGTTTTATAGAAAATCCCCTATTCAATAAAAAGTATCTATCAATTTTTCATAATAATAAATATATTACTCAAGTGGTATGATCTATGATATTATTATATATGAATAATCAGGAATATGCATCCACTGGATAGATTGATGGAACATATCATGACATTGAGAGAGATTCACTGGAACCATTAATCAATAAGATACAATCATGATATGATAAATATATTCAAAAAATTGTCTCCTCCCAATTTTAAATCAAACATAAAAATTAAAAGTTAGATGATATAGATTTTCATTATAGTATGTCTAAAATGTAAAATAGATTGTTGGATACTTAATGGCTAACAAAACTATCTCATAATTATGACACCTGATAGGAGAATATAGGTGGAACATGAAAACCTGGACATGAAAGAGAAAAATAAATATCATGTCCTTATATAGTGTGCTAAAGAACAAGGTTTAGATAAGGTAAATGAACAAAAATAAAAAGGTAAAGTTCCTATATAAATTTTCACTGATATCATAAAAAATGATCTTAATATGATAACCTTTTACATCAAAATATTATGAAATCATAAACATGATTTCACATAATAAAAAACATATCACTCTTTGGTTGTGGGTTGATCAATTACAAATTCATTCGCTTACTCTATGAAAATATAATGTTTAAACATTAATTCCTATAAAACAAGTGGATCATAAGATACATAATGGAATGATAAGTCATTCCTTATATCTCTAGTTCTTATCACAAACAATTTCTTATCACATGTTATCTAGTATTCATAAATCATCATATTATAAGAATTAGTCAATATAACCTCATTAAAAGGTAAAAATAATCCTTTTAAAATATGGTTTTACTTATGACATAAAAAATTCAATATTAACAAAAAAAGATACAAAGTTTCTCAAAATCAACTAACATTAATTGTTCAATAAAATATTATGTATCTCATAATTATTAACTACCAAACATGTGAAGACCATGATAATGTATTATATTGAATCATGGAAGTATCGTAAATTTGTATAAATATTTCTTGAATATGTTAATGATTCCTCATTATTTATACTGATTATTATATATATTCCTTAAATATGAAATGGTTGTAAATATTATCAATGAAAACACAAAACACATTTTCAATATATCTATTATTTCTTATGAGGTCATAAACAATATCTAATTTACATTATTATTATCGAAAATTTATTTAAACAAAATAAACAAAATTTTATCAATATAAGGAATATATTCAGTGTTATATTCTCGTAATCATAGTTTTTCAATAAAATGAATCCTTTAATTAGATAAATTTTATATTTCATTTGTACCAATCAACATATTCATTCAAATCCATATAAAAAAGATACTACTAAAAATCATATATATATATATATTTTAAAATTGATAATTCATGAATCCAAATAAAAAAAATACTGCCTTTATATAACTTATTTCTCAAAAAATTAACTAATATTAATCCTCTTATTATTTAACAATAAATTAATTTCACAATTCATTTTTAGGATCTTCATCATCAGTGATTTAACCATTACATTGACAACCTTGATAATTTTATTCATGATATTTCCCTATTGGACATTAATTTAAATAATGATTATGCTATCCATGTCTACAGAATCCAATAGTCGATGATATCTTATAGAGACCAAAATTTATATCTATTTCATTAACTGAACATCTACTTATAACTTTTTTGATACATTCAGTGGGTACTTCTTTTCTAAAGACCTAACATATCCTTGTTACATTAATACACCCACTACGGTGTTTCTTCCCAAAATATCAACACTTAGGAAATTTAATTTTCATTCTCTCGTGATCTAAACATCAAAAACTATCTGATGTATCTTTATTTATCTTCATTCGTGAGTTTGTGGCTTGATTAAGATATGAATTATTAAACAATATTTCTAACAACTTTTTGGGAATCATTGTAATTTATTTTACTTTATTCATTACCCTCTTTGACTACAAATCAGGAAATGGTTCCTCACATCTAATTTTATCCTATAATATTTTATTTCCCTCTATTGAGAAATAGACATCAAAGTGAAAAAACAATAATCATGGGAAATTTATTTTAATCTATAATATATGAGGTTTAATACTATTTTATTCATGATCCTTACATAAATTATTGTATTGTAACCTATCCTTGTACTAAACCATATGGATCTTACTACGGTTTTGTCATCCTGATTTCCAATGGGTGAATAAACCATTGCTTTGATACAAGCAATAACAACCCTGTATTTTCATACATGGATATTAAATATTTTTATATGAATATTAATTTTATTACCCAAATAAAAGGTGGATGAATGTAACAGTTTAGTTCCCTTAGAAACAAAGAAAAAAACATCTAATCTAATAAAAGGCCATAATTTTTTCCTAATGACTATCCCCTATATTATTCATACTTAAAAACCATGTTTAAGACCATAGAGATTGAATCCTAATAATGGGTGAGTTCAGATGCTCAGTTTGGGTAGGTTTGGGAGATTTATAATTATTTTATAAGGGTATGAGAACATAAGAATAAAATTTAGAGAGCTTAACATTATTTTCATGGATAATATACATGAGTCATGGCATAAATATTGGAAGAAGAATAGACATGAATCTTAAGGATATCAAATAAACTAATCCAATAGATCAAAATATTTACATAATATGTGGAATTTTTAAAACACATAAAAATGTATATTTTTTAACTTTTATATATTGAATTAGGATTATTCATTTTGATAATGATATGAAATTGTGTAGTTTCATTCACATATGGATATGATAACGTGGCCCACACATATTAATTTTGAAATGAAAACCACATGAATGCATAAAATTGTTAACATTAAATTAGGTTAACACATAAAATAAATATTCTATGTGTTATCCATCCTAAACCATGGAATTTTAGGTAGATAGTGTTCTAACCTCTCTCATAAGGAAACCATACATATATATTTCACAATATCATAAATCATTCACCTTGTCATAAATCATAAAAATAAATGGTTTTCAAAAAAATTATCATAGATTATAGTAGGGAACGTTAGAGTAATCATACAAATAATTCCAACAAATCATATACCATTCCGTGAAGAATATAAATGGAATATTTTATAATATTTATTGTAATTAATTATTAACACCAGTTTATTATACCTTATAGGGAAAATAATTTTGAATTATATGTTTATCATATTTCATGAATAAATTATCTTTTCCACTTTAAAAAAATTATATCATAAAAAATTTATAAAACAATTATCAAGAAAAATAAAATTCAAAACATATAAATAAATATTTTTTTAAAAAATAAATTATCATGGATATTGTTTTCATTTAACATATATACATTAACATTTAAATACATTTCTCAAAAACATTTTTATAAAATACGTTTTTTAATAAGAAAAATTTATAAACGTATAGAGAATAACATTACATGGTAGATAAAATATAATTAAAGAAAATATATTCATGATAGAATATATTAGAGTGAATCATATACACCCTATAAAATAATATTGGAGCATCACATAGCATATTCTTCAAATAATGAAAATGGAGAAAAAATTTCCTGATGTATATGGTATATTTTGAAAAGTAAACCCCATGAAATAGAGATCCTAAAATTTATATTTAAATGACAATAAATTTATGTATCAAGATCATATATTAAATTCATTTTATGTATATATAACACAAAAAATAAACGAGTAGTGTATAAGCCATGGGTCCTACAAAAATAAAAGGGACATGAAAATCCCTTACCTAATGTCATGACATCCTTCATACACATTCAAAACTCCTGTATAATAAATATAATTTTACCATACATCTAGAAAAAAAATATTAATATATTTTATAAAATATATTATTTAATTATTAATATATATTATATGTTTTATAACAATTATATATTAATGTTAATTATTAGTTAATAACTGATTTGATTATTTCGTACAAGTTTTACTTTTCATTTTAACCCTCTTACATAGATCATAAATTAATAATATCAATAATTATAAACATTATATAAATAATATATATATATATATTCATTATATATGTATTTATAGTGATTTATAAAATTTAGAGGTGGAAAATAAAATACATCTATTATAGAGATGGAAGGTCGTACTTAAACATGAATGTTGTTTTCATTTTATTTTTAGATGAATGAAATAAAATTATAAGACATATTATATAAACATTTTAATTTTTTATTTCATATATATCAAATATTTTTATTAAAACTATTCTTAATACATTCCATGTACTGTTTGAGTGAGTCACATCACTTAATGGGGCGGTAGTCCGCCATAGACACGAATGCCATTATAATAATCCTTAAAAATGAAAAGCATGAAGGAATGTCTAATATAACAATTACAGAATAATAAAAAAATAAAAAAATAATATATATCATATAAATACTATATGCACATCATTGTTAACGGTAATTTAATATGGTGATGGAAGAACGAAAGACGTCGGTTAATGTGATGATACTATGTAATACAAATGAACAATGATGTGTATCACATTTTATGGATGTTTATGATATTTTAGGTCATAAAAATTACATAAATGGTTTTCAATATACTGATGAGACATATTTTAGTATATAAAAATTATGTTAATAGAATTTAATGGGCCTAAAGAAGAAATAAAATAAACATTTTCATTGATGAATGTTGTCTCTTCTTCATGTATGTAATTTTGATTTTCAGAAAAAACACAATTGGTTTGATTTATTACAAAATAATGGTTTATAGGATAATATGGTAGAATTTGAGAGGAGATCAGGATAGAGATTGGTTGAACAAAATAAGATTCAATGTGTGAATAATGGAAAAGAATATGTTCCCTTTTATAATTTTGGTTAAGGAGAACTTTTTGGATTTTGAAAAATATTAATCTACGATAAATTAAATCTCAATAAAAATACAACAAAAATAAAATTTATTGGAATATAAGATAATATAATGTTTTAATATAATCAACCAATATATAGTTAACATATTTTTTTGTAACTTTAAACCACATCGTTTTGATTTCCCATTATTTTAACTATTTTAAATTTAATTATGATAGGAACATTCCTAATATTAATTTTGTGTAATTTTAACATATAAATAATAAATTGGGATAGAAATGAAACATTAACGATATTTCACAACATTTATAAATATTATTTTTATAAAATATCATTAGAGATATTTTTGAAAGTATTCATTACATAGACTTTAATAAAATCAATATTGTAAGATAACCTCGAACCCAATAATTGAATAAATCCTTGATGTATGATATGATTCTAAAAAATAATGGATATCCTTAAATAAAAATTACTATATATATTTTAATATTTATAATATCAGTTAGATTATTTTTTTCCATTAATTTACTATTTACTTCATCATTATTGTGTAATTTTTTTTGATAAGTATACAATATAAAAAATCTAAAATTAAATATTTGGATGTAGATAAAATATTTATATTTCATAATCATATTTATATTCATGTATATATTCTATTGGTCAGAATATTAAAAATATTATACTTTTTAAAAGTAAGAGTCTGACATTTTTTCACTCTTTTTTATTTTAATAATATAATAATCAAACTCCTGGAAAAGTTTCCATTAAGTAAGTAAATATATATAAAATGTTTTAAGGTTATTATTTATATCATAAAATAATATTTTTTACAGTATTATGGTAACTTTATATTCCTTATCTCATCATTTTGTTTGTAGCCAATCAGCCTATACCGAAATGGTACATATTGTTTCTTGGTATCCAAAAGACCCAGGATCGAATCCATGTAGGGAAAAATTTCTATGTAATGTAGCATAATTGTAGTAGGAGTAGTGTAGCAGTACTGTAGTTGTGGAAAAACTATAGAATTGGTGACACTATAGTGGCGGCAATATAATAGCAGACCAGGAACTATAGACGTACTACTCCCTGAAGGCCCCTTTGGAAAAAAAATCGGGATATCATGCCTCGTATTCAGGCAACCTGGCCTTGGGACATTAGGCTATGTAATGTGTCTCCCTCTACCCAGGAAAAATTGTTCCAACATTTAATAATAAAATGTGTCTTCGACCCTACCCTTTAAAAAACTTTATTTTGTAACCAAAATTACCTAATTTACCCTCTATCGTGATAAACAAAATTACCAATGTTACTATTCCTATTTGCCAAAAATAAATGGGACTCATTAATAAATTTTGAATTCTAATTAAATATATAGAACACATTTTCCAGAATTATAAATAATTTAGTTACTAAAATTAATATAAAATTAACATAGTAGTGGTGCTGATAAAGATTGATTTTAATGTAAAAATGTACAAAATTTTACATAGTTTTTATATTTAAATTCAACCTGGTAATGAATAAACTGAAATAAGTAGAATTAATGGATTTATAATTTCACTATTCTGATTAAAAAAATATAAAATATAATTTAAAAATATATTATACATATGAAAATGTGGTTTTCAATTAAAATCCATTATATTTTCACTATTCATAAAAATGAATCCTCTCATAAAAATACATAAAATTTACCATAAGGTAATTTGGATATGAATCATTAAAAATGAATATTTTTAAACAAAAAAAATATAAAAGTTTAAAAATATAGTCATAAAACATGTTCACCATTAAAATATGATAAAACTACATTTTAGAAAAATACATTTTTAAGCCCAAAATTGAATTTATTTTAATATAATGTATATAAAACATAAAGTATGAATAATATACATTAAATTTAAGAATATATATATATATGTGTAACTTTCTTTAAAATAATCCAAAAATATTTATTTGTTTTATTTTATTGGTATAAAACACAGTATTGTGCATTTAAATAGTTTTTTCAGAATAATATTTACTTTTATATTCATAATGTTTTAAATTTATAAAACATAATTTCATAATACAGTTAATCATGTTCAATTACCCATTACAATGGAAAGGTTACCGTTTTCATTTCTAAATAATTATTATAAAAAAAATTGATTGCATTGAAACTTGGTGATATGTGTAACTCGGGATATGCTTGTGTTGTGTGTAACACAATACATCAAAGGAATCAAATTATTAAAAAATTATTTCAAAAAATATTTCATTGTGTTAAAAAATCCACTTAAATTAATAAACTCCCCTTAGCTAAGGGACTGATAAATTATACTATCACATATATTATTTGTTTTTGTATACTTTCAATGTAATCCCCCGACCCAAGATGCACGGAGTTGGTTCATTGTAATATTATTTTATAATTATTACATGGAATAAAATCCATAAGGAAAATTTAGATTAGTTTCTTGGGAAAACTATATTACATAAATGATACCCATAACCCATTTGGAAAATAATATAAACCATGATACACTATAAACTCAAATAAAATACATATGTAACCTCTAATGGAAGGAATATATTCTTCACAACAAGTGGTGGGAATCATTATAAGGGTGAACTCAAATTTTCTATATGTTTATGTGAAATTAAAACAATAATTCATCCATAGGAATAAACTAACATGGTAGGGTTTATAACTGATAACACATTCCATTCAATAACTAGATAATGCAATGTCAATATTTCAAGGTAATAAATTGAAAACACATGACATTAAATCAAAAAATTGAAAATGAAATATATCCAAAGATAGTTTGATTAAAAATCTCATGGATGAAAAATAACAGAATATAAATGTTGGAAATGATAAAAGTGGATATCTATAACATATCCACAAGGCTTCATGGAAAGGATCGAATACATTCAAGGTATCATGCCAAGAATCTAATACATTGAAGGATTTATTACAAGAATCTAATAATGTCATGGACCCATTCCCTAAATCTAAAACTATATAGGATTAATTCCAAGAATTGAATTCCTTTAAGGAATCATGGCAAGAATATAATACTGTTGAGGCTTCATGTGAAGAATCTAATACCGTCAAGGATTCATGCTAATAATCTAATACCTTTGTAGTGAATAACATATAAAAATGATATATGATTTAGGAAACATTCATATCGATGAAAGATGATATTCATTTTTATGTACTTTTGCAATGAAAAACGATTAAAATTATTTGATTTATTCAAGAGGAAGTTAATTATAACAAAAAGGAAGTGAGATTTCAGTGATAATAATTAAGAACACGCATTAGGAAATTAATCATTACACATACCAAAGTGTTTCATACTAAATGTAATATTTAATTCAAAATCCCCATTAAGAAAAGTATTTCATAGAATGAATAAAAATGATTCCTGGTATAATGCTTAGAGGGTCCAGTATATGCACTATAAAAATGTATTATGTGGTGTGAATGGAATTTTCCTTACAAAAATAAAAGTAATACCATAATCACTTACTGCTTGAGTAGATTTTGAGTGATGGGTTCCATGAATGTGTAACAGTAATTGAAAATTTTCATATCATGAACTAAAGGGATATCATTATATAATAAATAAAAATGAGTAGTAGTAATAGCATATAAAAGAAGTAAGTAGTGGATATGAAACTAATCTCATGGATTGAAAATGTGAGATGAAGATACATTACCATAACCTTCCTATTTTTTGTGGTCTATAACCTCCTATATAGTATTTTAATATATGTTACTAACTAATACATGATCCACAAACTTTTTTATAATACTATATATTATCTTTTTACAATGCTTTATTACCCTTTTTTAATACTATGTCAGTATTTTGACTATTTCTTGTGTCAATTTCGTAGTTTTCTAAAGTTTGTTCCCACATGTTATATTTTTATTAAATATATCATGGTTTCATAATCTCTAGAATGTAAACCATGATTAAATTATCATATATATCATGTACATAATCATTTAGAATACTCCATACCATTCATATATTAGAAATGATGTACATTGTTCATGGAGACAGTAATCCATACATACGCATGAATGTTACATCCATTTACGTATAGAATGAAAAGAATTAAATATTAATGATACAAATTTATTTAATATTTTCTAGTATCATAATTATGTTACATATATTCTATTGTTTTATTATAATCATTCTTTATAAATTTCATTTAAGGCATGAACGAGTCATATCACATTGAGGGGGAAATATTCCACATTTCCTGAAATGAAATTTCAATTTTACACATTATGGGAGAAAAAAAATGTTATAAATAAAAATTATAGAATCATAAAGAAATAATAAATAAAATATATATTATATATAGAGAGAGTTTCTATCATAATGGCTACTATGGGAGGTGGTAGGGAAGGTTGAACAATCATCGTTTCGTGAGGCTTTATTTCGACATACATAGAAGGAATATGTTTTTACCAATTAGATTGAGTTATGTGTAATTTTAGGTTGATACCATGTCCTAAGAAAACCTATTATATGTAGTATTCTGATTTTTTCACTCAATAATGTAATAAAGAGTGTAGAGGGGGTGAATAATGAAAATTAAGGAAAGGAGCATGAGAGAATATGTTACCTCTTAATAGGGTAACATATTTTGGTGAATATGAAAACGATTTCTAGGGATGAATTATGACCAAATAATGTCTCCTAGGTCGTTGGTAGTGATGCTAGGAGACAATTTGGAATGGTATTGTCCAAACATAAGAGGTTTGAGAGGTGTTAGGAATAGGGAGTGGTGGTGGCCTTTTATAGAGAAGGGGGAGTGAAACTTTTGTAAAAACCAACTGGTATTCAATAATTGGTGGTTTTCTTAACTAAATATCCTATAAAATGAAAACATAATTGATTAAATTATGATAATGGTCAATACATATATCATACACAAAAAAATATATGCAGTTTAATAATTTGGTTCCTTAACTTCTATGATTCCAATTTTTTTTTCTTTTTTTATTAAAAAATATAGTTTTATAATCTAATTAATTTAACCATTTAGACTATATTAATGTGAGATTTAATATAAAATATAGAGAAACATAATTATTAATATTATATCTATTTTATAGAAAAAAATAGCAGTATTTTTCGAAAATAAATTTTAAAACAATCTCATGTGATGCCCTAAAACACTACATGAACTTGGACCATGCTAAAAAAAAATTATAGTATATGGTTTGAATTGATTATTATAAATTATAAATTGGTCAATTATATAATGGCCCGGGTTTTTGGGGGTCCATTAACTTGGGAAATCTAATTTCGGGTGTTCTCGGTAGTTTGGGAATCTCGGTGAAGTTTGACCCTAATGGTAGCCTACCAGTAACAGGCCTACCAGTAGCTCAGTCTACCGGTAGCCATAGCCTGCCAGTATCTCTGTCTATCGGTAGCCCGTTTTATAGGTAGCTCAGTCTACCGGTAGCTCAGTCTATCGGTATCGAAGTCTACCGGTTGCTCGGTCTACCGGTAGCTCGGTCTACCAGTGGCCGCAGCCTACCAGTAGCTTCAGCCAACCGGTAGCTGGCCGACTGGTCGCTGCGGACTACCGGTAGCTCGACTACCGGTCACTGTCAGCCACCGGTAGCTCTCAGCTACCCGTGGCTCTCGCCTACACCGACGAGGTTTTTCCAGAAGCGCCTCCCTTTTGTACAAATTGGGTTTTAAACCCTATTTTGACCTCTTTAAGCTTGTTCTAAATCCCAGTAACACCCATAAATGTCGTTTAATTAAATATTTAATGAAGTAACGTGTGTGTGTGTGTCAGTTTAAACTGCCGGACCCATTAATGATGTGTGGGGCCGTGTGGTCAACCCACAACCCCGCTCCTTACATGGTTTTATGTTCTTATCTCAATCGTCCATAGCCCCTATAAACTAAAAGGGAAACCCTTAGGTTTCTTCTCTCGATCACCCTCCAATCGATTCATTCCCCGAGCATGCAGTTTTTCACGTCCCCTATTCCTGGTGGCGTAAAGATACACTTCGATTATTGATCAATAGGTGGGGAATATATCCATCGTCTCTTCTTTTGTGTATCTTAAGGGGTGGGTGTGCTACTGGTTCTGTATAATTGGATGAACCAAACTCTAATAAATATATAAACTGATTCTAAAGAATGAAATGGGAGGGATGTGACAGATGATGTTTTGTTTCTATCTTTTGATAATTGATTTCTGAATTGTGCGGGCTTACGCCTACTAAAAATCATGGCCGTTGGTGGTCTTTCTCTGTCAACTAATGAACACTTTCTGCTGGTGATGTTTAAATGCTTGTATTGTGGATGCTCAGCTATGTAAATGAATTTGGTTAATTACATACATCCAGATAAATAAATTTAAAGCACCAAGTTGGATACTTTATGTGATCACCCGGTTAAAGCATAGTGGAATTGAAATCATTTAGTGTGTTAAATCTTTTAAATATGAAAATACCGGCATGGGCCTGATTTGTGTTGGTGGTGGTGGTTTGGTTGTTTTTCTTTCACGGGCCGATTTCTTGGTGATGTGGGTGGGGATGGGATCCCCCTGTTGGTATGGTTTCAGTGGTTGTGAATTTTACGACCAGTTGGTTACCTTGTTTGTATCACTAATTGGGGCAGGATCCTCTATTGATGACAAACCATTTGGGGGGGGGACACGGGGCAGTGTCTCGGGGTTTCCTTTCCTTCCATTACTTCGAGAGATTTCACTAGCCCCTTGGCTGCATATGGTGTAGGAAATATCTTGGGGTTTTCCATGGTTCCAGTACTTTTAGGGATCTCTCATCCCTTTTGTTGTTGTGACTACAACAGAACCGGGTGTGGATGTTGTTGTTGATGCCTGACTATTTTCTTTCCATGACTTGTTATTATGCTTACTAGTTTCCCAAGTAGGTGCAGAAACTTTTTATTAAACATCATTTCTAAACATGGATGGGACAAATTGGTATGTTTAGTGTGAGTTGTGACATAGACAGTGGTATTGTTTGTGTTCTTTAGGCTGGATAAAGAAAAACCTAATCCTGGGTGAGTGCTAATTACCTATACATATAATTGTAGTTTTGTGTTTCTTATTTACGCCCCACCCAATTTTTGCACTTAGTGCCGAACACCCCCATTTCATGGGCGAGTGTGTTTTTTCCAACACTTCTATTAGTGGTTGGTTATTAGCTCTTTTCTTCTCCCTTTCTCGGATAGCCCAAGTATCTTCGGGAGGTTTTTGATGGCCTGAAGTCCATTACTTTCCCAAGAACCTTCGGGCAGGGTAGTGTGGTGGTTGGTCCAGGTGTGTGCGGGTAGGTGGTTTCCCAAGTGTCTTCGGGATGAGGCCTAGGTGTCTTCGGGGATGGCAGTGGATCTTCTAGTCCATGTGTCTTCGGTCATTATGGTGTTTGTTCTAACCTAGGTGTCTTCAGTCATGTTTACATGTGACAGTTGTGGCCCAGGTGTTGCGGGTGGATAGTAGTTGTGGCCCAGGTGGTTGTGGGCAGGGTGTGGCAGTGGGACTACGGTGAGAATGGCGGGATTGGTCTGATGCGTAAGAAGTCTTCAATAACCACTGGGAAAGTGGCGCGGGGTACCCAATCATCAATGTTATTTTACTATATATTACCTTGCTTACGTTATTTGGTGAGTGTGGCCGGTGAGTGGGATGGATGAACTCCTTGATGGTGTTGGTTTTCTGTTTCTCACATGACTTTAGTACGTTCCCCCACTTGTGCATGAGAGTCTTTGGTTTTTCCCTACTGAGTATACTTGTATGGTCACCCTACATATGTAAAACAACTTTCAGGATTCCAGGAGGACTTCGGGGATCTCGCGGGACCATACTAGCTCGGTCCTTTGGGACATCCTTTGTTCTTTCTTTTCTTTTCTTGGTATGCTTTTTACCTTTTTGGGGTTTGTGACTTGTATCATTTACTTTTTATCATGCGTGTGGGAATGGTTTGCCTTTTTGGCCTTTACTTTTCATTCAGTTTTGGTATTGTTGGGGTTCATCATCTTATTTCCCAATCTTATAAATCAAAAAATAAGGGTAATTCCATCCATTTGTGTGTGAATTCCATACCCTTGGTGCTAGTCTCCACTCCGGGACCTATTGAAGGTGGGTTTCAGGGGTCATTTTCTCTTCTTCAACCTAAATAATGAAGGGCTTGGCAATCTGCTGACCCTTCCCTCCTTTTGGTGTAGGTGGGTCATGACAGAATAGTATCAAAGGGAGGTTTATAGATCGGATGGAGTCTGGAGTTAGGCACAGTTAGGATTGCATGGGATGGTAGGGAAACAATGTTGGGTGACCTTGGTGCATGAATTAGGCCAAGGATGACCGGCTAGGACACAGGATTTTAGGTCCCCCCATGATCCGATGCAAGGACATTGGACCTACCAAACGACCATGAGAGGCAACGCTGATTACAGGGTAGAGACCCTAGGAAAGGTACATGCATAATAATGACTTGTGTTCTCGTGTTTCATGAGTGTTTTGGGACTTTAAATCAATAAGATAATTTAGAAAATTTTATGAACAATATTCTACAGTACTTGTGATTAGACATTCCTTTTTTACCTTGAAGCTATGGAACCTGCAAGATGACCACGTGTGGTACGGGCGATTGAGGCCTAGGAGACTACCATGGCCGATCGGAAGAGAGCTGATCGGGAGGAGGAGGATGACCAGTGGTAGAATACACTTTGGGCTTTACAGCGGCAGACCCTTGTGAAGTATAAGGGAAGCACCTCTATAATGAAGACGGTTGGCTGGCTAGAATAGCTGGTGATAGCCTTCGGCCTGATTCGGGCCCTGACCAAGTATTGGGTTCCTCTGGTAGTCAGCCAGATGCGGGGAGCGGCGCGTCAGTGGTGGACTCTCTACTTGGGGGAGAGGAGAGAGGCTGAGGTGGCATGGGCTGACTTCGACAGGGAGTTCCGGGCGGAATTACTCTCTTTAACGATGAAGGTGGAAAAAAGGCAGAAGCTAATCTCCCTCTAGAAGGAGAGTATGTCATAAAGGGAGTTGGGAATCAAGTTCAAGGACCTACTATGTTTTTCTCTGTACCTCTTTCCAGACGAGGAGTCATGGGAAAGACGTTTAGAGGAGGCGCTCCGACCCTCCCTCCAGTATGTTGTTACCCCCTTTACCCTGCCAACGTACTTGGAGGTCCTGAAGAAGGCCGAAGTGGTGGAGAGGATGCACGCTCTAGGAGGGATGTCACGAGAGGGGATCCAGCTGGGATCATTGAAGGGGAAGGCCATCAGCACCAGGCCTCCATCATCAGAACCATCCAGGTTCAAACCAGCAGGGAGCAGGCCGCAGCAGTTTCAGTTCTGGTCCCCTTGTCCTCGCCATTTTACCACAGGACCAGGACCGCGGTGCTTCATATGTGGGAGCCATAGAAATCTCTAGAGTCAGTTCCCTGACCGAGTACAGAACGGCGGTGGTGGATATCCCCAGCACCCACCCCAGCAGGAGCTTCCATCCAGGCTTTTCCAGCAGCAACAGCAGTAGGGGCAGTGAGCTCCCGCTCCTCCGAGGGAAGACTTTGCAGGAGGTGTCTGACCTCAGGGCGCTCCTTAGGGCCTCGACCAGGGTGTGTTCGGGGAGGTGGCCGATAGCCGAGGGGCAGATGAGCTGGGCGTGGAAAGTTTCACGTCGCGGAGGCAGTAGTTCCAGTAGGACCAGAGGTCGTTCGAGGTACGAGCAGTTTGTTTTACACCCTCGCTTATGCATTGTTAGATACCGGAGCTTGGAACTCAATCGTTTCACCTAGTCTAGCTCGTGCCTTGGGTTTAGATGCTGAGAGACTTCCATTTCCCCTCATGCTGGTCACGCCAGTCGGAGGTCAGACCGACTTGTTTTATGTTTGTCGAGGATGAAGACTGATGATAGGGCCACATCAGTCAGTCAAAGATCTACTACTGCAACAGATACATCCATACAATGTTATCCTAGGCATCGACTAGATTTTCTCTATGTGTTCCTTCATCGATTACTTCTGAGGAATGTTTGTGTTCTCAGACTTTGGCGACCGGCGTGTTGCCTTCACCGGCGAGCAGAGTAGTCAGAAGGGCAGCAGGCGAGAGGAAACCCTCCTCTCATTGTTAGCTGAGCTGTTAGTGGAGTCATTGGATGCTGATATGGTGGAGGTTCCATGGATCGTCAGTGAGTTTATGTACGTCTTCCCTGAGGAGGGGACGAATCTACCCCATCGACGTAATATCGAGTTCGTGATAGACTTGCAGCCTGGTGCTCGTCCGATTTCGATGGCTCCTTACCGGATGGCAACTTCGGAGCTACGAGAGTTTCGGTTTCAGATTAACGATCTATTGAAGATGGTTTATGTTCGACCAAGTGTGTCAATGTGGGTTCTCCAGTCTTGTTCGCAATGAAGGAAGATAGTGGTCTCAGGTTTTTCATAGACTACATGAGGTTGAATCAGGTGATGATCAAAAATTACTACCCTCTTCCAAGGATAGACAATCTTTTCGACCAGCTGAAAGGGGAAGGGTGGTTCTTGAAGATTGACTTGTGGTCTGGGTACCACTAGTTGAGAGTGAAGGAGGGAGAAATCCCAAAGACGGCCTTCAGGTGCAGATATGGACACTTCCAGTTCGTAGTCATGCCTTTCGGTGTTACAAACGCCTCGGCCGTGTTCATGGGGCTTACGAACTCCATCTTCTGGGAGTACCTGGACCAGTTTGTAGTTGTGTTCATCGATGATATCCTGATCTATTAAAGATCATAGGAGGACTAGGCGGAGCACTTGAGGACGGTTTTGGAGGTCCTCCGACAGAACCAGCACTATGGGAAGTTGTCAAAATGCAAGTTCTGGACGCGAGAAGTGCACTTCCTTGGGCACGTAGTGTCCGAGTAGGGGGTAGTTGTGGACCCATCAAAGGTTGAGGCGGTTGTTTCATGGGCAGTACACAAGAATGTTGAAGAAGTTCGTAGTTTCCTCGGGCTGGCAGGTTTATATCGGAGTTTTTTACCCATCTTCTTTCGAGTTGCAGCCCCTATGATAGCCTTGACCAAGAAGGACCAGGTATTCTTTTGGAGTGAGAAGTGTGAGGCAGCCTTCAGCTATCTAATGGAGAAGCTTGTTAGGGCCCCAGTGCTAAGACTAACAGAAGAAGGGGCGGCGTATGAGGTGTTCTGTGATGCTTTAGGGAAAGGCATTGGATGTGTGTTGATGCAGCGACAAGGGGTGATCTCTTATGGGTCTAGGCCGCTACGCCCTCATGAGCGTATGTTATTCCACCCACAACCTTGAGCATGCAGCGGTCGTTCTTGTGCTAAAGTTATGGCGGAATTACCTCATCAGAGAACACTTTGTGGTATTTGCGAATAACAAAATTTTCAGGTATATCTTCTCCCAGTGGGACCTAAACTTGCAACAACAAAGGTGGGTGGAGTTCTTACATGATTATGACTTAGATATTTCCTATTCTTTAGGGAAGGGAAATGTAGTGGCTGATTCTTTGAGAAGGAGGTCACAGAAGGATGCGGTCCGAGAGTCGGCAGACGCTTGGAAGGCGATAGTGGAGTTGGCTGCCTTGCACTTGGATGCAAGGATGGATAGTGGTAGAGGTTTCCTGTATCAGATGACAATGTGGTCTAATCTGTTGCAGCAAGTGGAGGAGTCTGAGTGGGGAGACCCGGAGTGTGAAGTGATGTGTGACTGAGTTGACCAGAGAAATTATCTGGAAGGGTGGACGGAGGATAGTCAGAACTACATGTTTTTCTAGGGAAGGTTGTTTGTTCCAGAGGCGATGTGTGGAAAGGTACTCAGTGAGTTCCACAAGTTACCCCTAGCAGTAAACCCGGGAATTTCCATGATGTACCTCAGTTTGAGGATACAGGTTTGGTGGCCCGGAGTAAGGTGAGTAGTGGCAGAGTTTGTGGCCAAGTTCCTAGTGTGTCAGTAGGTGAAGGATGAACACCGAGTTCCAGGCAGCCTGCTATAGCATCTACATGTTACTGAGTGGAAGTGGGAGGACATCTCGATGGATTTCGTCATGGGACTACCCAGGGTTAAAGGGGGATGTGATTCCATCTGGGTATTAGTGGACCGGTTGACCAAATTGGCTCATTTTCTATCAATCAAGGAGTCTAGTACAGTGGATTCATTGGCACGAAGGTACGTGGATGACGTGGTGCGGTTGCATGGAGTTCCAAGGTCCATAGTATCGGATAGGGATGCACAATATACGTTAGGAGTCTTGGGAGGATTGCATCATGCTTTTGGCACCTAGCTACGTCTTAACACACTTTTACATCCCCAAAAAGATGGATAGACAGAGCGCACCATCCAGACCTTGGAGGATATGTTGTGGGCATGTGTTCTGGACTCAGAAGGATCATGGGAGCGACACATGCCTTTCGTAGAGTTTTCCTACAATAATAGCTATCACTCTACCATTGTTATGGCCTCGTTTGAATCCTTGTATGGGAGACCATGCCGCCCACCTGTGTGTTGGACCGAAGTAGGAGAGGCAGGCATCCTTGGCTTAGAGGTGGTGTAGAGCAAGAAAAAGAAGGTTCAGCTAATACGGGGAAAGGATGAAGGCTTCCCAGGACTGGTAGAAGTCGTATGCTGATAACAAGAGAAGGCCCTTGGTGTTTTAGGTTAGAGACCATGTGTTCTCTAAGGTCTCCCCTCGGCGTGGACAGTGGATTTTCTGTAAGGGAAGTAAGCTTTCTCCCAGGTTCATCGGACCCTTCAAAGTGTTGTGGCGGGTCGGCGAAGTGTCCTATCAGCTAGCGCTACCACCTCCCCTACTGAGGATAAATGACGTCTTCCATGTGTCCCAGCTCCGTCGGTATCTGCACAACAATTCAAACGTCCTCGACAGGGGAGTGCTAGACATCGAGGATGTTGTGACCTTTGTGGAAAGACCAGTGATGATCGAGGATCTCAAGGAGAAGGCGCTTCGTGGGAGAACCATTCCCTTGGTTCTTGTGTTATGGAGATATGGTGGGCTTGAGGAGAGTACGTCGGAGAGGGAAGCATAAATGTGTGCCCAGTACACATAGTTTTTTTGAGTTTTGTGATGTTCTGTTATACCTATTGTGGTAGAACGTTTTATATTGTTGGATATGTAATACGTGGTTTTTTTTCCTATGAATGTGTGTGAAAAGTCCTAGATACGGAGATCGGAGGACCTGACCCCTAATCAAGACGCATTAAGGTGGATGCGATAAAACATGTGAGGGCGAGTCAGTGCCGCCCAAAGTGGATAGTATCTTTTCATGGGGAAGGAGACTCTCTAACCCACATGGATGGGCAGTTGGCATGGTATGTTGCTTGGTTCTTGATAGGAAGGTGTTCTTAGTTAAACAATGAGGTTCACTCCTAAGAGGTATCTTTAAAGGTGGTTGTTCGGACCCTCTCTTTCCTTCTGCGTTGTTTTGATTCTCATGGGTGAGAATATTTTGAGAGGTATCTGATGTGATGGCCCGGGTTTTTGGGGGTCCATTATCTTGTAAAATCTGATGTTGGGTGTTCTAGGTAGTCTTGGAATCTCAGTGAAGTTTGACCGTAATGGTAGCCTACTAGTAGCAGGCCTACCGATAGCTCGGTCTTCCGGTGGCCGCAGCCTACCGATAGCTCTATCAACCAGTAGCTCGCTCAACCGATAGCTTGGTCTACATATAGCTCTGTCTACCGGTAGCTCGGTCTACAGGTAGCCCGGTCTACAGGTATCTTGGTCTACTGGTAGCTCGGTCTTCCGGTAGCTCGGTCTACCTGTAGTCGCAGCCTACGGGTAGCTCTCAGCTACTGGTGGCTCTCGCCTACCCCCACTGGGTTTTTCTAGTAGCACCTCCCTTTTGCGCAAATTGGGGTTTCAACCCTATTTTGACCCCTTTAAGGTTGTTTTAAAGCCTAGTAATGCCCATAAATGTCGTTAAATTAAATATTTAATGATATAACGTGTGTGCGTGTCGGTTTAAACCACGGGACCCATTAATGACGTATGGGGACGCATGGTCATCCCACGACCCCAAGCCTTACGTGGTTTTGTGTTCTTATCTCTATCGTCCTCGAACCTTATAAACTAAAAGGGTACCCTTTAGTATTCTTCTCTCGATCACCCTCCAATCGATTCATGCCCCAAGTGTGCAGTTTTGCAGGTCCCCTGTTCCAGGCAGTGTAAAGATAAACTTCGATCGTTGGTCAACATGTAGGGAATATATCCATCATATCTCATTTTTTGTATCATGAGGGCTGGGTGTGCTACTGTTTCTATAGAATTGAATGAAACAGACTCTAATAATGATTTAAAATGATTCAAATGAATGAAATGGGAGGGATGTGACCGATGATGTTTCTATTTCTATCTTTTGATTATTGATTTCTGAATTGTAGGGGCTTACGCCTACTGAAAATCTTAGTCGTTGGGGGTATTTCTCTGTTCACTAACGAACCCTTACTACTGGTGATGTTTAAATTCTTGTACTATTCCTGATCTATTGTGTAAAGGAATTTGGTTAATTATGTATATCCTACTAAATAAATTGAAAGCACCAGGATGGATACTTTCTGTGATCACCCGGTTAAAGCACAGTGGGATTGAAATCATGGAGTATGTTAAATATATTAAATCTGAAAATACTGGTATGGGCCTGCTTTGTGTGGGTAGTGGTGGTTTGGTTGTTTTTCCTTCACGGGCCGTTTGCTGGGTGATGTGGGTGGGGATGTGATCCTCTTGTTGGTATGGTTTCAGTGGTTTTGAATTTTATGACCGGGTGGTTACCTTGTGTGTATCAAGAATTGGGGTGGGATCCTCTATTAATGAGAAACCATTTGGGGGGGACAAGAGGCAGTGTCTCGGGGTTTCCTTTACATCCATTACATTGATGGATTTCACTAGCCCCTCAGTTGCAGATGGTGTAGGAAATATCTTATGGTTTTCATTGGTTCCATTACTTTGAGGGATCTCTTATCCCTATTGTTGTTATGACTACAAGTGAACCGGGTGTGGATGTTGTATTTGATTATTGACTTTTTTATTTCCTTGACTTGTTCTTATTCTTACTAGTTTCCCAATTAGATGTAGAAACTTATTTTAAACATCATTACTGAACATGAAAACATGGATGGGACAAATGGGTTTGTTTGGTGGGAGTTGTGACTTGGACAGGGGTATGGTTTGTGTTCTTTAGGCTAGCTGAAGAAAAACGTAAACATGGGTGAGTTCTCATTACCTATACATATTATTGTAGTTTTGTATTTTTTATTCGTGCCCCACCCATGTTGAACACTTAGTGCCGAACACCCCCATTTCATGGGGGAGGGTGTTTTTTCCAACACTTCTTTTAGTGGCTGGTTATTATCTCTTTTCTCCACCCTTTCCCTGATAGCCCAAGTATTTTCGGGAAGGCTGTGATGGCCTGAAGTCCATTACTAGCCCAAGAACATTCGGGCAGGGTAGTGTGGTGGTCGGACCAGGTGTGTGCAGGAAGGTGATTTCCCTAGTGTCTTCGGGATGTGGCCCAGGTGTCTTTGGGTATGGCAGTGGATCTTCTAGCCCATGTGACTTCGGGCGTGGCGGTGGTTGTTCTGGCCTAGGTGTCTGCAGGCATGGTTAC
The DNA here is from genome assembly GCA_963277665.1 of Viscum album. Lineage (NCBI taxonomy): Eukaryota > Viridiplantae > Streptophyta > Magnoliopsida > Santalales > Viscaceae > Viscum > Viscum album. Next base: position 1,198,125,427 of record OY728156.1, on the reverse strand, counting down.
GTGTGACAGTTGTGGCCCAAGTGTCTACAGGAGGATAGTGGTTGTAGCCCAGGAGTTTGCGGGTAGGGTGTGTTAGTGGGACTATGGTGAGAATGGTGGGACTGGTCTGATGCATGGGAAGTCTTAAATAACCATTGGTAAAGTGGCTTGGGGTACCCAAACATTGATGTGATTTTACTATATATTACCTTGCTTGCATAATTTGGTGAGTGTTGCTGGTGAGTGGGATGAATGAACTCCTTGATGGTGTTGGTTGTCTGTTTCTCACGGGACATTAGTACATTCCCCGACTTGTGCAAGAGAGTATTTGGTTTTTCCCTACTGAGTATACTTGTATTCTCACCCTACGTATATAAAACAACTTTCAGGTTTCCAGGAGGACTTCAGGAATCGCGTGGGACCATACTTGCTCGGACCTTTGGGACAACTGATGTTCTTTCTTTTCTTTTCTTGTTATTCTTTTTACCTTTTTGGGTTTTGTTACTTGTATCAATTACTTTTGAACATGCATGTGGGAATGGTTTATCATTTTGGCCTTTAATTTTCTTTCAGTTTTTGTATTGTTGGGTTTCATCATCTTATCTCTCGGTCCTATAAAACAAAAAATGAAGTGTAATGCCTTCCATTTGGGTGTGAATTCCATACCCTTGGTGCTATTTGACACTCCGGGACCTATTGAAGGCAGGTTTCGGGGGTCATTATCTTTTCTTCAACTTAAAGAAGGAAGGGATTGGCAATCTGCTGACCCTTCCCTCCTTTTGGTGAAGGCGGGTCGTGACAAATTAATAGTCCATATTTAATATCTACTAACAGTTTCAAATCCCTTTTCAGAATATTTTATTTTTATGAACTTAATATTATTTAATAACATTTATTTTTTGTGAAAATAAAAATAATGTCAATTTAGAAATTATTTATTTAATGTTAATTTTAATAAATAAATCTTATATTGGAATAAAAATATATTATGTTATAATGTTTTTAACATGATATATCCATATACAAAAAATAAATAAATACATTAATTCAATCAATTTACTTCAATTTTAATATTTATGATATCATTTCTTTTAGGTAATTATTAATTGGATAATCACTACATTGAGGTTTCTTAAGCATTTTATGTATCTAAACCATCTCAAAAAATTGTTGATAATTATTATGATTAAAATATAATAATTATATTAAACAATGGTTTGAATAATTCAAAATATGATGTTTTTAGGTGTCACAAAATTTTATAAATGTAAAATGTAAGGAAAATTATGTTTTTTCTATATTCCTTAGATACATTTTTATAGAGGTAACTTTCATTTAATAATATCATAATATCCATATATTTCTAACCAATTATGTATATTATAAAATTATTTGTTGCTAATTGATTTTTCATAAGTTTCAAAGTCATTTTGGTCATTAATATTAAGGTTTAGTCCCTTATTAATATTAATAATACCTTAATCAATATAATTAATCATAATCAAATTCACTAATAATTTTGGTCAAAAAATTATGTTGATATTATTAGACCAAAAATATCATTATAATTATATCCATGTATATCGTATATTCAAAATTCAAATAAAAAATTGGGAAAATTATGATTAACACTAATCTTGTAGACATAGCGAAATAACATGTTTTTATATTATGAAAAAATTCCCAAGATTGTTAATTATTAATATTCAATTTGAAAATATATAATTTCTAATGAACATAACTATATAAATTGATGTATAATTGATCTAATTTAACCCTAAAAATTCTAAAATATAATTTATCATTAATAATTATTTCAATGAAAATGTTAATTTTAAATAATTTAGTGTAATTTTCACTACTCACAAAAACATATGTTGGTATGAAAAATCCCAATAATTACTGTAAATATAACTTCAAATTTATTATTTAAAAAAATTGAATTTTTTAAAATATTTATTAAATTCACAAAATATAATTTTTAAAAAGGGTCTCTTTTAAAAGGTGGTAAAACTCAGTCTTGCATGTACCACAAGTTAATTTAGTGTTGTTTATAGAGTATGCATAAATTTGGGTATAAGCATGATAAAAACACAATTATATTTATTCTAAATGGAAAATGTTGTAACATCATGTGGTGTCACATTCTCCCAACCTTATTTAAAATGTGTTATCTCAAATTAAAATTGATCTCAGTAATCAAGGGATTTAAAATAAACAATTTTTTAAAGACCCTCATCATAAAAATTCATAATATCACATATTCTTAATTAGAGTGAAAATAAACCACAATGGTCACGTAACTAGGTTCCCTAGTAGGAGAACATATTATGGAAAGGTAAACACGGTTATGGAAAAAATATCAATAATCAAGTTCCAATGGAGAGTGCTAAGGAACATGTTGAGATGAAAGTTTTAGCTCACAATACCATAACCCATTTGTATGATTAATGTTCATGATATCATCAAAAATGATGATAATAGAATTTTTTTCATTTCAATCCCATTTTATTCTATAGTTAATGAATAATTTCACATTATAAAAATATAATAAAAAATATGTGAATACAATCATTATATTTTATTAGGCATTGATCTATTTCTACTTTATCACTTAACACATGATGAGACATATAGTGAATAAATACATTACTCACTAAAATCTCATCCAATGATCATCTTAAATGATTTTATTAACGATTACATTTTCAAAAATATTATGATCTATTAACATTTGAATGAATGTCCCTGAATTTTATAGAATGAAAATTTAATTATCCTATAATCAACATGATGAAGACATAAATTTTCAAATTCTAATCATGTGAATAACATTGTACTGTATCGTATTGAATTATGTTAATCACTCTATTCACCCTCAATCCCTTGTGGAAGCATGGCTTTTTCCTTATCTCATATGTAACCCACAAGTTATTGGATATATTCTATAAATCCAAAAGTGTTTCAAACTCTGTCAATGGTGTCGTAGACCACATATCAAAATGTCTGTAATCAGTACCATGGTATTTATTACGTATCCAATTCAATCATTTATTTATCATTATTGAAACATAAGTAACATATTAATGGTTTTCTTCCCTCAATCATGTGTTTTCTGAATATTGAAACATTATAATAGTTACCGTTCTTAATACCATTTAGAAAATGGTCTCAAATCCTATTCAAAAGAGATATAAAATAAAATTATAATATATTACACAATTCTTATAACCAATAAATTGCTAATAAAATAATCATATGAAATAATTATTGAACAATAATATTAATCATTCCTCTTTATTTTCAAAATTATAATAACATTGTCACTTTCCAATAGCATCGTCTGGGGTATATACCTTTAACTCATGGGATATTGATTCACATAGTGTCTCTTCCCCATGTAGTGGACGAATTGGAAATTGGAAACCATTTTCCCTTCCAATCCAAAATATAGTTACCTTTTCTCCACACTTATAACAAACTCACATTCCCTTCATGAAATTACCTAGGTAATTATTTCCATAGTTAACACATATATGAGAAATCCTTCATTCACATCTTCACTTTATCTATCTTTTTCCCTTCCATCCTCTTATTCCCTTAAAATCTATTGGACTCGGAGAATTATTTAATTATATTGTTAACACATGATATTATTTCTTCATAGGATGATAATACATGGGATACTATTTCCCTGTGAAATTTGGATTAATACCATATAAGATATGATCAATCTCAGTCTTTGTGTCACATGCATTGGTGGTGCTCTCATTTCTTCTTATAGGTGAAATTTCAAAATATTTCCATATACTATATTATCTCATAAAATTAGAAAAATTCTATAAATCTAAAAATGTTATAGTACATTCCATAAATTTTTTCACTGTTAATCCTAGAATAATAGTCATTTTCTACATTGTGAAAATCATTACATATAAATAATTGGTAATGTTAGATAAATTTAACATGAATCATCCTAAGAATATCTCTTAAGGGTTTCAAACTAGGTGCGTAGTAAGGCCCATTGTCATGTACCAGGTTACTCCGAGTCAAGCCTGGAACACCATGTCATCAATGTTAATCCAATGTACATCTGTTGCAAAAGTATATCCACATGTAGTATCCCGAAAAGAATTTATTTCAAGGAATTAACACATAATCTATACCTTACCAAATTTATAGGTTGTTCTTGTATACATATCTTTAATGTCTATCTTAGTTTTTTTCTCCCTAATCTGGGTTTTCTAAATCTAATTTCCAAGGAGGCTGCTAAATTTCATTACTACCAAATGTGACACACTGACCCTAGATGCCTAGAGCATGTGCATTGATATATTACATTGTAATTATTAAAAGGATGAAAATCCCAAATGACCATTTAGTTTATCAATATTAGAGAAGAATATTACTTACATGACACCCATAATACAAAGGGAAAACAAGCTAAAACATGATAAATAATAAACTGAAATAAACTGCATCCATAAACACCAATTCAAAGAATATCTTCTTCACAACCTGGGGAGATAAACATAATATGGGTGCACTAAAATTCCCAATAATGTTAAGTAAATAAGAATCAATAATGAATCAGTAGTAATAAATTAACATGGCTAGTTGATTAACTGATAACACAGTCCATTCAATAATTAAATATGGAAATGTCAATATGGATATGTAAGAAATGGGAAACACATGACATTAAATCAAGGAACAAAAAATGAAATTTATCCATAGACATGTCAATGATAAATCTCATGTATGAATACTAACTGAATATAAATGGTGTAAGAGATAAATCATGGATATCTATAACATACCCCATGGGCTTCATACTAAAGAGGTAATAATTTCAAGGTCTCATTCCTTGAATCTAATACTCTCAAGGATTAATACCATGAATCAAATAATTTAAAGTTTTAATTTGATGAATTTAAATATATAAAAGAATCATGCCAACAATCTAACACTCTTAAGGCTTAATGCCTAGAATCATATACTATCGAGGCATCATGCCAAGAATCTAATTATATCACGACATCAAGCCAAGAATCTAATACGTTAATGTTAGTACCATATGAAAAATGTTATGTGGTTTAGGAAATATTCATATAAATGAAATACTATATATATTTTAGAAATTTCTAAGGAAAATGGATACAATATTTCGATTTATTCCATAGGAAGTTACCAATCACAAAAATAAAGTTATATTTCAATGATAATAATTAATAATATGCTTTAGAAAATTAATCATCAAACATCCCAAAGTGTTCATATACCACATGGAATATTAAATTTAAATGTTTTATGAATGAACTATTTTTTGACCATGATGAAAAATTATTCTTGATATAATGTTTAATGGGATAAATATATGCACTATACAAAAGAAGTAAGTGATGTATATGTTTTTTTCCATTCAAAAATAAAAGTAAGACAAGAATTCATTACTTCTTGTGTAGAATTTGAGTCAAGGGTTCCATAAAAGGATAACATCTATTAAAACGTTTAATATCACTAAATAAATAGAAATAATGAAATATTATATCAAAATGGGTAGTTGGTATAGCAGATAAAAGAATTCAGTATTGTATATGACACTAATCTCAAAGATTTAAAAAGTGAGATGAAAATCACATACCTTAACCTTCCCCTTGTTGTGTGGTATTTAACCTCATGTATAGAAGTATAAAATATGTTACTAACTATTACTAGAACCAAACTCCGGTTTATAATACAATATATTAACATCATGCATCATTTTACCACCTGTATGTTTATAGTCTTTCATTATTTTGACTATTTCGGGTGTTAATTACCTGGGCTTCCCATGTACAATTTGAATTGTTTAGTGTTTTCATTATTAAATATATAATCATTTAATAATATCTAGAATTTAATATATGAAAAAATTATCATATATATTCAGTAAATATGTGTTTAGAATAGTCTATAATATTTTTATATTAGATATGAAGTGCAATATTCATGGAGATGGTAGGCCATACGTATTAATGAACGCAACATCCGTTTAATAATGGAATTAATATATTATAAAAAATGACGCATATGTATTTAATAATTTAAAATATCAGTTTTATAACATATATGTTTCATATTTTTATTATAACAATCCTTTAAACATTCCATGTATGGCATGAATGAGTCACATCAATTTAATCGGCCAGTAGACCACACTTCTTCAATCAAAATTATCATATTTACACATGATGAAAGAATAAAGGAATGTTATAAAAAAATTAATTAATAATAAATTAATTATAAAAGGAAAATATATTACAGATTTTTGGTCAGATTAGAGTACTCAATAGGTGTTGAATTGACTATCTAGAAGAATTTAAGTTTGAAAAGTATTCATAAAAGGTTCCCCAATAAAAAAAACACAGCCCAGTTAATCAATGTAATATGGTTACGAATGTTTTACTATTTAAATAACTTCTTAGATGATTTTTCAATTCTTAGTAATCTAAATATCAATTATTAATACTAATTTTGAACCTATTATAATAAGGAAAAACAATTATAACTTCTTTCTAAGATAAACTATCAATGTAAATTTAGTGATTTCTTAATTATACAATATAACAGAGTGAACTAAATCAAAAAACACAGCGGATATAAAACAATTGGTTCAGTCTCAAGCCAAGACGTAACCGATTCCACTTGGTGATCGCCTTCCACCATACTGTTTATATTAATAAACTTGAGCCACACCCTAGATTGGTGTAAATAATAGTGCACAAGACTATCTAGGTCACATGACCTCTTCCGTAGTTCATTGTGGTTATAATCTAATAGGTCACACATGGACCTCTTCCTTACTTATCTATGCGAGTAAACAAGTGTAAGGATGTGAGAGGAAGGATATCTTGTATCCTAAAGTTTAATGCAGAAGACGGTGTGTGTTTTATACAAACACACACACACACTTATTGAAAGATAAAAATAGTACACAATAGGGTATAAATGATGAGATAAGATTATAAGTTCTATCTGTGTTAATATTTGAGCTCTGGACTTCTAGGATGAATCATATTTATGAATTGGGTCTTCTGGAGAGAAGCAAAGTATCGGAAGTCTGATGCTCTAGTTTCCAGTTAGATCTGGCTCATTTTATTCAGGGAGTTGGTATTGAGAAGATGTACATGACTATAATCTATGTTATCCCATCTTTTTAGATTGGATAATTCTTTGTGTGTTCTTCAGATGGATTAAGTTTCATGTGTCAGTTCATTCCTCATGAATGCAAGTGCTTCTTCATTATCACACTCCTCTTGTTTATGGGAAACACTTCTCTTTTTATTCATGGAGTACATGTGTTGGAGAAGATAAGATGCATGTATTCTGGACCTTGTACCTCGTACTATCAGGTGATATGTCAACAATGATATATTAATTATTTTACTGAATTTAAAAGGCTCAAATATGACTATTATAAATTCAATTAAAAAATAACAAAACAGAATAAAAAATGCTGTCAAATCTATCTAGAAATGATATCACTATGAAACAATGATCCCGTGAAACAATGTCTCCTTATTTTCCTTTGACCGAAGAGATAGTTATGATGTATAGATATCAATAACTAGTAGCACATATGTGGTGTCTCATCATAGTGGTTGGTTCTCAGTGTCTGGTCATAGGTTCAGGGTCACGGGGTCCAGTCACACTATTTGGTCACTGTGTCTTGTCATCTTGTGTGGTTCATGGTGTATGGTCACTGTGTCTGGGTCCTTTTCCAAGAAAACATTTCTAGTGGCAGACTCACAGTTTCTCAGACATAGAAAAATATATTTATATAGAATTGAGCAGTGATATTCACAGAATGAATTAGACATAATCATTCATCAAATAAATCACTATAGACAAAAGGTGCCTATATATTACAATAATCAAATAAAAATTATAGCTAATAAAATCCTGGATAGGTTTATTTGAAGCATAATGAATCCAACCATCAATAAAAATTATTTTAGACAGATTAAATTGGATTAAAAAGATTTATAGAATGTATAAGATGTTTGATCATTAAAACATGATTTACACATGATGAGTTCAACAATCTCCTCCTTTCTAGGATCACAAATATTGTGAGTGAGATATCTATTCATTGTGAATGTGTCTCTTCTTGTGTGTGTAGTTAGAGGGAATGTATCTCCCCCTTTTGGGATTATAAAATAGAGTAAAAAAGTAAATAATAAAGGAGAAAATCAATGTTCATAGTGCATTAGATTGAGAAATATATGTCTTGTAAAATATTAGGAAACAAAAATACAATTGTATCCCTATCAGAAGATAGTAGTCACATATCATCAGCACTAGCTATCTTCTTCTCTTCCCATGGTACCAGCATCACTAGAAGCCACAGAATTAGAGGTATATGTTGAAGAAGGAAGTTAACCAACTGACAGAGAAAGTAAAGAGAGTCCTTAAAAATTAGAAGTTGCCAAGGATGGTTTTGTGGAACACCGGGGAAATATTTGGTCAAGGATAACAGGTCTAATCAGACTCAGATCTTAAGAGAAATACACAAAACTAGTAGCAAGGTATGTGGATGAGAATGTAGGAAAACCATATATTAAGGGTTCTGCTGTAGGATATACAATAGAGTTTCTCTTTACATGAAGATTAGGTCTCAATAGCTTGATGAAGTGACCAATAATCTCACCACTATACTGCATCGATTTCTCAAAGACATCCTTGTTCTTTATAAACTTTTCCATCAAGGGAGTGAAATCCTTCATTTTATGAACTAAATTTTGAATACTTGAGTGGCAGAAGGGATTTTCATATTCTCTACAAGGTACATGAAATGGTTTTTCATAAAATTCTTAGAGAAATTCCTATTTAAGTAAAAATATACTTTCTTAGAAAATTATTCTTGAGAGTCATTGGAAATCCTGTAATTAATTCTCAGAAAATCAAGAACTTTGTCACTATTCTCGAAAACCACATACAGAGACTCCTTTTCAAATCATCTGAGCACATACTAATGTTCTTTATTAAAAATCATTTTTGGAGGATCATTGTCCAAGGAAGCATGAGATGATTATTTAGAGGTATTAGAAGCTGTAATTGTTGAAGTGAGGGACATCAGTTGATTTAGAAATTTCTATAGAAAACACTTATACTTATAAGTCAACTTGTTAAGTCCAATAACAAGATCACAAATTTCTTTAAAATCAATTTGTTTCTTTCAGACACCTTGTAAGTTAAGGAAGTAAGGTTAGGTTGAATCACGGAGGCTACTTCCTGTGGAATCTTTCCACTAACATCCACAACATTATGAGAAACAGTTTCTGGTATTGGGTTATGCACTCTCTGCATATCTTCAACCATACCTCTAAGAGACTTCACTTCTTCACTGAACTGTTTGTTCTAAATTGTGAACTCTTGAATTTCATGAAGCATCTTTGGTTTAATCTTCCAAATAATCTTCTCTAACAATAGGGAAACATCTTGTACACTCATGTTTTTCATAGGATCAAGTTGAGTGTTCAAGATCATCTCAACCCCAACTAATAGGGTGGCTCTAAATGCTCTCAAATCATACTTTCTGACCAAGGTGGATGGTTCTTGTGATATTTCTGGAATAGGTGTTGAGATAGGATCAGGTTTCATTACAGTTATAACATCATTGGAAGATACTGGTTTCTATTGAAACACAGTATACATATCTATACCATTAACTGAGCATTAATGATAGTCATTTACATCAAATTGGTTAGGGAATTTATTCTTTATATCCATTGAGCACAGATCAATAGGATTATTAATTTCAACAGTTTCCAAAATTGGGTGATTCTCCCCCAAAACATGTGAAACATTCTCTGGACTAAGAGATTTAGTTCTTTGATCTAAACCTAGGATTTCATCCCTAATAGACTCACCCATTTCTTTTCTAGACATTTGAAAGGATTTCTACATTATTTCTTTAGAAGACGGGATAATATCTTGAACACATTGTTCCTAGAGGTGTTCCTCAAAAGAAGATTCTTTCTCCAGAGAGATATCTTCTTCTTGATGTTCTTATAGAAAAACCTTTTCAATTTCCTCATCAAAAAACTTTTTAGAAGCAGGATGTTCATCCATATCAAAAATCTCTACAAGGAAAGGTACTTACTTCTTAATTAATACTTGAGGAGCAAGTTCACTGCCTTCCTCATCAAGAATAGTGTTCCATGTAGGTGCAATAACCTCTTCTTCTTCTTCTTCCTCATCAGAATAGTAAATGAATTTATATGTTTCCATACCATGATCAAAAATGTCTTTTGGTCATAAAAAATGATCAACCAGGGTGAAATTTTCATAGACCCTTTCATTATCCTCTACCCATGATTTTCTCCACAAATTCTAAATGATTTTAATTATTTTAATAGTAACTTTTGAATTAAAAAGTATAGTGTCCTTAATGACATCATCATCTGGTCTAACCAACCGTTTTTCATGAACCATAACAATGATTAACCTTGAGTAGAACATGGAAGTTGACGTGGAGGGTTTCTTTATCAACTCACACAAATATAGTATAACATACATGTATAGGTTAATCATATTTCTAATCTTCGTAAGATGTATAAAAAATAAATTATGATAATTCATTGTAGAAAAATGACCTTTTCTAGGGTAATCCGATTCTGAAAAAAATTAATCATAAGTCTTGTTTCACCATCTAGCTCGCCAGTTATAGCTCTTCTCTTAGTTTCATTCCCAATTAAGCTTCCCAAGGCTTCTTACAAAAAATATATCTCACTTGGAAGTGGAGGACCTCTATGGTAGTCCTCAGAAATACCCTCATGAATTATTCATAGGAATGAATACCAAAACCTCAAAGAAAAGATAAATCTCTTTCCATTAATCCACATTCTCAGCAAAAACCATCTTCTGAATCAAAAGGCAATTGAACAAACTGATAAAACATTGCAACTAGATTTGGGTAAACTGGTCTATCATCCTTTGTGAACCAATATATCTATCATTGATAACATAGTGATTTAAATACTAAATACATACTTAACAACAACCACATGGGGAAAATTTCCTTTTCGGGTACCACTATTTGGTTTACTGGCATCATATTCGACGGACCTTCAGGTGCTAACTTCTATGTTATTTTCATCTACTTATTTGATATGTGCTTTTTAGGAGTCGATGACGACTAGCATTTCATTCTGGGAATTCAAATAAGGTTTGAGATAGAGAGATAAAGGTTGATGGATGGGTTGCGGTTTGAGAAAAGGGATCTCGGGTGATGAAAGGAGTAAAAATTCGTTCGTTTTTATCATTTAGGGATATCAAGCATCGCAAAATCAAAAGTGCAGAAATGTATAAGAATAAAAATATTAATTACCATGATGCTGGTTATAATATGTAAATAAAATGAAAATGTGTATTTACAGTGAGACCGTAATAAACATTTACAGTGAGAACGTAATAGGTTTTCAGAGTGAGATGTTTACTGTGTGATTTATAAACTGTTCAACTATATTATTTGAGAAAGTAAGTGTTAGACAGAAACCGAAATATAGTAATAGTAAGAATATTAAAAGGAAAAAAACTATTAAGATAGTAAATATATATAACTATTAGAGTTGGACAGTAATATTAAGATAATGACTTCTAAAACCATAAATTGTTAAAGAATATTCTGAAAAAAAGTTCACTTCTTAACATTTATCATGCCCAATTCGTGTATGATTTAATAAATTCATTCATAATTTAATGTTTTAGTGATTATATGAGCGAGATGATATTCAGTTCTAATTAATTCCAAAAAGATATCACCTTTTTGATAATGATCTATCAAAAATTGATGTCTTGTATCAATATGTTTTGTCCTAGACCATAAAACATAATTTTTTGAGATGTTAATAACACTTTTGTTGTCAAAATTTATAGGTACAGGCCTGAATTTATATCCATAATTCAGTAATGTATTTTTTAAACACAAAATATGTGCACAACAATGAACAACAATTATGTATTCAGCTTCTATAGTAGATTAAGAAATATAATTTTTGTTCATACTACACCATGATACTAGTGTCTTTCCTAAAAAGTGACATGTTTTATATGTGATTTTTTTATCTATATTACACCCAATGATGTCAGAATCATAATAACTAACAGACTCAAATGATTTTCCTCTAGGATAGAACAGTCCAAGGTTGGGTGTATGCTTGAGTTATTTGAAAATTCTCATAATAGCATTGAAATGATATTCCATAGGGTTTTCATGAAAATGAGCACACAAACATACACTAAACATAATGTCATGTCGACAAGCAGTTATGTGGAGCATGCTTCCAATCCTTCCTCTGTAAGTGGTTTGATCAATATATTTTCTTTCTTCATCAAGATCCAACTTACAAGTGGTACTCATTGGAGTGTCACTATGTTTAGTGATATCCAAGACAAAACATTTTAGAAGATCTCTTGTATATTTTCTCTGATATAAAATAATAACATCATTATTTTTAAATATTTGAATTCCAAGATAGAATTTTAGTTCACCCATTAAACTCATTAAATATTATTTTGACATCATTTTAGAAAATTGAATACATCCATATTTTGTTTTAAGATCCAAATATAACGTCATATACATTAAATTTGAACTACTAAAACATCATTAGAAATTAATTTTATAAAAATGAGTTGGATAATGTTTTCCTTTCATAAATTCATAGTAAATAATAAATGTACTTAGTCTATCATGCAGTGCTCTTGGAGCTTGTTTTAAACCATATTTTGATTTTTATAATTTAAAAATATAATTTGGAATGAGATGATTTGTAAAACAAAGGGGTTTATCAATAAATAAATCCTCAGTTATATACCCATTCAGGAATGCAATCTTAACATCCATTCAATATAGTCTGATATTTATATGTTAAACATGAGAATGTAGAATTCTGATGGCTTATAGTCTAGCTAATGGTGAAAAGGATTCCACATCATCAATTCCTTCTTCTTGATTATAGGATTGTGAAACTAGTATAGTCTTAATTATAACTATGTTACCAGCTTCATGTACTTTTTTTCTAAACACCCACTTAGTTCTTATGTTGAATGTGTCTTAGGGTATGTTAAAAATTTTCCAAATATTGTTCCTTTAAATCTGATTAAGTTCTACTTCCATATCCATCACCTAAAATTCATCATTGATTGCAACATTAATGTCATTAAGTTTAAATTATGATAAAAATATTTTATGTTCAACCTAATTTCTAAGAGAAGCTCTAGTTTGAGTTCATTTTTCAAAATATATTACAAAATCATCTATTAGATGGTTCTTAAGAGTTCTAACAGCTCATGAAATAGAAGGACTAGTGATTTCAGGTTCTTCAACAGGTTCATGTTCATTGTGACATAAATATGAAGAATCTCTAGAACATGATGTTTTCACAGATTCCATTACATGATGGTTAGTGTGATTTTGAATTTATATCTGGATTTGAATCATCATCCTCCAGGTTCTCTAGAGTGGTCTTAGGATCATGTGGATCTATTTCATTAAATTTTACATGGACAGATTCCTCCTCACATTAATTTCTTTTATTAAACATTATGTAGAATTTACATGATATTGAATATCGTTTAATGATTCTTTCATCACTCTTGAATGAAAATTTGTCAATATTTTCCATAGTATTATGGATATAGACATTGCAACCAAAAACATTGAAGTGTCTTACTTTGTGTTTTATATTGTTCCATAACTCATATGGATTTCTTTTAATAATGGGTCTAATCAACACTCTATTAATAATATAGCATGTTGTATTTATATCTTCAGACCATAAATAAATAGGTAAGTCATATTAATAAATCATGAGTTCGGGAAATTTCAAGCATGGTACTATTTCTTCTTTCTTCAACACTATTCTGTTGAAGTGTTCTAGGGGAAGATAAGTAATGACTATAGCCATTTTGAGAACAATATTATTCAAACTCTTGATTTTTATAGTCATGGCCATGATCACATGATAAGTACTTAATTCTAAGTCCTCTATGATTTTGTACAATTTTGGAATATTTTTAAAATGAGAGAGGATTATCTTTTGTGAGCCCAAAAGAAAGTCCAAGTATATCTAGAAAATTCATCTACCAGAAAATAAACATAGTTCGTTCAATTTAATCTATAAACTCTAGATGGTCCAAACCAATCAATGTGAACCAGTTTAAGAGGGTGAAAAGTCGGGACTTCATTATTTGGTTTGGAGGAAATTTTTTTCGTGTTCCCTTTTGGAAAATATTACACACTTTATCATTTGGAAACTCAATATTGGGTTGGTCTTTGACTAAAATCCATCTAGTTAGTTTTCTAAGAGATTTAATATTATAGTGTCTATTATCCATTGCCAATGCCAAAACTCATTGTAAAATACAAATAAACATGAATCATTTTGTGAAACTAAAGACACTATGTTAACAGAGTATACATTTTCATTTCTTAATGCATAAAATACAAATTCATCATTTGAATTGAAACAATTACAAGCATAATTTTTAAATTTAACAAGAAAACAATCATCACATTGTTTTGAAATACTAATGAGATTATATTTCAATACATCAACAAGATGTACTTTGGAGATATTAACTGAGTTAGATTTACCGATTTGGCCAAGGTCAACGATATTTCCTTTTAATTTTTCACCAAATGTGACATGTAAAAAATCAATCCATTGGTTTTTATTAAATTCTTGATGTAGGAATAGTACCCTATCATGTGTCTTGAACAAACACTTTTCAAATTCCATATGATTTTACATGGGCTCTTTATGTAGCATTCATACAAAATATTAAAATAAAAACAGACATTGGTACCCATATTTGTTTGGGTCTAGTAATATTAGTGACTAGTGCTTTAGAAACCCATATTTTCCTCATAGGCTTCCTATAAGAATTATGTAATGTTATTAAAAAATAAACTCTATTGGGACTAGAAAATTTTGAAACAGTATAGATTGTATCGTAATTTGAACTAGATGAATGTTTTCCATAATTATGAGTAAGGATGTATGTCCTAGACATAGAAACAAAAATAGTTCTTCCGAAATATCTTCTACCAGGTTGATATCCAATACCAGTATTATATTTAAGAGAAATCTATTTATCTATAAATTGTACCAATGACTCTTTACCATTATTAAAAATTTCAAGATACATTTTCAATTTCACATTAGATAGATTTAGTTAATTTTTTTTATTTTAGTGATTGAGCATTTTTCCCCTTTCTGTAGATAAATCAGATGTAATAGATGATCTAAGAGCATGATTTTTATTTAAAGACTTGTATTTATATTTTAGTTCATTAAATGTCTCTTAAATTATATTATAGTTCTCAAACATTTCTTCATTAGACATATTTTCAGATTCACTCTCATTTCTAGAATAATAGGAATTTTGTATAGTAGATTCTTATGATACCTCAAATTCTTTTTTCATGAAACACATATTGGATTTGTTGGCATGTTCATAATGTGACGATTATGAGTCACTTGAAATTTCCTCAGAATACTCCATGTTTCTTTCATTTCCTTTTTTATAATTTCTATATTTTTTGTCATATTTATTTTTTTACTTGAGGATGGGAAATTAAGTCATTATATGTCCCTTTCACTTACATTCGTTGAATTTTATCTGATCAGACTTATCACTTATTTTCCAATCATTCTTCCAACATCCTTTTTTATCAAATATTCTGTCGAAGTTAGGATTTCAAAAAAAAATCTTCTTGTAAAAACTTGGAATCCTTTGGGATAATAGAGCCATCTCCTCAACACTATCAGGTGGTCATTGTTCACTATTGGAACATTCTTAAAAGGCTTCCAATTTCCCTTTATCTATGTGTTTAGTGGTTGTGGTCTTAAATGTAACAGATTTTTGTTTGGTTCTATCCTCATCTTCCATGTTGACTTTCAACTCCTCTTCCTACATCATTAGTTTTACAATGAGTTCTTTTATAGGTAACTCTGCTGACGTCTCATGATTCTCTAATAGGAACAGTGGTTCCTCTCCATATGTCAGGTATGCATCTGGGAATCCTCATAAATTTTTCATTGGTAGTAACATCCAAGAGATGTCATTGTGTTCACAATTTCGTTGAACATGATATACATGTTAGAAATAGGCTCACTAGGTTTCATTTTAATGATATAATATTCAATAGTATAAGTATTATGTGTCATTTCGTTCACACTAGACGTTCCTTCTTGTGAAATTGATAACGTATCCCAAATTTCATGGTCAGTTTTACTTACAATGATGTTGTTCAATTCCCCATATCATAAAGATAAATATAAATCATTCCTGGCATTGCAATTTTTATTGTAGGAAGTCTTGGTGGGGCCAGCACAAGTATTTCTATCAGTAGCAATAATATTATAATCATATATAATTGAAGATCATATTTTAAAACCCATATTTTCTAAATTCATTTTCATTTTAGTTTTCCATTGGGGATAATTGGTTCCATTAAAGAATTGTAGTCTGTTTGATGTGGAACCTTCTAATCTAATATCCATAAAAATATATATAATTTTAAAGAGCTAGAAATTTATAATTGACAGATTTTTACAGATCATTAATGTACAAATAAAATAACAGTTGAATAGGGTAAAAACATAGGATTAAAATGATTATCAAACACCCTATGATACCAAATGATGGTCGTAGTAGAGTAATCAACAGGGGGTAAATTGAGTATCTATAAAAATCTCTTTTTTAAAATTATTCTTAAAAGGTTCTCCAATAAATATAAATATAGCCTAGTTAATCAATGTAATACAGTTATGAATGTTTTACTGTTTAAATAAATCCTTATAAGAATTATTAATTCTTAGTAACCTTAGTATCAATAATTAATATTAATTTTGAATATATTTTAATAAGTAAAAAACAATTATAAATCATTTCCAAGATTAACTACCAACGTAGATTTAGTGATTTTTGAATTATATAGTAAAATAGAGAGAACTAAATCAAACAACACAGCAGATATAGAACACGTGGTTCAGTCTCAAGCTGAGACCTAATCCACTCAACTTGCTGATCACCATCCACCATGCATTTTATATTAATAAACATGATCCATACCCTAGAGCAGGGTAAACAACAATGCACAAGACTTTCCATTTCATACGAAAACTTCTATAGTTCATTGTCGGTATAAAATAATAGGTCACACAGGGACCTCTTCCACACTTATCTGTGTGAGTAAACAAGTTTAAAAAGATATGAGAGAAATGATACCTTTTATCCTCATGTTTAATGCATGATACAATGTGTGTTTTTAAATAGACACAAACGTTGATGGAAAGCTAAAAACAATACACAATAGAGAAAAAATGAGGAGATACTATTAGAAGTTCTTTGAGTATTATTCTGTGCAGATATCGATATATAGGATGAAGTAGATGTAAGAATTGGGTCCTCTTACAAGAAACTGAGTATCGCAAGTCTAATGATATGGTTTCTAGTTAGATATGGATCATATTCTTATTGGAGTTGGTATTGCAACGATGTTCCTGACACTGGTTTATGGAATCCCAACTATTGGATTCGAGAATTCATTGTGTGTTCTTCAGATGTATTATCTTCCATGTGTCAGTTCTTTTCTCAATAATTCTCATGCTTCTTCGTTATCGCATTCCTCTTTTTTCTGGGCCACACATCTCTTTCTATTATTATAGTTCATGTGTTGGAGATGATAGGATGTATGTATTATTCCCCTCGTACCTCAAACTATCAGGTGACGTGTCGACAAAGAAATATTAATAATTTCATTGAATTTAAATGACTAAAATTAAAACAATCGAAATTAAATTGAAAAATGACAAAACAGATTACAAAATAGTGTCACAGTCTATCTAGAAATGGAGTCACTTTGAAATGGTGTCTCTATGGAATGATGTCTCCTTCTTTTCCATTGATCGGGGAGACAATTATGATGTATAGATATCAGGAACCAATTGCATAGATGTGATGTCTGGTCACAGTGTATTGTTCTTAGTGTCTAGTAACAGTGTCTGGTCACGGTGTTTGGGTCACTCTGTTTGGTCATGGTGTCTGGTCATGGTGTCTGGTCATGATGTCTGGGTCATAGTGTCTGGTCACTGTGTCTAGTTCCTTTTCCAAAAAAATCTAACTGGTTTCAAATTAATGGTTTCTCAGACATAGCAATATATCTGTATATAGACTTGAGCAGTAATATTCACAGAAATAACTAGACAAATAATTACTCAAATAAATCATTATATACCAAAGCTATATATAGTTTAAAGTAATAAAACATAATTTAAAGCAAGTAAGATATTGGATCGGTTTATTTAAAGCATAAAGAAACCAACCATCTGTACACAAGATTTGAGGAAGATTAAACAAGATTATCAAGCGTCATAGATTGTTTAGGATTAGTGATCATTAAAACATGATTAAAACATGTGGAGTCCAGCACATATAAATATAGTTTCCATCATAATGTACGACATGAGAGGATGTTTGGAAAGATGAATAATCATCGTTTCATGTGGCTGTATTTCATCTAACAAGAAACAGTATGTCAATTACGCATTAGAAGGAGGTTTTTGTAAGTGTAGGTCTAAAAATTATAATAAAAACAACCCAGTATATGTAAGATACTGATTCATTCACACTTGAATGGAATAAAGGGAGTAATGGGGGGTGAATAATGAAAATAAGGGAACAGATCTTGAGAGAAGATGTTACCTCTTAAAAGGGTAACCTATTTTTCTGTATACCGAAAGGATTCATTTGGAGGAATTATGACCAATGGTTGGATTCTAGGTCATGCGAAGGGTGTTGGGAGACAATTTGGGTAAGGATTGACTAATAATTATGTGTTTTAGATTTTTTAGTAATATGGGAGATGTGGTGGCCTTTTATAGGGAAGGGGGTGGCACTTTTGTAAATACCAAATGACAAGCAATAATGGGTGTCCTATCTTACCGGAAGTTCATCCATAATGGAAAAATAATGGTTCACATGTAAATCATGGTCAGAAAAACCACATACACATAGAAATATGTACATTTTAACAATTTGGTTCCTTAACTTCTATGATTCCCAAATTTTATCATTTTGGTATTTGTTAAAGCATCTAGTTTTCTAATCTAATTTATTTAACCATTAATATAATATTAAAGTGAGATATACTATAAAATATAGGGACACTAAATTATTAAGTTTATATCTAATTTTTATTATAAAATACCCATGTGTTTTGAAAATTTATTCTAAAACAACAACATGTGATGCGCTAAAACACTGCTTGAACCCAGACCGTGTTAACAACGTTTTTATAACACAAGGTTTAATATGATAATTATAAGACATTAATTGGTTGATTAATATAAACTATTTAATATTTACTAATAATTTCTAATAACTTTTCATAATTTAGGATTTTTTTTTAATTTTAAATCATTTAATAAGATTCATTTTTTATAAGCTAACAATTACAGAAATTTTGTAATTTTCTTTAATTGAAATTTTATGATATAAACCATATATTGGAATTAAAATATATTCAGATAAAATATGTTTAACCTGATATATTCAAATAAATAAAATAAATTAACACAAAAATTCTATCAATCAACTACATTTTTAATATTTATAGTATTGTTTATTTAATTAATTATTAACTAAATAATAACTACATGACGTTTTATAAGAATTTTATGTACTGAAACCACCTCTAAAATTTATTTTAAATATTTTATAAAAAAATTATATTATATATATTATATAAGGGTATTTATAAACGAAAATATGATGTTTTCTATATATATAAATGTTTTATAAATGTAAAAAGTAATGAAAGTTCCCATTTATTCTTTATCGTTACAAAACCTTTATATTGGAAACATTCATATATTAATATCCAAATCACCATATATTTCAATCCAACTATGGAAATGGTGAAATTAATTTTATCCAACAGATTTTAGGAATGTTTCCAAATTCTTTTGGTTAAGAATATTATGTTTTAGTCCTATATTAAACATAATCATAACATAATCAACATAATTAATCATAATGACATTAATTAATCATTTGGTTAAAAAAAATTAAGCTCATATGATTTTAACAAAACATTAATAATAACTAAATATGTTAATTTCATATAATTTAAATTCAAATAAATAAAGTAGGAAAATTTATGTTAACGCTAATCCTTTATACGGGGAAAATAACTCGTTTTTTATAGTAGGAAAACATTCAAAAGTTTATTATGTTTTTATCGTCAATTTATTGATAAAATTAATTATACTGAGTGTAAATATATAAATTGATGTATTATTGATATAATTTGACTCTAAAAAATTCTATTATATAATTTATCATTAATAATTATTTAATCTAAAAACCAATTTTAAACTAAATCGCAGTAATTTTAACTATTCACCAAAAATGATGTTTCGTAGAAAAATAAAAAAAATTAAACCTAAGGAAAATATTATATTATGAATTAAAAAATTATTTTTATTTTTAAAAAAAATTCTAAAATTTCCATAAATTAGTTTCAAAATTGGTTTTCTAAAAAATTCGGGGAAAACTCGGTATTATAGGTAACATAACATAATTTATTGTTCTTTGTAGAATAAGAATAAATTTTTGTATAATTCAAAATAACAACATAATTATATTTATTCAAAAAAAAAATTAATTTCCTGGGGTGTCACACCCCAACACAAACATCATCATTCTAGGTGATGTATCCTTGATTAATCAATCAATTACTCAAAATATAATTGTCTTTTTATCTTTATAGTTGATATCCATGATTTTTTTCAATATTCTTTGTATTAATAGCTATATCCTTTACCATAAAAATTCCTTTAGTCATTCTCATGATATAATTATTCTTCTACATGAAATAACATTTGAAATTTTTATAAACACTGATGAATTTTGAAATTTTTGTGTTATCATTCATATTGATAAAATTTTTATCTTCAAATTTTCATCACCACATCTAAAACTTGTATAGATTTATTTAACCAAAGTTAATATTCATAGAATTTATTGGAAATATATAAGTCACAATGTAGAATTATTCTACTTCTCCAGAACATTGTACCTTTCACTATGTTCATTAGTTGAATGTAGTGTCATAATGTGATTTCTTCTCATTATAATTTCAATATCAACCAATATTCCTTCAATATCTATTACTTCATTGTTTTTAGAAATGGTACTAATTATAGTTATAATTGGAATCATATCCCATTCCTTTTTATTACATTATTTTTTAATATTATTAGTGTATTCCCCACCTATATCTCGAATGTGTCTTAATATTTTTATTTTTAAATATATATCCTCAATTAATCCTTATATACATCAATAATTTCTTTTTTCTCTGATATTTTATAATATTATTTAATAAAAGAAAAATATCATTTCTTATTTTTAATACTATAAGTGTTTCCAAAATAGTGATTTCAAACTTTTCATGAAACCCTTATACATATTCACATGTAAGATATTCTAAAATATTTTATATTGTAATTAAAGTGGTGGTCCCATCACCATATATATACTCTTGGCCTATTCTATATTCCATTAAATAACATATTTCATTATATATATAGATATTTTATATAACTGGTAGTACACTGGCCTTTCTATTAACATTGAATGACTTTCATTCATTTTAACAATGTTCAATATTTCCCCCCTATTAATGGTACCTCTAAATGATCATAGTTCTTATCTTCTTTTATCTTTTTAAAAATAAGATCATATTTATTCAATCATTCTATAATTTAAGTAACTAACTATATTCTTAGCATTGTGATAATTTTTTCATCATATCATGAAATTATATATTAATTTAAATAACTATTTAAAAATAATGGAATAATATTCATCATCAATGTCCACTTCATGAGAATTATTTATATTTTTATTATTTGTACTATTCATATCATTAAAACCCATTTTTTCATTATGATTACATTACTCTATATGATTGTAGCTCTTATAATTTTATATTTGAAAAAAATCCTTTTTTAGTTTAATGATGATACACTAATCCATGTCCTGATACCATTAAGATGGAAATGTTATCTAAAATATATATAATGTTATTATAATTATATATTATAAAAGAATATAATTATAATTACTTTATCCATGGTTACTAATAATGCTAAAAATTTTATTCACCTGAGTAATGAAATTGTACAATATTATAGTCTTTCCAATTTTGATTTCATCATATAGATCCCAATAAATTTGTGTCCATCAATACTTTAAAATATTTTATTAATCGTGAATATCATTAATCTTACATAAGAAAAACATTTACTATCTTTTACCCTGTCACCCAGTTTAACATTTACTCTATGATGTTTTAATGTAACTCAATTGATTATCATCCATGGACATAGATATTTTTAAATAAAATTTATGTATAGCTATTCCCAAAATTTAGAAGATTAATAACATTCTCAATGTTTCTAAGAATATATATTCAATGTGATATAGGATATGAAACAAGCATATATATCAATATATATAATTCCCTTCAATTAACAATAGGAACACAATTGGTTGTTACATTTTATATTGGATCCATATTTTTTATTGATCAACAATATATGCACTTAAATGTAAACTCGCATCCATGGGAAATGTTGACCAAAATCATTATTCTAATGCTTTTACATGATATGATATTCTAAGAAATAACATTACCACTACTTATAGGGGTTCATGGAAAAGACATTATTTATTAGAAACCAAAAATATCAAACAAAGAATAATGACATTCTTAGTTATGGATACTAGATACTAATGAAGAAAATATGATAATGATATTTATAGGGATATATATCCCACACTATAAGAGGGGGAATATAGTTATTATATTCTATTATTTTTTTAGGTTAATATCTTTTGTGAATATGATTAAATTCTACTACTGAAATTCATCTATTATTATTAATTCAATCAATAAATTAAAACGTTGGACGAAAATAAACACACATGTTTGAAATAGAATATCATTTTTAATAAGAGTATTATATTTTTCCATCTAGAAAAAATAGTTATCTAGAATGTTTATAATATATGTATGATTTTTCTTGTAGCTCAAATATCATTTTAACCTCATTGGATTATTCTTTATAATGAATTTTGGGAAGACTATATAATTTATAATAACCAACCCCACTCACAAAATGAAAAAATAATCATATTTTGAATGATAGGCCAACATAAGAACAAAAGAATATTGAAATCGCCTATATTAATCATCAAACAAAATTTATCATTTTAGTTTTATCATATAATGTTATGAACTTATTTAATTTTATATTTCTAGATATTTAATCAATAATAAATAACATTTTAAAAAACCTTTATTATTACTACAATAAATATCATTATGTTTATTTTATTGTGTCTAGAGATTATTAGTATGTTCAATTAGAGATCCCAATGGAAATAGTTATCCACCATCGTAGTTTATCTCTAACTATTTCACACAATTATTTCAGTCAATTTAAATGGGTTTCCAATTATTGATGTAATGAATTCTCATAGTTTTGGGATATGAAAATATTTTTGAGCCTATTGGATTTTAAATTGTGGATCCATAGATGCTTTAGTATGGATGTATTCTTTATCATCCACAACTAAAGGAACACCTACCATTTTCCTCCTTATGACATAAATCCAGGGATCCAATGGAAAAATACCTAAAAAAATTGGTTCCATTGAAACATTCACATAGAAACCATAGTTCTTCGATATATTATGATTCCACTAGGTAAAGAATCTTATTTTCACACTATTTTAATGAATCGACATTTCTTGGATACATCACTCAATAGTAATGAGGCACTTACTCATCTATGAGTAGAATTTTAATAAATAATACATGAAAATAAGTCAATCACTTATGAGTTAATGTTCTAGTAAAACTATTCGAATCCATACTATAATTTTAAAATTTTCAGAAACCAAAACAAATGAAAGAATATTTTTTTGAGATTTCATCAACTATGGGTGAAATATTGATTATTTATTTATGACATAATTATATATATCAACACACATATATCCTTTGATAAATCACATAATGAGGGGTTTCTGTGTAATTAAACACTCATCAACATACCATACTAATATATTGGTTTTCAATCTATATATATGATAATTACATAGTTATTAAATATTCATAAATAATATTTTATTTTTTATATTTTATATATACACCCATTAAAATTACAAATCCATACATCATATATATATGTGGCCAAAAATACATATTAAATAATATTTTTAGTATGTATATGTTTGTATATAAACAGTTATTTTCTAAAGAGGGAAATCATGTCAATTGTATCTCATATATGACATCCATTACTACGTGAACAAACATATAGAAATATATATGTTTTAAATAATCAAAACACCAATTTAATGGTTAACCAACATTCTGGAATAAGTATGTCATTTCTAAAAAAATATCAAACATATATATGGATATATAAATTTTATCATTAGACATACTCAACAAGCCTAATATAAGATAATTAATTAGAAGATATATTTTTGGATCATCTATTATTAGTGAACATGGTCGTGATGACTATTTACATTATAAGAAACTATATAATTAGTATTTCTTTAGGTTTTAAAAATATAATCAAATATTTTATTCAACTCGTGTATTACCAAAATGATCGCACTGTCCAAAATAATTTATTTTTTAAAACTAATGACATTATCCAAAATTCTTTCTTAGAGAATAATAATATATATTGTTTATAAAACCCATGATTTTCATTGTTAATAAAAAATTAACATTGAACTGAGACAGTTTTTACATGTCGATATGTTTCAAATGAATTCAGCATAAATAATAAATTATGTAATGGATTTAAACTATATAAATCCCAAATATTTTTCAGATTAAGATATTGTGAATCATAGAAAATACTATCTTAACAAACATAAGAAAAATAAATTGTAATTTGAACATCTGACCTATAATTTCACATTTTATTATCAATAAAATAATTGGGGTATGATTAAAATATAATTTTATAAAACATATTTTAAAATAACAACAAAAAATACCACATTTATAAGTATATAGGAACATCCATATTTTTTTGAATTAATTATGATCTATATTAAGTCTTTCTTAAAACACAATAATACTAAAAATAATATTTATATAAATAATTCTTTTTAAAATAATGTCACCCAATTATTCAATGTATTATCAAATTATGAATATGTTGTTTTATATAAATTAAATAATTAATTTAATACATTAAATACTTGTTATTATTTTAAATAATTTAGGTGTTTATCTATGATAATAAATTCTATTATTATATTCCAATATAAATAACTTCTTTAGATCATTATTTATTTACTCTAAAAACTAAATAATATACCAATTTTATTTCCTTAATGTTATATTAAAAATATGTCTATTACAGATAATTAGATCCTCATAAACACCTTATATTATATATTTTATTTTTTATTAGAAAATTTTATCTCATATTTTTTTCCCATCTATCAAAATTAGACACTCTCCTATATCCCTTCTATCTATATACATTATAAATGTTGTCCATAAATTAATTTACCTCTATCACATTCCATGATTGATGGGTTAATAGGAAATAATTCAATATATCACTTCATATGGGGACAAGAAACAATCAATTTCTACTATGCTGCAAATATCAATAACCCTATGCAGTGGGTATGTTCTGATGCTTTATTTTGGAGAGAATGAATGGTTAAAAATAATGAAAATATAAACCAATATAATTTAATATTATAATTCAATTTTATGTTGACATTGATTCATTTTTTACTATATTTTAAGATATCCTCATATAATTTTCATATGGACATATCTAAGGAGTATCACATTGAAAAGATCTCATTTTATTTCTTATGAGATGGATATGGATTTGTATGAACCAATCGTGATATAAATACTAAGGATACATTAATAGTAAAAAAGGGACTATCTCACTACAATAGTTCCCCAAAATACCTTACCATTAATATAAGGAGAACTTCGAACTATTATTACTCTAATTTGACTAAAAATATGGTCCCCAAATCCCAAGAGACTTGTATTCATAAAATTTTTAAACATAACCTACATGGATTTTTGTTAATTAAATATTTGGAATAAAAGTCAAATATAGTGGACTATATATTAAATATCATCTTCGATTTGTTAAGGGTTGAAATGAATTGTTAAAATTGAAAAATTGTCTTCATTATGTTTTATCATTTTGATAGTATGGGGTCAAATTATGTATAATATTTTTGAATATTGGAAAATGGAACCTTATATTTTTTATCACACAATGTATATAAAAATCCATCCCCATGGACGTTTCAACTCATTCATGTTATATTAGTGAATTGAAATCTGTTTTTATCAAATTTTTTCATAAATTTATTATAATCATCCTTAGATCATGTGCATTCACGTATAATAAATATACATCTAATATTTATAATATACGATAAAATTAATATAATTCTTGAACTAAAAGATGTCAAATTTTTTTATAATTGTTACAAAATTCCATCATTCCGTGAAATTTTAATGTAATTCCTCACACCCCATAGTGAAATTAGTTTGACTACATACATCAACCAAACCACAATATATTCCTTCACTTTATCCAACACCATAATGATTGGGACCCTATTGTCAAATCGATAACTATTACTTATTAATATAATTATTCATGTATAAATATTAAAATCATCTTTATATTCAAAACATTAGAATAGAGTCCCATATAAATAAGGAAAATATATAGACTCATTATCTCATGAATTATAATGTTATAAGCCTAAAATCTTATGAATAGATACTATAATTAAAAATGGGTATATCTTCTATATCATTCATTTGTAATTTATAATTTTTTTTGGATATGACTTCTCAGTATATTATTTCATCTCTATATTATTTATATGTGTCTTGTATTTTAATAAATTTTTTATCATTCATTACTGTTTTGAAAATTTGCGTAATGTACACATCACCAATTTATGATCATTATCTTCATTTAAAACAAAATTTTAAAAACACTACCATTATTATGTCAATTTTACTCTCTAATGGTTTTTTTCACTACCACCACAATATTTATTTGGGAATAATGTTTTGTGTTTGATATCAACATGAAAGGTATTATAATTTACATGATCTTGGGATTTATCTTTAGCACTTATAGTTGTGATAAATTGGAATAATTTTTTCTGAATGGGTATCATTTTCCTTTTTTGTGTTCTATCGTGGATGTATGTTTGAGGTTATAATTGGATGTCTATGTATGAAATTATGAATGCCTGAGTTTCATCATTTTTTAGTGTTTTTTGATCATTGGGTGTGTGAGTGTGGGTGTGTGTGTGTCTAACTATATATGGTTTCCTTGTGTAATTGTGTTCTTTTATCAAATAAAATAAACAAAAAAATAGGTAGGGATTAACTCATGTTAGTGATGGAGTAATTTATTGTACATATATTGCGGTGTAATATAAATTATATAAAATTTAGTCCTTTATATAAAAATTTAGTAATATATAGATTTTCATTTAGTGTAGATTCATGAGTTGATATATTCCATCATGAATCAAAACAACTTTATAAAAATACATCAAAATTTATATAATGTTCCAAAACAAAATAAACCATATGTTAATTATGATGTGAAAAAATTATGATGATTTTTAGGATCTCTTATAATGAATATAGATTTATTAATAACCAATTAGATTTAAATCATGGACTTGTGACGAATACATACATTTTAGGATCATACTGGATATTCATTATAATGATAGAAAAATAATACCTGATTAATACAAGGAGTTTTAGATGGTAAATTTGAATGTGAATCCATTTTATGCATATCCAAAGTTAAATAGTTCTAATTTTTTTCCCCATATTTTTCTAAATATTCATTAATTTTTTGTGATGAAATAAATTATTTGTGGTTTTTATACGGTTGAACCTATATCAACTCATGTTATTATAATATTTATTATATTAATAAGAGGTTTATTCCCCTACAATATCTTATATTTATATATAATAGGATTCATATTCTCAAAATAAGAATTAAGAGTGTGTATGATTACTACAATGATATATAGATTAAAATGATTTTATTAAATGTTAAGGAATAACATAGGAGGAAATAGAATGATATTAATATTTCTTCTATAGAGAGATTTATGATCATGTTAAAATGTATAACCATGTAGATATATATGAGTTTTTATTCCATGTGACAATGAAAGAGAAAAAAAATTAAAAGAAAAGGTGTAATATAAGAAAACCCATTACCACATTCACACTAATGAGAAATTTCACTAATTAGAATATAGAAACATGGAGGCCCGAAATTTTATTTATTATAAATGTGATAAGGAATTTCATCCATTAAATAAACTCATATTTGAGGATATAAAAAGTGAATTTAGATATAAAAAAAGACTAATTTCACATAATATACCATATTTCCACTTATGTTCCCATATATGGTAGTCTATCCATCAGAAAGTAAATAGAATTTGACATTTATATATAGAGTGTAATGGAAGGATATTCTAATTCATAAAACATCAAGGTTTTCGTTTTAGTGGAGGAAGGTGATTTTCTAAAAATAATAATATTTTTTTTTGGAATCAGATAATGGAAAATGATAATTGGAATAGGGATAAAATTGTATTTCATGATTCAAAATCAATGATAATTTATGTTATAATGGTGGGATAAGTTATTTCAATGGGGTCAAAATCAAGATAGTGGGGAATTTAGGAATCATTACTAAAAATGAACATTATATATACTGACAATAATGGTTGAAATATGTATATATTTATTGATGATAAAATCGGTGAATGTAATATTTTCCATCAATAAATTGAGTAATAATATACACAACAATGTAATACTATTGTATAAATGAAACATAAAACATGGAATACTATAGATGTATGATTGGAGTGTTAATTAATATTGTTATGAAAAAGTTAATCACATTGTACTTTTATGGTTTCCTATAACCACATCCCAATGTCCCATAAAAAAATTTCCCAAAAACACATTTTTAGAAAGAATAATTTAATTTACTTAATAAAAAAATTCATAAACCGAAATATGATAAAATTGTGGAGATCACAAAATTAAAGAAAAAATAAAATATATAGGAAACAAAAATAAATGAAAAAAATGAATAGATGAAGGAGAAAACGTTTACTCTATAAAAATGGTCATCTTTTAATTCACTAATTTCATGAAAATACCTTTCAGTTCTCATATTTTATGTGGTGTTGATTAAGTCCAATGATTTAACATCTCATTTAAAACATGATTTTATGAAATTATTATAGGGGCATGATGAAGTATAATAATAATATGTTACACATATATATCCACCAATAATATGTATTGATCAATAAATTGATTTCATTATAATATTATACATTTAGAATCATCATATATAACCAAATGTCCATTTATAGAACACATACATTACAAGACGTGTCTAAGAGATATTAAATGTATGGTATATTAGAGAGTTTATTTAATTATATTGTACATGTGATACTATTGAATAATATATATGGTACAAATAAAATGTAAATTTATTTTCCAATGATGAACAATATTACGATAACATATAATCATTATGTTGTTTGGATTGTTGATAAGTTCGATGGGTTAAATTGTTTCACTATTGTGTCCCAAATTTATTTTATAGGTTGAAATCACAAGAAAATAATGAATGAGGTAGGTAAATGAAAAATTTATTTTAAATGTTAAAATCTTCATTATTAATAGCTACTTATTCCTTTATATACCTTTATTTTTTATATATATATTGGATATTGATCAATCATTTTTTCTTGGATTAGGATTTAAAAATCATTTTCCATTTAGTCAATATTCATGGTGTAGATGGACATTAAATTTAAATGTATATCATTTATGATTTTTCATTGATTTTTTTAGAAATTAAATATTATTTATAATTGTTAATATTTTTTAGTTTTCATAGATAAAATTGGTTTACATTTATTTTTTTATTAGTGTGATGTTGTATATGTGTATAAGAAGCTGATCAAATCCATCTAACCTGGGTCTCCTAAAATAATAATTGGATACATAAAATTTTATCATCATGTATTCTTTTAATATATTTATGTATGTAATTAATGCATTTGTGGTACCTCATAATGTATTGATAAAGAGTAATGTCTTATTTATGTTTTGATAGAATAAATAGAATTTATTTCAATCTCTCAAAGAGAGTATAACAACATGACCTTAATCTCATGATCTAGACTAGGATATTCAAATAATGGTGTTAAAATATCATATAATTGGCTTTTATCATTTAATATTATTTTCTATTTGATGTGTTGGAATTTTAGAAATGAATAAGGTAGTGCCAAAAATTATTATATGGGTCACTTATATATCAGATCAGATTTTATGGGATGGAACACCAAGTTAGAGGACATGTAATTATTGGTATTGTTATGGATTTATATTTTTATTTTGAACTGGGTAGGTTTTTTTATTACATTTTTTGTGACTTGGGAGTGCTCATGAATCATTTCTAGGATATTAGGATCACATGTTTGGTTTTTAATTATAATAGATAATAAATATAATTTATTGAAATATGATTTATGACACTCTGAGGTAACATAATATCATATAAAGTATTTAAAAATGAGATTTATTCTTATATATATATATATAATTGTCACTAATTTGTATGTATAGTGAACAGGGATTGATCCTTTGGTAGTTCTAGGAGGGTTATTCCATTGTGTTTTGTGTAGCCCGCTATGATTGGTCTCTTGTAGAAAAATAATTGTACGTTGCTACAAATTTATGTAGATTGTTATAATATGTAAAATGAGTATACCGTTGTTTTAATTATATGTGGGCAGTTGTTATTTTTTAGAATTCAACCTCAGTGATGTTTGAAAGGATGGTACTGAGACGTAATCCAAATTGATCCCTCGAGGTAGGATACACATGTTCTACTACCAATAATTATGTGAAATTATATTGAGAATACTCCTCCCCTCAATCCATTATTTTAGGTAGTTAAACCATCAGTCTTCACAGTATTCCAATTACTTTATTTTCTATGTAGATTTTCAAAGAAGATAATTTTCTATAATTCCCTATACATCCATCATCATATTCAACAAACCTTCCACAATATGGTTCATCCCAATTATAGGGTTTTGGTAGAAATCGTTAAGGGTAATTTTGTCATTGTTTATATAATTGTGGATTGATGTTTAAAAATGGTTTTATTTATGCTTCTGTTACCCTCCAAGAGGTAGTGGGGTGTAATTATCTGGGAAAGAATATGAGATGGCCTTTTATTGAATATCTTCATGAATATATTAGTCATGTTTTTCTACATGGATATATTAAATGTATATATTGATCATGTTTTTATTTAACATAAGAGGTTGCCGTTATAAATTTTATCATACTGTGATATTTTCATGGAGTTACATCACATTGAAACTACATTTCCTAGGATCATTTAATAGAGGGATATAACATTAAACAAAAACAATCATATAGATCGAAGGTATACTGTTGTGATATTTACATGAATTCATATTTTGAGGTGTTATAAAAGTCATGAATTACTGATAAAAGACATAATGATTAAAAATATATAAGAATCAAGTCTTACTATTCTAGAATGGTGTGTGTGTTCCATGGTGATTCCATGGGATCCTCTTCTAGTGGTAGAAAGTGGAATGAAGAGGAGATTCACTAGAGATATAGCCAAAATGTTTTGAAAGAATAGATGATCAACTGTTCCCTCAAATAGAGGGAATTATATAAGATATTAAAACTATGTGAATATGGGAGACATTAGAAAATAATATGGGAAGACATCAATGCTTAGTCATTGGTGATGAAATACCGGCCATCTATAACATTACATATTTATAATGATGAGATTGGACTCTATGTGTTTTGGATGAGGTGCATGTTAGGGTCTTCCTTAATAATTTATAATCCACATAATTCAATGACCTAGGTGAGTCAGGAACTACAATTACAGGTCATGATTCAGAAGTAGCATTGTTTAATATAGTATACTTTTTTCCATATAATACCAGAGATGGTCCATTGACTATAATGTTTTGTCTTGATCGCCACAATACATTATTTTACTTTTTTGGATATGGGAAAATAAAATTGATTTGATTCTCCTCAATTTTTTTGATCTTACATGTCGGTAAGGTAATATTCTAAGCTAATATATCTTGATACACCATATGTGATAATTTTTTCATTACTATATAATCCCTTAACGTACTATTTTTGTTATGGGATATGGATTTTTTATATTTCATGATTCTTGAAATATCAATATTAAATATAATTTTCCACAAGGAGTAACTATTTAATTAATGAAAATGCAATGAATAATAAATTATATGAGTGTAAGTTAATATTTTTAAGGGGAATCTATTTTTATAGATTGGGGTATCAGATGTTATGTTAGTTTCAATTAGTCTTGAACAATTATTTTTTGGATTAATTACAATGTAAGTATAATAACTGCGTCTTCTGATAAATATGGAAATAATATCATCTTATTTTCCTATTACAACAAACTAATATTTGGATGTACTTCTTGGATATTTCATAGGACACCAACCTAACATAGTGATATCCTTCTCGATTGAACTCATGTAGGTGGAATAACCTTTACTGATTCATTAATATGATATGTTGCGGATTTAGTTAAAGGAACTAAATGTGTAGATCAAGGATTTATATGGTATGACCTTTATTTGATTGAGATAGTCTCTACAAGGGTGGTAGTTTTGTTTTCCAATAAAAAAATTTCACTCTTGAGTTATGCCTGGACTATAAGATGGTAAATTTGATGATGTGAACTATAGATGCATATTATTGACTCTTGGTGATTTTTTTCAATTTTTGGGAGGAATATGATCATCAATATTTTCTAATATTTGGCTACCACCAATATTGGTTCAAGGAGCAGAGTATTATTAATACACCATTCTTATGTATATATTTCTAGTATTCTTATAAAATAGTTTCAAAGGGTTATATATCTCACATTTTTTTTCAAGACTTTCATAAAAATGATATTTTATAGATATATTTTTCACTTTTTGTTGTGTTTTTTATGAAAAAATCTTACATTCACAAACCATATAGAGACAAGATTTATGATTTGGTTTTTTTTAGTAAACATTATCAACATTGGATCCATTCCTAGCTCTAAAATTCCCAAATTTGTATTTAGTAGAAATGTTTTCTTTCGTTCATAATCTCAAGGTATGTAATTTCTATTGGAGCAGAGAAGGATGTGGTTATGGAGTATTTAAAACTTCTAAATAATTAGTTTGAGATGAAATGTTTATTAGGTTATCATGATACTACTAATGGAATATTCTCTACATTTCACAATTTGAAACACTTATGAATTGTCTTCAAAAAATGGTAATGATGATTGAGTTGGAAGTCTAGTGTAAAGTAGCCTTCCAAATCCTGAATTGTATATTGTCATAAAAAATAATTCTAATATTTCATATTCATTGGATTGGATATGTTTTATAATGGAATGATTCATGTGTTTTATTGGGAGTTCAATTAGGGAATACTGACTATATAGTACATTATGGGTCATGTAAGTTATTAACACATCAGTGGAACTACCCAACATATGGATCGATGATAACAATTATGATTTATGGAAAAAAAGTGTATGCGGAATTATCATTTTAGTATGTGGTTCTTTATATAGACCACAAGAGATTCAGACATATATTTTCTATGTGGTACTTGATTCTATGGGAATGTTTTTTTCTATAGTTTCTACATTCTATTTTTTAGTTATCTTTTACGTTCTAGGTAAATGTATAATCATTAAAGATATGTCTTATTTGAAAAGGATTTATCATATAGAGATAAATATAGTGGAGGATCAGTGGTTGAAAAAATAGTTTGATATAAGGATGGTGGATAAATATAAAGACTATAAGTGATGAAATTTCCCCCTTATTTATCATGAATATATTTTTGGACAATTTAATGTCCAACCGTGTTTTTGATCTTGAATTATTAGTAACGTAGGAATGTTTAGAAGCAATTTAATTAGTTAAAAGATTATAATGACCCAAATTTTTTATAAATAGATATAACATTATTTCAATGTTTCATATAACGCAAACTAAAACAAGGGTTTCTTTTATTGAATTATATCAATATAATTTAATTAATTCACAAATTATTAATTCATAAAAACAATGGGTGTCACATTATACCCCCGAAAAATTAATTTTTCCCTCAAAATTCATTATGATGATATAAATAATTATGGATACTTATACATCATCTTTTCATGTGGTTCACATATAGCTTCTTGATACTAGCTGTTTCACCCTAAAATATTAACGACATGGGTGGTCATGTTTAATATTAATTTCTCTATATGATCCAGACACTTCACTTATTGTTCTCTATAATAATGATCATACTCTATAGGTAAAATCATTAAATTGAGTATAAATGATGGATATTCTATTTTCTTCCTTAATAGAGATGCATGAAACACATCATGAAAATGATATAGGTTTAATTAAAGAAAAAACCTATAATCTACAACATAAATATGATTATGAAGATTAAACATACAGATATACTTAGTTATTATTTTTCCCTTCTTCACGAATCTCATTACTTTCTTCCCTGGATAAATTCTTAAATACACATTAGCACAATATTCAACTTCTGTTTATAATTGGTGATTATCACCATAATTATTCTTCTTAAAAAAATATTACATGGCATGTTATTATATGAATGTATATTTACAAACCAATTATTTAGAAATCTAAGGCCTCATTAGATTTATTTTTCAATAATTAATCTAGAACATTGGATTTATTCATATAATTTTATGAAGGTCTTAATAAAGAGCCATATTAATTTTTGAATAGATTACATTTTTGTATGAAAACAAAAAAATAGGATGGTGTTGATCCCAAACACCATTATAATACATAAAAAATCTCTCAACATATCCTATTGTGTTTATTTTCCCTATAAATCTATCCATCTATCTACATATGGAATTATATGTTGAAACATAACTCTAAATCTAGAGCATGAAAAATACTTTTCTAAAACATCAACATTAACCTCACACACCAACTATATACAACTAAATACAGTCCTCCATGAATCCATAACAATTACTTACTTAATAATTTTTTGAGTTGGTCAAGATAGAAGTCTTTTCTTAGAGCGATTAATTGTGAATACATTATACTGTGATCATGTACAACCCATGTAGCATTATTAATTTATATTTATTGGGATATTGATGACATAATCCATTGTGATGCCTTTCCGTTTCTGTTATTATATTGGTAATGGATATAACATCCCCTTAGAGTTTTATATCATATCCTTAACAATATGATATAACATGAATAGAGATAAAAATTATTCAATCTCTCTCTTCATTCCATCACACCAAATGTTTTCATTCAAATCCCTATAAATCTTCATAATTTTAGGATGAATAGATTTTAGGGATCTATGAGCTTCGTTTATGAAATCATTAATCAAATATAGTATGGATTATTATCACTATTTGATTTTAGATATTATTATTCCATCATGATCATGGACAAGAACACGAACTATTAAAACGTTATTGTTTTTAATATAATCCTTCTGAAACTCTTCAATCATCACACGGATAGATTA
The DNA here is from genome assembly GCA_963277665.1 of Viscum album. Taxonomy (NCBI): domain Eukaryota; kingdom Viridiplantae; phylum Streptophyta; class Magnoliopsida; order Santalales; family Viscaceae; genus Viscum; species Viscum album. The sequence continues at coordinate 1,198,089,573 of OY728156.1, read as the reverse complement.
TTGAACATTCAAATTATATTGATAAGGATTCACCCCGTCCATCTATATTTCTAGATATATCAATTTAAAATTCATTAAAAAATGATGTTTTAGAGTCCATACCATAGATAATCATGCATGATCCCATTAACTCAAGACATCATCTGCCTAGTTATATTTTATAGGGTGTAGTGTATTGACAATCCATAATCATTGATCATATATAACCACTTTCTCTGAATCATATTAAACTCCATCTATGTGAATAAATAATTTTTTTCTGATTGGTATATATATCATTGTTTTATTCATAAATACATAGCCTCCATAACATAATAAAAAAATTAAAATAGCTGACTACAAATATTGAGTTTGGTAATTTTTATCATGAACCATCAATATTTTTGCAGCACAATCTCTAAAATAGTGATTCTACAATTGAAAACATGTCAATACCTTCTTTAATTAATAATCATACAATATAAACCCTTCGATATTTTATGTTAATTTCAGAATATATTCTCTAAATAATATTCTCTTCATTTTATAGATATTTTCCTTACACTAATCATTCCTTTGAATCTATACCCTCTTCCGACATATCATAGTGTGTTAATTAGATATTAAAGGGGAATATTCTATAAACTATAGATAATATAAATCAAAAAAATGAAAAATAAAATTCCCATTAACTATAGTTTCTTAAAAAAACACTCATTAACCTCTATGATTGAGGGATCTATTGATATAAAACATCATGAAATTGGATGACCCAAAAATAAAAACGTTTTCATCCAAATTTCATAGGGTTTAAATTTTTCATAGAGTTTATCCATCTTTAAGGTATTTAGTATAATTATTAATTTATCTTAAAGATAATCTATTCTCATAAAATATATTAGAATATCATCTATAAAATCTATCACAAAATTATCATGGTATTATCTGAACACTCTATTCCATAATGATTAATATTTCAGGGGAATTAGTAAGACCAAATAGATTCTCTAGATAGTTTTAATTTCGATAACATCTATGGAATTTTTTTATGTTTATCTTCCATATTTACCATCAATTGATGAGATATATAAGTAATATCAATCTTAGAAATGTTTTGATCTCTATGAAATTTACCAAAAAGGTTATCAAAATGGGGTAGAGTTTTCTTGTCCGTTAACATTATCTTGTTCATCTATCGATAATCAATACAGAGTCACATCAATAAATATTAAATTATATCAAAAAAATGGTGATACACAATATGAATTATTTGGATTAATGAATCCCCACTAAATATTATCTTGTATAATAATTTTCAGTTCATGTAGCTCATTGAGGCCCATTCTATAAAAATTTTTTGAAATTGGTGTGGCATCAGGTACATGTTATATAATGAACTCCTCGTCGCATTTTTGTCTGATTCTATTAAATTATTTAAAAAATACATCAAAAAATCCTTAAAAATAATTATATCAACGATTTTGGGTTTCTCCCAAACCTTATTAAAATTTTTTTCCTAAATTGAATAAAAATGATAAAAACTAATACGCTTGTTAATTCCATCATAACATCATATGAATCAGTTATCTGATAGATAATTATAGGTAGGTTTATAATATAAAATGTCAATTCACTCTGTTTGAAATTTTAGTGTCATTTACGTAGAGAAACTGAATCCATTTCTACGATAAGTACAAATTTAACTAGTCAATAAAAGGAAATATTTGAACGAAAAGCATTCTAAGAATATTAAAATACTAAAAAATCATAAACATAAGATAAATTCATCATACCATTAGGGCTTTTCAATACAAAATGTACATTTTTGGTTTTCAGTGTCATCTAAATACCCTTATATAAATCATTATATATAAAATAATGGGTAGATCAAGAGTCCATAAATACATTATCAGTTCTATAGGGGATGAAAGGTATAACTTTTAAACATCATTATCACACACCAAATCAAAAACAGGTATCACAAGATATTTCTCATTGTCTCACCATCTAATAGGTTTCTAACATCAATCATAATCATTATTATTTGTATTTGAGAAGTGGTTAGAATAATACTCGTACTACTTGTATATAAAAAATTGGAGTGTGTGTGGTTCATTCTATATGGGGTTAACTCTATTTCAATCATTAGATAACCTATTCCAATCACATCAGCATTATATTTCCCAATAACATTCTTTTCTAAACATAAATCATTTACTTCACCGATTAATACAATTTCCTCAAATGTCTCTTACATCACTAAAAATAAAAGACACAATATATTCTTCTCTCCAGGGTTTTTTCATTATGGTATGAATTTTGATTTTATCTTCTTTTTTAAAACCATGTAATTGATACATAACTGCATACATTATTTCAACCTTGGTAGAACATCGAAAAATATCTTTATGAATTATAATTTCCTTTATGGTAATGACATTTAGGGACATCATTTTATCCCACTGATGAATCAGTAAAAATTACATTCATGTTTTATGATAATACTCAATGCATTCCTCATGAGTATGGTAAAAATTCCCTTATTGATATCTCTAAATTCATCATCCATTTTTTCTCATATTAAGGACCTCCCATTCAATACTCATAAAAATAATCAGTGGAAATTAATTTTTGAAAAAAAAACCAAACTCATACCAATTAATTGATTCATTATCATTTCGTTCTTCTGCATTCTTAATGGTAGTCAACCATTAGTATGATTAACCTTGTAAATTATAAATATTCTGAATTAATTTTTCATGTTCTAAATACTAGATAATTGATATATATGTTCAGTGGTTATGATCCATATCCTAGAAACTATAATATCAATGGATTCAGTGTTGGATATTGGACACTGCCTCTTGAAGGAATCAATAGAATATCTCTCCCAAATTTTCTGATTTTGATGTTTAAAATGATTAATGTCTTGTGAAATTTGTGCAATCATGGTAACATGATTTCCCATTCCATATCCAACAATTTGTATCTTCTTAGTTGTAAAATAATTTCATTTTACCACAAAATACTTTTTAACATGTTTCTTTTATGGTTCATCCACTAACTAAAACCAAAAATAATAATGTAAGGAAAAATATTCATATTATAGAACTAGAGAATATTGAAATATAACTCATAGGATGGATAAATCATGAAACATTATTTTTATTCATTAACACCATAATTTCATAGTAGGACATTCAAATTCATCATTAATTTATATCCTTCATGATTCTTTTTCAATATCACATAATTATTTCGATGTATTTTCTTATTTAATTTTTGGTTTGAAAAAATTTTGTTTGGTTAATGATATATTTCTCGAGGATGTGAGGATGGTGGATAGTGTTTTAGTGAATTGAGAACAGAATGTTTGAATAAAGGGGATATTATGTACACGTTATAGTGATTCCACATGGTTAGTGGTGATAGTGTTCCCTAACCATTCTTGATTGTTTGTAGGATACACCATTCATAAATCCATGCAAGGGGGTAGGCCAATCCATGTGGGCTTGGACAGATCTATCCAACACAGTGACCGCATGGTTTAAAAAATTGGGTGGGATCCCCAAATAGCTATGTGACATGAACCCCTCTTAGACAATGGGTGGAACATAGTTTGAAAACAATTTTGAAAATCGTACAACCAAACCCCCCTGAAAATGTGGAAACAACTATTTCTTCCCTCGGTCTTTATAACAGAAAACATAATTTTCATCCCCCATTCTTTCTCCAATAACATGATTTATGAGACAAACACTTATAAACATCCCAAGGATCATCATCTGTCATTATTAAGGTGAAAGGAGCACTATTGTGTGTGGATAATTACTCTATAAATTTATAGCACTCCTCTATCTTACTCTTCACATATTATAGTTTTTTGAATCATTCCTCTCTTTTACCATGTTAAAAACCCAACTTTTATATTATATTCTAGAATAAGGCTCAAAGGATATTCATTTTGTAATTGAAATACATGTTTGAGCATGTTTTTTTCTATGGATTTGAGGTAGGTGGTATTCGTGATATATCCCCTAGTCTTGCTATTTTATTTTTGTGTAAATGGTTTGGAAATTGTGCCATTGTATTGGTAATTTGGGTTTACATAAACTAAAAAGACATATTATTGGGTGAATCATTAGTTGAACCCCTCATGATCTCTATGGAATGCATTGGTGTTGATAAGTTTTAAATAAGGTCCACCCGTGTGGTATGTCACTAACATGAAATGGAATTTAAATTTTATGTGAGAAAAATAATTGTTATGAGGTATATACCATGATAATAATTTTGATATATTACCTTTTGTTATTAAATAAAACTAATGTTCATTGTTTCTTTTAGTGAACATGACATATGTTGGTGTGTGGATTATTGAGAATGTGTTATTTGAAATGAGGTGAATATGGAAAATTAATAATGTGTTAAAATTAAAATGTGTATGTATATTAAGGACTATGAATGATTAGTGTGTTAAATGGGATAAAATATAAATTGTTTAAGGGATAATGAAAAAATTCATGTAAATTTAAAATAGGTTAATGTTTTAGGGAATGAAGGTTAAAATTTTGATGAATGGGTTATGATCGCTATTTGTAAAATGTCTTTTATGGTAAGGGTTTGAGTTTGGTAAATGTTTAATGTTTAAAAAACATGTTCACATGTCTTGAAAGTATTTGGGGTGTTGAAATGAGGTTATAAACATATGGTTTTGGTTAGACTGTATCTCTAAACCCTACCACCATAATGTATAGGTTAGAGAGTCGGACTGAGGTTATAGGCCCTTTTCAGTTTCATTTAAAGAGACAACCTAGACTGAGGATTCAAGGTATGTGTCATGTATTTTTTTGTGAAATATTTTTTCTCGTGATATAGGGAACATGATTTCTCCCCTAATGTTTAGTTTTCATAACATTCCTTGTCCATAGTAAAATTATTGAAATTTGAAACCCACATAACATATAATTAATGTGGTTAAATTGAATCATAAAATCTAATGGAACCCTGTTTACATTATATTTACATTTTTAATTCATTATTTTCTTGTATAAACTATCTATTTATACTAGGTATTTTCTTGATAGCATTGGTGGTGGCCTACAGAGATTTACCCACACCCAACATGGGCCTCCATTGGGTTCCATTAAAGTCTAAAGGGTTGTATGTGTGAAGAAGAAGAAAATCCATATGATAGATGGTTTATTTGGGCATGTTATATACATGGATGAGGGGTCCTTTATTTAAGTCAAGACACATTTTTTGAATTCTTATATCGTTCCTTGATTTTTCTTTCCTATACAGATAGAACTATATGATATGACATGACATATTTACTATGTGGTTGTGCGATTGCACCCAGTTTTTGGAAATGCTCGATAATGAGTATTTATTTCTAAAATTTATTGATTCCATTTTTTGTAATTTTATCTAATGTGGATTAGACAGATATATATAATATAGAATCCCAAAATTTTATATTTTACTCTTGTAAAATGTACAGAACCTATAATATATGAGGAAGCACCCCTGAAGTCATGGGGTGACCTTTCATGGGACACTATATTAGTTGCTATTATGTTTGGGCTACTTCAAAATGGTATCAGAGGCATGTTTTTCTTTTCTATTTTCTAACTATTGTGGGATGGTGGATAGGATACTAGGATATTTCATGCCTATGAAATGATCTTTTCCATAGGAGTATGTAATCCTTGTATGCATGACAACCAAAGTACACATAGTGGAATTGTTATTCTTTATTTTTGTTGTTACGTCTAGATGATATATCAGAATGGGTGGTGAAATTATATTCTGATGTGAATTTGTTACGGTATTTTTTATCGCATCCAAAATAGTTTAACTTTTTAAAAAAAATTCATCATTTTAGGAAAAAAGGGATATGTGAAATTTGAATCATTGTAGGAACCCATATGAATGAATGAATGAAATCATATATACTGAATTTACATTTGTAGATAAGGAAACACAATTGATCAATTTTGAGAATGAGAGGAGATGTTCTATTCTTATATTTCTTATTTTATGGAAAAGATTTAATTGTACCTATGGTGGGTTTTATCGGGTTTGTTTTGCCTGAGAAGAGTTTTTTAGTTTCAGTACCCTTTTGAATTTTACTAGTGATGGTGGACTTGAATAAGATGAGTTATAGAAAGAGTCCATCCAAAAAATTGGTGACCATATAAAGACTCAACCAAAGTATAAAGTCACATTAGTGGGATAGATTCATCAAGGACCATAAAAGCATTGTTTAGATATTCTTGTTTATAATGATATAGTAGAGGTTTTGTAGTAGATATATTTCCCAAAAATGTTTTTAGAGAATTTCTACATGGAGTTCATCTGATATGATAATGATATAGAGTTTATGAGGTTGACCTAGGGGAAAATGTTACTGATGGATTATGTCGACCTTTTCACTGACTCAAAACACATCAATCTAGTACCATTAGGGGATGACATAGCCACGATAAATTATTTTCAGAATGGAATTAGACTTGAGATAAAGTATTAGGCGCATATATTTTATTTAAAGACATTTTTTGAGTTAGTTGACCAAGACCTCATTTTAAAACGTAAATTATGGGGGGTTCTACTATTGTACATCTAGTTCTAGTGTGGTGATCTATTGGTGCGTCTTCTGGAAGTAGTAATTCTCTAGCATGATGGTGGATAAAGTAGTCTAAGAAGATGAACATCCTCTCTGGGGAGTGATTAATGTTTAATCTATCAGTGTGGCATTTTGGATCCTATTTGGGGTTGGATTCCTCAACCAACAGTTGATTGACGAGTGTGTGGAGGGATGGGGAATGTATAGAGGTTATCTAGGAACCCTAGACATATGGGTTAAGATGTAGGATCAAGGGAAATGTAGAGTGATGGAAGGTTGGTAGTTACCCCTATCTAGCATGTATTTGTAACTCTACTGGATGTTCTGGTTGTATAACGACCCATCCTTAACATTCATGGATATTCCATATCTTTTACAAAATAATGAAGACATTATACATATGGAATCCCAAATACAATATTAGTCTAGTACATTTGGAAACATGTAAATTTTAACACTGGCATACATGTGATCTATGTTATCTTCCACTAGGTTCTTCTTGAGTAGCACCCCTTATAGATACATCAATCACAATACATATCTTCAAAACCTGGTAATGGAGGAATAAAAATGGGTGAGATCATATGCTTGGTAAGGGTAAAAAAGAGAAACGTGTAAGCATATACATGAGAATATGGGTATGAGAATGTTATTATAACATTAGAAATCATAACATGAAAATCCAAAGATCATAATCATGAATCATGGAATAAACCTTAGAAGATCATAATAAATGAATTGTTTAGAAATAAGGAACATAATCCATGAAAGCATAACATTGAAATATGAATGGAATTGAAGAAGACACATAATCATATAATATTAATAACATGGTATTCAAGGAATTGATTCCCAGACCATCTTAGTAGTTTGGTTTCACTACCCATACCATCACGGTAGTCACAGTTCACTCTAGTTGAAATATTAGAAGTATGATTTCACTTTCCACAACATAATGGTAGAAACTCTTCACACCAATGGACAACTAAATAGTTAAGGTTCACTACCAAGACTACCTTAGTATATATCATGACATATAAATATTTACCCAATGTATTCGAGGGATATATAGGTCACACCAATAAGATAAATAAATCATACATAAATTTTCCAAAAAATCATATGAATTATATAATAAAACATGAAATGAATTTGGTTCCAAAAACATATAAATATATTATAAACTATTGAAAAATGATACATGTTTCATAATAATTTCATCAAAATCATAAATCATGGAAAAAGCGTGAAGAAAAAACATATATCCTATTAATAGAAACTGTTTTCAGAAGCTTCTATTAAAAAAATTAATCATTAAGAAAAAAAATAAAATGGAAAAATTGAACAATTTTCTTTGATATTCATGATTAATTCCCATATATTTTATATTATATGGGAAATAATTTTTGAAGATCTTTTAAAAAAACATTTCTTGAGGAAAATATTTTTTATGTATTAAACATTTTTTAAAACATAAATGATTTTCGAAAACAATTTTATTTTCAAATGTTTTTGAAAATATATAATGGGAGATTTGAAAACCATAATAAAAATAAATTTTCCAGTAAAATTATATACAATTATAATTGGAAAAAAATTTGGAAACATGGTTTTAAAAATAAAATCAATTTCCGAACGATGAGAGAAATATGGTAATATTTTTATCAATTTTTGTTATTAATTATAATAAAATACAAATGTTAAAAAATGGTACTAGTATATAGATATATAATGAAAAAATATAGTAAAATAAAACTCACATGTTTTCATGATATATGTATCATAATATTCCATCAAGGTAAGCATAATCATGGATAATTCTTCTAAACAATTAGATTATTTTAATAGATTCTTATCAATTGTTAACTTGGGATTATAAAATACATGTATGAAAAAGAAATTAAATGATGGTTATAATATCAATAAAATAAGTATATTGATGATACAAAATTTCAAATTTATTTAAACACACCTCACAAAATAATTTAGGTTCATAAAAATACATGTGGATCAATGAAAGAAAATTGGAACAAAACTGTTGTGCCAATTTGGTAACTTTTGAAACATTAACCCCATGAAGGAAAGATAATATAATTGATATATTAATATCCATAAATTTATTAATATTAATAATATTATACCTTAATGGGGATTATATAAATCAAGAAAAATAAAAGTGTAGTGAACATTTCATGAACCTCACGAATATAAAAAGTGAGATGAAAATGCCTTACCTTATGTCTTGACTATATTTGAACTCATAAAAACCTCATATATAATATATATATGTTTATTATATATATTTTAAAAAAAATATTATTGTTAAAATACCATATATTATTTTATTATGATGTTATATTACATTCTTATTAATAATTCCATTTTAAGGATTCACTTCGAGTAATATCCACATTGTTTTTAGAATGCGTCTTAATTTGTTATATTTATGGTCCTCATTCTTAAATAATTATTTCCAAAATATAAACCATGATATAAATAAAATTTATTATTAGTATATGTTTATTTTTTATATTCTATATAATCTCTAAATATGAACGTTTTAATCCTTGTTCATCGAGACCATAGGCTATACCTATGCATGACTGTTGTTTCAATTTTTCATTTTAATATTGAAAAAGAGAAAGTAAGTTAAATATTTTGTTATTTACAATATCTTAAATGTATAATTATTATTTCATATGTGTATTAAAATTTATCTTCAACAATCCTTAATATATTCCTTATATTGTGTGAATGAATCACATCATTTGGAGGGTGCGGTAATCTATACTTCCATAATTGAAATTATCGTATTTACGAAAAATTTATAAAATGATTCTAGGATTTTTATAATATATTCAGAATTATAAATACCACATAAATATCATATATATATATATATAATATAAAAAAAGATTTTACATAATAATTCCAGACAATTAGAGGTGGAAATGTAAAAATGAACAATGTTGTTACGTGAGGTGGCAGTTCGTCATACACAAGAATGATAAGTTCAATAATAATTAGATAGAAGTGTGTTTAATTTTAGGTAGAAATAATAAAATAGAACCATAATAGTATATTTTTTATACTGTAACCATTATATTTGAATGGAATAATATGAATTTAGGTGGTGTAGAAATAAAATAAAGGAATGGATCTTGAAGAAGGATGTTACCTATTTATTGAGTAACTCCATTTTGGTTTCCACAAGAGGGCTTCCTGGGTTGGTTTATACTGAAAGGGAGGATTCACAGTGGATTTATGGGATGTTGGAATATTTATTGGATATATATTGGATGAATTGAAGTGGTTTGAGAGGTGTGAATAAGGGGTAGAGGTGGTTTAATTTTATAGGGAATCTAGAGGACACACGTGGATGTTTTGAAAAACAATTATGTGAACCCATGGTTTTTAACAAAATAAGTCATCCAAAACAAAAAAGAACTCAATAATCCTAGGTTCAATGCTTAAAATAGTCCATAAAATGGGTCTTTTACATATTTATAGGTCTTTTGGGAGCTTATGATTATTAATTATAACCTTGTTAAGATTTATTTTACATATATCGATGTAAGTAATATGAATCCCTTTCACTAATAACATGGTAAAAAATTAGGTTGATCATATTATACAATAAATATAATACTTATTATAACCCTGTATTTCAATTTTTCTAAATTCAATTCATATATGTCGAAAGATTTGGTTTAATGCCAATCTTGCAGATGTGGTGGGAAAGCTAGTATTCAAAATGAGAATATACAAAGTTCATTAATATATTATATCTAAATTAAGTATAAAAATCTCAAAATGACATAAATTGTACTAATATATTTATAATTGATAGAATTTTACTTTAAACCCTCAATTGAAAAATAATTTAACTATATAAATATTTTAGATGAAGAATCAGTTTGAATTAAAATTCAATATTTTCCACTATTCATAGAAAAATAATGTTTCTCAGAACAAATACAAAAAAATCACATAGGAATAATTTTAAAACTATGAATTAACAAATTGTATTTATTTATTAATATTAAATTTCAAAATTTTAATAAATTAATTTTAATATTATTTATATAATGTCATAAAAATTTGTTATTTTTATAAAAATGTATTTTTATACATTTAGAGACATTTCCAGAAATTATTTTCTTCAATATCAACATTCTAAATAATTTTCAAAAATTATTTATTAATATTCATATTAAAAAAAATTTCTTCATGTTAAAAATATCTTGTTTAAATATTAAAAAAACTAAAATGATGTTTCATAGAAACATACTGTTGGATGTAATGGAAGCCAAGTCGATGTTGCGTGTAGCGGAAAACAAGTTAGTTTTTCTTGTAGCATAAGAAAATTATGTGTTGTGTGCAACAAAAACATAACATATGGTATTGTATAATGACATATTAACATGGTTAATCGTAAAAATAAAATATTAACATTTTTTTTCATATAACACATGTTATATTCATTGTTGCGTGGAGTGAAAAAATATAAAAAATTATTAAATTATTTAAAAAAAATCACAAAAAATCAGGATATTACATTCAACACCAATTATAATGATTTTATCCAACAAAATTCATTTGGTTTATCAACAGATTAATACTTCAATTATCCATTAATAAAATCCCATATCGTAATAATTAATGCTCAAATATCCTTAAAAAAGAATGTTGTAAATATATCGGTTTCTGATGTAACACAATACTAGGTTTCCACATTAGAGAACATGTGTGGGATGTGAAAACATGAATATGGAAGAGAAATATATCTATTTAGTTTTTTAGCAGAGTGTTATAGAACATTCTCATGATATGGTTAAAAATCCAAAACCATAAATTTTCAATGATCTAAGGTATAGTTTAATTCATTGGAATAGAATATACTAGTAAAACTATTCTAGTTTCATGAATTTTCCGAATAGTTTTTTAGTTTTTATGATAACTTATACTTAATTGATTTTATTACCTTTCATAAAATAAATGCCACCCTTTTTCATGTCTTAACCTAGTCCTACATCACCTCTTTCTTCAAAATGGAATATGAATTCTTCATTCATAGAGAAATAAAATATCATGATATCCATGATAAGTAATCCCATCACTCTATAGTTACAATAAAAACATTATTGTAAGAGAAGTTTATCCAATACACATAAGTCTTCATGTGGTGGGGTAATTAATTATTCTCACAAACTTCATCCAATGATTACCATAATCATTCCATAAATGGTTAACCATATAGCCTTTATGAAAGATGAAAATCCAAAGCATTAGAGTGATAGTAACTAAATATTAATAACAATGATCCCACATATAATATAATTTATCTCTCCATTATCACATTCAAAACATGTGAATACCCTCATCATATTATATCTTGAAATATTTACTAAATTTTTTTAACATAATTCTTTTTTTAAAACTCGATTACTTCCTTTTTTCAAATATTACATTATATATTCCCGAAAACCAAGATGTTTTACAATTCATTTAAGATAATATAAAACACATTTTTGTTAAATTATATATTATTTCAGAGGTATTCAATACCATACAATTTAATTATTCTAATAAAACATATTTTTATCCAAACATCATTATATCAACATTAGAAATAAATTAATGGTCATATTACATTTATCAAAGTATCACCTTTTCATGAAATCAATTTTCAACCTCACCAACATTATTCAAATTATCCATATGAAATATAAAATGAAAAAAGTCTTAATTATTTCTGGATTGTATAATTTAATATTTTAATTCAATAACATATATAATTCAATCATAAAACATTATTCTTTAATAATCACTCAGGTTTTATAAACTTGTTAAACAACACCCCTTTCCATGAATATGAAATATTAATCATGTCATTACATTTATCAAAGTCAATATATTCAATATAATAACAAATATAATTAGAACAACACATACATTACATATATCTTTTCAGGATTATTCATCTTTAGTAACAAGACCATTACTTATACCTCCTGGGTTATTTTCATCATGAACATTAAGAATATTACTTCAAATTTTATAATTCCCACACTTTTCAAATTTAATGAATCCATAAAATGATAACACCTTAGGGATTCCAACATACCCATACATTTATTTAACTGAGGTTATCATTTTTCTCTTACAGCTATTTTTTGTGACCTTCTTTTTCGTACTGAAAACATCTTCTCATTCCACTAAAACATTTAGTAGGTTGTTTCATCCCACAATACTGACATGTGGGAAACTAGATTTTCATTCCTTGATGGTCTCCATTACACAACATCCCAGTGATATCATTCCATATAATCTTTACTGTGTTTGAGATTATTTTATGTTATAAATTGTTAATCATGTTTCATGAAATCTTGTTGAAAATCATTATAATTTCCTCCACTATACTGATCGTACAATTTAACTCTTCATTAGAATGTTTTCTGTCACATTAATCATTAAATCAGTTCATTTTGGTTCATTCTATTAACATAATAAATCATATAGTATGAAACAATTGTCAAATTGAAGAACCACATAATCATGAAAAACCTCATATAGGTTATCTAAATTATGTCACCATCTTTAATTTAGGTCACCTTATCTTTTACCAAGGTTAATAATAGCCAACATATTTTGAAAAAAAAACATTAATTTTTTGAAAGTGTTTTTATTTACCAAAGAATTACACTCGGTTTTTCCAAACATGATGTTGATAAAGGCCCATTTTCGTGTACGAGGTTACGTTGAGTTAGGCATGACACACCTTTTCAGATTTTTTTATCCTAGGTACATCTATACTAGAGCCACATCAACTTTTAGTATCCATACATAGATTTATTTATTGGAAACCAATCACTCTATCCTTTCCCAATATACCATGATATTTTCCTATACTTTTCACAATCCATAATCTTATCATTAAAGAAATCCCTAGGAATATCTTTGGAAATAATAATGGGAATCTCACAAATCATTTATCATCCAATTTTCTAAAGGATTACTAAATATTCTCTCTAATACCAACTATAATGATCCATTCTTGACATACATTGACATTATATGACTTTTTTCTAATATTTCTAGCATTATAAAAATACACACCTAAAGACCATATCAGTTTAGTTCCATTGGAAACATAGAGTCAAAAAAACTAGTACATATGTCAGCTACATTATCTCAAACTAGGTTATTATTACCTATCAACCTTCCTATAAATAATAAATATAACATATATCTTCATTATCATGGGGAGGAAACATAAAAATGTGGGATCTCAGATTCACTGTAAGGGTAACTAAGGGAGACATGTAAGACTAAACATGAGCATAGGGGTAAGAGAAAGTGATCGTGGCATTAAAATATCATACCCTACATATTTTATGATCAAAAAACGAATCATGACATAAATATTGGTAGTTCATATGACATGAATTGGAAGGAAATAATGAATATAATCCATGAAATAATAATATCAAAATATGACATGGGAATACGGAAGACAGAAAAGTATATAATATGATTTCTATAGATATCATATAATTTCAATGAAATCCACCATAAAAGTATGGTTTCACTCCTCATACCATATTGGTAGTCATGGTTCACTCCCATGTATATCTTAGTAGTATTAGTTCACTCCTCATACTATAATGGAAGTCATGGATCAGTCCCATGGTTGTCTCAGTAGTCAAGGTTCACTCCCAAGACCATATTAGTCACTCTCATGAGATATAAATACATACCCACCACATTGTATGGAGATATAGGTCCCACCGATCACATAATTATATCAAAAATACATGTGAAAAAAAATCATAAATAACTCCAAAATAACCCATGAAATTAAATGGGTATCGTAAATAAGTAATCATATCATTATTTTTCGAAAATGATATCGGATTCATAATCATTTTATTAAAAGCCTAGCACGTGAAAAAAAGAGGGTTTAAAAATAATATATTCCTAGAATGTGAAATGGTTTTCGTAATCCAAATTCCAACCAGTCATAAAAATTCAAATATATAAAATGAATGGATGAAATGAAGAACTTACACATAAAAGAATGATTATCACCTAAATAAGTCATCAAATATGGTAATGTATATTTAAATATATTTTAAAAACATTTATTGATAAAAATAACTATTCTGTATCGAATTTTTTGAAAAAAATAAAATACTTTTGAAAATTATTTTCATTCATAAAAAATTTGAAAACATATAAAAGAATCATTGAAAATAATAAAAAATATTAAGATCTACGTTAAATGAGAATGATAATCAAATATATTTTGAATATATTTTTGAAAACTTTTTCGAAAAAATAATTTTTGAAATAAATAAAATATGAATGAAGATAGAAATACAATCCGAGATTTTTTAAATACAAATTTTTATTTATATTAACTACCAAATAGTGGAAACATTGTTCTATTGCATGTAGATATCATGAATAAATATAGGAAAATAAATATCAATATTTTTTTGGATGGATGGATCACATGATTCTATCAATTGAAGAATAATCATAAATAATCCTGATAAATGATGAGATTATGTGAATAAAATCTTATCCCATGGTAAGATGGGATCGTACACCCCGTGTAAGAAAATTAAATTACATTAATCACGAAATCTCTTGAATTTATGTACATCAATGATATGAAATGTCCAATGGAAGTATATGAACCTTGAAAAATAATATAGGTGCATAACAAAACATGTGTCTCAAAGAATGCAATTTTAGAAAAAAGTTTCTTACCGATTTGGTAACATTTGAAACAATGTCCCCATGAAAAAACTACCATATATTGGATATTTAAATTCCATAAAATTAATAATAATTATCATATAATAAATTCAAGTTAATGATATATACTATGAAAAATAAAAGGGTTGTCAAAATGGAATTTATCACACTGATATAAAAAATGAGATCAAATCCAATTTCCGATTTTCTTAATGTTATTTAAAATCATAAAATCCACTTATATAATAAATATAAGTTTCTTATAAATAATTAAATGAAAAATATTATTATATCCAATTCAATATTTTAATTTATTATGACTTTATATTACTCTCGTATCAACAATTTCATGTTATGGTTTCGCTTCGGGTAATATCATTTGTTTTTTACAATTATCATAATTTGTTATATTTTTGGTTCTCATACATATATAATTTTTTACATAATGTAAAAAATTATATAAATATAAATTGTAATTATTATATTTGTATTTAGGAAAGAAAATAAAATATAGTAATATGAAAATTACATACACCATTAATGAAGATGATAGGTCGTACATATTCATGAATGTTGTTTCTATTATTGTTAGTAATATTGAAAGAATGAATGAAAATAAAATATATGCATATTTATAATATATTTATATCATAATTATTTTTTTCATATAAATTATATAATTTCACTACACATATCTTTGATACATTCATTCTATGGTATGAATGAATCACATTGCTTTGTGGGGGAGTTCGTCCACAAATCCTAAAACAAAATTATCATATTTACAAAAATTGGAAAGTAAGATGGTAGTAATTATATAATAATTAAATAAGTAAAACATAAATCATAAATATAATATATATAATATAAAAACAAAATTTCAATAATACATACTAACCATGAGAGTATTTAAGGTAAAATGTACAACATTTTTTCGTGACGTGGTAATTTTCCACACATTAGAATGGTAATTTCATTGACCATTAGATGGATGAGCGTGTATGTTCAAGTAAAAATCAAAGAATAACAACATATAAGATTATTAAAGAAATTTTTTTGTTAAATTATAACATAATAATTAGCAATGACAAGGTTGAGAATGAAAATAAAGTAAGGATCTTGAGAAAGGATGCTACCTCTTCTTTGAGAAACAATTTTTGGATTGCACCAAAGGAATTCCTTGGTTGGATTAATTCCCAAATGAAGGATTCAATGAGTAAGGTATGGATTTTTGGAACATTATTGAGAATATATTGGCTGATTTTATATGGTTTTATAGGTGTGAATAAAGGGGAGAGTTAGTTTATTTTTATAGGGAAGGGAAAAGACACACTTGGAATTTGTTAAAACAAGTTAGGAGAACCCACATTTTTATCTAAAAAAGTCATCCAAAACGAAAATAATTAAATAAAGTATGGTATATGGATTATTTATAGAAAAAATATTGTTTTTAGATGTTAGTAGGTCATTTGGACCTTTATGTTTATGGTTTATACCATTTATAAACTTAATTTACCTTAAACATCGTAAATAGTCTTATACATTTTCCATAGTAATTTAGTAAATGATAAATTTGATCTAATTAGACTATAAATATAACATTAAATACATTTATTCATGTTTATTTTTATAAATTTAAATCATATAAGTGGAAAAATATATTTAAAGCTATTATAACAAACTTGAAAAGAAAGCCGATGTTTAAAGTGAGAATGTTCAAAAGTTCATTAATATTTTATATCTAAATTCTATTTAAAAATATTCCAATGAAATAAATTGTATTATTTTATATACAATGGATCTAATTTTACTTCAAAACCAACTTAAAATATAATTTATCTATAAAAAATAGATGAAAAATAATCGTTGAATAAAAATTTATAACGTTTTACTATTCATCTAAAAAAAGCATCCCAGAAAAAATGCATAAAAATCACCCTAATTTAATTTCAAAATAATGAATTCAAATTTAAAATTTATTTAAATAAAATAACTTTCGAAAAGCTTTGTAATTTTATTTTTTTATTTTTCATTCAAGGACATAAAAAATACTTCTTTCGTGAAAATATTTTTTATAAACATTTAATGAATTTACAAAAAAAATTTATTATACATTTTCAACATTAAAAATAATATTTTAAAAGTAGATATTAATATTAATATTAGTAAATTTAATATATTTTTTATAATTATTAATTTTAAATAATTATAACATTAAATTCATGTTTAATTGAAACTCAGTGTTGCGTGTAATGTATGCCAAATCGACGTTGCGTGTAGCGCATGAAAAGTGATTGTTACATATAGCACAAGCCGAGTTAGTGTTTCATATAGGTAAAATATATAATGGGGTTCTATATAATGTAATTCTAACATGATTTATCATATGAGGAAAAAATAACTTGGTGCATCTATATAACACAAGCTATATTCAGTGTTGACTGAAATTCAAAATATGAAAAAAAAAATTGAATTTCTTATAAAGATAACATTGGATGTTATAGGATGAGGTAGTAGAGGTGGTTATATAGTAAAAGGGTTACCTAACTAATATGGAATAATAGAACTATTGAATTAGGTTAGAGGATATGGTAGGGGGATAGGTCTTTTTATGGCAATTTAGCCAGCACCCTGGGGCAGTGAGGCCAGACCATCGATAGATTGAGGTATGATTCTTGTATATTACACACTATCCAATGTTTTGTTTGATATAAGTTCCCTAAATTATTTTAAAAATTATCAATTTGTTAATTTATATATCTCCCAATGGAACACATGTATATAGTTCTATCTATTTATACACTATTAGGGGTGTGAGTAGAAAATATACAAAAATGCAAGGAGTATACTCTTGGGGTTAGAGGGTATCATTTATTATCAAAATTATTTCTTCTATAGATTCCATGTTGTGATTTGATATTGTGGATGGATAGGAAAGTGTTTTATAAGGACCACATTAACTCATACCGATGTATGGTAACATTCACATCCCTAGAGGAGAATACGAATGGTCAATGTGGGGAATGGGACATTTGGGAAGGGCATGAAAGGATTGTTTTTTAGATGTTTATTGATTTTATATACCTATTTATATTTTTCCTATTTTACAAAGGGGGTGTAAGAAAAATTTTCTTTCGTCCTATGATGTATCAGTTTCTGGAAGTCATTTCTAAATCCTTATTGGAACTTCCATCCATGATAGATGTATATTTCATGATTAAGTTACTGCCTAAATAAGAACGCATTTCTATTCCACTATATGAAATGGAACTAGAGAAAATTATGGAACATTAAAATCAGTAAGTGGAATTGGAGAATAATGGATTTATGTGTCCATGTACATCACATTGGGGATATCCTATTTGTTTTCTATGAAAGATGATGGGACGTGGATGTTGTTTTTCAATTATTTGATTAAATCTGTAAAGAACCTATTTTTTCTGTGAAAGACTTTGGAATATTCTTGATGATATTCCAGAGCAGCGCCCTCAGAAAGCGTGCGATTCTGAGCCCCGGAGTGGCCGGAATTAAATTTTCAGTGCGTTCACACTGGAATCGCCAAATAAATGCGTTAACTCCTAAACAGAGTTCCGGATCAGAGATCTGAGTGTACGGATGGGTATGAAATGGGGTTTTTACCCTAGTAACGACATAAAACTTGTCGGCGCGGGATGTTTCGACCCCTCGCCCGCTTCTAGAACGTCAAACGGATTAAATAAATTTATTTAATTTTTTTAATGAATAAACGCATGTATCTCTTAAACAGTGGATCGGATTGGGAAACCGAGGGCACCGTTGTGTTCGGAGCGTGTCGTTTACCCTAGGAGGGGTGTAAGTTTTGCGGGCGCGGGCCGTCTGTGAAAAATGGTCCCAGGGGTGTTTCCATAAATTAGCGTCTTCAGACGTTAAATTTTATAACATTTGAACGGAAGATCGGAATCAAATTCTGAGACCTTTGTTGTGCTCAAGAGGTGGTTTTTACCTTATGGGAGGCTTAACCGCGACCCGGTCGGGAGTTCGGGTTCGGGCCGACGGGCAGGTGGTTAAGCATTTTCTATTTAAACGATTAACACACCCACCTCCCTCTTCTCCTTCCCCTTCCCACCTGGCACCCCCTACTCTCCCTCTCCTTTTCCACCTCCGGTGATGCGTCTCCGGAGAGGCAGCTCCGGCAAGGCGGCGAATCGCGGCGAAGCTCCGGGCAATGCCCATGAGGTAGGGTCTTGTTGCATTTTGTCTTCCCACACCTAATTTGAGCATGATTAATAATTTCTATTCTTTTTCAAAACATCTATAAAATCCCACGAATGAGTAGTATAGTTTTTTCCCTTCCCAACGCATCTTTCAGATTTGAATTCCGAGCCCCGTGGCATCGGCATTCATCCGCCGAAGTTGGCGGGTTTTCGGTTTCCGGTGGGTTCGAGCGGCGGCGCAGCTAGGGAGGACGACGCGGGAGCGGGGTGCTCGAGCAGGCATCCGCGGGTGTCTGGTGGAGCGCCTGGGCGGGGCCGGGGCACAGCTTGCCTTCAGCCGAAGGTGAGGGGGGCAGTGTCCGGAGGTGGCCGGGGCTCAGGCGGAGCGCCCTGCGAGGCGGCGGTCGCCAGGGAGCGGCGACAGCGGGGTCGCGGCGCGCGACCCCCGTGCGGCGACAAAGACCCGCGCTGCGCGGGTCTTCACATGGCTGTCATGACCGACCCTCGTGGCCAGTCTGCGAGTGGACCGTGAGTCCGCGGCCGGCCTGCCCGGCTAAGCCGCGGGCCGGCCCAAGCCGGTCAAGCCCCATGGGCCTTGCCCCCTCGGAGTTCGTACACCCGTATTTTCCGCTACGGGTGTCCGTTTTGAGTGCCATCTGCAATGGTGGAACTGTATCGACGAGGCCGACATTTTGGGATGGTTTCTGGAATTTTTAATTCCCAAAATGAGGGGCCTCAGTGGCGCGACATGTACGTCGAGGGGTTAGTCGTTTCTTCGGCGGATCTTGTTTTGGACGGCGCGGACGCGTCCGACGTCCGTTTTGAGCGTCGTTAGTGGCGTTGGGACCCTGGAATCGAGACAGAGCTTTCCATGGTGGTTTCAGACGTTGAGGCTGACGTGGAGGCGAGGGCCCCACTGCTCGTCTTTTGAGCTGCTTGCAGCTTTTAGAGACTTTTTCCTCGGATGTCCGTTCGATACGTAAGAGCAGTCTATGTTGGGTGTTTTTCCGAGGGCATCACGTTGGCGCATTCTGCCCGCTGTAATTCCGCATGATGGTGTGGGCCCCGCGAGAGCTGTTTCGGGAGTTGACGGTGATTTCTAGCTTTATCACCGGGCAACAGTTTTGGACAAGTGAATAGTCCATTTCATGTACTTTTTCGAGAGGATCGCAACGGTGTGATCCGTTCGTTGAGTTTCGGGACTGGGGTGCGGGTCTCAGGTGGCACCGCTCGTGTGCGGTGCGCCGGGATGCACCTTTTTCTCCAGATATTCATTACACTCATGTGAGTAGTGCTTTTGATGTGTTTTCATGAGGGAATCGCAATAGTGTGATGCGCCCTACTGTTTTCGGGGTCGAGGCTCGGGATCACGGGACGTCGTTCGGGCGTGAGACGGTGTTGGTGACTTTTTCGTCGGATATCCATTGGAGGTGAGTAAGTAGCCGATCATGCGTGTTTTTTCGCGAGGATTACAACGGTGCGATCCGTTTGGTGGTTCAGAGCCTCTTGCGTGATCTTGTTAAATGTGGAAGCATGGAAGGTGCTCCAGTGGTGGTTCTCCCTACCTTGTTTGTAGCGGACCCTTGGCGTGTGATCGCGCACTCTTGAGAGAGTGATATAAATGGTTCATGATATGTGGTTGGTTGTGCCTCAGCTGATGAGGTGGAAGGTTTGAGTTGTTATGTCATGACTTCGCGTTGAGGTTGGGTGTCATTTTCACGATAGCCTATGGGTTGGAATGAGGTATACTTTGGGAGTATACGGGAGCGCTTGGAGGTACGTGTGGTTTGTACCTTAGATGTTCGTATGATTTTTTGGGGTTGACTTGGGGCCACACATCGTGTGGGCCCCACATGCGTGTCGTGATCTGCTTTGCATACTTCGAACTATAGCGACGTAGAGGGTCCCTATGTGCTGGTTTATTTGACTAGAAGGGTGGAGTTTCCCCTGGCCTGGTGCTCATTTGTTTGACCAGCAGGGTGGAGTTTCCCCTGGCCTGGTGCTCTTTTGACTAACCAGTAGGGTTGACTAGTCTCCACATGGTCTTGTTCTCGTTGGTTTGGCTGACAGAGATGGTTTGTTTCCACTTTTTCTTCGGCTGTGTTGGGTTTCAGTATCGTGCCCTTTCACCAGTCTCCGGAACCGTTTGCAGCCACGGGTGTTCGTACAGCGTGGGTGTTTTCCCCACTTTCTGGGATGATATTTCTCGTTCCGCTTTGACAGTGACTCAGCGGATTGGAGTGGGATCGCCTTGTGAGTCCTGGGACGTTTCTCCCATTTCTACGTGTTCCCTGGTAGATCTTGTGGTTTCGGTGTGACCAACACTTTACGTGGGCACCGATCCTCTACCCATGAGGTTGTTCCAGCAGGGCTGAGGTTGTTTCCAGCAGGGATGAGGTTGTTCCAGCAGGGTTGAGGTTGTTTCCAGTAGGGATGAGGTTGTTCCAACCGGGATGAGGTTGTTCCTGCAGGACTGAGGTTGTTCCTGTAGGGCTGAGGTTATTTGCAGCAGGGCTGAGGTTGTTTCCAGCAGGGCTGAGGTTGTTTTGAGTTGGACTCTCTACTGTACTCTTTACTGCACTCTCTATTGTACTCCTTTACTTTTCATGTTCGCTCTACTGCTCACCCTTCGGTACCTCCTTTGTTGCTCCCTCGAGCCATCGGGGTATCCTACTGAGTATTTTTATACTCACCCCTTCTTGGGCTTTTCCCGCACTAGGTGTGTCCTTGCAGACGACCGACAGGTGGAGCTTGACTTCAGTGGAGCGTAGGAGCTTGGGAGCTTGGACCGCATGTGGTGGTCGTGGCCGGGTTTCAGGTGGGAGACATGTCACCTGTTTCTTTTTGTTTACCTGTTTCTGGGTTGTGGCACCTTTTCTGTTTGGGTGGGTGTTTTTCCCCTTTTTCCTTTTCAGCACTTTACTTGTACTATTTAGAGGTTGATGCACTTTTGGTATATATATAGCATTTTTCCTTTGTTTTTCTTTTCTTTTACTCTGCACTTTTTCATTGAGTGTGCTGCATGTGTGTGTGTGTACAAGTACTTTGGAAAAGGCCTCCCCGAGTTGTAGTGCCTTCGGCACTGGTCGCCAGCCCCTTGCCTATGGAGGCAGGCTTGGGGTAGTTGCGGCTCAAGCCCGGGTAGGGTCGGGTCGTGACAAATTGGTATCAGAGGTGGTTCGTTCCTTGCGACACTGTTCGGACGTCTCTAAAATAAAAGTAACTGGTTGGGATTTAGGGTAACAGTGTTGACGTGTCTCGTGAGCGGCTCTCAGGCCAGGGGGTCCAGTGATGGTGCGGCGACCGACATATCCATTCACCAGGACCTTGATAACCCGCTTGTCGACTCGGCATGCTGAGACACTTGTTTTATGGTAATTTTTCTGTGCATCTCATAGGATTGAGTCTTTGACTGTTCTTCTTGAGTCAGCTCCCCATCGTTGCTATTGGTATATACATATATTCTCATCTGACCGCGGCACTCCTTGATAATTTTCAGGATGTCTCTGCCAGGACTGCCAGCCAGGATACTAGCTTTGGTTCATGACGATGACCATGTGAGCTACGAGGCCACAGTCCAGGACCCATCATGAAAGCCCCTTTCTCCAGGTGGGTCGGTAGAAGCACCCCCACCTGTTGAGCAGTAGGAAGTTTCAGCATAGCAGGCTGAGCTTGAGCGCAGGTTGAGCGCACTCAGTGAGTTCCAGCGGCAGAGACTGCTGGGGTTCAGTGGTGAGCCAGACCCTCAGGCATCAGAGGTTTGGTTCGAGGCAGTGGTTCGCCTATTCAGGATTTTGTAGACGTCGACAGATCAGAGAGTGGATTTGGTAGCCACCCTTTTTCATGGAGCAGCTTGGCGTTGGTGGAGTCTGGTGACACAGTTTCTTGACAAGTCGTCACATTCATGGGGCGACTTCCAGTTTTTGTTTCGTGAGGAGTATTTCCCATCCTACTTGCGCTCCGTTCGGATTCAGGAGCTCTTGCAGTTTCAGCAGGGATGGATGACGGTGGCTGAGTACGCGGCTAGTTTTGCAGACCGTGCATGCTTTTACCCGGACATGGTCTATGATGACAATATCCGAGCGCATATGTTTGAGCAGGGTCTCTGCCAAGAGATTCGTGATGTCATATTACCCTTGGGAATTTCCACATATTCCAGGGTGCTAGAGCAGGCGCTGGTAATAGAGGGATTCATGTCATGTTCTGGAGTTGGTAGTGGCAGCAGGCACGTTCGAGTTGAGACGTCTGTCGCGGCTAGTGGGTGTCGGCAAGCAGGAGCTCGACCCAGGTGGCTTTCTGACAACCGGACTCAGGGGTGTGGTTGTACACCACAGTGGCACCGGAGGGCACCATTTCATCCCAGATAGAGTCAGTGCTATGCTTGTGATGGGTGAGGTCCCTTGGCACGAGACTTCTCGACCCGAGTTGCTGAGAGCTTCGGGCATGCAGCATGTGCACCACCACGACAGAGGCAGCACCGTGATCAGAGTAGTACCCAGAGAGGTGGTGCTACCAGAGGAGCGGGAGGAGCTGGTAGTGGGGGATGACGTTACAAGGTCTTTCCATCACCACTAGGAGGTCCACGTCAGGCTCCGGGAGCTGACAGTTGGGACCAAGGACAACCGCGAGCTTTGGATGTCTACTATCCTGCAGAGCATGAGGTGATAAAAGATACACTCTACAGCTCTTCTACCTTTTTGCAGCATAATTGTTAGACTCTGTGTGTGAACTACATTCCTCCCTGCTCCTTGTTTGATGTGTTACCAGGGTGACGTGGGGCGTCGGGTGTAACTCTTTTTTGATAAGGTAAAAGGTGTATGACCTTTTCTCTTTAGACGATGGTGATGACTCCTTCGCTCTCCAAGCGTGTAAGAGAGTCTTGGTTGTGAGACATCGACTGTGAAATCTTGTATGACCATATATCCTTGGGTGTTTCACCATATGGATATTCTGAAAGAGGGAATCACCGGGCCTTGTTCCTGGTGCGGGCGGTGATTCCAGTTGCAGCGTACGACGTAGAGGTTTGACCGGGGAGGTGAGCTACCCCCGAGGGCCTTCAGGCCGTTTAAGACCGTGCACAGGGATGGAGAGGTACCCTACCTCCTTGCCCTAACCCCCATGTTTGGAGTGGATGTGCGGCATCGGTAAGGGCTGACCTCGCGTGAACAGATCAATCCATTAGTCTGTGTGCGGTGACACAGAGCTGTGCGTGGGTTCTTCTGGGTATGAGAAAGCCAGGTGTGGGCTTAGTACCCTGTGTTGCTCCATAGTTTTTCTTTTTGGGGAAGAAAATCCTGTATGAGGGGATGATGTTAGAACCCGGTTTTTGCTGTGAAAGAATTTTGAATATTCTGGATGATATTCCAGAGCAGCGCCCTCAGACGGCGTGCAATTCCGAGCACCGGAGTGTCCGGAATTAAATTTTCAGTGCGTTCACACTGGAATCACCAAATAAATGAGATAACTCCTAAACGGAGTTCCGGATTAGAGATCCGAGTGTACGGATGGGTTCGGAATGGGGTGTTTACCCTAGTAACGACATAAAACTTGTCGGCGCGGGACGTTTGGACCCCTCGCCCGCTTCTAGAACGTTAAACGGATTAAATAAATTTATTTAATTCGTTTAATGTTGAAATGCAGGTATCTCTTAAAAGGTGGCTCGGATAGGGAAACCGAGGGCACCGTTGAGTTTGGAGTGTGTCTTTTACCATAGGAGGGTTTTACGTTTTGTGGGCGCGGGCCGTCTGTGAAAAATGGTCCCAGGGGCGTTTCCGTAATTTAGCGGCTTCAGATGTTAAATTTTATAACTTTTGAACGGAAGCTCGGAATCAAATTCAGAGACCGCCGTTGGGCTCGGGAGGTGGTGTTTACCCTAAGGGAGGCTTAACCATGACCCCGTCGGGAGTTTGAGTTTGGGCCGACGGGCAGGTGGTTAAGCATTTTCTATTTAAACGCTTAACACACCCACCTCCCTCTTCTCCTTCCCCTTCCCCCTGGCATCCCCTCCTCTCCCTCTCCTCCTCCACCTCCGGTGAGGTGTCTCCGGCGAGGCAACTCCGGCAATGCGGAGAATCGCGGCGAAGCTCCGGGTAGCGCCCATGAGGTAGGGTCTTGTTGCATTTTGTCTTCCCGCACCTACTTTGAGCATGCTTAATAATGTCGATTCCTTGTGAAAACTTCTATCAAATCCCATGAATGCATAGAATAGTTTATTCCCTTCCCAACGCATCTTTCGGATTCGAATTCCGAGCCCCGTGGCATCCACAATCATCCACCGAATTTGGCGGGTTTTCAGTTTCCGCCGGGTTCGAGCGGCGGCGCAGCTAGGGCGGACGGTGCGGCCGCGGGTTGCTCGGGCGGGCGTCCGCGGGTGTCCGATGGAGCTTCTGGGTGTGGCCGGGGCGCGGTGTGCCTTCAGCCGAGGGCAAGGGGGGTGGCGTCCGGAGGTGGCAGGGGCTTAGGCGGAGCGCCCGGCGAGGCGGCGGTCGCCAGGGAGCGGCGACCGCGGGGTCGTGGCGCGCGACCCCCGTGCGGCGACAAAGCCCCGCACCGCGCAGGACTTCACGTGGCTGCCGCGACTGGCCCTCGTGGCCAGTCTGCGCGCGGACCGTGAGTCCGCGTCCGGCCCGCGCGGCTAAGCCGCGGGCTGGCCCAGGCTGGTCCAGCCCCAGGGGCCTTGCCCCCTCTGTGTTCGGACACCCGTATTTTCCGCTACGGGTGTCCGTTTTGAGTGTCATCTGCAGCGGTGGAACTGTATCAACGGGGCATACTTTTTGAGATGGTTTTGGGAATTTTTAATTCCCGAAACGAGGGGTCTCGGTGGCGCGACATGTATGTCGAGGGGTTAGTCGTTTCTTCGGTGGATCTTGTTTCGGACAGCGTGGATGCGTCCGATGTCCGTTTTGAGTTTCGTCTATGGCGTTGGGACCCTGGTATCGAGGCGTAGCTTTCCAGGGTGGTTTCAGGCGTTGAGGCCGAAGTTGAGGCGCGGGCCCCAGAACCCATCTTTTGAGCTGCCTGCAACTTTTAGCGACTTTTTCCTCAGATGTCCGTTCGGGGCGTGCGAGGAGTCGATGTTGGGTGTTTTTCCGAGGGCATCGCATTGGCGCAGTCTGCATGCTGTAATTCCACATGATGGTGCGGGCCCCATGAGGGCCGTTTCGAGAGTTGACGATGATTTCCAGCTTTATCATCGGGCGACCATTTTGGACAAGTGAATAGTACATTTCGTGTACTTTTTCGAGAGGATCGCAACGGTGCGATCCGTTCGTTGAGTTTCGGGACCGAGGTGTAGGTCATATGTGGCACCGCTCGTGTGCGGTTCGCCGGGATGCACCTTTTTCTTTGGATATTCATTGCACTCATGTGAGTAGTGTTATTGACATGTTTTCTCGAGGGGATCGCAATGGTGCGATGCGCCCGACTGTTTTCAGGGCTGAGGCTCGGGATCATGGGACGCCGTTCAGGCGTGAGGTGGTTCTGGTGACTTTTTCATCGGATTTCCATTTGAGGTGAGTAAGTAGTCGATCTCATGTGTTTTTCTGCGAGGATTACAACGGTGCGATCCGTTTGGTGGTTTAGAGACTCTTGCGTGATCTTGATAAATGTGGAAGCAAGGAAGGTGCTCCAGTGGTGGTTTGCCCTACCTTGCTTGTAGCGGACCCTTGGCGTGTGATCACACACTCTTGGGAGAGTGATGTAAATTGTTCATGAGATGTGGTTGGTTGTGCCTCAGCCGATGAGGTGACAGGTTGGAGTTTTTATGTCACGCCTTCTCATTGACGTTGGGTGCCATGTTCATGATAGCCTATGGGCTGGAACAAGGTATACTTTGATAATATACGGGAGCGCTTGGAGGTATGTGTGGTTTGTACCTGAAATGTCTGTTTGCTTGGTTGGGGTTGACTTGGGGCCACACGTCGTGTGGGCCGCATGCGTTTGTCGTGATCTGCTTTGCGTACTTCGACCTCTCGCGATGTAGAGGGTACCTCTATGCTCGTTTGTTTGACCAGAAGGGTGGAGTTTCCCCTGGCCCAGTGCTCATTTGTTTGACCAGAAGGGTGGAGTTTTGCCTGGCATGGTGCTCTTTTGATTGACCAGTAGGGTTGAGTGGTCTCCCCCTGGCCTTGTTCTCATTGGTTTGTCTGATAGAGATGGTTTGTTTCCTATTATTCTTCAGCTGTGAGGAGTTTCAGTACTGTTCCCTTTCATCGGTCTACGACACCATTTGTGGCCACGGGTGTTCGTACAGTGTGGGTGTTTTCCCCACTTTCTAGGATGAGATGTCTCGGTCCGCTTCGACAGTGACTCAGCAGATTGGAGCGGGATCGCCTTGTGAGGCCTGGGTAGTTTCTCCCATTTCTCCATGTTCCCTGGTAGATCTTGTGGTTTCGGTTTGACCAACACTTTATGCGGGCACCGATCCTCTACCTAGGAGGTTGTTCCAGCAGGGCTGAGGTTGTTTCCAGCAGGGATGAGGTTGTTCCAACAGGGTTGAGGTTGTTTCTATAAGGGTTGAGGTTGTTCCAGTAGGGATGAGGTTGTTCCAGCAGGGCTGAGGTTGTTCTATCGGGGATGAGGTTGTTTCCAGCAGGGATGAGGTTGTTTCCAACAGGGCTGAGGTTGTGATTGAGCTGGACTCTCTATTGTACTCTTTACTGCACTCTCTATTGTACTCCTTTACTTTTCCTGTTCTCTCTAGTGCTCACCCTTCGGTACCTCCTTTGTTACTCCCTCTAGCCTTCGGGGTATCCTACTGATTATTTTTATACTCACCCCTGCATGGGCTTTGCCCGCACTTGGGGTGCCCTTGCAGACGACGGACAAGTGGAGCGTGACTTCAGTGGAGCGTAGGAGCTTGGGATCTTGGACTGCCTGCGGTAGTTGTGGTCAGGTTTCAGGTGGGAGACCTATCAGCTATTTCTTTTTGTTTACCTGTTGTCGGGTTGTGGCACCTTTTCTAGTTGGGCATGTGTTTTTCCCCTTTTTACTTTTCAGCACATTACTTGTACTTTTTTGAGGTCGATGCACTTTTTGGTATATATATAGCAGCTGCCCTTTGTTTTCCTTTTCTTTTAATTTGCACTTTTTCATTGAGTGTTCTGCATTTCTGTTTGTAAGGTACTTAGGCAAAAGCATCCCCGAGTTGTTGTGCCTTCGGTGCTGGTCGCCAGCCCCTGGCCTATGGAGGCGGGCTTGGGGTAGTTGCGGCTTGAGACCGGGTAGGGTCGGGTTGTGACAAAATCAGATAAATGTTATAAAATGATACATTATTCCATGGATAAATGGTATTTTAGACCATCTAGGAGTAGCCTGCATGATATAGATAGCTGAATTGACATCAATGTGTCATCATATCTGGTTGTGACATTCCGATAAACTATATACTATATTCAGGTGAACGACTGGTTGTTATGAATTTTTTTTCATGTTGTTCGGATTGAACAACATTCCGATTGTTTTTATTGATATAATTAATTTAATCATTCACCTATATCCAGATCATTATATTATCATCATTTTGGTTCAACACAAGGTGAACACCAAGATTAATGATAATCATTCCACACACATTTACGTCATCCTGAGTAAATGAAGAAAATATTCTATATATGAAAAACTGTCAAAGATTAATTTCTAAATTGACTAGGGACCATTAATGGATCACCTCATATTTCTGAATGGTGTTTATGTGAAATTAGAGAGATTACATGTAGTTGTCTCTTAGGAACATCTAATGAATGTTTTTTATATCGTATGTTTTCCAGGTTTTTCATTCAATTATTAGTGGTTTAAAAAAGAGTGTTCCAATTTGGAAGCACCACTTTTTGGGACTGAAAAATAAGGTAATAATGTTTTAAATTTTTATGGAATGTGATAATTCTTTATGAGAGTAACATAAGAGGTTAACTACCACACCAATTCTGATCAAACATTAACTGGGTAATGGGTATAGATAGTTTTTTGGATTTTTCTTTTGCTGGCCATGGGGTAGTGTTAACATAGGATGATAAAGTTGTGGCTTATGGGTAAAAAATTTTGAGTATTCATAGAATAGATTACCCTAATCATGGTATTTATTTGACTATTTTGGAATATTTTTTAATGTTTTTATGACCTTAAATTTTTGGGGGAAAGGTTTATTATGTTACTGATGAGAATCAAATAATCATATATTCTGTGAGAGTGAATTGATTACTTATATGAAAGGATGGGTTAAATAAATACAATCCTTCTACATTGTTAGGATGTACACACCAATAAATGGAAATATTTTTTCAGATCTATTTAGTGGGAAGGATAAAACCTAGGCGGTTCAGGAATCAAGATCAATGCGGAGGATGAGATGATTTTTTTTCTAAAACTCACTTTGTTGTTCAAGATTTAAATATATATATGAACTTTTAAACCATGGATGTTATGGCCACACATTTTTGAGAAGTCATGGAGAGGTAGCATGAGGATCTAGAGTGTATGTATTTTATGTAATGTATTTATAGTGAGTATTCAACTTCTTATTGGATTGTGGAGTACGATGTGATCGTTTATGTTTGTAGTCATGTTGTTTTGACAAGTTGAATGTGTGAAGAGTTGGTGTTTGATTATCTTGACTATAATTGGGTTGTGCACCCTTTCTTGACCAATATGTATTGTGATCTTCAAAAATAATATTTTTGGATTGGGATGTAAAAAGGATGTTTCACAATTCATGATATGATGTTACACCTATTATTAGGTGAAAGATGAGAATTAGAGACTAGGTGGTCTATTACAACGGTTTCCCATTTTGGAATAAAAATTGTAGTGTCACGATATATATTTTTTATGTAGGATTATAGAGTATTCCAATAATGAATGATGTGATTTGGGTAGTCATGTATCAGTTAAATAGGGTTTATAGTTCCTATCGACTCAATGTACATTCATAGTAGATCAGTTGAGAGATGTATATTCTTGAGAGGTAGTAATGTTTCATGGGGTTCCACAAAATATATATTCAAATTGTGATAAAATTTTTAATTTATTTTTATGTAGGGGGTATCATAGTGTATTTGAATCTTAGGTGTTCTTCTATAAATCATTACACCCTCAAACTAATAGAAAGTCATATGACACTATTCTGGTACCCATGATCATGTTGAGGGATTTTGTCCTAGATTTCAGTGGGCCTTTTTAAAAGAATGTTGAACTTGTTCACTATTTATATAAAAAAGTTACTAGGTGACTATTCAGATGGAACCATACAATGAACTATATTTTAAGTCATTTATATCACCGTTATGTTTGATAGATACTGGGGAATCAATGTTTTTGGGACCAAGTATCATACATGATGTCTCATTTTAGGTTAATGTAATTTAAAAATGTTTTTTATGGATTTGAGTAAAAATAAGTCATATGATAATCAACCACATCAAACTATTGAGTATATTTTGTGGGATCAAGTGTTCCATTAGGTTTCACAAAGGATTTTTCACTATCTAATTTAGAAACAAGGTATTTTTTCACCCATGTACATAGGGCCATTTTAGATCATGGGGAGGATCAAACTAGTGTGTACCAATTCGATCATCCACATTGAGACAGTGGAATGAATGAAAATTTTCAGGTTTCTCATATTTTGAAGTATCACCCTAACCCCTATATGGTGATTAATGATAATTATATTGATTTTGAAAAAGATTCATCCTTGGAGGATAATACAGTTTTTTTGTAGACTGTTGTGAGAAGGTCTTGTGGGGAATGATTGTTCCTTTGGTTTGAGTGTTATGGAAGTATGGAAATGTTTAGGAAATGTCTTGGGATAGGTAGATAGATATATGGGACCAGAGGAAAAATTATTTTACCTTGGTAACTCACATATTCATAGGAGAAATGCTCAAGGACAAGTCATTATAAATTGGGGAGGTTGAAAAATACAAAAAATCATTGGAGGTATGTCCTTGATTGAATTAAATATTGAAAATATCTTATTTGATGTATTAATTTTTTTACAAGGTTATTAAGAGTCTTTATGGTGTCCCTAGGATTTTCGTTTTGAATGAATGGAAGTGTGGGCATCCAGTTCATGTATCAGGGCTGGAACATAGATTGTTGTAACTATTCAACCTAACTGAAATATCCTAGAGATAGGTCGAAAATTTCATAAAAATGTGCAAGGTAGAGGATGAACCATGTGGTATTAGAAAGATCCATCTTACATAGTCACCACATGGGTTTTCAAACCATGTGGACTACTCATGATGTATTGCAACCTATCCCTCTCTATAAAAGAGGGTGGGGAATAGTTGGTGCATAGTTTGGAAAAAAATAATTCTTAAATGTTTTCCACATTAAAATAGTGGAAATAACAATTTTTATAGTTATATACACATTTATCCTCCCAATTATTCCTTCAATAGAAATATTGATGAAGCAATCTCTCCAAAAAACATGAAGAATCTACCTACCTCAATTAGAATACATTAAGAGAATGTTTAGGTATGGAGCTAATAAATCGGTATGTATAACACTCATATTTCTTCCTTTATCTTAATTAGGGTTTGTGGACTCTTTCATCCACATAAAAATATCCAAAAACACTTTTCTAGTGGATTATTATTTGGGTATTCAATTTGTGATAGAGTTGGAATCGATGGAAATGGTTGAGCAAGAAGTTATCTATGGATTCAAGGTAGGTGGTTTATATGTTAAATCTCTCAATCATGATGTTTAATTTATGTGTATGTGGTTTTGAAATTATATTATTGTGTTGTTACAATGTTTAATATTAGATTAAATTATTTATTACTTAGGAAAATGTTTATTTGAACTCCCATGATCTCAATGGGATTCATTGTGGTTGATGAAGTTGGTTTAAGCCCATGAAGTGTGCCACTAACATTACACGGAATTGAAATGTTAAAGGAAAAATTGAATGGGTATGAGATATAACACATGATAAATATGTTGAAATTTTATCATGGGTTATTAAATGAAAATAAGTGTTATTTTTTCTAGTTTTTTTAATACAATAATGGGATTTTAGTTATAAAATGTAATGGGATAAATTAAATTAATGGAATATTCACAATGAAATATTGAATTTCATGGAAATATTTAAATGTATTAATAAATGTGAATAATTAATGTGTTAAATGGGTTAGGATATAAAATGGAAATGAGTTAATGTAAAACATCATTCAAATAGAAAATGTTCTAATGGTTTAGTTAATGACGATGGAAATTGTGATGAATGAGTTTTGATCGGAGATGATAGATTGTGATTAATTGTTATGATTTTTATTTGGAAAATTCTATAATATTAATAGAAGGATGAAAAAATATCTATATTTTATGAGGTGTTTTGACTTGAGGTTATATGATTATGAATAGGGTTTCAATGGGGCTCTAAACCCCGACCCTTTAATGAAAAAAATAGGGAGTCATACTAAGTCTTTATTCCACTAAATGTTGAAGTTGATGATTCAATATGGACTTAGGCTTCGAGGTAAGTATCATATATTTGGTTGTGAAATTTTCTTACCTAATGATATAGGTATCATTCCCTCTCCCATTTTCATCAATTTCTGTGATCATAATAGGCATTAATGATCTTGATGAGAATATTTATCCCATGTAACAGCCAATAAAAGTAGAAAAAGTGAATATTTTTTACTAATGAAACTAAGTTTACATTTTTTTTATTTTTTTAGTTCAATATATTCTTTCAAAATGTTTCCATTTATACTATATATTTGGTTGACACCATTGGGGTGGCCTATTGAGTTGTACTCAAACCCTTCTCAGGCCGTCATTGGTTACCCAAGAAGACATCATGGAGCAGGTAAGAACAAGGGAAAATAACCTATGATGGATAGTAGAAAGGAGTGTGTTACGTGCATGGATGGGGGATCAACACATGGAGTCCTCTCCTATTTTTGGTATTCTCCTATTTTTATATATTTAGGGTTTCCTCTACACATGGAACTGTATGATATGGAATAACATATTTATTATTTGGTTTTGGGCTTGTACCATGTTTCAAAAAATGTTTGATAATTCTTGTTTATATTTAACATTTCTTTTATCCCTTATATAATATATTATTTTATGTGGATTACTATGAAAATGTGGTTACAGTCTACCCACATGTGGTTTTATACTGTTGCTTTTCATTAGTAGATTCTGGCGTTTTGGGAGGAGCGTCTGAGGTCATGTGGTGACCCGACTCACGACACCGGTTTAGTGGATCAAAGGATAGTGAGGTTATATAGTTCATAATGAATTATTGTGAATTTCCAAATAAAATCATATAAATTTATTAATGTATATGTGAAATAAATCCATTTTTTTCCACCATGTGATGATAAATTATAGCATAATGTGTCATTTTTGGAGTTATTACTCGTTTTTTACATTGTTATGGATCTAATTCACCATTTCTTATTTAGACTAGTATTTAGTTTCTTGTAAATCCCTCACCCTATTCTTGAAAAAAATTCAAGGGAATTTCCCTATACATTGAATCATCAATAGATTTATCCCTGAACATGTACTTACGGATATCATTATGGTTTTCTCATCCTAATTTCTAATTGATAATTAAATATGTTGTTTGATACAAAATATTTAGATTCATGCTTTTCATACATATATAATACCTAAAGTTTTAATGAACATTAATTAAATTACACAAACATATTCCTAAGGGTCATAAAATAATAGTACCTTTTAATAAAAGGAATCATAGTCAACTACTTAGTATGTAAACTACATCATATACCACGATTTTCATTATATATATAAAGTTTATTAGATATGTTATATAAAATAAAATTCATCATAACCTATGGAAATGAATCATAATAATGGGTAACCTCATATTCTTATTAAGGGTAATAAATGGTGATATATAATCCCAATGTGAATATTATTGTATTAGAACATGCACATCACATTTTAAAACCCTACCCTTAATATCAATGTCGATAATATTTAGTTATTTAATAATTATTAGTGGTTTATAATAAGTGAATCATAAGGAAGTATTAGAAATTGATTGATGATATCATAAAATTAGCATTATACGTAGACTACCAGCAGACACATATGCAGAAAAAATCATTTTCATAGTATTCCAGGCTCACTGCCGATAATATCAAAGTGAAATGGGTAAACTCCCCAAACCATCAATGAAGAAAATGTCTAAACTGAAGACCATCATAGTGGATAAAGTACCTTACTGAATTGGGTTCACTCCATTATCCATTCTAATATATATCTTGAGATATATATTCCAACCCAATGCAATAGAGGGAGATATGGATATTACCCATTACATAGTGAACAAATATGTATGTTTTCCATACTATTATAAAAAATTAAACACCTCATACAACATTAAATGAATTGGATTATATGGAAATTTAAACATATAATAACCGAAAAAAATTTGATGGGTTTCATAATCATTTAATCATTTCATTACTCTAACAAAATTGGCTTCAATATAATTTCACCGCGCTATAATTCCGAGTACATAAAAAAGTTTAATAAACATAATTTCACCATAAATATAAAAAATAATGAGAAATAATTATACTGATATCCCTAGATCATATCCCTAATAAAAATTATGTAATAATAATTCATTTCAGCAAATATGAAAAAAATATTTTGAATGTTCATTAAAATCAATTATTTAGAAAAATATATTTTCTAATATAAAATACACATTTTCGAACAACAAAAATTTTCAAATTAAATTTCTCTAGAAACATCCATGGATTATTATATTTTAATATTAAAATATATTATTATTCATGATGGATGAGATTTTCCTTCATTACATATTGATTAACAGTATATTATATTCCAATTTTTCATAAATTCCAATTAGGAAATCTTTATTAAATCACAGGAAATTTTCTTTTAGTTATTCTCAAAATTTAATAATAGAAAAAATGCATTTAATGATACATTTATAAAATTAAAATTCATTTTTTATCTTTATTTATAAAAACATTTTTTGGAAAAAAAATTGTTTTGACCAAACATATATAAAATGATTATTTTTCTAAAAAATACATTTTAAATATTTAGTAACTAAATAAAAATGGAAAAAACATTTATTATTAATCTGTATCTTAATATAAAAATAATCATGTGTTTATTTAGAGATGATAAATAATATTCTATCTATATAAAAATATTCAAAAACTATTTCGATAGACGATGGGATTCTAACCTAAAATCATTACAACTATACTAACATGGAATTCTATGCCCCATGAAGGAGTAACATTAAAAAACCATTAAATATCATGATAATAAATATACTAATGGTATTAATATTTAATAATATTTTATATACTTGTCATATTATAATATAAGTGCATAACATCAAAATATTCCTCTATGAGAGGAAATTCAGATGAAGTCAGGTACCTTGAGTCAGACTCATTATGTACATTTATCATATTCCATAATAATGAACATATTTTAATTATTTACACTATTAATAAAATTTTTTATTTTTATTTTTAAATTAATTTCAATTATTACAATCTTATATATGATTTGTTAATAAATTAGGTCTACATCGTGTGTTTTGACCAAATTTTTTATTGTGTGTAAAATGATTATTGTAGGTTGATTATGGTCAAAGAGTTATTTATTTAATAAAATGATAAATAACAACCCAAACATAATTATAATATTTTTAAATCAACTATATATTTAATAC
Source organism: Viscum album (assembly GCA_963277665.1). NCBI lineage: Eukaryota > Viridiplantae > Streptophyta > Magnoliopsida > Santalales > Viscaceae > Viscum > Viscum album. The sequence continues at coordinate 1,198,053,281 of OY728156.1, read as the reverse complement.
CAATCATGAAGAATGGATTTTTGGAATTTAGTACATTAAGATCATGGAGACGGTAGGTCGTAGGTATGCCTAAGTCACATTTTGATTCTTGAAAGATATATATAGAATGGAGTTAGTAATATTTTATCATTATTGAATGATAATATTATCATATATACAGTATTATTTATTTAAATATTATTGAACATATCATTAATTTTATTTGGTGTTGAAAAGTTTATCGCAACATATCATGAAGGTAGTTGTACACACACACATGAAAGAAGTTATCATATTTATATGAGTGAATTTTGTGAAAAAAGGATATATTAATTTTTTAATATTGATAAATATTTCATGAATATCGTTATTATATAATATATTTTATAGGAATTCATTTAAATTATACTTATTACCGTCTATGTAATGCATTAGTGAAAACCCAATCACATCCCTTAGCATGGTGGTAGCCCTCTGTACACCCGAGCGAAATTATCATATCCCATAAGAAATGGAAAATAATATACCTGATATAATGATTTTATAGGTATAATTATGTTATGAGAATCATATATATACTTTATAACCATCATCATACTAAACTGTGATCTTTCTTATACAAAACGTTTCACATGGGTTCATGAGGTGGTAGTTCACCATAAGAATGAATGAAAGTATCATTTACCATTTTAAGGAAGATGAGATAAATATAGGTTCTATACATAAAATAACTGAATATAAATATATGGTAGATAAATTTTTTAATTATATTGTCCTATATGAAGAATATTTAATGTCTATGGAATAAAAAATATAATTCACATATAAAAACATTTTACCTCTTCTCATAACATGTTATTACGTCTATACCTAATGTATTATATGAATCAATTTATTAAAAAGAAAATGATTCTTTGATTAGACGATGGAAGTAAGAAGGTGACACTATTATTTATTTCAAAACCAAAGGGGTTTTGATTTGTTAAGTGGAGAGGAGGGGATACATCCTTTTATAAGTGATTTTATGTGAAAACATGTAGTTTTTTAGAATAAGAATGTGTACCCATGATATCAAATTCCATAATACTCCAAAATAAATTATTCTCAAGAATAATAAACTATAAGGTTGAAATATGTTCCTAAAATATATGTTATATTATCTTTTATTCAATTTAACCATTATCTTTTTATTTTGACCCTTAGTAAATGCATTTTTACCTTATCCATGATATATAACTTTTTATATTTTTCACATTTATTGTGATAAAATATTTAAATTTATCATATTAGATAATATAAATTATTCTACTAAAAAAATTCGAATCCATTTTAAAAAATTATATTCGTAGAATATGAAAACATTAATTTCAAAGGAATCCCATAGTCGCGATGAGAAATCTCATTTTCAAATAGAAAAACAATTAAAATTATAAAAACTTTTATCAAAATAATTAAATATAAAAATTATTCCAATAAAATAATATGGTCTAATTTTTATAGAATTTAATTTTACTTTTAATCCCATTTAAATAAAAAAATTCATTTAAATTTTTATAAAAAAGATAAATTTAAATAAAATTATTTATTTTTCACTATTCATTGAAATAATTAATTATTTAAAAAAATCCCTAAAATATCACCATATGATAACATTAAAATTTAAATTAATAAAATTTCTTTTATATTATCATAATTTTCTGAAAAAAGATTCAAAATTATATTTTATTATATTCCATGAATATAAATATAAATAATTAATCATGAAAGTACTATTTTTTAAACATATAAAAAATTATTAAAAAATTAACTATTCTGTTTCAATATGTTTTCCCCATAAAAAACACTGTTATAACGCCCCGACCCCAGTTATGCAGAGTCGGTGCATTATTGCGTAACATTGGCATGATAAAAAAAGATCAAGTCTCGAAAGACCAATTAGTTTAGTAGCCTTGCAAACACTAGATACATTCATAAGTCTTAAATTACATCATAAAGTAAAACAAAACTAAAACAACATCTTGTCTTCATATCCCCTCATACTATCCCTGTAGGTCATTCATAATATATTTATTCACATCCTGAAAAAATTAAAACATTGGAAGAGGTGAGCTCAGATGCTCAGTAAGGATAACAATATACTGGAAGCTTTCATAAATAAACATTAACATTTAAGAAAATGCATCAGTAAAAAAATCCTTTTAAACATTAACTTCTAAATTATATGGAAAAAATAAAATGAAATAATTCCATTTACTTATTCACATGAATATTCTACTAGTCAAATAATGACATGCAATAACAATAACCACTTTCATAATGATGGAATGCATAATTCTAGACTATCATACCCACATAGCCAAGGCCTCGTGCCAAGACTACAAATAATATTTTGTCAAAGCCTCGTGCCAAGACACTAGTTTGTCTCATGAGACCTACCGATGCATCGAGGTGTTATAGCGGGCACCACTCGTCACTTGTTAAGTCCAATGCATTCCTCATAAGAACAGGTTTAAACATAACATAAACCATAACATAATCGTATCACATAAAACATGCATAAAGGAAACATAACATTTCCACATTTCAATCATAATATATAAATAAAACACATTGATATAATAAAACCATTTTCAATACCAAAATAAAAGCAAAGTAAAACTTGGTATTTATTTTTTTTCATTTAAAAAAAGTTATGGCTTGTAGAGGAAGTCGAAACTCAAATAATGGTCATGGCGGCGGAGAATTTGATGTCACCATGTACGTAAGACAAATTAAAATATCCTTTTATCATTTAGTAAAATGCTTCTTATAAAAAGATTCTTTTTATATAAACATAAAAGTCGAAGGGGTTTATACACCGTATAAAAGAATGTTTTGTATAAAACAAAATATGCTTCATTGAAAGGAGATTAAGATGAAGTCCCTTAAAAAGATCATTTTTCTAAATAAAATAGATCTATTATGTGTATTCACTATAAGTACACATAATGAATGTAAAAATACAAGATAGGACATAATAATATCATGACATAATTTGAATGTTGGAGATTAACCCAAAGAACAGAAATTGGGTTATGATGTTCCCTTACCTCGTGTCCGACTTGACTTGACTGTTCTTTAACCTCTTGAATAATAAACTAGAGTTAATTTATAATTTCTTAAGAACCTTTTTCAAGTTTATTTTTCCTTTTATATCACTTATTACTATGTTATGAACATTATGTAATTATTTATGTTAATAACGGTCGTTTTGTCGATCTTTGGTACTTAAGTAAAAAATAAACTTCTTATAATTACAAGTTGTTCATGTGGTAAAATATCCATTATATACAGAATTATATTCATGATGTAGATATCATATATATAATATATATCCAGTATATACATTCATTCATAATATTACATAACATTTGGAGATAATAAATTAAATGCACCGTTCATGGAGACGGTAAGCCGTACGTAAGAATGACCACTACTTTCATTTATATTTCATATTTAATGGAAAGAAATCATAATTATATAAAGTTGTATTATAATTCCAGTATAATATCATATATAATATCATTTACTCCATCCTTTATACGTCCCACGTATGGGATTAACGATTCAAATCACTTTGAGGGGGCGGTAGTCCGCACTTCCTAAAATGAAATTATCGCATTTACCCATAATGGAAATCATAAAGGTATGACATAAATGAGATATACAGAATAATAAGTAAAACATAAACATAATATATATCATATATAGAAATATTTTCATCATAATGGACACCATTAGAGGTGTTAAAATAATATTGAAATATCATCATTTCGTGAGGCAATATTTCTCCACCCACAGAAATAGTATGATCTTTAACCATTAGACAGAGTTGTGTGTAAGTGTAAATAAAATCCTTATCATAAAAACATCCTAGTATATTTTAGATACTTTTGTTGTTACAAAATAATGTAATAAAAATATTTTAAGGGGTTGGATAAGAAAAATAAAACAAAAGAACATAAGAGAAGACATTACCTTAAAATCGGGTAACTCTTTTTGATTTGAGCCAAAGGCATCCTTGGGAAGACTTCTGCCATAAGTGAGGCTTCTAGGATTAATAGAGGGAAGTTCAGAGAGTATTTGGGTAGATGTTGGATGAGCCAAATGGATTTGATTGTGTGAATAAGGTGGTAGAGGTGGGGCCTTTTATAAGAGTAGAGGAGGGGCACTCTTGGAATGTCATGAAATGTAACATTATTATGAAATGTTTTTCGAATTTTAAAGGTCCCACAATGATATATTTCTAGGATAATGTGATAAGGGTTATAAAGCAACTCATCCAATAGGTTTTTGACATTTTTATGTCTTATATTTTACATTATCTTTTCATTTTATTTAAATAGTTAATTAATGAGGTAATCGCTGCATCATCATGGTGTCATGAAAAATTTATTTTTTAAATGTCTAAAAATTATAAAAAAAATTACCATGTTGTAGGAAATCTTTTTATATTTCTAATAAAAATTTATATTCAAAAATATGACTTGTATAACCCCATGTAATAATTTTTTTAGTAAAATAAGACATGTTTGACATTTTTATTTTTACTTTAAATAAAAGGTATAAATGTCATTACCATACCGAAGTTGCTCTATAGGGTCCCAAAAATTGACGCATGGGTTTTAAAGGTCGTCCATGACTCATACAATAATTTTAGGACAATTTTAATGGTAATTTCATATTATTATATCATTATATTTAATATAAATTACACTAATTACCTTTAATCAAGATTAATAAAACATAAAAGTTACCATTCACCAAAAATTATTTTAATTCCATTGAACCACATTTTACTTCTTGATGACAATGATTTATGTTGGATTTTAGAAATTAAAATCACAGAGGTGGTAAAATTTCATTTAAACGAAAAATCAGATTTTTAACTACCACTTAGTGGTTTCACTATTCATCAAAATCGACGTTTTTCAAAACAACACCAAAAATTAACCCTAAGATATATTTGATATTCATAATTCAAAAATTATTTATATTTTACAAAATTAAAAACATATAAGTTGAATTAATTAATTTAATAATTAATTCCCACTGTCACAACAAACAGCGTGTTTTAAAGAAAGAATATCAATCCAAAGATTGACAATTGTTTATGTCCAATTTCAAAGTGAAATTAATTATAATCACTACCATTGGATAAAATGGTAAAAATATATTTTAATTACAATTTAGAACCACTAAAATGTATAATTTATCACAATATATTATTTTGATTAAAAAAGTTGTTTTTAAGTATTTTTCACTATTCATCAAAAATAGGAAGTTCTCAGACAAATACCAAAAAAATCAACATAGGATAATTTAGATATTATGAATACAAAAATGAATTCCATTTTGAAATATAAAATATATATAATTTCAAAATGTGGGTATTACTATTCATAACTGCTACTTTTATTGGTCGCGGCGTGTTAGAACTCGAGGTTGCGTACAACACACACTGCTCTATTATTCAAAGAGAAGTGTACCATGGAAACACGGGGTGTTACATTATACCCTCCTTTAATAATTTGTATCCTCACAATTTTAAATTGTTCTTCGAAAATAAAAGGTTGAAAATATAAAATACCTTTGTGGAAAACCCACATCGAAAATAGGGTTAATAAAAATATAACTTTAAAAGAAAGAAAGAGAAGTACAAAGGTCACCCGAGATAGCCCATACTAGGATTATATGAAAATATGGATATGGAGGAAAAACAAACCATCATGTTCTGATGGAGAGTTGTATAAAACAGGATTATTATAAAGTTAACTACTAGAAAATCACAATCTTGTGATTGGTTAAACGGTCATTGATTCCCCAATTGGAAAAGTTAACCGACAACATTTTTGTTTTATGGTACCTTTCATAATTTTGAGGAATTTATTTAGTAGATTTACTATGAACGTAAGGAAATATACTTACTTGTCATGTAGACTTTCATTCTTCAAAAAATGTTTACCATAAACCCATCCTTCACTCTAAAAGGTAATAGAACTCAAAAATATTCTATTTATCATAATTGTATAAGGTTCCAAATATTAACACATAACATTTAGATTATGAAAACTTTTTTGTAATAACCAAGGACTTCCTGTAGGCTAGTGGTATGTAATAAAGTTCTGTCGCACTATGGTTGTGGGTTAGATTCCTACAGCTTTTTCCAATGTGAGGGGTTATCCCCCAGCCTGCAGGTTGTCCTTTTCCTAAAACTATAGTATTATAATATTCCAAAAATAATCTTCATAAATGTTTTAAACTTAAAAAATACTATCCAAAGTTAAACTTAATCCATTCCAACCATTATAGTTATCCACAATACCTCTGTCCATACTTTCTATAAAAGGTCTCTAAATTCCAAAATCAATTCATCAGATTCCCCAAACAAAGTAAAGTTTCTTATATTGTCACATACTAAAAACATGATTACCATCATCATATTAAAACCTTAATGAAAACAACATGTACTGTAGTAAAATCCTTATATATATCACGTTATTATTATAACCAGAATATAATCCTTGAGCCCAAAAGCACCATTACATTAATTATTCCACTTCAACTGTAGTAACAACATAAGATTTTCCTTGATCCATTGGCCTTTTCTGAGATAGGTTTCCCTGACCCTTAGGACATTCATTTGCATAATGCCCCATTTCCCTACAATTGCAGAATTCAACATTGATAGCCTCTTTCTTTACCTTTAAATCACGATCCTGGTGACCTTTTTCTCCACATTTATAACAAACTATCATTCCTTTTAGGAAAGTACCGGGGTGATTTTCCCACAATTATTTTATAATGGAAAATATTTCTTTCCCTTTTTCCCATTATCTGTCTCTTGTTCCACCGTTCTCTTCTTCCCTTACTTTACTTTATTGTCATAATATTTATAGAATTCCTTTTCTTTCTTGATAGAACAGGAGACAATATCTTTGTACGTTGAGAAAGATTGTGATACTCATGCTCGATGGAGAAATGGTTTTAACCAATCAATGAAATGATCAATCTTACTTCTTGGGTTATGTATATAATATGTAGCATGCCTTTCTAACCGTGTAAAGTTAGACTCATACTTTGCGACATTCTCATCCTCCTTTTTCCTCAAACTCATAAATTTCTTTTCCATATCTGCTCGATGGTCACGAGGAATGTATTTTTCTATTAAAAGCTCTTTGAACTCTCTCTCCATTCCATACTTAATACTTCTTCAACTTCCTTTGTATTTTAAATCAATGACCACCATTGATCAGCATCTCTAGTGAGGTGGTAAAATGCCATGATAACCTTTTCCCTTTCACTACTCCCCAAGGCATGGAATATTTTCTCTACGGAATTTATCCATTGCTCAGATACTAAGGTATTTGTACTCCCATTGAATTTTGGTGTTTGTTTCCTCATGAAGTGATCTAACTTTGATCCTCCACATTGCAGATCAGGGTGCTCCATTCGAGTAAGGTTATTATTCATAACCTGAGTGAGTTGTCCCAGTATGGTGATAATTTGATCCGAACGAATTGTATCACCAGCTCCACTATAATTATCTTGAGCAGGAGGAAAATCCCTACATGGAGTGCGTGCATTGATACGGTTTCCATTCCATCCACTAGGTGCAATTTCTATAAAATGGCATAAACAAGATTAGTTTATGAATCAAAATACATAATTTCATACTTGTAAAACACTTAACATAAATTGAACTATTTATGGATATAATCCATAATAATAAAAGTGTTTTCTTTGAGGATGTATATACTCATAAACCCTTCACAATAGTTTGTAATCTAAATGAGAATTATCTTAAGAATATCCCCTGGGAGTGTCGTAACCAAGAGTACAGCAAGGCCCGTTGTCGTGCACCAGTTCCAATTCGAGTCTAGCTCAACGCGGTGTTTTCAGGTTATAACCCTATGTACATCTGTTCCAGAGCTGCCTCTACCTACTTGTATCCAGACATGGATGTATTGCTCAGAAAACTCACAAAATCTCTATACGACTAAAATTTTATGTAGTTCTTCTATACTAATCCTAAAAGTCTATCTTATGGCTATCTCCTCTAATCAAGGTTAATCTAAATCTAGATTCCAAGGTTAGTACTAAACTTCCTCTCATAACAACTATAATTCCCTGACCCCAGTTACCTAGAGTCGGTGCATTATTGCGTAACATTGGCATGATCACAAAAGATCAAGTCTCGAAAGACCTATTAGTTTAGTAGCCTTGGAAACACTAGATACATTCATAAGTATTACATTACATCATAAAGTAAAACAAAACTACAACAACATCTTGTCTTCATATCCCCTCATGTTATCCCTACAGGTCATTTATAATATACTTCTTTACATCCTGGAAAAATTAAAACATTGGAAGGGGTGTGCTCAGATGCTCAGTAAGGATAACAATATAGCGGAAGCTTTCATAAATAAACATTAACATTTAAGGAAATGTATAACTAAAACAAAAGCCTCTTAAACTTGAACTTCAGTATAATATTGAAAAAATAAAATGAAATAATGCTATTTACTTATTCACATGGATATTCTACTAGTCGAATAATCATATTCAATATCAATAACCACTTTCATAATGATGGACTGCATAATTCCATACTATCATAACCACGTAGCCAAGGCCTCATTCCAAGACTACAAATAAGATTTTTTTCAAGGCATCGTGCCAAGACAGTAGTTTGTCTCATGAGACCTACCGATTCATCGAGGAGCTATAGCGGGCTCCAGCCGTCACTTATTAAGTCCAATGCATTTCTCATATTAACAGGTTTTAACATATCATAAACCATAACATAATCGTATCACATAAAACATGCATAATGTAAACATAACATTTCCACATTTCAATCACAGGATATCAATAAAACACATTGATATAATAAAACCATTTTCAATACCAAAATAAAAGAAAAGTAAAAATTGGTATTTATTTTTTTCATTTTAAAAAAAGTTATGGTTTGTAGAGGAAGTCAAAACTAAAATAATGGTCACGGCGGGGGAGAAGTCATTGTCGCCGCGTACGTAAGACAAAAAAACATTCCTTTTTCTTTTATTTAAAATATTTGTATAACAATATTCCTTTTGAATAAACGTAAAAGTAAAAGGGGTTTATACACCGTATAAAAAGATAGTTGTGTATAAAACAAAATATGCCTCAATGAAAGGAGATTCAGACGAAGTCCCTTACAAAGATCATTTTTTAAATAAAATAGATCTATTATGTGTATTCAATATATGTACACATAATGAAAGTAAAAATACAAGATAGGACATAATAATATCATGACATAATTTGAAAGTATCAGATTAACCCAAAGAACAGAAATTTGGTTATGAAGTTCCCTTACCTCGTGTCCGACTTGACTCAACCGTTATTTAAACTCATAAATAATATACTATAGTTAATTTATAATTTCTTAAGAACCTTTTTCATGTTTATTGTTCCTTTTATATCACTTATTACCATGTTATGAACATTATGTAATTATTTATGTTAATAACGGTCGTTTTCTCGATCTTTGGTACTTGAGTTAAAAATAAAGTTCTTATAATTACAAGTTGTTCATGTGGTAAAATATAAATTATATCCAGAATTATATTCATGATGTATATATCATATATATCCTATATATCCACTATATACATTCATTAATAATAATACGTAACATTTAGAGGTAAGAAATGAAATGCACCGTTCATGGAGACGGTAAGTCGTACGTGCGCATGAATGCTACTTTCATTTATATTTCGTATTTAATGGAAAGAAATAATAATGATATAAAGGTGTATTATAATTACAGTATAATATAATATATAATATCTTTTACTCCATCCTTTATACGTCCCACATATGGCATTAACGATTCAAATCACATTGAGGGGGCGGTAGTCTGCACTTCCTAAAATGAAATTATCGCGTTTACCCATAATGGAAATAATAAAGGTATGACATAAATGAGAAATAAATAATAATAAAGAAACAATTAACATAATATGTATCATATATATAAATAGTTTCATCATAATGGCCACCATTAGAGGTGTTAAAAAAATATTGATCATTCATCGTTTCCTGAGGCAGTATTTCGCCACCCACAGAAACAGTATGTTCGTTAACCATTAGACAGAGTTGTGTGTACATTTAAATCAAATAATTATGATAAAAAACTCCTAGTATATTTTAGATACTGTTTTTGTTACAAAATAGAGTAATACAAAGATTTTAAGGGGATGGACAAGAAAAATAAAACAAAAGAACATAAGAGAAGACATTACCTTAAAATCGGGTAACTCTTTTTGATTTGAGCCAAAGGCATCCTTGTTAAGACTTCTGCCCAATGTGAGGCTTCTAGGAGTAATATAGGGAAGATAAAATAGTATTTGGGTAGAGTTTGGCTGATCCAAATGGCTTTGATGGTGTGCATAAGGTGGTAGAGGTGGGGGCCTTTTATAAGAGGAGAGGAGGGGCACACTTGGAAAGTCAAGAAATGTTACAGTATTATGAAATGATTTTCGGATTTTAAAGGTCCCACAATGATATATTTCGAGGATAAGGTGATAAGGGATTTAAATCTACTCATCCAATAGGTTTTTGACAAGTTAATGTCTTATATGTTACATTATATTTTCATTTTATTTAAATCATTAATTAATAAGTTAATCACTGCATCAGCATGGTGTCATAAAAATTTTTTTTGTAAATGTCTAAAAATTATATAAAAATTACCACGTTTTAGGAAATTTTTTTATCATTCTAATAAAAATTTATAGTAATAAATATTACTTGTAAAACCATATGTAATAATTGTTTTAGTAAAACAATACAGTTTTGTGACATTTTTATTTTTACTTTAAATAAAAAGTATAAAGGTCATTATCTTACCCAAGTGGCTCCATGGGGTCCCAAAAATTGACCCATGGGTTTTAATGGTCGTACATGACTCATAAAATAAGTTTATAACAATTTTAAAGGTAATTTCATATTATTATATCATTATATTTACGTTACCTTACACTAATTACCTTTAATCGCGATTAATAAAACATAACAGTTACTATTTACCAAAAATTATTTTAATCACATTGAACCACATTTTAAATCTTTATGAAAATGATGTATGTTGGATTTTAGAAATTCAAATCATAGAGGTGGTAAAATTTCATTTAAACGAAAAATCAGATTTTTAACTACCACTTAGTGGTTTCACTATTCATAAAAAATCGATGTTTTTCAAAACAACACCAAAAATTAACCCTAAGCTATATTTTATATTCCTAATTAAAAAATGATGTCTATTTTACAAATTTAAAAACATATAAGTTGAATTAATTAATTTAATAATTAATTCCCACTGTCACAACAAATAGCGTGTTTTTAAGAAAGAATTTCGATCAAAAGATTGACACTTGTTTATGTCCAATTTCAAAGTGAAATTAATTCTAATGACCACCATTGGATAAAATGGTAAAAATATATTATAATTGAACATTATTAAAACTCAATTTTTTAATTTATCACTATAAATTATTTTTATTAAAAAATTTGTTTTTAAGTATTTGTCAATATTCATCAAAAATTGGAAGTTCTCATGAAAATACCAAAAATTCACCGTAGGCTAATTTCGATATTCCGAATCCAAAAATGAAGTCCATTTTGAAATATAAAATTTATATAATTCAAAAAGTGGGTATTACTATTCATAACTGCTACTTTTATTGGTCACGGTGTGTTATAACTAGAGGTTTCGTACAACACACGCTGCTTTATTATTCAAAGAGGAGCATACAATGGAAGATTGGGGTGTTAAAACTATACATTGTATTTAAATACTAATTATTAATATTACTATTTTTATGTTTAATGGATATTTTATATGGGTCAAATTTAAAGATTAATACTAATATTATATCTTTGTGTGTAAAATCTTTGTTATTCATATAGTGTATGAAATACATGGAGTTACATATATTGCAAGCTATCAATGAAATTTAATTAAATTGAAAAAAATAATTCATAAAAAACTCAGGGTGTTATAATGATATTAGGTGTATAGTAATGATTTGATCCTTTTCCAGGGAATATTTATGACTCCCACATTTTATTGGAATGATTTGATGGATATCTCCCAATACTCATACTAGGACGGGCACCTAGGTTTTACATAGATGTTTTGGGACATTAATAGAAACTTCACGTTTCATGGAATTAAAATGAATCAAAATGATATTTTCTTCTATTTTACAACCTGTGTGATGATCAGTGAAGATAATTATAAATTTTTTGGGTCACATGATACACATAAAGTACATCATCGTAAGTGGTATGTATTTATAATGTACTTTATATTGGGATTTATATAGACAATGATAGTTCAATATTCTTTTTGTACCATAGTTGATCAGATAAAAAATGGATAAAATTTCATGAATACATATAAAATAACTATATACATGAGTTGGACAGAATTTATGTTTGGGATATTTTTTATGTCCATGGTGTTTATTCCTTTATCATATTAGAAAGGGATGAGTATTTTTATCATGGTTTTTGAAGGATTTACAAATTACTTTGGGGACATAATTAAATATGAGTATGATATATTTTCCGAAAACCAAAAGACAGTCATAGAGAAATTGTAGATCATAGAGGATATGCATTTTCTATATGTCCATGACATTTTTGGAGCATGGTATGATGAACAATCCTTTATGATGATCACATAAAATTACTATTTATAGGCATCAATTAAAATACATCATTACGAGACACTTTAAGTATAATTGTTTCTCTCACAAATGTGTTTTCATGATTGGGTGAGGGAAGTGTAATTATGCTAATTATGGTGTATATTACCTATTATATGGTGTAAATGATTAGGAAGTTGTTGATCACAAAACACATGATTCCAATCTATAATAGGTAAACAATATATCAAAATCTATGATAAAATTCAAACCATATGGAGATATTATCAATGAGTGGATATAAATTATTAAATTTTAAAAAAATTAAAATCAATATTTACCTTTAACAAAATAAAATTCTTATACTGTTCCTTCACAAGTAAATTATCATATAATGAGATTTAGGTATTTTTATAAAAAGTTTATTATTATATGACCTGAGAAATATATAGTTTTTTACAAAAACTATACTTTTATTACAATAGAAAGACCTAGAAGTATGTATTAACATTTAAATGATTAAATATATGTATAAAAAGTAAATATATATACTTTTAGGTAATATCATTAATTTTAAAAAATTATTAACTTTTTATGAACCTAAATAGTATTTTCCAAAAAAATGTTTTAGTCTTTTTAATTTCATTAAATATTATTCTGGTATATTTCAGTTCTTCAATGATTCATAAGAACCATAACATTTAGGAATCATTTTTATATAAAATCAATTTATTCAAGTAAAATAAAAATCATGGATATTTTTATCTTAAAAATAATTTGTATACCTTTAATTAATTGTTTTTATGCAATAGTTTTTATCCATGTAAATGTTAAAATAATCTTCCGACAAACAAATTAATTTTTTTTAAAAAAATATCATTAATTTTACAATCAGTAGCTCAAAATTTTGTAACTATTTCAATAATGTTTTTATCTATTAAATGAAAATTAAATCAGTTGATGATTAATTTATATTGTTGAAGTAATATTTTTGTTTTAAATTAATTTATTTATTATGATTCATATATTTTTTTATAAATTAATTAATTTAATATAAATTAAAATATTATTACAACATTATGTTTCAATGTATAAAAATATTTATAAATACACATTCAATTTATAATTATAAATTAATATGAATAAATATCACATAATATATATAATGAAATATTCCAATATTTTCTCCCTGATATCAGATATTTTAATTATGATATTTTTCATATTTTTCAACTCAAATAAGTTATATGGATCCCAAATTTAGATTAAATATTGAAAAAATTGGTACGAAGGTTCATATTATATGTTTGTTAAAAATATGTTTACATGGGAATCTTTTTATATAAGATTAATATTGTTAATGTCGTAAATTATCTATCTAAAATTATTAATAATTAAAATTTCAATTTCATTATCTTAGAATAAATGATATTAATTAATGTACTACCCTCATGTATCACATAATATTTCATCACCGAGTTCACATAACCCAAAAAACCCACCTAAAACCCATGTATTAAATTCTTACCCCTTACGTAACATTAGTTTCCATGAAAAATCAATAGTTGTTCACATAGCAAATGTGATCACCCCAACTAATTCCCTCATACCACTAATCCCAAAGACATTGATCATGATTCCCACTTTTATATTCACTTATAAGTATAACCATAGGTGTCCTTGAGGTTTTAAGGAAGCCTTACCTAATTTTAGAAGATACTATGAAGGGTAAGGGTTTGTAACCATTATTTTTCATTTAAATGTAAATTTTTTTATTATAACACCATTTAATAGTTGTGGTCTTTATTGTAATTTCATTTCATTATCATAAATTTTATAATATTTTTGATGAGATTCTAATTATTACTTCACATTTAGTTATTTTTATTTTTATTATTATACATGTATATGGCATCACATTAAACCAATTAGACTAATGATTATAATAATTTTACTTAATGTCATTATTACTGTAATTATGTTGAATTATATCCTATTTATGTATTTTAAATTTGATTTCCTGTAATTATTTCTATTTCATAATACATCATAATTCCCAAATAACATAATTTTTTGAATTAGAGAGAATAGTGTTTTCCAAGAAATGGGATCCTTGACCTGATAATAGCATGTTGTTGAAAATGAGGAATAGTTTAACCTAGTGTTAATAACCCTGAAAAGGGTTGGTTTAGTAATTGAATCAACCATAACGTTGAGGAATATTGAGTTGGTCAATAAATGGACACCAAGAAAAACAATATCAAGGGTTATTCTATAGATTATTGCATCATGTTTTGGAATCTGGATAATGTATTTTTCATACAATAACATGATCCTTTACTTTTTTAAACTATTTAAGTCAATTTTTATATTATATTGTCAATGTATCACATTCAGGGAACCATTAACAACATCTTATAATTTATGTAATCTATATTATTAGTTTGTTTTACACTAATAGTACCACATTTTTTCTATTATTACTATTCATTTCTTAACCATCCACCATCTTTAAGAGGGTTATACTCCTATTATACCTATTTTATATAAGAAATGTATAACAATTATGAACATTTTTACTCTAATATGGATGACTATTAGAATCTTATCAATGTATCATTTTACCCTTCACCTTCTTTATTTTGTTATGTTATGATCATGGTATAACTTTTTTCATAAGTGGATAATATTAGTGTCTATTTTTCTGTTATTAAAATACAGATGATTATTGGATCATTTATGATGTATTGGTTCAACAACCACCTTCTTCAATTGGTTTGTCATAATGTTATCCGTGCTAGTGACATGGGGAATAAAAATAACATTATTTATGTTGTTATTGTATTATGAATGACTATTAGAAAATATAATTTTTAATTATTTATTAATTTTGTAACCTGATGAATGTATTTGACATAGATAACTGATGGGTGGTTCTTAATATTACATATCCCCTTGATCCATGTAGTTGTATTATGATGCAATTGTTTTTATTATTTTGGTGATTTTTAACATAGAAAAATATATTCCCATGATGTTGTGATCCTGATGTCGGACATAATAAAGTATTGTATTATGATATGGAATTAATAGCCTTATATTATGATGTTCATAAATAAAGGTCAAGTTAATATTTTTCAATGTTATTTTTTTTTAATTTTTTATATGCATCTATATATTATAATCCGAGTTTAAGTTGGTTATGGAATCATTTTGGATTTTATTTACTACCAAATCACTTTTTTCATTCTTTTTTATGATATCATCAGTTTTATATTACCCCTTATAGTGAATCAAAGCTCACAGATAATTTTACCTTCCATAAGAAACCTATAGGTTAAAAATGTATTATATTTAGGGATATTATCGATGTTTTAACAATGTTCTAACAATTTTTTCAGTTTATATATTATTTATTAAAAATTAATGTCAGTATTAATCCATTATTCTAATAATTCGATGATATTGGATCCTACATAAGCTCTTATATTCTATACCAAAAAATATAATGTTACTAATACGTTCATTATTTTAGACTCTACGATTTATAGGTGGAAATAGATAAATTTATTATTATCCTTGTGAACTATATTTAGAAGAACTGGTTTTGATATAACATGAAATATAAAAATACCTCACGATCACTTGTAAATGTTATATAAAAAATGATCGGTTTCTTATTTTACAGTTCTATATCCTAGGATAATTATATGTTAATCATTTTCAGGGAAATGATGACTAATGAGAAGAATTGGAAGTTTATTAATTCCCCTATATAACATAGGTATATTACCCATCGTAATGTCAATGAATATATAGTTGAGATTATTTAAATAGAGTCCATATTATTATTGTCAAATTGGGTTCAAGAAAAATACCTCATCTTCATGGACCATCCTGATTAATAGAAACATGGTGTAACTAGGTTGGATCAATTAATGTGAAAAAAATATATTATTATGAATAATAAATAATCAATTTATAGATGTATAATGGATCTTGTTCATATATAATATCAGCATCCAATTAGGATGTAGTGAAAAGGAAAAAAACCATCATGAAGTTATATCTTTTGAAGGTAGTTTATAATGAAGACACCTACTATAAATCCTATATCCAAAAAATATATGATAGTTAGTTCCAATTATGATTAATGTGAACACCCTTATTGAAATACTAATTCTTGTACTTATATATAATATTGATAAGATCACTAAAGTGGATGGGATTTTAATGAATTATTCAAAATATTAATTTCATTAAAATGGAAGTATGATTTACAATGTTATGGTGGAATAACAAGACATTAGAGTGAAAAGGTAATCATTTAATCTATGTTTGTATCCTCCTATATTAATTTACCTTAATGAAATTTTAGGGAGAGAGAAAAATTATGTATACTCCATGGATAAAGATAGTATCCTAAAAAATGATGTTGTATCTATGGTATAAAGATTCATTGATGTCTTTTCATGTTAATTTCCTGATCATCATGAAAATGTGACGTTGAGTTATCTATTTTTCTCATTCATGTTGAAAGATCTATTTTTATAAATTCATAAATAATTTTACAATTAGAGTTAGTGGAGTTGATTTAATATCTAAACGAGTGGTGTGATAAGATATTTATACACCATTGTTTTCTCCATGGGGATCCCATTTTTATTCATGAAAAATAATGATTGTTTTATTAGACATTAATTAATTTATTGATTTATCAATTCTATTTATAAAAATAAATATTATACTTTAATAAAAATTTATGGATTATATGATCATCTTCATGGAGGCCAATAAATTTTAGTGATATACATTTTCTATGTTAATCGTCTGTTAAAGGTGAAAAAGGATGAAAAAATGAAGGTAAACATTTGAACAAGGAATGTACACCATGTTTTAATCCCTAATAATGTAAAATAATATTATAAGGTCCAATTGTGTATGCGACCTGAATCCCAGAACATAAATAAAATCCAATACATAAGTAAAATATTTCAATTTACAATGATCATTATGAACGTGTTGATATATTTATATTGACGATGATGACTAAATAAATTTCCAAAATAAATTTTTTTAGACATGTATGAAAAAATTCAATGGTAATATATTTGTTTGAATAAAATTAATGAGAATTTAAAATTAATGGAAATTTATTCTAAAAAACTGTATTTTTTTAAAATTTCTTCTAAATGGGGTTTCATCAAATAAATTAAAATTATTTCTACCAAATAATGAAGTTATATTTTATAAAATCAATGTATTTTTTCATATAATTACGTAAACATTATTTTAGTGTGATTTTTAATAACTTTCTTAAGATATTAAAATTTTAATTAGTTGTTAAAAATATATTTTTAAATTGAAAACTGAATTTTCATTGAATGTATTTGAAGTTTCTTTTTGATATAAAATACTTTTAGAAGTATAAATATTTAAATTAAAATATCATACATAAAAATTATGAGATTTTATTAAAATTTATTTTGATTTATGATATTAAGAAAATTTATTCTTTTGATATATTTTCCTTTGGAAAACAGATTTTATCGTGTGCCTTTGAGATTAATTTTAAATTTATTTTTCCCACTTATGTTATTCAATTTTGTAAATTTGATTAAATAATTTGGATGAGTATTATTAATATTATTTAATATTACTAGATTAATTTTTTCAAAAATTAATAGTAAATGCAATAAAAAATAATTTCCACAGTTTAGGTTAAAATGAGTTCACTGGGGGGTTAAATAAGAATTAAAAGGGAAAATAATGAATTAAATACATCGAATATCTATTTTATGGATATATTTCAAAATTATCATCGTAGGATAAATTTTTATGAGTTTTGTTCATTTTATGTCCGTGAATGTGACCTAAAAATAATTTTTGAAAAAAATGTAACCCACTTGAATTTCAATTTCAATTACGTTTTCACAAAGTGAGAAGAGGATTTTATAAATTATTATTAATTATAATATTGAGATTATTGAAAAAAATTTAATGAGAGAAATTCATTTCTAATAAATAATAATAATATAGTTACAATACATGCTTACACAACACCAACATATTAGTTATATAATTAATAAAATATAAAATTTGAGATTTAAAAAAATAATATAAATTGAATAAATTATTAGTTTCCATGAATGTTTTAGAGAAATATATCACTTTAATATGGTTTTAATATAATATATTCTAATTCAATGATTTTTTTTAATATTTTAAACATCAAATTAAATTATTTGTTACAAATTTGCATTAATGTTATTTTATAATGAATGATATTTTATTAAATGATATAAAATTCAAAAACAGCCAATCATTTTCCAAGTGGATTTTATATACATAAAATTATCATATACATTTCATTAATATAACATGTTTTCTTGTATTAGGACTATATTAAACCATAATGAGTAAAAACCATAGTAATGAGGTTTTGTTAAAAATTCGGTTTTTTGTTAAATACGTTTGTGTCAATATTAATTTTAAAAAATAATAGGGTAATTATTTTATAAATTATAATTAGTATTTTGAATATTTGTTACAAATTTATATTATATGTACACTTTTAATAATTTTTTCTTTAATGATAAATTACGTACGTAAATAAAATGAGAATAATCACATGATGAAATGTAAAATGGTAAAACTATGGAAGCATTGATTTTATAGAACACCATATTTAAATTTTTTTTTTTTTGCGGTGGAGGTGTGGATTGATAGTATCCACCCTCTATTCCATGAATTATCAATATTGGGGGAATATTGGGTTATAATGACTTCACATTACTAAATAGTTTTCAATATTTATTGAAATGAAACTCCCCCTCAATTATATTAGAGAACATCCTCACCCCATTTAATATAAAATTATAAACAATTTTGATCAATCAAAACCAGAATAATACCCCCCTCAAACTTATCCACATTATTTATCTTTAGTTTTTAACTAAATACCAACCCTAGTGTCCTCAATAAAAGATCCAAATGAAGTTTTACTATGTGAATGTAATTCTCATCACTAAGCTCCATATTTTACATTAATCCATTAAATAATGCATTAATATCCTAAAAAATCCATTATAATGAAAAAATAATATAGTATTTATTGGTAAGTTTCGTTTGGTTAATGTAATAACCCATATTTTTCTCCTCTTCCATAGAATTTTAAATAAACCTTTCAGTCCTATTTACGGGGGACTACCACCTCATCAGCTGATGTAATTTATTTTCTATCAGTACCACAAATGGATGAAAATAATAAATGATTTAACAGATTAATTTTATATTTACTAAATTTTATTAATAGTTAAATTATTATATCACTTACAACATTTTCCTTACAATCCTTCATAAAATAATAAATTTTCTCATTCGAACATGTAGACTACTGCCTCCACATTGAAATGTGAACTATTTTTAAATTAATTTTGTATATGATGGCACCATTATCCCTGAAAATGGAAAAAACTACCAAACTAAACCATATGTGAAAACAAATTAATTATCACATGAAACAGTAATTATAACAAATTATTTTTAATCAATTGGATATAAAATACTATAATCACATCATATATATTATGATATATATGATTATTATTTAATAATATATGTATTAAAAGTCATTATTTTTTATGTTGTATGTCCAAACATTACATATAAATCGAACATGATGATGGGTTTTTCATCTCAATTTTACATCCATGAGACATATTCCTTATCCAAAACTTAGTTATTTTTTGGTGTATATAATTTAACTTTAATATGGTATATCATGAATCCAAATATATTTTTGAAATTTAATGTTTCATTTAAATTAATTCTATCTTGGGCTTATAATTCAATAATTACCAATGTGGTAAGGATTTATTTAAAATATATTCATTATTTAGTATTTTTAATATTTATATCTCCCTTAGGGGAATAATATGAATTATATAGCTTACAAATATATATATTAATATCATATTGTTATTCATTTAATTTTTATGTAAATTTAAAAATCAGTAATCTTTGTAACTTAAAATGAATGAAAGTTTTTTTTAATAAAATCGGATTTCATTATATTTTTAGTCAAAATGGTATTCTATTACATGACCATGATTTCAAAAAATCCTTTAATTTTTTTAGAATTATGACATCTGGGTCTCAGTGAGAGCACAAACAACACACCTTAACAAGGATGTCGGGTCCTGGCTCACCAGTTACCACCAGTTTCCCCACAGACACAAGGTCCCCACCCTATGGCCTACCCTCTTTCCTAAAAATGAAATCTTACTAACGAATGTACCCACATGCAAACACATGTCCTTTCTAGTGTTATTTATTCCTTACTCTCACACACCCTGGGAAACCTCTCATAAGGTCACCAATCCTTATGACTATGCCAAGACAAACACGCTTAACTGTGGAGTTCTAATCAGATAGGCTCCCAAAAATGAAGGTCCACTATATTGACATGAGTCATATCATTTATCCATTTATTAATTTATGATTATACGGTGTTAAAATCACCCCCCACTTTAGAGAACAACATCCCCAAATAATTTATTAATGTTATTCTTACCGATGTTTTACTTTTTACTAAATATTTTGAATGGATACATTATTTTACGAAATGAGGTACTTATTAACTTATATAAAAAATGAGGAAGGAATAGATATTTTGAAAAACATGACAAGAATGAAAATTTCATTCATCGTGAATATTCATTATTTTTAAAAAACATTAAAAATATACAGGGTACTTTTCGATTAATTATTTTCCCTTAATAATCTCATAATGTTTTTTTCAAACCTAATTTTCAATGTATAGATTTGTATTTCCCCCATGAATTTATTTATAGAATTTTAATTTCATTAATATACATCATTTCTGAAAACCCTTATTTTTCCTTATTCTCCATTGAGAATATATGATTATTATTCAATCTATATTATTTATATGGGTGTTTTATGATCAATTTTACTAAGGGTATACTATTTTTATACCTTTAAATATTTTACATGTGATGGTTATTATTATTTTTATTTTCATCAGAATCTATTATCATTTATTTTGATAAGTTTCCATAATAATTTCTATATTGATCACATGACAGACATTTCATTTGAGGAAAAAATTATAAAATTTATGTTATAAGAGGGCCCCTCTATATCCCCTCAATTAATTAGTATGTTTCATGAGACAAACTAACATGGGTTCTTAACAAATACCTTACCAATTTATTTATATGCCTTAGATGTTGACCTTGATAATATTTTATATTTCTTATAATATGGACTATAAGATGAGAATCTGATGTTCATAATTATGAATTCAATTATTATGAATTCATTTACGGATGTTAATTTCAGAATTTTATATGATATAATATCCATGGTTTAGTTTTTATATGATTTTAATATTTCTATGAAATTATATGATCATAATTTTTTTCTTATAAATTAGTATTAACTATCAAGTTAGTTATTAAATGTCTTTTGTTGTAGTTATTTACCTTGAAATATTGATTTTTGGATTTGGATTCATGATATATTATAATATATTCCTAACCATACAGAGCATTAGATCTTACCCTTTTCTTTTGATTCCATTCCACAAGATGATAGGGAATGTTTTATGAATGAGACGGTGGAAAATTCTAGGGGGAATAAATTTTATCTTAAAAAAATAAATTCAATTATATTATTTTTATTATTTTTAATGAAAAATTAATGTATATATCTATTTTAATAAGACTATTAAAAAATTCATTCCCTTAGGAAATTATTCCATGTGTCTAGTGTTGGTGTAATAATATAACCACCAAATTTGGTGTATTAGAGTTGGGGTCTTTGGAATTGGAATTAGATCTTGTAATAGTAGAAACATCGATAACTATATTTAGGAAAACATATATTAGAGAACATAATTATATGAATTTCTTTTAGTATAACAAAAAATTTATCTAAATTTTTTTGTAAGGAATATAGTGTGTGTTTTTTACAAGAAATATATCCCTATATGGATACTAAAATGTGTTTTTGTTATATAAAAGACGTACCAATGAGTAATAACTATGTAGAAGGGATTCCTATATTTACCTTAGTATTAATTGGAATTTGGAAATCTTCTATTTGATGCCCCTAGTTTGACACCATTGGGGGATATTGTACTGTTTATTCATAGTATTTTACAAACCATCAAAAAGGATTTGAAAGGGTGATAACCATGAATAATCTAGTTTAAACCTCAATTTTTATAAATTGATAATATGGATTGTTGATTTTTAAATCCTATAAATGATTCTCCATGACCATTTTATTCCCCCCAATGGTTATTTATTTCTCACATAATGATTTTGGGATTTATTTAATGGTTTGAATAATAAGGAGATAGTATGATGAAGAATGTGAAAAAAAATATGTGTATGAGAATTCTTATGGGATAATGACTTGAGTGAAGGATATTATTATTATTCTGAATCAGTTATCATGATATATGATTAAAAATATTACCTTCACTATCTATCAAGAAAAAAATGAGAGAATGATATTGTTTGATGAGAGATATTGTTGTGGATCCCATAGAGGAAATAATATATAGTTCATATATCCCAATAATATTGAAATAAGATCTCCTGGGAATGCCTTGAAGAAATGATATTTTGTTTAATGTCTTGAGAATAAGGGATATAGAAAGAACTTTTTTAGGGAAAATTAAATTTTCCATCAATGTAATGGATCGTAATATTGGTCTTCTTAAGGTATTATCAATGGATGGTTGTTCAAGATGTAGAATTTATGATATTAATGAAAATATATGTAAATGGTCAAAATCTGAATAAGAGGATCGTTGAGGATCCTTGTGTAATAATTTTCTATTAATAATGAAGATACTAAAAATATCACATCAACAAAATGAATTTTTTATAAGTTAGATGATGATGCATTGCTAATTTTTTATGGTGGAAGTTGTATGGTTGATGTGTATATGTATTTAGAATGAAATAATAATGTTTTAGTATTATTATATAAATGAAAATATTATTTTTTGAATTATTATATTTTATAATTATTGTATCAATGAAAAAGTAATTTTTAGAATTATTACATGTATAATTACATTTAACCAATTTAAAAATGTCTAATTGTATTAATGAAGTAGTATTTAATTAAGTATTAGAATGCATATATTAAATGCTATTGTATTATATGATTTAATGGAATGTTGATATTTATATAAAACACATTACTGAGGGAAGATAATAATTAATATATGCTAGATATATACATAAAAATAATAAAGTTATATTTATGGGAAATTATTTTTAATATTAAATTGTTAATAATTTTATGCTTTGTTTCATCTTTTTTTAAATATATAACATTTTTGGATTTTTTTAATATATTCTATAATATGATAGTTTAATTCTGGATTCATGATTTTTTATATAATATTTTATGGTGATTAACTTATTTAAATAATTGAAATGTGAAATTATGATCTACCTTATTTATGGAATAAAATGTTATGTTACTTTTGAATGTTTTGTGACATTCCATAAAAATTAATAGACTTTGAATTTATTCATCAATATTTTAGGGGAATCCTAGAGATATTAATTTATGAAAATTATTATGAAAAACATTTGTGTAATTGTTATGGATTTAGAAAATAATTTCTAACATGTTCTAACATCTTAATATTTGGGAAAAATTATAAAGGCATTGAAAATGAAATATCATTATATAATGGATTTAAAGATATATTAAATCTAAATTTTATTACATCAAGAAAAATTATCATATTTTACATTATACTTGTAGTTATAGATAATGATGAATTGGTCAAATAAAAACTAAACAATGAAATCGGGATTGTGAAATAATAATATAGAATATAAGTATATTTAGATAATTTTATAGTTTATATGGTAAATTAATTACATGATTCTATAAAAATTTTATTGAATTTTTTTATCTAAACACCTTAATATTTAATAAATCCACATAATTTTAAATGATAACAGATTTATGGTTTTGTGGTTGTTATATTTCTATAGTAAATTCTATTTTTTATGATTAATCATATCTATTTATTTACAGGATTATTTATTTTGTATTCCATGTAAATATTTTCTCATACAACCCATGTTCGCCTATATGGAATCCTAGTTATATGGTATTGAAGTTGACCATTATATTTCCATTCCCTTATTTTAAGATGATATTTTAAATCCTTTTATGAGAGGAGTTTTTTATAATGGTTAGACCTATGATGACCATAATAGAATCTGGATGGCTCAATCTATTTAAGGAGGTAAAATTATACACCCCTTGATTAAAACATTAAAACATTATTTTCGATAACATATGTGACATTCAATGATGATTCCCAACAAACTAAAATAGACTATTAAATTTATTATATTTTTTTGTGGCCACTACTACCTAGACATTAAATTGGTGTCTTTGAATATGACTAATTATATAATGAAAAATATATGGTTTAAACTTGTATAATATACATTAAATTTTTCTATATTGATTATAAATAAAATAATAATCAATTTAATAAATAAATAATTTTTATTTTTGAAAAACTATATTCTTCTAAAATGCGGTCTATTTGGGATTTATAAATGCACATTATAATTAATTTTTCACACTATTCGAAAATGTATTTTAGAAATTTCAATTAATTTTTAAATCATAATTAAAAAATAATTATATATTTTTTATAAATATTTTTCTGAATGTTTTTTTTATGAAAATTAATATTACTTTTTTATATTAAAAATAATCATATATATTTGATCTTTTAAAATTAAAAATGTGACAGAAAGATTTTATTAAAGTATATATAGATAAATTATATCATAATAAAATAATTGAATTAATCAGTTTAAATTTTATTTTATTTTATAAGTTGAAGAATTCTATATTTATGAGAATTTTTTATTTTCCAAACCACTTTTAATACCATATGTATGTTCAATTATAAATTAATTTTCCTCATATATAAATGGAATTTGTAAAAATTTATTCCATATTTGGTGTTAGATTTTATTAATATTAGATAATAAGTTTTAATAAATATATGGTCATAATAATTAGTAAAAATTGGAAAAATTATGTTCTATGATTTTGGATAAAACATATTTAATATGGGGTTAAAAAACGTATAGTGGACTAAAATTACTCAAATGTCATCTAATTTAAAATGGATGGCCATATTTCAAACCATGTAAACTTTGGATCAATTTTTACTTGTTTTTCAGATATATTTATTTGAAATTGAGGGATAAAATAATTCATCTAAATAAGAATGGAAAATTTCACCCTGTATAAATTTCTATTATGTGTTCAAATAGAGAAAAATTAAAATCATCCAAAAATTTATATGTTTATTATGAGATTAATGAAATTATTATCTTGAGATTAAATTACTTCTAATTATTTGTAATATTATAATTACATTAAAATCTTAAATAATGCCATTGTACGCATTGTTTATTGAATTGAAAAATTAAATTAATGATTCTACTTTTTTAATATATATATAAATAAAATTAATTTTTCAAATCCAATATTTAATAAGAGAAATATGTTTTCTTATACAGTTTTTAAAATAATATGTTTTAAATCCATCATTTTGTTGAAATTTTTTTAATGTCAAAATAATTGAATTGTTTAAAAATTTAAATTATTGTTATTTTATATCAAATAATATTTTATTAAATGGTTTAAAATTCCTAATATTCTTATCATTATCCATGTGATTCATAGATGTATTAAAATATCCAATATTTTCCTTTAATGAAAAAAGTTTTCTTTTATAGTGACTATATTGACCCCTTAAGAGTGACATTTTTAATACAATGGATAAGGTTAAAACATTGTTTTGTTTGTTACATGAACATGTTTTGAAATTAATTTTTATCACATAAAGAATTATTTTGTTCATTAATTTTATTTCATATTTAGAATCATAAGGTACAAATTATCTAACATGTATCATTTTAATTTGTCTCAAAAACTATAACATACCAACGTAAATAAAAAAAAATTACCATAGTAAAAATTGGAAAATGTAAAAAATCATAGATGTTAATGAACATCTTGCCTAAAACATGAATTTTATTGGTGTGGATCATCCTTATAAACCCCGAAATCCTTTAATTATAAAATTTTTTGTGGAATGGGATGTGATTTACTTAATATTATTGAATATTTTTCTATATTTACAAATATTCCATCCATCATCAATTTTAAAACATTTATTATTCCTATCAATAAATCACAAATAAAACTATATATTCATCCACAAAAATATGAAACAAATCCCGCAAAAAATCCATATACACATTATATGGATTTTTTCTTCCCAAATACAATCCCAATGGTCTATAATAAGATATCCATATGAGGGTTGTCTATGTGAATGTAATTTTATTCATTTAGTTGATTATTTATTCTTCTTATCCATCCAATATTATTAATAAACAAATAATTAATATATAATAAAACAAATATCTAAAATATAGTGATATTTTTATTATTATTATTAAACAACCAATATCCATTTCAAATTCTTGCAAGTTGGAAATGTAGTTGTCGATCATTTGTGCGGTGGACAAACACCTCATGAACATATGTAATTAGTATCCCCTCACTGCCCCTCATAGATGTATCTAATAATTTATTCATCATGTTTATATTTAATTTATGAAATTAAAATATTTTTTAATTATAATTTAACATGTAAATTATTTCTTTATAACACCCTTAAAAACAATAATTTCTATTGTGCATACAAATGCGCTACAACATCCACATAAAGATGTGAAATGTTTTTAATTTTATTTAGGTATGTATGATAATAAGAATATATTTATATAATAAAAATTAAATATTATCAAAATAATTACAGATTTATTATTATTACCATTGTTACATTCTATCATTTTGAAAAATAGAATTAATATTCATCCAAAAATACATCCTCTTGTCTGCATGAATTTTGTAAATATATTTCCAATATATACATTTTTTAAAAATTATAAATACATATTTATAATATATTAATACCACGGTTAAAATATTGTAATATATGTAAACATGATAAATAGAAAGGTACTAATAGTACTGAACCAGAACATACATGAAAAAGGATTCAATTATGAACTGAAATAGTTATATAAAAAATTAATTTTTAACAAACATTTCAAAAACGAACACTCAATAAATCATATATGGTATGATATATATTATATATATTCTTGAATATATTTTTAATAAAACTATATTTGTTATAATTTAGGACCAAACATGAATGAATGATATCAGATCTGAGGTAAGTGTTTCATGTCTAACATTTACATCAGTGGGGTCTATGCCATATTCACCACATAGTTATTTTATGTGGTGTATATGAAACCAATTTATATGTTAAATAATGAATCCCATTAAACTAATGTTCTTTAAAATTTCATTTAAACTTATTATTTCTTTATGATATTGATTAAACATTTACCAATGTGTAGAGGGTTTATTTTATAATCCCATCGTTAATCATGATTTTATATGTTCATGTATCCCATGGTAGGATTATTCAACACATCTATAATCAACCATATATAATTTATTTTCCTATATTTATTTATTAAAGTTTAAATTAAAATTACCATTTTTTTCAATATGGTACTTAAGATGATTGGAAAAATGTTTTTATGAAATTATAAGATTATTTATCTCTCCTATCAAAAATTATTTCTCTTTCATGTAAATATTTTCAAGAAAAATATTCAATAATAATATTAACATTCTATATATGATTAATTAAAGATAATTATTCTTATTTGTGAGTTTTAATAAAATCATTCATAAAAATATTTTTATCAATTTCTATATGATTTACCTTATGACTATTATTGAAAATTTTAAAAGAATATTTTTTTAACATATATTGCATGTACGAAACATCCAACCATTAGGAGCATCCACTTTTTGAATCTTCCTTCACATTAATAAATTTTTCCTTTAATGAAATATTTAATCATAATATTATGGTTATTTTTTATTTTCAAAAGTGATTTTTAATGTAAAAAATATTTTTTTATTAATGGTTTTAGTGGAATTTTTAACGCATTTCTATTTGTCAAGGACATAAAACTGTATTTTACCACATGTGACATTGATAATATGATTCAATTATTCAATAAATGTGATATATCTAGATTTTTTATGATTTGTTTTATTGAGGACATACTATTTTGATACCATTCTACCTATTACTCTGAATAGTTATGATTATGTTTATTGATTTGGGAATGTATTAATGTTTCCTATGATACATTTTAAATTAAAAAGTTTATATTGATTACGTTTAATCAATTTCACAATAATAATGAATTGTAAATAGCGAGTGATAGGTGGGGACTTCAATAGCTCTTTAAATCATTGTTCAGTCTCACGAGACAAACTAACATGGGTTTTTTTAAATGGAATTACCCATATATTTTTATATATTAAAACAAGTCATTGATATTATACTATATGTCTTAGGAAAAGGACATTATGGTTCTAATAGAATTTACATAATATGAATTCAATCATTATGATTTGAATAATTGATGTTCGTGTGATTATTTTATTTTATATGATATACATTTATTAGTTTTTAGATCATGATATTACATTCATGGAACCAATTGATCATCTTTTATTCCTATTATTTTATTAATTTATTTAAAATAATTGATTTATTGGAAGGTTATTCTTTTTTTTAATATTCCATATAGTTCTTGTATTATGTATTCATGATATAATATATTATGAAAAAATTATTACTAAGATTTAGATGTCACCCCAATATAATTTTTTCTATCCCTAGAATTTTCGTAAATGATTTTTATTGATACATAGGGACATACCATAATGAATAAAGATAACCTCATAGAAACTACATAGTTGTATTTTAGGTTTTCTATTATAATGTGGCTTTCATGTATGTATATATATTACTAATACCATTAAACTATTTGGTCCTTTATTTTTGGATTTCATGTATCTTGTTACAATGAAATATTGTAGCCACCGACTATAAGATTCATAGTTTGGGGTCATTAACTATTGTGTTTACGGTTATTCCACTTTGATGGGTTAATAAATCAACTATATTTGTTGATATTATTAAAAAATTATTTAGATATTATCATCAAAATATTTTTCACTATTCATCAATGATATCATCATATATTTTCAGAGATATAGTGATCATGGGAGTCATCTGAAAATTATTCTAGAGACCCGAAGGAAAAAATATTTATATGGAAAATAGAGAAACTTCAAAATTTGGATCAATAAAGCTTATATTCATGTTTATAATGTCTGCAATAATGGAATATCTATTTAACCTTAAAATAAAGTTTTTTTCTAGTGAATTTCATGAATTGATGAATACAAACAACATCTAATGATTCCATGGGTTAGTAAAATAATATCAGTATTTTCTTAATTATTTTTCCCCATTATCCAACTAGTTAATCACATTAACAAAAAATGTGTTTAAATTTAAAATTTATTTAGAATGCGAGGAATGTTTTAGTGAGATAAATAGGATACTAGTTAACACACCAGTATTAATATACCATCAATTAAAGAATTTTGTTTAATTTATATTTGTACATCAAATAAATTATATGGATTTATATTTATAATTTATTGTAGGGTGAAATATTATGCATTAGGGAAACATAAAATATATCACAGAACAATCAATCTCTTGATTGTGATATCAATGATATTATCATTAAATTTAATATATGGTGTCACTACATCTACAATTAAATATGTGATATATATATTTATACCACAAGAGTTTGAATTATATATTCTCTCAAAAGGGGGTAAATATTAGGAAACAAATATAGCCTAAAATACTAAATGGCTATGATTTATTAATACACTAAAATAATAGAAAGGATAACTGTTGGAACCAGGTT
Source organism: Viscum album (assembly GCA_963277665.1). Taxonomy (NCBI): domain Eukaryota; kingdom Viridiplantae; phylum Streptophyta; class Magnoliopsida; order Santalales; family Viscaceae; genus Viscum; species Viscum album. The sequence goes on along the minus strand of OY728156.1, from coordinate 1,198,022,563 downwards.
CTTCAAAGCATGATTTGGTGTATGGTTTGTGTTTGTTGTCAATCCTCAGTGGAAGTTCAGGGTGTGTACCAACAAAGTGATCATACCGTTCAAGCAGAAAACAGTAGTGAAGGTGGCGCTGTTTCCCAGTGTTTGCCAAATTTTTGGGCCTAAAAATCAGCCAATAAAGTAAAGTGTTTTTGGCAAAGGTACTTGCGCGCCGTGCTCTTGGAGGATGAAAGACTTGCGCGCCATATGATTTTGAGGATCAGAACATCAAAATTTGTCTAAGGCAAGAAGGTCGCGCAAGTGTTGGTTGGGTCGCGCAAGTGAGTTGCGCGACAGAGTTTATTGAAGACAAGACTTGCGCGTCGTCGAGGACTTGCGCGCCGCCGCGCAGGGGGTCCAGTTTGCCTATAAATACTGGACCATCCCTCCTCATTTCAAACGGAGTTCAAGGCCGAGAGTTTGTTCGAGCTCTCGTCGCGCAGGTGGTTGAGTCGCGCAGGTGGTTGTTTTGTCGCGCAAGTATAGCTTGCGCGCTGGTTTTTGGCTGTGCGCCCAAGGTGGTTTGGAAGAGAAAGGAAGTGGACCGTGCAAGTTTGTAGTTGGGGAAGGAAGATTCGCGCATGTGTGTTGATGACACTTGCGCGCCAGTTTGTACTTGCACGCCGTAGTGGGACTTGCGCGACTGTCTTGGAGAAGTGCGCCTGGTTTTGCTGAAGCCCACCGGCGTGTTTGGAGCTGCACGAAAGCCGAGAGACTACTCGGTGTATTCGAGGAAAAGTGATATTCTTCTTCTGGTGAGAATCAGACTTCAATAGAGAATCTACATACAACAAAGGATGCACTCTTATGCAAATGAAGAAGAGACCCTCACTTCTATAAACTGATTGGGACTTCACCAACGGCAGTGAGCCAGGGGGAGTCAACGGGAGTGACCCGAGGGAAGTAGTGAGCTATCCCTGAACCTTTGTAAAGGCAGTGAGCCTGGGACAGAGCGACTGTACCCGAACTTTTGTAATCTACAGCTAGTGAATCATAGTGGATTTTGGTACGACCGACAACCTGTCGGCATATGCTCCTTGGACGTAGCCCTTAGTGGTGAACCAAGTAAAAATGGTTGTGTCTTCTCTGTGCTTGTGAATGTCTTCTTTCTGATCATAATCTTCATACAGGTTCAACAAGTTCCTACCAATGTGGGAACAAGATCCATCACATTAAAAGAAAAAGTGGTCACCCGGATTCACCCCTCCCCTCTCAGGGTGTCCCGGGGTCCTTCAAGTGGTATCAGAGGGTAAAGGTTGCTGGTGTTGAATCTGACCTTCTTCGTCATGGAAAACGCGATCAATGTCAGGGGAGTCCCTCACTTCGATGGAAGCAATTTCCAAATCTGGAAGAACAGAATGAGATCTCATCTAAGATATCTTGGAATGGAAGTTCTTTTTTCTACTGTTCAAGGAATACATGTCACTGATCCAACAGGTCTGGCTATGACTGAAACAAACAGGAAACTTCTTGATGCAGATGCTAAAGCACAGAATGCTCTCACTGCAGCCCTTTCTGATCATATTTACCTGAAGGTGATGAATTGCACCTCAGCAAAATCTATGTGGGATAAACTTGAGAATATTTATGAAGGTGATAGCAAAGTGAAGGAGGCGAAACTACAAGTGCTACACAATCGGTTTGGTGATCTGAAGATGCATCCAGACGAGAATGCAGACTCTTTCTTCAATCGAATTACTGAAGTGGTTGGAGCAATTCGGGGTCTAGGCGAAGAAATCAAAGACATTGATATTGTAAAGAAAATATTAAGAAGACTTCCACCTCTGTATAATGCGAAGGTGTCAGCTCTTGAGGAAAGAGATCTTTCCAAACTTTCTCTAGATGACTTACTGAGCAGTTTGGTAGCTTATGAAATGAGAGTCAAACCAGAAGATGCTACGACTCGGGTGAGCAAGGAAATGGCATTCAAGGCCATGGATAAATTGAAAATCTCAAAGGATAGTAGCGGTGATGATGACGAAGATAAAGAAATTCTTTCTCTCATTGCAAAGAAGTTCCAGAAGGGGAAAGGGAAATTCAAAGGGAAGTTACCTCTCGCATGTTTCCGTTGTGGAAAAGTTGGGCATATTGCTTCTCAGTGCTTGAAGAATATCAATGATGATGACAGTGAATATGAAAACTTCAAGAAGCCTCAAAGAAGGTTCTTCAAAAAGGGAGACTTCAAATCTGGTAAGAAAATGCAAAGGAACAGTTTTGTCTGTGAAGAGGAAGAAGATGACAATGAATTCTGTGATGAAGAAGAACCAGAATTCAAAACTGGGAACCATGCTTCTATGATGGCCACTGTTGAAAAGTCAGAAGATACTGATGGTGAAAAACAACTGAGAACTTGTGTAGATCATGAGGTGCAACTTAAGGATGCAGTTAGTAAGCTTAAGATTAAATGTAAGAGCTGCAGTAAGTGGAAATCAATTGTGGAAGAATCAACTGAATATGTTGATCAACTTGAAGCTGAAATTGAACGACTGGAAGAATTTGTGAAGGTACAGTCTAAAATAATTGAAAGCAATGATGATGCAGTTGATCTGAAATTGAGAATTGAAGAGCAGGAAAACGTCATCAATGACCTCACATCCAGACTGGATGAAAAATCCAAGACTGTTGAGGGTCTTGAGGAGGAAGTAGTTACTCTAAGGAGTAAAATGGAGACAGAATCAGTTCCAAAAGAATCGAGGAAGAAAATACAGTTCAGAAGATTCTCAGATGCAGAATTACTTGCAAGAGCCAAGTGTGGTTCAGATGGGGTTGGAAAAGTCTTGAGTGATCAAAGACCTGCTTGCATGGGAAAGAGTGGAATTTGCTGTGAGGCTGAGTCATCAACTGCTGGAAGTGAAAAGATCCAAAAGAAAGACAAGATGAAAGTTGAACATGATGAAATGTTACCCAGAGTGCTGAAAAAGGAACCCTCAATCCAAACTAATAGGAGACCTGAAAATTATCCTCAAACTTTCAAAAATGGCAGACAGTCTTACTATTCTCCCAAGGAAGAAGCTATAAGGAGAAATTCAAGTGAGAAGACATTTCCTCTCATGAAGTGTCAGTTCTGTGGCTATCTGGGCCATACCATGTCTTATTGTGAAGAGGCAAGAAGCTATCTGAATGGAGAAGATATAGATGCTCAACAAAGGAGAACAATATCATATCCTAATTCTCATAGAAGAAATAATTTCTATGGATATTGTTTTTGTTGTTCTAACTTTGGTCATAAGGCCGTTAATTGCAGGCAGAGAAGAGACATAGACACCTCATACCGAAGTTCAAGACAAGTCAAGTCTCATCAGCAAGACAATGTTGCTCGTTTAAACAGGTTCTCACCTCTCACAGAAGACTTTGACTATGAAGAACCTGGGTATGCGGAAGAGATAGTTGAAAGGCCATCAGTCCTATATACTCAATCTAATGTATCATGGAAGGAAAGGAAGAAGATTGAGAAATCAAACCTTGCAGAGGTAGCCCTCAAAGCTACAAAGAACAACAGTACCTGGATTCTGGATAGCGGTTGTTCATCTCATATGACGGGTAATGCCGGCCTACTAACGAATATCATAAAGAATGTTGATGGTACAGTAAGATTTGGTAATGATGGGGCTCTGAAAATCAAAGGGAGTGGAAGTACCCAATTAGCTAATGGAGAACTAAAGAAGACTGAAGTCCTTTACGTAGATGGCCTACTCCATAATCTCCTTAGCGTGAGTCAACTCTGTGACTCAGGACTTATAGTTACTTTTAATCAGAAAGGCTGCACCATCAAGGGAAAAACCGGCAATTCACTTATGAAAGGATGCAGAACAGAAGGCAACTTGTATCAGGTTGATAGTGAAGAAAATGTATGTTACATGACTGTTGAAGAAGAAAACAATTTGTGGCATCGGAGATTGGGACACATCAATCAACAAGACATGGAGAAAATATCAAAATTGAGAATTGTCATGGACATCCCCAACCTGAAGCGTGAGCGTGAAAAATCCTGTGATGCTTGTATTCGTGGGAAGCTGGTCTGCAGTTCATATCGGCCAAAGAAGAAAAAGGCATCTCACCTTCTTGATCTGATTCATACAGATGTTTGTGGTCCAATAAATGTTGCCGGAACTCATGGAGAAAGGTACTTTGTCCTTTTTATAGATGATTACAGTCGAATGGCATGTGTGATGGTCATTCACCGGAAACGACAGGTCCTTGACTGCATGAAAACATATCGGCGAATCGCCGAGAATGATACTGGACGAACAATCAAAGTGTTGCGATCTGACAATGGAGGAGAATACACGTCCATTGAATTTAAAAATTATCTGGAGAAGCATGGGATACAACATGAGGTAGCTGCTGTGAGAACTCCACAACAAAATGGAGTTGTTGAACGAAGGAATCGACAGGTGAACAACATGGCACGAACTATGCTGATTGAGAGTCGTATTCCATGACATTACTGGAAAGAGGATGTTCAAGCTGCAGTGTACATTCAGAATCGAACAGGACTTTATATGGGTGAGACGAAGACACCATATGAATTGTGGCATGGACGGAAGCCTTCTCTAAAATACTTTCGTGTCTTTGGAAGTAAGTGCTTCATCAGGAACAAAGAATGAAATCAGGGGAAATATGGTGACAACGCAGATGAAGGAATATTCCTCGGTTACTCAATGAACAGCAAAGCCTACAAATGTTTCAACAATCGTTTGGGAAGGATTGTGGAAAGCAATGATGTTAAGATAATTGAAGAGAAAACCACAAATGGTTCATGGACGTCATATGCTGATGTGATAGAAAGTCATGAAGAATGTGGACATGAAGAAACTACAAATGCAGAAATAGAGGAAGCTGTTCAAAACACTAATCAATCACATAATGATGTTGACTCAGAAGAAGAATCTGAAGAAGAAACTATGGCTGAAGAGAATACTACTGAACCTCGCAGGAGAAATCGAAGAGCTGAGATTGATCTGTCCAACATAATTGGGGATAGGAGTGCACCCACTCAAACTAGAAGGATGAGGAATACCACACAATCTGCATTTCTATCAGTTGTAGAGCCATCCTCATTCGAAGAAGCTGCAAAAGATGAATCTTGGGTGAAAGCCATGAATGATGAATTAGATCAGATTGATAAGAATCAGACATGGGATCTTGTCCAAAGACCCAAAGGTCACAATGTGATTGGTACCAAATGGATCTTCAAAAATAAGTTTGATGAGCATGGAAGTGTCATCAGAAACAAGGCACGACTGGTATGTAAAGGATACTCCCAGATTGAAGGTATTGATGTTGAAGAAACCTTTTCTCCAGTTGCTAGACTGGAATCAATCAGGCTTTTCCTTTCCATGGCACTCCAAAAAGGATATAAAGTATATCAAATGGATGTTAAGACAGCATTCTTGAATGGTGTACTCGAAGAAGAAGTCTACATTGAACAACCGGTGGGGTTTGTCTTGGGTACCGATGAAACAAAGGTCTGCAAACTAAAGAAAGCTCTATATGGTTTGAAGCAGGCACCACGAGCATGGTACTCACGGCTAGATTCATATCTCAAGAAGTTGGAATTCAAAAGAGGAGGAGTTGATCACAATCTCTATGTGAAGAATTCTCCAAAAGATCAATTCATGGTTCTTGTCTACGTTGATGATATCATATTTGGTGGCAGTAGGAAGAAATCAGTGGATGAATTTGCCAACCACATGAAATCAGAATTTGAAATGTCTATGATTGGGGAGCTCACATATTTCTTGGGACTTCAAGTGATTCAAAAGAAGGAATACACATTCATTTCTCAGGAAAAATATGCAAGAGAGCTGCTGAAAAGTTCAATATGCAAGACTCCAAACCAATGTCAACTCCGATTGCGGTTGGAACTAAACTTGGAAAGCATGAGGATGGGAACTCTGTTGATCCCACCATGTACAGGAGGATCATTGGAAGCCTACTGTACCTGACAGCGACAAGGCCAGATATTGTCTTTGCAACATGCCTTGCGGCCCGCTTTCAGAGTAATCCAAAGGAGGAACATATGGCAGCAGTAAAAAAAATCATGAGGTACATTCAAGGTACACATAACTTCGGGCTATTTTTTGCTGCAGGCAGGGACAGTGAATTATCAGCATTTCCTGATTCTGACTGGGCTGGTGATGTCGTAGATAGAAAGTCCACTAGTGGTGGAGCTTTCTATATTGGGCAGAAATGTGTTGGCTGGTTGAGCAAGAAACAAGAAAGTACTTCTCTTAGTACTGCTGAAGCTGAATATATCTCCGCCACAAAAGCATGCACTCAACTTCTTTGGATGAAGCAGCAGCTAGCAGATATTGGTGATACGGTGCAGCAACCAATGGTGATTTATTGTGATAACAAAAGTGCAATTGATCTTACGAAGAATCCGGTTCAGCATTCTCGTACAAAACATATTGAAATACGGTATCATTTTATCAAAGAAAAGGATGAACAAGGTGTGATTAAAATGGATCATGTTGGAACTAATGAGCAAGTGGCTGATGTCCTAACCAAGCCATTGTCTGTGGCTGTGTTCGAGAAGCATCGGTTGAACCTCGGTGTTCGACCACCTCCTACTTCATAAGGAGGCTCCGGAAGTCCCCTCTCCCCGTTTGTTTTAACTGTTTTTATCTGCTTATGGCTGTGATGCATGTTTATGGGGGAGATACTATCCAGGGGGAGTATGGCTTGAGCTGAACGTTGAACAAACTTTTCGGTCTTTGGTTTTATTGTCAATGGGGGAGAAAGGCAGAAATTCAAGGCAAGAAATTCTTCTGTGATGAGAAATGTAAGATTGTGATGAGAAGTTTAATAAGGATAACATCGGGCGTCATGGAGAATTTCAAAACACTAAGACCCAATTCAAGCTTTCTCTCTTGTTTTCTACACCGAGCATTGCTCACGTAGACTTAGAGTGTTGGCTGAGTTGATTCTTGCATTTTGGATTTTCTCATGGTTGGAGATCTATTGAATTTATTCTGATTGCCAACAAACCCAAAGGGGGAGATTGTTGGAACCAGGTTCTTCAAAGCATGATTTGGTGTATGGTTTGTGTTTGTTGTCAATCCTCAGTGGATGTTCAGGGTGTGTACCAACAAAGTGATCATACCATTCAAGCAGAAAACAGTAGTGAAGGTGGCGCTGTTTCCCAGTGTTTGCCAAATTTTTGGGCCTAAAAATCGGCCAATAAAGTAAAGTGTTTTTGGCAAAGGTACTTGCGCGCCGTGCTCTTGGAGGATGAAAGACTTGCGCGCCATATGATTTTGAGGATCAGAACATCAAAATTTGTCTAAGGCAAGAAGGTCGCGCAAGTGTTGGTTGGGTCGCGCAAGTGAGTTGCGCGACAGAGTTTATTGAAGACAAAACTTGCGCGCCGTCGAGGACTTGCGCGCCGCCGCGCAGGGGGTCCAGTTTTCCTATAAATACTGGACCACCCCTCCTCATTTCAAACGGAGTTCAAGGCCGAGAGTTTGTTCGAGCTCTCGTCGCGCAGGTGGTTGAGTCGCGCAGGTGGTTGTTTTGTCGCGCAAGTATAGCTTGCGCGCTGGTTTTTGGCTGTGCGCCCAAGGTGGTTTGGAAGAGAAAGGAAGTGGACCGCGCAAGTTTGTAGTTGGGGAAGGAAGAGTCGCGCATGTGTGTTGATGACACTTGCGCGCCAATTTGTACTTGCGCGCCGTAGTGGGACTTGCGCGACTGTCTTGGAGAAGTGCGCCTGGTTTTGTTGAAGCCCACCGGCGTGTTTGGAGCTGCACGAAAGCCGAGATACTACTCGGTGTATTCGAGGAAAAGTGATATTCTTCTTCTGGTGAGAATCGGACTTCAATAGAGCATCTACATACAACAAAGGATGCACTCTTATGCAAATGAAGAAGAGACCCTCACGTCTATAAACTGATTGGGACTTCACCAACGGCAGTGAGCCAGGGGGAGTCAACGGGAGTGACCCGAGGGAAGTAGTGAGCTATCCCTGAACCTTTGTAAAGGTAGTGATCCTGGGACAGAGCGACTGTACCCGAACTTTTGTAATCTACAGCTAGTGAAGCATAGTGGATTTTGGTACGACCGACAACCTGTCGGCGTATGCTCCTTGGACGTAGCCCTTAGTGGTGAACCAAGTAAAAATGGTTGTGTCTTCTCTGTGCATGTGAATGTCTTTTTTCTGATCATAATCTTCATACAGGTTCAACAAGTTCCTACCAACGTGGGAACAAGATCCATCACATTAAAAGAAAAAGTGGTCACCCTGATTCACCCCTCCCCTCTCAGGGTGTCCCGGGGTCCTTCAATAACAAGGATGTAGATTCCTTTACTAGATGTGACCATGGATTTCTAAAAGTGATTATGATTAATAGTGGTACAAAATATAAAGATCTAGTAAAGATGTATAGGGTTACTTTTAGGTATGGGGAGACATTATTATTTGGAAAATAAATTATGAATCCATTATTATAATACATTATAGATTCGTTCTTGTAGGATGTCAATAATATAACATGGTTGAATAAAATAGTAAATATTTTGAATTTTAATGAATTAACTTAAATAGATAGGTTTATATTGGTTGGGAAGTGGTTTTGTGTTCCATGTGTATATAAATGGTATGATAAATTCTAGATGAAAAACATATCACATAATGATAATACACCATAGTAGAAAAATGATATATAGTGATATTAGTGTACATTTCATTTATAATGAAATGAAGCATGAAGTTGTAGACAATGTGTCTAAATGAATTGTAAAACTATTGGTGAAGGTTAAATGATAACATCCTATGGTATACACTAAACATTTACCCACATGTATTTGGAATTAGGATAATGGTTAAATCTATATTTATTAAGACTAAAAAATACACTAACGAAGAACAATTATATGTGATTCATTATTTATCATCTTACAATGAATAAAAATTAAATAATGATATGATAATTAAAATACATTGATATTCATTCCTACCTCTATATCATTGAAACAAAAATTCTTCATTGGGTATAATAATCAAATGTTACTGCACATGGCCCTTGATTTACGTTGAAATTCACGAAGAGTCATGGAAGGTCTGAGTCTATTGGGAAAAATTTAAGAAACATAAAAAAGCCCAAAATTGTTAGGATGTATAAAAGGACAAACGACACATTAAGAAAACATGAAATGATTATGTAAAATTAAATTTCATGGAATTTTTTATCATTATCTATCATTTTTCAAATTTTTATACAATAAAATCTTTCAATATATATTTAAAGGGAACCATGAAATTAATTTCAATAGAATAGTTTCATATTCCAAAATATTATATTGAGTTATAAAAAATAGATCTATTTGGACCATATCATGTCTGTTTCCGCTGATTTCACCATGGTGCGTGCATCTGTCATGTAGAGGACGCGCTGTTGTTGCCCCGCACTCTCGATTTCCAAAGGCGGGTGGCATCTACTCCTTATTCAGGTACGTCTTCTCTTTGATCGAAACAGGATGATGGGATGTTAGTTATTCCTTCCATGGATTCCTCCTTGGAGCTCTTCACCTAGTTCCAGTCTCCCTCATATATTTAAAACGTAATTCGTGTAGCTCTTCCCAACGCCATATCATCATGAACACCAGTTAATTATGCTGCTTCTATCAGGACCTTCCAAGGGGTCCGGTTAGGGAAGAAAACTTTAGTTAGGAGAGTAGTCACGTTGGGGAATCAATGGTTTGTCTTGAGGCTGGGGAATTGGCATGTTTGTCTGTTGTCCCTTATCATAGGGCTTCTCGAGGGCGTGGAATCCCGATCCATCCCACATCGAACACGGGTAACTTTACACCATAGTAATGTATCTAGGGTTTTCCTCATCTTTCCATGTGTAACATGGGGCATACCGCGAGTTTAACATCTAGCGGAGATGGATCAGACTGATCAGAACAATTGCTAGAGTGGATCATATTGGAGAACCCCCTGGAGGGAACACCGATGTTGGGGCCTGCATGTGGGAAAATTATCGAATGCTGTGGAGGGGAATGAAGTGGAATGATCTCACCAGGATGTGGTTGCCCGGGTAAGAATCAGGATGGATGGTGGATTTTGGCATGATCCTAGAGAAGATTTCCTATGTATCCCCTTGACGGGGAATCAATGTCTCCATTGTTCAGTGATACAGTGGGACACCTGAAGTGGTGACCCGTGAGAATGGATGCATGGATGGGACCCAGATGAAGTAGAACATTCAGGTTAGGGCATGAGATTCACAAGACATGTGTGCTCGAGGGAGAGATTAGGATGAGATGTGGGTGATGGTATTGAACCTCATGAAGGTTTTCTACATATCCCTCTGGCGGGGAATCAAAGTCTTCGTAGTTCAGGTGGCTGATATAGTTTAACATCATGCGGGACGAGAATAGGGCTTACGCTCTGAGATGGTCCATGGTGGTAGAAAACCGACTTGAATGGGGACCTAGGGTCCAGATGGATTGGGGCTTACACTCTGAGGCGGCCAAAGGTAGAAATGGGGCTTGGTGCACCACCACGGTGACGGTTGGGGCCAAAGGTTTGTCGGGCTTGAACCTCGTGGAGGCTTCCTATGTAACATTCTTTATCATGGATCAAATTCCCCATAGTTTAGGTTGGATGGGGCTTACAGTCTATGACGGCCCATGGTGGTGGGGCTTGAACCTCGTTGAGGCTTCCTACTTTCCATGCATTTTCATGGATCAATGTCCCCATAGTTCAGGATAGATGGGGATTATGCTCTGAGACGGCCCATGGTGGTGGGGCTGGAACCTCGTGGAGGCTTCCTACGTACCGTGACATAGCACGGATCAATGTTACCACAGTTCGGGATGGATGGGGCTTACATTCTAAGACGTCCCATGGTGGTGGGGCTTGAACCTCGTGGAGGCTTCCTACATACCATGCCTTAGCACAGATCAAAGTCACCGTAGTTGGGGTTAGATGGAAATTATGCTCTAAGACGGCCCATGTTGGTGTGGCGTGAACCTCGTGGAGGCTTACTACGTACCATGTCTTAGCACAGATCAAAGTCACGGTAGTTCGGGATGGATGGGGCTTACGCTCTGAGATATCCCATGGTTGTGAGGATTGAACCTCATGGAGGCTTCCTACATACCATGCCTTAGCACAAATCAATGTCCTCATTGTTCATTATGGGTTGGGATTATGCTCTAAGACGGCCCATGGTGGTGGGTCTTGAACCTCGTGGAAGCTTCCTATATACCATGCCTTAGCACGGATCAAAGTCCATGTAGTTCGGGTATATATTTTAACATCATGTAGGACGGGGGAAACTGAGGCTTACACTCTAAGGCATCCCATGGTGTGTCATGGTCACTTGTCACTCTATGCTCACGGGAGTCATGCTCAGTGTGAGAAACAAGAGGATGTAGGGACCTGACAATCACATCGCGATGGGTGCATTCTTGTGAAGAGAAGAGGGAATTACGCGTTGAGCGGCCCATGGTGCCAGGACGTACCCCAGGATGGAGGACTGTAACACCCCGAGATTCCATGATACGCTTCTCATTCAATAATGCAATAGCTTGCATTGTATGCAACTTCGAGTTCCTACACACCGCGACTAATCATAGTAGTCGTTATGAATAGTAATAACCACTTTTTAAAATTATAGAAATTTTATATTTCAAAATGGACTTCATTTTTGGATTCGGAATAACGAAATTAGCCTATGTTGAATTTTTTAAATTTTTATGAGAACTTCTAATTTTTTATGAATAGTGAAAAATACTTAAAAATAACTTTTTTAATCAAAATAATTTATAGTGATAAATTATACTATTTAGTGGTTTTAAATTATAATTAGAATATATTTTTACAATTTTATCCAATAGTGGTCATTAGAATTAATTTAACATTGAAATTGGACATAAACAATTGCCAATCTTTTGATATAAATTGTTTCTTAAAAACACGCTATTGTTGTGACAGTGGGAATTAATTATAAAATAAATTAATGAAACTTATATTTTTGGAATTTTTTAAAATAGACATCATTTTTGAAATCGGAATATCAATTATACCTTAGGGTGAAATTTTGGCATTGTTCTGAAAAACTACAATTTTTGATTAATAGTGAAACCACTAAGTGGTAGTTAAATAACTGATTTTTTATTTAAATGAAATATTACCACCTCTGTGATTTGATTTTCAAAAATACGACATACATGGTTCTCATTAAGAAGAAAAATTTGTTTCAATGAGATTAAAATAATTTTTGGTGAATAGTAACTTTTAAGTTCTTAATCGTGATTAGAGGTAATTAGTGTAGTTTAAGGTAAAAATAATGTTTTAATAATATTAAATGAGCTTGAAACATGTACTACCCTCATTGGATGTGCCATGGCCGACCAAATCAATCCATGGGTCAACATGGGGACCCCATAGAGCCACTTTAGTTGTAAAATGACATAAATACCTTTTATTTAATGTTAAAGTAAAAAATGACACAAACATGAAATGTATTACTAAAAAAAATTTAAATGGGGTTATACAAGTCATATGTTTGACTATAAATAGTAATTGGAAAGATAAAAATATTTCCTACATCATAGTATTTTTTTTATAATTTTTAGACATTAAATAAATTAAATTATTTATGACATCATTATGATGCAGCGATGACCTCATTATTTAACGATTTAAATAAAATGGAAAGATAATGTAATATCTAAGACCTACACATGTCCAAAACCTATTGTATGGGTGGATTTCTAACCCTTATCACCTTAGACACGAATTATATAAGTGTGGGACCACTAAAATCCGAAACTCATTTTATAATAAAGTGACTTTTCTTTACATTCCAAAAGTGCCCCTCCTCTCCTCTTATAAAAGGCCCCCACCTCTACCAACTCATTCACACTTTCAAGCCATTTGGCTCGGCCAACCTCTGCCCAAATACTCTCCCAACTTCCCCCTCTTACTCCTAGAAGCTTCACTTTGGGCAGAACTCTTCCCAAGGAAGCCTTTGGCTCAAATCAAAAAGAGTTACCCGATTTTGAGGTAATGTCTTCTCTAATGTTGTTTTGTTTTATTTTTCTTGTCCAACCCCCTAAACTCTTTTTATTCATTTCTTTTGTAACAACACCAGTATCCTAAATATACTAGGATGTTGTTATAATAAGGATTAAAGATACACTTAAACACACCTACATCTAATGGTTAAAGAACATACGGTTTCTGTGGATGGCGAATTTCTGCCTCACGAAACGATGATTGTTCAACACTCATGTAACACCTTCAAAGGTGGCCATTAAGATGTCAATATATTTATATATGATATATAATATGTTTATGTTTTGCTTATTCTTCTTTATTTCTCATTTATGGCATACTTTATGATTTCCATTATGGGTAAACGCGATAATTTCATTTTAGGAAGTGCGGACTAACGCCCCCTCAAAGTGATTTGAATCGTTAATTCCAAATGTGGGATGTATAAAGGACGGAGTAAATGGTATTATACACTATATTATACTATAATTATATTATAAATTTATATCATTATGATTTCATTCCATTAAATATGAAATAGAAATGAAAGTAGCGTTCATGCGTACGTACGGCTTACCGTCTCCATGAACGGTGCATTTCATTTCTTACCTCTAAATGTTACGTAATATTATAAATGAATGTATATACTGGATATATATGATATATATGACATATAAATCATGAATTTAATTCTGTAGATAATGGATATTCTACCACATAAACAACTTGTAATTATAAGAAGTTTATTGTTGACTCAAGTACCAAAGATCGACAAAACTACCGTTATTAACTTAAATAATTACATAATGTTCATATCATTGTAATAAGTGATATAAAAAGGATAATGAAATTGAAAATGGTTCTTGATAAGGTTTCTATTAACTCTACTTTATTATTCAGGAGGTTAAAGAACGGTTGAGTCAAGTCAGACACGAGGTAAGGGAACTTCTTAACCCAATTTCTATTCTTTGGGTTAATCTACTACTTTCAAATTATGTCATTATATTATTATGTCCTATCTTGTATTTTTACATTATTTATGTGTACATATAGTGAATACACATTATAGATTTACTTTATTTAAAAAAAATGATCTTTTTAAGGACTTCGTCTCAATCCCCTTTCATTGAGGCATATTTGGTTTTATACACAACTTTCTTTTATACGGTGTATAAACCCATTTGAATTTTATGTTTATTCAAAAAGAATATTTTTTATACGAAGCGTTTTGCTAAACGACAGAAGGGAATTTTTTTCTTTCCGTACTTATGCGGTGACAATGACTTCTCCGCCGTCGTGACCATTATTTGAGTTTCGGCTTCCTCTACAAGCCATCATTTTTTTTAATGAAAAATAAATACAAAGTTTTAACTTTCTTTAATTTTGGTATTGAAAATGGTTTTGAAAGCGTTTTTATTATATCAATGTGTTGTATTGATATCTTGTGATTGAAATGTGGAAATGTTATGTTTCCTTTATGCATGTTTTATGTGATACGATTGTGTTATGGTTTATGATATGTTTAAACCCATTCATATGAGGAATTTATTGGACTTAATAAGTGACGGGTGGAGCCCGCAATAGCTCCTCGATTCATCAGTAGGTCTCATGAGACAACTAGACGTGGAATTGGCCGAGACCCTTTCCCAATTTGATTTATGGTTTTGGCCGAGGCGTTAATCATTTTAGACGTCTTGGCTGAGGCCTTGACAAAATGTTTCTGAATGTCTGGCATTATACATTCCCTCATTCTGAAAGCTGTTAATGATATTTCATGTGATTATTCGACTAGTAGAATATCCACGTGAAGAAGTAAATGGCGTTATCTCATTTTAATTTTTCCATATTATGTTAACGTTCAAGTTTAAAAGGCTTTTGTTTTAGTTATACATTTCCTTAAATGTTTATGTTTATTTATGAAAGCTTCCGCAATATTATTATCATTACTGAGCATCTGAGCTCACCCCTTTCAATGTTTTAATATTTTCCAGGATGTGAAGAAGTATTTTAGGAATGACCTACAGGGATAGTCAGAAGAGGATATGAGTGTGGACTATGAAGACTTTGTTATTGTAGTTTTTCACCTTATGTTGTAATGTAACATTTATTAATGTATCTAGTGTTTCCAAGGCTACTAAACTAATCGGTCTTTCGAGACTTGATCTTTTGTGATCGTGCCAATGTTACGAAGTAATGCACCAACTCTGGGTAGCTGGGGTTGGGGCGTTACAGTTGGTATCAGAGGCAGTTTAGTACTAACCTTGGAAGCTAGATTTAGATAAACTCTGATTAGAGCACATAGCCCAAAGATAGACTTTGAGGATTAGTATAGAAGAACATCCTAGAATTTTGGTATTATAGAAATTTTGTGAGTTTTCCGAGCAATACATCCCTGTCTGGATACGAGCAGGTAGAGGCGGCTCTGGCATAGATGTACCTAGGGGTAAAACTAGAAAACACCGCTTTGAGCTAGACTCGAACGGGAACTGGTGCACGACAACGGGCCTTGCTGCACTCTTGGTTACGACACTCCTGGGGGATATGCTTAGGATAATTCTCGTTTTCTTTACAAACCACTATGAAGGGTTATGTGTATATACTTCTTCAAAGAAAAACTTTTTATGATTATGGATTATATCCTTATAATAGTTTAATTAGTGTTAAGTGTTTTACAAGTACGGAATTATGTATTTTGATTCATAAACTAATCTATTTTATGCCATTGTTTAGAAATGGCGCCTAGAGGAAGGAATGGAAACCGTATCAATGCACGCACTCCATGTAGGGATTTCCCTCCTGCTAAAGATAATTATTATGGAGATACAACTGGTGATGATCAACTTATTACCATACTGGGACAACTCACTCAGGTTATGAATAATAACCTTACTCATATGGAGCACCCTGATCTGCAACATGGAGGATCAATGTTAGACCGCTTCATGAGGCAACGACCGCCAACTTTTAATGGGGGTACAAATCCATTAGTAGCTGTGCAATGGATAAACTCCTTAGAGAAAATATTCCATGCCTTGGGGAGTAGCGAAAGGGAGAAGGTTGTAATGGCGGTTTACCGCCTCACTAGAGATGCCGATTAGTGGTGGTCGCTGATTCAAAACACAATGGAAGATGATGATGTATCGAATATGGAATGGAGGGAGTTCAAAGAGCTTTTCTTAGAAAAATACTTTCCTCGTGACCATCGAGCAGATATGGAAAGAAAATTTCTATGTCTGAGGCAGAAGGAGGATGATAATGTCGCAAAGAATGAGGCTAAATTTACAAGGTTAGCGAGGCATGCTGCAGATTATATACGTAACCCAAGAAGTAATATTGATCGTTTCTTTGATCGGTTAAAACCATTTCTCTGTTGAGCATTAGTCTCACAAACCTTCTCGTCATACGAACACATTGTCTCGTGTTCTATCAAGACAGAAAAGGAATTCTCTAAGTCTTATGACAACAAAGTAAAGAAATAGAAGAAGAGAATGGTGGAACAAGAGATAGATAAAGGGAAAAAGGGAAAGAAGGATTTTCCATTATGCGATAATTGTGGGAAGAATCCCCCTGGTACATGCCTAAAAGGAATGGGAGTTTGTTATAAATGTCGGAAAAAAGGTCACCAGGCGCGTGATTGCAAGAGAAATAAAGTGGCTATCAATGTTGAATGCTACAATTGTAGGGAAATGGGGCATTATGAAAATAAATGTCCTAAGCTTCAGGGAAACTTACCTCAGAAAAGGCCAAGGGATCAAGGACAATCTTATGCTGTTACTACAGTTGAAGTGGAATAATTAATGTATTGGTGCTTTTGGACTCAAAGATTATATTCTCGTTATAAGGATAATGTGATTGTACAGCAGTACCTGTTTTTTTCATTAAGGATTTAATATGATGAAGGTAATCATATTTTTAGTATGTGACAATAAGATAAACTTTACTTTGTTTGGGGAATCTGATGTTATAATTGATTTTTGAATTTAAAGTCCTTTTAGGAAAAGTCTGGACAGAGGTATTTTGGATAACTTTGTATAGTATTGTTTAAGGTTAAAACATTTATGAAGATTATTTTTTGAATATTATAGTTTTAGGAAAAGGACAACCTGTAGGGTGGGGCATAACCCGTCGTGTCGGACAAAGCTGTAGGAATCGAACCCACAACCATAGTGCGACATGCCTTTATTACCTACCACTAGCCTACAGGAAGTCCCTGGTTATTACAAAATAGTTTTACTAATCTAAATGGTATGTGTTAATATTTGGAACCTTATACAATTAGGATAAATAGAATATATTTGAGTTGTATTACCTTTTAGAGTGAAAGATGGGTTTGTGGTACAAATTTATTAAAGAATGAAAGTCTACATGACAAGTATGTATATTCCCTTACGTTCTTAGTAAATCTCCTAAATAAATTCCTCAACTTTATAAAAGATAACTCAAAACAAAAATATTGTCATTTAACTTTTCCTACTGGGGAATCAATGATCGTTTAACCAATCACAAGTTTGTGATTTTCTTGTAGTTAAACTTTCTCCTAATCCTGTTTTCTATAACTCTCCATAAGACCTTGATGGTTTGTTTCTCCTCCATATCCATATTTTTATTGAATCCTAGAATGGGCTATCTCAGGTGACCTTTGTACTTATCTTGCTTTCTTTTAATGTTATATATTTATTAACCTTATTTCCGATGTGGGTTTTCCACAAAGGTATTTTCTATTTTCAACCTTTTGTTTTCAAAGAAAATTTTCAAATTGCGAGGACGCAATTTATTGAAGGAGGGGAGAATGTAACACCCCGAGCTTCCATGATACGCTTCTCATTCAATAATGCAATAGCTTGCATTGTACGCAACTTCGAGTTCTAACACACCGCGACTAATCATAGTAGCCGTTATGAATAGTAATAACCACTTTTTAAAATTCTAGAAATTTTATATTTCAAAATGGACTTCATTTTTGGATTCGGAATATCGAAATTAGCCTATGTTGATTTTTTGGTATTTTTCTGAGAACTTCTAATTTTTTATGAATAGTGAAAAATACTTAAATACAACTTTTTTAATAAAAATAATTTATAGTGATAAATTATACTATTTAGTTCTTTTAAAGTATAATTAGAATATATTTTTACCATTTTATCCAATGGTGGTCATTAGAATTAATTTAACATTGAAATTGGACATAAACAATTGCCAATCTTTTGATATAAATTGTTTCTTAAAAACACACTATTGTTGTGACAATAGGAATTAATTATAAAATAAATTAATGTAACTTATATTTTTGGAATTTTGTAAAATATAAACCATTTTTGAAATCAGTATATCAATTATAGCTAAGGGTGAAATTTTGGCATTGTTCTGAAAAACTTCAATTTTTGATGAATAGTGAAACCACTAAGTGGTAGTTAAATAACTGATTTTTCGTTTAAATGAAATATTACCACCTCTATGATTTTATTTTCAAATATCCGACATACATGGTTGTCATTAAGAAGAAAAATGTGGTTCAATGAGATTAAAATAATTTTTGGTGAATAGTAACTTTTAAGTTCTTAATAGCGATTAGAGGTAATTAGTGTAGTTTAAGGTAAAAATAATGTTTTAATAATATGAGATGAGCTTGACACATGTCCTACCCTCATTGGATGTTCCATGGCCGACCAATACAATCCATGGGTCAACTTGGGGACCCCATGGAGCCACTTTAGTTGGAAAATGACATAAATACCTATTATTTAATGTTAAAGTAAAAAATGACACAAACATGAAATGTTTTACTAAAACAATTTTTACATGGGGTTATACAAGTCATATTTTTGACTATAAATAGTCATTGGAAAGATAAAAAGATTTCCAACATCATAGTATATTTTTTATAATTTTTAGACATTAAATAAATTAAATTATTTATGACATCATTATGATGCAGCAATGACCTCATTATTTATCGATTTAAATAAAATGGAGAGATAATGTAATATCTAAGACATACACATGTCCAAAACCTATTGGATGGGTGGATTTCTAACCCTTATCACCTTAACCTCGAATAATATATGTGTGGGACCTCTAAAATCCGAAAATCATTTTATAATAAAGTGACTTTTCTTTACTTTCCAAGAGTGCCCCTCCTCTCCTCTTATAAAAGGCCCCCACCTCTACCACCTCATTCACACTTTCAAGCCATTTGGCTCAGCCAAACTCTGCCCAAATACTCTCCCAACTTCCCCCTCTTACTCCTAGAAGCCTCACTTTGGGCAGAACACTTCCCAAGGAAGCCTTTGTCTCAAATCAAAAAGAGTTACCCGATTTTGAGGTAATGTCTTCTCTAATGTTGTTTTGTTTTATTTTTCTTCTCAAACCCCCTAAACTCTTTTTATTCATTTCTTTTGTAACAAAACAAGTATCCTCAATATACTAGGATGTTGTTATAAGAATTATTAGAGCTACACTTACACACACCTACATATAATGGTTAAAGAACATACGGTTTCTGTGGATGGCGAATTTCTGCCTCACGAAACGATGATTGTTCAACACTCATATAACACCTTAAAAGGTGGCAATTAAGATGTCACTATATTTATATATGATATATAATATGTTTATGTTTTACTTATGCTTCTGTATTTCTCATTTATGGCATACTTTATGATTTCCATTATGGGTAAACACGATAATTTCATTTTAGGAAGTGCGGACTACCGCCCCCTCAAAGTGATTTGAATCGTTAATGCCATATTTGAGATGTATAAAGGATGGAGTAAATGGTATTATACACTATATTATACTGGAATTATATTATACATTTATATCATTATGATTTCATTCCATTAAATATGAAATAGAAAGGAAAGTAACGTTCATGCGTACGTACGGCTTACCGTCTCCATGAACGGTGCATTTCATTTATTACATCTAAATGTTACGTAATATTATAAATGAATGTATATAATGGATATATATTATATATATGACATCTAAATCATTAATATAATTCTGGAGATAATGGATATTCTACCACATAAACAACTTTTAATTATAAGAAGTTTATTGTTGACTCAAGTATCAATGATCGACAAAACGACCGTTATTAACTTAAATAATTACATAATGTTCATATCATTGTAATAAGTGATATAAAAAGGATAATGAAATTGAAAATGGTTCTTAATAAGGTATATATTAACTCTAGTTTATTATTCAGGAGGTTAAAGAACGGTTGAGTCAAGTCAGACACGAGGTACGGGAACTTCTAATCCCAATTTCTATTCTTTGGGTTATTCACCTACTTTCAAATTATGTCATGAAATTATTATGTCCTATCTTGTATTTTTACATTATTTATGTGTACTTATAGTGATTACACATTATAGATGTACTTTATTTAAAAAAATTATCTTTTTAAGGACTTCGTCTCAATCCCCTTTCATTGAGGCATATTTGGTTTTATACACAACTTTCTTTTATACGGTGTGTAAACCCCTTTGACTTTTACATTTATTCAAAAGGAATCTTTTTTATACGAATTGTTTTGCTAAACGTCAAAAGGGAATGTTTTTCTTTCCGTACTTATGCGGCGACAACGACTTCTCCGCTGCCGTGACCATTATTTGAGTTTCGGCTTCCTCTACAAGCCATCATTTTTTTAATGAAAAATAAATACAAAGTTTTAACATTCTTTTATTTTGGTATTGAAAATGGTTTTGAAATAATTTTGATTATATCAATGTGTTGTATTGATATCTTGTGATTGAAATGTGGAAATGTTATGTTTCCTTTATGCATGTTTTATGTGATACGATTGTGTTATGGTTTATGATATGTTTAAACCTATTCATATGAGGAATGTATTGGACTTGATAAGTGACGGGTGGAGCCCGCTATAGCTCATCGATGCATCGGTAGGTCTCATGAGACATCTAGATGTGGAATTGGCCAAGTCCCTTTCCCAATTTGATTTATGGTTTTGGCCGAGGCCTTAATCATTTTAGACGTCTTGGCCAAGGCCTTGACAAAATGTTTCAGAATGTTTGGCATTATACATTCCCTCATTATGAAAGTGGTTAATGATATTTCATGTGATTATTCGACCAGTAGAATATCCATGTGAAGAAGTAAATGGCATTATCTCATTTTACTTTTTCCATATTATGTTGATTTTCAAGTTCAAAAGGCTTTTGTTTTAGTTATACATTGCCTTAAATGTTTATGTTTATTTATGAAATCTTCCGCAATATTGTTATCCTTACTGAGCATCTGAGCTCACCACTTTCAATGTTTTAATATTTTCCAGGATGTGAAGAAGTATTTTAGGAATGACCTGCAGGGATAGTCAGAAGAGGATATGAGTGTGGACTATGAAGACTTTGTTATTGTAGTTTTTCACCTTATGTTGTAATGTAACATTTATGAATGTATCTAGTGTTTCTAAGGCTACTAAACTTATCGGTCTTTCGGGAAATGATCTTTTGTGATCATGCCAATGTTATGAAGTAATGCACCGACTATGGGTAGCTGGGGTTGGGGCGTTACAAGGCCATATGGAAAAAAGCACAACAGGAGAGGCATTTGGCACACTAGATGAGAGGAGGGGCCACGTTCCCTATCACTCCTTTCACTGGCCTTGGAACCGCGGAAGTGAGGAGGAGCAGGGGTGTTGCCTCCTGCGAGGAAGGATAGGGGCTTACACCAAGGTGGCTGCCCTTCATCACAGACAAACTCCACTCTAATAAATCACCCCCTGTAAGGGATGATCCCATCTCCATGGAGATGAGTGGGCATGGATAATTTCTGAGGTGGGGGGGGGGGTCCTGCGTGTGAGGCATGGGGCTAGGTCATAGTTTAACATCATGTGTTGAGGATGAGGTGCTTGGCAGTTTATCATCCTGCAGCTCAGACGAGGTGGTTTGTATCTCCACCCTTAGAAATTATATAACTGGTGACCTCTGCCCCCTGTGGAAGGGAAGGCATAGGAAAATCCGTACTGAGGGGGTGTCTCAGGGAGAACCATCGAGGGGTCCACATTATCGTGGATATGAGTAGAAGAAATAGCTGTTACTGTGCCTATGCGAAGAAGAAATTTGCAGAGCAACGCAATGGGAAGGATTTGTCAAGGGACATTGAAGTTACTTCATACAAGGTGAGAAGGTCATACGGGAAAACTGTGTATGATATGAATGCCCAGGGTACATGAGACACCTGTGAATGGCACCCGAAAACAGGGAATAAGGTACTCACGCATAGGGGGTGCCCGAGGAGCGTCAAGGTGAAGGGCACCAGAGGATTGTGCGTAGCCCTTGGGTCTGCGTGAAATAGGGGGAGCCTGGCATGGAAAGCCCTCGTATGGAACGAAATAGGTGTTTCTTGTGAGAAACACGAGGGATGAGCATTTGTGTGCGACTCGAATGGATTGTGCGCAAGGGAACAAATTAAGTGCAGGCGACAAGGGCCGCACGTAAGGATAGGGGGAGTGCAAATGCAGGGATTGTGTGCCACTGACGGGCCGGAGTGCAATGGAAGGAATTAATCACAAGGGGAAGACCCTAAAGGTGTTGGGGTTTATTCTAAGACAAGGGATCTCATGTGAAGGCGGATCTCGGGGCGACTTGGCGCGAAAAAAAAACCCTACGTGAAGACAATATTATGCGCGTGAGGAATGTCAATTACACACAAGAGAGGAAGTTGGAATTTTTCTCGCCATGAAAAGGAAGGGGTAGCCTTCTATTTATAGGAAACCCAGGGCGCGAAATACATGGCTGCACAAAATAATTATGCGATATAGTTGGCAGCGTGAAATATCAATCGCATGGGGTGCAGGGGCGAAATATTTTTGCGCGGGCGCCGGGACTTTTTGCGAATCCCATGACCTTTTTCGCAGGGCATATTTTTTCATGCACATCACCCTTTTTTCGCGTAACACCTCCGAGCCCTCCGAAATGGGCCTCTAGGTCTGAATATGACTTTTCTTTTTTGTTTCGGGACTTTCTTTGGTGCCTACACACTTTTCGTCGTCTACAAATTCCCCCACCCCCTCGGAACTGGATCGACAAGGGGTTGCAGCAATCGGATTCCAAGGGAAATGCCGAAATGTAGGGCCTCTTGGCCGCCTGGCACGCAAAACTCGAGCAGTGCGCAAAAACCCGGTCAGGCATAGAATCCTCTTTTCGCACTGGCACGAAACCCCGACATAGCCTAAAAAATCCTATGCGGGTTCCATGCTCTGTATGGCGTTTCTCGCGTGATAATCATTTATCTCTCATGTGCGGAATTTCTTCCTCTCCTACACTAAAACCACTTGGATGTGCCTTTTTCCACCGAGATTTAGTGGCCTTTTACACACAATCCCGGGATGTTTAGCGCTACGCTCTGAAATCTCTCGCAACCTGAAAATTTTATGCACCGAACTCCCAAATTCTGCGCCAGCCTTCCAGGTTTTGCGCCCAACTCACAAAACACTTAGTTGGAAAAAGATGGCCGCCCTCCATTCTGGTGAGGGGGAAGCCACTGCTCGCAGGGTTGAGATGACTGTGAACCCAGAGGTTTACGGTGTAAAGAGGGTTGTCTCCAATAACCACACCCTATTCAACATGCTAACTCCCACCCAGAAAGAGTATACCTTATCTGATAATCTATTTTCTTGGGACTTTGGAATTCTGGAGGAGGTTCCCCTGCTAAGCATCGAGGATGATACCTGACGGTCATGGGTGATCCGCGAAAATGACCTTCATGGATACAACATCACCAACAACATTCGTCCGAGAAGAGAAACCAGACACATGGATGTATATGTCATGAATCCCGGGAACAAGACCATTTCTGGGGGTGATCCTTTTGCGGAGAGCTCACCGGTCCACTACGCGAGCACTTCCCATCAGAGAATCACTGATGAGGCCAAGGTATGGCTGCAGAACTGGGAACTATGGTATGGAGGAAACATTACCCGCAAGTGGACCTGGGAATACTAGGTTCGCCACAGATGCAACCAATTCGGGGTCGAGCTGTAGCACATTGGTCTCTTCGAGGAGGTGTGGACATTGTAGTTCCACTTCTTCTGGAACGCTGATCTTGGACCGGAGCTATTCACCTAGTTGTCCACTGATATTAACACATTTCATATTCACCATGGGGAAGTCGACATTAGTCTCTCGCACATCCACTATGTCGGAGGCATCCCCTTAGAGAGCCCTCAATATGATGAGTTCCACCCACTGATGAATATCTGGGGGGAAACATCTCTAACACCCATACTGACATGGAACCTGCTGGAGTGTGCCAAGGAGAGGCTAAAGGTCAAGGACTTACTGAAGGACATCACCTTCAAATACTGTTTCAACCTATTCTTGGAGAAGGACCTGGAGTTCATGATTCCTGGGTGGGGAAAACGATGTCCAACCGTGGTTCAAAGGAGCAAGAGCAGATCCTACTGGAGGATCCTGGAGGCGGGGCAATACAAATCATGGGGCTACAACATTAATGAATCACGGGACCCAAATATCCAGTATACTGGATTCTTCACCACATTCATTAGTGGGTGGATCTTGCCGGTACGAGATGCAAGGATGGGATTTGTCCAGTGACTCTGGGGATGGTGGGCATCATGGCTGCCAACAAGAAGTTCAACCTGGGGGTACCCATGCTGGCATCGTTGTACGCAATCCAAGGACGCATCTCAAGATTGGGATCACCAGGGGAGTATGTGGACTCTTCCAGATCTTCCATGGCTGGGTTTCGACTCACTGTTGTGGGTACACCTTCCCAAAGGCCCTTCGTCCCCCGGGCAATAGCCTATGACCCTCTGCTGAATATTGCTGAGGTCATGCCAATGAAGCTCATTGAAGAGGGGGTAAATATCATGATTGATAACCATGCTAACTTAACCTTTATCCCATTCCCCACCCCAACTATTCAGCTGGTAGAAGACGGTCAAGGCTCGCTGGAGTAGATGGAGTACTTCCAAAGCATCAGAGGCCGGGTGCTCATGGCCCGGATTGATGGGAAAATTTTCTGCGAGCCTTATGTTCTGTCCAGGTTCACTAGGTAGTTAGGGTGCCTCTAGCGAATTCTGAAGATAGTATACACAGATTTCTGAGAGGATAGGCACCCCTATGTTCTTCATCAGCTGTGGCTGAAGTTCACAACCTACGGATCCGGCGACATCATCACTTTTCCTCCAACCTGAGTCGACGCGAGCCACTAAACTGATTATGCTAAACATTGTACCATATTATACCCGGAGGGGATTTTTTCGGAAGTGAGTCCGGAATCTCATGTTTTTCAGTACAGAACCTCGACGGTAAGAGAGCAGGAGGGATGCCAATGGAGGAGGAGGACCAGAAGTTCCTCATGAAACAAGGCATGCATAGGCCGGGACCTCAGCAGCGGGGGTGTCACATGGAGTGGCCTCACCCTCATTTCCTAGAGGATGAGGGCCCCACGGAGTGGACATAGAACTTCCTGGGAAGAAAATAAGATACATGTTTCGACCTTCCCAGGATTTCGTCTTCCATGTGCTATGGTCATCTTGGATAACCCCGCGGTAGTCAATGATTACTAAATCCCTCGGGTAGATGATTGTGTGAGACAGGATCCATCTAGCCAAAGTATAGCTTGTCTGGGTCACCGATGGAGTGGAAATAAACCAACGGCATGCATAACTAATGGCCATGTACACCTACGCATGTCAACGGGGTCGGCGTGTGGAGCCACCTCTCTTGGTTAAGTTGTTCCTCGGGCAGGAGCGTGATCTGTAGAGGATGCAGCCGGGGGACGATGACGACGACGAGGTGTCGAAGGGCGACGCAACAATATAGTGGGAAAAAGAATAAGGGGAAGGCGAAGACGATGGTGAAGGAGGAGAGGATCCCGAAGGTGAAGGGTCACAGGGGGCATCCCACCAAGGGAGTCTCCGGGAAAGCGGTGAGATTGTCGGCTCCGTCATGGACATGACCGAACTGCTCAAGGTAGGCTCTGACGCTTATCCTTCATCTCATTATTATCTTTCCTTTGCATCCATTAACCCATATTCATCATCTTACTCAGGAGCACATTGGAACTGACCATGATTCTCTGGCCGAAGGAGGGGAGAAAGCGTCATTAGGGCAAGGCAGGGCACTGACGCTCATTATCGAGCTGACAAATACTTAGTGATCCCCCGTTATGATAGCCCCTGTAGCAGCGAGAGTACTAAAGGTTGATGCCTTGGTTTCCTTTAAGTACCTTACTTTGATACCAGTACTCACTGAAGGAGGACTCAACTGATCAGGGTGCTCCTTGTCTATATAGTGATCACACCACTGGAGTCTCATCGGGCTACTGAGCCTGGACCATCTGTTAGTGCATCGATGGGGAATGTGATTCCCCATCCAGAACATGCCTCCCAAACAGAGTTGGCTTCGGCAATTGGTGAACTGGGAGCGGCAGACATCGGTGGTGCTTCCGCCGAGGAAAGGTCAGAAATCGACGTGAGCACTACCAGGACAGAGGGGAGAGAGGAGGGTCACCCAGATTTTGAGGACCCTATTTCCCTAGGAGGAATCTCTGAAGAAGACCCTGCTGCTGCCCTATTGGATGTCTTCTCGGACTATCAAGCTGCTGATCCCGAAGAAATTGATTATTCATATTCAGAAGTGGTAGAGGAGAGCCGGATGACATGACACAAGGGATGGAAATGCATCCGAAGTTTTATCAATCACCCCAGGGGGAATGGATGAAGCGAATGGGGTCCCTCCACACCTGGATATTCTTCATCTTTTCTGGAGGGGAAAATGCCCAATGTCATCATCTGAAGGTCCATGATTACATGGCCGAGATGATGCATTAGAGCAGTCGGCGCACTGACGTCATCTAATGCGAGGAGGAGTTGGGGAGTACCCAGTCATTCCTAAGGGCGTATCTTGAGGTCCGACGCCTCAAGGAACAGTCAAAGGAGTAAGAGTTTTTCATTGCAAACTTCTCTGAGCATGTGGAGAAGCTAAGGGCCATGCTGGAAGATGATCATGATCTACTCATAGAAGCGAGTCTCCAAGCTTAACAGGCACGGGCGCATGCCAGAGTTAGTGAGCTGCGCTCCATGGCTACTGATGGAGAAAGAGTTCTCAGGGGACAGGAGGCAGTCTTGGAGGCCACCAGCCAAAAGGTGGGGGCGTTGGAGAGATAAATCCTAGAATTCGTCCCTTAGGGCCCCTGTTTTGGCCACACCCATACACTGGTCCCACCTTACTGCTTTCTGTTCTATTGAACTGTGTGTATAGACAAATTTACTTGCCCTTTTTCTTAACATACTTGTCCTTTTGGTTTATCACACTCAAATATAATCTTGAAAGAAATAGAAATCCATCCTTAAGCTCACGTGGGCTGTGAGAAAAGAAGGAGGATTGTACTACCACTTCGTTCTATTGTGGGAGCGTCAACCAAGCTTCAGTCAATCTAAATTCGAACTCAGATTTCTGAGGAGAAGAGGGAGGCCCATCCAAAGGAATGTGACCTCAAAACAATCGATGCATCGTCTTCTCAATGTGCTCTAGCACTCGAGTGGGGTAATTCCAGGGGAATTGGAATCAGTCCGAACATAGGGAAATGAGAAATGTGAATAACGTTACCCAAATTCGGAACACTATGGGAGGGGAATGGTAATAAAGGATGACCCTTTACCGTGTTAGAAACACAGCAGCCCCCTTGTACTAGCCTGGAATGGGTACAAAAAATGAGGTTCAACCACTGACCATGTTTACAACACGGGGCCTAACTCAAATATCGTCAATCTGTCTTCTGGAACATTGTCCTAGGATAGTAGGTGGACCATAGGTCGAAAATCTATACTATTAGGGGGTCCCTCCAGACGTGATCAATCTTCTGGGACATTGGCCCGGGATATCTGGCGGACCATGGGTCAGACATCCATTCTATTAGGGGGTCACTTTAAATGTGGAAGAAGATGAAGATCAGTATAAAGTGTCATGCGAAGCGTGGAATGAGATGTGGTGGTTTGTTTGCATGGAATCCAACAATCCCAAGATTACACCACCATGGTAGAAGCACATTAGGCTGACGCATCAATCTGATCATGGATAATCCTTACTTTTAGACATGACCTCTCTAGTGAGGGAACTATTGATCCCCAATGTCATCATGTGGAATCCCGAATATTTTCGGGGAAAATGATGCAATTACACAATTTCCCCAAGAATTCAGGCCAAGGGGCCGACAGTAATGTGGGATGGACTTGTGATTCCCAGGACTGGACCCGAGATGAAATGTTTGTGCATTTCTATGTATCCCATAAGGATGGGAATCAATCCATACGTAGTTCTTGGAGGTTGGCATATCAAGGTATGGTACTTGCCCAAAGGATGAAAGGGGCATGCAGGTCTAGCCCTCGCACCAAAAGAAGCGGCATTTGATGTATCTTGTTGTCCTTTAAGGTGAATGTGTTTTTTTTGTGGAGTGACCGACCTTGGGTAGAAATCCCTGACATCGCCACAATGATAAATCCATATACATGCATTGACAAATGGTATGGTAAATTACTAATAACCAACATGTTTTACTCTATGATGAGGTCATCACAATGCAGTTATGTTTTTCGTCGTGCGGCCATGATGATATCATCACAGTTTACGGTCATGTGGTAGGACCAAACATCACGGTTTAAAGTCATATGGCTTGGACCTGGGGGAATGTTCCGGACACGATAAAAGATTCCTGACATTAACATGGATGAGGTCCAGATCATCACCGCACTACCCTCTTGGAAAAGATCCTTGGGCCAAGAGTCCCGCGAGGGCTAAAGAACTAGGGGAAAGAGAGACTAGCTCCCAGCTGAGCTGGACACGGAAGTGAGATGCTCAGGTGATCTCATGTATCCAATGGGGATGAGGATCAAGCTGCACATATCCATTAATGAAGATCCCAGACTATAGTCTTAGAGCTTGGATCACAGGAGCCCCGAGAGACGCCATATTGCAGCTTTGTCTCCCTAATGTGCGAAGGTGAAATGAGGGACAGTTCCAAGAGTATAGAGATTCCCCCTGGGCATGATGGGGTGGAACATAATGTTAATCACTCCACCAACATTCAAGACCTGATGGGGCTGGCGTGATGACGGGGGATTGTTATTGACCATGTTCGCAACACAACATCCCATCACTTTAGTCTGAAATGGGGAAAAACAAATGAGAATCGACCGCTTACCATGTTCATAACATGGGATTTTTATAAATAGTTTGTCAGAAACCCTTGGGGTTGTTGGCCTAAAATGGTAGGAGAGCCCTTAGGCATGGTATCTAGGCCGTGTTTGGTGGTCCCTTCGGGTGTGAGAGATAATGGGGCCTCAAATGAAGTGGATCATGAAGCTTGACATGTGGAGGGAACTTGACTAAGCTGAATCTGACACTCAAGGTCCTAGACCAGAGTACTTTGAACACATTGGTGGACAACTGCAAAGGGTCGAGGGGCTCAATTTGAGAGAAACCAAGAGATGGTGGATTCCAGGGAGAAGGGGGGCATGGTGCCAAAAACCTTGTACCACACCTATATATCCCCCTCATGGAGAGGGACATGCCAATGGGCCTAGGTGACCGGGAGATCAGGGAGATCTCTTAAGAGATGGTCTAGACCTGAAATCTAGACGTTTAGGCGACCCTACATATCCCATAAGAAGGGGAATCAAGCCACACATAGTTCTTAAAGACACCCATGGGTAAGATAACCTATCAAAAAAGGGGGTGTACAACACGACGAACAATCCGGCCTGAATGAGGACATAATTCAACACTGAAGCATACACTCCGAGGAGGACTGGGGCTATAGTCCCAAGAAGGCCAAGGGGCATGAGGCCGGGCCTCGGTCAGGTAGGCCTGACTATCATGCAGTTTAATGTCATGCGGGATGAGTGTGCATTTTAAAGTCATGTGGGAAAAAAGGGTCCCAAATGTAGAACCAAATGTAGTTTTAGGGTCTTGCGGGACCAAATTCAGTTTAGGGTTGTGCAAGACCAAAGGAATTTGAGGGTCGTGCGGGACCAAATGCAGTTTAGGTACATGCAGGACCAAAGGGGACCAAATGTAGGACCAAACGCACTTTAAGGTCGTGCATGAGCAAATTCAGTTTAGGATTGTGCAAGACCAAATCATGAGGAATATTATTTCTTGATAAACTTGGCATTGTTGGGATGAGTTATACACTCACCATACATGGTCACCGGGGAGTATGATCCATTGGGATAAACCTTATGAGAAATGAAAGTACCTTCCCATTTAGGCTCCAACGTGGGTGGTTTTCTGCCGGAGATCATTGGCGCTCTGAGGGCCAATACCTAGTGACCTTGCAGGATAGAGCGGAGGCGAACATTCTTGTTGAAAGCTAGAGCCATCCTGATCTAATGCCTCTATTGGTTTTGCAAGACGCTAAGCCTATTCTCATCCAGTGCTTCCAATTATGCTAGAAGTATTTCAGCCACTCTATTCGGCGCTTATTAATCATAGACCGGTGTGCGCAATGAAGGAAATTAAATATCGATGGGTTGGACGGCCTTTATTCCGTACACCATGGAACATGGGGTCACCTTGGTGGAATTAGGGGTCATCTTCTGATAAGCCCAGAGGGCATTGGGGAGCTTAACCGTCCAACTCTTCTTGTTCTGACCAACCATTTTCTGTACAATGTTAGAGAGGGTTTTATTGAACACCTCAATCTATCCTTTTGTGTGCATGTGATAGCAGGATATATGGTTGGAGCGAATGTTGTACGTGACGTACAATTTCTTCATCTCGACTTCTCGGAAGTTGGTGCCGTTATTGGTGAGGATAGCATGAAGTACCCAAAATCTATTGATTATATTGGAACTCACGAAGTCGAAGATAGAACGAGCCTTGAATTCCTTGAGAAGAATTGTCACTGCCCACTTGGAAAAGAAATCCGTAGCGGCTAGGATAAACCGGCATTGGGGAGCCGTTCCTAGTGGGTATGGCCCCACAACATCTAACCCCCGGACAGCTAAGGCCCAAGAGTACATGATAGTATGGAGAGGCTTTGGTGGCCGATGCACAAAGGTAGCATGAAGTTGTCATGCAAGTAACCTCTCGACGAACTCGATGCAGTCATGGATCATGGAGTGCCAAAAATACCCTAGTCTCTGAATCTAGTGAGACAGTTTTGGCCCAGCTTGATGGGAACCATAGGAACCGGCACGAACCTCTTGCATGACATGTGAAATCTCGACTCCTTGAAGGTAACATAGAAGAACACTATCAAATCTGCATTTATAAGGGACCTACTCAAGGGTGTGACCACTCTGAAGGGTATATTGCAGCGCGCGACATCGTATTTGCTCATTCTCGTCCCAGTCTGATGTGAGATTACCGTGTTGGAGGTATTCACACAAGGGTGTCCTCTAATCAGCAATTAATTCGATCAGCGCATCTGAAGAACCTGGATTTCCTGATGTACAGGCACCGATGGTAAGATGGTTTACCCGTTGGCCGTCATCATCCTCTAGGGTGACGAGATAACTGAATGTACAATGCGCTACGTGGATAATCAGATCATATTGTTCGGGCACTGCAAGTGACGCAGCCAGGCTGGAAAAAGCATCTTCTCGACCGTTCTGTGACCGAGGGACATGGATAACCTCTGGAAAATAAGGGAACTGGGCCATTTGCCGGAGAGTGCGCTCTAACAATTGTATGAGATCTAGCTTCCTGACAAGATAGTCGCCATTGACCTGCTTGATGACCAGCTCAGAATCCCCTTTCACAAGCAAATCGGGCACGTCGATTTCAAGGGCCATCTCGAGACTAGTAATGAGGGCCTGATACTCTACCTCATTATTGGTGCAACCTTATGATAACATGAATTAGTACGGAAGAATAGATTGCTCCTGGGTGATGAATACGACACCCAATCCCACTCTTTTGATCCTAGGATCATTTAACCTCCAATCAGTGGGGCTCCAGGAGGCATCATTGAAGTGTATTTGCCAACATGGGATGACATGGTCTACTGATAGGATTGCCTCATCAGGAAAATCAATGTCCAGGGACTGGTTCACAGAAGATGGATGGGCAGCTAAGAGGTTTTCCAATGCCTGCCCCATGATAGCCTTCTGGGGTACGAACCTGATTTCAAACTACTAGATGATCACCATCCACCGCGCTAGTCGACCCGTCAACATGTGGTGATTTAGGATGTACTTTATCAGGACTACCCGATAGACCATCTGTACCTCGTGGTGGTGTAGGTAATGTCACACCTTCTACACAGCAAACACGAGTGCGAGGTTTATTTTCTCAATGGGGGAGTATCTGGTCTCTGTATCGAGGAGAATGAAGTTGAGGTAGTAGAGGCTGTTCTCCATCCCCTCATTATTCCTCTGGGTTAGAAGGGCACCAAGGGATCGTTCCAGGGTGCTGACATAGAGAATTAGTGGCTTCCCAGAGACGGGTGGCATCAATATCGGATACAAGATAAAATATTGCTTGATTTCCTCAAAGGCGGTCTGGAATCCATCATTCCACTCATAAGAGGTTCCCTTCTTCATGATCCAAGAAAAAGGCTTACACATGCCAGCTAGATTTGCAATGAATCAGTGTATGTAGGCTATGTGGCCTTGAAAACCTCGAAGCTCTAGAATATCACTTGGGGGATGCATCTGGCTGATTGCCTCGATGTTATCTGGGTCGATCATGATGACCTAGTACCTGAAAACAATGCCAAGTAACATCTGGGAGGTGACCCCGATGGCACACATCAATGGGTTCATCTTCAGGTGGAGGGAATAAAGAAAACCAAACACTTTCTCCAGGTCCTTGAGATGGTCCTGGAACTGGAAAGATTTGAACACCAGGTCGTCCACATATCATTCCACTAGCGTTCCTAGGATTGTCTTGAATATGCGATGTGTGGCCCGCGGATAGGTGGAACCTGTATTCTTCAAGCCGAATGGCATAAACTGGTAACATAAAGTACATTGGGGCGCCTTGAAAGAGAAAGATTCCTCATCCTCGGGGGCCAACTGGATCTAATTATATCCATAGTAACTATCCATGAAGGAGAAGGCTTGGAATCTAGCCATAGCGTTGATAAACAATTCTATCACTGGAAGGGGAAAACCATCCTTCGGACAATGACGATTGAGATCTCAGAATTCGATGCAGACTCTACTGTGACCGTTATTCTTTCTGACTGGCACAATTTTGGCTAACCATTTGTGGTAATAAACTTCCATGATGAAGTTTTCGTTGATAAACTTGTAAACTTTGGCCTCGACCATGGTACCGTGAGACTAATTCATCTTTCTAGGAGGCTTCTTGAACCCACGACTGTTTGTAGGGAGACCGAGGTGTTGGACGACTACCTGAGGATCTAGTCTTGGAATCTCATCGTAACTCTAGGAAAACAGATCACAATGTTTCTTAAGGGATTCCACATACCACTGCTTCTCCTCGAGGGAAATAGAGGTGCTGATCGATGTGGGTCTTGGATCGGCCTCGCTTCTGAGGATCACCTGTACTAATTTGTCGATCGTGGCTGAGACACCTTCTTCAAAGGCAAGGGGAGCATCCTCTATAACTTATCCTCCACTTATGGAGGGATCCTCCATAGGGGGAGCTGCTTATGAGCTATCAATCCTTGATGTGCGGCTGCTACCCGCTTGTGCGGCCGTGGTCATTGCCTCGGGGCACTCTGGCGACGCTGAGACCATGACTATGAAGGTTTTCGACCCGATCCCATCTGGACTTCGGCCCAAGGGGCCACACATGATAATATCAAAGCAGTTGTGGTGCGTCGGTCGGAGCCATCTTATCCCAGCCTAGCTAAACAGACAAGTATGACGGACTATCATTGCCATTACCCAGACATCTCGATACCTGACGGGAGTGGGAGGCTCCAGGATCACAGGATCCTGGTTTGTATAAGAATACGAGGAGATCCTTCGATGAAACCTGGATTTGGGATCATGATTCCACCTTATCCTGGAAATGACAAAACACTGCCCCATATCAGGGGTTGTAGCCTCCAACCGATGGATCGGGAAGACTTAGGCATCATTCAGGCCTATCCAATGGTTGGTCGTAGCAGCAACGGGCTCGACCTCACTTTCCTGGACTTTCTTATCCTTGCTCTTATAATAATCGGCATCCATGTAGCAGGATTCGCAAGAGGAAAAAGGAGATACATCACCTTAGAGTACGCCTACTAGACCATTAAGGGATTACATGAGGAATTGGTGATATGATGAGGGGACGGCTGTGTGCAGGTGTAGACATGGCCTACCCATCAATGCATTGTATGCATTGTACTGAGAGACAACCATAAATTCCATACATGCAACTAGGCCACCGAACTGGGTCTTCACATGGATCTTGCCGACCAGGGTCTGTTCTGTCCTTTCATATCCGTGGATCCTTAAATCGGAGGGAGTCAGGTCATCCTCATATAGCCCAAGATTTCGTAGTGTGTGTGTCGGGATAAGGTGGATCTCGTAGCTAGTTTCAACGAGACTGCGGCGAACCTCCACACCATTGAATTGGCCGGTGATATACGGCGGGAAGATGTTCCCCAGTATGGGGGAGCCTTCATCTTCTCTCGAGAATGATATGACGGCCCGAAATTCGGCATTCACAACTGCTTCAGCATGGAAGGCTTCTGCAGCTGCTACCTCCTTCTTAAACTGGGGAGGGCTTCTTAATGAATTAGTGAGTGCTTCGTGGATATCTGGAGATAGGTGAAGGTATTCAAGGATGGATACCGTTTCTTGGATGCTGGTGAGGTGAATCAGAACATCATACTTCTGCACCAGTTGCGAACTTCTACTTACAGGAGGCCGCTCAGCGATTGGAGGCATGGAAGACCATGTCGGCTAGACCGACGGCTGACTGGTACTAGGGACATCCCACTACTCACTAGTCGGAGCTCGAAGGTAGCTGTCGCGTGAGGACCAGGAAACTGAGATCAGCCTATAGTAGGGAGAAGCGGGTCATGGTACGGCCGAAGTGGCTCTCCCTGATCCAGTAGCACAAACGGTGGGGGAGGCATGCCTGTCGACACCGAGTGAAGAGGTTGCGCGTGCGGAGTTCTTCGCTGGACCTATTGTCTGATCTTAGTGGAATGCACGGCCATGTGGGAGGTTCTAATTGATGTTACCCGGAGACCCATATGGTCGCGGTTCCACCGATGTTGGCATCAGCTGGGGACATTGGGGATGTTCGTCTAGAATTACCCCTTGTCCGGGGTCATATATGGATTCACCAACTCGACGGTGTTAACGCAAGTGTTTCCCTGACTGTCACTTGACGAATAATCCACCATTGGGCGGATTCTGGAAGGGATTTCCATCTCTAGGGGCATGAAGTTTCTGAGAGTGAGGGACGACGACGGCATTGGCAGGGCGTGTTGCTTTTTCTTGTGCCACCGATGCTTGCTCTTCTAGGAAGAGGCCGACTGAGATGATGATGAAGAATTGGTGGCCACAGATTCTGAAGGCTCTGGATGATTCAGGAATGCACATATAATACCATGGGCACGGGCGACCATCTTGCGAGCCATCCAGTCGTTATACATCTGGGACCCGCGGTCAGGAACCTGCTGCCACATGCCTCCGCCATCGCTAAGGCTATCTGATATCACAAAGACACATGCCAACTGTTTCAGGGCTGGGCCCAACATGACTATGTTATTGTTAATCTGGTCTTGGAGCCAGTCCATGAACACACAGCTTCGCTTGAGGGTGTTCCCTAGGATCCTGTGATAAGGGCATTGGCTGGGGTTATCAGTGATATGCGACTCTTCCGACTTCCGGCGCTCGGGCAGTCATACGGTCCTCTACTCTAAGGCTCTAAAGATGTAGATGGGGACCTAATACTCTTCGAATGAGTAGGTATAGTTCCTTCTATCTGGAATGGTTTCTCTAGGAGCCTGACCCTGATGGGGGGGGGATGATCCTTCCGAGGGGTCAGAACATAATTATCCTGCCTAGGCGGAGGCAGTGTGTTACACGGAGGTGCCTGCCATTCTACGGAAGCTACTGCTGAGCTGGAAGAAATGATGCCCATGGTGGAGGGCCTCTACGAGGCTGTAGAGCTGGCTCCACAAGTAGAAATTGTAGGTGTCTGGGGGCGTCTATCTAGGGCACAACGGTAGGCTCGGCTCTAGCATATCTCCTTGCTGGAATTGCAGGGGGCAGTAGGCGTGCCCTCCTAGCCTTTTTCAAAGATTCTTCGAGGTGTTGGGCCTTATACGAGAAGTCTCATAACCCTCCAGGATTATTCTGAGTGATCAGGGAAGGAACCAATTTCATCTTGACATTACCCATGCACATCATCAGTAATTTCTTCTGATTCAGTGGCATGTCAAGTGAGTATATGAGCCCCTAAATGGGGCGATAAAGTCTGAGACTTGCTCATCGATCCTTTTCTTGCACATGAAGAGGTATATAATGTTCGTATTCGAGGTGGTATAGCTGAACTAGTAAAGTAAATGCCTCCTAAGGTCCTCCCAACTTTTCATAGATCCAACGAGGAGATGGATGTACCAAACGAATGTCGGCCCCTCCAGTGTCTGAACAATGAAACAGAGCTTGGCGGCCTCCTACTATGCTGGGGTCCCTAACATAGGCACACACCTAAAATTGAAGTGGGACAGGTGGAATGGTGGGTAACTCATCCTGTTAAAGGGGGAGATAGAGGGATTTCCAAATCCCGTGGGTGTTGGCATGTCATTCACCCATGCCGGATATGGCTTGCCATTAGGTGGGACAACCAGTTGTTACGTTTCCAAAGCTTCCAGGCCGGCAATGAGTGCCACCATCAGATCGTCTAGATGTGGGTCCCCGTCCTGACGTGGATCCCAAACAACGAGCGCATTTCCGGGCTCCTCAACGCGGTAGAAAAACTCAGCAGCTCATGGAGCAGCTGGCGGAGTGACCCTTGGGGTGGCAGGAGGAGCCAGCACACGATTCCCTAGGTGGTCCTGCTGTTGAGGAGGGTTCGAGGAAACATACCGCGCCCTCTATCCATGGGCTCCAGCTTCTTCCCTGTCATCTAATGCGGCATGATCATGGTTCCCTGGAAGAATCTTGCTGAGGGGTAGTTGTTCCTGCCCCTACTGCCCTGTCCTAGGATCACCATAGTCGGGTCGCTTCTCTCCAATGCATTCAGCCAGATGTTCATTGACTAACTTCTTTTTCTCGGAGATATGTTGACGTAGCACAACCTTCTCATGGTCCTCTTCCATCGTCTGCACTAAGGCCGACGAGTCATAGTGATTGACAGCTCTAACATTTTCTTTTCCCTTAATGAGATTCCAGATCAGTACCATTGCGTCGGTGGGTGGAGGGAGATCTAGGAGGTTCCTATGCTAGCGAGTAATCCTTCCTGATGGGTCCAGTGGTAGTACATACTCAAGGGGGACTCCACCATCGAGAAGTCCCAGCTCATTTGACTCTCCTGTCAGATCGGTCATGTTGACCACCACTCTTCCTTGGGGAATTCCTTAACTACCACCGAGTGAGCCAGGCTGCTAGAGAATCACACTGAAGATGAGGGCAGCATACTTCCCCTAGCCATGGACTTTCACATGGTGGGTAGCCTCCTCGACAGCACTACGGAGTACTTGAAAAATCTGAAAGCATTGTTCTTGGAGGTCCTTGTCGTGGCCAGGTGAATCAGGGTGTCGGACCATAGAGAGTGTGGCCAGGTCAACCAGAAGAAATTGTTCGTCGATGCCTTTAAGGTGCTCTTGGATCCCGGGATAAGTCACCCACCGGTGGCGAAGATGGAGGTGAGACTCCCAGAGGGTCTAGCGGAAACATTCATACTTCTCCGAGGTGAGCGATTATGGCATACCAATATTTGATCCTGCGACCGGCCAAAAATTCTCAGGGAAGTGGCCCACTGCAAGGATGGTCTAGAAGTTTCCCATCTCAGGTCTAGGGTTTGGCCTCTGATTTCCCCACTCGTCAAATGTGGGTGGCCGAGGAACTGGTAGCGGCACTGAGTCAGGCCGCTGGGATGGCAGGCTAGATGGTGGAGAATACGACGAGTGGGCTGATTCGCCGCCGAATCTTGGGCTGTCCTCTGAGGATTGAAGTAACATGGATTCCATGTCACAATAGGATGGACCATCGACCAGAGATCTGGACACAGCAGTAGTGTCTGCCGGGGTGGGTTAAGCCCCAGATTGTCCATCATTGACCCCAAAAATCACTCTGCGGTAGAGGGTGCTTCAGGAAATGATGTGGGTGACTGCATGGTTGGCCCCTAGAAGCATGCCAGGGTCTCTTCCTCCTAGATATACCTTTATAGAGAATAAGGATCATGGGGATCTCGCATTCCGGGAGCACGAGACTAATGCGCCTCATTCCTGCCACAGCCCTTGACTCGGAGGATTGAAGGGAGGGCTCCTACGCTAAATCGTACTCTGCCCCAGAGTCTGAGATACAGACATGCCTGATTCCTGCCTAGCCTTCCCCAGAATTCATCTTGTAGTGCGACGACCTGCTCTACTACCTCTGGATGGTTCTTCCGGGCAGGGATGATTTCTGACATGGGGTCCTCCGAATGTACTAGTGCTGAGATTGAGAAAGTTTCCACCCAAAGATGGAGGGGTGAGAGGAGCACCGTGACAGATGTCAAAAGGGGCATGGGGAGGAACTCCATGCTGGGCATTGGTGATGTGGAGTTGGATTCCACTTATCTGATTTCTGGGGTGAGTCAAACCATCATCAATCAGTATTGGGACATGGGGAGGACCTCCATGTTTGTAAGTGACTAGAAATGGCATGTCTCCATGCTCGCGGTCAGCGGTAGGGGGAGTGACCCCATACCCAATGTAGTGGGCCCGGGAGAGAACCCAATATGGAGTGTTGCTATCATGGGGAAGACCCTCTTTTAGGTCGAAGGTGGAAAGGGGAAGACCTCCAAATCGAGGATGGAAGCATGGAGGGCCCGCACCTTCCACAGTGGTGGTGCGGAGTGAGCCTCCAGGCTGTGTGGCACTACTGCGAGTAGGTCTGTAGTGTCCATCGCCTGTGCCGATGACTAGGAGAGTTGACCAAACAGACCCGTGGGGTGGTTGGGGCCTCGATCCGGGTCGGGCGTATAGCTGCCCCTCCTCAACGCATGCAGGGATTTGGGAATATGAACTTGCGGTGTCTTGGGACACATTATTCGCTAAAATTGATTCCCCACAATGGGCGCCTTCTTCTGCTCATGCCCGACGCTGGCATCGGGTCAGGTGGACTGGAGCCAGTGGTGTAGGCACATGGACTACCTACTCCTCGGCTCGGGGAACCAGGCAGCGGCGCTGACGCGACCTGGTGGGGGCCCTCACTTGGACTCCATGAAGCCTGACTCTGATCGGGACAACCAGGATACCTATTATTTCGTCGGCGTAGGGGAGGGAGCTGTCGAGGCCCTCCGGGGACAATTTACTAAAGTGATTGAATGTTGGGGTGGGGAGCAGTGGCTCCCTGCGCAGCCCTCGGGGGCAGTGTGGACGGTGAGGTGCAGCTGCCTCATGATCTAGGCGGGCCATATCACTGGTGGGGATGACCCATCCTCCTCGTACCTGTATATAAGGTCATCAATTACCCTTCACTGGATGATGTCTGATGGGGAGAGGGGTTGTGGGCACCCAGAAGTCGTGGCGATCATGACCGTCGTGGAAGATGCAAACCCTCTTGGTGAAGCCGCATTGATATTTCCCATACATCTGCTTGGGTGGGCAGGCGATCGAGCTACGTAGGCAATGAATTGATTCCTGGAGCAGGGAGAAGAACACATTAATACTACTAGGAAAAGGAATCTACACCCAGTTCCCCAACATCGTTCCTTATTCCACGGTTTTCAAGAAGGATCCACGGTGACAACATCACAGAATGGAATGCTCGACATCTTGACTATCCCAACATCATGGGATTTTCACGTCAGGCCTGCTCGGTGGGACCTGGTACCAGATGACGAGGTCAGACGACATGCCTATCTACTGATGTCCTGAACACTACTAGCCTCAAATATTAGGAGAGGAGCTTCACGTTGCGTTCACCATTGTCTATTTCTGACACTTTAGCCGGGGTGCGTGAATCCGTCACGTAGAGGACGCGCTGTTGTTGCCCCACATTCCCGCTTTCCAAAGGCGGGTGGCATCAGCCCCTTATTTAGGGACGTCTGCTCCTTGGTTGAAACTGGATGATGGGATATTGGTTATTCCTTCCATGTATTCCTCCTCAGAGCTCATCACCTAGTCCGGGTCTCCCTCATAGATTTAAAATGTAATTCGTGAAGCTCTTCCCAATTACATAACTTCATGGACACCAGTTAATTATGCCTCTTCTGTCAGGACCTTCCAAGGGGTCAGGTATGGGAAACAACCTTCGATTTGGAGAGTAGTCATGTTGGGGCATCACTAGAATGTCTTGATGCTGGGGAATTGGCATGTCTTTCTTTGGTCCCTTATCATAGAGCTTATTAAGGGCATGGAATCCTGACACATCCCACATCGAACACGGGGAATTGTACACCATAGGCATGTTTCTGAGGTTTTCCTCAGATTCCCATGTGTAACACGAGGTATGCCGTGAGATTAACGTCCATTAGAGATGGATAAAACTTATTAGAACACTAGCTAGAGTGGATTAGATTGAAGAACCCCCATGAGGGAACACTGATGTTGGGGCCATCACGTGGGTGGCTTCCCGAATGCTGTGGAGGGGAATGAAGTGGCACGATCCCACCGGGATGTGGCGACCCATGTAAGAATCGGGTTGTATGGTGGATTTTTTCCTGAGCCTCAAGGAAACCTCCTACGTATCCCCGTGAAAGGTAATAAAATTACTCGATGTTCGATGATACGGTGGGACACCTGAAGTGGCGACCCGTGAGAATCGACGCATGGATGGGACCCAGAGGAAGTAGAACCTTTAGGATAGGGCATGAGCTTCCCGAGAAATGTGGGCTCGAGGGAAAGATCATGATGAGATGTGGGTGATGGGATTGAACCTCATAGAGGTTTCGAAAGTATCCCTGTGGTGGGGAATAAAAGTATTCATAGTTCAGGTGACTGATATAGTTTAACATCATGCGTGACGAGAATGGGGCTTCTGTTCTGAGACAGCCCATGGTGCTGGTGATCCGACATGAATGGGGACCAGGGGTTTAGTTGGATTGGGTCTTTCACTCTGAGGCAGCCCAAGGTATAAATGGGTTTTGGTGCACCGCCACAGAGATGGTTGAGGCCGATGGTTTGTTGGGATTGAACCCCGTGGAGGCTTCCTACGTACAATGCCTTATCATGGATCAAATCACCATAGTTAAGTTTGGATGGGGCTTATGCTCTGAGACGGCCCATGGTGGTGGGGATTCAACCTTGTAGAGGCTTCCTACGTACTATGCCATAGCACAGATCAAAGTCCCCATAGTTCCGAATGGATGGGGCTTACGCTCTGAGATGGCCCATGGTGGTGGGGCTTGAACCTCATGGAGGCTTCCTACCTACCATGCCTTATAACGGATCAAAGTCCCCGAAATTCGAGATGGATGGGTTTTACACTCTGAGACGGCCCATGGGGGTGGGTCTTGAACCTCATGGAGGCCTTCTACGTACCATGCCTTAGCATGGATCAAAGTACGGGTTGAATGGGGATTACGCTCTGAGACGGCCAATGGTGGTGGGGCTCGAACCTCGTGAAGGCTTCCTACGTACCATTCCTTAGCATGGATCAATGTCCCCGTAGTTCAGGATGGATGGGGCTTATGCTCTGAGACAGCCCATGGTGGTGGGGCTTGATCATCATGGAGGCTTCCTGTGTACCATGGATTAGCAAGGATCAAAGTCCCCATAGTTTGGGATGGATGGGGCTTACGCTCTGAGACGGCCCATGGTGGCGGGGCATGAACCTCATGAAGACTTCCTACGTACCATGACTTAGCACCGATCAAAGTCCCCGTAGTTCGAGTATATATTTTAACGTCATGCGGGACAAGGGCATTTGGGGCTTATGCTCTGAGACAGCCCATGGTGTGTCATGTTCGATGATCACTCAATGCTCATGGGAGTCATGCTCAGTGTGAGAAACAAGACGTCGCAGGGACCTGGCGATCATGTCGCGAAGGGTGAGTCTGTGGGAAGCGAAGAGGGGAATATGCGTTGAGTGGCCCATGGTGCCAGGACATACTCCAAGATGGAGGCCCAAGGGAGAAAAAGCGCATCAGGAGAGGGATTTGGCACCTTGGAAGAGAGGAGGGAACCTATTCTCTATCACTCCCTAGCTCGCCTTGTCACTAAGGAAGTGAGGAGGAGCAGGGGTGCTGCCTCCAGCAAGGAAGGCTAGGGGCAAACACCAAGGTGGGTGCCTTTCCCGGTGGAGAAATGCCACTCCAATAAATCACCCCCTGTGAGGGATGATTCCATCCCCATGGAGACGAGTGGGTGTGGAGAATGTCGGAGGCAAGGGGACCATGCGTGCGAGGCATGAGTCCAGGTCACAGTTCAACGTCATGTGTTGGGGACGAGGTGCTTAGCAGTTTAACGTCCTGCATCTCGGACGAGGTGGGTTGGCTCTGCACACCTAGGACATACATAACCGGTTCCCTCTTCCCCTTGTGGAAGGGAATGCATCAGCAAGGCCGTACTGAGGGGGTTTCATGGGGTGAATCATCGAGGGGTCCCTCTTAGCATGGTTATGCGATGAAGAAATAGCCATTAGCGTGCCTATGGGAAGAAGAAATATGCAGTGAAACACAATGGGAAGGATTGACCAAGGTGTCACGACCCGTCCTCGGGGCCCGTGCCGTGACTACCCCAAGCCCGCCTTCCATAGGCCAGGGGCTGGCGACTAGCACCAAGGCGTA
Organism: Viscum album; assembly: GCA_963277665.1. Taxonomy (NCBI): domain Eukaryota; kingdom Viridiplantae; phylum Streptophyta; class Magnoliopsida; order Santalales; family Viscaceae; genus Viscum; species Viscum album. The sequence goes on along the minus strand of OY728156.1, from coordinate 1,197,979,675 downwards.
AATCCCGGTAAAAAGGGAAGGCATTGCCTTTGTAAAGTAAACAAGCACCATAGAGTAAGCAAGCGGAAAAGTAAACACTAAGTAAGAACAGATTACAACTGAAAGTGCGGAAAAGTAAATGAGCCAGTATACAAACCCAAACTAAAAGTAAAGTACAAATCGAAAGGGAAAAAAACAACTGTAAAGTAAGAGCCGCTACACCGAGCTGTCCACTGGAAATACCACCTGAAGGGTGGGTACAGATAGCTCCATTACTCCTCGGGTCCCGCCGTCCGCTCCGGGCACGTCCGGCCTAGTGGTCCACCTCCAGGTATCGTTCTGCTCTGCAAGCCTCAGCCACGATCAACGATGTCCATCGTCTGCAACCAACACAACGTAGTGCGGGCAGAGCCCTTGCAGGGGTGAGTATAAGCTACTCAGTAGGGACCCCGAGACCCTTGAAGGTCTCCCAAAATCCACTAAGGATAAACCACAAAGAAAGATACAATCACGAAGTAACAACCGACACTGCTTAGGTATATGCCCATACATATACCTAATTTATCAATTCTAATACGCTCCAACCTCCGAGCCCAAGTACAACTCAGTCCACACAAGAAAGTATACATATTCCACACAGGAAAGCAAAACGAAATTCACACAGGATAGCACAACACAATCCACACAGGAAAGCAACAGGATTCAGCTCACACAGGTATACTTCTTCAGATAACGATAAATATAATCACGGATCCATCTAAGTCGTCGGACCCACGAAGGATTGATAGGTAACTAACCCCTGCAGTGACCCACACCGGATCGGGCCCACACAGGACCTATAGGCGCTGGTTCACACAGGACCGCTGAGCGCAGACCCACACAGAATCAGACCCACATAGGATCGGGCCCACACAGGACCTGTAGCACTGATCCACGTAGGATCGCTGAGTGCTGTAGTCGTCGTCGTCAAATCCACCAAGGATCTCTGTACTGTCGTCGTCGCAGTCACAGTAGCAGTAGCAATAGCAGTCGCAGCCAGCTCTGGGGTTCCCGCACACAGCAAGCTCGTTCGGGAGGGTCCGCTCCATGAGCCGAGAGGCTGATACATCAACTGTCAAAAAGTCCAGAGTTGATGTATCCAAAAGTTCCGTATCGTCAACAGGAACTCAACGTCGCAGACGGCGCGTCAATCGGACGCCCGGTCTGAGAGTTATTGGCTTTTTCGTCCTAGGGGCCCGGTTGGTTTTTAAGGAAAAACAAACCTGACCGTACTCCACCTGCGTCCAAACCTCAGGCGGAGTATCCCAAAAGATCCGTCTCACTAAGAGGAACTCAACAAAGCTGACGGCACGTCAATCGGACGTCCGTAGCTCAAGATATGAGCGTTTTCGTTCTGAGGGCCCGGTTGGTTTCGTGTACGAACCAACCCGGCCGAACTCAATGTATTCCGAAATGTTGAGTGTGATATACCGAATCGACCATCTTGATCCAAGGATCGCATCGCCGCTGACGGTTCGTCAATCGGAGGTCCGTAGCTCATGTTATGGGCAAAACACCGAAGTCGATTCGAAAACGGGGGGTCCGGGTTCGGGCCGACCCGGCCCGACCCCCCCTGGGTCGGCCCGAACCGGGGCAACCCGAATCGGGTCGACCTGACCTGGGTCCGACCCGGTCCGGCGCGGCGGCGCGGCCCAGCGCGGCGGTGCGGCCTGGGCGCCCCTCGGGTGCCACGCGCGGGGGGCAAAGCCCCCGCCTTCCTCTGCTGGCGGCGCGCCAAGCTGCCGCGCCTTGGATTAAACGGCCCCCCCTCACGTGGGGGCCTGCCTTTGAGAAAAACAGGGGGGGCGCCTGCCCCCCCTTTGTGAAACCGTCCCCACACATTATGGGGGGCCAATTTAACCGCCCGGGGGAATTAAATTCCCCCGGTTTCCACCATCCCAGCCGGCCCTACCTGGCCGGCCGGCTTCTTCTCAACAGGACCGGCAAGGGCCGGTCCTCTTCCGTCATCCGACACCGGCGGCCCGGATGGCTGCCGGTCATCACGTCCCGCCGCGGCGCGATGGCGTCGCGTTCATGATAATCATTCCACAGCGCGGCGCGACGGCGCCGCACAATATTTTCCGTGTGATTCCCGCGTGGTGCAACGGCACCACGCCATCTCTTTTCATCCGCAAGAAAATATTCAAGAACAAAGGAGGGGGGTTCGGCCGTGTTTGTGCGGTCCGTCCCCCCTCTCGTTAGACGATAACACATAAACATTTAACCTCAAGGATCGTCATTCTAGAACCAAGAACGTGATTAAATAAATTAAACAACAACAAACCCCTACCTCGGTTTCAAGAACGATGTTCGTCAACGACCCGCGGAAGACGAGCGTCGCGGTGGTCGGCGTCGCCGAAAAAGGACGTCGATGTCGTGAAGCGAGGATTCGAAGCTCTTTGACGGCGATTTCGTCGCGGGAAACCATTGCGGAAGAGATGATGAGGAAGGAGACTTCGTCGTTGTCGCGGGTATGGCGTCGCGAAAGACGGTTCCCAAGAACGTGGCGTTCATCCTCAATGTCTGAACGTTCTTCGCATTCTTTGTCAATGTTTGAAGAAGATGGAGTGAATTCTTCAAAACCTCTTAAGATGGCTAAGGAGACCAACCAAAATAAAATACGCTATGGCTTATTTTATTCACACAATTATCAACTTGATTTTCAAAGGAATCAAATTCAAACAACTCAACTCAATTATTTAACCAAGTTGTCATGTTAATTAAAGAGGAGTTATATGGAGTTCAAAAAGAGAAGATGAAGTGTTAGGGTTCGTGTGGGCCCCACCACACTTAATCCTCTCAAGGGAGGTTAAGTGGATGTGGGTACCACCCCTAACTCCCTTTGGGAGAAGTTAACCATCACATTAAAAATAAAATGTGTTTCCACATTGTATTTAACTTCTTTTAATTTTTCCCAAAACTAACAGTCATTCCGCATAAAACGCAACCTCGGAAAAGGTCTCCTTAAGCGAATATCGGCGCTGTGAGTTCATCAGTGTCCTCAGATTTCAATTCTGAGCACCAGATCAAAAGTTAGAAATTCCCGCTCGTTCGTTCAATGAACGTACCCGAGCCAAACATCGGAAAATTATTCCGGGCACACTGGGCCTCAGAATCAGGTGCCGTTAGAAACCGCGTTCTTGTAAAATTCCAATGAAAAAAATAAGAAAAAATTTCTCTTGAATTTTACGGGTCTTTACATTACTCCCACCTCAGGGCCTTATGTCCCTATAAAGATACATCAAAAACTAGGGAAACAAATGAGGGTACTGAGCACGCATCTGAGCCTCCCGCTCCCAAGTGCTCTCCTGGAGATTCTCGTGCTGCCATCTGATGCACACTAGAGGAATCGAACGTCCACATAGGACCCGCTCCTGTTGATCCTCTATCTCCACCGGAACCTCCGTAAAAGTCTCCCATCGTCAACGTCAAGCTCTCCATGGTCAATGATGTGCGTCGGGTCGTGCACGTATCTCCTCAACTGAGATACGTGGAAGACGTCGTGCACCTGGTTCAACTGAGGTGGTAGTGCCAGGCGATAAGCCACCTCTCCAATCCTGCTGAGGACCTGGAAGGGTCTGATGAAGCGCGGAGATAACTTTCCGCCTCGACCAAATCTCTGTATACCACGTCGAGGTGAGACCCACAAGAAGACGTGGTCGCCATCCTCGAACTCTAGTGGCCTCCGCCTCCTGTCAGCGTATGACTTCTGCCGGATCTGAGCTGTCCTCATCCGCTCATGGATGACCTGGACCTTTTCTGTCGTGGCCTGGACCATCTCCGGTCCCACAAGTGCTGACTCCCCAGGGTCTGTCCAGCACAAAGGAGATCTACAAGGTCGGTCTTACAACGCCTCGTACGGTGCCATCCTGATGGTGGAGTGGTAGCTATTGTTGTACGCAAACTCCACCAAGGGTAGGTGGTCCTCCCAGCTGCGACCAAAGTCGAGGACACATGCGCGGAGCATGTCCTCGAGGGTCTGAATTGTCCTCTCCATCTGACCATCCGCCTGAGGGTGAAAGGCTGTGCTCAGACGTACTTGCGTCCCGAACGCCTCCTGTAACCCCTTCCAAAGCCGGGAAGTAAAGCGAGCATCTCGATGGGAGACGATAGATGATGGCACACCATGAAGCCGCACAACCTCCTGAACGTAGAGACGTCCCAAGCTCTCCACTGATCCCTACTCTCTGATGGGTAAGAAGTGTGCCAACTTGGTGAGTCGGTCAACAATCACCCAAATGGAGTCGTGACCTCTGGAAGTGCGTGGAAGTCCAGTCACGAAGTCCATAGATATACCGTCCCACTTCCACTCCGGAACCTCCAAGGGCTGTACCAAGCCTGCTGGTACCTGATTCTCTACCTTCACCTGCTGGCAGGTGAGGCATCGAGAAACGAACTCTGCCACAGCATTCTTCAAGCCCGGCCACCAGTGCTGTCGTCTGAGATCCTGGTACATCTTCGCCACTCTTGGATGTACCGCCAAAGGAGAAGTGTGAAACTCTCTCAGCACCTCCTCTCGCAAAGCGACTGGTACCATGGTACGTCCTCTGAAACGGATGTCGTGCTCTGCTCCAAGGGAGAAACAATCAGTTGCCTATCCCGAGGATATTTGTGCACGCCGTGTATCACAGTCTACGTCCTCACGCTGTGCCTCTCTGACCCGCTGCAGTAGTGGAGGGGTGACTGTGAGAGACTGGAGGAAGGCTGCTCCATCTCTATCCACGAAGGATATCTGCAAAGAGGCTAGCTTCTTTGTCGCCTCATCAAGTATCTGAATGCCCGTCCTCCTGCTGAGGGCATCGGCTACCACGTTCCCCTTCCCAGGAGTATAGACTATCTCAAAGTCATAGTCCTGGAGGAACTCGAGCCATCGCCACTGTCTCAGGTTTAGGTCCTTCTACGAGAAGATATACCTGAGACTCTGATGATCAGAAAAGACTATAAAGCACTCGCCCATCAGGTAGTGTCTCCATGTCTTTAGAGCGAAGACCACTGCTGCTAACTCCAGGTCATGGGTAGCGTAGTTCTGCTCATGTGGCCTCAACTGACATGATCCATTGACGATCACTGCCCGCTCCTGCATCAGAACACATCCGAGTCCGGTCCCTGATGCATCTCAGTAGACTACGTACCCTACTCCCTCCTCAGGCAACCTCAAGATAGGTGCGCTGGTCAATCTCTGTCTCAGCTCCTGGAAGCTCTGCTGACATCTGTCTAACCACACAAAGGGTTTTCCCTTCTTCGTCAAAGATGTGAGTGCTGTCGCAACTCTAGAGAAGTCTGGTACGAATCTCTGATAGTATCCATCTAGTCCCAAGAAACACCGAACCTCAGTCACGCTCCTGGGTGGCTCTCATGCTAACACAGCCTCGATCTTCGCAGGATCCACTGAAAATCCCACCTAAGAGAAAACGTGTCCCACGAAGTGGATCTCACGTATCCAGAACTGGAACTTCGAGATCTTACCATAAAGCTGGTTCTCTCGGAGTGTGTCTAGTACAACTCGCAAGTGGTATGTGTGTTCCTCCTCATTCGTCGAGTAAATCAGTATGTCGTCGATGAAGACCACGACAAACCGATCAAGGTATGGCTGAAAGATCCTGTTCATGAGGGCCATGAACACAGCTGGAGCATTGGTTACGCCGAAAGGCATAACCAAGAACTCATAGTGGCCATACCGACATCTGAAGGCCGTCTTCTGCATGTCCTTGTCTCTAACTCTTAGCTGATGATAGCCTGACCTGAGGTCTATCTTCGAGAACCACCATGCTCCCTTGAGCTGATCAAAGAGGTCATCAATCCTCGGTAGCGGATACTTGTTTCTCACTGTCACCTGGTTCGGGTGACGATAGTCAACACAAAGTCGTAAGCTCTCGTCCGCCTTCATGGGGAACAATATCGGGGAAGCCCAGGGTGAAACACTGGGTCGGATAAACCCCTTTCCCTGCAAGTCCTCCAACTGTACCCGTAGCTCTCGAAGCTCGGCGGGTGCCATCCGATATGCTGGAGTGGATATCGGGGCTGTCCCGTGGTACAGGTCAATATAAAAGTCTACCTCTCTGTGAGGAGGTAACCCTGGAACATCGCCGGGAAAAACGTCCGCAAACTGATCCACCACTGTAGGAAAACCAGGACTCCGCACGTCAACTGCTCCAAGGATGAGGATAGCCAACTGATGAGTGATGGGATGTCCTCTCCTCCGAGGAAGTCCACCCTGTGCTGCAATGTCTCTCTTCTCGCCGGTGAAGGTGAACCTGCTCCCGTCGGTGCCTACACATCGCACCTTGCGCCTAAAACAGTCAATCTATGAATGGACCGTAGATACCCAATCCATCCCCAAGATGACGTCGTAAGGCCTCGACGCTGCTACAAGAAGATCCCAGCCGAAGCTCTCGCCACCTAGAGTAAGCTCACACTGCCGGCACCAGTGCGTAATCATCGAGTTTGCTCCCATAGGAGTCTCTAGCCGTAAGGATCGAGCCAACGGCTCTGTCGGAATCTCTGAGCTCCGAACAAGGGAAGCGGCTATGAAAGAGTGACTCGCTCTTGTGTCTATAAGTACTACAGCAAGGGTGGAATAGACACAGATAGTAACTCGAATCATCTCTGGCACGCCGTGGTCGTAGGCCTCTGCTGCCTGGAGTTGTGCCTGTCTCTGCCCGCCAGCTCCCTATGGTCAGGGTGGACCGCCTGGTGGTGGTGGTGGCTGAGCCTCAAAGCGTCGCCCACCACCTGCTGCTCGGCCAGCTCCTCTGCCTTGTCCGCCTCCTCCCTACGGACCGCCACGGTCGACCCTCAGCCTCTTCCTCGGTGGTCCCTCAACCGTCTGCTACTCCTCGGCACTGCGGGTTGGGCAGTCACGAGCCATGTGGCCCTGCCCGCCGCACGAGTAGCATTGTCTGCCTCTCGAAAGACTAGCTCCGAGCTGTGTGCCCCGCACTACTGAACCAGTGTCCTGACGTCGTCTGCCTAAAGGTCTAGTCTTCCTGGACCCCTGAGTCATCCGTCGACTTCCTGCTGTAGAAGAATCTGCCACGTGCCACCCTGCGGTGGGTCTCGGCGCTGGTGTAGACTCAGTAAGGAAGCTCTCGATCAAAAGAGCCCGCTATAGTACTCCTGTCTGAGTCGGTATGCTGAGGGAGATCATTGATGCCCTGATCTCGTGTCTCAATCCCTGCTTGAAGGTCCAGGCCCGGAAGAATGGGTCACGTACCATGTCGGTCGAGTAGCGCGAGAGATCAGTAAATCTCGCCGAGTACTGAGCGACCGTCATGCTGCCCTGCCGCTGCTGAAGAAGCTACTGGATACGCACCGCACAGAGGGTGGCTGGGACGAACTCTGAGCGGAAGAGGCTCTCAAAGTCCGTCCATAGAAGAGATGCATCATCGTGCACCTGGAGCATCAAGATCCACCATCGTCATGCTGATGCGTGCAGTAGGCTCGCAGCGAGGATCACCATGAGGTCTGCTGGTGTCCTCACTAGCCTAAAAACTCGTACCACTGCCTCCAACCAGTCCTCGGCTGCCTAGGGGTCCGTCTCCCCATGAAACCTGGGCGGTCGCTGGCGCTAAAACTCATGCAGAGCTCCAAGGCGACGTGCATCGTCAGTGGCTGGTGCTGGAAGCATCGGTGGCTCGGCGGGTAGAGCTACCGCCGGTGCCACAGCCGACAAAGGGCCCTGCACCGAGGCCTCGTCGCTCGGTGGGCTGTCATCACGCTCGACTCTCGGAACCCTAGCTGGCTGCCATCGTGGGGCCATCCTGAAAAGGAAACAGGTGCGCCACGGTCAGAACAGTATACCTGGTGAACTCATATAAAGTAATCACAAAGAAATCATTGAAACACACACGCAATCAATGTTTTCGTCCATTAAGTCAGAAATCAGTAGTCAGGGTCCTGGTGTACGGATACGTCGGCCGCCGCACCAACACTCGACTCCCTGGACTGATAACCACACTCAATACGCTAAACATTATTGCTTCACATAAAAAAGATCAGAGTTCACGGTAGAACCGAACTCCTTTGATACCAATTTGTCACGACCAGTCCTCGGGGCCCGTACCGTGACTACCCCAAGCCCGCCTTCCATAGGCCAGGGGCTGGCGACTAGCACCAAGGCGTAAATCCCGGTAAAAAGGGAAGGCATTTCCTTTTTAAGTAAACAAGCACCACAGAGTAAGCAAGCGGAGAAGTAAACACTAAGTAAGAACAGAGTACAACTGAAAGTGCGGAAAAGTAAATGGGCTAGTATACAAAATCAAACTGAAAGTAAAGTACAACTCGAAAGGGAAAACAGCAAATGTAAAGTAAGAGCCGCTACACCGAGCTGTCCACTGGAAATCCCACATGAAGGGTGGGTACAGATAGCTCCACTGCTCCTCGGGTCCCGCCGTCCGCTCTGGGCACGTCCCGCCCAGTGGTCTACCTCCAGGTACCGTTCTACTCTGCAAGCCTCATCCACGATAAACGCTATCCGTCGTCTGCAACCAACACAATGTAGTGCGGGAATAGCCTATGCAGGGGTGAGTATAAGCTACTGAGTAGGTACCCCGAGACCCCTGAAGGTCTCCCAAAATCCACTAAGGATAAACCACAAAGGAAGATACAATCACGAAGTAACAACCGACACTGCTTAGGTATATGCCCATACATATACCTAAGTCATCAATTCCAATACGCTCCAACTTCCGAGCCCAAGTATAAGTCAGTCCACACAAGAAAGTATACGTATTCCACATAGGAAAGCAAAATGAAATCCACACAGGATAGCACAACACAATCCACACAGGAAAGCAACAGGATTCAGCTCACACATGTATACTTCTTCAGATAACGATAAAGATGATCACTGATCCATCTAAGTCATCGGACCCACAAAGGATCGATAGGTAACAAACCCCCGCAATGACCCACACAGGATCGGGCCCACACAGGAGCTATAGGCGCTGGTTCACACAGGACCGCTGAGCGCAGACCCACACAGGATCAGACACACACAGGATCGGGCCCACACATGACCTGTAGCACTGATCCACGTAGGATCGCTGAGTGTTGTAGTCGTCGTCGTCGAATCCACCAAGGATCTCTGTACTGTCATCGTCGCAGTCACAGTAGCAGTAGCAGTAGCAGTCGCAACCAGCTCTAGGGTTCCCGCACACAGCAAGCTCATTCGGGAGGGTCCGCTCCACGAGCCGATAGGATGATACATCAACTATAAAAAAGTTCAGAGTTGATGTATCCAATAGTTCCGTATCGTCAACAGGAACTCAACGTCGCAGACGGCGCGTCAATCGGACGCCCGGTCTGAGAGTTATTGGCTTTTTCGTCTCAGGGGACCGGTTGGTTTTTAAGGCAAAAAAAAACCCGACCGTACTCCACCTGCATCCAAACCTCGGGCGGAGTATGCCAAAAGATCCGTCTCACTAAGAGGAACTCAACAAAGTTGATTTCATGTCAATCGGACGTTCGTAGCTCAAGATATGAGTGTTTCCGTTCCGAGGGCCCGGTAGGTTTCTTGTACGAACCAACCCGGGCGAACTCAAAGTATTCCAAAACTTTGAGTGAGATATACCGAATCGACCGCCTCGATCCAAGGATCGCATCGCCACTGACGGTTCGTCAATCGGAGGTCTGTAGCTCATGTTATGGGCAACAGACCGAAGTCGATTCGAAAACGGGGGGTCCGGGTCCGGGCCGACCCGGCCCGACCCCCCCTGGGTCGGCCCGAACCGGGTCAACCCGAACCGGGTCGACCTGACCCGGGTCCGACCCGGCCCAGCCGGTGGCGCGGTCCGGCGCGGCCCATCGCGGCGGCGCTTCCGGGGCACCGCTCGGGTGCCACGCGCGGGGGGCAAAGACCCCGCCTTCCTCTGCTGGCGGCGCGGAAAGCTGTCGCGCCTTGGATTAAACAGACCCCCTCACGTGGGGGCCTGCCTTTGAGAAAAATGGGGGGGGCGCCTGCCCCCCCTTTGTGAAACCGTCCCCCCACATTATGGGGGGCCAATTTAACCGCCCGGGGGAATTAAATTCCCCCGGTTTCCACCATCCCGGCCGGCCCGACCTAGCCGGCCGACTTCTTCTCAATAGGACTGGCAAGTGCCGGTCCTCTTCCATCATCCGACATCAGCGGCCCGGCTGACCGACGGTCATCACGTCCCGCCGCGGCCCGGAACCGGCCGCGGCCTTCGTCGTCCGGCGCGGTGCGACGGCACCGCGCCTCTCCGCCGCGGCCCAGCTCCGGCAGCGGCGCCTTCAGTTTCCTTCGACTCGGCGCGACAGCGTCGCGTTCATGATAATATTTCCACGGCGTGGCACGACGGCGCCGCACAATATTTTCCGTGTGATTCCCGCGTGGTGCAACGGCACCACTCCATCTCTTTTCATCCGCAAGAAAATATTCAAGAACAAAGGAAGGGGGTTCGGCCGTGTTTGTGCGGTCCGGCCCCCCTCTCGTTAGACGATAACACTTAATCATTTAACCTCAAGGATCTTTATGCTAGAACCAAGAACTTGATTATATAAATTAAACAACCACAAAACCCTACCTCGGTTTCAAGAACGATGTTCGTCAACGACCCGCGGAAGACGAGCATCGCAGTGGTCGGCGTCGCGGAAAAAGGACGTCGATTTCGTGAAGCGAGGATTCGAAGCTCTTTGACGGCGATTTCGTCGCGAGAAACCGTCGCGGAAGAGATGACGCGGAAGGAGACGTCGTCGGTGTCGCGGGTATGGCGTCACAGAAGACGGTTCTCGAGAACGTGGCGTTCTTCGTCCATGTCCGAAATTTCTTCGTGTTCTTCGTCAAAGTTTGAAGAAGATGGAGAGAATTCTTCAAAACCTCTCAAGATGGATAAGGAGACCAACCAAAATAAAATAAGCTAAGGCTTATTTTATTCACACAATTATCAACATGAATTTCAAAGGTTTGAAATTCAAACAACTCAACTCAATTAATTAACCAAGTTGTCAAGTTAATTAAAGAGGAGTTATAGGGAGTTTAAAAATAGAAGATGAAGTGTTAGGGTTCGTGTGGGCCCCAACACACTTAATCCTCTCAAGGGAGGTTAAGTGGATGTGGGTACCACCCCTAACTCCCTTTGGGAGATGTTAACCAACAAGTTAAAAATAAAATGTGTTTCCACATTTTATTTAACTTCTTTTAATTTTTCCCAAAACAATCGTTCATTCCGCATAAAACGCAACCTCGGAAAAGGTCTCCTTAAGCGAATATCGGCGCTGTGAGTTCATCGGTGTCCTCAGATTTCAATTCCGAGCACCGGATCAAAAGTTAGAAATTCCCGCTCATTCGTTCACTGAACGTACCCGAGCCAAACTTCGGAAATTTATTCCGGGCACACCGGGCCTCGGAATCAGGTGCCGTCAGAAACCGCGTTCTTGTAAAATTCCAATGAAAAAAACAAGAAAAATTTCCCTTGAATTTTACGGGTCATTACACAAGGGACTTTGAAGTTACTTTGTACAAGCCAAGAAGGCCGTATGGGAAAACTTGGTACGATAAGAATGCCTGAGGTGCACGAGACACCTGTGAATGGCACTCGGAAGGAGGGAATAAAGTACTCACGCATGGGGGGTGCCCGGGGAGTGCCTAGGTGAAGGGTGCCAGAGGATTGCATGCATCCCTTGGGGCTATGCAAAATAGGGGGAGCCTGGCGCGGAAAGCCCTGGGTTGGGAAAAATAGGTTTTTCTTGCACGAAACAGAGGGGATGAGGCTTTGCGTGCAACTCGAATGGATTGCGCCCAAGGGGAAGAATTACGCACAGGCGGCAAGGGCCGCGAGTAAGGACAGGGGGCGCACAAATATAAGGATTGTGGGCCACTGATGGGCTTGTACGCAATGGAAGGAATTGCTCGCAAGGGGCACACTTCAAAGGGTTTGGGGTTTAGTCAATTCTAGGGGGATCTCGCGTGAAGGCAGATCCTGGGGCGACTTGGCACAAAAAAGAACCCTACCTGAAGTCCATATTTCATGCACGCGGAATGCCAATTATGCACACGCGAGGCGGTTCGAATTTTTCCAGCCTTCAAAAGGAACTAGATCGCCTTCTATTTAAAGGCAACCCGGGGCATGAAAAATAGGCCTGCGTGAAATAATTACGCAACAGAGGTGGCGACGCGAAATATCAACCACGCGGGGCGTAGGTGCGAAAATATTTCACGCTAGCGCTGAGACTCTTCGCGAATCTCGAGACCTTCTACGCGGGAAATATTTTTTCGTGCACTTGACCGTTTCTTTCACGCAACACATATGGGCCCTCTGGAACGGGACTCCGGGTCCGAATATGACTTTGATTTTTTGTTTCGGAACATTCTCCGACGCCTACGCAATTTTTGGCATCTACAATGTCGATGAGATGAAAATTTTATGAATGGATTTTCCTGATTATATTAATATGTCCTAGTGGAGAAAAAATAATTTATAATGATTATTGAGGGAAAGATATGAAATTTAATGTGGGGTATCACATATTAATAATTGTTTACAGATATAATATCATTTTAAAATTTTATTAATGGATAATATTAATCCATGGTGCATTGGTCAATCTGATGTATTATATGGAATTGTACTCGTTTCTTTCCAATTATATATGAAACCCAACCTTTTTACTGAAAATGTGGTCTTACATGATTCATTATACTGAAATAAACTTCCAAATCCAACATATGTGATCACATTTTTGTGAATATATTTTTTGTCGATCATAAATTATAATGTATAACATTTCTATAATCATGACACTAGGGAGTGTGTTATGTAATCCGATAATTATATTAGTGAAATTTCTATGATGAAATCACATTATAGAATATGTTACATGGATTCTTGAATAAATATAAGGAATAAATATACAATTTTTTATATAATATGTATATAAAAAATATTTTGATGGTAAAATTCATTAGGCAGGTATAATTTAATACCTATGACCCTATTGACGAATGTAAACCCCATATTTTAAACTACAACAAAATGAAAAGGATAAAGACCATTTTTCATGAATATATTTAAATTATCAGTTTATATAAGTTAGGTTTTATTTTTAAATTAATAAAATTTATTTTCGAGCTCTTAATAAATTTATTTTAATAAGCAGAAATTTTGGGATTATTTTTCCAAATTAGTAGATTTCTTAGTGAATAGTTAAAAATATAATTTTATCAAAAAATGTATTTTTTATTTACCAAATAAAGACTTAAAATTTTATAAAACCATTTATATGGTAAAAATTTTAATTTAATGATTGAATCAAATTGTTCATGGAAAAATTCTTATAATTTCAAAAAGAAACAGTTAAACATTTGTGAAAATAATTAATATTTAACAATAAAGGAAAAAATATAAATTGTTATATTAAATGAATATTATTTTTCATAAATATGGATTTTTTTTATTTAGAAGCAATGTGACATTTATTTATATGATAATTTTTTTTTGAAAATAATATTTCTTAATAATTTTGTCATTGAAATAATTTTTTTCATGAAATTAAATTGTTTTTAAAAAAATGGGTTTTATACAATCAAATGTGAAAATAAATTCTATCTGAAAATTTTTAATTTATTTCATAAAATTAAAATTATATTTAGAATATTTAGTGATAAATTATTTAACTATTCAAATTCTATTTTTAGGTATTTTATTAAAATTACTTATGTAAATGATTAATATCAAGGGTTGAAATAAAACTATTATTAAGAAATAATATTATAATAGTTATTGAATTGTTAAATAAATAAATTTTTTTAATAAACATAAATATATGACAATAATATGTTATTTGAGACATATATAAAAATGTAAATACAAATCCAACTAATAATTAATAATAAATATTAATAAATATTAGTTAATATATAAGAATAATTTTTTTCTTTACAAACAATTTTCCTATAGCATATTTTATATTTTGATATTTAATTTTATAATACATATAAATTAAATTATGTTAAATGTTTATTAAATTCATATTAATAATATTAATTTTTGGAAACATGATTCCTATTATATTTTTAGTAATCAAATAATTACAATTTCCAATTTTTTCATTATTAATAAATGTAAAATGGATAAATGGGGTATCTGAAATTTTTAATAAATATAAGTTCCCTTAAAATATAAAAAATCCTTTATTAGGTATTTAGGTAATACCCACATATATCATCTTTTATTTCATTAACTAATTCACCAAACCAACATAAAACCCATGTGATTCCATTCTCAAAACTTACCTAACAACAGTTTATTTTAAAAAGTCCCTCATTTCACATATAAAAAGAGGTAACTCCCATCCATTTTCACTTATATATAACTCATTAATGCCCTACCATGGAATTATTGTTTTGAGGATTCCTACCATGATTTAAGAAGCTATATTACTAGTTAAGTGTTTTTATTTCTTATCATTCCTTTTTAAATTAAATGATTTTTTATAATAAAATTCCCACATATTTCATTGATTTTAATTTCAAGTTAAAATTTATAAATTTATATTTTTTCAAATGAGATACTACTAATTCCCTCAAATTATGACCTTTTCCCAAGGTAGTTATTAGGCTAAAATAAGGGCTCTCATTCCACCACATCAACTATTAATTAAAAAACTATTATTATTATGTCATTATTGTTGTAAATATATAGAATTATATCACTTTAAATATTTTAAGTATAATATGTCATCTCATTTTATACATTAAACAATTCATCATAATTACCATGAATCCATAAATTTTGAATGTAAAGAGTATTGGGTTTTCAACATAATGATATCCCAATATAGATATTATTAGGTGTATTCAACTATATCATAGATTCCCCAAATGATAATCACCCGAATAATGTTTGGATAGTGAATTGACTCAAAAATTATCAAATAAAATTATGAGTATGATTAAGACTTCACAACTATATTGATACTTTGAAGAGAAAATAGTTGGAATATTTGTGTACTCATTATGATCATTCATGAAGGATTTTTTCAACCATTTATATAATTTCTTACCAGGGAAATAAATCAAACTCAATTATTATATTCTATTAATGACATAACACATTGAATATACCATTCACCATTAACTTATATTTTTTTCCTTGACAACTGTACTTTATTTTACATATATAATACCCCATTATTTATATAATGATTTTGTGTTGTTTAATTATTCACCTTCATCAAATGGTTTATGATAATCTTATACATTTTATTGAAAAGGGTCAATGTATTTTAATTTTGAATTTAATTAATCTAATATTGATTATTATTGAACTGTTGACTATGTGTTTTTTAACAGTCCACATAGTTTCTCAAAATTTGTTATAATTGTGCTATAAATTTTATTCACATAGGGAAGTTTTTTTATTAATTTACATCATTGTTTCATTAGAGATTATAATGGGAAAGAGGAATAAGATTTTTAACAATCGAAATTCATCGGTTAGGTAATTATCATGTTTTCCATATTCCGACATGTGGAAATGTATTATAATTTTTTTTTAATTCCTTTATGAGTGATTACTAGAAAATTTTATTAGGAATAATTTATTTAATTTTCAGGTATTATTAATGAAGTGGACTTATAAAATGTAAATGGTGGGGCCCAAAATTATATAGAAACCTGATACACCAGTATGTATCATTAGAAAAACTTTTTTAGGTATATTTTTATATTCATAACCATATAAATATATTTATTTAATGTTAAGAACATATTGTATTGGTTATGGTATATAATTTGATTTCTAACATTTTTCATTTCATTAGTATGGAAGAAGTTATTTTTGTCAATGTTATATATTTGTTACCATTGTTATGCATAGTTATATTATTCTATATGTTTTATTTGATGATGGATTCATCATGATTATATGTTGAATATAAATTCAATTGGTCATAATTTATGTTTAAATATCTTCCACAATATGTTACCCCATGCAAAGGATCTATGTTCAACATTATATATTTTCCTTCCCAATGGAATCCATGATGAGAACATTGAGTGATTTTTTAGTGATATTGAGTATTGGAAATTAATTTTCTCACAACATGTTCAAGCATAATCTAATATTTTAATAGGTAATATATATATATAGTCCTTTAAGATTAATAAATTTGGGGATCCTATGGAATCCCTATATCATATAACAAAATATTAATACAACAACTTGCTTAGGGTTTTTTGGAGTACATGATGCTACAATTTATAACTCATATTAGAGAGAGAATGTATGTTGACAAAAGGAGATATCATTTGGAGTTCACTATTGATGATTGAGATTTCTTTTGAGTGGAATAATGATTATATAATCATTATTTATAGTCGTAAGAGAATGTAACACCATAGTTTTTGATACTTTTTGGTGATCACAAAACATTTCAGAATGCTTGGTTACCAATTGAGTATTCCTAATTGATATTGAGGTGTTCATAAAAAGTTCTATGTATTTGAACATTAAAGGAATTTATATAGATCAACAAATGTGATCAATAATGAGGTAATTAAATATTATCCTAATGACTCATATTAAAAGAGACCAGTTCAAATTTTGGGATGGACGGAGAAGGTATTAATAGTGAATGAAATTAAATTTCTAGATGTTTTTTAATAATGTTGATGTCAGGAACCATCACTTATACCCTATTAAACCAATAGATGATCCATTACAGACATAGCTTGATGGGAATTATTGATTCCCACATGTGAGTGACTATCACCTTGATTCATAAAATACGAAAGTAGGAATTGTATTTCCTCTAGCGATGTGGATGTTACAGAAACCATACATTATTCATATGAAATGAAAATACACTAAGAGTAATGTACCAAAAGCCAATTAGGCATAAATAAGATGAAAATACTAAAACCCAAATACCAAATAGGGAAAGGAACCAAATTACCTATGGACACAATGTAACACCCCGAGCTTCCACGATACGCTTCTCTTTCAATAATGCAATAGCTTGCATTGTACGCAAGTTCGAGATTCTAACACACTGCCACCAATCAAAGTAGCCGTTATGAATAGTAATACCTAATTTTTAAAATTTTATCTTTCAAAATGGACTTCGTTTTTAGATTCGGAATATCGAAATTAGCCTATGTTGAATTTTTGGTATTTTTCAGAGAAATTCCAGTTTTTTATGAATACTGAAAAATACAAAAAAAAACTTTTTTAATCAAAATAATTTATAGTGAAAAATTATACTATTGAGTGGTTTTAAATTATAATTAGAATATATTTTTACCATTTTATCCAATGGTTTTCATTAGAATTAATTTTACTTTGAAATTGGACATAAACAATTGTCAATCTTTTCATATATATTATTTCTTAAAAACACGCTATTTGTTGTGATAGCGGGAATTAATTATAAAATTAATTAATGCAACATATATGTTTGTAATTTTTTAAAATAGAAATCATTTTTGAATTTGGAATTTCAATTATATCTTATGGTGAAATTTTGACATTGTTCTGAAAAACTTCAATTTTTGATGAATAGTGAAACCACTAAGTGGTAGTTAAAAAACTGATTTTCCGTTTAAATGAAATATTACCACTTCTGTGAGTTGATTTTCAAAAATCTGACATACATGGTTGTCATTAAGAAGTAGAATGTGGTTCAATGGGATTAAAATAATTTTTGGTGAATAGTAACTTTTAAGTTTAATTAATCGCGATTAAAGGTAATTAATGAAATTTAAGGTAAAAATGATATTATAAAAATATGAAAATACCCTTACACTTGTCCTACCTCTATTGGATGAGTAATTGACGACCCAGACAATCCATGGGTCAACTTGGGGACCCCATGGAGCCACTTTGGTGTGAAAATGACCTTAAAAACATTTTATTTAATGTTGAAATAAAAATGTCACAAACATGAGTTATTTTTCTAAAACAATTTTTAGAAGAGGTTATACAAGTTATATTATTGACCATAAATATTTATTGTAAATCTAAAAATATTTCCTACATCATGATATTTTTCTTATAATTTTTAGGCATTAAATAAATTAAATTATTTATGACACCATGATGATGTAGCGATTACCTCATTAATTAACGATTTAAATAAAATGAAACGATAATGTATTATCGAAGGATTAAACTTGTAAAAAACCTATTTGATGAGAATATTTCGAACCCTTATCACCTTATCCTCGAAATATATCATTGTGGGACCTTTAGAATCCGAAAATGATTTCAGAATAAAGTAACATTTCAATCTTTCCAAAAGAGCCCATCCTCTCCTCTTATAAAAGGCCCCCACCACTACCACCTTATTCACACATTCCAAGCCATTTGTCTCGGCAAAAATCTGCCCAAATACTCTCTCAACTTCCCTCCATTACTTCTATAAGCCTCACTTTGGGCAGAAGTTTTCACAAGGAAGCCTTTGGCTCAAACCAAAAAGAGTTACCCGATTTTTAAGGTAATGTCTTCTATTATGTTATTTTGTTTTATTTTGCTTCTCCAACCCCTTAAAATCTTTTTATTTCTTTCATTTCTTACAACACCAGTATCTCCAATATACTTGGATGTTGTTATGATAAGGATTCCAGCAACACTTACACAGACCTCCGTCTAATGGTTAAGGAACATAGTGTTTCTGTGGATGGCGAATTACTGCCTCACGAAATGATGATTGTTCTATCATCTCCTACCACCTCTCATGGTGGCCATTATGATGACACTATTTTTATATATGATATATATTATGTTTTTGTTTTCCTCATGATTCTATATTTTTCATTTATGGCATACCTTTATGGTTTCCATTATGGGTAAACACGAGATTTTCATTGTAGGAAGTGCGGACTACCGCCCCCTCAAAGTGATTTGAATCATTAATTCCATATGTGGGACGTATAAAGGATGGAGTAAATGGTATTATAAATTATATTATACTGGAATTATAGTATACCTCCATATAATTATTATTTAATTCCATTAAATAATAAATAGAATTGAACGTAGCGTTCATGCATATGTACGACTTACCGTCTCCATGAACGGTGCATTTCATTTCTTAACTCTAAATGTTATGTAATATTATAAATGCATATATAGAGTGTATATATATGATATATATGATATATACATCATGAATATAATTCTGGATATAACTGATATTTTACCACATGATGAACTTGTAATCATAAGAAGTTAATTTTTGACTCAAGTACCAATGATCGACAAAATGACCGTTGTTAATTTAAATGACTACATAATTTTTGTAACATGGTAATAAGTGATATAAAAGGGATAATGAACTTGAAAAAGGTATTTATGTAAGTAGATATTAACTCTAGTTTATTATTCAGGAGGTTAAAGAACGGTCAAGTCAAGTCGGACACGAGGTAAGGGAATTTCTTAACCCAACTTCCATTCGGTGGGTTAATCTCCTACTTTCAAATTATGTCATGATATTATTATGTCCTATTTTGTATTTTTTACATTCTTTATGTGTACCTATAGTGAATACACATAATAGATCTATTTTATTTTAAAAATGATCTTTTTAAGGACTTCGTCTCAATCTCCTTTCATTGAGGCATATTTGGTTTTATACACAATTTTCTTTTATACGGTGTATAAACCCCTTTGACTTTTACATTTATTCAAAAGGAATCTTTTTTATACGAAGCGTTTTTCTAAACGACAAAAAGGGAATGTTTTTATTTCCATACATATGCGACGACAATGACTTCTCCGCCGCCATGACCATTATTTGAGTTTCGGCTTCCTTTACAAGCCATACCTTTTTTTAAAAGAAAAATAAATACCATGTTTTACCTTTCTATTATTTTGGTATTGAAAATGGTTTTGAAAGAGTTTTTATTATATCAATGTTTTGTATTGAAAAATTGTGATTGAAATGTGGAAATGTTATGTTTCCTTTATGCATGTTTTATGTGATACGATTATGTTATGGTTTATGATATGTTTATACCCATTCATATGAGGAATGCATTGGACTTATTAAGTGATGGGTGGAGCCCGCTATAGCTCCTCGATTCATCGGTAAGTCTCATGAGACAACTAGACGGGGAATTGGCCGAGGCCCTTTCCCAATTTGATTTATGGTTTTGGCCGAGGCCTTAATCATTATAGACGTCTTGGCCGAGGCCTTGACAAAATGTTTCAGAATGTCCGGCATTATACATTCCCTCATTATGAAAGTGGCTATTGATATTTCATGTGATTATTCGTCTAGTAGAATATCTATGTGAGTAAGTAAGTGGAATTATTTGATTTTACTTTTTCCATATTATGCTGAAGTTCAAGTTTAATAAGGCTTTTGTTTAGTTATACATTGCCTTAATTGTTAATTTTTATTTATGAAAGTTTCTGCAATATTGTTATCCTTACTGAGCTTCTGAGCTCACCCCTTTCAATGTTTTAGTGTTTTCCAGGATGTGAAGAAGTATATTATGAATGACCTGCAGGGATAGTGTGAGGGGATATGAAGACAATATTTTGTTGTAGTTTTGTTTTACTTTATGATGTAATTAAAGACTTATGAATGTATCTAGTGTTTCCAAGGCTACTAAACTAATCGGTCTTTCGAGACTTGATCTTTTGTGGACATACCAATGTTACGCAATAACGCACCGACTCTGGGTAGCTGGGGTCGGGGCGTTACAGTTGGTATGAGAGGCAGTTTAGTACTAACCTTGGAAGCTAGATTTAGATAAACTCTGATTAGAGCACATATCACAAAGATATACTTTGAGGATTAGTATAGAAGAACTTCCTAGAATTTTGGTATTATTGGGATTTTTTGAGTTTTCTATGCAATACATCCCTGTCTGGATACGAGCAGGTAGAGGCAGCTCTGGCACAGATGTACCTAGGGGTAAAACCCGAAATCATCGCTTTGAGCTAGACTCGAATGGGAATTGGTGCACGACAACGGGCCTTGCTGCACTGTTGGTTACGGCAATCCTGGGGGATATGCTTAGGATAATTCTCATTTTCTTTACAAACCATTATGAATGGTTTATGAGTATATACTTCCTCAAGGAAAACATTTTTATGATTATGGATTATATCCATAAACCGTTCAATTTATGTAAAGTATTTTACAAGTTTGGAATTATTCATTGCAATACATAAACTAACCTAGTTTAGGCCATTGTATAGAAATGGTTCCCAGTAGAAGGAATGTGAACTCCAACAATACGTATGATCCAAAGAGTAAGAAGGATCATATCTTTCACGGTATTAAGCCAACATTTAGAAGGGAAATAGTCTCCCATGTGTTCTTAACATATGAAGAAATAGTATCATGTGTTAATAAGATAAGTAAAGAATTCTCTGAGTGTTATGGCTTTGAAGGGAAGCAAGACAAGAAAAGGATCGGAGAGATAATGATGGATAAAGGGACGAGGAAAAAGAATAATTTTCCAATATGTGATAACCGTGGGAAGAAACATCTTGGAACTTGCCTGAAGGGAAAGGGAGTTTTTTATATGTGTGGAGAAAAAGGACACCAAGTGCATGACTGGAAGGGTAAGAAAAAGGTTTCAAATGTACAATGCTTCATCTGCAAGGAGTGGGGACACTACGCAAACCAATGTCCAAATCATCAGAGTATGCCCCAAATGATGTTATTGGATAATAATCAAGTTATGATACTACCACAAATGAAGAGGAATGATTAGAGTTCTTATGTTTTTATTAAAGAATTATGTCATTTGAGTGTTGCATCAATGATGTACTGGTTATAATAATTATGGAGTATATAAGGATTGTACTATAGTACTATTTCATCAAGGAATTGAGATTGTGTGGAACCATGAAAATTGACTCCACAACAGGTTAAATTTTTGGAAAATATATGGTTTAGAGAAAGATAAACCATAATATGGTTCTGATACAGAGATAGTGATTTTGGAATAATGTATGATTGACTTGGATAAATTATATTGGATATTCTTAACTTCCTTGAAACTGATTAATGATTTGTATACATTTTTGGATAGAAGGAGTATATCTAGTATCCTATATGGAATAAGGGATCATGAATGAAATCAATAAGGATTTATGGTAATTCAGGATGTTGTAGTGTTTTAAAAGAATACATGATGAAGGTGTTCACATGTGTTATGCGAAAAAAGGATCTTCATTATGTTTACCTTCCTTATAAAATTTAGACTGTGAGTTGGACAGAAGTATTTTGGATAACTATAAAGGTTCGAATGGATTAAGATGAACCTTGGATAGTATTGTTTAAGGTTAAAACATTTCTGAAGATTATTTTTGGAATATTATAATACTATAGTTTTAGGAAAAGGACAACCTGCAGGTTGGGGGATAGCCCGTCACGTCGGACAAAGCTGTAGGAATCGAACCCACAACCATAGTGCGACAGGCCTTTATTATATACCACTAGCCTACAGGAAGTCCCTGGTTATTAAAAATGGTTTTCCTAATCTAAATGGTATGTGTTGATATTTGGAACCTTATACAATTAGGATAAATAGAATATTTTTGAGTTTTATTACCTTTTGGAGTGAAAGATGTGTTGTGGTAAAAATTTATTAAAGAATGAAAGTCTACATGACAAGTAAGTATATTTCCTTACATTCTTAATAAATCTCTTAAATAAATTCCTCAACTTTATGACAGGTAACATAAAACAAAAACGTTACCGGTTAACTTTTCCAACTGGGGATTCAATGATCGTTTAACCAATCACATATTTGTGATTTTTTATGGTTAACCTTCTCCTAATCATGTTTTCTACAACTCTCCATCAGACCTTGATGGTTTCATTTTCTTCCATATCCATATTTTCATAGAATCCAAGTATGGGCTATCTCGGGTGACCTTTTACTTCTCTTTCTTTCTTTTAAAGTTATATTTTTTATTAACCCTATTTCCGATGTGGGTTTTTCGCAAAGGTATTTGATACATTCAACCTTTTATTTTCAAATAAAAATTTCAAATTGCGAGGATGCAATTTATTGAAGGAGGGGAGAATGTAACACCCCGGGCTTCTACGATACGCTTCTCTTTCAATAATGCAATAGCTTGCATTGTACGCAAGTTCGAGATTCTAACACACTGCCACCAATCAAAGTAGCCGTTATGAATAGTAATACCTAATTTTTAAAATTTTATCTTTCAAAATGGACTTCTTTTTTAGATTCGGAATATCGAAATTAGCCTATGTTGAATTTTTGGTATTTTTCTGAGAAATTCCAGTTTTTTATGAATACTGAAAAAAACATAAAAACAACTTTTTTAATCAAAATTATTTATAGTGAAAAATTATACTATTGAGTGGTTTTAAATTATAATTAGAATATATTTTTACCATTTTATCCAGTGGTGTTCATTATAATTAATTTCACTTTGAAATTGGACTTAAACAATTGTCAATCTTTTGATATATATTATTTCTTAAAAACACGCTATTTGTTGTGACAACGGGATTTAATAATAAAATTAATTAATTCAACATATATGTTTGGAATTTTTTAAATTAGACATCATTTTTGAATTCGGAATATCAATTATAGCTTAGGGTGAAATTTTGACATTGTTCTGAAAAACTTTAATTTTTGATGAATAGTGAAACCACTAAGTGGTAGTTAAAAAACTGATTTTTCGTTTAAATGAAATATTACCACTTCTGTGAGTTGATTTTCAAAAATCCGACATACATGGTTTTCATTAGGAAGTAAAATGTGGTACAATGGGATTAAACATATTTTTTCTGAACAGTAACTTTTATGTTTAATTAATCGCGGTTAAAGGTAATTAGTGAAATTTAAGGTAAAAATGATATTATAAAAATAACAAAATACCCTTACACTTGTCCTACCCCTATTGGATGAGTAATGGCCGACCAAGAAAATCCATGGGTCAACTTGGGGACCCCATGGAGCCACATTGGTGGGAAAATGACATTAAAAACATTTTATTTAATGTTAAAATAAAAATGTCACAAACATGGGTTATTTTTCTAAATCAATTTTTAGAATGGGATATACAAGATATATTTTTGACCATGAATATTCAATGGAAATATAAAAATATATCCTACATCATGATATTTTTCTTATAATTTTTAGGCATTAAATAAATTAAATTATTTATGACACCAGGATGATGCAGCGATTACCTCATTAATTAACGATTTAAATAAAATGAAAAGATAATGTAATATCTAAGGATTAACCTTGTACAAAACCTATTGGATGAGAATAATTAGAACCCTTATCACCTTATCCTCGAAATATTTCATTGTGGGACCTTTAGAATACGAAAATCATTTCAGAATAAAGTAACATTTCAATCTTTCCAAAAGAGCCCCTCCTCTCCTCTTATAAAAGGCCCCCACCACTACCACCTTATTCAAACCTTCCAAGCCATTTGGCTAGGCCAACCTCTGCCAAAATACTCTCTCCAATTCCCTCCCTTACTCCTAGAAGCCTCACTTTGGGCAGACGTTTTCACAAGGAAGCCTTTGGCTCAAACCAAAAAGAGTTACCCGATTTTTAAGGTAATGTCTTCTATTATGTTACTTTTTTTTATTTTGCTTCTCCAACCCCTTAAACTCTTTTTATTTAATTATTTTCTCACAACACCAGTATATCCAATATACTAGGATTTTTTTATGATATGTATTCCATCAACACTTACACACACCTCCGTCTAATGGTTAAGGAACATAATGTTTCCGTGGATGGCGAATTACTGCCTCACGAAACGATGATTGTTCTATCATCTCCTACCACCTCTCATGGTGGCCATTGTGATGACACTATTTTTATATATGATATATATTAAGTTTTTATTTTCCTCATGATTCTATATTTTTCATTTATGGCATACATTTATGGTTTCCATTATGGGTAAACACGAGATTTTCATTGTAGGAAGTGCGGACTACCTCCCCCTCAAAGTGATTTGCATCATTAATGCAATATGTGGGACGAATAAAGGATGGAGTAAATGGTATTATACATTATATTATACTGTAATTATATTATACCACCATATAATTATTATTTAATTCCATTAAATAAGAAATAGAATTGAAAGTAGCGTTCATGCGTACGTATGGCTTACCGTCTCCATGAACGGTGCATTTAATTTCTTACCTCTAAATGTTATGTAATATTATAAATTCATATATATAGTGGATATATATGATATATATGATATATAAATCATGAATATAATTCTGGATATAAAGTATATTTTACCACATGATGAACTTGTAATCATAAGAAGTTAATTTTTGACTAAAGTACCAATGATCGACAAAATGACCGTTGTTAACTTAATTGACTACATAATTTTTGTAACATGGTAATAATTGATATAAAAGGGATAATGAACTTGAAAAAGGTTCTTAAGTAAGTAGATATTAACTCTAGTTTATTATTCTGGAGGTTAATGAATGGTCAAGTCAAGTCGGACACGAGGTAAGGGAATTTCGTAACCCAACTTCCATTCTTTGGGTTAATCTCCTACTTTCAAATTATGTCATGATATTATTATGTCCTATTTTGTATTTTTTACGTTCTTTATGTGTACCTATAGTGAATACACATAATAGATCTATTTTATTTTAAAAATGATCTTTTTATGGACTTCGTCTCAATCTCCATTCATTGAGGCATATTTGGTTTTATACACAATTTTATTTTATACGGTGTATAAACCCCTTTGACTTTTACGTTTATTCAAAATGAATCTTTTTTATATGAAGCGTTTTACTAAATGACAAAAAGGGAATGTTTTTCTTTCCGTACATATGCGGCGACAATGACTTCTCCACTGCCGTGACCATTATTTCAGTTTCGGCTTCCTTTAGAAGCCATACCTTTTTTTAAAAGAAAAATAAATACCATGTTTTACCTTTCTCTTATTTTGGTATTAAAAATGGTTTTGAAAGAGTTTTTATTATATCAATGTTTTGTATTGAAATATTGTGATTGAAATGTTGAAATTTTATGTTTCCTTTTTGCATGTTTTATGTGATACGATTATGTTATGGTTTATGATATGTTTAAACCCATTCATATGAGGAATGAATTGGACTTAGTAAGTGACGGGTGGAGCCCGCTATATCTCCTCGATGCATCGGTAGGCCTCATGAGACAACTAGACGTGGAATTGGCCGAGGCCCTTTCCCAATTTGATTTATGGTTTTGGCCGAGGCCTTAATCATTTTAGACGTCTTGGCCGAGGCCTTGACAAAATGTTTCAGAATGTCTGCCATTATACATTCCCTCATTATGAAAGTGGCTATTGATATTTCATGTGATTATTTGTCTAGTAGAATATCCATGTGAGTAAGTAAGTGGCATTATTTGATTTTATTTTTTCCATATTATGCTGAAGTTCAAGTTTAATAAGGCTTTTGTTTAGTTATACATTTTCATAATTGTTAATTTTTATTTATGAAAGCTTCTGCAATATTGTTATCCTTACTGAGCATCTGAGCTCACCCCTTTCAATGATTTAATGTTTTCCAGGATGTGAAGAAGTATATTATGAATGACCTGCAGGGATAGTGTGAGGGGATATGAAGACAATATGTTTTTGTAGTTTTGTATTACTTTATGATGTAATGAAAAACTTATGAATGTATCTAGTGTTTCCAAGGCTACTAAACTAATCGGTCTTTCGAGACTTGATCTTTTGTGATCATGCCAATGTTACGCAATAACGCACCGACTCTTGGTAGCTGGGGTCGGGGCGTTACACACAACTCTCCATGTCAATGTTTTAGTAGTTGGATCATCCTAGAATAGATCATTTCCCTTTTCTCAACCCTATAAGGTGGTAATCTACAAACACATAAAGGAAAAAATTTGGTGTGAGCCTAATCACACCGTGATTCACTGTTTCATTTTCATCCCTACACCATTGTGGTAAACTAGTTTTGTATTGAATATTATAAAAAAATACCAAATTTAATTCCATATTTGAATCATTAATTTTTTGTTTATAACTGCTAAAATGGGCATTGTTACTTGTTTTGAGGATTTGATTGCAGGAGGTGGTGATTTGGAGGCCCGGAAGATGACCCAAAAGGAAAATGGGCCAAAATTGCATGGATCCTAGGGACACCTGTCCACTGTTTTGAACAGTATGCAAACTCCGTGCATGGAAATTGGCTGACCATTTGTGAGCCTCTACAAAACTTCATGGGATACAATTAATCTCAAATAACCGAAGGCCAATTCGTTCATCTGCTAGCCCATCCGAACCATTATGTCCAGGGGACAGAATCTGCACGAAGTCAAGAGTTTGGTTCGGTTTTATGACTATATCTCCATTTCTAGATGTTCAATGTCCGCCTAATTTTACATGGGGATATTCAAGACCTCTTGGAACATATTTTATCTTTTGTCCAAGTCGAGATAATGCCATATACCAACCCAAAACTGTGACTCAATTGGGATCAACAAAATTGGGCGCTCAAAACCACTTAGCAATTTGGATATAAAATGGCACCAAGGGAACCTCATTTGCAAGTTCGACCAGGAGGAAAAGATATTATATTTTGGAGACCCATGGGAGTAATATAATCATCCAAGAAGTTCTGGAGGCCCGAATCCTCATAGGGGGATCAAGGATGAAGAAGGAGTTTCACCCGAGCCTCCTCCTCCTCACGATGGCGAGCTAAACGGCGGGCTATCATTTCGAGGGAGCTACACTTACTTGTGAGGGAGTTCCAGAACATGTTTTTCCACTGGTTTTGTATACTTTGTGTGTTAAATATTTCACTTATGATTAATCTCTATGCTATTCTCTTCTGAATTCATTTGTGTGGCTTAATTTAAGTGAAACACTTTTTATCTCAACACCGATTGGGTTGAGATTTCATGTGGGGATCTTGGTTTGTTCCGATAGGACAAGACAAGAACCCTATTAATATCACACATACATAAGATTTCAGTATGTTTTTTTATCCTTAACTCTGTTATTGATATCCAAAACTTGACAACACGATTGTTTTGTCAAGGGTTGGTTCTTTGTGCAACATTTTAAGAGGCAAGAGGGGAATCAAGATCTTGACAACCCTCAACAAAGAATTGAACAAAACCATGTGAATATTTTCAGAACAATGAACTATCCAAGTTGTGTAGTGAAATTGAAATGATCTCCTTTATCTCATAATTGTAAAACACCTCTTTTATTTTTCAATTATTAAACTCTTTAAATCAATTCATTTTCTTTAAATTGTTTTAAAAAAATACCCTCCTTTTAGTCCCTTTTATTAAGAACCCACACTCTAAACCTACCAACGCTCTTTGAGAGAAGACGTAGGGTCTACCCTAGACTATATATCATCCTTAAAAACATAATCAATTTAACGTGTCATGACAGAAAGGTCAAATTTTGGCGCCGTTTCCGGGGAGCTCTTTGGTTTTTAGTGCGTGTTTTTGAAAAAGTAGTTGTAAATTTTGTGAATAGTTGTTTGTTTTTTTCTACCTTTTTATTTCTTCTTGTGTTTTGATCCATATCTTGTGTAGGTTTTGTTCATGTTGCGTTATACTTCGGGAGACTTACCACCTTTTGAACCAGAACCGGAGAGAATCCTACGTCAGCGACACCAAGACGCACAAGACCCCCTTTTAAAGGATAACACACCACTCGAGACTCTTCTAAACCCATCTTCTTCTAAAACCAAATTAGAACCTGAAATAATATTCAATAACATGGATTCAAATAATCGAACAATAAAAGAATTAACCTCACCTGATGTTGATATCCAACCCACTTACATTCAAATTCAAGGCGAGGAACCTAATTTTGAATTAAAATATGGTTTAATCCATTTATTACCAAGATTTCATGGACTGACTGGAGAAGACCCTCATAAGAAGCTAAAATAATTTCATACTATTTGTTCAACATTAAAACCTACTAATGTTGATGCGGAACAATTAAAGCTTAGATAATTCTAATTTTTTTAGAAGACACTGCGAATGATCGGTAGTACTATGTTAATTCACCAATAAGAAGTTGGGCGGACATGAAGCGCCCTTTTCTTGAAAAATACATCCCAGCCTCCCAAACTGCAACTATAAGGAAAGAAATATGTGGTATAATACAATCTCAAGGGGAAACACTTCATGAATATTGTGAATGATTTAAAAGGCTTTGTTCAAGTTCCCCACACCACCAAATAAGTGATCAACTCTTAATTCAGTATTTTTATGAAGGTTTAATTCCAATTGATCGTAATATGATTGATGTTGCTGTAGGTGGTGCGCTGGTAGATAAGACCCCAATTGCTGCAAGAACCCTCATTGAGAACATGGCACAAAATACTCATCAATTCGGTACACGGTCCAGTGTTCCCATTCGAGGTGTCCATGAGGTGCAAAGTACTGAGTTTGAGAAGAAGGTGGATACGAAGTTTGAAGAGGTAATTACCCTTCTACGACAACTTTCTCTCTCCCAAGGGAAATCTCAATCTCCTCCTCCCAGCCATTGTTGAATATGCTCTTCTGACACCCACTATTCTGACTAATGTCCTCAATTGAGAGAAACTTCTGAGAGTTGTGAGGCAATATTTCCAGGACGCCCCTTTAACTAAACCTTTAGGAATGAACCATACCATCCATATAACCAATGGTTGAAGGAAAACCAAACCTATTGGGAAGGGGGGTATTCAAAACAACCTCAACAGCAATGGAACCAACAGGGTCAGATTTGTTATCCACCACCACACAGAAATCCTCCACCACCCCAAAGGCCATTCCAACAACCCCCTCCAAAAACAGAGTCTAGCCTAGAAGATATGATGAAGCAAATGGCTTACAATAATATCCAATTCAAACAAACCACCCAAGCAGCCATTAAAGACATAAAGACCAAACTAGGCCAACTTTCCAACTTGGTGGGGGGAAATCCAAAGTCATGGGTCGGGTAAACTACCATCTCAACCAGTAGTAAACCCTAAGGATAAAGGAAATGTTAGTGCCATCATCCTTAGTAGTAGGACACAACTCAAAATCCTAATGAACCCTCCATTAGTGTACTCCCATCCAAAGGAAACCACCATCCGAACTGCTGAAAATGGTCCAAGAGAAGAAAACCCTTTTCCTGAGAGAATCCTTTCCAAAGGAAAGACTGTGGCTGTTGATGAGCAACCTATCCCAACCATTCCGCTTAAATTTCCACAAAGGGATGCCCAACCTAGAAAACAAAAAGAAACCGAACTTGATAAATAAATCTTGGAAACATTCAAGAAAGTACAGGTTAATATTCCTTTGATTGATGCTGTGAAGAAAATTCCAAGATATGCCAAGTTTCTGAAAGAGATGTGTACACACCGAAGGAGGGTTCATGGAGATAAGAAGGTCAGACTAGGGAGGAATGTTTAAGCATTGATAGAGCCATCACTTCCTACCAAGTGCAATGATCCTGGTACATTATCGATTCCGTGCACCATGGGGGAGTATTCATGTTCCAACGCTATGCTTGATTTGGGTACTTCTATTAATGTGATGCCTCACTCAATTTACTCTTCATTGCATGTCGGTGAACAGAAGCCCACTAGTATTGTCGTTCAGCTAGAAAACCGGAGTACAGCACACCCCTCTGGTGTTTTAGAGGATGTTCTTGTGAGGGTTCAAAATTTAATTTTTCCTGCTGATTTTTACGTGCTTAAAATTGAAGATGATAGGATGAATGGACATGCCCCAATTATATTGGGGAGACCTTTCTTGAAAACCTCCAAAACCATAATTAATGTCCATAATGGTACATTATCTATGGATTTTGGTGGTAATACTATCCACTTCAATATCCTTGATTCTATGAAGCACCCCTCAGACGAACACTCCTCTCTCTTTGTCAATTCAATTGATGTTCTCCTTTCCCCTGAAAAAACTTATTTTAATTCACCTGATCCCCTTTCTGATTTTTCTTCATTGATTGAATTGTTAGGTAATGAATCATGCATTGATTGTTGTAGCGGTCTAGAGAAAAGTCATGCATGTTTGTTAATTGATGATTTCTTGAACATAGAGGATCACATGACCATCGATGATACTACTAAGCTTGTAAACGCTCATTCCTCATATGATGATGTTACAAATGAGCAGTTAGATGAGATCATTGAATTATCACTTTCACACACACTTCCGTCAATCCAAAATCCCCCAGAATCGGAAGTGAAACAACTACCTCATGATTTAAAATACTCATATCTTGAGAATGGAAACATGTTTCCCGTCATCATTGCTAGTTCACTCCCTCCTGAGCATGAATTGCGACGACTTGATCTTTTGAGGAAGTATAAACAAGATTTGGTATGGACACTTGCTGACGTTCCTGGAATTAGACCATCAATTTGTACACATCATATTTTATTAAATGATGAGGCTAAACCGGTGAGGCAGTCACAACGTCGACTGAACCCAAACCTACTTGATTGTTAAAAAAGAAGTAACAAAATTATTGGCTGCTGGAATCATTTACCCTATCTCTGACAGCCAATGGTTCAGTCCCGTTCAAGTAGTTCCTAAAAAAACTGGCCTTACTGTAGTTAAAAATGAAAACAATGAATTGGTTCCAACTCGTGTGCAGAATAGTTGGCGTGTCTGTATAGACTATCGCCGACTAAACCAACACACTAGGAAGGACCATTTCCCATTGCCATTCATTGACCAGATTCTAGAGAGGCTAGAAGGGAAGTCCCATTACTGTTTCCTTGATGGGTATTCTGGATACTTTCAGATCCATATTGCCCCTATGGATCAGGAAAAGGAAACCTTTACTTGCCCCTTTGGTACATTTTCTTATAGAAGGATGTCATTTGGTCTGTGCAATGCTCCAGGTACTTTCCAACGATGTATGGTTAGTATTTTTTCGAACTACCTAGAGAATTGTGTGGAGGTTTTTATGGATGATTTTAATTTTTATGGATCCTATTTTGATGAATGTTTTAGTATTCTTGCTTCTGTCCTACGTCACTGTATTGAAAAGAATATCGTATTAAATTATGAGAAATGCCATTTCATGGTGTGACAAGGCATAGTTTTGAGACATGTCATTTCTGGGGAAGGAATCCAAGTGGACAAATCAAAAGTAGATATCATTTCCTCCCTACCATTCCATAAAAATGTTCGGGATGTGCGGTCTTTCCTAGGTCATGCTGGATTTTATCGTCGTTTCATTCGTGACTTTAGTAAAATTGCACTCCCCCTCTCCCGATTAATCTAAAAAGAAAAAGAATTTGATTTTGATAAAAAATGTGAGGAAGCTTTCAATAATTTTAAATGGAGTCTCACATCTCCCTGGGTAATTCAACCACCTCGGTGGGATTTACCATTTGTGCTCATGTTTGATGCCTCTAACTATGCAGTTGGGGAAGTCTTATCACAAAGGGTTGACTGATCTCCACATGTCATAGCTTATGCCTCACATACTCTGGACCCTTCCCAAGGAAACTACAGCACAACTGAAAAATAATTTCATGCCATTGTGTTTGCCTTGTATAAATTCAGGTCATACCGTATAGGGTCCAAAGTCATTGTGTTCTCAGACCATGCAGCCCTCTGATATCTCCTAAAGAAACCAGAATCCAAACCACGTCTCATTCGCTGGATGCTCCTCCTTCAAGAATTTTATCTAGAAATTAGGGATAAAAAAGGAGCAAAGAATGTGGTTGCTGACCATATTAGTAGGATTCTCCCATCCCTGGACATTGACTCATCCCCCTGTATTCCCATAAATGAATTGTTTCCTGATGAGCAATTGTACAGAGTGAATGATGCTATTCCTTGGTATGCTGAAATTGTAAATTATTTGGTAGCGTGTTGCATTCCTACTGATTTCACCAAAAACCAGGCCGACTATCTAAAAAATGAGTTTCGTTGGTACATTTGGGATAACCCCTACCTATAGCGCACATGTAGTGATCAATTTATTAAGCGTTGTGTTCCCGATAGTCAGTTTCTGTCTGTCCTTAGGTTCTGTCACACACTTGCTTGTGGGGGCCACTATGGTCCCCAACGGACTGCTCACAAGGTCTTAGATTCTGGTCTCTTTTGGCCCACATTGTTTCGTGATGCCCATGAATATTTTAAATCTTGTCCTCACTGTCAAAGAATAGGGAATGTTTCTAAAAGAAATGAGATGCCCAAACAACCCTTACTCATCCATGACATTTTTGATGTTTGGGGAATTGACTTTATGTGACCATTCCCCAATTCATTTGGGAACCATTACATTCATCTGGCAGTGGATTATGTTTCAAAGTGGGTAGAGGCACGTGCCAAGAGGACAGATGATTCCAATATAGTTGTGGAATTTTTGAGAACCCAAATATTCTGTAGGTTTGGATTACGTAGGTTTATCATCAGTGATCAGGGTTCTCATTTCTGCAACCGCACAATGCAATCTCTTTTGCGCAGGTATTGGGTTGGGCATCGAGTGTCTACTGCTTATCACCCACAAACAAATGGTCAATCTGAAGTATCAAATAGAGAGGTAAAGCAGATTCTTGAGAAAATGGTTCAGCCAAACAGAAAAGACTGGAGTCATAGAATCGATGATTCGTTATGGGCTTACCGTACTACATTCAAAAATCCAATTGGCATGTCACCATATCAGCTAGTTTTTGGGAAGAGTTTTCACCTCCCTATTGAGGTAGAGCACCGGGCCTATTGGGCTATTAAACAATGCAATTCTAATCTTTATGGTGCAGGTATTCAAAGGAAGTTGCAGATTCAGGAGTTGGAGGAAATGAGAAGAGGTTCATATGAGAACTCCCGAATTTATATGGAGTGAACCAAGGCTGCCCACGACCGTCTCATCCTTTATCGTCAATTCTACATTGGGAAGAAGGTCCTCCTCTACAATGCAAGGCTGAAGTTGCACCCTATTAATCTATGTTCCCGTTGGTTTGGACCTTACATTGTTACTAATGTCTCTCCATTTGGTGTTGTCCAGGTTCATAATGAAGACACCAAGAAAACCTTCACTGTTAATGGGCAGCGGCTGAAGCACTTCCATCAAGCCATTCCGGAGTCCCCAATGAAGGAACTCCAAGTTCAAGAAGCAAACTATGAATGACATCCACTAGGTTTTATCCTTCCTTCCCACATTCACTTTTACTACAGTGAGGACAATGCATACTCTAGGTGTGGGGGGATGGGTACATTATTGGGTTAGCTATGAATTTTCACTGTTTTCTTTCTTTCTTTTTCTTTTTTCTTGCTGAATGGTATTGTCAATTTCCCCCATTCCCCCATTCCACCCCTTACTTTAGTGTCGGAATGCTAATTTTATCATGTAAAAAGATTCCCCCTAAATTGAATCATGAATGTTACTGAAAATGCATGTGGAATTTCCCAATTTTATGTTATTTTAACATTTAAAAAAATCACTGATGGAATGTGTGTTTTAGATTGAATTTAACATTGTGGTGTGACTTTCTCTTGGAAATTAGTTGTTTATCGATGATATAAATGGTTGTATCATTTTTAAAACATTGAGAAAAATAGTACCCTTTACGTGAGTAGTTCAAAAGAAAATTATGGCACTTAATTTCTCCACACATTTTTGTACCCAACCAAGAAGTGTGATTTTTACATACTCAATAGAATGTAAATATAAGTTAGGTTAATATTTACCTATTTTCCAAATGATTTTTTTCCATACATTCATTCCTTATATGATCTTTTTCATTACTGTACCGGATTGACCTATGCGTGTGTACCTGTTATCCGACTATTTTACACCCTCAAAATTTTTTTTTTCTTGGGCAGGTTAAAAACCACTCTTCCATGACTTTTGATCTTGTTATAACTATAACAATTAGTGTCATGAGAAGATCAAACAAGGGTTGAGAGAAGGGTGTGAGATTTGTTCCACGCACAACATTTCAAAAAAAATAAATAAATAAACGAGGGGAGTGATGAAATGTACATCATATGGGGATATCTTGGTCAGGAGCTTAACATTTGACTTCTGGGAATGCTTAAGTGAGTGGGTATTGAAATTTTATTGCAAAGGGTATAGGACAGGAACAATGGACATAATCATTTAAACAGAAAAATATTAAAATAACCTATATTTACTGGATAAAAAGTGGGTAGAATAGAATGAATTGGTTGTCACACACACACGTGGAGATTTAGTGACATTGTGGACTTTAGGATAACATTCTAAAATTGGTATCATTAATCTCCTTGAATTTCATGCTGATACAATGTATGAGACACATTTCTACGTTATCATTGAGAATAACTCCATGGTGTGGTTTTTTCATTGATCACATTCCTTTCAAATTTTAAATTTTAATTGAATGTTAAATCTTCATGAAGTTGGAAATATCTATATGCAATTTTTTTTGGAAATATCACTTTTCCCAGGAGTGCAAATGTTTAGGTGTGGGGTGTGATCACACCGCGATTCACTGTTTCATTTTCATCCCTACACCATTGTGGAAAACTAGTTTTGTATTGAATATTATAAAAATAATACCAAATTGAATTCCATATTTGAATCATTAATTTTTTATTTATAACTGTTAAAATGGGCATTGTTATTTGTTTTGAGGATTTGATTGCAGGAGGAGGTGATTTGGAGGCCCGGAAGATGATCCAGAAGGAAAATGGGCCAAAATTGCTTGGATCCTAGGGACACCTGTCCACTGTTTTGAACAGTACGAAAAATCTGTGCATGAAAATGGGTTGTACCATTGTGGGCCTCTCCAAAACATCATGGGATACAATTAATCCCGAATAATCGAAGGCCAATTCGTTCATATGGTGTCCCATAAGAACCATTCTGTCCAGGGGACAGAATCTGAACGAAGTCAAGAGTTTGGTTTGGTTTTATTCCTATATCTCCATTTATAGATTTTCAATGGCTGCAAAATTTTACATGGGGATGATCAAGACCGCGTGGAACATATTTTATCTTTTGTCCAAGTCGAGATAATTCCATATACCAACCCAAAACCGAAACTCAATTGGTATCAACAAAACTGGGTGCTGAAAACCACTTAACAATTTGGCTATAAAAGGGCACCAAGGGAACCTCATTTGCAAGTCCGGCCAGGAGGCAAAGTTCTAGTATTTTGGAGACCCATGGGATTACTATAATCATCCAATAAGTTCTGGAGGCCCCTATCCTCATAATGGGATCAAGGATGAAGAAGGAGTTTCACCCGAGCCTCCTCCTCCTCAAGATGGTGAGCTAAATGGTGGGCGATCATTTCGAGGGATCTACACTTACTTGGGAGAGAGTTCCAGCACTTGTTCTTCCACTAGTTTTGTATAATTTGTGTATTAAATATTTAACTTATGATTAATCTCTATGCTCCTCTCTTCTTAATTCATTTGTGTGGTTTAATTTAAGTGAAACACTTTTTATCTCAACACCGATTGGGTTGAGATTTCAAGTGGGGAACTTGGGTTATTCCGATAGGACAAGACAAGAACCCTATTAATATCACACATACATAATATTTCAGTATGTTGTGGTAGCCTTAACTCTGTTATTGAGATCCAAACCTTGACAACACGATTGTTTTGTCAAGGGTTGGTGCTTTGTGCAACATTTTAAGAGGCAAGAGGTGAATCAAGATTTTAACAACCCTCAACCAATGAATTGAACAAAACCATGTCAATATTTTCAGAACAATGAACTATCCAAGTTGTGTAGTGAACTTGAAATGATCTCCATTATCTCATAATTGTAAAACACCTCTTTTATTTTTCAATTATGAAACTCTTTAAATCAATTCATTTTCTTTAAACTGTTTTAAAAAATACCCTCCTTTTAGTCCCTTTTATTAAGAACACACACTCTAAACCTACCAACGCTCCATGAGAGATGACCTAGGGTCTTCCCAAGACTATATATCATCCTTAAAAACATAATCAATTTGACGTGTCACGACAGCACGGTCAGATCCCAATCATATTTGGATTTCACCAAATATTCAATAATAAGATGACAATATAAAATTATCCAATAATTTCCATTGAAATTTCAAATAAACCGGTTTGGAATTTACAAAAAAAATATAAAAAAATCAGTCTTTATAATTTAAATAATATAAATACATTATCAATTCATTCTTCAAGTTTCATATGATGGAAATATGTTTCAGAAGATATAATTCTCCATTAATCTAGTTGTTATTTACCCAAATGGTACTTTTCGAAAAATGTTTTATATAAAAAAAATTATATGAATAAATTTATATAAATTCACAAGGAATTTAAAATAGTTTTCAACAATGGAATTTATGCGTTTGAAAAAAAAACTAGAAAGAAACATGGTCATGATCTTAATAGGTATGATAGTTAAAGGATATAGGGATCCAATAATGTGAAACAACAGAGAATAAGTATACTTCCCTTGATCAAAGGCGAAGATGAAAATCACCATCGCTTAAGGAATGTGATGTGTTGGTTTGATGTTTTAGAATGTTTCAACATCATAAAGGACCTCCCAAAATAACTCACTAACTTCATTAGTCTTACATCTTCTCATGAACAGAATAATGATAAGAAATGTATTTTAATACTTCTAAAAATATAATTAAATTAATTTCTCCATTCAAATATACCCATTTCCCCTTAAAAACTATGGATTTTCAAAAAGATGAATCTAATGCACATCCATATAAACCATTTTAAGCCACATACACAAAAAAAGAAATCAATTAAGGAAATTTCATAATCCATTTTACAATTAAATTATACAATTTAGTTTTCAAAAAATTCCATTAATTTCAACAAAAACCCCCACTTCATTGGAATTGATGGTTTAGAGAATTTTTTTATAAAAACATTATCCTAATTAAAAACAAAACATTAAATGAATATGACTACATAAAAAATAGAATTTAATTTTAATAATTTAAATTTATAAAATATCCATAAAATCTATGAATTGAATGGAATTTGTTTTTTTAATATTAGACCAATTTTTTTTTCATATAACCCAAATTATGTAGAATTGGGTTTCACATAAAAAATTATGTAAAGGAATTTAAATACAAAATAAAAAAATTAAATTAAAGTAATTTATAATAACTAATGAAATTATGGTCAATTAAAATTTGGATTTATAACAGGACAACCTACCTCGTAATCAAGGGATCTCGAATCACCAAACCGTATTTGATATTCCACATCGAAAAAAGAAAAAAACAGAATCTGGGAAACAAGGATGAAACCTAGAATTATTTACCGAAAAAGGTAATAAATTCATAAATCAACACATTGATCCATGAAAACCAAAGGAGATGAAAGGTGAACACATTAGAATACGATCATCATGAGGAAACATATATCATGAAGATCAATGGTAATTCCAATAGCATCAGATCACTTATAAGAGGGAATATTGGGGCTATGAATGCTTCTTGGGAGATCCATGGAATGAATAACTATATTTGGGTCAAATTATGTCTGAACAAGGCCTAAAAAGCGGGTTTAAATTTTTTTTAACAAGAATTCAGATTAGTTAAAATCTCATCCGTATAGTTTCCTAGGAAATGGTGCATGGTTTGGTTAAACAATGAAAAGTCCATTCACCCATTATAAATTGGTTTTATAGTTTCTCAAAATTTGTCACACTAATTACTAAATATGGTCAAACCATGTGTTATACCATGTCCCAAATTATCCATTTCATTATAGTGGGTCCCACTGTTTGCATACTGTGTGTTGTCCATGTGCCAACTGTGAACTAGCCCAAAAACCTCAAAACTGTTCATAATTTTACTCAATTTAACCCCAAAACAAAACACTCCCAATGATAGCTCAAAAGATGGGATTATAAATACATAAAATTAGTAACATAATGTTTTAACCTCTGAACCATTTAATATTTCTACCCCCCCCCCCCAATCCAATGAAGAAGCATCCACATATAGAATATGGGACCACTACTCTCACATTAGTGAATCCCACTCATGTGTGTCATAAAAAATATTAATTTTTCTACAATATCAGATGAAAAATGTTATCAACCACCCACAAAGTACATTTGTTATAGAATCAACTATCTTGACTATAATTATAGTCACATATCAATCAGATTCCACATCAATATCTCTCCAACTCAGAACATGAGATATATTATATGAATACATTCGAATATGAGATACATAAATCATGTTATGTATCTATGTTCGTTGAATCGGAGGAGCTAAATGATACAATACACTCCCCACCAGTTCAACAACATCAAAATGTTTCACAAAACGGGGAGCATGCTTCCCTTTCCTCACAAGTCATTGATGAACCAACAGGGATGAAATATTCAGAAACACCTAGCCATTAACTAAAAGCTCCAAATTTTTATGATGACGATTAATATTAGAATAATATTTTCTATACTGCTTCAAATTATTCTAAAAATTCAACTAGATCATTACCGCCATCTCTTGAACTGAAGCTTTGCGGCCAAGGATATTTTTCCACCCACCAACCAAAATAATGGATATTTGCAAGGCTTCCCATACAAGGTACCAAAAGTAGAAATCATAATCATGGAATGTTAAATACTATTAAATGAAAAATTATCCATCCCAAAATGATCATCCCCAGAACCAAAAATGATGATAACACAAGGGTGAAGAATATTCTTTAGAATATGTACAACTATTTCTTTCTAGCCATCCGATTGTAAATGATATGCCAAGCTTAAATGAGTGTGAGATCCTAGATTTGTTCTCAAGTTATCTCTATATGTTATAAGTTAACCAAGGATCCCAATTTGGGGCTACAGAAGATTGAAATTAGTTGAAAATAAACAATATTTTGACATAGATATTTCCCAAATCCTCAACATTGGTTGTATCACGAATGGGTATAATGTGAGCGAACTTGGACATCATGTCGATCAAAGCCTATATCACATTATTCTTCCTATAGGTAAGATGAAAACGGACTACAATGATTATTCATATCACATACCACTTTCATGTAGTTATAAGAAGTGGTTAAAGAAAACTGGAAGGTTCCTGGTGCTTGACTATAACCTTTTTGTGTGTATAAAAATGAGAAAGAAACTAAAAAATGCCCTATATCATACCTAGAAACCAGAACTACCTACACATTTCATATAACATGTTTTTAGTTTCTAGGTTCACTAAACACAGAGAACTATGGAAATCCCCCACCACATCTTAATTTACCTCTAATGGCACAACATAGTGATTTGGATAATAATGAATTCCCTAATTGGACAACAACCACAAGGAAATTGTCTACCAATGTAAATAGAGTCTCTAATTCTATAGAACTCGTCATAAAAATACTGATCATGAAGAATCATATCATTAAGAAAGGATGTCAGTAGGACAATTATTAAGGAATCCTAAACCTCTAATTTCTTTACTCTAATATGTAACTCTGTTAAGAGAACCATCAATTTCCACTCTTCGAAAAATTCATTCACTGCCTGGGTCAGAAGCATCCTACCTAAGGAATATTCAATGAAATTCACATTAACAGGCGTATAGGTGATGTTGAAATTAAAATCAAATAGGTATTCCACAAAATGCCTCTAGTTTTGATTTAAATCCTTTTAAGAGAACATATAGTTAAATATCGTGTGGTCTGAATATATAGAAATCCTTTGTCTGTAAAGGTATTGAAACAAAATCACAAGCATGTGCATCACAGGTTCATGTTCAAGGTG
The DNA here is from genome assembly GCA_963277665.1 of Viscum album. Classification (NCBI taxonomy): domain Eukaryota; kingdom Viridiplantae; phylum Streptophyta; class Magnoliopsida; order Santalales; family Viscaceae; genus Viscum; species Viscum album. The sequence goes on along the minus strand of OY728156.1, from coordinate 1,197,938,975 downwards.
CTGTAAAGGATAATTCTTCTCATGTGGAATAAGCTGAAGAGGCGCATCAGGAACTATATGTTTATCGTGCATAAGAACACAACCCAAGCCTGAACTCGGTGCATCATCGAAGACCACATAACCTTCCCTCACCACTAGAAGAGTCAACCCTAGAGTGGTAGTCAAAATATGTTTCATCTCAAAAAAAGATTGTTTAAAATTATCACTCCACTAAAACTTCATTCCCTTCCATGTCATAGTAGCATTCTGATTTTCTAGACTAACTAAAATTTCATGTTTTGATACAATGTGTCCCAAAAATTTCACTTCCTAAATATAGAAATTTCACATAGAATGCTGGGCATAGATTCAGTGATTTCTCAATAAATTCAATAATCGTCTTAGATGATGCCCATGATCTTTATCAGATTTAGAGTATACAAGGTTTTCATCCCCAAATACTACCACAATGGTATCTAAAAATTCATAGAAATCATATCAATTAATTTCATGAAAAATTAGAGAGAATTTTTTAGAAAAAATTTCATAACAAAGTACCCAAAATGAATGAACCTTCTACAAAAAGTGGCTTTCCAAATGCTAGATTCCTTTTATCCTCAACTTATGGTAACCAGAGTGAAGATCAAATACTGAGAACCACATTTCCCAACTAATCTAATAAAACATGAAATAAATATGTGGAAACATGTAATTATTCAATACCTTTTGTGCTGTGAGATTTCAGTAATCAACTTATAAGTGAAGTGAACCATTAGCTTTCTTATCAAAGATAACTGACACTATCCAAGGTGACACACATAAGACATATAAAGACTTTCTCAAGAAAACCAGGAACATGGATTTCACCTTTCAAAATTATTCAGGTGCAATACAATAAGAGGGATAATAAATTTTTTGAGTACTAGTAAATAATTCAATTAGAAAATGAACCTCCATTATCGATGGGAAATGTATAAAGTCGGAGGAAACACATCAAAAAACATGACGATGATTGGAGGGAGTTCACCATTTAATGATTCTCTCTCTCTATATAAAAAGAATACCCCAATATTACCTTAACAAACGTATGATAAGAATGTCTGATCTTGCATAAACTGAGGCCCAATTCTCTATGAATGACCCAAGAAACACTACTAGGTGTAGTGAAGAAGACCAGCTGAAGATAATAATCATTCTGTGATTTATTTTTGATGATTGTATCCATTTTAAAAATGATATCGATAGGATTCATGTTAAGAACCATAAAAGTCTAAGCTAGCTCAACATTTGATAGAGAGAGAAAAAATTCGGAATACAGAGACCCTGCTCTCTCTTCAAAGCAAGGGGTGTATTAATATCCATTGAACATGATAAAATATCAATATGCATATTAAATGATTACAGAAATGGGTTGAAATAACCAAATGAGATATTGAGGTATTAAATAGAGCATTAAATAATGACGAGTCCATAGTAATGGTACCTATCAAGGTTACTGGACCCGTATTCACTTCCTAGGGAGACTCTTCCACCATAAGAAGAAGATTCATTCCATATTCACATAGGTAGATCCATTTTCCACATGAAAAATCTTATTGCCCCAATTTTTTATGAGGATATGATGATTATGTTCCACTAATCATAGTTGAATAAAAATGGATGAACGAATTTAAGTTCCCTAAACATCCATAAGATCCATTGTTCTTGGGTTCCCCAGTACATACCCTCTTCTAATGTCCAACCATTACACACATCTAAAAAACAATGTTCCTAGTTTAAATACAATATTACGTCTAGAATGACCTTGCTATTGAGAACCACCACATGAACCATCCAAATTTTTATTCCCCTTGATGGAATTCATGATACCACTATGCAGGAATAAACCCCCCTGATAACCCAGATGTTTTACCCAAGTGTATTTCAACCATTATTTCTCTATTTATAAAATCGGTATAAGAAGGAAGCTCCAAAAAGAAATACGGAGTACTAAATTCTTAAAGATGTCCCAACTCAAACCCTTGATCCTTCATCATTTAATTTGATATAATCTCATGTGAGAAATATAAGAGCTTGGTAGAAATTTTTTCATAAACTCTCAGAGTCCTGTCAGCCTTCTCATGTCTAAAAAAAATAGACATTGCCAAAAGAATGAAATTTATAGAGAACTGGTTAGTGAAAAGAACGTTGATGTACTTCCCCTATATTAACTCATTCTTCTTCATTGTAACCATAATGTACATCAATATTCTGTATAGACCATCCAGTACAAAGGTGGAACACATCACATTGATCTCATATGGACTTTCCAAGAACCCACACAAGCGTTCCATACTGATCAACCATTCCATACTCTTGAGTATCATTTGAGACATTAAAAATGCTGATTTATAATGATGTAATTCTACAGTTATAACATTTATAATGTCCCATTAAGGTTATATTTCTAGTGTATTAATGGAAATAGAAGGGGGTGCCTATACTAGATATTAGAAAGTGGTCATAATCACCTCAAAAAGATTCAGATCAATAATATGATCATCTCTCTAATGTTCATCAATAGATTCACATAAGATCCAATTAAAAAGTCTTCTCAAATGCATGTTGTTAAAAAAAAATAAACATACAACAAATAAGACAATAGATAGTGCAGAAATAGTGAATTGTGGGAACTTTATCCTGAAATATAGAACAAACATGATTTAGATTTTGCTATATTCAGAAAATAGACAAAATACTAGAAATTTTCCACCATACATATTTCCCTAATCACATATAGAAATATAAGATTCATTTTAGTTAGAGATGGATAGACACTTAATAAAAAATACCTCTTATGTCCTGATAAAATTTCCCAATGCATACCCTCTTCATAGAAAGATTTCAACATAGAGCTCTAATAAAACTTTATCATGAACTAGACTAGGTACCCTAGGAACCAGATAACTGAGGTAGTCCTAACATAGGCTATGTAGTGGTTCTGATCTTCATTGGTCAGTGAATAATTCCTAGAATCATACAATATAAACATGGGATCGATTTTTCTACTAACAATATAGAAGTAACAAAAACCAAATAGTATGTATATCAAAGGAAACTGAACTATGAGTAATTTATCAGTAGCCAATAAGGAATAAAAAAACCAAAAGTACTATAAAAAAGTAAAAAACTAGGAATTTATCCCATTTCCCTAAGGAAACAACTACCCAAGTCCAATGTTCAACAACTGGATCAACCTCTAAAAGATCATTTCCCCTTCCTTGAACCTAAAAGGAGGTTATAAACAAAACAAAGACATGATCAAGTAGGGTGTGAGATAAACCCAATAGGATATCACCAAATATTCCATGACATGATTCAAATATCAAATTAACTAGGAATGTTATTTCAATTATCAAACAAATAGATTTCACCTGTAGATAATAAAATTTAAACAAATCAAGAATTAGAATTTAAAATATGGAAATGCATTAGTAATTATTGATTCATAATTCAATTAATGAAAATAAATTTCAACATAAGTAATTTTACCCTATTACATGTGTTGTTTACATAAAATTAACTTTTCAAAAAATGGAATAAATATACAATTTTATTGATAATAGTTTATATAAATTTCCAAGTCATGTAAAACAGATTACAATAATGGATTATATGAATTTAAAATACAAACAACCGATGAACAAGGTCATGAAACAAATATGTATGATAGTTCTAGGCTATAGGGATCCACCATTGTGAAATAAAAAATTATGTATATACTTCCCTTGATCTAAGGCCGAGAAGACTCATCAACATCACCTAGGGTATTTGATGTTCATATATGATGTTTTAGATTACTGTATGATCATAATTTACATCCCAAAATAACATAGTAACTAACTAAGGAATAAATGTTCTCATGTAAAAAATTATGATGTGAAATATTTTTTATGACTACTTAAAATACAACTAAATCTCATTATACATTCAATAAAAAAATTTATCTTTAAAACCCATTCCTTTTCAAAAATATGAAACCACTGGGTTTCCATCAAAATTATTTTAAATCTAATTTCATAAAAATTTGGATTTAAAAAAATTCTTGAAAATCCACCATACATTTCAAAATAAAATTAATGAAATGAATTTTCGTAATATTCCATTGATTTCCCACAAACCCCCAATTTACTAGAATTGGGGTTTTTCCCAATTTTTCCATAAAAAAAATTTCAAAATTAAATCCAAAATTTTAATTGAATATTTGTTAAAAAAAACCATAATTTAAATTTAACAATTTATATTACACCTATTTTCATAAACACACACTAATTCAATGTAATTGGGGGGTTTTCCAATTTCATAAAAAACACATATTTCATAAAAATCGTAATTAACTAGTATTTCATTTTTAAAAAAAATATTGAATTCCATTTTAATCAAAAATCAGAAAATTTCATTTAATTCAAAAAATTGAAAGAAAAAAATAATTTTTTTAATACAAAATTCTCATCATAATCGAAGCACATACTTGGGATAAATGGAACTTGAATCACTAGTTCCTTTTCAGGATTCATCAGTGAAGGGCGATAATAATAGCATCCTAGAAACATATATCAAAACCATTTTTATTATCCCATAATTGAGGTTGTTGGATTCATAAATTAGTTCAAGGTTCCATGTAATCCTAAAGAGAATAAAGGATACCATGGAACAGTGAGACCAGGGTACAGAAAATCCCCACAAAAATATCGAATACTGTTCCTATAGCTTCAGATCACATTCAGGATGGATCTGAGAGGAAAAGAATTATTTTTGGGAAATCCAAGGAAGGGATAATCATGTTTCTGTTAAAGGAGTTTTTCATGAGAACTAAAAATAGAGTTCATGAATTTTTAACATAAATTTTGATTAGATAAAATATCATCAACTTGGTTTCCATAGATACTATGCATAGTTTCCATAAAAACTATACACAGATTTATTAAACTATGTGTAGTCCATGAACCCAATATAAATGGGCCACATGGTTTCTCCTAGGATAGAACACAAATTAATATCGTTGAGCTATCCACATGATACCCCACTACCAAAATTTTTCATTTTGTTGTAGTTGGTGTACATTTTGGAAAACTAAGAGGATTCAATGCACTAATCATGCACTAACCCCTAATCTTCAAAAATATTCAAAACATCACTCAATTTAACCCGAAACCTAGTAATACCAAATCATGATCAGAAATATGGGATTAGAAATATAGGAAAAATAGAAACATGATGTAATAATTGATGAATCCAAGAATAGACATGGGAGTGGGAATCAAATGTTTTGATCAGTGGGATCATTTTATTTATTGGTTATTATAGAGAAACATATCAATGATTATATTTATTTTTTATGGGAGAATATAATGACTCATAATTTGCAGGAACATTACAAAATAAATTCATCCAATCTTTGAATGTATTGACTTATGATTTTCATGGGGGAAGTTTTATAAAAAATATAGTTGGTTTTTATAGATATGGAGGCATTTAGGTGCACTATTATATGAAACCATGTTCTCAACAATCAAAAATATTGAATATTGTTGGAGAAAGACAGTGCTTGGAGCATTTTTTCTTCACGATCAGAGTTAATAATGTGACTTTCCCTTGAAAAATGATAAACATCATATATATTAAAATAATACTATTTGAATAAAGATTAAAAAACATTGTGGATAAATAATTTTAAATCCTTAAAAACGAAGCAATCCTCACATGATGAAATTTGATTGAGTAAATCATGATACCAAACTATCTATAATGATAAAATTATTTCAAAATTTTATTTCTAAAAAAATCTCTAAAAAGATACCCATTTTCTCCCCATTCCTATGAAATTCGAACCTACACTACAGAAATTTCGGCTATTTGTGATGACCTATTTACAATGGGATCCTGTCGGAAAAAGAATTTTGTAGAAAACGATGTCGCAACTATTATTTTTTGCGATGGGCCCATATGAAAAAATATTAATTGTGATGGGAAGTGGTCCTATCAAAAATAGATCTCTGATTAAATACATTATATATACAAGAACCTTTTGTGACAGGCTCATCACAAAAAAGTATTTGCGAAGGGACGACTGCCCGTCCCAAATATCTTAATGTTATAAACCTGTAGCGGTGGCCCCGTTGCAAAATGGTTTTTTCGATGGTAAAGTAACTAGTCACAATTTTTTTTATAAAATTATATATGATCTAATTGTGATGGGACCCGTCGCAAAAGGCCCCGTCGTAAATAATAAATAATAAAAATGGTAGATTAATGAAAAAAATAATATTGATATTATTAAAAAAATTAAATAAAAACAAAAATTCTTAATATTTTCAACTACATAATAAAATGAAAAAAATAATAAAATTATGATTAATAAAAAATGATATTAATATTATTAAAATAATTAAAACAAATAAAAAATATTTAAATTCTCAATATTTTAAAAAAAAGATAAATAAAATCATAAAATATTATTATAAATATTATTAGTAAAAAGAATTTAATAATATAATAATATATATAAATAATAAATATTAAAAAGAATAAAATAAATAAATAAAATATGGAATATTCACACCAATATAAAACAAAAAAACTGTAAAATGTTCATATTACAACAAATGTAAATTTCAATTTTTTTTAACATAACAAAAAAATAATTGGGGTGATAGTCTTCTGGAGGAGCTGGAGGAGCTGGGGGAGATGGTTGAAAAAACTCCATCCCTAAATTATGTGTCAGAAGATGCTTGTACTTCATCTGCTCGTGCTGTTGATGCTTCCATTGATGCATGTCCTCCTCGTGCTGCCGATGTATCTATTCTTAATGCTTCTGCAAACTCTCTATAAGCTCATTTTGAGCTCATAACTACTCCTGATATAGTGAGCAAGAAGATGATGCCTCTCTACGAGCTTCTCTCATGCTGGATGCTGACATCACCGCCGTTCCATAATAATCCCCATGAGTCAAATGAGAGTTGATACCAACTACTCGACCCATCTCGAAGGCATACTTGGTCGCTGGCATCCACGTCACCTCATCTAATTGGTGGGCACTAGTTTGATCAGTAGACTCATCCTGAATCTAAGCCCGTGTCTGAGAGGTCTCGGCCTTATATGACCCCTTCAGTTTCAATTTGAAATTTAAATAGTGAAAATATTATATATAGTTAATTTTCAAAATGAAAAAAATACTGACCAAAATCTGATGTAGGTGATCACCTCTAATATCTCCAATGGCTAGATCACTGTAAATCCTCGAATAAATGTCATACTCTATGATATTGGGATAATCGACTACCAATATGAATATAAAATATACTATTTATATTTAATGTTTTATAAAATATTTAAAAATATACTTACAAGATGCTCTCTATGAAAACTAAATGTTTGACTACCAGCTTGATTTGTCACCTCCCGTCTCCCCCAATTTTTTCCTTCCAATGAAGATCATTTCTAAAATACACCACTCAACTTGTGTGATCATAATCCATCCCAAACGTGATATTAAATGTACTCTGGTCCGTGGGATCTACATGACTCAAGGAGCTAGGGGACAGGGGTGAGGACATCTGCATGCAATCAAGGCATTCAACCCAGGGACTCCAGGAATGATCCATGGTATGACATTTGACTTCTATACCTTATCTTCAAAATATATAGACATAGGTTCTAGTCATTACTTCATTGAAAAATGTCTTGTGGAAAACCTGGAGATTCTGGTAGAGCAATTGACTCGATCCATACGCTTAGAGACACCTACGAGAGTAGACTCGGTGATCAGACACCTTTGTAGATAGTGTGATCTTACCCTTGGAGGAGAGAGTTTCAGTTGGAACATATTAGTGGTAGCGTCGAGGCCTTATGAAATCATTCTTGATATTGATTGGTTATCTTCGGTCCATGCCCAGATTGAATGTTTTAGGTGAAGAGTGTGGTGTGTCCGTATTGATGGGACGTGATTTTCTTTTGTTGGATAAAAAAAGACCCAAGCAGCACAGGATGGGCTTATGCATATGAGGGTGCTTCTGTTTACTAATTAGTTGGATATCCTTTCCCTCGGAGCAGTAGATGTTATCAGAAGTGGCAAGGTTAGAATAAATATTTCCAGAATATGTTTCGGACAAACTCCCCACTAGGAAATCGTCTTCTTCTTCGACATACACACTGGGACAGCACCGATCTCCTCACCCGCATATCGGATGGAACCCGTAGATCTTCGTGTGTTGATGGTGCGGTTTGTGGATTTTCATATCAAGGGTTTCATGAGACCTAGTGTTTCTCCCTGGGCGGCCCAAGTATTGTCTTCCAAGATGGCAGCCGAGAGTTTGAGGTTGTGCATGGATTATCGGTGCCTGAATCAGGTAATAGCGAAGAACAAGTATCCACTACTGAAAATTGAAAACCTCTTCGATCAACTATGAGAGGCACAATGGTTCTCAAAGGTTGACCTTCTATCAGGTTACCACTAGTTATGTGTACAAGACAAGGATATAACAAAGATGGCTTTTAGATGCTGCTATAGTATCTATGAGTACTTGAAGATGCCTTTCGGCGTGACAAACACACCTGTAGTGTTCATGGAACTAATGAACCCAGACATCTAGTCATACATATGCTGATTCATAGTGTTCTTCATCGAAAAATCCTTGTGTACTCGGAGTCAGAGGAGGAGCATGCGAGACACCTACGGATGGTTCTAGACATACTCTGGGAGCACCACCTTTATGGGAAGCTCTCGAGGTTCCATATCTGGATCCAATAGGTCCACTTTTTCAGACATGTCATCTCAGCAGATGATATAGCTGTGAACCAGGCCATGGTAGAGGCAGTTTTAGCATGGGAGCCACCTTGGAGCGCGAAAGAGGTGAAAAGCTTATTGGGTTGGCATGATATTATTGAATATTCATTCCTGATTTCTCTTCAATAAAAGAACCGATGATAGCCTTGGACAAGAAGGGACAACCCTTCATATGGATGGCGAAGTGTCAGAAGTCTTTCGACCATTTGAGACCATGTTTTACGAGCGCCCCGGTTTTGAGATTACCGGAGGAGTGTGTCGAGTACATCGTTTTCTGTGACGCATCAGGGACCATGAATGGTTGTGTCTTAATGAAAAGATAGGTAATGATTGCATATTGTTAATGACTTCTTAGGCCAAATGAGGAAAACTTTGTCACCCCCGACCTCTAGTTGGCAGCAGTAGTCTTTGCATTAACGATGTGGTGACACTACCTTATGGGAGAGAAATTTATTGTCTAATCTGACCAAAAAAGCCTCATGAACATATTCTCACAGAAGGATCTAAATCTGAGGCAGAGGCTTTGGCTAGAGTTCCTCAAAGACTATGATTTTGAGATCATATATACGTATGGGAAAGGGAAATATGTGGCATATTCTCTTAGCATTAGGTTGATCTCACAGCTGTTGAGTGAGGCAATAGAGCAGTTAGCAATGTTGCATCTATCCTTCATGGATAGAGAGAATTCAGCTTACCTTCAGTTGATGGTTTTCACCCCTCAACTCTTATAGCGAGTTAGAGAGGCACAACTTTGGGATGTCTACTGTGAGGCTTGTTGTGCTTGGTTTTCCACATGACATTCTCCGGAAGGATATTTTCATGGTGGGGAGCACATATATCTTTTCAGGGGACGCGCTGTTGTAGCATTACTGTTGCTGGAAGAGGTCTTGAGGGAGTTTCACACATCCCCTTTGGTGGAACATCCTAGAGTGGCATAAATTTACTAGTATTTGCGATGACATTTCCGGTGGTCAGACATAGAGAAGGCAGTAGCAATGTTCATTTCTGAATGCCTTACATGCTAGCAAGTGAAGGCTGATCACCAGGTTCCAGCAGGATTAGCTCACCCCTGGATGTTCCATAGTGGAAGAGGGATGGAATATCGATGAAATTTGAGATAGGATTAACAAGGATGTCCAAGTGGTATGATTCCATCCGGGTGATCATTGGCTGACTTAACAAGTCGTCCCAATTCCTCACCATCACGTAGTAGAGTTCTGTAGAGAGCTCGGGATGTCTCTACGTACAAGAGATAGTTCATCTTCATAGAGTCCCTTGGACAATAGTCTCTTATCGAGACACCCACTTCACATCCCAGTTGTGGAAGGGATTGCAAGAGGATTTTGGAAAATATCTACACTGAGCATGACGTTCCATCCCTAGATCAATGGTTAGACGGAGAGGACCATTCAGGACCTAGAGGATATGTTGCAAGCCTGTATCAGGGACACTTTTCATAGTTGGGAGGACCACTTACCCCTGGTAGAGATTGCGTACAACAATAGATACCACTCCACAATTGGTATGGCACACTAGGAAGCCTTGTATGGGAGACCCATCCGGTCACAACTTTGCAGGACCAGCCCCAGAGAGTCAGCACTCATTGGTCCAGAGTTGGTGCGAGCTACCACTGAGAAGGTGCAGGTCATCCCTTAGTGGATGAAGACTGCATAGAGATGGAAAAAGTCTTATGTTGATAGATGATGGAGACCATTGCGGTTTGAGGAGGGATACCATGTCTTTCTTCTGGTCTCACCTCGATGAGGGTTACATAGATTTGGCCAGGGAAACAAGCTATCTCTGAGGTTTATCAAACCTTTCCAGGTACTGTGTAGAGTTTCCGAGGTGGCATACCGCCTAGCTACACTACCACAGTTGTATTGGGTACATGATCTCTTCCATGTGTTTCAGCTAAGAAGATATGTGTATGACCCAGTGCATGTCATCAACTAGGGAATGTTGGACATTGAGGATGGGGTGACTTTTGCTGAGTACCTGTTAGAGATCGAGGATCGGTAGGAGAGGATCTTTCGTGGGAGATCGATTACCTTGGTGAAAGTTAGGTGGAAGCATGATAATATTTAGGAGAGAACCTGGGAGCGGGAGGCTCAAATCCATCCCCATTACCCACATCTTGATGAGTATCCCTTGTTTGGGATTTTCGGGGGCACAAAGCCTCAAGCTGGAGAGAGTGTAATGCCTCTGATTTCCTGGGTATTTTTTTTAAATTTCATATGGAATTATGACGAGACCAGGCTTAGAGAGGGCACATTATTCTAATGCATAGTGAGTATATAATGGTGGTTTGAACTTTTTTTATATTTAGTGAGGTGGAACATGTGCACGACTATGGAAATTTTGGAACAGATGCCCAGATTAAAAATCTGGGGGCACAGTTGCGTCCGGCACGATGATTTTACCAAAGAACGGTTCTAACCTCCACCAACACAGGTCGAGAGGAAAACCTAAATTTTAAATATTTTTATCAAAATAAAATAAAAAATTCTCAATTATTAATTATTTTATTTGGAAACATCCACTGGTGCACCACGACGAGTCAGCTATTTCAATAATTAATGCCATTCCATAATCACTCTGAAATAGCAATGCTGAATCATTAATGCCGCAGCTTAACGACAAACACTCACTATAATATAATGTTGTAGCACCTTCCCCCCTTTTTATGGGTTAATCAAATGTTGCTCACTGGAAGAAGGTGGAGAGAAAATCTGGATAATTCTTAGAGATTTGGAGAAATCTCTCGACGACGAACAATAATGAATCAAAGCTGTAAATCATTGTGCCAACAAAGTTGAAGGGCCTCTATGACAATGGAAATATGCCCCCTTTGTTAAAAATCGATCCCTTCGTGAGGTAGTTGTTGTTATTTCAATTATTCTTCCCCGTTCTTGAATTAAACGTCGAACACGGACCAACCTACGAATAAGTATATTCGCAGATCATGCGTTCTAATGGGAGGGTTTTTAATAGGATGATTTTGTGGATTAATCCATGATGTTAAAAAATCCATGTTTTGATTCCATCTGTTTAATCCTTCTAATGGGAGTAGATCAATGCTTTGAGGAATAACGATAAAGGATTGTTCCTATTTTGTGGTTTGGATTTCTTCCCCCTCTTCTTACCCCACATTCTTCGAGTTATTTGTGGGTTGAATAACCACAGATCATTGCACTTACATTTAGAAACAAAATGATCCCAAACTAGATAATCGACATCGTAGAAACTCTACAGAGGTGCGACGAAAATGGCGGATGAAGAATCAGCTCAGATAGGAAGAGATCCTTCTTCGAGCGTTCTTCACGCGGGAGGACAGATGTGTGTTTTTGGGGCCGATCAGAGGCCCGAAATATAATGATACAACATCCGGAAGTTGGGGAAACCAAGAATCTAGAGTGGCATGGCAATCAAATCATTATAATGATGATCAAATCATCACAGTATGTGTGTTGTCGAGAAGCATTATTTCTATAAACTTCTACTATACACAACGTGTACCCCTATGAACACGTGGTGTGGTATTGGTAGTAGTTGCTAGGGTTTCAGGTGTCAGACCGGTATCACGCTGCGTGTGACCCCGGTTACATGGTGTGTTGGACCTTCCCCAAAGCTCGGTATGTAATCTAGAAGGTACACAGACACGGGATAAACTACACGTCTTCGGAACACAACGTGTAGACCCTACGCGGCATGATAGAGGTGACTATGCGGGACTCGGTGTGTATCCAGGGGATAAACGGACACGAGGTGGAGTACACAACCATGTACTCCACTGCACAGCTAGGAGAGCCCAGTAACATAGGTCACCCCGGGTACAAATTACTTGTGTTGGCATACATGGGTTGAGGTCTTGTACGAGCACATGGCCAGCGTACACGGAGCGGACCCCAGATACTTTGACACGACTTGTGATCCATTATAGACGACATATTGTTTTTTTACACGAAAATGCTTACGACACGAACCGTTGTACCCGGGATGTACCCAGGGTCAGAGGAAATGGAGTTTGACCTATCTACATGCAGTGTAATTTTCAGTACATGGATTGATCTTCTCGTCCACCGAATCATGGAAATGCTTCGTTTGGGTTAGTGCACCTTATTCTCTTTCCCCTAAAGGACATGTATCATTTCCTACTATAGGAATACGATCCCTTCAGTAAGACATTCCAAGTAAGTGTCTGGTATCCCACTTAGAGGCTTAGAGAAAGATCCTCTATACATTCATGACCCTAGGTAGAGTCAGGCATCGATGTGAACAACTCCACCAAGATTCGGTATTCAACCTAGTAGGTGAATTTAGATGAGTCACGGTATCTACCACGGCCCTAGAACGGATCCTCATTTATGTATCATGATCTTTTCCACTAAGGTGTGTGTTCTCTTGTAATGAGTGTTTCTATCTCACGTGGTTTTTTCCGACGAACAGTAATTCTCAGATGGATGTCATCAGAGCTGTCAAACTCGTGGAGTGGGTTATCCCGGAATGATTGCTTCATGGAATCTTTGGACTGAGTCCCTAGCGGGGGTATGTTGTTGCGTGACTTTTCCCCAAACTACGGGTTTGGGATTTGAGTATATCTAGATTGTGTTCTCCTATGTTTAGTGGACATATACTATGTTGAGATGACTGTACATTTCCATTTTGTATTGCTTTGTGGTTTTTGGGGTCCTCTACCAAGTATTGTTATACTCACCCCAGCAAGGTCTTTTCCCACATATGTCGTGTCTTGTACAGATGAGCAGCCTTTTGACAGAGTCCCGGGCAGACCATGAGAACACCACGCTTTCTGAGTGCCCCACCGGCCGAGGTGTTCCTACAACTACAAGAAGCAGTCCCAGTACCTCTTTTTTTATAGGTTATACTTTGTAGTCTTCAGACTCCTGTTTTTGGTGGGCTTGTATTCTGGCCCAGTTTACTTTCAATACTTTACATTCTGTCATACTATTTTGGTTGGGTATAGATGTATTCATGAATTTTGTTTCATAGAGGTTTTTACATTTCCTCATTTTGGGCTTGGAGATGGGTGCATGTGTATATGTACATAGGAAATTCCTACCATGTTAGTAATATGCCTTCTCAGGGCAATTCACCAGCCCCTGACCTATTAGAGGTGGGTATGGGGAGTCACGGAACGGGCCCCACTAGGATGGGTTTTGACATCATTTTTTAATATAAGATTTTGTTTCACAACAACAACATATGTATTAACACCATTTCTCCACAATTTATTTAACTCATCAATCAATGGATTCAAATAAATATCAATATTTTTTCAGATTTCCTGGGATTAATAAGGTCAATAATATATAGGTCTCCTTCATCAACATATGTGGAGGTAAATTTTATGGAGTTATAATGAGAGGACAACATGAATACTATCTACCATAAGAACATAACAGACAAAGAGCGTTAATAGAAAGACCCAATCGCATGTTTCGTGCTTCAAAATAAAAAGACAGATGCTGGCGGTCAAAATGTTTCCATGAATCACCATCATAAGGATGATTCATGTTATTATAGGTTGAAATCTTAGTTTTGTGGCCTAACATAATTGACACTGTGTTCTAGGAGATAAATAAATGTAGCAACCTGGTTGTATGGGGGGAATATCTCAACTATTTTACGGGAATCTATCCAGATAACCTCGGTTGAGCTTCTTTATAAATATATTTTCAACATCTGGGATAAATATCCGATGACACATATTCACCATATTATTAGATTTATTAATTTTCACATATACGAATAATAAGATAACTAAGGCCCAAATTACAAACTAGCATCTTGATCTCATAGTTATTTGAAGGGAACACATTTCCTTCAAGTAACAACGTTTTATGAACGGAAAATATCTGATCAAAACAGTTGTTTGACATTCCATTATCTGATTTGATAACCATAAATTTTGCAACCACTACTAATTTTATTATCTTGAAACCAGAATATAATACATCCTCAATAGACCTCAAAATTCATAACATTTGGATGGTGCCAACTTAGGAGTTAAATCAATATCATCATGAGTTTCTGTTTTTTGAACAGATGGACCTGCAACGTCATGTACTAAATTTAGAAACTGTGATAGATCCAGAATCAAGTTACTAGTATCTTCACTAGAACTATGATCACTAGGTTGATACCAAAAAACCTAATATGGTTGAAAACCTAACCATATGAGATGTCCCCCAACCTTGTAAAATGTGTCAAACGTTATCAGAGAACATTTTTTACAAGGGGATTTAATTGTGACTTCTGAAGAAAATTCTAGTTTTGATGATGCAAATGATAAGAAAGCTTCAATACCCTCAATATATACAAGATTTAAACGTGAACCATTTGAATTTCTATGCTGATTTATCAAAGAGAGATCATCTAATAATGAATGTTGTCGACTTCCTTATTCAATATTTTTCTACATAATATAAAATCATTACTGTTTTTCAATAATTTGAAACTAGAAAAACACTATCTATAAAAAGAAGATAAATAACTGCAACTATATCCTAATAATTACCATTAATTATGGGTGACACAATTTCTAGTGGATTAACAACTACTCTTTTCGTTAAAGCCTCATTTACATACAACTTTATCACATTGAAATGTCAATGATGAATCAGTTCAGAGGTATGCATATTCATTCTCATGCGTATGAGAATGTATAAGAATATCTTTGTGCAGATTCTTCATATTGATTTCAATGTGAGAATGATTCAAGTAAATGAGCCTTCAGACAAAAGATCCCCCTTTTCGTTGCTGAATCTTCTTCTTAGAACTGTCACTACCTCAAAAAATTATGAAAAATATGGTTCTACGAATGCATATTCAAACCCGTGCCTACAAGATAAGATATGCATACATAGAATCATACTTTTCATAATGTTTTGAGTTGGTGAGAGTTGAAATGAGAAGTCTCATCGAACAAAAGGAGTGTCGTTAATACACTAGAAATTTTGATGAGTTATTACAATTTATTAAAAATGATTTTATTCTTAATTATTCTTAATTATTTATAATTATTTCTAATTATTCCTAATTATTTCCAATTTATCCTATTTATTTATAATTATTTATATTTATTGGTATATATTGGTATTTATTGCTATTTATTGGTATATATTTGTAATTATTCTTATTTAATGCTAATTATTTTTTTATTAAAATTATTCCTATTTATTAGTAATTATTGGTAATTATATCTAATTATTCATAATTATTCCTAATTATTCATAATTATTGGTTATTGTTGGTAATTATTCCTAATTATTCCTAATTATTGCTAATTATTGATAATTATTTCTATTTATTTCTATTTATTCTTCTTTAAACTTATTTATTCCTATTTATTCCTATTTCTTCATATTTATACCTATTAATTCTTAATTATACATATATGTTCCTAATTTTTCATATTTTTCCTAATTATTCGTAATTATTACTAATTATTTTGAATTATTCTAAATTATTCCTGTTTATTTTTAATTATTTCTAATTATTTGTAATTATTACTACTTATTCCTAATTACTCTTAATTATTCATATTGATTATTATTTATACTTATTTATTCATATCTAATTCTAATTATTTCTAATAATTTTTAATTATTCCTGATTTTTCCTAATTTATCTTAATTTTTCCTAATTATTCATAATTATTCCCAATTATTCCAAATTATTCTTAATTATTCCTAATTATTCAAAATTATTACTAATTATTTCTAATAATAACAACTTAGTAATAATTATTATTATTTATTACTAATTATCATTATTTATTACTTAACTATTACTAATTATTACTAATTATTACTAATTATTACTAATTATTACTAAATATTACTATGTATTTCTAATTATTACTAATTATTATTAATTATTAGTAATTTTTAGTATATATTACTATTTATTCCTATTTATTACCATTTATTACTAATTATTTGTATTTATTACAATTTATTACTACTTATTACTATTTATTAATATTTATTAATATTTATAACTTTTTATTAGTGTTTATTTCTATTTACTAGTATTTATTACTATTTATTAGTATTTATTACTAATTATTAGTATTTATTAATAATTATTTCTATTTATTAGCGTTTATTACTATTTATTAGTGTTTATTACAATTTATTAGAATTTGTAACTATTTATTTTTATTTATTACTATTTATTAGTATTTGTTACAAATCATTTTAATTTTTTTACTATTTATTACAAATTAATACCATTTATTACTAATTGTAAATATTTATTACTATTTTTTCAATTTTTTACTATTTATTCCTAATTATTACTAATTATAGTTAATTACTATTAATTACTGCAAAATACAGCTACTAATTACTTATTACCGCTAATTTTTTATTTACATTACAAATTATCATTAAAAATTATTAATTATTACTAATGTAACGCCCCGACCCCAGCTACCCAGAGTCGGTGCATTACTTCGTAACATTGGTATGATCACAAAAGATCAAGTCTCGAAAGACCAATTAGTTTAGTAGCCTTGGAAACACTAGATACATTCGTAAACGTTACATTACATCATAAAGTGAAAAACTACAATAACAAAGTCTCCATAGTCCACACTCATATCCTCTTCTAACTATCCCTGCAGGTTATTCATAAAATACTTCTTCACATCTTGGAAAATATTAAAACATTGAAAGGGGTGAGCTCAGATGCTCAGTAAGGATAACAATATTGCGGAAGCATTCATAAATAAACATAAAAATTTAAGGCAATGTATAACTAAAACAAAAGCCTTTTAAAATTGAACATCAACATAATATGGAAAAAGTAAAATGAGATAATGCCATTCACTTCTTCACATGGATATTCTACTGGTCGAATAATCACATGAAATATCAATAACCACTTTCATAATGAGGGAATGTATAATGCCAGACATTCTGAAACACTTTGTCAAGGCCTCGGCCAAGACGTCTAAAATGATTAAGGCCTCGGCCAAAACCATAAATCAAATTGGGAAAGGGCCGCGGCCAATTCCACGTCTAGTTTTCTCATGAGACCTACCGATACATCGAGGAGCTATAGCGGGCTCCACCCGTCACTTTTTAAGTCCAATACATTCCTCATGTGAATAGGTTTAAACATATCATAAACCATAACATAATCGTATCACATAAAACATGCATAAAGGAAACATAAAATTTCCACATTTCAATCAAAATATATCAATACAACACATTGATATAATAAAAACACTTTCAAAACCATTTTCAATACCAAAATAAAAGAAAGTTAAAACTTTGTATTTATTTTCATTAAAAAAAATGATGGCTTGTAGAGGAAGCCGAAACTCAAATAATGGTCACGGCGGCGGAGAAGTCGTTGTCGCCGCATAAGTACGGAATGAAAAATATTCCCTTTTGTCGTTTAGCAAAACTCTTCGTATAAAAAAAAATATTCCTTTTGAATAAACGTAAAAGTCAAAGGGGTTTATACACCGTATAAAGAAAGTTGTGTATAAAACCAAATATGCCTCAATGAAAGGGGATTGAGACGAAGTCCTTAAAAAGATCATTTTTTTAAATAAAGTATATCTATAATGTGTATTCACTATAAGTACACATAAATAATATAAAAATACAAGATAGTACATAATAATATCATGACATAATTTGAAAGTACGAGATTAACCCAAAGAATAGAAATTGGGTTAAGAAATTCCCTTACCTTGTGTCCGACTTGACTCAACCGTTCATTAACCTCCGGAATAATAAACTAGAGTTAATATCTACCTTATTAAGAACCATTTTAAATTTCATTATCCTTTTTATATCACTTATTACAATGTTATGAATATTATGTAATTATTCAAGTTAATAACGATCGTTTTGTCGATCTTTGGTAACTTGAGTCAACAATAAACTTCTTATAATTACAAATTGTTCATGTGGTAGAATATCCATTATACCCAGAATTATATTCACGATTTAGATGTCATATATATCTTATATATCCAGTATATACATTCATTTATAATATTACGTAACATTTAGAGGTAAGAAATGAAATGCACCGTTCATGGAGACGGTAAGCCGTACGTACGCATGAACACTACTTTCATTTCAATTTCATATTTAATGGAACTAACTCATAATTATATAATGTATAATATAATTCCTGTATAATATAGTGTATAATACCATTTACTCCATCCTTTATACATCCCACATATGGCATTAACGATTCAAATCACTTTGAGGGGGCGGTAGTCCGCACTTCCTAAAATGAAATTATCGCGTTTTACCCATAATGGAAATCATAAAGTATGCCATAAATGAGAAATACAGAAGCATAAGTAAAACATAAACATATTATATATCATATATAAAAATAGTGACATTTTAATGGCCACCTTTGAAGGTGTTATATGAGTGTTGAACAATCATCATTTCGTGAGGCAGAAATTCGCCATCCACAGAAACCGTATGTTCTTTAACCATTAGATGTAGGTTTGTGTAAGTGTAGCTCGAATAATTCTTATAAAAACATCATATTATATTGAGGATACTGGTTTTGTTACAAAAGAAATGAATAAAAAGATTTTAGGGGGTTGGAGAAGAAAAATAAAACAAAACAACATTAGAGAAGACATTACCTCAAAATCGGGTAACTCTTTTTGATTTTAGTCAAAGGCTTCCTTGGGAAGATTTATGCCCAAAGTAAGGCTTCTAGGAGTAATAGAGGGATGTTGGGAGAGTATTTGGGCAGAGGTTGGCCGAGACAAATGGCTTGAAAGTGTAAATGAGGTGGGAGAGTTGGGGGCCTTTTATAAGAGGAGAGGAGGGGCTCTTTTGGAAAGATTGAAATGTTACATTATTACACAATGATTTTCGGATTATAAAGGTCCAACACTTATATAATTCTAGGCTAAGGTGATAAGGATTCGAAATATACTCATCCAATTGGCTTTGGATAAGTGTAAGCCTTGGATTTTGCATTATCTTCCAATTTTATTTAAATCGTTAAATAATGAGGTCATCGCTGCATCATCATGATGTCATAAATAATATAATTTATATAATGTCTAAAAATTATAAAAAAAAATACTATGATGTAGGAAATGTTTTTAGATTTCTAATGAATATTTATAATCAAAATTTGGACTCGTGTAACCCCACTTAAAAACTGTTTTAGTAAAACAACTCATGTTTGTGTCAATTTAATTTTAACATTAAATATATATATATTAATGTCATTTTCCAACCAAAGTGGCTCCATGGGGTCCCCAAGTTGACCCATGGGTTGTCTTGGTCGGACATTACTCATCCAATAGGAGTAGGACAAGTGTCATGCTAATCTCATATTATTAAAACATTATTTTTACCTTAAACTACACTAATTACCTCTAATCGCGATTAAGAACTTAAAAGTTACTATTCACCAAAAAATTATTTTAATCTCATTGAACCATATTTTACTTCTTAATGCCAACCATGTATGTCAGATTTTTGAAAATCAAATCACAGAAGTGGTAATATTTCTTTTTAACGAAAAATCAGTTTTTAACAACCACTTAGTGGTTTCACTATTCATCAAAAATTGATGTTTTTCAGAACAATGCCAAAATTTCACCCTAAGCTATAATTGATATTCCGAATTCAAAAATGATGTCTATTTTACAAAATTCCAAACATATAAGTTGCATTAATTAATTTTATAATTAATTCCCGCTGTCACAACAAATAGCGTGTTTTTAAGAAACAATTTATATCAAAAGATTGGCAATTATTTATGTCCAATTTCAATGTTAAATTAATTCTAATGACAACCATTGGATAAAATGGTAAAAATATATTCTAATTATACTTTAAAACCACTAAATAGTATAATTTATCACTATAAATTATTTTTATTAAAAAAGTTGTTTTTAAGTAATTTTCACTATTCATAAAAAATTAGAAGTTCTCAGAAAAATACCAAAAATTCAACATAGGCTAATTTCGATATTACGAATACAAAAATGAAGTCCATTTTGAAATATAAAATTTCTATAATTTTAAAAAGTGGTTATTACTATTCATAACGGCTACTTTGATTAGTCGCGGTGTTTTAGAACTCGAAGTTGCGTACAATGCAAGCTATTGCATTATTGAATGAGAAGCGTATCGTGGAAGCTCGGGGTGTTACATTCTCCCCTCCTTCAATAAATTGCGTCCTCGCAATTTGAAAATTTTCTTTGAAAATAAAAGGTTGAAAAGAGAAAATACCTTTGAGGAAAACCCACATCGGAAATATGATTAATAAAATTTAGCCTTAATAAGAGGGAAGGGAAAATGAAAAAGTCACCACCCAATTATGATCTCGATTAGGAGAACATTGGTGGAAATTAATGACATATAATTGGAGAAAAAACGTAAATATTTGTAGGGAGTGATTGAGGTCATCAATCACAATCAACTGTCAAATTGAGGGCCTCAAAGCCTTCAATCTATGTTGATTTAAAATATCATCAGTTCAACAAGACATAAGGTATTAGGATAACACATTTTTTTGTTTTAATATCCCTTTACTAAAGTTTAAGAATTAATTTATTCATTGAATAAGAGATAGGTATATATATATTTATGCTTGACAGTTAGAGTTTCAACCATCAACTCATCTTTCACTCAAAAAGATAATATAACTCAAAAATATTATACTTAAACTAATTGTATAAGGTTCCAAATTTTAACACATACCATTTAGATTAGTAAAATTAATTTGTATTAACCAGGGACTTCCTGTAGGCTAGTGGTAGGAAATAAAGGCCTGTCGCACTATGGTTGTGGGTTCGATTCCTACAGCTTTGTCCGACGTGACGGGTTATGCCCCACCCTGCAGGTTGTCCTTTTCTTAAAAATATAGTACTATACTATTCCAAAAATAATTTTCATAAATGTTTTAACCTTAAACAATACTATCCAAAGATCAACTTAATCCACTCCAACCTTTATAGTTTTCCAAAATACCTCTGTCCAGACATTCTCTAAAAGGTCTCTTAATTCCAAAATCAATTTATCAGATTTCCCAAACAAAGTAAAGTTTCTCTTATTGTCACATACTAAAAATATGATTACCTTCATCATATTAAAACCTTAATGAAATCAACAAGTACTGCAGTACAATCCTTATATATATATCACATTATTCTAATAACCAGAATATAATCCAGGAGTCCAAAAGCACAAATACATTAGTTATTCTGCTTCAACTGTAGTAACAGCATAAGATTGTCCTTGATCCCTTGTCCTTTTCTGAGGTAAGTTTCCCTGACGCTTAGGACATTCATTTGCATAATGACCCATTTTTCTAAAATTGTAGCATTCAACTTTGATAGACTCTTTCTTTCCCTTGCAATCACGAGCCTGGTGACCCTTTTCTCCACATTTATAACAAACTCCCATTCCTTTTAGGCAAGTACCAGGGTGATTCTTCCCACAATTATCACATAATGGAAAATCATTCTTTCCCCTTTTCCCTTTATCTGTCTCTTGTTCCACCATTCTCTTCTTCTCTTGCTTTACTTTGTTGTCATAAGACTTAGAGAATTCCTTTTCTGTCTTGATAGCACAAGAGACAATATCTTCGTATGATGAGAAGGTTTGTGATACTAAATCTCGACGGAGAAATGGTTTTAACCCATCAAAAAAACGATCAATCTTACTTCTTGGGTTACGTATATAATCGGAAGCATGCCTCGCTAACCTTGTAAAGTTAGCCTCATACATTGCGACATTCTCATCCTCCTTCTGCCTCAGACTCAGAAATTGCCTTTCCATATCTACTCGATGGTCACGTGGAAAGTATTTTTCTAAGAAAATATCTTTGAACTCCCTCCATTCCATATTCAATACGTCATCATCTTCCTTTGGGTTTTGAATCAGCGACCACCACTGATCGACATCTCCAGTGAGGCGGTAAACTGCCATGACAACCTTCTCCCTTTCACTACTCCCCAAGGCATGGAATATTTTCTCTAAGGAATTTATCCATTGCTCAGCTACTATAGGATTTGTACTCCCATTGAAGGTTTGTGGTTGTTCCCTCATGAAGCGTTCTAACATTGATCCTCCACGTTGCGGATCAGTGTGCTCCATACGAGTAAGGTTATTATTCATAACCTGAGTGAGTTGTCCGAGTATGGTAATAAGTTGATCATCACCAGTTTTATCTCCAGATCCACAATAATTATCTTGAGGAGGAGGGCAATCCCTACACGGAGTTCGTGCATTGATACGGTTTCCATTCATTCCACTAGGCGCCATTTCTAAACAATAGCATAAACTAGATTAGTTTATGAATCAAAATACATAATTCCATACTTGTTAAACACTTCACATAAATTGAACTATTTATGGATATAATCCATAATCATAAAAAGAAATGTTTTCTTTGAGGAAGTATGTACTCATAACCCTTCATAGTGGTTTGTAAATAAAATGAGAATTATCCTAAGCATATCCCCCGGGAGTGTCGTAACCAAGAGTGCAGCAAGGCCCGTTGTCGTGCACCAGTTCCCGTTCGAGTCTAGCTCAAAGCGGTGTTTTCGGGTTTTACCCCTAGTTACATCTGTGCCAGAGCCGCCTCTACCTGCTCGCATCCAGACAGGGATGTATTGCTTGGAAAACTCATAACATCTCTATAATACCAAAATTCTAGGAAGTTCTTCTATACTAATCCTCAAAGTCTATCTTTGGGCTATGTGCTCTAATCAGAGTTTATCTAAATCTAGCTTCCAAGGATAGTACTAAACTGCCTCTAATACCAACTGTAACGCCCCGACCCCAGCTACCCAGATTCAGTGCATTACTTCGTAACATTGGCATGATCACAAAAGATCAAGTCTCGAAAGACCGATTAGTTTAGTAGCCTTGGAAACACTATATACATTCGTAAACGTTACATTATATCATAAAGTGAAAAACTACAATAACAAAGTCTCCATAGTCCACACTCATATCCTCTTCTAACTATCCCTGCAGGTCATTCATAAAATACTTCTTCACATCCTGGAAAATATTAAAACATTGAAAGGGGTGAGCTCAGATGCTCAGTAAGGATAACAATATTGCGGAAGCTTTCACAAATAAACATAAAAATTTAAGGCAATGTATAACTAAAACAAAAGCCTTTTAAACTTGAACATCAACATAATATGGCAAAAGTAAAATGAGATAATGCCATTCACTTCTTCACATGGATATTCTACTGGTCGAATAATCACATGAAATATCAATAACCACTTTCATAATGAGGGAATGTATAATGCCAGAGATTCTGAAACACTTTGTCAAGGCCTCGTCCAAGACGTCTAAAATGATTAAGGCCTCGGCCAAAACCATAAATCAAATTGGGAAAGGGCCTCAGCCAATTCCACGTCTAGTTGTCTCATGAGACCTACCGATACATATAGGAGATATAGCGGGCTCCACCCGTCACTTATTAAGTCCAATACATTCCTCATATGAATAGGTTTAAACATATCATAAACCAAAACATAATCGTATCATATAAAACATTCATAAAGGAAACATAACATTTCCACATTTCAATCAAAATATATCAATACAACACATTGATATAATAAAAACACTTTCAAAACCATTTTCAATACCAAAATAAAAGAAAGTTAAAACTTTGTATTTATTTTCATTAAAAAATAATGGCTTGTAGAGGAAGCCGAAACTCAAATAATGGTCATGGCGGCGGAGAAGTTGTTGTCACCGCATAAGTACGGAAAGAAAAACATTCCCTTTTGTCATTTAGAAAAACTCTTCGTATACAAAAAGATTCCTTTTGAATAAACGTAAAAGTCAAAGGGGTTTATACACCGTATAAAAGAAAGTTGTGTATAAAACCAAATATGCCTCAATGAAAGGGGATTGAGACGAAGTCCTTAAAAATATAATTTTTTTAAATAAAGTATATCTATAATGTTTATTCACTATAAGTACACATAAATAATATAAAAATACAAGATAGTACATAATAATATCATGACATAATTTTAAAGTACGAGATTAACCCAAAGAAAAGAAATTGGGTTAAGAAATTCCCTTACCTTGTGTCCGACTTGACTCAACCGTTCTTTAACCTCCTGAATAATAAACTAGAGTTAATATCTACCTTATTAAGAACCATTTTCAATTTCATTATCCTTTTTATATCACTTATTATAATGTTATGAATATTATGTAATTATTCAAGTTAATAACGATCGTTTTGTCGATCTTTGGTAACTTGAGTCAACAATAAACTTATTATAATTAAAAGTTGTTCATGTGGTAGAATATACATTATATCCAGAATTATATTCATGATTTAGATGTCATATATATCATATATATACAGTATATAAATTCATTTATAATATTACGTAACATTTAGAGGTAAGAAATGAAATGCACCGTTCATGGAGACGGTAAGCCGTACGTACGCATGAACGCTACTTTCATTTCAATTTCATATTTAATGGAACTAAATCATAATTATATAAATGTATAATATAATTCCAGTATAATATAGTGTATAATACCATTTACTCCATCCTTTATACATCCCACATATGGCATTAACGATTCAAATCACTTTGAGGTGGCGGTAGTCCGCACTTTCTAACATGAAATTATCGAGTTTTACCCATAATGGAAATCATAAAGTATTCCATAAATGAGAAATACAGAAGCATAAGTAAAACATAAACATATTATATATCATATATAAAAATAGTGACATCTAAATGGCCACCTTTGAAGGTGTTATATGAGTGTTGAACAATCATCATTTCATGAGGCAGAAATTCGCCATCCACAGAAACCGTATGTTCTTTAACCATTAGATGTAGGTGTGTGTAAGTGTAGCTCGAATAATTATTATAACAACATCCTAGTATATTGAGGATACTGGTGTTGTTACAAAATAAATTAATAAAAAGAGTTTATGGGGTTGGAGAAGAAAAATAAAACAAAACAACATTAGAGAAGACATTACCTCAAAATCGGGTAACTCTTTTTGATTTGAGCCAAAGGCTTCCTTGGGAAGATTTCTGCCCAAAGTAATGCTTCTAGGAGTAATATAGGGATGTTGGGAGAGTATTTGGGCAGAGGTTGGCCGAGCCAAATGGCTTGAAAGTGTAAATGAGGTGGGAGAGGTGGGGGCCTTTTATAAGAGGAGAGGAGGGGCTCTTTTGGAAAGATTGAAATGTTACATTATTACACAATGCTTTTCGGATTATAAAGGTCCCACACTTATATAATACGAGGCTAAGGTGATAAGGTTTCGAAATCTCGTCATACAATTGGCTTTGGACAAGTTTATACCTTGGATTTTGCATTATCTTCCCATTTTATTTAAATCGTTAAATAATGAGGTCATCGCTGCATCATCATGATGTCATCAATAATTTATTTTATTTAATATCTAAAAAGTATAAAAAAAATACAATGATGTAGTAAATCTTTTTAGCTTTCTAATGAATATTTATAATCAAAATTTGGACTTGTGTAACCCCACTTAAAAACTGTTTTAGTAAAAAAACTCATGTTTGTGTCAATTTAATTTTAACATTAAATATATATATATTAATGTCATTTTCCAACCAAAGTGGCTCCATGGGGTCCCCAAGTTGACCCATGGGTTTTCTTGGTCGGCCATGACTCATACAATAGGAGTAGGACAAGTGTCAAGCTCATCTCATATTATTAAAACATTATTTTTTCCTTAAACTACACTAATTACCTCTAATCGCGATTAAGAACTTAAAAGTTACTATTCACCAAAAAATTATTTTAATCTCATTGAACCACACTTTACTTCTTACTGAAAACCATTTATGTCGGATTTTTGAAAATCAAATCACAGAAGTGGTAATATTTCATTTTAACGAAAAATCAGTTTTTAACAACCACTTAGTGGTTTCACTATTCATCAAAAATTGAAGTTTTTCAGAACAATGCCAAAATTTCACCCTAAGCTATAATTGATATTCCGAATTCAAAAATGATGTCTATTTTACAAAATTCCAAACATATAAGTTGCATTAATTAATTTTATAATTAATTCCCGCTGTCACAACAAATAGCGTGTTTTTAAGAAACAATTTATATCAAAAGATTGGCAATTGTTTATGCCCAATTTCAATGTTAAATTAATTCTAATGACCACCATTGGATAAAATGGTAATAATATATTCTAATTATACTTTAAAACCACTAAATAGTATAATTTATCACTATAAATTATTTTTATTAAAAAAGTTGTTTTTAAGTAATTTTCACTATTCATAAAAAATTAGAAGTTCTCAGAAAAATACCAAAAATTCAACATAGGCTAATTTCGATATTAAGAATACAAAAATGAAGTCCATTTTGAAATATAAAATTTCTATAATTTTAAAAAGTGGTTATTACTATTCATAACGGCTACTTTGATTAGTCGCGGTGTTTTAGAACTCGAAGTTGCGTACAATGCAAGCTATTGCATTATTGAATGAGAAGCGTATCGTGGAAGCTCGGGGTGTTACAACTAATTACTATGA
Organism: Viscum album; assembly: GCA_963277665.1. Classification (NCBI taxonomy): domain Eukaryota; kingdom Viridiplantae; phylum Streptophyta; class Magnoliopsida; order Santalales; family Viscaceae; genus Viscum; species Viscum album. The sequence continues at coordinate 1,197,911,595 of OY728156.1, read as the reverse complement.
ATTAGTACTAATAATTTAATTATATTATTAGAAATAAATACTTATAACAAAAAAATTTAAATCTAACTTAATTGCAATTAATCATCAATAATTAAAATTAATATAATGAAATTAAGTAAATACTAAATTAAATAAAACAGAAATACCTTTAAACTTGATCACTTTTAATTGTAGGAAAAGTCACAACTTCTTCGTAAAAAAACCAACTCTCAATGATTTTAACGCTAAAATTAGAGTTTAGAGAAGCAGAGGGTGAAGCAATTATGGAGAAGGGATGAAAAATGGATGGTGGTATATATAGGTTATATTAGTTTCGACGGAAATATTTGGGATGGGAATCCCATCGCAAATAGTACTTGTAGTGACTAGGCCCATCACAAATATCTTTGGCTGCATTAATTACGATCGGTGGTTAAAAGATTATTTGCATCGGGGCCCGTCACAAAAGGTAACCTACCGACACGCTATTTGAGATGGGACAACTTCCTGTCGCAATTAGGGTTTTAACGCCTCAAGTAATTTCTGATGGGTCTCATCGCAAATACTCTCAGGGGGGTCAAACGAGTTATGATGGGGGATTCCCCATCGCAACTTGTTCTTACCGTCTCCCTGTATTTGTGATGGGTGGTGCCTACTCATCGCAAATACCCATTCGCGTGGTATAGTTTGCAAACCCCGCCAATCCAAGCGTATGTTTTTGCAATGGGGCGTATATTTCCATCATAAATAATTGGTTATTTGTGATAGGTTAATTTTCCCATAAAAAATAACCTCTTCGACAGACTATTGAGATGGGATTTATTCCCGTCAGTAATAATCCGTAACGAAAAATGGTTTTTTACCATAGTGCTAGAAACTCCAATAGTTGGTTTTTAGAAAAATATAAACCATTAAACACCAATTTTTTAACTATATTCTTTTAGTTGTGAGAATTCCTTTTATTTGATCGTTGTTCTCTTATTTTGATGATATCATAAGATCGTTACACATTATCTTAGGTGAATCATTGATTTTTATTAGTATGGAATTATCCTTGGACTCAAATTTTATCTAATAGAGAATTATGGGATTTGTGATTGATCAGAGACCAGATATAATATGTAATGCTTTTCCTGTCTCAAATATATCTTGATCTACCATTGGATGAGGATCTCATTTAGTATGACTAAGAGTATATAATAACTTAATCTCATATTCTTCTATAATATTGTTCTATAACCCCTTTTATGAGGTATTGGGATTTTTTCTAGGTATTGTTTGTGGTAATGGTTGATTTGGGTGATAAATCAAATTGGATATTACCACTTGAAATCAACATTCTAATAATTAGATAAGATTATACTTTAGGGGACATCTATAGAATTTTATTCTATTATTTTATTATGTATGAGTGTGTAGACCATAAGGCCTATGATTGGTTTATATGAATATAAGTTATTGTGTTTATATGGGAACCATTACATGATAAATTGTAAATTTTTTAATGTAACTAATTTTTCAATGTAATGATTTAAAATATATATAGTAATATTTTTGGGGTGATACGCTGAGATGATGTGACAATATGAGGCTCGGTGAGACTATACTTTATATCAAAAAAATAATAAACATATTAACATCAAGATCCTATATGTATCTTAATATACTTGAAAAACCATGAAATGGAGTACCATATTAGAAATCTGAGTCATCCATTGTGTTCTGAATGAGGGTTATTCCCTAAGCATGACATTACCTTTTTTGTATTGAATGACTATGGAAAATATTTCATGATAAATAATAATGAATCATTAAATTATTTATATCATTTAATTTTATTAACAACTGGACCTAAATCCCACATCTATATTGAAAGCATTATCATAATTCATAAGGTTAGAAACATGACCCTCGAGACCTAGACTAGATTCTTTGGATATTCATTGGACAATGACCTAAGTTTGGAGGATCAGATTGGTACAACACAGATCGTCTACTCTAGTAGAGTTCTTGGATCTCATCAATAGTTTTAATGCATAATTTTTTTTCATTAGTTATTTATCAAAAACTTATGTAAGTTGTTTAATTCATGTGGATTCATCCTCAATTTTTATCTTCTTTTAGAACACATCTATTCTAGGAATATGAATTGATCCCTGCATCAACATTTCGTTAATTTTAGATTTTATTTATCTTATTTATTTATTATTATTATTAGTTTGACTATTATTGGAATATAGATTGAGGTTAATGTGAATAAATGTTGAGTATCATTACTCATGTTAAATTTTTATGGTTTTCAACCACATTTGTTGGCACTTTCTCAATGGAAATTAATTTGGCTCGTGTTGTAAAGAATATCAGTTATTTGTTCATTGTGTGGATGCTCATTGGAAAAATGGATCAATACCTTCTGTGAAGATCGTGATTTAGGGTTTGATAGATGTAAGATAAGGTATAAAAACTAAATATGGATTAGTATTGTACCAAAGGATTCTTTTTTTCATAGTGGGTATACTACTTCATCATGGTTTAGTGATAGCTCGAGTCCACAGGTGCATTTTCATGTTTATTGAATATTTAATTCCATTGATTAGTGATGACAAGGGGTATTCGACATAGATCCAAAATTTTCTATTAGATTAATGGTGGATCAAGAGATGATAGGAATGGATGAATATACAGAGATGGAGTAATGAGTTTTTGAAACTCCCATTATACATAATGTTTAATCTAGAGATAAACAATGTATGGGACCCCTATCTACTTCTATTAGGATTCCATGTAAATTAAATATCACATTTAATGTCAAAACATTATTACTTTTTATGTATTACATGGATGGATTATCAATGAGTACTCATGGAGTGCACAAACATGCTCATGGTTAGGCACATGGTCAGGGACACAGACTCAGATAGAGTAGACGACCATAGCCTAGAGCTCCAAAACATCCATGTACATGTAAAAGGTAAGATATATGAACATGTATGTTGTTGATGGGACCATGTATATGAATATGGGAATTAGAATAGGCAGGTTTGTATTTAGTTTTATATGTTTTTTCCTTATGTATACACCACGTACATCCTCATATATGGCTTGGAGCCCAAACTCTTTTTAATAATACACAACCTTTATTTTGGAATTATAGCATTGTTCATTACCATGAGTGTGTTGTGTCATATTATTTCCTCAACATAAGATTGAGATCCCCTCTATGGGTGATTTATTCGGTAGAGATTTGCGGATCCCCTTGTGGGATAAGGGTGGGATCCTCTATCATTCCTACATAAATTCTATGGTATTAGTGTGACCACTATGCATATGAAATCGATCCCAAATCAATTAAAAAAATCCAGTTGGATTTTTCCTATACCCTAGTGACCTAGGGTTTGATCCCTACTTTAATGATATGATCATATCATATCAAGTGATAACTGATTTGGAATGGCTAAATGATAATGACTTACTGAATGATTTTCACCATTGCTATCATGGATCGTGCAGTGGATACAATGGTTCTACATTTTCATAAATTGTGCAAATACATCATTATTAAGATAACCAATATAATAATGTTACAATCCAGGATCCAAAAGATTAGTATAATGTGAAAATTATCACCATACACCACATATTAATTATAAAACATAATCATTTATTTAAAATATTCTTCTTTATCCTTCTAAAGAACATGTTTTTGTTACTACATGTTGTCACATTAGGATATTTATTAAAAAATGGGTCATCTAAAATCCTCGTAAGGGGATGAATACACTTCATGAATATATATAAAATGAGTGAACATAATAATTATCAACATATCAAAATTATAGTGTCGTTATCAACATAATTAGGGATACAATAGACCATGTAAATAATGTGTAAAGGTGTTAAAATTAAACACCATATATTAGTGGTCAAATACTAGACATAGTGGGGATAAAATATAGAATCATGTTTAGAAATAACATGATGAATAATCATAACATAATTATTTCTAATAAAAATAATATCTTGTTTATGTATATTACACATTATCTGATGAGACACAACACATTACCCAATTCATTAGAAAGACATATAAATCCTGCCAGATCCATAACATCGTAACATTCACATAATCATTCATGCCTCTTAGAATATATAATAGTCATAGTAATGAAATTACCCATTTAATAGAATGGGGTAATTAAGGATTTAATAAGTTATAAAATAAAAAATTAAATTTTAGGTTCCCAATTGAAAATGGGAAGAATATATTTAGTATTAGAATCACCATTTTTATGTCCAAAAGAAAGAACTCGAGAGGATTCAGAGAGAGTTTTGGAAAAAATAGTTTGTTTAGAAATTTTTTTATATGTATCAAAATAAGGATAGAAACATGTAAAACCCATGAAATAAAAGAAAAGTTTAATTAAATTATATTTAATTAACATTTGAGGAATATTCATAAAAAAGATGTTATGAAAGAGGTATAACATAAAGAAAATTAGTTAGTATTGAGATCCCCTTTACATATGTATGAATATGTTCTTCACATGTACTTGATATCCTCAATAATAACATTATATACAGTAAATACGAAATTAATAACCGATTATACATTATTTCAGTTATTATAATTTTATTAACTACTTTTATGACCATTTCAATGAGTTATAGATCTCATTTTTATTATTCATAGAGCATTAATTTTTAAAATTTTAATGATTGATTAATATTCATATAACTATGGAAGTTCTTATAAAATTATAATATTTAGAAATAAGTGAAATAATGTTGTGTTAGTGAACATAAATAATTCTAAGTGGTCCCATGTTTCAGGTAATAAGATGATTCATTAAATAAAACTTAAATGATAAATGTTTTGTATACTTTGTCAGTTTTTTGGACCATACGAAACTTGTTTATTTTTATTTAATATTATATATATTAATTAGTTCCAAAATAAGAAACTTGTTATAATATTCATATTAATATTTATTTAACAATAAGAATTTTCTTATGAGCATAATCTATGGAAATAATGGAAAACAAAAACTCGTCGTCCATAAAGGTGGTGAACAGACATATCATTGATGATTTTTTCAGTATTTTGGAATGAAAACGAAAGAGAAGTGGTTTGGAGGTGGATATTCAGTTAAAAAATAACATTATAGTATATATATGATATTTTAGTTATCATTACACAATGTATAGGTTAGGTGAGGATTGGGAAAGGAAAAAACGAAATAAAAAGAGAAGGATTGTGGAATTTTCATCCTGAATAATGGTTTATTGAGAACCCCCTAAAGGAACATGATTTTGGTATTTTTTTTGATACCATAATATCTATTAATTGGGGTAGCATTTTAGTAATTGAATTTCTATTAAAATGGAAATTCTTAAATTCTTAAATTTTTTTAGGAGAGTGGCTGTTTATGGATGGTTTTTATAGGGGAAGAAGTATGTTTTTTATTATTTTATCCATTAATTTATTATTTTATATTCATAATATTAATATATTTGATTAATATGACTAATTAATGTAAATAGATCATTATAGTTCGAGACATTGGGTTTTTACATCAGTTTTACATCATCCAAGACTAATAAATGAAAAACTAAAATATTCACAATTTTAGTGTTTCATTATTCACAAAATATTATACTAATATTTAAAAAAAATCACCATAATCTTCTTCCATCATATATATTTTAAAATATGACTCCATTTTATGATCATAATTTCATAAATATTGTCAATTATTTTAAAAAAAGTCATATGTTAATAAAAAATACTGATTTTAATATTATAATTGATTTCATGAACTGTTGAATAACTAATACAGGCCTCATAAAATGTATTTTAATTATAATAAAATAAAATATCAATTTATGAATCAATTTAATATCAATAAATTTTATTTTTAATCATTATATTAATTATAAATATTTATATAAACATTTACATTTCAAAAAAACTACCAACACATAAATTCTCATTTTCAAATAATTTATTTACTTAATCCATGACATAATTATATCGTATTTTAATTTATAAAAATACCTACATATAATTTATACATTAATTGTTGAGGATACTATTCTAATAGATGTATTACAATTCAAATGGTATCAGTTCGTTAATTCTTATCGTGGAATTTTATTCCATTCATTCATCAATCAATTAAATTTTATCTCAAGGATATATATATATATATGTGTGTGTGTGTGTGTGTATCTTCAAAATAAATATTATCTTATAATCATTTTGTTTTATTTATACATTTTTTTCATCAATATACTCTATATAGTGGTTTTAAAAGATCAAAATTTTCATATTCCTGTTATATTATTTAATATTTGTTGTACTATTGTAAAATTTGACATCCGAATTGTTTTTTGGATAACTAATGTGTTATTATTTATTTATGATAATATTTTTTTGGTTTCTCTGTATGATTTATGTGTTTTATAACATATTAATAGAAGATATATTTCATTGATAATTTATTTTTTCATTACATTCAACCCCCTTATGAAATTTCAGCTTTAAAACATCGTTTTACATACTAAGGTGATAATAGGTGACAATAGTTATCCTTAATTTCTTTCAATAGTTCCAATGTCACCTCTTCATCCTTATGGTCTCCCCATATTACTTTTACTGAGCGATTAATTTTATTTTATGTAGGATTTTGTCTTTATAGTTCAAATTCGTTAATAAATGCTCCTCATAATTGAGATCATTTTCCATTTGTAACACCACTGAGTTCAATAGACATGTGTGAACTGGTATGTACATTACCATGGGGCATTGAAAAATACAACATATACAAGATATGTTGTTTTTAGAAGTGAAATCTAATATGTCACATCACTTATGTGGTTAAGGATATGAACTGGGTTAATGTACCTTGGGCTAAGAATCCATTTCTTACCAAACAACATTATTCTCTTCCATAGTGATGCATGGTAAAAATATTACACTCCAACTTCAATCTACATGTTCCTTAAATGGTAGTTAGTGTAATTCTTCTACAAACTCTAAAAATATTTTATACAATGCTGTATGGATTGAACCATCTTGGTTGTCTCTTTCACTATATCGTATCAAGGTAGCTTTTATTCTCAATGTTAATCCCAACATGATGGAGAAGAAAAAATATTTCCATACAGTGATTCCTATGGAGTCATCTAAATAAATAAGTGTAAACTACTCTTATATCATAACAGAAATCATTAGAGATGATGTTATGTCCCTCCTTTGAATTCCATTGTGTGTGGTCATATATTATCATCAGAGATATAAATGTTCTGTTAAGATTGGATGTTATTTTAATGGTGATATGTCATACTAAAAATAAATTCAGTAATCAATTAATGGTGAATACTACTCCAGAATTTAGATGTGAACCTTATAAAATTTGTATATGTGATGATACATGGTACCCGATGTTACCTCACAAGTTTCTTCACTCATATCATGGAAGGATTTTCATATGATAAATCATCCTGAATAGAAATTATGTGGGATATATTGGTGAGTCAATCCACCAAAACCTTTATCACATTATTACATTTTGATGTCTTTTAGAAACCATTGATATTGTTCATATTGAAATTATACCTTTTCGACATGGGTATCGACAATTTTTGTATCATCCCATTAGATATTTATCAATATGAATTATCTTTATGAGATACTAAACATGTTTAGATAAACTCTTCTATCTTCTTCTTAATGTTGTCGCACAAACATTTCTCCCAAAAATCATAATACATCATGGTAATTCATTGAGGGAAAGATAATGGTGAGATATGTGAATTACACAGCATCACCATCATTATCATAGCTGATGAATGATTGGAATGCCTAGTTCTAAACCAAATCAAACTACCATCATTGATTTGGAATTAATGTATATTTCCTTCTTTAACTTATATCAACATCCTTTGTAGATCCAGATAACCCTTTTGATTATCCTTTGTCTTCTATTCGATAAATGGTTGGAAATAATTCTGGAAATGTATGATGTATTCCCAACCTTTATGATTTCAAAATAAATCCATTACATATTTATCGAGATAGGTTCATTCTCAATCTACATCATTTTTATCACAAAGGATCTTATCTTATACTATTATTAGCTACCTTATTATTCTTTCCTAGATGATAATTAATAGAGATATCATAGTACAAGATTATCATTGACCATATTCTTTGATGCATGTTGTTCACCTTATATGTGGATATATACATTAGAATATTGTGATCATAATATGTGTCACACTTCTCCCCATAGAAGTGATTATGTTAGAGTTTCAAATAAAAATACCCTAACTACTGGCTCCATATCATTCAGCAGGTAGTATTCTTAACGATCTTCAACTACAGTGATACATATTCTATCACATTACCATCGTGAATGAGTAGACGACCCCATCATTTCTTTTAAGCATCACTGTATATCACAAAAATTTCAATCCATATTGGTAGTGTGGTTCTATTTGTATTGATTAGTCTCTTCTTAAGCTCCATGATGTTTTCCACACATTATTGAATTCAAAAATACATTATCTCATTTCATATTAACTTAGTTATTGGTCCATAAAATCATTATAAATATATCCAAAAACATTGGAATTACCCAGATAATATAATAAAACTGTAAAATTCCATGACACTAGTAGGTCAGGTTGACTCCTCAAATATCAATTATTTAAGGTCCATTAAAATTCCCTCACTTGTGGTCACATTCCCCATTAACATGAAATTTAATATCCAATAATCAAACTTTCTAAACATGAAATACAATTTATACTTCTTTAATTTATACATCACAATGTTTATATATTTTTCATGTTCCTAATTTTTCATGGAGTAAGTTATAATATCATCAATAAACACTACCAAGAATTTGTAAAGATATTTTTTGAAGTATATATTTAAAAAATATGTAAATATTTTAGGAGAATTGTTATGTTCAAAGGTAATCACTAGGAACTCATAGTTCCAATAAATTGTATGTAAATTAGTATCATCGATATATTCATTCATCGCCTTCTATTGAGGTTATCCAGAATAGAGATCCCTCTTTGAGAAGTAATAATCTCCTCACATTTGATAAAAAAATTCATCAGTCATGGGAAGTGGATACATGCTCTTCTTAGTGATATTATTGAGCAAATGTTAATCCATAAAAATCTTTATAGATCCTTAATTTTTCATTATTAAGAGCACTATCACACATCATGGTTATGCACTAGGGTGTATGAAACATTTTTCAATGTTCTATTGAAACTGCTTCCTTAACTCCTCCAATGGAATTGGTTCTATCCTATACGGGAATTTTGAGATAAGGGTCTATGATTATAAGTTCAATTGAGTACTCTAACTATTTATTGTGGTATGCCCACATAACTAATTTGAAAACACATCTGTGGATTCCCTCATAATGGGAATTTTTTAATTATTTGTTCTTTCCTTTGATGAAACCATTTGTTGAGGTGTTCTTATTTAAAGGGTATCAACATCCACACCATTGGGTGATTTTCTAGGGGAGATTAATTAAATTTCTATTATTCATAGCGAAGAATGTGATAAAATGGAATATGAACAGATATCACATTTTAAGAATAATTTATGTGTTCTCTATATAATGAGATCCAATCCATGCCTAGTATAGCATCATATTCCACCAATGTAAGTATTATATAATTTTCATGATTAATCATCCTAGATATTTCACCATGAGAAGAGTCCAACTATTTGGTTACAATGATCTCCTTGCTATGTTTTTGTTAAATATTTATAATTAAAGGTTTCAGGGCTTCAATTATACACTTAGTGAAAATAAGAAAGATGTAACTGAATACATAGAGACAATGTTAGCTAAGAGTTTTTTCATTATTCAATAAATATAAATTTTACATTTTATGACATCATATTCATGATCCACTTCAGAATTAGTGATGGAATAAGATTTCCATTTCTTATTTGTATTTTGGGAAAATTGCATCTAATTACACTCAAGGACTCAAGTTTTAGTGCACTATCGTGTATAGTTCATATCCTCCTTATAGTTTAATCTGTGAACCATTGTTGGAGTATTTTAAGTATCGATAATTTTTTTCCCCGTGTTGGTTAGATTCTTCGTGTTTCTTTTACATTCATGATTATGGTGGCCTTCTATCCCCCTCTTGAGGATTTCACCATACTATTGAGTCAACTTCCATGATTCTTATTCCAAAATTTTTGATGCTTGTGTGTTTGAATCCTCATTACACCTTGGTCATTCAACCCACCGTCATAAAACACCATTAAAACTATTTATATCATCATAAAAATGGAGAAATTATTGAAACTACATATACAATTTGATAGCACATTTTTCCACCTCTTACAAACTTTCAAATTCAATAATACATGTAGCCTTTCAAAGGATTTTTATTTACCTGCTATTGAATATATCTATTTTTTATAACAATTGATTATAAAATCGAAGGGGTGTCTTTTATTCAATGTGATGAATTCACCATAATCTATGATATATTCACCTTTATTTTTCTCAATAATTGTAAATTTTTCTTTCGCTCTTTGTTCAAAATTTTCAAGGTAAATACTTTTTAATAAATATATTCTTAATTTATTCCCACTCCTCTCTTCTATTTAATAATTATTCCGGCTGTTCTATATCATTGTCCACCATTGACCAGTTCTCCATATAAATGTTAAATGGAAAGAGTCACCCTTTTCTTCTTCATAATAGTGGTGCACATAAAGGATATTATCTATTCAGTTACCCCACTATTGCAAAACAAGTGAATCAAAAGATCCAAAAAAATTTAAGACATCATTATTTCATAATGTACTCAATGGATAGTTATTTATTATTTGGTAAAGGAGGATGTTCCACAGGTTTCATTTTGTTATTCATATCCAGAGAAAATTTTGTATGCATTTCCAAGATCTTTTAAATTCTACATCCCATGTAATTATTGATATTGTCTGATAAATATTTTCATTGTCCTTCACAATGTATGTTGACCTAGTTTCTCATAGTTCCCACCAAGATCTAAAATAGAAATTGTTTGAAAAAAATGAATGTCAACATTTAATGAATAAATAATTTATTATTTTTTGAAATAAAATCGAAGTGAATACATTATGTGATCTATATCTTTAGAATTTTTAAAAAATAATATGTCTTGGATGTTTACATATACATAGTCTTATAAAATTAATTTTCCCTAACATTCTCTAATAATAATTCCCAAATAATGGAAACTATACCCTAATACCAATTATATTGAACCTATTTCTTCTAACGTTGATATTGCATCAATTTTAAGATAAACATCATAATAATATCATGATTCAGGATCCCCGTGTTAAGTGTCTTGGTAAAATTAGGATCATTCATCACTTATTCATAATAAAACATAAATATTTAGTTAAAATATTTTCTATCCTTATAAGTATAACATTCTCCATAGTTAACGTAGTCACCAGAAAAGATACATCAACTGAAGGGTGAGAAAAAAGATGAGTAACAGGATGAATAAGGGACCTGAATAAATATAAAATGATTAATGATAATAATAATAAAAATAAAATATGACAAGGATTATCCTAAAAATATTAGGGAAACAATGGATAAATTCCTAAAATGTGTCAATGAATAAAATTGATGAATCATGAATTTGTGGTCAAATACCACCACATAGTTGTGAATAAATCTAAACTCGTGTTCACTCAAAACATTTCCACAGAATAATTAAATCATCACTATGAAACAATATTGTATCATGTTCCATCATATTATACATTATCTCAATATATACATCACATTACAAAATTCAATAGAGGAATAAATAATTCCAGGTCCACTTGTCACATCATAACATTTACATAATCATGCATTCATCATGGAACATATAATAATAATAGAAATGAAATAACCCCTATAAATGTATGGATGTAAAAATAATTTCAGAAAACATATATTATACATTATACTCGGGGGTTCCAGATGCAAATAAGAAGACATATATTTTATTAGAATCACCAATCCTCGGTGAAGAAGATTAAACTCAAGAGGACGAAATGATGAGTTTTCAAAAGAAGAATTATCCTGGACAATAATAATATTTGTAATAATATAAAAATGGACACATGTGTGTCTATATAAAGTATATTTAAGAGTAATGAAATGAAATTTTATAAATATTAGTTGAATATTCATTAGAAATATTTCATGGAATTGGGAAAAAAATAAATAAATGGTGTTTGGTTTGAGAATATCCTTACCAAATGTCAGAATGTGTTCTGTAATTGAAATTAATATTATGGATAACCAAATTAGATTCATTTTTTTTTACAAAATTCATTAAATATTATATATGTATTGAACTTATTATAGTTTTTTACATTAATTTATGTCCATTTCAAGGAGTTATAGTGTTCAATTTTGATTCTCTTGGAGCATTCGTTTTCATGGTTTTCATTATCACTTACCTTGTATATAATTGTAGATGTTATTTTACAATTATAATAATTCAATATATGTGAAATGAAGTATTTTTAAATAAATAACATAATTATAAATGGTCCCATATATAGTTTTTTTGTATAAAGATGATTGTTTTGACTAAATGTAAATGATAAATGTTTAGTTTATAATGGCTATTGTTATGACCATCATGATGTAGTTTAGTGTTTTATTATTATGTCTATAAAATTGTTTCCAAAACAAGAAAAAAGTTATTATATAAATATTGAAATCATATTAAACTATAATAATGGTTTTTTGTCCTTCATTGAAGGTGGTAAGGGGGAAAACATCTTCCATGGAGGCGGTGAACCAATATATCAAAGAGGATGTTTTTATTCATTAGAATAAATGGATAAGAAAAGATATTTAATGACGGATTTTACATTAATTAAATAATAGTATATATATGACACTACAGGTATCAAGCCACATTTGATATGGGATTTGAGGAGATGATATGAAAAGAAAATAAATTAAAAATAGATGGATTGAGGAATTTTCATCTTGAATGTTTTATCCTTGAAAACCTCCTAGAGAAAATTCAGTTTATCCTTTTGTTATGAATAGTATATATTGGTCCAAGGGAAGTGAATTTTTGAGATAATTGGGAATAATAATTACAAGAAAAATATTTTATATGATTTGAGGAGATGGGTTAGTGAGGGGGTTTTTAGGAGGAGCAGGTTGATTTTTATTATTATATTGATTCATTAATTATTCTGGCTATTAAAAATAGATTGTGTGGATTACAATGAATAAATATACTAATTCGTGAAGTAGGGCTTGATATAATGGGTTATTATATCGTCCATACATCACCAATGACTGAAAAAACATTTGATATCAAATTTCGAAAATCAAAATCTTTTACAATTCAGAAGAAATTCCACTACTTTGAAAAAAAATTGATCCTAACCACTTCTCAATATTTAGATTTCAAAAATTTACTCAATTTAATTAAAATTATTTTATAATTATTAAAAATAAGTTTTATAATGAAAATTTTTATATATTGGAAAAATACCAATTTTAATATTATAATCGATTATCTAAAACATCAAAAAATTAGTGAAGGTATTGTAAAATTTTATTAATATTATAATTAAACAAAATAATAAATTTGGTATCTAATTAATTTAAATAAATCATCTTTTCTTGATAATACAAATTATAAATATTTTTATAAACCATTGTAGTTCAAGAAATTACCAAAAATTAATTTATCATTTCCAAAAAAATTAATTACTTTTATGATGATATAAATGTTCTCAAATTTCATTTCATAATTATACATAAATATTATTTATAATTTCATATTATTTGTTTCAATAATAACATGTTGATTACTATTTCTAACTGTGAGATTAAAATTTCAAGGGTTGTGTTTCTATTAATATGGTATAGGATGATAAATTTTTTTTAAGGAATATTTTTTTATTAATTCATCATTAAATTATATTTTACCTCTTGTTTATACATATATTCATCATCAAAATTAATATTATATAAATATTATTAGTTTTTCTATGTATTTGTGCATGATTGGGGTCTTTCTAGTGGTTCGAGAGGATCTAAATTTTCCTATTTTTATTATCATATTTTCTATTTGATGTACTGTTGTAGTATTTCAAATTCTTATTACTTTTTTTATTGAATAATTTATCATTATTAAATTATGATAATTATTTTATTTTTGGACTATCTCCATGAGGGACATGTTTATTGAAATAATTATAACAAGGTAAATTCCATAGATAAATTTCTGGGTCGTTATAGTCCCATGAGATTTATTCTTCATGTGGAATCCTAAAAATCATATTTTCATCCAAAAAGAGTGACTCATTCAGTGATATAATGGGAGATAGTAGAGTTTAGTGACTTAGTCACATGAATAAGGAACTCTCTCCTATTCATTATTTGAGAATCTCTTTTGGGATGATTTCAATCTATCCACATTGTGATCGATTCAAATCCAAATGATTATGTATCTAGTGCTAGAAAACATGATTTTGGAGGATTACACATTGAGGTTTAAAGAAAATTCATGATACTAAAAGGATTGTGGTGCTTGCTACACTCATCTGGGAATTGACTATTGAGTTGGGATTAGACCAAAATATCATGACTTCAATGACATATGTAAGCATTCCCATAAAATATATGGATCTTTTGTAACATCCCAAGTAAGTAAAGAATAATATATTTTATTATATTTGTATATTTATGTATTAGATAGTTTTTAGAGGCTTAAAATGAGAATAAATCCAATCATAAGCATAGACTACTCTAATATTTTTAAAAGATTGTTTTACCGCCTTTTGATGGAAAACTATTTTTAAATATAACTTTTGAAAATTTTATAAGCTATATTTTTCAAAATAAACTATTTCCTTATAATTGGGACATTTATATTTACTTTGGATAATTTGTTGCTATTTTTCTGACAGTGTTCATTTTTAATGAATAGTGAAAAATACTTCATTTTACTTCAAAACTACTTTTACATCTCATTTAATTATATAGTTATATTTTCCTTTTAATTGGTTTTAAAGTGTAATTAGAATATAGTTTTACCATTTAATACAATGGTGGTTATTTTAATTAATTTAACTTTGTAATTGGACATAAACAATTGCCAATATTTTGATGGATATTGTTTCCTAAAAACACGCTGTTTGTTTTTACAACGGGAATTAATTATAAAATTTATTAATGAAATTATATGTTTTGAATTTTTTAAAATAGACATAATTTTTAATTCAGAATATCAATTATATCTTAGGATGAAGTTTTGGTATTGTTCTAAAAAACATTAATTTTTTATGAAGAGTGAAACCACTAAGTGGTATTTAAAAAAATTATTTTTTGTTTAAATGAAATTTTACCGATTCTCGGAATTGGATTTAAAAAATATGAAATACATGGTTGTAATTAGTAAGTAAAATGTGGTTCAACGGTATGAAAATAATTTTTGATGAATAGTAACTTTTGCGTTTTATTAACAACGATTAGAGGTAATTTGTGTAATTTAAGGTAAAAATAATATTATAAAAATATAAAAATACCTTGAAACATCTCTTACCCTTATTGGATGAGTTATGGACGACCAATACAATACATGGGTCAATTTTAGGACCCCATGGAGCTACATGGGTAAGATAATGACATTAATACCTTTTTATTTAAAGTAAAAATAAAAATCTCACAAACATGTATTGTTTTACTAAAACAATTTTTACATGTGGTTATATAATTAATATATTTGACTATATGTATTCAATAGAAAGCTAAAAATATTTCCTAAATTCTGCTATTTTTTTTATAAATTTTAGACATTAAAAAATAAAATTATTTGTGACACCATGATGATGTAGTGATTACCTCATTAATGAACAAATTAAATAAAATGAAAAGATAAGGTAAAATCTAAGACTTACACTTGTAAAAACCCTATTTAGGGGTGGATTTAATACCCTTATCACCTTATCCTAGAAATATATAATGTGGGACCTTTAAAATCTGAAAACCAATTTATAATAATGTAACATTTCAAGACTTTCCAAAAGTGACCCTCCTCCCTCTTATAAAAGGCCCCCGCCTAAACACACTTACCCACACCTCTCAAGACCATGGATCATCCAAAATATGATCATATTATCTCTCCACATCCCTATATTACTCATATAATCCTCACTTAGGGTAGAAGTCTTCCCAATGAAGCCTTTGTATCAAATCAAAAAGAGTTACCTGATTTAGAGGTAATTTCATTTCTCAAGTTTCTTTCTTTTAATTTCCTTCTTCACTCACCACTATCTTCTTATTATTTGATCCCATAATAACACCAGTATCCTCAATATACTAGAATTTTTTTATGATATGTATTCTACCTACACTTACACACACCTTCGTCTAATTGTAAAAGAATATACTGTTTCTATGGGTGGCGAATTACTGCCTCACGAAACGATGATTGTTCAATCGTCTTTTAACACCTATCATGGTGGAAATTATGATGTCAATGTATTTATATATGATATATATGGTATTTATTTTTTCTATATGATTCTAAATTTTATGTTTTAATCACATCTTTATGAATTTCATGGTGTGGAACTGCGCTAATTTCATTTGAGGATGTGTGGACTACCGCCCCCTCAAGTGATGTGACTCGTTCATGCCAAACATGGAATTCATAAAGAATGTAATTAATGAACATATTTGACCTATATATCATATATATTATACTGTAATTATAATATATATGTCTCATTTAGTTTTAATTCATTTAATATGACAAAGAAATGAAAGTATCATTCATGCGTACAGACGGCGTACCGTCTCCCTGAACGGTACATTTCATTTTTTATCTCCAAATGTTATGGAATACAACAAAATTAATATATACTAGATATATATGTTATTTAAATCGTTAATACCATTATGGAGATGTTGTACTTATATCTACATGGGAAATTATTTACAAACAAGGTCATTTTTGACTCATGTACCGAACATCGACAAAACGTATGATATGAACTCACATAATTAACTAGTTATTATAACATGAAAATATGTGATATGAATTTAATAATAAACTTTAAAGGAAGTACTTAAGAAATTATAAATTGACCAATGATTATTATTCTAGAATATAAAGAAACGAACAAGACAAGTTAGACTTGAGGTAAGGGACTTCGTCTCAATCTCCTTTAGTTGAGGCATACGTCAATTTATATACGACCTTATTTTATTAGTTGTATAATAAAAAATTTTGACTTTTAATATCATTCAAAAGAGATATTTCTACACGGAGCATTTTACTAAATGACAAAAGGAATATTTTTTTCTTATGTATGCAGCGACAACGACTTCTCCACCACCGTGACCATTATATGAGTTTCGACTTCTTCTATAGGACATAACTTTTTTTAAATTAAAAAAATAAATACCATGTTTTATTATTATTTTATTTTGTTATTAAAAATGGTTTTTA
The DNA here is from genome assembly GCA_963277665.1 of Viscum album. Taxonomy (NCBI): domain Eukaryota; kingdom Viridiplantae; phylum Streptophyta; class Magnoliopsida; order Santalales; family Viscaceae; genus Viscum; species Viscum album. The sequence goes on along the minus strand of OY728156.1, from coordinate 1,197,894,078 downwards.
TAATGTTTTTATTATATCAATGTGTTGTATTGATATATTGTGATTGAAATGTGGAAATGCTATTTTTTCATTATCCATGTTTTATGTGTTACGATTATGTTATGGTTCTTGGGCATTTTTTATGGAGTTGGTTGGTTCCATGATAATCTAAGGGTGGGAGAGCCCAATATAGCTCTCCAATACATTGGGTAACATAAAGGAGTTAATCTCTATGGTTTCTTCGAAGTGATTTAGGGAATATACTGTGATGGTTATTCCAAATGTAATCATGAGGGTTACTCCCTATGTAAGAATGTTATGAATGCCTCAAGTTTCCTTTATGTCATATGATTTCTATGAGTTATTCTTAAATCTTATGATTTCATTAGGTATGTTATAGTGATTATGTTATATGAGTAATGTATGATATCATTTATTCTTATGTATACGTGGACTAATGTTTTCTTTCGGTATTTTTATATCCCTTACTGAGCTTTTTATGCTCATCCCAAGTTTTTGAAATGTTTTTCACAGGTCAAGTAAAAAGTACATGACGTGATGATAGTGTCAAGGATGTGTCGAGAAAAAATCCATGTTTTATTTCAAATATGTTTCCTTTTATGGAAAAAATGAATATTTTCATTGATGTAATCACCTTGTTTAAATGTATAATGTAATGCATGATTTATGATCTAATTCTCTAAAATTCTAAACATGAAAAGATCCTCATTGTTTATTCTTGAAATAACTCAAGATTAAGTAATTTTTAAGGCTTGGGTCTTATATCTTTAGTGGGCTATATACTATGAGTGATTGTTGAATGAGTAGATGCTGGAAATTAGTGATGATAGTGGTAATATAGAATATGAGACTTAGAAAAAAAGACAACCAATAATAGTTAAAGGGATATGTGAAATTCAAACACATTAGGGACAATCCAAATATAGTGGATAAATAGTTCATGTCTCAAAGGAATGATTGAGATATCCTAGGGAATATTTAGATTTCTCCATTAATGGTTGAGGAAATATTGAAATGGATTTTCTGACAAATCATGCAACATGAATAGATATTTTCATGGGACTACCTAGGAAGATTTAGAGGCCTAATATTGACGGTTTTTAGTCTAGAAAATGTATAAAAGGGTTATGTTGAGTGGAAGGAGGTGGTAAACAGTTTTAATTATTTCTAAACCCTTCCCTAAGTGGTCTACGCTTGGTTTATGGAGATGGTAGTGGGGACATGGAAAACTGTAGGATGTTGATGACTACGACTGTCACGACCCGACCCTACCTAGGCTCGAGCCGCAACTACCCCAAGCCCGCCTCCATAGGCCAAGGGCTAGCGACTACGGCCGAAGGCACAACAACTCGGGGAGGCCTTTGCCTAAGTACCTGAACACGCACACACGCAGCACAATCAATGCAAAAGTGCAGAGTAAAAGAAAAGACAGGTAATGAAAAAGGGAAACTGCTATATATAAACCACAAAGTGCATCGACCTCTACAAGTAAAATAAATCTGAAGGTACACTGAAAAGTAAAGGGAAAAAACATGCGCCCAATCAAAAAAGTGCCACAACCCGGCAACAGGTAAACAATGAAAATAGCTGGTAGGGTCCCCCACCTGGAACCCGACTCCGACCACCACAAGCTGTCCAAGCTACCGGCTCCTAAGCTCCTCTGACATCACGACCAACCTGTCTGTCGTCTCCAAGGGAACACCAAGTGCGGGCAAAGCCCAAGTAGGGGTGAGTATAAAAATACTCAGTAGGATACCCCAAAGTATCGATGGAGAAACAAAGGAGGTACGGAAGGGTGAGCTGTAGAGAGAACACGAAAAGTAAAGGTGTATAACCAAGGGGTTTAGTGGATTAATAGTAGAGAGTCCGGATCAACCCAACAAGAGAAATGAGGTAGACTCGTCTAGACACAAGGAGCTGGAAATGGTGAGAAGATGAACTTTCCGTCGATTATTCTCTACCTATAGTAGGAGAGTAGACTCATCCAACCACGAGAGGATAGACATAGAAAGCATGTGTCATGCCCTGCACGTCTTCGCCTCCCCTGGAAGTAGAGTAACCAAACTGAAGGAGTGGGTACCAGAAACAAGGTATATACGTATCATTATGCTCAATCATGATGCCCGAACAACGTCGTAAGGGGATCTCCGTCCCATAGGTCAGCCCAAGAAAATGAGTAGCCAACAGTCCTAGAAGTAACACCATCGATGCCTAGCATCCCGCTTGTCCGCCCCGAACCGCATGCTAAAATGCTCAATCACCGCACCTCGACACTATCCACTTTGTGCGGCACTGACTCACCCGCACGGTTTTAGATCACGTAACAAGAACGCGTCTCGGTGGGGAAAGTTCCCCTTGTACTTGAGAGTTCTGGGGGAACATTAAACAACAACTCGTCACTGCCTCGCAGTCGAGAGGTCTCCTCAAAGTCAAAGCCGTTCCATCACCGACTCGTACAACCAAGGGTCCCGCTCCGGTAATCATGGAGGAAATCCTTAGACTAGCCTAGTAGAAAGGAATGATCCTGGAATGCCAACATGTGTCCCACTGCCCAACCCTGCTGGAGGGTAATTCATAATACATCATATGGCGACCCACTGCCCAGCCCCGCTGGAGGGTAGACCTGGAATAAGTCGACATGAGACCCACTGTCCAGCCTTGCTGGAGGGTAGACCTGGAACTAAACGACGGGTGACCCACTGCCCAGCGCTGCTGAAGGGTAGACCCTAAGAGGTCGTCGGGGGACCCACTGCCCAGTCTCTGCTGGAGGGTAGACCCTAAGTGCATCGGGCGACCAACTGCCCAGTCTCTGCTGAAGGGTAGACCCTAAGAGCGTCGGGTGACCCATTGCCCAATCTCTGCTGGAGGGTAAACCCTAGATGTCAGTGAGAAGCCCACTACCCAGCCCTGTTGGAGGGTAAACCCGAAGAAGTCGTTGAGTAACCCTATGCCCAGCCCCGATGGAGGGTAAAACTCAGAACTTCTCTGGCCATCTCTATTGGAGGGTACAACACTGGCCAACTGGACATGGAGTGGGTATCACGCAACCACCCAACTCCAGAACAACTCTCCCAAAAGAGGTTCATCCCCTATTCCATCACGGGGTGCCATTAGCACTGCTACTGGCTGATCCATCGAGAACGAAACCAGGGGGAGACCACTCAACCCTGCTGGTCAACAAACGAGCATAGAGCCAGGGGAAAAACTCCACCCTACTAGTCAAACAAACACACAGAGGGCCCCTCTACCACATGAGTGGTCAACATACACAAATCAGAACACGACATGAAAATGAGGCCCACATGATGGGTGGCACCACATCAACCCGAACTGAGTGTACGAACGTTCTCAGGTACAAACCACACGTACCTCCAAGTGCTCTCGTATACTCCCAGAGTATACCTCGTTCTACCCCAAAGGATATCTTGCACATGGAACCCAGCGTCAACACGAAGGCGTGACATAACAACTCCACCTCAAAGGCCTGGGCACAACCAACCACTTCTTGTGAATCATTTATATTACTCTCCCAAGAGTGCGTGATCACACACCAAGGGCCCACTACAAACAAGGTAGGGCGAACCACCACTAGAGCACCTTTTAGGCTTCTACATTTAATAAGATAGTGCAAGAGTTTCCGCACAGCCCAATAGATCACAGCATTGTAATACTCGTGGAAAAACATGTGAGATCGACTACTTACTCGCCTTCAACAGATATCTGACGGAAAAGTCACCAACATCGCCTCACGCCCGAACGACGTCCCGTGATCCCGAGCCTCGGCCGCGAAAACAGTTGGGCACATCGCACCAATTTGATCCCCTCAAGAAAACACCTCAAAAGCACTAATCACATGAGTGCAACGGATATCCAGAGAAAAAGATATGTTTTGGCGCACCGCACACGAGCGGTTCTTCTTGGGATCCGCAACCTGATCCCAAAACTCAATGAATGGATTGCACCGTTTCGATCCTATAAAAAAACACACAATATGGACTATTCACTTGTCCAAAACGGAAGCCCAGTGATAATGATGGGAAATCACCGTTGACGCCCAAACATCCCTCATGGGGCCTGCACCAGTGTGCATAATTATAGCGGGAAGACTGCACCAACATGATGCCCTCGGAAAAACACCAAACATCGACTGCTCGCACGCCTCGAACGGACGTCTGATGAAAAAGTCGCTAAACGCTCATCCCAGCTCGGAAGTCGGGTCATGGCGCCCGCACCTCAACTTTGGCCTCAACGTTTGAAACCACCCTGGGAAGCTACGCCTTGGTTCTAGGGTCCCAACGCCACTGACGACGCTTAATTCAGACATCGGACGTGTCCGTGACGTCCAAAACAAGTATTCCTGGGATGCCCTCTAAGCTGGTCTACGCACGTGTTGAGCCCCCGACCCTCTCATCTCGGAAGTTAAAATTCCCAAACCACCTCATAATTTCTGTCTCGATGTCAGATTCACGCCTCCGTAGACGGTGCACCAAACGGACGTTCGTAGCCCGAAATACGGGCGTCCAACAATTTTTAAAAAAAGGGGGGGACCCTCTTGGGCCGGACTGGCCCGGTTCGGTCGGTCCGCCCCGCTCGATCCGGCCCACTCCGGCCGGCCCGCTGGTACCGCGGCCCAACCAACTCCCGCAAGGCCACCTCGCCCGCACGCCACACGGGCGCCTCTTCCACCGACCGGCAGACACGGCCGGTCGACCTTCCACGCGGAGACCCGCGTCGCGTGGGTCTCTATCCAGCTGCGGGGTCACACAACGCGACCCCGGTCGTCCCCTCTCACCGGCGGCCGCGGCCGGCGCCCTCAGCCGATGAGACGAGCCACCCCGAACCAGAGAGATGTCGTCCACACAACCGAAGGGTCGGCCTCCTCTGCCGCCTCCTAGCCCGCCGCCTGCCAGAGCCGCTGCTTCGAGCTGCTCTGGCGCCGGAGCTCGCCGGAAACCGGCCTCGTGGCCAGAAAACTTCAGATCTGGTGGTCGCAAATTTGATTCGGATAGCATTCCGGAAATCTCAGGATGGGTTCTACTCAATTATGGTATTCGTTCGACAATCCAATGGCGCGATTGAGCATTAATGGAAATTAAACAGTGAAAGGGGTGTAAAACTCAAATCCGCCAACCTGCGGGCGGAACGCCGACGCTTCTATGCTCGATTTGAGCTCCGCAGCGGCCAAATATGCCTTCGATCCGTCATCTCCATCTTGGAGAAGGAGTCAAGAGGAGAAGAGCTCACTAGGGGAGGGATAATGGGAGTGAAGAAAGGGGGTGGGGGTTAGGTTAATTAAATAAACTGATTAACTTAACCACCCTCCCGCGACCCCGTACCCAAACTCCTGACGGGGTCCGGATTAACAATCCCCTAGCATAAAAACCACGCTCTAAGCGCAATGGAAGTCTCAAAATTTTAATCCGAGGCTCCATTCAAAAGTTATTAAACTTAGTTCCTGAAGCCGCCAAATTACGAAAACACCCATGGGGCCATTTTTCACAGACGGCCTGCGCCTGCAAAACTTATACCCCTCCTAGGTTAAACGGAACGCTCCAAACTCAACGATGCCCTTTGTTTTCCAATCCGAGCCACCATTTAAGATATACTTGCGTTAAAACATTAAACTAATAAATAAATAAATAAGTTTATCTGTTTAACGTTCCGAAAGCGAGCGAGGGGTCCAAACATCTCGCGCCGACAAGTTTTATGTCGCTCCTAGGGTAAACACCTCATTCCAGTCCCATCCGTAAACTCAGTTCTCTGATCCGAATCATCATTTATGAGTTATAACATTTATTTTGGCGTTTCTAGTGTGAACACACTAAAAATTTTATTCTGACCACTCGGGGGGCTCAGAATTGCACGCCGTCTGAAGACGCTGCTCCCGAATATCATAAAAAATCATCCAAAGTCTTTCACAGCAAAAACCAGGTTCTTACATCATTCCCTTCATCTGGATTTTCATCCCCGAAAAGAAAAACTAGGGAGAAACACAGGGTACTAAGCCCACACATGGCTTTCCCATAACCAGAAGAACCCACGCACAGCTCTGCGTCACCGCACATAGACCAAAGGATTGATCCGTTCACGCAAGGTCGGCCCTTGCCGATGTCGTGCACCCACTCCAGACATTGGGGTTAGAGTAAGGCAGTAGGGAACCACATCATCCCTCTTCACAGTCTCAAATGGTTTGAAGGACCTCAGGGGTAGCTCACCTCCCCAACCGAACCCTTAAGTCGCATGCCGAGACTGGAATCACCGCCCGCACCTGGAACAAGTCCTGATGATTCCCTCCTTCAGAATATCCATATAGTGGAACACCCATGGATATCTGGTCACGCAAGGTTCCACAACCGAGGCTCTCTTACAAGATCAAAATTCGAAGGAGTCGACACCATTGACTAGAGAAAAGGTCTCACTCTCCTTTTTCCTTACTAACACAGGGTTACACCCGACACCCCGCGTCACCATGGTAACACCTCAAGCAAGGAGTATGGAAGAAAGCCTTTCACACGTAGAGCCTAAAAATTCTAATGAAAAAAGTAGAAGTGTTTCATGGGGTACCTCTCACCCTCCCATTCTCTGCAGGATCATAGACATCCAAAGGTCGCGGATGTCATTGGTCCCAACCGTCAGCTCCCGGAGCCTGATGTGGACCGCCTAGTGGTGACGTGAATACCTCATAACGTCGTCCCCCAACTCCAGCTCCTCCCGCTACTCTACTAGAACTACCTATCTGGGCACTACCCTAATCACGGCACTGTCTCTGCCGTGGTGGTGCGCCTGCTGCCTGCCCGAAGCTCTTAGCAACTCGGGTCGGGCAGTCTCGTGCCAAGTGACCTCGCCCTTCACAAGCATAGCACCGACTCTCTATGGGCTGCACTGGTGCCCTCTGGTGCCACTATGGTGTACAACCACACACCGGAGTACGGTTGTTAGTAACCCACCTGTGTCGAGGTTATGATTGCCGACGCCCACTAGCTGCAGCAGACGTCTCAGCTCCAACGTGCCCGCTGGCACCACTAACACTAGAACGCGACAGGAAGCCCTCTGTCACCAGCGCCTGTTCTAGCACCCCGTCATATGTGGAAATTCCCAAGGGTACTATGATAGCATGAATCTCTTGGCGAAGACCCTTCTCAAACATCCGTGCTCAGAGGTTGTCGTCATGGACCAAGTCCGGGTAAATGTGTGCACGGTCTGCGAAACTAGCCGCGTACTCGTCCACCGTCATCCCTCCCTGCTGAGACTGCAGCAGCTCTTGAATCCGAACGGAGCGCAAGTAGGAGGGGCAAAACTCCGCATGGAACAACAACTGAAATCCGCCCCACGAAAGCAACAACTCGTAGGGAAACGGAGTCTCCAGACTCCACCAACGCCATGCTGGTCCATGAAAAAGGCTAGCTTCCAAATCCACTCTCTGATCTGCCGGCATCTGCACAAGTCTGAAAAGGCTGACCACTGCCTCGAGCCAAACCTCTGCTATCCGAGGGTCTGGCTCACCACTAAACATCAACGGTCTCTTCCGCTGGAACTCACGGAGCACGCTCAACCTGCGCTCAAACCCTGCCTGCTCTACTAAAGCTGCCTACTACTCAATAGGTGGGGGTGCTGGTACCGGCCCACCTAGAGAAAGGGGCTCGCATGATGGGTCATGGACTGTGGCCTCGTAGCTCACAGGGTCATCATCTCGAACCAAAGCTGGTATCCTAGTTGGCTATCTTCGCGGAGACATCCTGAATATTATCAAGGAATTCCATAGTCAGATGAGCATATATGTATATACCAATAGCAACGATGGGGAGCTGACTCAAGAAGGACAGTCAAAGACTCAATCCTATGTGATGTACAAACAAATTTTCCCTGCAACAAATTTCTCAGCATGTCGAGTCGATAAGAGGGTTATCAAGGTCCAGTTGAATGGATACGTCGAACGACACACCATCACAGGAATCCCTGGCCTGAGAGCCGCTCTCGGGACATGTGAAAACGGTTGCCCTAAATCCCGACCAATTCCTTTTATTTTAGGGACGTCCGAACAATGTCCCAATGAACGAAACACCTTTGATACCACTTTGTCACGACCCAGCCCTACCCAGGCTTGAGCCGAAACTACCCCAAGCCCACCTCCATAGGCCAGGGGCTGGCGACTAGCGCTGAAGGCACAACAACTCAGGGATGCCTTTTCCTAAGTACCTGAACATGGACACATGCAGCACACTCAATGCAAAAGTGCAAAGTAAAAGAAATGACAAGTAAAGAATAAGGGAAACTTCTATATATAAACCACAATGTGCATCGACCTCTACAAGTACAAAGAAAGCTGAAGGTACACTGAAATGTAAAGGGGAAAAACACACGCCCAATCAGAAAAGTGCCACAACCCGGCAACATGTAAACAAAGAAAACAGCTGGTAGGGTCCCCCACCTAGAACCCGACTCCGACCACCGCACATGGTCCAAGCTCCTGGCTCCTAAGCTCCTCTGACGTCATGAAAAACCTGTCTATCGTCTTCAAGGGAACACCAAGTGCGGGCAAAGCCCAAGAAGGGGTGAGTTTAAAAATACTCAGTAGGATACCCTAAAGGCTTGAGGGAGCAACAAGGGAGGTACCGAAGGGTGAGCAGTAGAGAGAACATGAAAAGTAAAGGAGTACAACCAGGGGGTGCAATGGAGTAATAGTAGAGATTCCAGCTCAACCCAACAAGAGAAATGAGGTAGACTCGTCCAGACAAAAGGAGTTGAAAACGGTGAGAATATGAACTTCCCGTCGAGTCTTCTCTACCTATAGAAGGAGAGTAGAGTCGTCCAACCACAAGAGGCTAGACATAGAAAGAACGTGGCATACCGCATGCGTATTCGCCTCCCCTGGAAGGAGAGTAACCAAACTCAAGGAGTGGGTACCAAAAATAAGGTATATACATATTCTTATGCTCAATCAAGAAGCCCGAACAACATTGTAAAGGGATCTCCGTCCCGTAGCTCAGCCCAAGAAAATGAGTATCCAACAGTCCTAGAAGTAACACCATCGATGCCCAGAATCCCGTATGTCTGCCCCGAACCGCAAGCTAAGGGGATCAATCACCGCACCTCAACACTATCCACTTTGGGCGGCACTGACTCACCCGCACGGTTTTAGATGGCTTCACAATAATGCATCTTGGTGGGGAAAATGCCCCTCATACTTGAGAGTACTGGGGGAAAGTCAAACCACAACTCGTCAATGCCCCGCAGTCGAGAGGTCTCTTCAAAGTCAAAGTTGTTCCATCACCGACCTGTACAACCAAGGGTCCCACTCTAGTAATTACGTAGGAAATCCTCAGACTAGCCTAGTAGAAAGGACTGAGCCTGGAATGGCAACATGTGTCCCACTACCCAGCCCTGCTAGAGGGTAATTCATAATAGATCATCCGGCGACCCACTGCCCAGCCCCGCTAGAGGGTAGACCTTAATAAACCATTAGGCGACCCACTGCCCAGCCCCGCTGAAGGGTAGACCTTCATACATCATCAGGCGACCCACTGCCCAGCCCCGCTGGAGGGTAGACCTGGAATAAGTAGATAGGTGACCCACTGCACAACCTTGCTGGAGGGTAGACCTAGAACTAGACGACGGGTGACCCACTGCCCAGCCCTGCTGGAGGGTAGACCCTAAGAGGTCATCGGGTGACCCACTTCCCAGTCTATGCCGGAGGGTAGACCCCAAGTGTGTCGGGCGACGCACTGCCCAATCTCTACTGAAGGGTAGACCCTAAGAGCGTCTGGTGACCCACTGCCCAGTCTCTGTTGGAGGGTAAACACTAGAAGTCAGTGAGCAACCCACTTCCCAGCTCTGCTAGAGGGTAAACCCGAAGAAGTCGATGACTATCCCACTGCCCACCCAGTTGGAGGGTAAAACTCAGAACTACTATGGCCATCTCTACTGGAGGGTAAAGCACTGGCCAACCGAACACGGAGAGGGTATCACGCAACGAGCCAACTCCAGAACAACTCTCCCAAAAGAGGTTCAGCACTTGTTCCATCACGGGGTTCCACTTTCACCACTATTGGCTGATCCATCGAGAACGAAACTAGTAGGAGACCACTCAACCCTGCTGGTCAACAAACGAGCACAGAGCTAGGGGAAAAACTCCACCCTGTTGGTAAAACAAACACACATAGGGACCCTCTATGTCGCGATAGGTCAAAGTACGCAAAGCAGAACACGACACACACATGGGGCCCACACGACGTGTGGCCCCACGTCATCCCCAACAGAGCGCAGAAGTGTTCTCAGGTACAAACCACACATACTTCCAAGCGCTCCTGTATACTCCCACAGTATACCTCATTCTAGCCCAAAGACTATCGTGCACACGACACCCAACGTCAAAACGAAGGCGTGAAGTAACAAATCCACCTCAAAGGCCTGGGCAAGGCCAACAACATCTTTTGAATCATTTATATTACTCTCCCAAGAGTGCGCAATCACACGCCAAGGGCCCACTAAAAACAAGGTAGGGCGAACCACCACTGGAGCACCATTCAAGCTTCCACATTTAATAAGATCACACAAGAGGATCCGAACACCCCAACGGATCACACCGTTGTAATCCTTGCGGAAAAACGCGCGAGATAGACTACTTACTTGCCTCCAACGGATATCTGATAGAAAAGTCACCAACACCGCCTCACCCCCGACTGACGTCCCGTGATCTCGTGACCTGGCCCCGAAAATAGTCGGTCGCATTGCACCAATGTGATCCCCTAGGGAAAACACTTCAAAAGCACTACTCACTTGAGTGCAATGGACATCCGAAGAAAAAGATATGTTCCGGCGCACCGCACACGAGTGGTGCTTCGTGGGACCCGCAACCCGGTCTCAAAACTCAACGAACAGATCGCACCGTTGCGATCCTCTCGAAAAAGCACACAATATGGTCCATTCACTTGTCCAAAACGGTCGCCCGATGATAATGATGGGAAATGACCGTCGACGCCCAAATGACCCTCATGGGGCCCGCATCAGCATGCAGAATTAGAGCAGATAGACTGCGCCAATGCGATGCCCTCAGAAAAATACCAAACATTGACTGCTCGCACGCCCCGAATGGACGTCCGATGAAAAAGTCGCTAAACGCTACACGCAGCTCGGAATTCGGGCAGTGGGGCCCACACCTCATCTTCAGCCTCAATGCTTGAAAGAATCCTCCAAAGCTCCACCTCGGTGCCAGGGTCCCAACGCCACTGACAGCACTTAATTCGGACGTCGGACGCGTCCGTGCCGTCCAAAACAAGTATTCCCGGGAAGCCCGCTAAGCTGCTCTACACACGTGTCATTCCCCGAGCCTCTCATATCGGAATTTAAAATTCCCAAAACCACCTCATAACGTCTACCTCGACGTCAGATTCTCACTTCCGCAGACGGCGTTCCAAACAGATGCCCGTAGCCCGAAATATGGGCGTCCAAAAATTTTAAAAAAGAGGGGGGGGGGGGGGGACCCTCTTGGGCCGGACCGGCCCAGTCCGGCCGGTCCACCCCGCTCGAGCCGGCCCGCTCCGGCCAGCCCGCTGGTATCGCGGACCAGCCGTCTCCCGCGAGGCCACCTCGCCCGCGCGGTGCGCGGGCGCCTCTTCCAACGACCGTCCGACACGGTCGGTCGGCCTTCCACGTGGAGACCCGCGTCGCGCGGGTCTCTATCCAGCCGCGGGGTCGCACAGTGCGACCCAGGTCGTCCCCTCTCACCGGCGCCCGCGGCCGGTGCCCTTAGCCGGTGAGCCGAGCCACCCCGCAACGGATAGATGCCACTCGGCCGACCGAAGTGTCGGCCTCCTTCGCCGCCTCTGAACCCGCCGCCTGCCAGAGCCGCTGCCTGGAGCTGCTCCGCTGCTAGAGCTCGCCGGAAGCCGTACTTGTGGCCGGAAAACTTCAGAGGAACACTGGAAACAATCTGGTGGTCGAACATTTGATCAGGATAGCATTACAGAAAGCTAAAGACGGGTTCTATGCAATTATGGGCTTCGTTCGACAATCCAATGGCGCGATTGAGCATTAATGGAAATTAAGCGTGGAAAGGGGTGTGAAACTCAAATCTGCCTACCTGCGGGCATAACACCGACAATCCTATGCTCGATTCGAGCTCCTCTACTGCCAAATCTGCCTTCGATCTATCATCTCTGTCTTGGAGAAGGTGGTAAATTGAGAGGAGCTCGCCAGGGGAGGGTGAAATGGGAGTGAAGAGAGGGGGGGGGGTTAGGTTAATTAAATAAACTGATTAACTTAACCACCCTCCCGCGACCCCATACCCAAACTCCCAATGGGGTCGGGATTAAGTCTCCCCTAGGATAACAAACACGCTTTGAGCGCAACAGAGGTCTTGTAATTTTCATCCGATCCTCCGTTCAAAAGTTATTAAACTTACCGCATGAAGCCTCCAAATTACGAAAACGCCCCTGGGGCCATTTTTCACAGACGGCCCGCGCCCGCAAAACATATACCCCTTCTAGGGTAAATGACACCCTTCGAACTCAACGGTGCCGTTGTTTTTCCAATCCGAGCCACCGTTTAAGAGATACATTCGTTTCAACATTAAACAAATAAAGTAATTAATTAATTTATCCGTTTAACGTTCTGAAAGCGAGCAAGGGGTCCAAAAATCCCGCGCCGACATGTTTTATTTCGCTCCTAGGGTAAACACCCCATTCTGGACCCATCCGAACACTCGTATCTATGATCCGGATCACCTTTTAGGAGTTATCCCATTTATTTGGCGTTTCTAGTGTGAACACACTTATAATTTAATTCCGGCAACTCTGGGGCTCGGAATTGCACTCCGTTTGAAGGCACTACTCTGGAATATCATCAAGAATATTCCAAAGCCTTTCACAGGAAAAACCGGGTTCTTACAATGACCATGAAGGTCCCTTAATGATTAGTGGAATGATATAGAGCTACTATACTATAGTTTAAGTACTGATAACCACTGGATAGATCAAATAGATTCTTACCATATATTTAATTCATGACATAGAGATTCAAATTTCTCTATTTTCTTAACCCCAATACTTGTTGACATTGACATGAGGTGGCTCAGTGATAACACACTTCTACCCGGAGAGTTATTTTTCACGTAAAGGTGAAGGGTTTATATTGGATATATTTGCAGCAGTGATGAGGCCTTATGAGACCATCATAGGTAGGAACTATCTATCAATAATTCAAACCCATATTTACTTTTTTTATGAATAATTTACAGCTTATCCATAGTGATGGATTGAGGTTTTACATTATGGGTGATAATGGACTGAAAGAGTTTTAGATGGGATCATAATTAGGATAGTTTATCTGATTACTCACCAGATGCCCAAAATGACTCATAGAGTATTTCATGATACAAGATTAATGATTCATTTAAATGGTACAAGAGTATGAGGGTTTCATTACTTATAACATTTCAAACATATCTCCCCACTAGAAAATAGAATTCTACATTTAATTACAACTGAATAGGCCCCTATATCTATACCATTATATTTTAGTATCCAAAATATATTTAGCGATTGGGTATTCAGATGGAGGGATTATAGAGGAAGGGATTTGAGAGTCCTAGTGTTTCCCCTAATGAAGTGCCCAATTTTTTTTCCCAACTATCATTCAATTTTGTGAGGGTTTTATGGATTATCGACAGCTGATTTGGGTGATCATAAGGAATAAGTTTCAACTAAGTAGGATAGATAACAACATATATTTGTTTATAGAGGCATAATGGTTTTTAAATATTCACCTTATTTAGGATATTTCCAAATGCGAGTATGGGATGAGTATATGTTAATGATAGAATTTAGATGTCGCTTTGGTATATAAGAGTAATTCGTGATTCCCTTCATCATAGAGAATTCCAATGCAGTGTTTATAGGGCTCATGATCCATGAAATTCATCTATTTAAGAAATGTTTATGGTTTTCTTAATCAATGTTATCCAAGAATAAATGGTGTCCTATAAGGATCATAGGAGAAACATGAGTGTGTTTCAAGACACACAATAAGATAACCAACATCATGGGAAGCTCCAATTGTGTTAGTTCGAGATTAAGGTGGTATATATTCTTGGGAACTTCATCTCAAATAATTGTATATAAGTGGACCTGGATAAGTTCAATACAATGTTAGATTAGGTTCCACAGAAGAGAATATTAAATAGGTTCAATGGGTTGTAAGTCTACTAATAAAATATATTAACCAATTTCGGTAGAATATCAATAACATTGACTACTTTTACCCTTAAGGGGATGCATTGAAATGATATGTAAATATGATTGACTTATTTTTTGGAGTTTTTGAAGATGATGTTGATCACACCCATATGGATATTTATTTAGGAAGGTGCTGAGTAAATTGTGTTATTCTATTCCTCAGGTAGGAAAATTGGTTGTATACTAATGCAGAGAAAGAATGTGATTTCTTATATCTCTTAGTATAGGATACTATTTGAGAAATGATACGAGACCCATGATATAGAGTTATATGTGGTAGTATTCACAATTAAAATGTGGTGATACTACCTTATAGGTGTTTGGTTTGTCATCTAATCACCTCTATGAATCTCAATTATATATTATGTCATAAAAAAATTGACACAAGATGGAGCTGATGGATAAAGTTTATATAAGAATATGAATTCTAGATAGTCTATAATATTGGAATGGGAACCTGGTGATAAATTCAATTAACCAAAGAAATTTTTCTCAGTTGTTTTCTAATGTGTCATGGTGGTAATCCTCAATTTAGTTTTCCATGGTTTACATGTATGGTTATTCATATATTTAGTCGATGGTAGTTACCCTACCTCTTTTATAGTGTGTTAAGGAATATCATCCAAGAGAGAATCTTCACGAGAACATACAAAATAGTATATCCATAGGATGTTCCCAAATTATATTTTCAGATGTTGGGGACCATATTATCCTTTTCAGTGGATGGGACATGGAACGAGTTATGTTGTGGTAGAAGGTGGTGACTGATCTTCATAAATCCCATTTTTTCGGTATATTAATAACTGAAAAAATTTCTACCTAAAATCAACTTTGGTTTCTTTAAATTATTTTAATGATATATGTAGTATATTATGCCTCTTGATGCTTTACTTGTCAGTATGTGAAGGCTCGACACCATGTTCTAGATTTTTTAGTTCAACCCAATAAGGTTTCAGAGTAGAAGTGGGATGAGAAATATATGGACTTATTGATGGTTTTAAAATGTAATCCAGAGGAAACGATTATATATGGGTGACTTTAAAATGAATCCCCATGTAGAATCAAATCAGATATTCATGTGAATAGGGTAGTAAAGAGTTTCAGAATGCATTACGTGAAAGAGATATTCCAACACCATAGTGTTACCTCGATTATCATTTTAGACCATGAGGACTATCTCAGGTCATTATTATAGATAATATTTCAGTAGGACTTTGTGAATAACTTATATTTGAGAATGGTGTTCTCCCACCATACTGGAGGCCAGACTGAGATGGCCATTTAGGATCTTGAGGAAATACAGTGGTCTTTCATTATGTCCTTTATTTATAGTGGGGTAGATAACCTACCCTTGGTTGTGTTTTTTTGTATAATAATAATGGCCACTGTTAATGGAATAATTTGAGTGTTTTTATGATTGTCCTTATAGGTTTCCACATTATTAGACTGATCCAGTTGGGCCAGCCCTCCTAGTACCAGAATTTGTTGACATCAATGATTGAATTAGTACATATCACCAAGGAGGAGATTAAAACTGCATAGAGCTCTTTGATGTGTATTATGTGGACCAATGATTGAATCCTTTAGCATTCTATTAGGGGTACCATGTCTTCTTTATGGTTTGAAAATGACATGGATTATGAATGTATGGAAAGAAGAAAATATATTTCCATGATTTGTTTTCACTTTATAGAAACTAAAAAGGGTCACAATGTGGCATACTTGTTGGTTATAACAACACATTTGTATCAATCACATGACGCCTTGCACATTTCATAGATATATAGGTATATATACAAACTCTTGTATGTTATCAACTACAGAGAGATAGACATCAATTATGGATCAGTAATTATAGAGTAACTAGTTGAGATAATGGATTTGAAGGGGAGTGTCCTCAATGGGTGAGAGATTTTTTGGTGTGTGTCATGTATTAGAAAGAAAATGAACATTACAACACTAGGGAATTGGAGTCCCATATGAAAGATGAGTGCCCACACATTTTTGCGATTCCCATTTTCTTTTTGGTATAAAAATCCTTATAGTTTGGATAACAAAATGTTTCAATTTTTTCCACATAATTATTTTAAATAGGTCATCAAATATTTTCTAATCCAGGTGATGAGACGATGTGAGATTCCAAGTCACTATGAGACCATAATTAATATTTGAAAAATTGTAATCATATTAACAACATAGATGTATAGTTTTCATAAAAAATTCCAATAGATCCCAAAAGAGTATCTGGCCTAAAATCTTATTCCACTATTGTGTTCATAATGTGGGTTTTACCATAGAAACAATATAACATTTTTATATGTTTCATGTTTGTGAATCTTGTGTAATAGGAAATAAAATTAAATGATTTAATGATTTAATTTATTTAGTTCATTGATTTATTAAATTAAATACCTCTCTATATATATATTTTCTATTATGGGAATTCTTTTTTATTAATTGAATGACCCTAGAAATCTATTTTGGGTTCTATGGAGAGACATTGTTGGAAAATATTAGACAGAAGGATCAGATAAGTTCTGCCTAGATTAACCACGCCAACGGAGTTCATGGATCACACCAATGACATCAAGGTAGAATCATTATACATCATAAATAGATTGAAACTCCATGTAGGATGACTGATTTATTTGGATTCTTCCCATCTATATAATTTATATTATAGTGTATATAAATTCAATGAACATGAATTTATTCACGCATAAATGAAATATTAATTTATGGTTGATTTATTTTATCCATAGTGATTATTACGCTCCACTCATCTACTCTATGCAAAAGTATCAAGGAATATGTTGTAAAGGATATGTTTTATTCCTCATGTATATGTTTTTTAGTTTCTCTAATGTTTCATAACACATTCATCACTAGAAATTTCATTCTCCCTTGTTTCAAAAAATAATATATCATTGTTTATTTTGAGTTCACTCTTTATCGAAATGGATTATTATACTATGGGTGAGGTTCATGATCAATGGTTTGATCAAGGAGTGATAATATAGAAATAACATACAAAGATCGAGATCAGACTGATGATTTTGTTATTATTAATGGATACAATGTGGTGTATTGATGTGGTGAAAATTCATCTCGACAGAATGATTTGCAAATCGATCAAAGTCCAGTTTATAGAATTATTTTATGGATAAGTTAATTCAAAATAGATCAATAGTTTTTTGAAGATATTTATAGCCGATTTAGAGGTTATTGTGTAGTGGGTGTACATAGAGAAATAACCTATTGATTCAAAAAAAAAATCCAATAGTACATTGCATGTAATCAAGATATACGTGCCATGTATGACACCCTATCCATAGTCCAACTTTTTACATGAAAATTAAATATCACATCTCATGATTCACATGAACCATACATTATGGACCATTGTTGTCATCTCGATTTGTAATATTATAGTCCACAATAATTTACATGGCCAAACACATGGGATTGAGTTGAGTACATGATCTTGGCCCAATGCTGAAACACATCCATGTACATGAACAGAACTAGTTACCTCAGAATGTATAGAGTATAGAAGAATATGAAGAGGAACACTGACCTAGGAAGATGAGCACATGCATGGGCTAAAACACAAGATGTTTTAGATTTAATGATACATGTCTTATACCATATGTACACATCATGTGCTTCTTCAGAGATATCTTAGAGACATTCATCTCTTCATTATAGACCAGGTTCAATTGTGTATGATATTTTGGTCCTTTCACATGAGGCTATAGTGTGGAATTATATCGATTTTATAGGATTGTGATCCCCTCTATGACATCAATATTGGATGGTCTTATGTGCACCTACCTATGAGAGTATTGTTGGATCATCTATCATTCCTAGTTGAGTTTCGTGGTATCAGCATGACCACCATGAATAGGACATCAATAATCAGTCTAGCATGAAAATATATTTGGTTTTGACAAAGCTCATGAGGAATTGGATTTAATCCCATACATAGATGAATAGATCAACTGAGAGAGAGTGAGAATTTTTTTAGAGGGTCATAATGACCATGTGCTATTAAATGAGCATCATTATTGATAGCATGGATTATGAAATGGGAGTTCACGAAATGAGTATTACCTTGATGAATCTATAAGTATCATATGTTTAGTGTTTTTTAAAGAGACCAATTAATGCTTTTTTTCTATCAATAGAATAAATAGGTTTTTAATTATACAAACACTATTAGTTTTTAACTCTTGATAAACTATGCATAATTATTTTAGGGTGTGTTATTGGGTATTTTAATACTCTCCCCTATATGGGATTTTCCATAAAATTTCATGTCTTGTGAAGATGAATGGCCGTTTGATGTATCATTTGGAGGACTGAAAGTATGTGAAGATTATATTTATCATGAAATAATGATGTCTATAATGGTGTTTCATTTGATTATAGTCCCATTTTGTTTGACTACGATGGATTTTTTTTGGTTTTTATGGGGCGTTTATATGGCCTTATTATCGCATTTATTACTTCATTATTACAATATGATGATGGGTTTATAGATATATGAATTCATTATTGTATGTTAATTTAAATTAATAATTTCTATACACATAGAGGCATGTGTGTGTGTACATTGACATTATGCTAATGCCACCCATGCGTTGGAAAAAATTACGTAGCTCTGGTCACCAACCCCTAATCTATTGAAGGTTGAATAAGGGGGTCACAGTCATCTTATTATGATCCATGGAGGCCTAAGTGGTTAAGATTATGAAAATTCTCTTTTGTTGTGCCCTATTGTGTATATTTCATGGATTTTGTAAACATTTCTACTGGTATCATGATAGCACATATCTCAAGGGTGAATGGTTTTCTCTAAAGAGGGGGTATAGTAATGTTAATGTTGACCAATGAAACTATAATTGGAGTATAGTTAGTGTTTTTATATGGAATAACATCTCTTTACTGATTTTAATTTTTCGAATATTGATATCCTAGAGTAAAAACTTATTGTACACAAATCCGATCATACAGGTCTGGGTCTGGTGATTGATGAGTTAGTTGTATGAGTCAAGAAAAGATGTACACGTTATTGATAGAATGAGTTGGAGTTATAAATCATGTAATTATGGGGGATACAAAATACTATATTGAAGAGATTAATAAGAGTGGAAATGTTTCTATTATATGTACTGTCTTGTTGAGATTAAAAAGATGTGACCACAACTTGTTAGATGAGAAGGATGGATACTCAATAATAGTGGATAAAATCATCCCTTGAATTTAGGTGTGTAAATTAGTATTTAATTCAATAAATTACTATATAATAAAATAATAATGGTTTGAGTCATATGTGTCATCATGGAATGATCTGAGTTATGATTTTTCCATTTTGAAATTCCAGTTTGAAAAAGAAAGATGTAATTAATATATGAGTTTGTGGAAGAATGGTTAGACTATGATCTCAAAGAAAATCATTGATTTCTTTTTATTATAAACATTTAATTATTTTCGTTGAATACAACTAAAATTCATGTGACCATATGTAATGATGAATTAGTATTGTACTATTTGGTTACACTAACACAATAGATATGAATCATGATCCACTACATAAAAATGGATCCAGTGCCTCAAAATGGGATTTAACCTATTAAGAGACCTAAAGATACTGATTTTTGGTTTATAGATTATTTGGGGATGGACTTTGGAAAGAGTCCATAGTCCCTTTTTTATTTTTAATATTTACTTTTTATAACTTGTGTTGACATTCCATATTGGGTGTCCATGGTTACAACTTTTTATGAATTGAGACACATTCCATGTCATCTAATATAGAATAGATTTTATATACCAACATTTTTCAAATTTAGTTTATTACTATTAAATTTATATGATTCTAATGTATTGATTTCAATATAGACTCTATAGTATCATAAATAAACAATTTGAAGCCTCAATGCTAGTCGATAACCAATTGTGTTCCTAGATGCACCCATGATTTCACGTGGAACTGCATCCTTGAAGGTGTGTCTAATGTCGAGTAGTTACAATTATATACAACCTCACTCCTCTAGATTCACATTCCATATTTAATATGTTTTTGAATGTTAATTTTCTGCATTCACATTTATTATAAGTGTATTAATCATGAAAAAATATTATAATTATTTTAGAATTATCGTTGGTATATAGTATTTGTGATTAAAGGTGATCAAGTGTATGTTGACATAATATGATCCATAAAATCTAATACTATATAACAGTGATTGTTGAAGTTCAATGAGTAATTTTTATATGTCATCATACATGAAATGGGTAATGAAAATATAATATTCTATTCATGTTCACTTGGATTTATTCTATTATCATTCTTATATTACTATCCTGATCAATTCACAATTTTATGGAATTATATACAACTAATCATGATTTTTGTGAACATAGAGAAAATATGTCACTATTTATTAAATATTTTCAAAACATGATAGATCTAAATTCGGAATGTATAAAAATTTAATTTCTATCTTGTACATTTATCTACTCTTAATAAAAAATTCCACATTTACTTTTTATAATGTATTTTTTTTTCCTAATATGTCTTTTGATGAGGAATAATTTATGGGAAATAATACTGTAATCCATAAATAAAAATCCAAAAATAACATAAAAGGGTTGTATCATCCAATTACATCTAATTATTATTATTTTAAAGAGATATCAATATATATTATTGTGGATATACAATTAAAAAACCGAGGGATAGATTCTATTATTCTTATAGTTGATAAATTTTATAAAATAGATCATATTTTCTTATAAAACATTACTAATTATTTCACTACAATTTTAATGAATTATTTATTTATTTTTTCAGGATTTATGAAATGCTCTTTGATTTATTTTATATTTATATAGATACACATCTCAATAAAAATATTTTACATTATTGAAAGATATTTATATAATAATATTATTTTCCACTAAAAATTACCCTATAATTATTGAGTAGAAAGAGGTGTTGAACATGAGACTATCACCCCCAATAAATTATTTTCAGGATAAATATATGATGTTTCCTAGAATGTGAACATCACTTGGAGTTATCACATTAATGAAAAAATATAACTAGTCAATTTTAAAACTATGTGATTATTAAAAATTTTGGGTTATAGAGTACGAAAATTTGAGGGCTATTTTTTCATGATGTGGGTGATGATATGAGCCACATTAATTGTTTTTTCATTATTTCCTGTTAGGTGGAGATAGGTTTTTACTGACTAATTAAGAGGGGATGATTTAAGATACTTAAATAGTATAAACGATCTCTTAAACCTATATTAATGACTAATATATCATTGTATGAGTGGATAGAGAAAACTGTATAATCATTAATCCTATTAAATAGAATATAAAATGAATGAAACTGAAGACTATTTATTATAAGAAACATTCAATAAAAACCCATGTTTATATTCTACAATTAAATAATTAAAAATAATTTATATTCATGTTTTCTAACCACTCAAATTCATATTTGTTATTCTATTGGTTGAAAAACATGTGCTGGTTTTGAGAAAACAATTACATAAATTTTATCCTTTTCCTATTGATGGTACATGTTAGGAATGAAAAGCTTTTACTATGAGAATTTATACCCATGAAATTTGTAGTATTTAAGGGATATAAATATTCTTCAATATAAAATGTGTATTTAATTAAATATTATATTTTTGAAACTCTATGATTTTATTTTTAATATATTATAAAGACCCCTATTATATTCATATTATCTTGTGCATTTTGTTTTCAAATAATGTTTTTTATTACAGCTACTAGATAAAAAACCCAATTTATTCATTAATTTTTTTGTGTTATTATGATTTTTTTATTCTCATGACTTTATGGGGTGATTTTTCTTCAAAGTAGTTTCTATAGTCGTTTGATTGACTACATGAAACATTAAAACTCTGTAACACTCCATCATTTCAATATATATATTAATGATAGGGATATTCCATGCATCTCAAATAAAAATAATAAACATTTAATAATTGATTTCTTAATATAATGTCAATATGTGTGTTAAAAATCTAGCTATATATATATATCACGTAAATTGTATCATTGGATTAGTATCATTCCCAAAAAAAATTGATTTACACCTCAAAGGTTTTCATGATATATTTTTTGATGTTTATAAAAGGATTAATCATAAAATGAACCATAAATTGAGAAAATATTATATAAAAATATGGATCACACCCAAAAATAAATATCATCACATTCCACTATGTTTCAATATAATAAAATGAACTATTTCATATCTGATTATTCATCATTTAGATATTATGTTATTCACTCATATAAATTTATTAAACACACATATTTATACATTATTTTAGTTTATAATTTAGATTTCTATATACATTTACTAATCAAATTACAGGAATAATAATAATTCATCAATACTATATATATAATAACAAAAATATTACATTCAGTTATTTTTAAAATTGGTATTCCCTAAATAATTTCTCCCAAAAATTTAGGAAAAAAATATGAATCAATTCACTATGGGTAAGTAATACTGTTAATTTAAGGGAATCATATTTCATTATTTTATCACATTTTATGATTACATAATTCTATAATATAAATTATCCTTTAATTTAATAATAAAATATATTTTTTTATTATGGTTATATTAATAATGAAAATATATATATTCTATTTACATTTTTGTACATGTTAGACAAATATAAATGCACATAATAATTTTTATTACTTTGAATGAGGAATAATGATTATATAACACAGTAAATTTATATTCCATGATATTGGAAAAAATATAGTAAACTAATAATATAATATAGATTCTTTAACATATATTTTGTTCAAATTATATATGTATATTAATTAGGTTTTCTAATTAATTTATGTTCAAATTATGTGACATAGCTAATAATTTTATTTGTTTATATTACAAAATATAGATGTCAGTATGGATTAAAATGCATAATAATAGTTGAGATAAAGGGATAGAATTTGAAAAAATTAAGGAATCTCATTTTGATGTGTTTTTTGATATGTACATAAATTAAAATAAATGGATCTATGAAAATTTTTATTTTTATTGATAATAGAAATTTTTCAATAATGAAAACATGTTTTTACAAATAATTAATACCGATCCTTATAAAAATTAGTTGATTAATTGTGTTACTATTATTTTTCATAAATTTAAATTTTCAATTAAATTATAATGGGGAAAACATTGGTATATCACATGGACTATTCGTAGTTTGGAATTGTGATATAGTGTGACTAACAATTGGTTTTTTAATAAATTTAATTAAAATAATAGGGATGTCAAGAAATTTAAAATTTACAATATCAAGATAAATATTATAATTTAATTTTATATTTATTATCCATTATAATTATAAATAATGGATATTTTTACTTCCATATATTGAGTTTCAAGGCCCTTGTTTGTTTCAATTTTATTTATCTTAGAAATAATAAATCAATGATAATTTTATATCAATGAAAGTATACAATATATTACATATATATCCATTTATGTGTAATTATATAAGTTCACTATTGACAAAAATAATCTAATTTATAATGTTTCCTGAAAATTTAACAATAAAATAATTACATTTTTTATAGATACAATGCTGATAGGGATAGAGGATGAATATTTAAGAACTTGAAAAAATGGATGGATGTACTAATGAGTTTTATTTAAAAGCTAATTTATATCCTCATGAAAAAACATAATGATCACAATCTACATTAACTTTTTTATTAAATAGTAGGATATAAAAATACCCTATTAAGTTTAATTATATTTGAATCCCACTCAATTATGTTGTAATTATTTCGCATGGATTTTAAAATTAATCCCTACAAATATATATAATCACACGCTTTACTAGGATCATTATTATAGTCTCAATTCACTAGTCTCTATCATGAAATATTGATAACACTTTAACATACATGTATTTATGAGGAAGAATTTTTTTAAATCACCATATATCTGGAGAATATATTATATTGATCTATCATTATAGGATTATGAAATTGAAATTGGGGCCAGTATAATTTTAGACAAACTAATGATACAATTTTTATCAGGATTTTTTAATTAAAAAATTTCAGGTCCTTCAAAAATCACAAGGACACCTCATCATCAATTTTTACCACATGCCTTACTATATTAAGGTATATGGAGTTCCCATATTAAAATATTATGGTATTTCATATCATGTAATTAGGGATATCAAAATAGAAAACATCATGGATGAGGTAACATTCAATTATATTCCATCCAATTTATATTCTCTAATTAATATATTAATACAACTAATTATAAAACAATCTCCCAAAATAAGTAATTATTGTAAAAAATTAAATTAATGATATAATTCTTAGGTATTTTTTTAACAATATTATTTTATATAAATTATTCCACTCACAATTTTACTACATCTGAAAATTATTTGGTTGAACCACCTATAAGTATATTAAAAATTAATTTATTATATCTACATACACATCTAATTGATGGTGGATTTGCCTGAAATTTATGTGTGTGTGTATATATATGTATATACATGAATTTGAGTTAATTTTTAATATTCATGAGTCTATTCAAAAAATGAAAAAATAAAAATGATGAAAACACTAATATTGAAATAAAAAAATAACTGATTAAAATATTTCATGAAAAGTTTTTATCTATAATAAAATGTAAGATATTATTTCTAATAAAAATAATTTATCAAAATTATCTTATTTTCATGTAACGTCCCAGTTCCAGAAGCCACCCAGAGGCACCCCGTACCCGGTTGGTCACATGGCCTCAAGCACATTTCCCCAAACACTAGAGGCTACCGACTAGCAGCAAGGGCCTTGGGTGTGATAGTGGGGAAACTATGCCCTCATTGGCAGAGTACACAGTGGATATAAAAAAAATAAGAAACAATGGAAACAGAACAATCCTTACACAAGTAAACAATGGAAGGCTAAAGCAATAAACAACTGGAGCAAACACACATATATGAAATGATGCATGATACATATGTCTAGGAAAGCTTCCATATAACTCAAAATTATTGAAAAATACAATAGTACCAAACCAAAGTACCAATGAAAGGTAAACAGATAAACTACTCAGCATCGCAAGCCATAGCTTGGTCCCATGCTCTCCTGCTCCAAAGAAAACACATACCATGAGTCAAAGGGTGCTTGCCCTTGTCTATACCTGCATCAAAAAAGTCTGCTTGGGCCTAAAATCATGGTCCAAACAGGGTGTGAGACTAAATCCCAGTAGGGAACCACTCGATGATCTATGCTTAACAGTCAGTTAGTATATGACAGGTAATAGTACAGTAAGCAGTAACAGTAATAGTAAACAACAGGTAGTAACAGGAAGATATACAACATCAATGAATCCACAACCAACAACAGAAGTGAAGCAAACAACGAACAAGCGGGAAACCCTCTGGGATGTACTCGTATCCAACCTCTCTGTTCTTATCTAGAAAGTATCACAATCCTATGGGCAGTGCACTCAGCCTAACCCCTCTGGTTTGGTCATACGAATTTATGAGACTCTCTGGGGAAGATCACTAGGTCAATTCCCCTTATAGTCTAGGGTAGTCAGGGAATTTCTAAGGAAGATCACGCAGTGTAACCATATTAGCCCCAAGGTCTAGAGATTCTCTGAGGAAGATATCTCGGTCAATTACTCATATATCCTCAGGTATACCATAGACTCTCTAAGGAATCTCACTCGGTCAATTCCTCCTCTTTCCTGGGAAGGTTCTTAAAAAGATACAAACAAGGTAAGACTCTTTGAGGGAGCTCACTCGGTCTACCCTCTTGTAGTCTATAATATCCAAGACTCTCTGGGAGCTCACTCTGTCAATCCCCTATAGTCTATAATGTCCAAGACTCTCTGAGGAAGCTCTCTCGGTATACCCTCCAGTAGTTTATAATATCTTAGACTCTCTGGGAAGCTCAAGTGATCTATCCCTTATAGTATATAGCACCAGGTTCTCTCAGTACTGTGCCAGTGAGTGCATAATAATGCTATAAGGCCAAAGTAAACCTAAAGAGCTACTTATCTAAACATTCTATAGGGAAACAAACATGTTATGAATTTCAATCCAATCCTATAATCACAAGGCATTGAAATAGGTGAAACAGCCAAAGGAAAACGAGACCGCAAAGGTCAAAAATAGGAAAATGCATGGACAAAACATCCAAGCACAACAAAGTATCCTCTAACATGATCAATTTTCCTCTAAGAAAGCATAAAAACAAGGCATGAAAACAACAAGGGAAAGACAGTAATCACACAATACCTCGTTCATGGTTATTGGTAGAATATGTGCATAAAACTCAAATACATTGAATGGTAAGGCACAACCAACATACCTCGATCCGAGGAGATCGATATACTTGAACCATGTCGACAGATTCTACCATGAATGTCGTAGATCTGAGAAAAATTCCAAAATGCTCAAACCATGATATCTTGAGAAAGTTGGAGAATTGGAAAACAAGGCTCAAGAAGAAGGGAGAACTCACTACTATGATTCCATCGCAAAAAACAGTGCTCTAATAGGAGAACGAACGTAGGAATGGTGTCTAGTCTAAGATTTGAAGATTCCTGGTGCTCTCGGATGAACAAGACCAATAAGAAGACGTCTTCCTCGATTAGGCACGACCCCGATCCGTTTAATGAAAAAAGATAGTACACGACGTGTACTTTTAGAGTACATGGCGTGTAGTTGGTTTTTCTGCACTCCGCCAAAATCGGCATCCATGTCACCCCTACACATCGTGTGTGTGGCCTGGACACGACCAGCACACGGCTTCATGTGGGAAAAGAGTACATGGTGTGTACTCAGAAATTACATAGTGTGTACTTCAAAAATTTCTAGAAACTTCATTTTTTTCTCAAAAACTCTAGAAAAAGGAAAACATTCTTGAAACGATGTTACAGGTTCTTACAAACTTTCCCCCTTATAGAAATTCATCCCTGAATTTCCCTAGAGAGGCGTAGAAGAAGAAACCATGAACAGATCCGGCCACTACGACCGAACCTCAGCCTCCCTCTCCCAAATTTCATCATGTACTCACCCGTGCTGCCAAAGCACCCATACTAAAGGAACATACTTGCCACAGAGAACCTCCATACTACGATCGACAATCCAGATAGGATTATCCTCAAACAATGCATCCGCTTTGAGATCAACCTCCTCGGGCTGAAAGACGTGAGACGGGTTTTAAAAGTAACGTCGGAGCTGAGAGACATGGAAGACGTCGTGCATAGCCCGATACCTCTGAGGTAGCTGCAACCGATAGGCTATCGGCCCAACTCTCTCCAAAACCTCAAACGGCCCGACGTACCGTGGTGAAAGCTTACCCTGTCTTCGAATCCTCTTGTGTCCCAACCTTGGTGCGACACACAGGGAAACCTGATCTGTGACCTCGAACTCTAGAGGTCTCCTTTACAGATTAGCATAAGACTTCTGTCAAGACTATTCTACAGCCATCCTCTTCTGAATCAAGTCTATCTGCTCAGAGGTCTCCTGAACTGGACGAGGTCCCAACAGAGCTATCTCTCCTGCCTCCAGCCAGCATAAGGGTGATCGGCGTAGCCTACCATACAGATCCTTGTATGATGCCATCTGAATGGTTCTCTGAAAACTATTGTTGTAGGAGAACTCTACAAGAGGAATATGATTCTCACAAGAACCACTAAATTCTAGAATTCATTCTCGGAGAATATCCTCAAGCACTTGGATCCTGCGCTAGGACTGGCCATCATTCTGTGGATGGTATGTTGTACTCAAAAGTACCCGTGTACCCAAAGCCTTTTGAAGTCCCTTCCAGAACTGAGAAGTAAAGCCCACATCTCTGTCTGAAACAATGGAGTGTGGAACTCCATGTAGACTTACAATCTCTTGGATGTACAGTCGTCCCAGATGATCAACACTAAAGGTCTCCTTGATTGGCAAGAAGTGTGTGACCTTTGAGAGTCTATCAATGAAAACCCAAACACCATCATTTCCCTGAGGCGACCTCAGCAACCTGGTCACAAAGTCCATCACGACATCCTTTAACTTCCACTCGGGAGTGGGTAGCTGCTGTAAAAGCCCTACTAGTCGCTGATGCTCTTCATTCACTTGCTGACAAGTAGAACATCACATGACAAAACTAGCAACATCTTTCTTCATACCTGGCCACCAATACTGGCGGTGAAGTTGACGATACATCTTGGTGATTCCAGGATGAACTGCCCAAACTGAGGAATGAAAATCCTGCATCAGCTCCTCGTGTATGTCTGCTGGCACCCATACACATCTCTGGAAACACAAGATCTCATCCTCTCCAACTGTCCATCCAGGAAGAGGGTCCCTTCCTGACACACTCTCCTGCAGGACTAAGGCCTCCAAATTTGATAGCTACCACATCCGTACTCGATCAAGATGTGTAGAGGTAACATCTATAGATGATAGGAAAGTCGGTCCCTACCTGTCGTACACTTTCAAGTGCATCTCAGAGAACAGAGCTACAAGATGCCACTCACAGCTGGCCTCCTGAACTGCCTGAATATGAGTTCTTCTGGTCAACGCATCTTCCACTGCATTTCCCTTTCCCGTCATATAGGCGAGCTCTAAGTCAAAGGACTGCAGGTACTCAACCCACCTACGCTGTCTCAGATTCAGATCACGCTGAGTGAAGATATACTTGAGACACTTGTGGTCGGTGAAAACTACAAAGGGATCTCCCAGAAGGTAGTGTCTCCAACAACGTATGGAATGAACAACTGCTACCAAATCTAGATCGTGCATAGGGTAATTCCTCTAGTGTGGTCTCAACTACTGAGACCCATACGCAACAACTCCATCTCCCAGTATAAGAACAGCTCCTAGACTGATACCTAAAACATCATAGTAAATAGTGTAGCCCTTGCCTGGCTCTGGAAGGACTAGTATCGGTGCTGACGTCAACCTCCCCTTTTGCTCCTGAAAGGATGATTCACAAGAATCTGGCCATAAAAACTTCGCCCCATTCAAGGTCCGACCTGCCAGTGGTGCTGCTAGGCACGATAAGTCCTAAATTAAGTGTCTGTAGTATCCATCCAGCCCTAGGAAACTCTGTACCTCAAAGAAATTCTTCAACTGCTCCTAGAAAACTACAACTCCCACTTTCTCTAGGTCCATAGATACTCCAGCCTCTGAGATTAAGTGACCCAATAAGTGAATTTGATCCATCCAAAAGTGGTACGTAGAGAGTTTAGCATACAGCCGATTCTCTCTCAGTGTACTCAGAATGATCTTAAGATGCGTGGCACGGTCATGTCGAGTACATGAGTTCACCAAGATATTGTCCATGAAGACCACGATGAAGGAGTCCATGTAGGGTTGAAACACTTGGTTCATCAGTGCCATGAAAATTGCTGTAATTTTCATGATACTGAATGACATGACTGTATATTAGTATAGACCATACATGCTCTTGAAGGATGTAAGAGGCATATCAGATGGTCTAATGCGCAACTGATGATAACCAGTCCATAAATCGATCTTTGAGAACACCTGCACTCCTCGAAGCTGATCAAAGAGGTCATCTATCCTCAGCAATGGATATCAGTTCTTGAATGTCAACTGGTTTAACTTCTGATAATCAACACAAAGCTGAAGGATACCGTCTACCTTCGTTGCAAACAGGACAGACGAACCCCAAGGAGAAGTACTGGGTCGGATGAAACCCTTTACCTGCAACTTCTCCAGGTACCTCTTGAGCTCCTGCAACTTAGGTGTAGCTATCCTTTAAAGAGGAATGGACACCA
Organism: Viscum album; assembly: GCA_963277665.1. NCBI lineage: Eukaryota > Viridiplantae > Streptophyta > Magnoliopsida > Santalales > Viscaceae > Viscum > Viscum album. Next base: position 1,197,863,982 of record OY728156.1, on the reverse strand, counting down.
GTGCCACTCCTATCATGATATCGATCGAGAAGTTGACCTCACGCTTTGGAGTAAATCATGAGAAGTCATCTAGAAAGACATACCTTAAATGTTCTACGACTGGGGGAAAGCCTAACTGTGAAGTCCCCTGATCATCCAGATAAAGACTGGTAATTTGGGCTGTAACATCCCCTAGCCCATGATGCTCTGGTCCAGATCTACCTGCCTGGACATCCCACTCTCCTCTATGAAGGAATGATCCACCCTCTAGTGATACGAATCTCACCCTACGACGATAGAAATCGACGACTGCCGAGAAGGGAACCAACTAGTACATACCGAGAATGACGTCACAGACCGACATCTCTAGGACATAGAGGTACCATAAGAAGTGACACCCCAAAACCTCTAGCGGGAACTCTTTGCACTGACGTAATCTCTATGTCCTCATTCCCAAAGGCGTGTCAAGAGTCAACAAGTCGGAAGACGAAACGATACAGATCCCAAGGCTCTTCACAAAAAAAATAGATATAAAGCTATGGGAAGCACTAGTATAAAAAATAGCTGAATATGAAACTGAGGCTACTAAGATCGTACCTTGAAATATAGAAGGGCTGGGATCCTGCTCCTGGTAGGTCTGCTCCACGGAGAATGACTGGCCTGTACTGCGGCCCTGCACCCCTGGCTGATTGTTATGCTCTGATCTACTCTGCTGTCACTGATGACCTGGCGACTGACCAACACTGCTGCGACCTCCACCTCGGCCCGAACGGCAAGAAGAACATCTGTTCCCAGACTGGTGGGGAACTGGAGAAGCATCTTAAGAACAAGGGGCCATAGGGGAACCCCTACCACCAGCTGAAGGTGAGAAGATGTGACAGAAGCACTGAAGATGGACCATATTGCTTCAAGATCATCACTCCATCGGATCTCTCTAGAACTGAGGCCTATAAGACGTATCCCACTAACCCCAATATCATCGATAAGACTCTCTACGTTGCTTACTACTGTCCGTAAAAGGAACACCAACCCTGGATATCAAACCGCCCTGGCCCACTGCTCCATAATCCCTTAGATTGTGCCTAGTAATCAGCCCCTGGTTGACGATGGACGATATAGAAATCAACTGGAAGATATTTACCTCAGAATAGATCTCCTTCCTGGGACCATACTCAAACTTCCTAGTAAGGAACAACTCATCACCTGCTGAGATTGGTGTGAAACGCTGCGGCTCAGTAAAACGGGACGAGTACTCCATGACAGAAACAGTACCCTGCTGTAGAATCAGAAACCCCCAGGCTTGATCGGCCCTTAGAGTCTTTAGATAGAATTAGTCATAGATGGTGCATCGAAACTCATCCTATGACAAACCCTGTTGGCGCCCTGACTACGAGATAACCTCCCAAAACCTCTTAGTGGTGTCCCGGAGCATATAAGTATCCAGCATTACCCTTTTCTCCCGAGGTATCTCTAGGTGCTCGAAGATAGTCAGGGTGGCCTCGAACCACGACATTGCAGCCTGGGGTCCTCCATCCCCTGAGAAAGTAGGAGGATACTGATTCTAAAAACCCCTCGTCAACTATGCCATCGATGGGGCAAGATTTGGCGCTCCCTAAAAATTCTGCATCATCCTCAGGAAATCCTCCATGAACTGCGCATCGACGCCTACGATGGGTATAACTGCTGGTGCCAAGGCTGGCACAACAGGAGGGTCAATAGGAGGTCCCTGATCAGCAATATCTGGTGTCTGATCACCGTCTGGCAACTGATGCACGACTAGAGGTCATCTTAGAGGCATAGCTCTGAAATATCAAAAGAAAACCTTAGATCAGGATTAACAAAGAATGAAAACACTTGAGTACGAAACATGAATAGGGGAATGAAACTATCAAATTTTATAAAACACGACTACACGGCGTGTATAAAAACTACACGGCGTGTACTTTTTTCCATTAAAATGGGTGTGTACTCCTGGAAATATTGTTCGTGTAACACCCCAAACTACACGCCATGTTGTTCCCACACACGGCGTGTACTTGAACTATAAACCTATGCCTGAGTCTCCTTACACGGCTAACCCACACGGTCCGAACTAACCCCAGGCTACACAACGTGTTCCCTAGGGATACGGCGTGTACTAGACACAGTCTCAGCGGCTCATGTTGATAGTTACATGGCCGTCTACATTGCTGCCCTTACACGGTGTGTTCTGAACAAACACGACGTGTATAAGAGAAGATAACACTGACCCGTGTTGTTCGTGACATGGCCGGGTACCTGGGACAAAACTACATGGCGTGTTCTTTAACCACACGGTGTGTTCTACTCAAGCTTCCCCGACCCATGTTGTTAGTGAAACAGCCAGGTACATGGCTCTAAACTACATGGTGTGAACCTACCGTACATGGAATGATCTACCCAAGCTTCCCTGGCCCGTGTTGTTAGTGACACGGCCGAGTACATGGCTCAAAAACTACATGGCGTGCACCTACCGTACACGGTGTGTTCCTGAAGTCAATTTTTTTCACGACACCATGTTTCTGCTCACACGGTCAATGAAACGGCCTTAAAACTACATGGCGTGTATCTAGAAAGTACATGCCGTGTATTCTCGGTTTTTCTGGGCAGTAGCTTAGAACTGTATAGAAGCCCAGAAAACACAGAAAACAAGGAAAGGGGGTTCTATATTCAGACCCGCGAGAGCCCATACTCCCCACGAATAAAATATTGGCATCTCCTACAGTCATATATAAGGAAAAACATGTCAATGATCCACAAATTTCCGATTCACAAGGTCCCATAACACCTCAATAACCAAAACTAGGCGTTTTGTAAGCAAAGTACGATACAAACAATCCTCTATCAAAGCAGAAGAGATTATATCAAAAATCTATCACAACAACATGCATAATATACACAAAGTCTATCACAACAGAATGCAATCTCTAATTCTCCCTAGATGGCATGACATGAATGCATGGCATGTGATTTCTGACAAGTGCCTATATGATGCATGAGATGGCATACCCTCATCTCCTTGGGTTGCGATAGAAATAAAACCATTATATAAAAACAATAACAGCACGAAGCATGTGAATCACTCTAGGTGAAATCATATCAACCGTAAAATCACAAAACCAGAAAACTGTAGTAAACGAGGTAGTATGGCTTTCCCCTATACACTGGTTAGCTACTCCCGAGCATATCTTAATACCAAGTACCGAAGATGTCCTATCCCTGGATAAAGGCTCCAAACAGTATATCAAGAGAAAAGTATCATGTGATACCACTTTGTAATGTCTCGGTTCCAGAAGCCACTGAGAGGCTCCTCGTAACGGGTTGGTCACATGGCCTCAAGCGATTTTCCCCAAATGCCAGGGGCTACCGACTAGCAGCGAGGGCCTTGAGAGTGATAGTAGAGAAACTATTCCCTCATGGGCTGAGTAAACATCATAAGTAAAAAAAATAAGAAACAGCAAAAACAGAACGATCCATACACATGTAAAAAGTAGAAGGCTAAAGCAATAAACAACTGGAGCACACACATATATATGAAATGTTACATGATACATATGTCTAGGAAAGCTGCCAAACAAGTCACAATGCTGGAAAAATACAATAGTACCAAACCAAAGTACAAAAGAAAGGTAAACAGATAAACTCATCAACATCGCAAGCCATAGCTTGGTCCCATGATCTTCTGCTCCAAAGCAATCAAGTACCAGAAAACGAAGGGAGATTTCCCTTGTCTATACCTGCAACAACAAAGTCTGCTGAGGCCCAAAAGCATTGCCAAAACAGGGTGTGAGACTAAATCCCAGTAGGCAACCACCCGAAGATCTGTGCCTAACAGTCAGTGAGTATATGGTAGGTAATAGTATAGTAAGCAGTTACAGTAACATTAAACAACAGGTAGTAACCGGAAAGTATACCACAGTAATGAATCCACAACCAAAAACAGCAGTGAAGCAAACCGCTAACAACCGGGAAACCCTCTATGAAGTACTCGTAACCAACCTCTCTGGTCTTATCCAAGAAGTTCTACAATCGTATGGGCAGTGCACTAAGACTAACCCCTCTGGTTTGGTCATAAGAATTTATGACTCTCTAGGGAAGCTCACTTGGTCAATTCCCCGTATATTCTAGGGTAGTCAGGGACTCTCTGAGTAAAATCACGTGGTATAACCCTCTTATCCCCAAGGTCTAGAGACGCTCTGAGGACGCTATCTCGTTCAATTACTCCTATATCCTCAGGTATACCACATAATCTCTGATAAAGCTCACTCTGTCAATTCCTCCTCTATCCTGGGAAGGTTCTTAAAAAGATTCAAACAATTTAAGACTCTCTGAGGAAGCTCACTCAGTCTACCATACTGTATTCTATAATATCCAAGACTCTCTGGGAACTCACTCGATCCATCCTCTATAGTATATAATGTCCAATACTCTCTACAGAATCTCTCTCGGTCTACCCTCTTGTAGTCTATAATATCTAAGACTCTCTGGGAAGCTCCCTCAGTCTATCCCTTACAGTCTATAGCACCAGGTTCTCTCAGTCCCGTGCCAGTGAGTTCATAATAATGCTATAAGGACAAGTTACACCTATAATGCTACTTGGCTAAATAGTCTATAGGACAACAAACATGTTATGAATTTCACTCCAATCCTATAATCACAAGGCATGGAAACAGTTGTAACAGCCAAAGGCAAACAAGACTGCAAAGGTCGAAAATATAACAAATCATGGGAAAAACATCAAAGAACAAAAAATTATCCCCTAACATGATATGTTTACCTCTATGTAAGCATAAAATCAAGGAAGGAAAATAATAAGGGAAACACAGTAAACACGCAATACCCCGTTCATGGGTATTGATGGAATTTGCGCATAAAACTCAAATAATATGAACAGTAAGGCATAACCACCTACCTCGATCCTAAAAGTTCAATATACTTGAATCACGTCGACTGATTCTCCCTCGAATGTCGTAGATCTAAGAAAACCTCCAAAATCCTCAAACCACGATATCATGAGAAAGAGGGAGAATTGGAAAACAAGGCTCAAGAAGAAGGGAGAATGCACTGCTTCTATTCCAATGCAATCGACAGTGCTCGAATCGGAGAACGGACGGAGGAATGGTGGCTCGTCAAAGATCCATGGATTCCAGGAGCTCTCGGACGAACAAGACCTAGAAGAAGACATTTTCCTTGATTAGGCATGACCCAGGTACGTTTAATGAAAAAAAGAAAGTACATGGCGTGTAGTGTGTTTTTCCGTACTCCTCCGAAATCATCCTCCATGTCACCCCTACAAACCATGTGTCTGGCCCGGACACGGTCTGCACACGGCTTTGTGTAGGAAAAAAGTACACGGCGTGTACTCAGAAAGTACAATGCATGTACTTCAAAAATTTCCAGAAACATTATTTTTTCTCAAAAACTCCAGAAAGAGGAAAACATACTTTAAACGAAGATTTGGGTCCTTACATTTCCTTTCAAATATGTTTGGATTATTTTTTAAGGAAAAATATTTATGTTTTACCAGATGTGTACTTGTTCACATTATTATTTTACAAAATATAATGAGACTCTAGTAGTACTCTATTATATTTTGGGTTTATAGAACCTTATCTTAATTCAATAAATTTTACCAAACATTCATCACAATCTTTATAGATATCCATTAATAAATTATAATTTTCATTCATTACGGGACATACATGTCCTTGATTTCATTATTGATTACTTATTATTTACCTCTAGAGAAGAATTGATTTTTAAAAACTAATATGAGTTCATATTATATTTTTCATTATAGTAGTCTTGAAATTTATAAATTAAATAAGTGAAAATACTATTACAAATAATAGATAATATTTTTAAAAATTATTTTTCCCACCTATATTTTTATTGATTGTTATATTATAAATGAAAATATTATTAAAATAATTATCTTAATATGGATATATTTTATGATTATACATTATGTTTGTTTACTTTAAATGTTTATCACTAGATTTATGAAGAAATTATAAAGTTAATTAAAAGTATAAAATTGTAAAATTCTCCAATTAATTATTTTATTATATATATAACATGATATGACAATGTATAGACGTTATGTAAAATTATTTCTCTACAATGTAATGTGTGGACATGATATTGTATTATATTTACCTTAAATTATGATTTATTCTAAATAATACTTTATTAAAGATTATTATTATTATATATATATATATAAATATTCCACATTACAAGCCTAATTCATATAGATAACATGATTATGATAAAATTAAAATGATGTGATAGAAATTATTTTGTTAACATGTGTATATATTTTGAGTTATATATATCTTTTTCATTAATTTTATTTATTACCTTACATGGATTTCCCCTTACAATTTTTAAGCAAATCCCCCAATGTGTTTTTGTCTATTAATTGGATAATGAAAAATATTGTATTAATATGATGATATATTTTATTAATGATTAATGTTGATTTTATCTTAAATTTTTTATAACTTTATTATTCCAACAGACTAAACCAGTTTATTTTTGGAGTTATGAAATTATCTATATTTATCCTAAAATATATTTAAGAACAATGGAGTAAATATTATTGTTCCCATTGATTGTAACATAGATTGTTTAGATTATATTAATAATTAAATTACACTATAAATAAATCCTTGGATAATCTTGTGACTTTTAGATATAAAATAATCTTTACACATGTATATGATTAAGTGTACATTTCATATGAGGTTGAAATTTTTATGCAACCAAATTGTCTATTTTTGAAAATGGTAGGGGGAATTATTTTAATTAAAACAAACTAAATTATGTTTAATGATGCTATTTTTCAAATGAAATTCATAATGTAATGGGAGATGGAGTTTAATACCACATGGGTGTACATAAATCGATGTATAAATTTATTAAGTAATAACATATACCATGAGTAATTCCCACTATTAACTAATATAGATAAATGATCCATTGAGTTATTCATGTTACAACAACAAGAATAATTTATTAGATCCTCTAATCAAAATTATATGGAATAATTGGTTAGCACAGAAAGAATGATATTTTTCATAGATGGTTTTCTTAATCAAGAATACAATACTCTCATCATTTAAAATAAAAAATTATAATATATTAAATTGGGAACATTGAATCATGAATACAATATTTTTTGTTGATGTCAAATAAATGGAGTTGGATTAGTTTTATAGAATACTTTTCATCTAGTATTCACTTTATTCCATTTCTACCACAATAAGGTTATATGATCTAGATAATATAAATGGTATAACTAATGTATTGAATTTATGATGAAAATTTAAAATATATTCATTTGTATAACAATTTTTTTTATCAACCATGTTAAAAAATTAAATAGATACATTAGAGATGAAAAATACAGTCATGAAAATACATCTCATTTCAAGAAACTGTAATCTAGGAAGATGTACTTTTATGATCTCATAATGTAAATATATTGTTCATAGAATGTTTCATGAATATAAAAATTATAATATTAGTAAATTTTTTTATCATTACTGGATTAAATGATGAATTAAATGATAAAATGAATATAAAAACACCCTAATATTAATGATATCAATACATGAGAAAAATATACTACCTTAATAGAACAAAAAATGATTTGTATGTGATAAAATAATAATTTAATCCCAAGGTTATACAAGGGATATTAGAAAGAAAATTGATACAATTATTGAAAACTGACATTTCTCAATGTCCCACCAAAGGCTAAATGATTAAATTTTATGGAAAATGGGTACTATGTAAGACAACAAACCAATTTTTAAGTGATAATTAATTAGTTTAAATCTATATAGACAAATGTTAACATATCATTAAAGAAATAAGAAAATGGTTTCTCACTTCACATTAACCTATACTACACTATATTGGCTAATAATTAATGATATATAATTACTAATATGTAATTTATTTGGTTTTATACTCATGAAAAATATTATAGTGACACTGTAAATGTTATTAGAATTACTTAATCATAAATATAATAAATTGATTTAAAATATAGAGTTAAATTCTATGATATCTTACTTGAATATTAAAATATAATACATATATAGAGAAAATGTTGACATATAGTCTAAAAATTATTATTTAATATTGAAAATAAAAAAATGATATATATATATATATATTAATATGGGTGGAGGAAATAAAAATCTCTTACTAATTGATTGGATAATATATCATGAAGGAGAAAATGGAAGCTGGTTCTCATTGGTGAGGGGAATATATAAACCTATCGTGGATGATGATTGAGAAATAAATTACCATCATGATTACGAAAAACTATAGATGAATAAACCATAATGCTAGGGTTGTAAATATATAATTACCAAATTAATTCCCTACCATTTATTTGAGGAAAAATTAACATGGTCTAAAGAGATGATGTGAAGATTAATTTGAAGTATGTGGAATGTAATTATTGGAATATTTCTGAATTTAACATTAAAATGAAAAGGTTAGTTGGATTTGAACTATAAATTAAGCGTAAGTGATAAAGACACTAGAAAATGCAAATTGATAATCTTTCAACACCACTAGGGAGTATGAAGATGTATAAAATTCCTTGATAGAACATACATTGTGATAATATATAGAAGGATATTAATGGTTAGATAAACATTTTCTTTCTATGAGATAATATAAATGAAGGGAATCAAATTTAAAATTATTTAATACAACAATTACACATAACAATATTAAAATTGGATGGAATTTCAATTAAGTTTTCCATGGATCAAATAGTGATATCCAATGGAAATAATTTCATATGGGTTATGGTTGAATAATATACACAGAATTATCACTTGATATAGATTCATAACAATTTCTCAATTAATCTACATTACAGTATATATATGTGGTGTGTGGAGAGGTTTCATGGGTTACTAAATTTTAAATATTTCATTTATATAAAAATATTACATCTTTAAAATTAAATAGTCTTCACCATTCCTTGAATATGAAGATAAACATTAGTATAGATTGTTACCAGCAAACTGGTAATCAATATGTAAATACCATCCATACCCTTAAAGGTATTTTAAATTATAGTTATATTATGAATAATTTATGTGTGGATTAAAATCTTCAAATGGTATAACCATGATACAAAAATATATTTACTCAAGTATATAGAAAGGATATTATGATGGTATGTATGAAATAACTAAAAAAATTAATTCATTTAGAATGAAATTAGTCAAAAAAAGTAAATGTAATTGTTATGTTAAAAATAATCAACAATAATGAATGTTTGATGTTTTATATACTATATTTATTCATAAATTTATTTGGAATATATTCGTAGGATTTTTAATTAATTTAATGATAATTCTTATAGTCATTGTAATGTTCATAATCTATGATTTCAATATTTTTTGACTATTGATCCACTCAAATAAAAATATTGATTATGGGGATTTTTATCACATATATCACATATGAATGTTCATAACTAATCACTACCATTTGAAAAAACAATATGGTGTATAGAAAGATAATGGTATCACTATTATGTAAAAAACTCTTCATGATCTTTTACATATGAGATAAATTTTGATGAAATAATACAACTCATATTGTTAATCTAATTTTCTGAATCCATTTATATAATGTTTAGAAACTATATAAAATATTGGGAACGAATTAGTGGTGTGAAAATAAATTCTAAATTAATAAAATGAATTAAAATGATGAATGTGAAAATATAATATGGTGGAATAATGTAAGGATATAGGCTTTTGATATGGTAATTTTCCTTCTCAATATATAATTGTTTAAATTTAAGAATATTTTTAGTTAAAAATCACTCAAAAAATCAAATGAATACAATAAAAATTAAATAATTTATATATATAAGTAATAGTGATGAAGATATATTTTTTATGTAAATTTGAAATAAGTAAATATGAAAATATAGATATGTAATTATAATATAAAAAAAATGTAAATCCATTAGATTATTAAGTCTAATAAATATCACTAAGACAAAGTAAACTAAAAATCATTTGAAAAATAGTTTAAATTTGAAATATTTTATCAATTGATATGAGAAAAATATATGAGAATTATTGATTATCAAAATAATACATATTTTTATTTTCTAAAACATTAATATATCCATTGTAATGGAAATGTGAATTTAAAAATATTAACTTCCCTATTATAATTCAAACATGACCATGGGTATGGTAAACTGATTGGTATGTAATATAAATCATTATTAAAATATATAAATATAAATATCATAATTTTATTAAATTAATAAAATATTAAAGACAATCAATGATTATAAAAGTTTATATTTTTTAAAATTTATGTTTTAATATATTTTTTAATATCAATATTTCTTACAATAATATTAAAAAAATAAAATAACCCCTATTTTAAAAATATGTTAAAATAGTAAAGTCAATTTTTGAGTCATCATGTTTTAATTACCAAACTTTGAATCTAGAATATATTTATAAAATAAATAAATATTACCGAGTGTATTAAAAAGATATACTATATGGAATAATGTTAATTTAATAAATATTATCTTAATTATATAATTATTATCTTAGTTTAAATTATTTTTATTAAGATACATAGTCTATTTAACAAAAAAAACTATAAATTTGGAATGTAAAATCAATTGTCTAATGAAATAATTTATTTGTTGGAAAACTATTTATTAATCACTTCTATATTTATTTTTTATGATTTATTACTAAAAAATATATTATGGAAGGATTTTAAATTAATAAAAATATTTATATATAAATAAATACATTTTATATCCCCAATGATGGATAAAATTGCAATTTTTGGTCTTAAAAAATCTTATATTTGTTGTTTTACCAAAAAATACCCATCCCTTTATAAAAGTAATAACCCCAATTATCCACATAGAAAATCAATTCCTAATTTCTAAAAATATTCTATTAAATAATCAACAAACTCCACTTATGTGTCATAATAATAAATATAAATTCTATTCACACTACACTCCTAGATGTTAAATCATTTTCCCTTAATATACTATTAAAAATCAATGATGATATAATATTTCCTCATCTTTCATTAAAATTTTCAACTTATATTAATATATTCTTATTTACATTTCCAAAAAATCAAAAAATTATTATTTATAATATTAGTAACTCATTATGGATATTATTATATTATATTTTTTACAATATTTGTATATATTCATTATTTGTCACCTTAATTTGACGTGTCTCATTACTGGTATGTTTTTATGTATAAAAGGGCTTTGTCGATTCATTATTTATCACCACATTCATGAATTTTTATTTTAGAAAATGAAAAATATCAATATATACATATATAATTACAAACACAGACACAGTCATACACACATATATATATTATACTTTTGGATATAATTTTACGATAGATTATACAAAAGTATAAAGTAGTTAATATTGAAACAAAAAATGATAATATTTTAACCAACATGGAATAATGGAATTAAAAAAATTATAATTAATTAAAAAATTATAATGTATATAACTATTATAGAATAAATTTAATGATTGTAATATAATTATTAATTAAAGATAAAATTATCGCAGTTTTTTCATACAAGTGTTCTAATCAAGATGAAACAAAATGGGATATCATGTTATTATTCCTTCAAACACATTATTTTTAAATTTTACTATAGTTTCATAATCTACCATTTCCATGTGATTAATATAAATTACTATAAAAATACGTGTAAATTTCATTTCCCTAATTTTCCCATTCATTCACTTGGATACCTATATATTTAAATCCCATGGATGATTTATTATCCACCATGAATGAATAAAAAAGGTTTTTTTTGAAACCTATATTTGATACATATTTTCTATTTATGATTACTAAATGTGGAATAAATTATTTTTAATTATGGGTCCCACACCATATAATAAAATATAATTTACTATAATATTTTATTGGGTATCTTTGGGATTATTCATCTAAGTAATCAATGCAAAATTGTTATAAATCTAATTAGATTCTCAATAGTTTATTTTTTTATGATATATGTACAATTGTTTAAATGTGAAAATATTATTTTGGAAAAAGTCGGATATAATGAGTGATCATGGATTAATATAGTTCTCCAATGCAAAAGTTAATTCTTAATATCTCATAATTTCATTATATTTGGATAGGATTTGGTTATCTTTTTCTATAATGTAATTTATTGGAATTTTGTAGTTATATTTCTTTATTATGTTATGGAGTCTTAATAGTAAGTGGTGAATTATGATTAAGGTGTTTCACTATTAGGATTATGCCACATTACATGTACCATTCATATGGTTCTTATTATTATTATCCTTTGATTACGATGTGATGAATATTATTATTCTCCCAAAGGTATGTGTCTTGCTTCTGTCCCATTTTCTAATCCATTTATTCCTCCAGTCGCTGATATTTTATATTATATTTTATTACATATATATGTCCATAGTTGATAACATATATTACATTTATCAATAAAAACAATAGGGGTGATATATTTAAAAATGTAAAGAGTCATTAATGATTCATGTATATTAATGTTGAATGAACCTAATTTTCTTAGATAGTAAATCTACCAATATTTTTTGTAAAAACATTATATATATTTTTCATAAAAATAAATATATTATAATCCATATGTCATATTTATCATAACATTGTATATTATTTATGAATTTATACATATGATTTCATCATCTTCTACAACTATCTCTCATTTGTAATATAATCATATTTTCAATGAAAAATTCATTATTGAGTTATTCACTTACATGAGTAGCCTACATGATATAAAAAATATTAAAATTCCTAATTTCATTTTAATACATAAAAAATAACATGGATTATTCATCCCATGGAATATCATAAATGATAAAAAACAACATTTAGTATCATCTAATGTGGTTCCACACCTCATTCCAAATATTAACGATATCCTTCGACCATAAAATTCAATACAGAAATTCCAAGGTTTATATAAAGAAAATACGATGAAAATGATATCAAGGAATTGTACTGAACATTCACCGGAACATCTATCACCCCAGTGCCTGTAAATATGAGAAAAATAATGAAAACAATTATCATTGAACATTGAAAAAAATTCAGCGCACTTTTAATCAACATCATTATAGAGAAACACATGGTTGAACCATGAAATACCTCTGAACTCCTTAAATTACATTTCTTAATCGAGGAAAAACCTATGTGATCAATAATTTTGACAAATATTCCTTAATAATTACACTAAAATTCCATGGGTTAAAATCATTAATTTTTCTATAAAAGAACAGAAATGAAATGAGATTCTATTTTAATGATAAGAATAACTTATTAACAAATCAATATAATCCATAAATGAAAATGAATAAAAAAATAATAATAGTTCTAAAAAACATTGGATAAATTTTGAAAATAAATTTCACGATGTAGTAATTGAATAAAACATTTCACTGGAAATGAAAATCACAATGAATAATGAATAGAATATTTAATATTTAATAAAAATATTTGTCTATGTTTTCGCCAATTAATATTAAGTACCAAATTATTACTCATTTAAAATTGAAATAAAATAAATATTATATACTAATATATTTAGATGATGTTAATTTATAGGAGTAATTTTGATAAGTATTTATAGGCATACTTAATGAGAATCAAAGGATATATAGAAATGATGGTAAAATGTATCAAATTGTAAAATAAGAAAAATATATAAATTTTCAAACACTGGTACTGAATGAATAAATAATTTTATAATTTATTAATATGAATTAGAAGGTAATATTCCTTGTAAAACTATTAAGTTATTTTAAGATCAAAAAGAATATTCATTTTTATAAACTATTTTATTTTATGATTTTGAAATAAAAGTATAATTTATATAAAATAGAACTTTAATTATAATATATTAATATAATATATTAATTAATAATTACATCATGTACATATGGTAAAAACATTTCAAAAAAAAATTGATTTTTAAGTAATTTTCATAATAACGATTTTTTAAAACAATTCCATTAATATTCAATATAATATGTAATTTAAATGATTAATTATTTTTCAAATAATATTACATGTAATAAAATTAATATATACATTTAATACATGTAATTAGATTTGAATCAAATTTTTAGTTGTTGTTTTTTTCGATTTAAAAAAAATGTTTTTCAAATAATTGTTTAAAAATTCATAATGTATCTCTATTTTTATTAATTAGAATAATCTATTATGAGTAATGTATTATATTAAATTAAAATTATATATATCATCAAATATTAACTTAATTTCATAAAATGAAAATTATTAGTCATAGAGTTAATATGCAATCTTATTTCATAAAAAAACATTACATAAAAAACTAATGTTTCATAATGTCTTTAGGTATTGTTTTAAATTGAATTGTTCAACTTCTATGAATTTATTTTGGTAAAATAGATTCCATATTTTTAATCATAATATATTATATATTCAAGTTTTTTAACATATTTTTTTTATAAAAATGACTCAAAAATATAATAAAAAATAAATACAAATGTTGAGGTAAAAATGGATTTACTATAGTGTTAATGTAAATTGATAAGGGTATAAATGTCCAAAAAAATGGCACAAATATATTTTATTGAATTTTATTGACATTATCCCTTATTGTATCATTAATTTTTTATAGGATCCCTCTAACATAAAAAACATGGGGATAATTCCTTCTTCTCAACAATTAGATGCATGTCACTAACCTCACATATAAAATTTCGCTTATATCATCTTATCTTTACAAATTCAAAACACATTGGTTATACAAATAAAAGACAAAATAAATTATTAAATTCCCATATCTCACCCAATAATCCATTTTCTTTTGTGAAATATGAAAATAGAAGGCCATTGGTTAAAACCAAAATGACTTTAGCTGAAGAAGTGGTAATGTTTTATAATGAGTGTTTTTATTTTATTTCATCATCCACCTCCATAAATTATTCTTAAACCCTTATTAAATAATAAGTTCAATATGTAAAATATAATTATATGTTATTATGTTATTATAGTAACCAAAATCATTCCAATATTCCCCAAAATGGGTTACTAAAAACTAATTCATGTGTACAATGGCCAACCACATTCTGAATCGATGTTATTCATTTTTCAATTACCACCAGTCAAAGTGGTGTACGATGATAGATATTAAGTATATATAATATAATTCTTACATAATTATATATCGGGGGTCATAATGACACATATACTTTTGTAAATTCTATTATGTAAGTGATACAATGATGTTGTTTTTCTGTACGACAAACAATATCCTCACGAAGTGATTTGATTGGTATTTACTATTTATTTACAGGGAATATAATTTGGATAATGTTAATAAATATATAAGATAGAAATTACATAATTATTATATACATTAAATATTTATTATTCTTAAAAGATAATATATAAATTTATTTATAACCTTTTCACTCATAGAAAAATGATAACACAGTTTGGGTATATTTAGACACTATACAAAATTCTGTATTTAAAGGCAGTTTTTAATGGTGGCTTCATAATATCCCTCAAAAAAATTATGTAGTAGTGGTTTCTAAAACAATACAACTAAATCATTTCCATTATATTAAAAAACAATATTTTTTTACAACATCCCTAGAATACAATCTCCCACCCCTCCCACCCTCCCTCAACCCCCTCCCTCAGGCCATCGACACCCCTTACCCCAATAAACCTCCAACTACTTACCACCTCTCCTTATGTCCATTTATACCAAACGTGATCTTTCATCCCCTCCATACTTCTCTTATGAACCCCCTACTTTCAAGTTTAATATGAATTCACCTTTATATCCAAATCCTAAATGTCACACTTTCATCCTCGCCACCCAACTAATGATCCCCCACCCCATAACCTATTACTTAACACCCTGACCACAACCCCTTTATCTAATTTATTATTTATTTTTAATCTCTCCCTCACTTATTACAAAAAATGACTAGGTGATAACCCAATTTTTGGTCTCCCACTTGGTGATACTTGTGGTCTGTGGTTTATAATCACTAATTGATGTCGATTCAGACTATGACCATTAAAGAATGTGAAATTCCATTTATTTTATGTGTATATTATTTTTTTTCTTCAATTTTAAATGGAGTTAAATTATTTTTATTTATTTTTATATACCAATTGAATCTGTAGGGTTTAATGGACCTTAATGAGGTGGGATAGTGCCATCGTATTCAATAGACGAGAGTTTCAGGTAGGTATCCAATTATTTTGGTTTATAAATATATAATTGAAGAATAAAATTTATAAAATAATAATTTTATAATGGGAAATCTAAAAATCATATGATATATACCTATTTAATTAAAATATGATGACTTTTTGAATGGATATATTTTAAGACCCGTATTTTCTTATATTTTTTTTGAGTATAATGCCCTTGGAATTGAAATTATATATAAATATATTCCCATTTTAATTCATCTAATACTTAATTTATAATTTTTTTTATATTTCTATTTAATTTTAAAAAATTTATTCAATTATATGTATATATATTGATGTATTATAGAGAATTTTGATTGAATCTATGTTATTCATTCAATATATGTTTTTATCAATTTGGTCATTAGAGAAAATTTTGTTTGTTATGAATTTTATAAAATTTTGGAAGATATGGACTGATGGTAAGATAATCACGAATCATAAGGAAGACATTTGTTGAAAATTATCATGTTTTAGTTTTGTATATTTTATATTTTTCAGTTTTTATTATCTAATTATTCATGTTTTGAATTTAATTTTAGAATATAACTATCAAATATATCATATTGAAGAATATTTCTTCAAATGAGAAAAATGATAGGTCTGTATTACATGATAATTTAGAGCTTCTATAATCAATTTTTGAATTTAGTATATCATGATATTCTATGAAGGATATCATATTTTCTATTAATTATGATTTCATTAATACATGATATACAATTTATTTTTTATTTGAAATAATGTGTTGATGAAAAATATAGAAGGAAACTTTTTTGTTCACTCTATTAGTTAATTAGAGAAATATCATTTTAATTTCTTCAGAATCTATTGATTCAATGTTTTCTAGTGTTGAATATTTAGACGTTGTTGTGAAAGTATTTTCATATAAATCTATGAATATTTATTGTAATTATTGTTTAGCATAAAATAAAATTTAGTTTTTTAGTGGATTCATACAATGTAATTATTAATGAATTTATAGATATCATGAGTGGTATAAATTCATGAAAATGAAATTTTACGTAACTGATTATGTTGTTAGGTAGTATGTTATAAAAATAAATCATTAAATTATAATAAGATATTTTATTATTAGTAAAGGTGTTTATCTATATCATAATATTTAATTAGATCATAATAATGTTTATGAAACTAGGAATGATTTGAGTAAAATTAAATGATTCAATTATACATTTCAATATATATAATGAGTTCCAATAAAAATATCTTGAGGATAAATTAAAATTTAAGAAATATTTTAGAATGTACAATGAAAAACATTTCACTAATATGGATAGTTGGGTATCAAAGAGGGAAACATGAGGATTCCAATTGAATGAATACTCATTATTTTTTTATAGATTAATATGTAGTATTGTATTTATAATAACTTTTATACAAATTTTTTCACAATGTTTGAAAAGTTGCCTTTTCTTTTGAGGTTTAATTAAATTTTTTTTAATGTTTTTTATTATTTTATAATTTTTCTGTGAAATATATATTTCTTTGGTCGGGTAACATATATAAGAAGAGGTACTCCACCAATAGAAACGATTTTGAATAATTATTTGAATCCCCCTCTAGACAGAGATGTGATACAACTTTAAATCAACATCTATTTTCACAAAGAAATATAATCTTCAGGTATACATACTGGCCCTGGGGTTTTTCTACTATGTTTCCTATTTTAAATTAACGGGTTCCTTGGTCTTATACTTCTTATACATTATGTCATACTATCTAATATTTAATTTCCTTTTATAATTTGAAATTATTAGTACTTATGTGAATATTATCATAAATTCATGGGTTATATTGTTTTAACTTCCATTTATCTCTTTTTGTATATAATAATACTTCTGTGTTTTAATTTTATTTAAAAACAAATAGGAAAATTGTGAAATATATGGATAAAATCTCAATAACATTACCGATGAAAAAACCCTCAGTATACTAATTGTTTAGAGGTGTTTATATGTTATTCAATTTCCAATTGATCCATTTATGGTGAAATATGATTCCCATTCCCTAAATGAAAATTTATATGTTTTTTGGAAGATAAATTATATTTATGAACACATCATATTGAATGAATTTTAATCTAAATATTTTATTATATTTTTCATTAACAAGAATACATTTTAAAATTTATGGGAATTGATTTAAATCAACAAAATAAGATTTTAACTTCAAAATCAATGGAAAATGAAATTAAAAAAAATATAAATAACTATTTGGGCATTTCATGCCAACAAAATGAACATCTAAAAATATAAGAACAACCTGTTGTGAGTTAAAAAAATTGTAACATAAAAGTATTGTTTTTATGGTAATATGAAAACTAGATCAAGATAATTTCATATCACCTTATCCTTTTCTTGATTCTCGAGAGACTAATGTAACAGAGAAATTCATCAATAATGGAAATGAGTTTCATGATTTAGTTGACTATTAATATACAAAATCATACTGAGGACGAATGAAATATTCAAAAAATATTATTTTGATAATGTTTTACTATAGCAAGCGTCAATGTGAAATTAAAAATAATGTGATGTACATGATATTGGAATTCATATATTGATCCATTCTTAAAGAAATAATCCCATATTATTTTTATGATATGAAATTTTCTATTTCAAATATTAATCATAATTATAATAAATTACTCTCTTGTCCTAATGATGGTATGATTTATTTAACAATGGATTTATATAGAATTTATTGAAAACAATTTCCATATATTATATGGAAGTTAATGGTTGATCTATGTTTTAAAATAAATAATATAATATGAAGAATAAGAAAAATAACACACCTTTAAAGTTTCTTTGTTACATCTCTATAAAAACTAAACTGAAATGAATATTCATGTCCTCAGAATCTACCAAGAACAAGAAATGTCATTTTATAGATTATAAAAATGATATGATAATGTGCCATTATTGAGATTAAAAAACAAGGATTAAAATTTATTTACTACATCCAAATTTTCCATATAATCCTTGGAATGTGTGATTGGGTATAGTTGTCAATTAATTAAACCAATTTGGGATATTGTGTACCCATTATGGAATTTTTTATGATATTTTGACCCCTTACAATATTCCTTTATGTATTATGAGAAAAAAATATTTCTTCACTTATAATTTTATTAATGGAAAACCACTTCTGGTAAATTATATTGTTTTATAATTACAATCTCAAATTGAAGTATTACAATAGTTATGGAGGAATGGTTTTGAGACATAAGATGAATATTGTAGAACAATGTTCAAAATGCACGATGCTCAGACATGTACAATTATTGACTTCCTAGGACATTTGAAAGTATCTATTTGGAAAACATACATAGGTATATTTTTTCTTTTTGTAACTTTTAATATGATAATTAATAACTTTCTTATAGTAAAAAATGGTTATTATTTTGTCATCACATATTTCACAATGTATGTAATAGAATTTGGTTGAAAATTTTTAAATTCTCTGTTTCTTTTTATCATAGAAAACCTATTAAGACATTGAAAGGTTCGGAAATATTGGAACTACATGGAAATTATGAATTTGTTTTGGAAGGTGAATCATTTGAATGATAGTCGAAAAAAGTTTGGAGTGCATCACCAATTGAAATCAGAACACAAAAAAGAATGAAAAAGTCAATATTCATCATACATACATATTTGAAATTTAATTTATTGAATAATATTTGTGATTTTATTAATATTGATATACATTTTTTTTGGATTTTTGATTCTCACATTTATTAATGATAATGTAAAATTTAAGGACAATCATAATGATATGAAGTACTAAAAAAATACAAATATAAAGCATGATATCTCTCTAGTAGAAAATTTCAAGTCTCATCCATAATATTTTTTAGTTCAAAATAGGGATAATGATATAATATTTAAATTATAAAAAATTTATTAAGTATTAGGGATATTTATGAAAGATATCATGGTGTGCCAGCTTAAATAATCATATGTCACATTGAGTAAAATGTAATTATTCATATATAATGGAACAAAACTCACTAAAACTAAAGTTGAATAAACTGTTACATAACAAGCTTACATAATTTGTACTCCCATTTATTAAATCATTTATAAATCTACGTGAGAAAATTATCAGACAATCTGATCTTGACAACTTTCAGGATAAATTTTATCTAATGTTTTGTGTAGTGTATATGATATTTTTAGAACTTTTTTTATGGTCATGATGAATTTAACCGCAATTTTTTTTGAATAAATAAATTAGAAAGGCCCCATATATTATAGATAGATGTATCCAATTATTATGAACACTATATATATATTTTTTAACTTATGCTAAAAATTCTTGTAACAATAATAAATAGATAATTAGGTTTTTTTTAAATTTATTTCATAGATATCTTGATAATTTGAAATCATAAAAAAACAATCATGAAGGCCCTATTTCATATGGTTATTTATTATATGTGTGTCTTACCTTTTTTTCTAGATACTTTGATGATATTCATAAAATATTCAATCGAGATGGAAATTATGAAAAAAACATCGACTGAAAATTAACTACAAGGGTAAACAATAATATTTTCAACTATTAGATGATTAGTTTTGTTGATATCAGATATAATACAAATATAAATTGAATTATTAGAGGAACATCGATATGTGCATATGGATAATGAAATTTGAGAACGATTTCTAAATGGTCTTAGGATATAAAATAAGAGATGAATGAGATGTTGAAGTCAAAATGAGAATGGTATTACTGATGTTGCTAATCCCGAGTTTTTTGACAGGTTTAAACATAATGTATGTTCATAAATATTGTAATAAATACATATTATAGGTTGTCTCATATATCTTTTAAATCTAATTAAGTTAATTATTTTTTCATATCATAAATAATAATACAAATATTTTTTTAGAATAGTTGATATTTCAGGATCATGGTCATAAAAAATATGCTATATGATTCAATACTTATAATGTTAATGGATTTTAATTTCGTAAATATGATCAGGAATAAGTTTTAAAAACACAACATACTGGAATATTTATAGTTCCTAAGTGGGATAATATGGAATGTTTATTGATATTATGAAATTAAAATACCACAACCAGTTTTTAGTAGTATTATTGAAATTAAATTGGATAGATTTTACCACAGTTGTTAAATGGGATTCCTTGAAATTTACTATTGTAAAAATTTCACACTTAATGCATGTCAGTGAAAATGAATATAATGGTATTAATTTATTCATATCATAAGAGAAAATGGTATATTATGTGTAGGACATTATTTATTAAGTGTGGAGTGCAGTTTTTCACTTAAATGAAAGGGAATTAAATGATATGGGTGATGATGTGGAAGATTGTAAATCTAATAAAGAATCCCACAAAAAGAAATAGGAAGAAATATATTTCAATAATAATATTTAAATTATTATATTTTTAATGGTGGATAATGTAGATAATTTAATGATGGAGGAGGATATCAACCTAATTAATGGACAAAGTGATTTAATGTAAAGTAATCCATTATCTTATTAGACACATATCTTATATGTGTAGTCATTAACTATCATATATTTCTATGTTTTTATTATCAATAATTCACATCTATTTTCATTTATAAATTATTTTTTTCTGCATATTTTTTTATAATATATCTTTTGATAATTAATTTACATATTTAAATTATATTAATTCCAAGGAAGAAGATATTCACTAAAAATTTTCATCTATAAGTTTGTATTCTATCTACCACACAAACACCTAATGATCCACCAGGTTCCTCCCTACACCATTGTGTACATACTCTATTTCCCCCAATCAGTGTCTGCCATGCCCTCCCAAACCCATTTCATTGATTGTTAAACACTCTATTCCTCATTACAAGAATCATCTATATCATTTCATTCCCATTTAGTAGGTTTAATGGTGAGGAAACATCTAATAAATATTGTTTCATCTTGAGGATTTTAGAGGGTGATAGTTATAGGTAAATTTTTTAATAAGAATAAATTGATAGAAAATTTTTATGATACTAACTATTTTATCATTAATGGTTCAAAAAATATTACTACCGAGAAAAATATGAATAGTTTATATATTTAGAATCTATATAGATTAATTATAGTTGTCCCATTTTAATGTTATGGTGTCCCCATTCATTATGGATGCATATTATTTGGATAAACTCTATGTCAGCTGGCGGTAGATCGGATTACCCATGTGATTAAATCATCTGATTTGGGCATGTACCTCAACCATGTAAGAATTAAGTATTTGATTCTAATATAAATAAAATATTAATAAATAATGGATATATTTAAGGTCATTATGTAAAAAAATTATAACACATTAAAAATGAATTTCTTCATCCAAATTTTATTCAAAATTTCCATTGATGGTCTTATTACATGAAAGTTGTTGTTGTATAATTTGGGTTTGAAATGGAATGATTTTAAATAGATATTACAGAATGAATTCAAATATACGTCGCTGACCACTCAACAACCATACGGTAAGTTACCTTATGGGGTATCTAGATAGTATTGGAAGATGTTTGTTAAAATATATGTCCATGATAAGCATGTGGTATTGAAAAATATATTATTATTTTAATATTATTATATATACACCAAAATATTTCACAGATATGATGTTTCATAAATTATTAATAAATTACATGTTACTTAATTTAGGATGTTTCAATAATAAATTAATCTAGTTGAGATAAACAATTGACACACCACACTGCCGGTTAATCATGTTTTTCATCAAAAAGATCAACTAGGATAATATTTTAATTAGTTTAAATATTTTTATTATAGATTATATGTTTCATATATTTAATTATTGATGAATCTTTAATTAATATAGTCAATGAATTTATGACACCAAGTCTCTAGATTGGTAATGTGGTTTCATGATTGTACAAAATTTGATGGGAGTTATGTAAATGATCATGCCTATGAAGTTCGGCTATAAATTCCATTTCCCTTTTAGTAAAATAATTTTAGTTTTTAATTTTGTAACACTTTTTTCAATAAAAATTAATGTTATTTTTGTTATAGGATAAAATTATGGAATGGTGGGATTCCGATATAACTCTGTCCTTATCAGTCTATATAGATATTGTAGTTTTTCATGTCCATGATAAGGAGCATCCTGATTGCATATACAGGATGCATTTCAAATAAATTAAAAAAAGTGGACTCTGGTAGGTCACCATGGAATTCAACAGCATCTACTTTGGGATAAAATTACTCCATACATGAGGATGCTCAGTGGGAGTTCTGTTACAATGTGATGAAAAATTAAAAAATAGGGGATACAATCTAGGATCTGGGGACTCATTTTAATATGTTAAAGAAAAGGTCCTTTCATTGTATAAATTCATTGTTTAATTATATTAGATGTTGAATGAATGTGTAACTATTGATATAGCATCAATATATGGATTTTATGATTAGGTAAATCATAAAACATCATAATAATTTTGTACACAACATCATATTTTTATTAAGATTAAATATAAATATAAATCACTATTTAATTTCAAAGAATATAGTTATATAGGTATTGGTAGCTGAGAGTTGACACAATGACCAATATTGTGTAAATATTAGTTTTTCATGTGGTAGTTATATAGGTGTTGGTAGTTGGGAGTGGACACAATTACCTATATTGTGTCAATATGTGTTTTTCATGTGGTGGTTAGGTTTTACTTTGATTTTTTGATGGTGATGTGTAACTAATATCATGATAGGCTAACATTGATAAGGTTAATGATAATACATTTTTCGGTTTTTGGTAGGGGACATATGTATTCCCTTTATTTTTTAAGAAATATTTTGTTCTTGGTTGATTTTATGTGTTTTATTTTTAATTTTACTATATAATAATTGTTTATCTGCTATTCAGTTATTTTTTGTTTTAGTACTCCATTAAAAACCACCAATTATTGTTCTTTTCACAATTTCTTGTATCTTTCCACATTTTATAAATAATAATATTTTTGGAAATCCTTTTG
Organism: Viscum album; assembly: GCA_963277665.1. NCBI lineage: Eukaryota > Viridiplantae > Streptophyta > Magnoliopsida > Santalales > Viscaceae > Viscum > Viscum album. The sequence continues at coordinate 1,197,839,592 of OY728156.1, read as the reverse complement.
TAAATTCACTAACAACAAATATTTTAAATTTTGTACAACTATTTTAATTGAATATAAATTTTAGGCAGCCACTCCATTTTCATTCATCATTATTTAAGGGATGACCTTGAGGAAACTTTTAATGAACTAAATGATTTTGGATAGGAAATTCAATTTTTTTTTTCTAATGATTTTATAAATCACAATTATAAATGTTAAATAAAGAATATAATATGACTAAAAGACTTATATAATATTTTTTATTAGATTAAAAGTAAATTAATAACAACTTGGGTTTTGGATCAGTAATAAATATACAAGGTTTTATATGATCATATTATCATTATAAGTAGTTGACCTATTTTATAGTTGGTCAATAAACATCCCAAGAAGAGATAATAATGTATATTTCAAATTTAAAAATCCACACACCGAATATAATTATATCATTTTTAATGGGATCATATAGAATTTTAAAAAGTTATTTCCATATTATTTTCAGGAGCTCCAATTCAAATTCATCATTTCACATAATGTTTTTTTGGTAAAACAATTGCACCATGATCACATTATAGTGTCTATAAAGGATGCAAGAAAATGAAAAAGATTAGTTTTAAGTCATAGGTAGGCCACACCGGTGTAATGATAATGGTGTCAACACCATTTCCATTCCTTAATCACAATAATGGAGAAGAATAAAAATTCTTAACAAAATCAATTGATAAGTTCCACATAAGAAAAAATTAAAGAACGATTTTTACCATTTTTTACAACTTTTCATAATCACACCATGTTCACACTCACACACACTCATGCTTACATAATTTGGATCTATCTAGGTGGGAGATCCATTGTTTTATTCTTTTCATGATGAGACTCTTAGTAATATCCTATTATGAATAACAATCTTTGGATAGGGGGACTGTTACCTCGTGAGACAAGGATTGAAAATGTTTTGAGGTTATTTGTGATGTACATTATCAATCGGTCATATGAGAGATCCAAATGTATACTTATAAGGTTTTTATAATAACCTATTGTACATCCCACTATGTATAAAATTAGACATATTTTTCTTATTATTGAGTGTTGAAATAAATTTATACTTTTCATTAGTTTCCCATATTTATCTATCATTTGTTTGTGTATCTTGATATTTATCTACCCCTTTCTATTGTCAGTTTCATATAATCATTGCGTGTAAAGATATTTATTTATCATGTTAATCCTGAATATGTTTATTTTTATATTTCTATTTCAATACAATTTCATTCTTGTAATCTATTTCTTATATTATATTGGATTACTATGACAAGCGTGCCCTGTTCACATAAACTAATTGGTCAATGTATATAAATAACATTTCTTTTACTATGTTCTGATTTCATCCTTATATGACCTTATAAAATATATAATTTTCTTCTTTAATTGAGGATAACTATTATTTAATGTTTTTACTGATAAAAAATAAATTTTCATGTATTTATTGATTGATTTTAATTGATTTGTTTTACTTTTGGATGTTAATTGCTAGTTCTTATAGTTATTATATTATGAATCGGTTGTATTTTGAATTTATTTATCATGAAATTGGTATTTAAAATTTAATTTTTATTACTATAGTATATTGGTTTTTTTTTTATTAATTTGATAATTGTTTTTTTTATTTTCAATTTCTGCAGTTATTATTTCTGTAATTTTTTTATAGCACAATATAACGGCAGTTTAATCCATAGTAATATATATTCTATGTATTATTTCATGATGGTGTAAATGACCTTTAAATATGGTAAAAAATTACTTCATTATGGTTTGAAACACCTCTAAATATTATTATGTTTAGATACAATTCAATCCACCATTATCTCATCTGTAGTTTTTAAATAATAAAACGCCATTCAAAACAAAATAACTGCAGCTAAAAACATTCAACAAAAATCTCAAAAAACCACTACTAAATGAAATAAGCACAATTAATCATGAATATGACAACAATATTAATGTTTTATTTTAGAAACTGTCAATGAATCCATTGGCATCATTTTAAACGATTGATTAATCAACAAATAACAATTGTTATCCCCTGTTTGTTTGAAGTGGGATTTCTATCATCACAATGTGATGTAACTTCCTTTTAATCAAATAACCACATTGAATACATGTATAATTATATTTTAAAAAACATATTATTTCTGATATTATGATAAATATTCAAATATAATATATTATTTACCTCTCTTATATAATGAATAATGGAAAATGGAAACCCTATTCATGCATACATACAACCTATTGTCTCCATGATCATATCTTATTTCATTTATCAAGAAAATATTTCATAATTGATAAATAGTGATTATTTTATATGTAAATTTGATAATTGTTTCATGATTATTATTCTATTAATATATAAATAATGACCTCTTTGACAATATTCATCTTGCTAATGTCATTTCTGCTAAAATTGTCAAATATGGTTTAAATAATAAAATATAATATTAACTGATTAAGAAATTAAATATAACAGAGTTCTACGTGGAAGGAAAATTATATAGAAACATAAATAAGTTAATGTATAAATTAAATAATTGACATATTTTTATTATTCATTAATTTATTGTCACACATGACAATTCAAAATATGTTAAGGGACTTCATCTTAATATTCTTTCATTGAAGAATATTTTGATGATATATGGCTATATTTTTTTATATGATGTATATGACTCAAATTTGGAATTCTATATCAGGAATTTATATATTATCATTATATTTAATGCTTTTAATTCCACTATTTCTTTGGGACTAAAAATAATGTTTTTTTTAATTGATACATTCCTTTTCTTTTAGAAAATCACCCTTTAAATGTTTTATTTCCCACCCATTCTCTTCTATGTATTTGTTTTTTAAATAATTTTAAGAATTTTTTTATCATGTACATAAAAGATTTATAATGGAATTTTTATTTCACATTAATATTATTTCATGGTTTTTCCAAAAAAAAATTCATTTTATGTTTTTTATACAAATTGTTTTGATAAATGAAAAAAGGAATGTTATATTTTAACTATTTTGATTACAATGACTTTTTTGACTACCATAAACATTAAATAATTTCTATCTTCCTTTACATGAAATCATTTATCCATAAATTGAAATCCATTCCTATTTTTTTAGTATTTGTTAAAATTAAAATTAAAATTTAAAATAAAAGGTTATCTTGATATCCAAAAGTTACTTAGTGACTTACATTATAGAGATTTCCAAATTTTTATGATAGAAAAGTGAAATAATTAATTTTTTTTATAATTATATGGTTCATTAGAATTATAAAAGACAAATGTTACCCTTAGGTAGGTCCGGGTGACCCTGTTACATCATGTATAATGGGGGAAACCATATAATACTAGGTGAGATCATTATAGCATAAACGATGGGGGTGCCCAGATATTACCCCCATGAATTATATAATGTTATTTATCTGAAAATAAAAGAACTTGTGTGTTAAATAAGGGTTTATCCTATTGATCTAACTGGGATATAGTTACTTTTGAAATAGGTTTAAAATGGGTTGCAAATTTAATGTTTTTGTTACTAAAAAGTGATTATTACTTCATGAACTGAGTTTTTAGGGCTTACTTTAAGAAAAAATTATATATATTTTTGATTTGAAAATTATTAATTTATTATGGTAAAAACATTGGTGATAAATGTAAATGTTGCATGAGTTTTCATTTTTTCACTAGAATCATAAATTTTTATATATATTACTGATATTTTTGTCATCATCCAATGTTTTATAAAAATTTACAAGATATAATGATAGGTAAGAAACATTAGGAGTTTAAGTTGAAAGATTTCATAATTTTTTTATAAATTGAAATAATTTTTTTAAATTTTTTTATATGGTCGGAAAATGTATACAGATTGGAAGTGACTACTATATATTACTTGGTTATATATATATGATTTATGGACTAATTATAAAAATTATATGATTTAATGTATAATAAATGATACAATAAAAATTTATTGACATAAATCTAAAGACTATGTAATTATTATGTTGATGAATTTAAAGATTGTATGAGAGGATGGATTATATAAAATTAGGGATTATGATATTGATAGTAGCGTACCATTGAATGATTTTACTTTTGGTTATATTTAAATGATAATTCATCTATATATTACCATGTTACATATTCTAAAATATCTATATTCAAAATGGTTTTCATTATAGGAAATTGTGAAGCCATAGTGGAAGTCACAAACCTGAAAATATCCTTCCTAATCATCATGCATAGATAGTTTGAATAAGAATGAAATAGTTTTTTTGAGCGATGGATCAATTGACACAGTCCATTAATAGTGGTTGTAACTATGATAGAGAGGGTCCTAATTTACCCAAAAGGAACATGTTCATAATTTATCGTTCAATTAGACAACATCCCTCATATTTTAGTAGATAGTTAGAAACTATGATAAACTAAGGATGGATTCTTTCCATGGAGTAGTTATTAAATGTTTTTGAGTTCTTAGAGGACAAAAAAGATAACTCTTTTAATTTATAATTTTGAAGGTGGAACTTATCTATATTTTTTTGTGTAAGAGTACTAGATCAAAATATGATCATGATTCCATGGAATTAGAAACATTTAATGTTAATCAACATTTTAAATTTTTTCCTATGGTTATTGAATCTGGGTGAAATAAAATTTATAGTAACTGAGAAAAATAATAAATATTATATAGTTTATTATGATTAAAACATTGTAATAGTCACTAGGTATGTTATATATTTTATTCGGTAAACTGATAAAAAAAATATTACATTTAACTTAAACATGAAACTATAGTCACGAATATCAATGTTCATATAAAAATTTAAATTTTATGAGAAATTGGTTCACTGTTATGTGAAATTTTAGATGGAGTTTTAATACAAGTATGTTCCTCATGAAAAAAACTATAATAACAGTCTAATTTGGAAGGAAACAAAGAATAAATAAACTAATAAGTTCGGAGGTAGTCCCCGAAAATGTTCCAAGTGTGGAAATTGATAGATCATGCGATTTTTATTATATATAAATTGTTTTAGATGTACTTAATTAGGTCACATGGATCATGACTATATGAAAGAGTTTCCAAAATAACAAATAAATGGGGTAATTAATAATCATCCATCACAGTTTTGTTTTAGTTTTAATGAGTTATATCATTGTAGTAACATGTGTCCAAAGTTATTTTCATAGGATTTAAATCATCATGAAAAAAAAGGTTAATAAAAGACATTTTCACTACTAAATTTGATTATGGGCCATCGAATAATGTGTTGAAACAAATGTTACTTATATACTAAAATTATTCCAATTCCCCATTTTACTCTAGATCATCACATTCATTCATTTATAAAATATTCTTAGGAAAAAATTTAATTTTACCACATAAAAGGAAGATAATGTTTTCGATGAAAACTCAAGGTAATATTATTACTGAAACCAATATTTATATGAATATTTCTACTGTTAGTATTGGGATAGTTTTTCCGGAAAATATCATTGTACTGTCCATAGTAGAGTTATATATCATTCTTATATAGATTGGATTTCAGTTTATCATGCTATGATATATTATAGTTCTAATAAATTTTGTTTCAATGAATTCATTCCTTTAATAAACTTCCATGAATATGAGGAATTGATTTGGGGTTTTAGATAATATTTCCTATCTCATATTATAGAAAATAAAAAAACATCTAAAATTAGTTATGTTATAGCAGTATATGAATTCCTAGATATATATAATGTTGATTTTCCTTGTGTTATTCTTTATTAATATTTGGATATTATTATCAACTTAGAACCTAATGGGAATTCTATTTTAACCCCTTATTAGATAGATCACGAAGAACATTTCAAATATAAAAATAAATCATAAGAAATATTAGGTACAGGTTTCATCACACCTATCACTTCACCATGAAGTGATCCTATTTTGATTTTTAGAAATAAATGTGATTCAATGGGAATAATTATTTATTATAGAGTCTTGAATAACATCACTATTATAAAAATTTATCTTTTACCCATATTGAGGATTAATTTTATCAGATCTATTGAGATTATTAATTTTAAAAGGATGTTTTGCGGTCGAGGTAATATCAGATGAATGTGAAGGTATAAAATATTCCAAAAAATAGGTTTAAGATTAGATATGGGAACTATGAGTTATTAATTATATAGTTTACATTTTCTAATGGACTAATTATGTTTATGTACTATAATAATATCTTTTTATGATTTTTGGTACAACATTTTTTGTGTTCTTACTAAATAAATTATAGTACATTTTTAATGTCAAGAGGATCATAAAATATACCTAAGGATTGTTTTGTATTCTTTAAATGAAACGAAAATAAATATGAAATTTAGTTAGTGTGAATTTTCTTTGTAATTAATTTCATTCCCTATACATATTATTTTTAAAAAATGTATAACTATTGACCATTATAAAACAATGGTTTTTAAAAAAATAGCTGAGACAAAAAATATCAAAGAGATTCATCTGTATTTAATATTTATTGGTTAATAATGGAAATTTTATTAAAAAAATTATCGATATGTAGTGTAGTTATAAAGTTAATTCGAAGAGGATATAAATTAATGTGGACATAATAATATGATGATTATTTTTATTAACAAATAAAAAAGATGGGTGAATGCCTCAGATTTTTCCCTGATATCCTGAAATGGTTATTTTTATCAGATGTGATGCTGCATTGAACATACAGTATTGCATCGTAATGTAGAATGATCAGTAAATTTCAATTTTTTTCACGTTAGTTGAATCTCTATGATTTAAATGTATTTAAAGTTATTTCTTATTATATGTTGTGGATTTTTCTTTAAAATTTTAGAGTAATCATTTTTATGGATTAAAGTATAAAATATATACTATTAAAAAAAATATTAAAGTATATATTAACTAAAAAATAATTTAACACGAGACTAAGAATATGGAAAGAACATATATATAATTTCAATACAATAATTCATTACCATCATGGAAAATTAAACAAAGTGGAAATTTATTTTAGTTAAAAATTTGATGATACATTAGCCATGTTATGTGTTGGATGCTACCATTTGGTTAATGATTTAATAAAAAATTCCATATAAGTTGTAGATATAGGGAAATCCTTAATTTTGTTTCATGTTTTAGTACAGTTCACATTGTCTTAAAATATTATAAAATCGTGGTTGGGGGATAAATATTTTTTCGGAAAGGGTAGAATTTATTAAGAAGGGTAAATTTCATGATTTTAATATTGCTAAATAATTTTCATAATTATTTTGTAAAATATTATGTTGGCCTTATGAGTCCTAATAGGGGGAATACTTTTTGAGTGCTGATTATAGTTATCTATTTTCATTTATCTGACAAGTACAATAGTGTACATCAAATTTTCGGTGTATTATTGATGGAACGAAATGAAAATAGATATTTTTTGCATCACCAGGTAGTTTTTAATTTTTTATATGTTAAAAGTAGATTGATAGTTACCAAAGGTAATTTTTTATCTTTTTTAGTTCCTGAGTGTAAATAGTAAAATATATCAAGGGATATATTGGTAGTATCTACCAATAATTCTCAATTTAATAATTTTATTTTGGTTATTTTTTATAGGTTAATTAAATATGCAGATTTAATTTCAATTCAAATTACAATTTTTCCAATTATATTTCATCATTTTATATAACAGATATATGCTGGTTGCATGAAGTTACACTCTCTATTATATTAGACCAAGATAGAAAGTTTCCATTTAATTATTTGAATGAACATTAGAAGATGTTTTCAATAGAATTAATATTTAAAATATATTTTCATCCTTAAAATGTTGTATAGTCATAGTGGACAATTGAATATATGTTAGATATTATACATTCATTTTCAATGGATAAAAATTGACTATATGATTTGGATATTTCAACCATTGAGTTTTCTTCTAACATTATTATTCATTATAGTATAGAGATGTCACTCTTAGAGGCATTTTATAGAAATATGTTTCAGACACCATATATTTCAGATGATGTAGGATAAATGAAGTTGATGGGACATAATTTGGTATAGAAAGTTGTATATAATTTGAATTTTATTCCATATTATATGATGAATACTAAATGTTTGGGGAAAATATTTTCAATCAATAGGAGGAGGATCTTTATTTCGAGGTAGGGTACCATATAATTATTAATGTTTTTATAAGAAAAAGTGTTATGAATTTTGGTATGATTTTAAAGATACATTCATGGTTAATTAGACAATATGAAATCATATAGAAGTTTTGGTAATTTTCTATTATGTTTAATTACATATGAGTTTATCTTAAGTACACAATGTACTCTATATTTCATTATTATGCAAATATGTGCCTGATAAATCCGATGTTTCGATCCCAGAAGTTGTTAACTTTTAAGAGAATATTTATTATGGTAGACTTCATATTCATATTATTCGTAATAGACCAATGATTTATCTGAATAAGGTGGTTCATCATTTTATTATTTTATTAAATAACTATATGGCTTAATTGGAAACATGGGAATCTAAAAAAGCTATAAGGGAATGATATACCGGGGTTTATAATAAAATAATACAATTTTAAAGATGAAATTTCTCAAATGGGGTAATAACTTAATAATATAGTTAATGATAAAATAATTTTTTTTTCACGTTTATTAATATATATTAGATATTTATATTCATTATAATAATAATATGTTATTTTTTAGATCAAAAGGAAAATGGTTTTAACAAGAATATTTTATTTTATTAGAATTATTTTAATGTTTATTTTAAAAAATTATAAAATTTAATTTTAATATATGAATATAAATTTTGAATCTATAATATAAATATTTCACTTTCATGAAATTTTGATGTTTTTTGAAAATATTGATTTATTTTGTGAATAGTGAAAATATAGATTTGAAAAAAATATTTTAAATTAATTAACTAACATAAAAGATCAATTATGTTTTTAATATTATATATAATAAAATATTATTTATTTACTTATATTTAGACCACTTATTTAGTTTTATATAAAATTTTTACTGGCTTTTAGGATATGTTTATCTTTATTTAAAACATGCATTTATAAACATGTTTTTATAATCCATAATGATTACACATTATAATTAAAAATAATAATTCCTATTGTGTATTTTTAAAAATTAAATGTATTGATTATATATCATTATATATTAATTTATAATCATAACTTCATTAATATTATTCATATTTTAAATGTACATTCATTTAATTCCCAAAAAACATTGCTTGAATGCCCTCTTTTTCATATCATATGTGGGTTTTATTTTGAATATAAATTTTCCACTCATATGAATTCAATATTTTAAAATATATTACATATAGTGAATTAGAAAATATTATTCTATATACTATTTTCAAAAATATATATGGATGAAATTAAAAATGAAAACAGAAAAAGTTAATTAATTTGGTCAAATGAATAATTTATTTACATGGTTGTTAAACTAAACCTATGAGGGTTAAAATGAACTAATTTTATAAATAAATTATATATTATGGACATATTTCGACCATATCTACTATATTATCATTAATGGTTTATTATTGGGGACTTATAAAGTGAAAAAATGTGGGTGGAATTAAATATTATTATGAATTACATGTTTTCCAGTCACCTCACTTATAAAAGGCCACTAAGTGTACTCCCGACATGGATCCATAAAAACCCATTAGTTCAACCATTACCTAAACAAAAAAATTCCCTACAGACCTCATATAATGGATTAAGGTTTATTTTTTCCATATATCCAACCAAGAATGAAATTTTGTAAAACCCAAAAGAAGTTACCCGAAGAAGATGTAACACTCATCGACAAGAATTTTTATTTTATGTCATATTGTATAGAATTAAATTATTAATAAACATTGAGAAAATAATATCCCCATTTTCATTTACATGGTGATATGTTATTATGAAAATATAATAACTTAAATCAATCCCCTCGTTTATCAAATGGGTTATGAAATCATTGTTCTTGTGTAGTGTGGGGTATATCCTCGCAAACTGATCTCATTTAATTTTTTAAATTACCACCTCCTACAATTAGGTATGATAATGTAATATATATTTATATATATATTAAATATTTATACATATTTAAATAATTATACAATATTTACCTTTTTATATTCTATTCCATCAAGAATACGATAACATCATTAATGTGTACCGTTGACTACTTCCTCACAATGAGAGGTGGTTTATTTTCACTAAACCATAAATGGTACATAATAAGATTAAATTTAAAAAATATATATGATATAAATGAAACAATTATTTTATTAATATCATATTTAACATTCTAATAATATAATATATCAATTTTTTACCTCGTCACTCACTAAATGTTGATAACTTCAGTCGGGTACATGTGGACTATCGCCTTCACGACGTGATATGAATTTCCATTCATCACCACAACAAATTATTTATATGTAAAAATTTTATAAAAAATAATATTGAATGTATGAACTTATTAACATTATTTAATGACATGATATTAGTAATCTACTTTTCAAAATGGTATTTAAAAAATGGAAATGTTACTAATGTGTACATATGGTCTACTGTCTCCATGATCTTAATGTATTTAATTTTTGGAAACCATAATACACTATTGATTATAAAATTATAATTGAATTAAAATTATTATAATAATTTCATTTTTATTATTTTGAATATTTTTAAACAATGTCCCCTTTGACCATTGTCGACCTACCAAAGACATTTTTGACACACAAGGTGAATATGGTCCAAACATCCGACCTTAACATAATTGATTAAGTAACTATATATAATATGGTAATAATGTAAATAATTTAAATTATTGACCCTAAAAATTTAATCAAAATATTATATAATTTTCATAATAGTATTATATTTGAAAATAAAGACACACATTACAAGTCATAGTCAAGGTAAGGGAAATCATATCTATTCCAATTATTTGAGGCATATTTTTATATTATGAACCATTATTCTTTTATAATATGTATGTACAATATCATTGAAATTATATATAATTAATTTTACTATTCTCATGATATTTAATTTTTCAGTGTTATTCATTCATGGGTATTTTGATTTATATTCCCAACAAGTGACAAGGTACTCTTCTTTAAAACCCATAATTTACTATTTTTATTTCAAACTACTTCTCTTACATATCCATTTTTTTATAAATGACATTCTAAAAATATTTATATTCATATAAAAGTTAAATAATTTAAATTTAATTTTTGTTTTACTATATTTTAATATTTTTTAAAGTGAACCATTTTACATGTTTTATATCGAATGTGTTGACAAATAAAAAATAGAATGTTCTAATTTATCTATTATGGAGGAAATGAATTTCTCTACTACCATCACCATTATATTATTTATCTAATACTATAAAATCTTTCATGTATTGTTTAATGAAAAAATCCTTTGATTTTTTATTTTAATATTGAAAACCAGTTTTTAAAAAAAAAACATTCTGATATCCAAATGAGATTTGGTTTTGAGTTTAATAGAATTCTACAAATTTTTTATGACAGAAAATTAAAATAATATTAAATTATTTCCATGATATTGCATATAAACATTATAAATGGGAAATATGTATTCCCAGAGTGTTTTGTGTGATCCCGTTATAGCTTATATAATTGTTGAACCCTATTAGTGTTGGGTGAGCCCATTTTAGCTGAAATGATTGTTGTACCATGATAACAAACTAGTACATTGGGTAATGAGACTTCTCTTAATTAAAATAAATATGGATTTACATAGGATATTCTACTATGTATTTTATTGGGATTCAATTACTTATAATAGAATTTTTAAATTGGCTATCAATATAATGATATATGATTTTATAAAGTGTTTTTTAATTTTTTTTTCAAGATTTTTCAGTATTTATTTGAGTAAAAAGATTTGGTGTTTTTTATTTAATTTTTTTTAACTTATATTCTCAATGGAAATTAAAAATTATATTACAGATTACATGAACTTTTTTTTCAATGGACTAATTGTTTTCATTAATTTTCAATCAATTACTATGATTTTGTTCTCATCCCTTGTTTTTAAAATTGTTTTCAAAAAATTTAATTATATGAATGGTAAAAGAAGAGGTCATGCTGGAGGAAAATAATTTTTTATTAAAAGTAAATCTTGTTTTTATTTAAGTATTTTATATTGTTGGAAAATTTATTCTAATCATAATTGTCAACATTTTATCATATTTTTTGGTTATGTACGATTTATGGACTAATTCTACAAAACACTACACTAAAAAAGTTACTCAAATGTAAATGAATGAATTAGTGATATAAATCTCAAGATTAATTATTGATTCAGGATATGTCCTTAAGATATATATACTTCCATTTAGAATGTGTGTTTCATCACCTATTGTATCACATGGCTAGTAGGAAAGTATTAGATACTTAACTAATCTAACCATCAAAATTAATAAATATAAAATTTCCATTAATATTATATTTATAAAGATATTAGTTTTTTAATTACAAATTTATAAATAATGGGACATGAATTTGATTAATGTTTCAAAATCCTTAATTATGAGACCAAAATTTAAGAACATTGGAAGGTAGCATCATGGGATTTTTCTTTAAACCATTCCCATTGAAAACATCAATATATGTTGTAGAAACGTATTTTTTCTTTAAGGAAGTTCATGATTTAATACATAAAAAAAGATAGTTGAATCACTAGTTTAAAATAAAACTATAACATATTTCCCCATTAGATCAATTTTAGATTTCATGAGATTTTCTACAAATAATAGCTAATATGTTTTCTACTTGAAATAATTATTGTTTTATGTGTTTCTATATGAATTTATTTTATTGAATGTATTTTCATATACCAAATATATAAAACTATAATTATAAATTAATTAATAATGAGTAATTTATTATATATATATATATATCATTAATAACTATGGATGAATTAAATAAATACATTTAATAAATTTACAATAATTAATTCCATAACATATATATTAGTATCTAATTATAACATGTCAATTAATGTATAAATATCTATGATTTATTAATTCATATAAAAAATGGATTCTATATTTTTAATAAGGATAATAAAATTATGTATGAAGGAAAATGATAATATTAGAATAGATTAATACATAGATGAATTATTGAATACATTAGTAGATACATGAAATAAAATATACACTAATATACTGATTTAGAATTTATTAAAAATGATCTACCAAAATAATAAAACATTTTTAATGTGACATGGAAGAACCTATTTAATTATTTTCTATAATATCGGACTAGTTACACATCCCATTATAATATTTATCCTCTAAAATTGGTAAATTTTAAAAACAAAAATAGAATTAAATAATTGAAAATAAGTATCCTTTACATTATATAACATACAAATATTATTTTATTTTATCTGTATAAAATTATAGGTCGTCTATAACTACAATAATTTTAACTCACTAAGAGCCATTGTATAACAAAGAGGCCTGGTATTAGATGACACATTATTAGACCTTGTCCATTTCAAACCATTTAGGGATTTGTTGATAGTCATGGGTTGGTAACTACTTCCTCAGTATTTGGAATGCTAATATGTTAATGGTATAAACATTTGAATCCAAATCACTAAAAAACATCTCACCTAGGAATTCTGCTTGGACTATCTTTTTTTCTAACTACCAAAATAAATATATATATTTTAAATAATAATAAATTACAGAATCTAGGTAATATTCATCAATAATAATAAATAAATATATTAAATGACAAAAAATATAATCAATTTAATACAATCATCACATATAAAATGATCAAAAATAACATATTGTATGATATTTTTATGAGATTAAATATTCTACAATAAACAAAAAAATTGATACCACTATGAACCATATTCATGTGACCTGAGGTCACATAGAACATCCCATACTATCTATCATTGAATAAAATATTTTAGCATAATCCCAGAAAGGGACAAAAATATAGGCACCCATAATAAATCATTAGTGCTTCATACATGTAATGTTACACGTAGGGCCTCAGATAAAAATACCCATATGGATTTTTTTGTTCTATTTATATTCTAATATAATTTTGATGAAGTTAGATTCATGACTGTAAAATGAAACAAAATAACTTTATTTAATGAAATTCATAAAAATATTACCCATTCTAGAGTAGGAAAGAGAATGAACCCATTGTTAAAATAATTTTATGTCAATGAATGATGATATTTCCAATAATTAATATACACAATCTCAAATATACATCCACATCCAAAACATTTCTCAAATACTCTTAATAAAATAGACATATCACTATTCCATATAAATTCACTATTTAAAATCTGTTATACAAATTGACTTAAAAGTTAAATAAAATTATCCAGATTTAAACACAGGATAATAGGCACCAACCTATGAAAAATATTTCATAAAATAATAAACCACAGTAACAGTTCCATATAACCAACACATGGGTCAGCAGAATAAAACGAGGCCTGTAACTGGTCATCATGTAATATATAATCCTGGAAAATTATGTGTTAAATAATAAATGGGGGCCCATGAGGGTCAATATAACACTACGATGATACTAAATAATCAATGAATGTCTTGATGGGATTTGTAAAATATATAGGATAAATAATCTATACATGATCTGTAAAACATAATTAGGTAACATAAACCATCTTGGGAGCACTAAAAATACCCAAACCACAATTCCTTGTTAGTAAAATTTATAAACATTAGGGTGTACTCAACCAAGTCTTTCACTAATTACATTCAGATACATAGTAGACCATTAATGGAGGTCAAAAGTCACAAAACAATTTGTATAATACAAAATATTAGTAATACTAAAAAATTAATAACACCGACATTCCACATCCAACACCATAACATTAAACAAAATCTTTTCACATCTATGTGAAACACTATATGGTTTAGAATTTTCAAATAATCTACTAAGGGGTCCATAATTTACTATATGATTATCAATTCCATGGTCTACAACAAGGTGTTTCATGTTATTTAAAAAATTATAGGATCTAAAAAATACAACGAAAGAATTATTTTTACAATGCAACACAAAAACATTGGAATTATAAGAGATGGTGTTCTAGTACCCGTATGTGATATCCCCAAGAAAAGAAATTCTAAAATGAGTTATATAGTCTTATAGATATATTGATGGATTATTTTCACAATAAAAACATGGTAAAAAACCAATAAAATATAAATATATAAAATTATAATATGATGCATTAGTATGGGAATAAAAATTAAATATAACTCACCTATATAAAAATAACACATTGATAATTTAACATGGAATATCTAATCACAAACCCCAAATATACAACAATACTATAGTAAAACAAAATTAATGAACCAATGTACTAACCAACTATATCTCACCTCCTTCTTCACCAACCCTGCCCCTTGTATCAAGACACATCCCTATAGAAATATGATTCCTTTCCATTCCCTATATCACAGTGTATAACATCTAAAAATACAAAAAAGATCCCATAATAAGGGTTAGAATAAAATCTATAGGCAATCCCTTAGGACATCATAACACACTATAATAAGATATAACAAGTTAAAAAATTCCATATAAAAATATTTGATAATATTTAAGTAGTTTACATAATTCCATAATTATAAACAAATTGGGAATATCATAATATATATCATTAAAATACATTAATACACGACTTGATCAATATCATGTTCAGACACATACACCCCATCCATTCATAAAAACACACAATCGAATGTTTATAGTCAAGCATAGTGTTTCTATAAATATTGGCACTTCATATCCATCAACCATACAACCTTTATGGGGGGACATATGACCAAAATTGACCCATATAAATGTCACGACACATCCCCCAGGACCCGTGCTGTAACTAACCCAAGCTCTCCTTCCATAAGCCAGAGGCTAGTGACTAGAACCAAAGGCATAATTCCCTAAAACCGGGAAGGCATTGTCATTATAAACTGAAAACACACACAATAGAGTACGAGCTCGAAGTAAAACACTATGTAATGTTGTATACAAAAGCATACTAAAATGAAAAAGGGGTCGGAATAAAAGCAAAAATGAAAAGTACAAGTACAACATAAAGGAGAAAAATAACTAAAAAGTGAAAAGCAACTCCTTGAACGACCACCATGCATCCTAACTGAAGGGTACGTACAGCTAGCCTCCCCTGTACTCCACACCCGTCAATCCTCGGTGTACCGACTCATCGTAAGGTCCACCTACAGGTACTGTCATGTCCTCGTACACTCAGCCTTGGTTAGCACTATTTGTCGTCTGCATCCAACACAATGAGGTGTGGGCATTTCTCGTGCAGGGTTGAGTATAACGATTCTCAATAGGGACCTCGAGACCCTCATATTCATACAAAATACAATAAGAATATACCAAAAGGTATGAATTCAATAGATAAACATTAATGAGTTATATGCGCATACATATACCTAAGTTATCAAGTAAGCCATCTCAATCATGAGGAAAACACAGAAGTCACTGACTCAGCTAACATAGGTACACAACTTATGTTGAGAGATAGAGAAGATCAGATATAGCCACTGAATCATCTATGTTGTTGGACCAACACATGATCCAGGAACAGAAGTCAGAACTATTGGACCAACACATGATCCAGGAACAGTCGTTAGAGATATCAGACCAACCCATGATCTTGGTCCTGCTATTCTGTTAGACCAACAAATGATCCAGGAACAAAAGTTAGAATTGTCGGACCAACACATGATTCAGGAATAGTCGTTAGAGCTATCAAACCAAGACATGATCTAGGTCTAGCTATTCTGTTAGATGAACACATGATCCAGGAATAGAAGTCAGAACTATCAGACCAACACATGATAAAAGAATAATCATCAGAACTATTATACTAACACATGATCTAGGAACAGTCAACAGTGCATAGCTATACACATAGTTTCCACAATGTAAGCTTGATTTCAAGAGGGTCCGCTCCAGAAGTCCTATTTCGATACATTAACTGCCACCAAGTTATAGTAATAAGTATCTCAATGGTCCGTCTCGTCATAAGGGTTTCAACCAAATAGACGGCGCGTCAATCGGACGCCTGGTCTATGAGTTATTAGCTTTTTAGTCCTGGGGGCGCGGTTGGATTCGTGTACGATCCAAACTGACCGTAAATCAATATTTCCTCGATCTCTAGTGGGGTATACTCAAGGGACCGTCATGTTCCCAAAAAATGACCGCTGCTGACATTTGGTCAAACGGTCGTATGATGCCAATGTTATGGCCAAAGGATGTAATAGGGTCGGTAAAGGGACTGGGCTCGGTCCATCCCGGTCGGACTGACTCGGCCCAACACAGAATGGGCCGACCTAGACTGGGTCGACCTGGATAGTCCCGTTGGGTCTGACCCAGCATGTTGGGTGGGTCAGCCCACTTTGTTTGGCCAGGTCCATTAAGACCGGCCCAGCGGACTGCGGGGGCGGTTCGGCCCGGGCTCAGGGCCAGTTGGGCCTGGAGCATTATGATGGCATGGCTCGGCCCGGAGGGTTCGAGGGAGCCAAGATGTTAGCTCGACTAGGAGCATGCGGTTCGTGCGGAGTCCGGCTTGGGGGTGTCCGGTTCGAGGTGGCATGCGTGAATGCTGGCTCAGGGGCGACCAGGCAGGCCGCGACACGACACCGGGGGGGGGGGGCAGGCGGCCTAGGCGCTAGGCAGCGGGCTGGGTGGGCTACGGGCAGGCGAATCAGCGTCGGGATGGGCGTCGGGGGAGTCTGGGTGCCCGAAAGAGCACCGAGGGGGGCGGGGGCGGCTGGGGCTCCAGGTAGGGCGTCAGGGGGCTACGGGCAAGGCGGCCATGGAAACGGGCAGAGCGCCGGGAGGGCCGCGTGCAGGTGGCTGGGCGCCAGAGGGCCGCAGGCAGGCTGGTTTAGCGGAGCTCAGGCCGGCGCGGGCTGGTGGTGTGATTCGTAGAGGCCGGGGGTAGCTTGACCTTTGTCAAAGCTGCCTCTGTTGCCTCATCGTAGAACGTCACAAGAAGATAGAGATCCACGGAGGATATTGGGCCATGTTAGGTTAGCCCGCACTCTCTGTATTTAAGGAGGTATCATTTGGCTCATCATGAGAATAATATGATCAATAATACATCTCCAACAATCCCTTATTATCCTTTTATGAATGTAATAAAAATGTACAAATTCAACAAGTAATAAACCCCCTACCTTTGATTAACCGTTTTTTGTTCTTCGCGTCCGCCGCACATCCCAAATCCCGATCTGCATCAGCTCGTTGATAATGTTGCAGAGGGTAGGTCGGTAGGTGTCTGTGGTAGAATTCAAAGGAGAATATTCTCCAACATTCTTCATTGGAAGAATGCTTTATTCGTTCTTAAATGGAAGAATGGTTCTTCATTTGGAGCTTTCTCAGAAAATCATTTAATCCACCTCTTCAAACAAAATGAAATATTCCCACAAAGTAATATATTTTCTATTATTTTAATGATGGAATGTAAATAAAAAACTAATAATTAAATTAAAAGGCTCATCCAATTTAATTTAAGAGTATGACACATTAATTAAAGGTGAGTTGAAGAGGCTCTCCCTTGTTAATGAGGGAGAGTTTAGAGGTTAAACTCTTCTCGCATTAATATGGGTCGAGTGGTCCCCACCCCTATTTTTCAAATTGTAGGTTATATTCTTAGGTGTTCTCCCACATCGTAACCTCTTGCGGGAGGTGTTTTTTGGGTGGGACCCACCACCACAACCTCTCATGGGAGGTTAGGGTGTGGCAGTCCCACCTCTAACTCCCAAGTGGAGGTTTTAACCAAAAATCACCCACATAGAAGCTTAAAAAATGAAATAAAGTGTTGAATACTTTATTTTATTATTTCTCCAAGAAAACCCAAAAACTAACTCTCTATCTCAATCATCTGTCATCGAGGAGGATGACTCCTTAAGTGAATACTGGCGGTGCGAGCTCAACGGTTCCCTCATCTTTCAATCCTGAGGACTGGTTCAAAAGTTATAAATACCCGCTCGTACAATTAATTACTGTACATGAAAAAAAAATCAGAAAATGATTCTGGGCACACCAGTCCTCGGAATCATGCGCCATAAATTTTCGCAGACTCGAAAAATTCCCATGTCTTTAAGAAAAAAAATTCCATGAAAATTACGGGTCATTAAAATCTCCCCACCTTAGGGCTTTATGTCCCCGTACGATACAACTCGAACTATGGGAACAAATGGGGGTACTGAGCACACATCTGAGCCTCTCGTTCCAATGTTCCCTCCTGGAGGTTCCCGTGCTGCCAGCGAACGCGTAAAAGTTGTATCGACAATCCATGTAGGAATCGCTCATGTCGATCATCAATCTCCACCGGAACCTCCGTAAAAGTATCCCCATTGTTGATGTCTAGGTCTCCATGGTCGATGATGTGGGAAGGATCATGCACGTATCTCCTCAGTTGTGATATGTGGAAGACGTCGTGAACACAGTGAAACTGAGGTGGAAGAGTTAAGTGGTAAGCCACCTCGCCAACTCTACTGAGTACCTGGAAAGGTCTGATGAATCTCGGAGATAACTCTCCACCTCAGCCAAATCCTTGTAGACCTCGTTAAGGTGAGACCCATAGACGTGGTTGCCATCCTCGAACTCCAGAGGAAACTGTCTCGTGTCAGCATACGAATTCTTCCTAGTATGTTCCATCTTAATCCACTCCTGGATGATCTGCACTTTCTCCATGGTAGCTCGTACCATCTCTGGGCCCACTGGTGCTAACTCCCCTGGGTCTTTCGAGTACAAAGGTGATCTGTAAGGTTGCTCATATAACACATCTAAGGGTTCCATCCCTAAGGTGGAGTGGTAGATGTTATTGTAGGAAAACTTCACCAAAGGTAAGTGATCCTCCCAGGTGTTACTGAAGCCGATGACAAAGGAATGTAGCTTGTCCTCGATGGTCTGAATGGTCCTCTCAATATGAATAGTTTTCTGAGAATGGAAGGCGGTTCTCAGACGTACCTACATCCCAAAAGCATCCTGCAACCCCTTCCATAGCTAGGAAGTAAAGCATTCATCACGATTGGAGACAATCTTCGAAGGTACTCCATGTAGCCTCACAATCGCCTACACATATAGGTGTCCCATGATCTCTACTTAGCTCTGCTCTCTAATCACTAAAAAGTGTTCCGACATGGTGAGTCGGTCAACGATCACCCAAATCGAGTCATGTCCCCTGAATATACCTGGAAGACCCATCTCAAAGTCCATGGATATCCCATACCACTTCAACTCTGGGACCACTAAAGGTTGTACCAAGCATGTTGGTACCAGGTGCTCCACCTTTACATGATGACAAGTGAGGAATCGAGAGACAAACTCCGCTACCACCTTCTTCATACCTTTCAATCAGTGCTATCATCCATGGTCGTAATACATCTTCTCCAAAAATGGACGTACCACTAGAGTGGATGTGTGGAACTCCCTCACCATTCCTCCAGAAGTGACACTAACACGATAGTACATCCTCTTAAGAGGATGAAATGCTCCCCACCTTCATAAAATCCATCAGGTGCTTGCCTCATGAATATCTGAGCACATCGTGTCTTGTAGTCTATGTACCGATGTTGTGCCTCCCTGACTTGCTGAAGAAGCGGGGGAGTGACTATATGAGACTGTAGGAAGACTTCTCCATCTCTATCCACAAAGGATATTTGTAAAGACACACCCGATTCCGGTCCCTGATGTGTAGCGTAGTTCTTCTCATGATGTCTCAGCTAACGAGAACCATAAGAGATCACTACATTCTCCTCCATTAGGGCACACCTGAGTCTGGTCCCTGATGCGTCGCAGTAGACTACGTACCCTACTCCTCCTATGGAAGCCTCAAAATGGGGGCACTAGTCAGCCTCTGCCTCATATCTTGAATGCTGTACTGGAATCTCTACGACCACACGAAGGGTTTCCCCATCTTTGTCAAGGATGATAGTGGTGCTGAAACACTGGAAAAGTCTAGAACGAACCTCCGATAGTATCCAGCCAAACCCAGGAAACTCCATACCTCCGTCACACTCCAGGGTGGCTCCCAAGAAAGTACCTCCTCAATCTTTGCTGGATCCACTGCATCTCCAGCCTCCGAGATGACGTGACCCATAAAGTGAACCTCTTAGATCCAAATCTGTCACTTTTAGTGCTTACCTGAAAGCTGGTGCTCTCGGAGTGTGTCCATTATTGCCTGCATATATGTAGGCATGATCCTCCTCTGTAGCTGAGTAGATCAGAATGTCATTGATAAAGTCTACAACAATGCGATCGAGGTATGGCTGGAATATCCTGTTAATAAGTCCCATGAACATTGATGTAGCATTGGTTACGCTGAAGGGCATAACCAAGAACACGTATTGGTCGTACCGACACCTGAAGTCCATCTTTTGCACATCCTCATCTCGAACTCTGAGTTGGTGATATCCTGACCTGATGTCTATCTTGGAGAACCACTATGATCATTTCAGATGATCAATGTGTTATTCAATCCTTGGGATTGGGTACATGTTTTTTATGGTCACCTGCTTTTGGTGAAGGTAGTCGACATAAATCCTCTTCATTCCATCCTCCATCTGGGAAAACAGAACCGGGGAAACCTAGGGAGAAACACTGGGCCTGATTAATCCCTTCCCTTACAAGTCCTCCACCTGTACTCACAGATCATAAAGCATAGTGGGAGTCATCCGATATGATGGAGTATATATTGGTGTCATCCAGGGGTATAGGTCAATGTAGAATACCACCTCTTTGTGAGTAGGTAGTCCTGGAACATCATCAGGGAAAACATTCGTGTACGGGTCCACCACTATAGGGAATTTCAGACTCTCCACATCAACTGCTCTGAGTGTAATTTCTGCCAACTGATGAGTGATCGGTTTAACCCTCCTCTGAGTAAGTCGGTCTGGCGCTGCAAAGGCTCCCTTCTTGCTGGTGAAGGTGAACCTGGTCCAATCTGTGTGGACACGCCACACTTTGTGCCTAATAAAGTCGATCTAAGCATGAACTGTAGATAACCAGTCCATACCCAAGATGACATCGCAAGGCCTCGATGCCGCTATGAGGAGATCCCAACTGAAGATCTCGCCTCTTAGAGTGTGCTCACACTCACGGCACCAGTGCGTAATCATCGAGTCTTCTCCCGTAGGAGTCTCTAGCCGTATGGATCGATCCAATGGCTTTATCAGAAACTCCAAGCTCCAAACGAGGGAAGTGGAAATGAAATATTGATTGGAACCTGTGTCTATAAGAACCGTAGCTGTTGTAGAGTAGATGCAGATCATACCATGAATCATCTCCGGAGTGCCATGATTATAAGCATCAGCTGCCTGGAGCTGAGCTCTCCCCTGTCCACCTGCTCGCTGCGGTCGGGGTGGACCTCCTGGTAGTGGTGGTGGTAACACCACGAATCGTCGCCCACCACCTACTGCACAACCAGTTCTTCTTCCACATCCGCCTACTCCCTGCAGTCCGCCTCGATCCAACATCTGACTCTGCATGGGAGGTCCCTCAACTGTCTTCTTATCGTCACTATGGCGGGTCATAAAGTCATGAGAAATGTCACCCTACCCACCGCAAGTGTAACATTTCATGCTCATGTCATGACAAGCTCTATCTTGTGTGCCCCGTACAACATAACCCGTATCCTGAGGTCATCCACCGGATGGTCTGGTCTTCTTGGACCGCTGTGACATCTGTTTGATCCTAGCACCATAAGAATCAGCTACATGATACCAAGTGGTGGGTCTCACTGCTGGTGAATGCTCAATAAGAAAACCCTACACTAGAAGGGATCTCTCTAACACTCCCTCCTGTGTTGGAATGACGGGGGATATCATCGAAGATCTGATCTCTTTCCTAATCCCCTGCTCGAAGGTCCGAGCCCTAAAGAATGGGTCCTGCACAATATCTGTGGAGTAGCATGAGAGATTGGTGAACCTAGCTGAGTATTGCACCACCATCATTCTACCCTGCTTCAGATGTAGTATCTCTGGTATTCGTACCGTACATAGGGTGTCTAGGACAAACTCCGCTGGAAATAGGCTCTCGAAGTTAGCATAGAGTAGTGTTGCCTTGTCATGTACCTAGAGCATCAGGCTCCACCATCTACCTACTACTGCCTGAAGGAGACCCGTGACAAGGATCCCCATAAGGTCTGATGGTGTCCCTACCAGTTTGAAGTCTCTCACAACAGCCTCCAGCCAATCCTCGGTTACCTGTGGGTCCGTCTCACCCCTAAACCTTGGAGTCCTGTGGCGTTAGAACTCGTACAACACACTCAAACGGCATGCATCTTCTACTGCTAAGGCTGGTGTCATCGGTGGTCCAACGGGTGGTGGTACCGCTGGTGCCTCCGCTTTGATGGGGCCCTACACCGCGGCCATGTCGCTTGGTGGACTGTCATATCGTATAACCCTCAAAACCCTTACTGGCTATCTACGTAGAGGCATCCTAAAAATAAATAAGTGCGCCATGGTCAATAAGTTATACCTGGTGAGTTGACTCAAATAGATCACAAATAAATATCTTGTAACACACACGCAATCAGTGATTTCATGCATTAAGTCGAAAATCCGAAGTTAGGGTCCTGGTGTATGGTTATGTCGGCCGCCGCACCAATACTAGACTCCTTGGACTGAAAACCACAATGAGTACTCTAAACACTATTGCTTCACAGAAAGGAAAGATCAGAGTCTGATGTTCTATGGTAGAATCAAATTCTCTGATACCAATTTGTCAGGGCCCATACTCCAGGGCCCGTGCCGTAACTACCCCAAGCATCCCTTCCATAGGCCAGGGGATGACGACTAGCACCAAAGTCGTAATTCCCTAAAACTGGGAAGACATTGCCTTTATAAACTGAAAACACACACAACAGAGAAAAAGATGGAAGTAAAACACTATGTAAATCTATATAAAAAAGTGTACTGAAAATTAAAATGGTCTAGAATACAACACCATCGGAAAAGTACAAGTACATCTAAAAAGGTAAAAACAGTTGAAAAGTGAAATGCTTCTCCTAGAACGACAACCACAGATCCTACCTGAAGTGTAGGTATAATTATCCTCATCAGCACTCCACATCTGTCAGTCCTCCGTGTGTCGACTTGTCGTAAGTTCCACCTTTGGGTACCGTCTAATCCTCATACACTCAGTCTCGGTCAGCACTATCCATCGTCTGCATCCAACACAACAAGGTGTGGGATATCCCATGAAGGGGTGTGTATAACGATACTCATTTGGGACCCCAAGATCCTCAAGGTCATACAAAATTCAACTAGAATATAAAAAAAGTTATGAATTCAAAAGGAAGACATTACAAAGGAATATGACCAAACATATACCTATGTTATCAAATAACCATCACAATCATGAGGAAAACATAGAGGTCACTGAATCAGCTCACACGGGTATACAAATTATGTAGATAAATATAGATGATCAGATATAGCCACTGAATCGTCTAAGCTAGTGGACCAACAAATGATCCAGGACCAGCTATTCTATTGGACCAACACATGATCTAGGAATAGAATTCAAAACTGTCAGACCAACACATGATCCAGGAATAATCGTTAAAGCTGTCAGACCAACACATGATCCAGGTCCAGCTATTTTGTCAGACCAACACATGACCCAGGAAAATAAGATAGAACTGTTGGACCAATATATGATCTAGGAATATTTGTTAGACCGGTACAACCAACACATGATCCAAGTCCAGCTATTCTATTAGACCAACACAGGATCCAAGAACAGAAGTTAGAACTATTGGAGCAAAACATGATTCCGAAACAGTCAACAGTGCACAGCCACCCACCGGGATTCCAAAAAGTATGCATGATTCCTAGAGTGTCCGCTCATCTAGCCAAGTGTAAATACTTCAACTGCCACCAAGTCCCACGAAACAATATCTCATAGGTTTGTCTTGTCATCGGGGTCTCAACACAATAGGCGATGCGTCAATCAGACGCTTCGTCTATGAGTTATTAGCTTTTTAGTCCTGGGGACCCAGTTGGATTTTTGTGCGATCCAAACTGACCATAACTCAATATTTTCCTGATCAACATTGTTCTATACTCATGGGACCTTCGTGTTCCATGAAACTCAACACCGCTGACAGTTCATCATATAGTTGACCAGTGCCAATGTTATGGCCAAAAGAAGTAACAAGGTCGATAATGGGTCTGGGCCCAGTCTGAATTGGTTGGACCGACTCGGCCCAACCCAGACGGGGCCGACCTGGACTGGGTTGACTCAGACAGACCCTTTGGGTATGGCCCAGCTGGTTTTGAGGGTTAGCCCGCTATGTTTGGCAAGGTCCGCTGGGCCCGGCCTGACGGACTGCGGGGGCAGTTCGGCCCTGGCTCGGGGCCAGTTGGGCATGGGGCGTTGCGAGGGCATGGCTCAGCCCAGAGGACGCGAGGGAGCCAGGACGCTGGATTAGCCAAAAGCATGTGGATCACGCGGAGGCCGGATCAGGGGCGGCCAGTTCGGGGTGGCGCGCGTGAAGGCTGGTTTGGGTGTGGTCGGGCAGGCTACGGCAGGGCGACAGGGGGGCCGCAGGTAGGTGGCCTGGGTGCCGGGAAGCACACCGGGAGGGCTGTGGGCAGGCGGAAGGGAACATGGCAGGGCACGGGGTGGGGGGGGGGCAGGAGGCCCGGGCACCGGGGAGCGAGAGGTCGGCGGCCTGGGCACCGGGCAGCGTGCCAGGAGGGCTGCAGGTAGGTGGATAGATGTCGGAGGGCCACATGTAGGCCGGTTCGACGAAGCTTTGGATGACGTGGTCCAGTAGCACGATTCTGAGAAGTCGTGGGTAGCGTGGCCTTTTTCGTAGCCCCCTCCTTCACCTTGTCGAAGAACATTACAAGAAGAGAGAGATCGGCAGAGGATATCTGGCAATGTTAGGTTGGCCCACACCCTCCGCGTTTAGGGATGTATCATTTTTCTCATCATGAGAAGAAGATGATCAATAATACGTCCGCAACAATCCCTTATTATCCTTTGATGAATGTAAGAAAAAGGTACAACTTCCAAAAGTAATAAACCCCCAATGTTTTGTTCACCGTTCGTTGTTCATTGTGTCCACCACACATCTCAAATCCCGAGATGTGTCGGCTCATAGACGATGTTATGGAGGGTAGGTCGGTAGGTGTCGAAGGTAGAAGTCGAAGAAGAATCGTCACCAACGATCTTCATTGGAAGAACGCATTCTTCGTTCTTCGATAGAAGAATTTTCTTTATTGGCATCTTTCTCATATAATCCTTTAATCCTCATCTTCCAACAAAATGATGTATGCCCAGGAAATAATAGGTTGTCTATTCATTTAATGTTAGCATGTAATTAAAAAAGAAAGAATTTAATTAAAAGGCTCCTCAATTTTAATTCAAGAGGTTGGAACATTAGTTAAAGGGAAGGTGGTGAGGCTCTCCCTCCTTAATGAGGGAGAGTTGAGAGGTTAAACTCTCCTCCCATTAATAGGGGTCGGGTGGTCCCCAACCCTATTATTCAAAAGGCCGGTTATGGTCTCGGGTGGTCCCCGCATCGTAAACTCTCGTGGGAGGTTATGTTCAGGTGGGACCCACCAACATAACCTCTCAAAAGAGGTTTGGGTGTGGCAGTCCCACCTCCAACTCCCATGTGGAGGTTTTAACCAATAATCACCCACATAGCAGCTTAAAAAATTAAAAAATGTGTTGCACACTTTATTTTTTTTTTCTCCAAGAAAACCCAAAAACTAAATCTATATATAGATCATCGTCCGTTGAGGTGAATGTATCTTTAAAAAAATAATGTCCCTACGAGTTCAATGGTTCCCCTGGATTTCAATTCCGAGCACTGGTTCAAAAGTTATAAAAACACACTCGCACATTTACTGAACGTACCTGAAAAAAATGTCAGAAAATTATTCCAAGCACACCGGGACTCCGAATAATGAACCATAAATTTTCTTGGAATAAAAAAATTCCCATGTTTTTAAGAAACAAATTATCCACATAAATTTCGGGCCATTACAATAAACACACAACATCCCAACTATTCCATTTTCCCTAAATAAATATTTTTCCAAAACAATAATTCCTTGATTTCATTTCATCCAATATTATTAATTTGTTCATTAAATTTCATAATTTAAACATCAATATTATTTAATCATATCAAAATATGGTTTTTTAAAAGAAATTCAATTTTAAAAATAAGAAACTAAAACTTTGTTCCTTTATGTAAAACCACATTTTCTATATCCTCTTCCTAAAATTTTTTAATGTGAATATATAGATCCATTTTTCAATAACAAAAAAAACATCATTTATCTCACTTTTTATGTAAAATAAAAGTTTAT
Organism: Viscum album; assembly: GCA_963277665.1. Classification (NCBI taxonomy): domain Eukaryota; kingdom Viridiplantae; phylum Streptophyta; class Magnoliopsida; order Santalales; family Viscaceae; genus Viscum; species Viscum album. The sequence goes on along the minus strand of OY728156.1, from coordinate 1,197,812,056 downwards.
TAAAAATTTAAATTACTATGATAAGAAAATAAATAATCACTTTTTAAAAAAAATGACCATTGTAACAATTTTCAAAAAATAGTTAACAATAGATAAACAATGTATTCTTAGTGTAAAGTGTCACTACAATACATGATATAAAACAATCACCATCTATGTTCTGGTCGATGAGATAAAAACCGACAAAGATGTGACTAAGAATGATTTTATACACAGAAACCTTGGTCAAATTATTTTAATCACAAAATGGTTAGATATATATTCTTATGAAATATAGTTTTTTGATGATATTAATTTCTCCTTGATTTTATCCCAAATATACAAAAAAATCATCTAAGTGTAATATAAATTGTAATATCCCACCTGAGTCTAGATTTTTTAGAATGGATGGTGATCCACAAACCATTGGTATGTTTCTCAAGAACCCAAATGCTATAAATAAATGGAAATATCATAGAGAAGTATAGAGGATAATTATCCCCTTAAATATATTTCAATTTAATAAGAAAGAAAATAAAAATATCAAGTATTATTTTATGATACATCAGTTTTAGAATAAAACTAAAAAATAATCCATTCATATGCCAGCATTATTTTTAATGAAATACATAGCATATCAATTACCAAACATAAAATAAAGTATACTATGTGATTACAAAAAAGGTTATTCCATGTACTGCAGAACTATATCCCAGCTCAAAATCCTCCTACCAAACCCATATTATCAAGAAATTTCACTATGTAAATATGATACAATTCCCTTCAATGTATCATGGTTTAAAAAAACTTAAAATAATCCAAATATGTGGAGGGATGTGGATAAAATCAGTAGAAATTCTATAGGGAATTCCCAACACACACAAATAATCCAAAACAAAGTAGAACATTTAATTTTAAATGATTTAAGATTATTTAAACAATTTGTGTCCATCCATAATTGGAAACCATATGAAAAACCATAAAAAACTATCATTACAACATATTCATTCTTGGGATGATAAATCTGACATTCTCACATAAAACAATCCACACATTTATACACACAAACAATCAATAAACACAAAAATCTATACACTCAATATGGGTCCTTCCACTAATAGTGGAACTCCATGACCAAGACCTATACAATGAGAACCCATCACATTTTTTCTTAATAATTTGTGTTTTATTGTATAATATTTCTCTTAATACAACTTATGTGATCAAGAAGACTATTTTATTTGGAAATAAGTTTAAAAAATAACAACTTGAAAATAGTAAACAAAAAAATTATTGAAAACATCCTTTGCATGCTTCTCAAATTCCATAGCTTTTAAAACTGCACTAGATAACCAAGAGACAAAAAAAATTGAAACGGGAAAGCATTAAATCCTATTAACAGAATAAAAATATGAAATGAATGAAATTATTTCATGGTAAATAAAATTAATATCAATGGGAAATAAATGTGGTGAGAAATATAAACCTAAACAATTAGGCATGATATAAAATTATAATATAAATAAAACATAAGAAATGTCGAAACTACCTAAAAAAGGTTTCATAAACATAGGTGGAAGAAAAATGAAATGAATTCATGATAAAAATTTTTTTATGATTGAATAAGATAACTCTTGTGTCCCTTACATGATGTCTCATGAGACAAAAACATTAACAAAATTACTAGAGTTATATTTTGTTAATTCCAATTACATTAATTTCATTTACATGAATAAGTGTTCCACATATAATATACAACATGGAATCATTAATCATTATCTCTTAAAAAAAATAAATCAATTTTGAATAAATAACATTAATTTCTTAAAAAATAATTATAAGTGCATAAAGGTGAACACCATTGAGAAAAAATGGGTATGGGTACTAAATATAGAATTTTATTCGATGAATAATAAGGGTGAAATTTCAGCAGCATAACAAAGCCACTCAAATGTTCAAGGGAGGGATTAATGATAGTTAATGGATTTTATCAAAATTTAGACATCATATGGATATTATAGGGGATTTGTATAAACATATGGTAATATTATTAATTTCCTATCAAAGGAATAATGAAATGATGATTCATGAATAAAGATGAAAAAAAGGAAAGCATCCAATACTAAATTTATGCAATATAACATGCCTACATAAAGGTTCATGGGTGGGACTAATGATAGTTAATGTGGTATATAATCATTTATAAATCAATTTCATAGTAATAGGGGATTTAGGAATATATAGTAACAATAGTAATTTGAGATAAAACTCATAAGGTAATGAAGATTATTGAATAATGAAGAAAATTTTAGGATACCTTACTAAATTATATCTTGGTAAGAAATTTGGTAAATGCTATAGTCAAAGGGAATAAATGGAATCTCATTATTAAAGAATAAAGTATACATTATCATTATAAATAAAAGAACATGAAAACATAATATATTTATATTATGAATTCTATATACAAAGAATGTGGTTGAATGAAAATGAGGACATAGAAATGTCATAATAAATTATTTTAAGGTAATAGGTTTAATTAAGGGTTCATGGGTTGGATTAATGAGATTTATAAGTTTATTTAATCACATGAAATTAACAATGGATAGTAATAGTTTTGATGTAAATGTAAAAAATAATGATAAATATAAACTAATAGTAATAACATAAAATATGTGAAATAATAAAAAGGGGGAGGGGATCCCATACATTGATAGAGTCATTCCTAAACGATTGGGAATTGCTTTTTGAGAGATTGGTGGATCCTTTGGAGGACCATATAATGGTTAGGAATGATAAAAGATTTTCTAAATGGTTTTTTAGCTAACATAAATTGGAACATGGATGGGTTTATATCAGAATTTAGTGGTGAATTCATTATTATTCACTAACATAGGATTTTTTTTCTATAAAATAATATAATCGTGAAAAATAACATTCCCATGTTTTTCCCATGGTTTATTCGATGAAGGGAAATTTTAATAATATTTTATGTTAAAGGTACCAACATAGTAAAACAATACCCTTCCTGATGTGTAAGTGATTATTGTCCATAATGAATTGATTTTAGAACCATAAAAATATAATCTATGGTTTTAGTATTCATATAGGGTATTTATAATTAATCAAATAATCTTAATATTTCTATATTTTAATATGGAAGGATGTGTTTTTCTTGGATCTATTTTATTATTTTTATTGCATCTATTTTCTGTCCTTATATTGTCATTATACACATTGTATTTTTATACCATATTTATTTTTAACATGAAAAAAATTGTAGCTTAGAGAATTTTAAAATTTCACTATTGGATAATTTTTATATGATGATTCCAAAAATAATATTTTTTTATCAAATTAATTTTACAAATATTTGAATATCATCTATTAAAACCGTGTGTACATTTATTGAGAATTGTTAGGTTTTTGAAAATAACAATTTTCATAGAATTATGGAAATTGTATTTTCTATCATAAAAATTATATTACCGATAACATTTAACATTAATAATTCTTCAAAATGAATTTTATAATTTAAGTTGAACATCACTCAGAAATACTACTTTTTTCCTAACAAAATATAATTTTTATCAATATGATTAGTTAATCATTTATAAATTAAAAATATATAATTCATTAATATAATAATCATTTCAATAAAAAGTAAATAAATATTCATCATTTCAGGGTTTCATTTATTCATGTATTTGTTGAATTATTTTCACCTATAATTAATCAATTTTTCTTTTACAGTGGTAACGTATATTTTCTCCAGTACTATTTTTTTTATTAAAATCATAGTTTTATCTTTCATCATAATAATAATTATGATTATTAAAAATTTGGAATCCATTTCATCAAACGAAATTCAATGAGTTGTATGAAATTATTTAAATATAAAACCTAAAAGCTTTATGTGAATAAGTTTTTTAATTAAAACATTTCTAATGAAAATTTGGTATTAAATTAAATCTATAACTAGTAATCATCATCGTATGAATTTCAATTCATAACCTCACACACACATAGAAAGACACACACACACACACAGATATATATATATTATAAAAATTTAATTTATGTTTTTTCTAATAAGGGTTAGTTTAATTAATTATAATAGTTAAAGATTATTGATTTTAGAGAAATGTGATTATAATTCTAAATATATATTTATACTAAAATAAAATATTAGGATGATTCAAATGATATAAAATAAATAAAATATAACTAAACAATAAATATTTCACATTCAAATAAAAATAAATTATATTAATATTTATTAGTTTATAAAAACAAATTATTTTTTACATTAAAAAATTATTTATCACTATTTACTGAGAAATCATTTTCAAAAAAATCCCAAACATTCACCTGATGATAATTTTAAAATTATTAATAAATAATGTAGTTTGTTTTATAAATTCTATTTTGAAATATTCAAGATAATAAATAAAATAATTTTTCATAAAAATATGCAGAAATAATTTTTGATTAAAACATATTTTTTTGAAAAAAATTAATTAAAAAAATATCATTGATTGTTTACTAAAAATTTTATAAATATATTTGGGATATATATATATATATTATGATTTATTTTATCAATTAATATCCAAAAATGTAATGGTATGTTTAATATATTCATATTTAAATAATCAATTTTTATTTGGGTTAAGTGTTTCATATTACATAAATTTTCGAACATAGTTTTCTCTATTAAAAACATGTGGTGTTTCATTCATCACCCTTTTAATAAATTTTTCTGTCAATGTTTAATCATTCTCTTGGTAAGAAATGTTTTGACATAGAAAACAACTTCATTGAAAACCCATATCTTAAAAAGGATTAAAAAATACCCTCTAGAATATAGGGAGATGGATATATGAAGGAAATAACATAACTAGGTTTCAATTAGGAGAACATCTGTTGGAAGTGAAAACCTAAACATGGAATGGAAATATTGCAACGAATATAAAACTGAGGGTGATAGATGGAACCATCCAGAGAAAATCAATGATGACAAAACCATTAATCAGTGATGTATAAAAATATTATCAATTAATTATAATTAATCATAATATGAAATGATTTTATATTCAATATTATTTTACTTCGGATAATGAATTAATGTATAATATATACAATTATGGTAAGGAAATATATATTCTTGACTATTATAATTTAAAATTTGAATTAATTTATACTATAATATTATCTTTTTTTTCAAATGATGACAATTGAAGAAATTTTTTTATGCCTAAAGCACATGACTAAATATAAAATGCGTCACATAATACAAAAAAGTTTCAAAATCTATAACTCTATTTTTTAGTAAATCCAACATGGTTATCACAAGTTATGATAATAATGATAATAAATAAACATCAATTCAATAATCATCAAAATTTCACAAATAATACAAAAGGTTAATGAGAGGTAAAATCTTAATAAATAAGCATATATCCCAAATTACACCAATAAAATCAACATTGGGGAATTTTATAAGATAAATGGTCTTCTGATAACCATTAACATACACCTCTAAAATAACATTATACAATGTTCTCAAATAATACTAATTGGAATATAAAAATGAAGATTATAAAAAAGATAAAAAAATATTATGAATAGCCTCAAAAAATCCAAAATATTTTATCCAATAATATGTTTCCACAAATATCCCTAACCATTAAATATATCTCTTACATAAATATTTGAAATTCATATAAATGATTTTAAAAATTAGGATTTATAATATCACCCCATGACCCTTTTATTTTTATCCTAAAATAAAACAAATATTTTTCATTATCAAGACATAGATAACATGATTTCTGAAATATAACTTTATCCCTTAATAAATTTTATATGTTATAAGTACTATTAAGAAAATTAAATACTTAATAAAAAACTATTGGGGATTATTAGTAATATATTTCATGATTCTTATATCCATAATTTCAATGATGTACTACTTCCAGAATTTAAATCTCAATTAATAATACTATTTTATTTGTGTAGTCATCACATTGCCCTTCACATTGGTTGTTGACTCAGTTCATAATATTTCTAGTAATTTATTAGAATCATGGGAAAATTAATGATGAGTAATTTTTTTTAAAAAAATATTTTAATCCAATAAAATAAAAGAGATAAATTATTAATTATATTCTTTTCTATTACTGAATAATTTCTAGGCATAAATTTGTGATTTAATGTATATATTTCATAACACAGACTCTAATGGAAATTGATGTTACCTTAATAATGGTTTATATTGTGACTCTTAATTACAAAATATTATCCCCATGTATAGATAAATTTGGTATGAAGAGAGTCACATTGTCATGCATCAATTATCGATCGAGTGTAGCTTATTGGGGTGTATTCTAATTTTACCACTAGGTACATCTATGCTAAATCCACATCCAAACGTAGTATCTAAACATTTTTGTATTTTCTTGGACTCCACTTACTCAATAAATTAACCAAATTTTGGGATGTATTTATAAGATTATTCTTATCACTAAGACCGTCACTAGATTTTTATATTCTTAATAACAATAATAACTGAACATTACATTTATTCTATAAATGAAAACACTCTTCATTATTCCACAATAATTCATGATTTTTACATAATATTAGTTGAAATACAACCAAGAATATAAATAATTATAGTTTATTTCAGAATTTTTTATATATACTAGGATAATTATTAATCGATGCAACAACATTATTTAATACTTCTTTAATATTCTTCTAAAACATGATAGATTTTAAAACTGTATTAGATAACCAAGGGATATAAATTAAAGATGATCAATATAGACTATTAATGTGATAAAAATGGATTAAAATTAATAAATTATGATATTTTAGATATTAGGATTATAAATTATACATAAAATGGATGGGAAAACTATACATGAAAAATTTCTGATGATATAACACTATAACATAATGGCATCACCATAAATGTTTCAACAATATAGAACATGGAATCATAAATACTAGTGAAGTATAAATTATAATAAAAAATGATGGGAAATGTTTTTTGATGGATTAAGTTCACTCTTTAATGAATTTAATGATTACCTATGAGACTAATATATTACCCAAACCATTGGAGTGATATATAATTTTGCGTGAACCCATCACTTTTTTTCGTTGACATGCATATGTGTTTCAGATGTATAATAAAAAATTGAATCATTTATCTTCACATTTTATTACAAGATCATGGATTTGGGATAAAAAAAATTATTTCCAAATAATAAAACTATATTTTCATAATGGTGAACGTCCTTGATAGTAAATGGGTATGGGTATTCATTGTACAATTTTGTTTCATGAAAAATCATTGTGAAATTTCAACATAATAACTGGGGCACATAAATGTTCACTAGAGGGTTTAATGATAAATAAAGGGGTATTTATTCATTAATACATAAAATTAAAATTAAGGGGGTATGTTGAAGAATATATATGAATTTTTAAAATTTTGATATAATTGGTATAACAAAATATTAATGCTTGAATAAATAGAAAAGGGGGAGGATCTGCTACTAAACATCGACATGGTAATAACTGTACATAATATATCATGGGGGGATTAATGAGAGTGAATGTGGACTCTCATAATAAATAAATCAAATTTAATGTATGGGGGAATGAGTAAAGGAATCATAAAATTAGGAATTGGTTATTAAAAGAATAAGATAATTATGAATATTGAATAAATAATAAAGAAGAGGATACCTTACTTAATTTTTCCATGGTAACACTTAGTTAAATCAAATAATGTTAGGGGATAAATGGTATTTAATTATTACTGAATGAAATTTAAAATAGTGGGATAATTCAAATTACATGAATTATATACAATTCATATTTAGAAAGAAAATTATGAAGAATGTGGTTTAATGGAAATTAAGAGAGACACATCCCGTAATAAATTCAAACATGATATTAGGTGTACAAAATGGTTCATGGGATGAATTAGTGAGAGTTAAAGGGGTATATAATCTCATGAAAATATTTAAAATTAAATTACTTTGGTTTATGTAAGTCATACCAAAAAAAAGGAAAAATAGATACTATGAGGCATAACATTAAAGAGGTTCTTGAATAAAATGATGAGTGGGAGATCCTGTACCATGTTATAGTGATTCCCCAAAGCATTAGAGGATATTCTTAAGATATTTTGGTAACAATGTCAGGACTACAAAGAGGATATGGAATATCAAGGACGTTCCCTATTGTTTTTATGTGAAGATAAATGAGATCATGAGAGGACTTTAGTGGAATTGTGTGGGGACTTCATTATCATTTCTCAAACATTGGTTTTGGACTCAATATAATAAAATTACCAAAACCACAAACCACACCACGGTTTTCCCCATGTTCTTTCCTAAATATATGATGTTTTATTAATTTAAAAAAGAAATGTTATAATATTATTAATATAATATCCTTTTTGAGGTTGAAGCGGGTCTTATCCTTAATGAAATGATTTTAAAACAAAACAATATATAATATTGATTTTGGAGATTTCATAATGTTTTTATAAAAATGAAAAAATAAAATTAATATTAAACTATTTTAAAAGGATAATATATATTTTATTATTTATCCATTATATATTATTTATAAAATCACTTTTAGTTCATGAAGACATCATAATACATAATGTATGCTTATACCGTATATAATTTTTACCTGAAATTTTGAATATCATAGAAATTTAAGAAAAATTAACCATTAGATAATTTCGACATGATGGTTAAAAAATATTTCGTACTTTGTTAAGATAATTTTCTACCTATATCAGTTTCCACATTAATGATATATTTTACAATTATTGACAAATGATGGGTTTTTGAAAATAAAGTTTTTAATCCCATTATAAAAATTACATTTGACATCCAAAAAATTATATTATCAATATAATTTTTCGATATTTAATTAATAATATTATTTTATTAAAATAAATTTTATTTCAATAATCTCATAATTTATAATAATTAATATGTTATTAGATTTTTTATATTACTCGAACATATAATTTCTATTTTTTCCATATTAAAATATACAATTTATCTGAATGAATAAAAATAATTTAATGATTCAATATAGTAATTAATAAATATAATTATAATATAAATGAAATGATAATAAAAAATATTAATATTATTGGGGTTATCTTGTGTATATTATTTGTTAAATTATTTTACCTTTAATTGAACAATATCTCATTTACAATGGTAATAAATATTTATTAAAAATAGTTATAATATTGCAGAAATATTATCTAAAACTTATTAAATAATATTAATTATGATGAATAAAAATTTTGAATCCATTTTATAATATTAAACTAAAATAGGATGTCAAATTTTATTAAATATAAATCTCAAAAGTAAAATGGAAAAAGGTTTTCAAAAAAGTAAATTTTTATTGAAAAGAATATTCTACTATGACTCTTTATATACTAATATTTATTATTTGAATATAAATTAATAAATAATGTTATATAATATAAAATTTTAATTTTTATCAATTATCATTAGGTTTTATTTTAATTAATTAAAATGGATAAACAATACAGTATTTAAAAACATTTTTTTTGTCCAAAAAACATACTGATACTGAAATCAAGTAGAAATACAACATAAATTTAATTAAATGAATTAAATATAAGTAATTAATACCTATTTAACCATGAAATGAATTTTAAATAATATTTCTACTTTCAAATTAATTACTATTTCTAAAGAAATAACAATGTTACATAAAGATGATACTTTTACCTGAAAACAGAGAAATCTATAGTTACCAAAAAAATAAAATATACTATGTTATTTTGGTATTATTATATCAAATATGTTTTTTTATTATCATTTACTTTTTTTAAATATTCATGAAAATATTTACAATATTTTTCCATAAAAAATAATATTTTTTTAAGAAATCATATTTGGAAGAACAAAAAAGTATTACAAATATGTGATTAATTATATACTAAGAATTTATTAATATAGTAGTGTATATATATATTTCATAATTTATTTAATCTAATTCATGTATTAAATTTTAATGGAAAGAATAAAAATTTCATATGGAAAAAATAGTTATTTTTTTCTTAAGTGATGATTATCAAATACATTTTTAAAAGTAGTTTTCTCTTTTAAAAACTCACGGTGTACACATCCGACCATAAAAGTGGAATTTTATACAATAACCATCCCCTATGAAGTCATGAAAACCATCTTATTAATCTTTCCATGAAAAATAATTCATACAAATAGTTCTTCCATGAAGTAATATCATTAATGAAGTTTTATCATTCCAAAACATTTTATCATTTGAAAATATATATTTTAAAATCATAATAAATTATCATTCATCCAAAGCTATCCAAATTTTCAATTTGATAACTAAACTATCTTCCTTCAAGACATTACATAATGATACCATTGAAAATCATTGAATACACATTTCACAAAACTAAGCCTTTTATTTCTTGAACAGTAGAGTGAGAGAGAATCCACTACCCAAGAAATCCTTTTTTTTGATCAATGTTTCTACAATGTTTTTCATGATATAAAGTATTCATTCCAATTATTTAAGAAATAATAAAAACATCTCACCAATCACATATCTGAACACATTGTTCAGAGTATTCTATTAATTGTCTATGGTTTTGTTAAAAAACATGCAGTATAACATGATAAGGATGAATAAAAACATAACTTTTTTCTTCCACCAATCAACACAAAATGATCTATTGGAATTATTTTTTGGGAATATATTATATCCATAAATTAACCAACTGTTCCATAGAAGGTAAGAATATGGAATAGAAACCCATTGGGGATTATATGGATTCACGAAGAGATATAATTCACTCGATGAAATGGATTCACTATATTAATTACTAATTCACTTATGAAATAACCAAGTGGTATCACAAAATAAAAATCATTATGCCTCAATAAAATTTTGGAATAAACATAATTTCATGATGTGAATGGATTTCATGTCTTGAATCAACCAATTTAGAATCATTCATTCCATGAAATAACTCACTTAAACTACCCCAAACTATTCAAACCGTGAAATCGTATTTCATGACAAGAATGTTTCCTTAATAAATTTCTAGCACCCAACTTCCAAGATATCCAACACTTTCAATAATGAATTATTCTTACTAAAAACCCATTATTCCATGAAAATAAGGAAAATAAATCAATTAAATGATACCTCAAATTCGGGGTGCTAGAAATCACTGGGATCTATGAAACATAAAATCACATGAAATACCATTTCAAATCATCCTCTTAAACCATGATATTATAGATGATTCTTAAAACAATTTAAAATCAGAACCCTCACCAATTTAATAGATGTTGGATATCTGATAAATTCATTAATTCAAAAAAACAATATACAATCAGTATTTTTTTAGTGACCCAAAAAGAATAGAAGACTTAAATTTTAAAGATAATTTTAATTAATAATTTTAAGAAGATTTTAAAACCATTATTAGTTAATAATATACATTAAAAATTATAAATCCTTTAAAAACATTTATTCTATGTGAGATATCCTTTAAAACAACAATAAAACCATAAATTGAATCACATAAATATTACATTTACCAAAGAAGGTGATTATAGATCATAAATAATTCCACAACAAGTATCCAAATTGAATAAAAAATAAACTAACCGATGTGCTAGAAATAACTCACCATCAATGGAAATTAAAAAACCACATAATAGAATGAATCAAATTGTTGTATCTATCAAAAGAAAAAAGGTTAAAAGCATCCCAATCCCTAAAATTATCCAATAATGTGACTATGGATCAATGTGAATGAAATGATAATTAGATGGGTGAATAATAGATTTGTATACGTATAAATTAGGGGTTTACCATTAATCCTTTTTTAATCACAAATAGATTTATATACCACCTAAGGGAAGAGTGAGATCGTAATTCCCTAGGCTCTACATATTGGTACACATGAATGAGGAAAAAATGAGCCCAAAAAAGAATTAATTTTAAGAGGATAAAACAAAATTTACCATGAAATTTAGAAAATTTTATAGAACACCCTCACAATATAAAATCTAATAATAATGGGATAGTACACCTCAAACCACCATTATTGGGATCACCGCATATTGTTATATCAAATATTGGTAATAACCACCATGAATTAGGGATAACTATAATATTGTTATACCTATGATCCATCCAAATTCTAACTAAGAAACCCCCAAGGTATGATGGATGTTATTTTATAAATACGGATGACCATAATTACCCCGTTTATAGTGTGGGTTCATTTTCAGTTTCCCAAAGGCAGACTTCATTTCCAAAATTCCCTAGTAGATAAAACATATTAGGGTGAACTCGCCATTTATTTGATCAAACATACACTATGGTGTGTTTCACCATGGACCGAATCATGGTGGGCTCATCCACACTCCAAAAAACACAACAAAACCCATCAAAACAAAAACAACATCATTAAAATATAAAATCACCAAACAAATTACATTAAACACTCCCATTATACTGTGGTGTTAATAATTATCCCACCATATCGCATTTTGATCACATAAATCACTCTAAAATGTTGAAATGATTAAAAAATAAAATATCCACACTAGAAAATATAAGGTAGAATTGTGGTATAAAAAAGTCGTGTGTCTTAATAAAAATGATTTGTTTTTGAGAAATCAACTCATACAAACATTGTAAATGTCCAAAATCATTACCAAACAATATCAGTGAATATTCTAATCCATATCAACTCAATAAGAAAATATAGGCATATGAAAACCTTAAATAAGTCTCCCCATATTTATCAATTTATTTGAAATAATGGTATAATAGAAAACCTATTCTAGATATATAATAAAATTAAAATGAACAAAAATCCCACTAATTAACAAAGGAACAAATAAAAAATTACCTCAGACATATCCATCTAATATGAATGGGTCTCAAAAAACAAATAATGAATCTTAATGTAAAGAAGTATTCAAGGAGACTATAATGTAATGAAAATCTAAATACCACTAAATACAGTTATTCAAAAATATTTAATATCAAAATAACCAAAGACACATCAAATGGTGATTATTGACATTTATAAACTACACGGTTCTAAACACGATATATAGATCAAAATCAAAATGAAACATATATTCAATCACACAGATCTCTACCCCATTGTAATCCCAAGAGAGAATCTTGAATTAGTGGAACCTATTCCCTAGTTTGTAATGTACCAAAAAAAAATTAATCATATATATACCTCAAGAATTCCCATATTCCTTTTGTCCAACCCAAAATCGTGAAAAAATATAACAACAATGTTTGTAGTATATTGAAAAAAACAAACCCAAAAACTAGTTATAAAGATTCTAAATAAGGTACAAAATATAAAACTCTTAAAAAATAATTGATTTACTCTCATCGATCCATAATTATGAAATCCATCATAACCACATATCATGTCTGACACCTGATATTAGCAAACTTTTATCAATCCCTGATTCAACCATCTAAAAATTTCTCATTTGTGTAGTATACTATGTCTAACCAACAAGATACCAAATAAAGCCTCTTTAAAACACTAACTAATATAGATAAATTTATCAAAACCTGTTATAATACAAATAAATTAATCAATACCTATAATAATATACGATAAACATCCATAGGAATCTTTAGTAAATTTTCTAACTCCAAAATATAAACAATATACCATTTATCAAGACCATTCATAGATACATACATCAAATAACATTTAACCTGAACCCAACTCATTATTGTTTCCCTAATCACAAATATTTTTCCAAATTTAAATTAATTTAAAAAAACAAATGATAAATAATCATAAAACAGATTCTATATTGAAATGAATTCTATTTATTCCCTTTATCACTTAGTAAGGAGTCCCAAAACCACATTCAAATTCAACACATATTTGAGTCCATTGCTAAATTTTAATCATTCCACCTAGTTTAGAAATAGAATATTTTTTTTCACAAATTCAATTACATGTTAGTTCCCAATTCTATAGATAAAAAACATAAATAAAATACATAAAATTTCATTTTAATACACTTCCTTATATTTATTGATATTGAAACCACCATATTATTTTTGTTTTAATGATTACCATTCATAGACACATATCCAATGTGGGAAAAATTTCTAGCACATAGACCACAAAATTTATTTCCAAACCAATCAATTATTTTTACATCATAATAAAATCAACTACTTTCAATAATAATAATTGTAAAATAAATACATTATATATGTTATACATAGACAATAAATTTTTTTATACATTTTTTTATAAAATGAAACATTATTCATGGAAAATTACTTATGACCTATGTATCATCTATTAAAAACTATAATTATAATAAACATACATTCCAAAAAAACATTATCATATCAAAAAGAAAACCACAATTCATTTCCTATTACATATAGTCCCTCAAAAAACAATATAAGAATCATAGAGAAAAAATATTTGAATAACATAATATATGAATGTATCCAATATAAGGTCATATGTCTTGATAGGACAAGTGAAAACCATGAATCAATTATGAAAAATATCCAAGTTCATTTTATTGTGCACAAAATTGTTTTTTATCTCTTAAATTCAAAATTGTACCTCTAATTCCATTCCCAGATTCTTCCAAAAATATAAAAAAACATAATTAAAGTCATATAATTATAAAATGGATTAAAACCACCATCCCAATCCATAATAAAAAAATAAATGCTATTGAAGAATAATATAAAAATTCAATTGAAGGTAAATTTTAAAGGTGATAAATATATAACATAAATATAACAACACCTACTATAAATCACAAATAAATAGAGTTTTTTTTCAAGAACCTAATCACTTATTTAGATCCATGGAAATATTTCCATTTTTAAGAAACTATCAGGGAATGGCCTGATATGCCAAGATAATTAGAATTCCACTAGTCCATAAAATAATTATTTATCCCCACTTTTTGAATAATAGTCCATGAAAATAATCAAAAATAAAATTTGAAGGACTTAACCGATTCATTAAAAATAATCATATCACAGAACCCACCTATAAATCTCTTTTAAAATTTCTATGTATCTATCATCCATGCATAAATTAAATAGGAAAAATTATAGTAAAAACTAATAGAGTAATATACAAAAAAAAACAAAATATTACTCAAAAATAACATCTAAACATAAACTAAATTTAATAATGGAATAAAATATACAAAAGAAATAAACATTTCACGGTCTAAAGGTCTCACACAAAACCATATATAAAAAATAAAAAACCAATATGGATAATATCCATATATCATATGATTAGTACAATTTTATTTATTATCCTACATCAATGATCCTAATGAAAATATTTAAAATAAAGTAGTGACAAGGAACATTCATTAAACAATGAAATCTGTATACAGCCAATTGTATTTTAGTGATGTGGGATAAATATTACTAGTTGGATTTAATTAATGAATTTTTTTACATTCAAAATAACTATTAATTTTTTTATTTATAAATATAGAGTTAGGAATTCTCATGTAAGAAAAATGTAACCTAATATTATTCAATAGTATCTTTTATGTAGAAATTTTCCATCCCATAATATGATTCATAGAAACTAGAACATCTTTTTTAAAATTATTTTAAACCCGAGATGGATTATATACTAATGAATTTTATGAATTTAAGATGAAATAAATTATATATTTCCAAAATGTTTCCAACATAAAAAATTTAAAATATATAACACATTTTTAAAATATTCATTTACAAAATAATTTTGAAACAAATTTAATTTAAACCACAACCATATTCGTAATGAAACAATACATAATAGAATATTATATTTAAATAGAACATTTAAAAATATAATTCCATGGGGGAATTTTTCAATGTTATCTACTAATGATTTTGGAAATTGTATGCAAAAAATATAATAAAATCCACTATAGGATCTTTTTTAGATAAGAAATTATGGGCCACTCCTTAAGCCTCATGTAATAGCAATAGAAAGTGAAGTATAAACCATTACAACACCAATATTTTATTTTTCATTCCCTATAATGATATTTTTTAAATAATTTTCATTGTTTTATTTTGTTCTCCAGGAGAGTTGATAGATTTCTTAGAAAGGTCGAGAGTGTTTTTAAACTTCATCACATGCCATATTTACCAACATTCCATTGTGGAGGATTTGGTGTTGTTGGCGTTCACCTATGTAGAAAGGGAACATAAAAATTAAAAAGGGGGATATTGGATTCTGGGTGGCCTTGTTCCTGGTGTATGGGGTTGTGTCTATGGAATAAAAATATTAGGGACCTACATGTGCTTTATTCCAAGGCATAGTGAGTAAAAAAATATATTAAAACAAATACATAGTGGCTTGAGATTCCATGGTTTAGGACATGGTTCTATCAAAGGTACCAAATCCATGGATGACACCACAAACATATGGTGATGATAAAATTAGTGTTTTTTAAACTACAAATCCCGTAAAAATAATTTTTAGTAGAGTTATTGGCTTTGAATGGAAATAAAATTCAATATTTTTTTGGTTGTTAAATTTTATTTTAAATATTTATTACCTCATATTAATAGGGGGTCCCTAGATAAATATATTCTCTCCCAATTATGGTCTTCTTTAATTCATTTGTATATCAAATTCCCCCTATGAATAATTGTATTGAATCAAACAATATAGTGTGATTTTTCCTTAAAAGTTAATTTATTCTTCAATATTACTAATGATCTCAAGTGTTAAGTATATTATATATATATATATATATATCTTATTTAAATTTGGAGATCCTTATATTGTATATTGATTTGATTATTATTAAAACAATAAATATTGAATATTTTTTGTTATAAAATCTTATTGTTCATTGAATTAAAATGGTTATATTGTCACATTATTACTTATTAGTGTTTTAAAAGAAAATCATGTTGAAATTTTACTAAAAAATCATTTTTTCAAAATATTTATGTTTAGTTTTTTATAATTTAAATCCTTTTTTGGATTATCAATTAACAGATCTCATATTATAGAAGGTTTTTAAATTTAAATAAAATGTTATTTGAAAAGATATGTTATGAAAAATTTTGGAATGAAATTTGATTTCATATGAAGGATATAAAATTGAAAAATAAAAATCATCATAAATCACAGATGGTTTTCTATTAAAAGTGGAATATTGAATGTGTATATAGTATAAATTATTTGTGTTTGTTCATTTTCTTCCAGAGGATATTTTTTAGAAAATTATAATATCCCAATACCAACAATTTAGGATCAGGTTCTAAAAAAAAATCTTAACATTTCCCACTATGATGCCCAAAATTGAATCACATATTTCTCCTTTAAAACCATAAAACAAAAAAGGAGAACATGTATTAAATAAATACTACATGAAATTTTAGGTTTAGATTTTATATAATTATTATAAACTCGTACATAAACAACTGATATCAATAATGACTCGTATATAGTCAAAAGAACATTTCTTCCAGATTTATTCTTTCCCAATAGGTCATAAACATACTCCTTGAGAAAAAGATAGAAATAATAATTAAATTAAGATTAGACTATAATACTATGGAAGAGGAAACACAATAAGGGTGATATAAGATTCACAATAAGGATGAACATAATAATTATCAATTAAATTTCATCTGTAAGAATAAGAGTTGATAAGGGATAGATGACTTAATCGAATTGAATGATAAAATAAAAAAATAACTCCTACACATAAATAAAGGGATCATATAATATGAATACATAGATAATAACATATTCATATGAATTAGTAATAAAAACCCATGTTATTTGAATATTAATCATTAAAAAAATTATAAAACTACATCTTGAATAGAAACTCATAATGTGATCTTGGGATGTTGTTACACTTTTAACAATTAAAAATGGAAAAATCATGAAGTTGACTTTCATTAAAATCACTTTTAATAATGGAATATCCAAACAATTGACTTCAATACATGTCACCCATAAAATGGAATATTTATATGGTTAAATTTCATACTAAATGAATCGAGGGGCTGTTAAGGTCCCACCCATCGTTTGTTTGCAATGTAACCACCCATCATTGGATTTAAACTTAAATACCCATAAAATGTGATCCTACCATTGAAACAAAAAAGAAAGAAAAAAACGTGGAAAGAAATACGGTTTATTAACAATATTTACAAAATGTGATTAGCCATGGAAAAGAAATGGGTTCCATAAATATCTTTTTGAAACATGAATTACACATGGAAATAAAACGGGTTCCATAGAATTATCATGGAAACATGAATAATACATGGAATTTAAATGGGATTCAAAATAATATATTGGGAACATGAATAATCCATGTACAAGAAATGGGTTCCAAGATAATAATTTTTAGTCATTTTCAGACCATTAAACATAATTGTGTTAAACAACAACCTTATTGAAACATGAGTAGCCCAATGAAATGAAATTGGTTAAATAACAATATCATTATATAAAATATAATAAATAATAATAATGATTTAGGATGGTATTAGTAAAAAATATTCCCATTGTAGGATAATAATAAAAAAGGGTTTTGATTTTGAATAATGGAAATACAATTAAATTAATATTAAAATATTTCTGGGGAAAATAATATTTAAATATTCCAAAGTATCCCATAACACATTGAATAATGTGAAACATTAACACTATGAATGATATAAAATTAAATTAAACATAAAATATCATGTGGATAAAGATATTAATTACATAAAATATCTTATAGTCTTTCTAAACATGTTATTAAAAAATTTTGTTTTATAATATACAAAATTCACAAAGAGAAAAAATTATGACAATAATCCATTACTACTTTGGTAACACTGAAACCATAAAACCCATAAAACAGATATTATCCATTGGATATCTAAATTCCATTAAATATATGTATAATATTCCAAAAATAAGTTAATGGGGTTTATGTAAACAATATTAAACTATATATTTTTTCATTATAACGAATAATTATCTATGGAATGAATATTTATAGGGACTTATTTATATTGAGTCCAATTTGTAATGATTATTCTCTATTGTCCTGAATAATAAAATTATATTAACTATATTCATGCTTCATTACCATATTCAAGTTTGTTATTACTTTAATTTCAATTATAATGATGTTATTTACATTTAATAAAGTGTTAGTTTTTATGTAGGATATTAGGACCATATTTGACATATGTCTCAAAAACTACTTTGATAGGTCGAATATGTCCAATGGGGTCATTATATAAATTTCTACAAAATAATAATAAATAAATAATTATTATATATACATAGATATAATAATTTTCAAACCCATAATTAATGATTAATTTCCAAAATGAACAAATATTTTAATCTGGGAGATGTTAGGCAGAACATACACATGTGTAACGTTCCCATTTTACAATGCTCATTATGTAAAGAAGTAAAGTCACATTATATATCTTGAATTATAATTATATCAAAAATAAAATATTATTTAATCATATATACTTATATATATTATTATTTTTATGTAAAAGGAATCACATCACATCAAGGAGGTGGTAGTCTACAAACCCATGAACGACGTTATCACTTTTGTGTGTATTAAAGGGTAATAATGAAAATGATATATATTATTTCCAAAAAATTAATTATTTAATGAATATAATATTGATTAAATTTTTTTAAAATTTTACCAATTAAATGAATGAATAATAAAATTCATGAAATCTGAGAACATATAACATCATTCTAAGGAGACGGTAGTCTAAACGTCAACAAACTATGTTATCATATTTGGAAAAAAATCAAATTTATAAAGTTATATGTTATATAAAAATTAATTTATAATTAGTAAAACAATAATATAACATATAT
This sequence comes from Viscum album, assembly GCA_963277665.1. Classification (NCBI taxonomy): domain Eukaryota; kingdom Viridiplantae; phylum Streptophyta; class Magnoliopsida; order Santalales; family Viscaceae; genus Viscum; species Viscum album. Next base: position 1,197,792,078 of record OY728156.1, on the reverse strand, counting down.
AACATGTGAATACATTTTTTAAATTATAATTCTAAAATATGAGAGGTGGTAAATGAAAAATTGAATGAAAACGTTATGTGAAGAGATAATTCACCATACAGGAATGGTAATTTCATCACCCATTCAATGGAATTGTGTATTGGTGTAGTTATATCCCTTAATATAAAATAATATCAGTATATTTATTATTGTTATATTATTTTATCATCATGTAATAATATTAAATGAAGGCAATGATAATAAAACGTTGTAAAAATGCATGATGATAAATGTTACCACATTTTCAAGTAACGAATTATGGTTAGCTCAAAATGAAATATTGGTTGAAAATAATTATAAATTAAAGAATATTAGGTGAGAGGATGGTTGTAGAAAAATTATTTTGGATGACCTTGAATGGCTAGATGTTTCTTGAGAGGTATGAGGAAGTGGAATAGTTAAATCCTTTTCATAATTTTGGGGGACTAGAATTCTTGTAAATACAATAAGGTATAAACTATTGGGAGTTTTACCGTACAATATTTTATTACAAAATGAAAAACTAAATTATTGAAGTAAATATTTCTTCAATTTAAATCATCACTAAAAAAATAGGTGCATTTTTATAATTATGGTATGTAGTCATTACGTTTCATTGTATATTTAATTTTGGTTCATCATTTTGGTAAATAGATTTATAACCTATCTAATTTAAGAATTATAAATAAATTACATTGATAATTATTAAAAAATATAGACCGGATAAATTTTGAATTTCATAACTAATTTAAAAAACAAAAATCTCATGTGTGTTGAAATTAATTTTAAAACAAGCGAATGTTACATGATAAAACACAACATTAACCCGAACCATCCTAATAAATTTTTTAATCTCTATGGAATAATATGTTTATTATAAAAGATAAATTGTTACATTGTTGGACCATTTTAAATAGTTATAAAACACTTAAAAATCAATAGGAATTAAATATGTTCTTTTATAATCATTTGAAATTATAGAATTTATTGTAAAACACTATTAATATCATTTTGAACATTATTTATTAAATATTAATTTAACAAATATCATAAATATTTTAATAAAAGTATATTAACATAAAATATATATAACATTAATTATTCATCATAAATTATATTTTGACATTGTAATAAATTAAATGTTATTTACAAGTTATGTTTTTAGATGATTTCATATTATTTATTTATAAAAAATATAATAAAGGTGTTAGTGTTTGTTAATTGTATAATGTAATATATCATATCAAATTATTAATGTTAAATTAACATGAAAAAATAACTAATTATTCCTTCAGAATATTTTTTATAATTGAAACTTTGTATTTTCTTCCACAATCTAAAGCTATATAAATAATAATGGTAAGTAAGGTTCCTTTTTGGATATTTTTCCTTACATAACATATTATATGGGTAAATATCATGAACATGTCTCCTATTATATCATAAAAGTATAAAACGTTGGGGTTAAATGCTAAATATTATTATGAAATAAATTTTGAAAAAATGTCTATCTCATTTTCCTCCTTCTGTTTAATGTATATTCCCTTGTTAAACATAATTTTACCTTAATCACTGTAACTAATTTTAATATCATTCAGTAATATTGGTGGAAAAAATTATATTTATATTATTAGACTATAAATCATATAATGATTGCATGAATTTATGTAATATATTATAAATTAAATTCAGATAAATGGAAAAATAATATTTATAGCTAATCCTGCAAACGTGGTGAGAAAACTAGGTTTAAATTTGAAAATTATAAAAATTTCATTGAGTCTTTTTGAATAAATTAAATAAAAAAATATATTCAATGAACTGAATTTAATTAATAGATATATAATTGATCAGTTTTGGCTTTAAAAAAACTTATAATATAATTTATCATAAATATTTATTTTTATTATAATCTATTTTTGAACAAAAGTTCTCTTTTATTTTCGATTCGTGAAAAATATAACATTTCATGAAAACACAAAAAATTTACCAAAAATACATTTTTATTTTCCAATTTTAGAAATTTATATTATTATTTATATAATAATTATTAAATTTTCAGAAATTATAATTAAATAGTTGCACCACTAAACGTTTGTAAAAATATATTTTAAAAATATACATCTTTTATGATAGAAATTGAATTTATTAATATTTTAATAATATTAAATATATTGGAATAATTTAAAAATGCAGAAAAAATGTTGAAAAAAAATTATTCATATTCACTCCAAAAAAATATAATGTCTTGATGATACCATCAATATTAAATAATAATATCAATAGAACATTACTGTTTGTTAAGACTAATCCTTGCATGTATCACAAGTTATCAAAGGGTAATGTTGTTTAATGCAAAAAAGGTAATCATGGTATTACATGTGATAAAAAATGGATTATATATTTTATGGAACATAATTTGTTAAATTTTTTAATTTAAATAGAAGTAATATATTTCAAAACATCTCGAGATATTACATCCTACCCCCAATAAAATTAATTTCTCCATTGAAATTCAACATTATTATCACTTGTTTTAAATTTATGGTATTATATTATATAAACCCACATCATAAGAACTGTTAATAAAACATCATCATAAAAATGAAAATTGGAAAACATAATGGTAACAGGAAGTTACAAATTACTAAGTTTCCACCTTTGGAGAACACAATTGGGAAAGAAGGAGAAGTGAAAAAAATTATAGAGAGTTATTGAGGCAATTGATCATAGAATCGTGAAATATCTATTTAATCTTAAGGTTCTTATTAAAATAAATCTATGATTATAAAAAAGGACATCATTTCATCAGAACTGAATATACTAGGATAATAATTTTTTTCAAGGTCCATTTCCCAGAGTTAATGATATCTTACTATCTAGACCAAGATGAAAAAACGAAATATACTTACTAGATGTGTATTATTTCATACATTAATCAATATCCGCCATAATATAACATTTTTCCCCAAACTATGAGTTTTTTGATGATTTTTTAATTATTGAGGTACTAAAATCAACTATTAAAGAATAGATATCAATACAAAATGTTGAACCTAATTTATTCCATAAATAACTATCCATAACATTCATCAAACATTTCAGAACATTGTTTCAAACCCAAATAATATAATTATTTTTCCTACATTCCACAATTATAAATCAACCTTTATTCATAAAATAAAATCCCACATGATTAAGTTAATAAACATAATCACTTCTTGTAAAAACCTATATTCTAACTATTACATTGAGTAGACTAGTAGAGGTTCCTAAATCCTTTATCATCATTCATTTATGTGTTCAATCCCCAACCACCTTGACTAGTGTGATGGGTTTTCACTGAGCACATTATTTGTCACATTTTTTCATTTAATAGTAAAATTAATTCATCCTTTAAAATTATAAATTTTAAATAGAGACAAAAATTCATCATCACAGAAAAACATCTCCAAAAAATGATTTTAATATATTGTCTCTTAAAAACACATTGGGGTGACCAACACATTGATCATATGCTTATCTAAAATCATATAAATCTATTATGTTATCTAAAACTCCTAATATAACCTCATATTAAAACATTATAATCTCAAAATTTATCTAAACTGACCACTGATAACAAATATAATAGCTCAGAACACGCACTCCACGATCTAGTGCGGAAAACTGTATCTTTACATTTCCATTATTGATAGTAATAATTGTGGCCAAATTTTTCCTTCACAACCTTACAACATAAAAAAGAGAACATGGATCACATATATACAGTTTTACCTTTAAATTTAAGAGTTTTTTATAAGTAAAAAAACCACTACATAAATAACTCATATCAATGTGGACTGAAAAGTAATCAAAAGAATATTTATCATATTTGATTATTACATAGTAGGTCATAAATAACATCCATTTCAAACACATTATAGACAAAAATATTTCAACATCATTCATTATAAAATAGGTAAAATAAAACATTATATGGGTTACATAGAATTCTTAGTAAGTGTAAATGTATTTATTAACTATTCAATGTCATTAATAAGCATAAGAGTGTATATGGAAATGTTTTAATAATCAAATAGAGTGAGGGAATAATAAAATAACTCATACTCATAAATACATGGAATATTAATATAAATGAATGATGATGGAAAGGGTATATAGAATCAATAATAAAAAACTTTGTGATATCAATATCAATCATTATAAACATAATAATCATACAATACGCATATAAGCATGTAAAGTTATCTTATGACATCATTTTTATTTTCATAATTATAAATAAAAAACCATGAATTCGAATTCCAAACATGTCACTCGTAAAAATGAAATACCCCTATGGTAAACATCCATATATTCCACTCTTAAGAATGGAATATACATATAATAACGTCCTTACCAAATAAACTATAGGGATATCACATACCCACCCATCCTTGTCCAGCCACAGAACCACTCACTATGTGTTTATTAATTAAACTCATTTAAAATTTCAAAGTACCATTAAAAAATCATAACACATAATTATCATATATTAAAGTTACAGTTTTATTATTAATATCTTCAGAAAATTATTACCCATAAAACATAAAGGGGTTCAGTGAAAATCTCTCCAATAAATGAATGACCCGGTGAATAGAAATGGGTTCCATAACAATCTATTGAAAACATAAATAACCCTTTAAAAAGTATTGGCCCCCAAAAATTTTCTTGGAACCCCGAATAAAATATGGAAAAGAAATGGGTTCTAATAAAATATTTTTGAAATATTTTTAACCCAAGGAGATGATATGGGTTAAATTATAATCTCATTGATACATGATTAACCCATAAAAAATGGGTTACATGATAATGTCTTTTAAAAGCCATAATCTGTCCAGTGAATGAATGAAGATTGTATAAATACTTAATATCCCATGTATAGGATTAGTAAATAATTTTTTTGTCATATATGATTGGATATACAATTATAATAATGTTTAACATTATTTAGTAAAGTTATCATTAAACATCCCAATGCGGCCCATATAACATTGAAACATTTGAATAATTAACCTGATGAATGGTATAACAATTAATGAATCTTCCCATATCTTGAGAATAAGTACATTAAAGATATAAAATGTGTAATTGAAAATATATATAATTTATAATATAAGATTGTTATGTAACATAGAGAATGTTACAATGAAAAAAATTATGATACCAATCTATTACTACATTGCTAACATTTTATCTACAAACCTAATTAAAGAGATATCATCTTAAAGATATGAAATCCCCCTTATATTCATGTATAATATATATAAAATAAATTCATTTTATTTTAATACACTATATAACCATAGATAGGTTTATAATAATAAGTATGTGTCAATGGAATGTAAATTGAGAAGGAATCCCATACCTGGAGTCAGATTTTTCATGCATATTCTATATATTCTGGAATAATAAACATATATTAATTTTTAAAAAAAATTTATAAGATTTTATTTTTTTATTATTAATTTTATTTTTCTTATTAAAAAGTATTATGTATTACATGATCCAAAATGTTTATGTCAAATATTTTGATGATATTCACCTTATGTCCCAAAAATGAATTCGATGGGTTGACTATGGTTAGTGAGGTAATTTTATAAACATATATGGAATAATATTCATTCAATATTTATAATATTTATAAATAAAATAGTCAATAAAATCAAAAAAATATTCTGACTATGAACAATTAATAAATGGTACAATCATAGAGATTACAAGTCGTACATATGCATTAGTAAAGATTCGGTTGTTCAAAGATAAATATAAAAAGAAGGTAATAAAAAATATATTTACCGAATAAAAAATAATTAATATATTATATATTATTTAATTTTAAATACTTATATATATAACTCTTGAGAGGTAAAAAAATTACATCGCGTTGAGAAAATGGTAGTCCAGATGTCCATAAATGATGTTATCACTTTTTTGGAATGTGAAAGGGTAATAAATGAAATGATATAATAATATTGATGAAGGATACTTATGTCTTTATTGTCATATATATTTAATTTATGTCTCATATTTTTATTAAACTAATATTTAAAAAATTCCCTTCATTGTTTTAATGTACCTCATCTCTTTGAGGGTGGGGTAGTCGACACGTCCGCAAACGATGTTATCTAATTTAGACCAAATGGAATTCATAAGTATTTTTGTTCTATAAAAATTTCATATTTATGAATACAACATAACATATATATATATTTTTCTTATAAAAATATTTTCATTCATAATTCCAAAGTAGGATAGGTGGTGAAGGAAAAACCAATAACATCGTTGAATGTGGCGGTAGATCCCCAAACACGAATTGTAATTTCATTACCATTTTTATGGAAGTGCGTATATGTGTTTATTTAACCATTAATAAAACAACATTCCATAATATTATGTATAATTACATTATATGATATTCATGGAATAATAATAAATGAAGTTAGTGGAGCAGCAAACAGAGGAAAAATGCATGTTGTTGAAAGTTTCCACTACATCAGGGAACTTATTTTGATTTCCACCAATGGAAAACTTGGTATGATTTAATAAATCATTTAGGACACCATGGTGACTAAGATTTGTATTATCACTATTCTGTAATATTTTGGTTGAGAAAATGGTACTTGAGAGGTGTGGGAATGGCAAGAGAGAAATACTTTTATAATAGAGGGGGAGTAGCATTCTAATAAATAAGAAAAGGTATAAACAATTGAAAGGAATCAATTAACTATTGTGCATCCAAAATGTTCAAATAATAAATTAAATGAATTTATTTTCAATATAAATATTCTAAATAAATTTAAATTTTTTAATTTCGTTCCTTAGTCTTTAATATAGGTTATAATTTTCATTTTACTTAATCATTTAGGTAACTAGTTTTATAACATATTTAATTAAACCATTAGTAATAAATTAAAGAGATAAATAAAGGAGAATGTAAACCCATTTAATTATAAATATAATATATAATTTTAAAAATAAAAATCACTTGGGTGTTGAAAGTAATTTTAAAACCGGTGCATGTAACATGAAAAAAAACTACTTTAACCCATACCGTTATAACGATTTATTTTACTATATATATGGATAATATGTTAATCATAAAAGGTAAATTGGTCCATTAATGGAAATTATTTGATATTTATTAACACTTATAATCTACATAGAAAATGGTAGTATTTTATATTAATTTTAAATCAATTAATGAAATATGATTTATTTTAAAGTTATATTAATGTTTTGACATCATTTATTTACGTTTAGTATAAATAAGAAGTTAAAATTATTGTAATTAAAATATATTAAGTTAAAATATAATTAAAATGATATATTCATATAAAAATAATGAGACATAAAAATTGATTAAAATTTCTTTACATATAATGATTATAGCATCATTTATCTTATTTTATTATTTCATCTAAATAATCCACGTATAAGTGTTTGTTAAAAATTTAATGTAATTATATCATCTCTAAATATTAATGTAAAATTAAAATGATATGAAAAAATAATTTAACATTCAAAATAATGTTTATAACTGAAGATATGTAGTTTCTTCCATACTCTAATGTTTTATAAATGTTAATGTTGAGGAAGGTTATATTTTTTATTTTCCCTTACATATGTTTTTATATGGGTCACTTTCATGAAATATTCTCCAATAAATAATAAATCAAAAAAAATATTATATTTTTGAAATATGTGAATGAAATGGTTTTTTTGAAAGTTTTTAGGAAATTTTTTCCATTATGATTATTGTTTCTTCCCTTCTTAATTTAATTTTTCTGTAATCACTATAACTAATTTTATTCACCTTCGCTAGTATTTTTTGTAATAAATTATGGTGATAATATTAGACTATAGATATTATACTTCTTAAAAACTTTTTTTTTTTTTTTCCTAATTCAATTCACATATTTGTCAAAATTATCATTATTGTCAATCCCACTGACGTTGTAAGAAAGAGGGGGTTGATGTTATAATATTGAAAGGTTCATGAAGTCATTATTTCTAAATTAAATATAAAACATTATTACAATGACCTAAATTGAATTAATATAAATATAATTTTTATATCATTACATTAAAACAAATAAAAAATATAATTTAACATTAAATATTATTAAGATTAAAAGGTTGATTTAAACAAAATGTTGTATTTTCACTATTCATCAAGAATAAAATATATATAAAAATAGAAAAAAATCATATAATTTAAATTTTATAATCATATTTTAAAAATGATGTTTTTTCTGCATATAAAAATTATAAAAGTGTAAAAAATTATATTTTAATTAGTAATAAAATTAAAAGGTGATAAAACTACATTCTAATTATATAAAACTATTTATGATTAAAATTAGATTTATTATTATTTTAAGCTGATCAAATTTATTTGATGAATGTTGAAACCCTTTATAATCATGTTTAAACAAAATAGATTTATTCATATTAACACTACCCAATATAATGACCTGGTGATAACATCTACTTAAAATAAAAATATTAATAGTATATTATTGATTGGTAAGACAAAGCATTAAATGAATCACAATTTTCCAAGGGGACTCGATGACTCCTATAATGAAAGATACAAATTGTGTTGTGTGTGATGCAATCTAAACTATATATTTCATGTACATAATATATTATCAAAATATTAAACGGACATATTATATTTCATAAAATCTTATGTTGTTACATTAACTTCAGACTTAGTCCAAAATGGTGGTAGAAGGGATGTATCACTATGTGAAGATGTGGTGAATGGATTTTTCATCCCACATGAGTATGTGGGATTTCAATAATAATGGATATGTGTGTTTGTTTCCATGCAATGGGTATGCTAATAAGAATGGTAGAATGAATTAGAAAATCAAATTGATCCAATTTCCACTCTCTAAATAATGGAATTGAGAAATAGTTTTAAAAGTTCATTTATTTTTTTAAATAACAATAAAGATAACATTTTTCTAGTCATATAATTGTGTTTGGGAAGTGTCCTGGTTTTATAATAATTTATTAAAACCAAGCCCATTTTAAATCAAATTGGTTCATATAATGACATTTTTATTTATAAATTATTATATAGGATGGGTTTTTACATTTCATGTTTTGTTCTTGATGTAGTTGTCGTGGATGTTTGAGGTAGAAAATTTAATTTTTTTATATTCTAAGTGTTATATTATTTCCAACTCAGTTCCTAATTCGAGAATTTTATTTGATTCAAATTGTTTTTTTCGTAGTTGTTTTTATCTATTCTAGTGTTTTTTAGTTATTGGATTTTGAGTTGCATAGTTTAAATTTCATGCATTACATAATATGTTTTCGTTTCATTACATATTTTATTATTTTTTTATCATTATAATTAAAAAAGCATAAAATAATAATTTTTTAATGATATTTAATATAATTTGACTATTTGGTGTCAGCTGTATGTAGTCAAAGGATAGTGGATCGTTGGCTCTTTCTCATACAATTCTTATAGTAGTGTTTTAAAAAGTGGTATACATTTTTTGTTTCATAAGTCATTATTGAAACAATGAGATTGGATGTGCTGGGATGCCACATTGGTATAACTACTTTGGGGTACATTTCTATTAATTTTTATATTTGAATTTATCCAATAGTTCCAATTGATATTGGGATGAAAAATGTAGAATTTCGAAAAGTAATTATGTGGCACATAGTTTTTCAAACCATGTTCAATTTCAAACGGATCCATGGGGAATTTTGTTATTTTTGGATACAGTTGAACTTTATAGTTGGTTCATAGTTTGGAGACTATGTGGGATACTCGTTCAGCATGTCCCTCTTGGAATGTTAGGGGAACATGGTTTCAATATTTTCTAGATACCGTACAGAAAAAATATGTGACTTTTCCAGGTCATTTAAAATTTGGTTATCTTTTTTTTCAACATTCAATTTTAAATCCAAACACCCCTAATCATCCCCACTCAGGATCCTATCCCTAGGAACCTCCAAATCTCCCCTTGATTAGTTGGATCTCCATTATTGAGGTGATTTCGGTGGTATTCATTACAAAACCTCCATGTTTTTTCGTTTCCCCATTGATTTATCTTCTTTTATAAGGGTTTTCTTACCATTCAACGGGATTTAATGTGTCAAGTAGTTTGGGTGACCTCTTTAGGTTAAGATATTGATTCAGAGGGTTCAATATTGTTGTGTTTTGTTAAATATTTATTTTATAATGTCTCTTGGTTGAGCGATTGTGGTTTAACAATGAATTCTGGATGTTTGTAAACTTGAGGTAAAAGGTTCGATGCTTAAACATTTTTAGGTGATTTTGATATGAATTCATTTTTTCATGGTTATGTTTTATGTATTTTTCATGAGGTGTGATATATGGTTCATAAATGATTCAATATGTGTATGTTTAAATGTGTTTTTTTATAAAAAAAATTGGATGTATTCCATATTTTATTCCATGTTGTATTTCATTAGTGAGTTTTATGATCTTTTAATGTCGATTAATAAATTGTGAATGTGGATGGAAACCAGTTTTAAAGTAGATTCATTGTGCCTATGAATTTTAATAGGGGTTTCTTATGATAACATGGGATTCTATTTTTTCACAAGATTGTGTATGAATGTGATTCTGGTGATATAAATATGACTATAAATATGTAAATTGAGCATAATTGTGAAATATTATTATCTAGGTATGAGAATGTGGACTAGAATTCTAGTTGACATAGAAGTGGATTTTCCCAGATTCATCAAGATTGATTTATGACTTCAACACTACCAAAGTTATGATGATGTTTGGATACCACTAGAAATTTTTATAGATTCATATCTAGTTTATCATCCATGGGGATATTGTGGGTTATTATTGTTATATGATGTTTCACCATGATATGATGTTCTTAGTGTCACATTTAGCTAGTTCTTAGAGGATTTTCATGTGACATTATCGTCTTCTGAGATATAGTACTTATCGGCGACATATAGTGTACATTTTTTTTACTTGAAATGTGAGGATTATTTTCATTAAAAAATCATCTGAATATGAATTTTTCGTTTTTATAATTTATTTTTATGTTATATTCTCCTATAATGTTTTGGCATGAATTCTTTTCATTCGGGTGCATCCTTCTAGGTTTTAGAACACATCATATTTATAATTTCTGGTGTATGTGAATTTTATTATGAATGGACCAAGTAGGACAATATTCATAATGAGGAAGAATGGAAATATGGATTCTAGTCTTTCACTTTATATATGTGTTATTGGTATTCTCATGAGGAATATTATCCTCTTGTTTTATAGAGGTTTTAAGAATAATTTTTTCCTTCGATTGTAATTATTATAATTGTTTTTTTAAAGTGGTAAAAATTGAGTATGAAAAATTATTGTACCTAGTTTTGTTATGATTATTCAGTTATGTTTTTATCATTTTTTGTTATTTTTTTAATTGGTGAAACAATTACCAAATCATGTAATGAGAACTATAAAGTAGTTTTCTACGCCTGGGGATTGGGAACACCCTTCGTGGCATCTTTGGTACTAGGATGTGTGTCGGTTTGCATGAAAACCCATCTTGGTTCAGGAAAAAATATATCACATCTTGTCATCCTATTTTGGTTCATGTTATTTTGGGAATGGTTGTGATTGTAAAAGCGAGTGTAGTCATGGATTAAGACTGTAGATGTGATTTGGGTTCCTAGTTAGCACACATCATGAAATATGATGAGTTTCCATGGGATATTGTGATTTATTTGACTTCTCCTTGAGGAGAGATGAACAAGGTGCACACATATTGTGGATAATGTATTGGGTTTAAATATTGTGTTTTGGAATGCTACATTGATTTATTTGATCATGTGTTATTTTATGGAAGTATTTTAGATTTTATTTTTAAAATTTTGAGAATATGCATTGATGGTTATGTTGATTATTTTGCATCAAGTAGTTTCATATATATAAATATTCCTCTAGATTGAATTACATTGCATCCATGGAAAGAGTCTTCGGAGACTTCTCCCCCACCAATTGATAAATGATTAGTTGAAGTAGTGTTTTGGGAACTTAATGCTCCATGGAAAGGAGTGGTCCCTAGTTCGACATAGGTAAGAGAAGTAGAACCAGGTCATAGTAAATAAAATGCCCATGAGTACCTTATGAACAAGCCTCATTCGTTCTAAGGTAGAGAAGAACCATTGGAAATGGAGGAGTGGGATGATAACATAGATTGGTTTTTCATGTTACAGGATATTCTTAAGAATATCAGGGTTAAGGGTGATTTGTTAATGTTGGATGGTCCTAGATAAAAGTGGTGGGACTTATTAGTGAAAGACGTAAAACATTATAAGATGGATTAGAAGGACTTTTTTTTCATTTTCATTAAAAAATAGTATCATGAGGTCTTCATGTAATCTAGATCTTGAATTTCTATAGATCTCATATAAGGAGACCGATATGGGGTGGAATGTGATAACATATTTTTTAAGTTATTTTCGAACGCACCTGATAACATTTACAATGAGAAAATTAAGGATTAATGGTTGTATAAGGGGTAAAAGAAAAAAATAGATACTATGCCTTCTTGTTTAATATGAATACATATGCTGAAGTGGTTGATCATACCATGATGGTTGATATATGTATTTTTATATATAATATCTTATATCGATCAGAGTAAGCTACAGATGGTGGTATTTTTTCAGAGAAGAAGAGGAAGCAAGATGATAAGGGAATAAATGAGGTGGTAGTCCAGACCATCCTTCTATATTTTCTTTGTATATGTATTCTAATGCTAGGATAGTTGTGTTCCATCATTTTGGGAAGGATGGGTATATATGACGTGATTTTACATCTCCCCCCAAAAATTATCACCAAAGTGGAACTACCAGACACATTCTATATAATAGAAGGGCCACATCTCCTTATCAAAGTGGTGTAGGGTCTGTAGATTCTATAGAAATATCAGCCTAGTTAGAGATATCAAAGAGATCAATTTCTCATTATGTAAAATTTTTTTGCAGGGATTTATGATTATATAGGCGTATTAAGTTCTAGATAGAATAGTAGTCTAGTGGTGATTATCTGGATTAGCCAAAGATGAAACATCTTCATGTAGTGGATCAATCGCCAGTGGAATTGGATGTTGGATATGTGACAGTTTCAGGCATCGTTCTTATTTCCTAATCATTAGTTTTTTTTGTCCTTGATAATGGTTCTTCTATTTCATTTTTTCTACAATCATTTTTGATGTATTCATGTTCCCAACTTATCATATTCTATATTCTATAGAGTTGGTAATGCCACATGGTATGAAGTATGAAAAGGGTTTCAGGTGTCCCTCATGTTCATTGACCATGCTTTGGGTCATGCTGGAAAGTTATTTACCTATATCTGTGAATATATATATTTTAATTATTCCTCAGAATGGATCAAATGGTATTATTTTAGGCACACATCGATTATTATAGGTAGTGAGTGAGCTTTTTGAAACCTGATAAATTTACCCAGGGTTTCTATTGTAATTTGGAACCTCTATCAGGTTATGATAAACCTCAACTTCATTACATATGTATTGTTGTGATTAAATTATAATCGATCATGTTATAGTATAATGGTATTAGTTCTGGAGATGGATTACCAATAGTGGTTGATTACTTCTCATATGTTTTTCTATATTATTTTTCTAGGTTTCCACCAAAGAGTGATATGGATTTCTCCATCGATTTGAATCCTAGAATATAGCCAATATCACCTCCCTCATATTGTATCCCCCGCCAGGTTGAAGGAAATAATGGTAATGTGGGATGATTTGGAATCCATATGATCATTAGCCCATGCATCTCACATTGGGTAACCAAAGTTCTATTCACGAGAAAGGCCGACGGGTCTCTCAGGTTGTGAATTGATTACCAAAATTTGAATAAAGTGACCATTAAGAATAAGGATCCCATTAGCAATTTTTTTGAATTATTTGATCAAAAAAAGGGGGCATGGTAGTTTTCCACGATTGACATGTTTTCTGGCTATCCCCAAGTCATAGTTAGTGAGGTGGATGTTTGGTAAATATCCATTCAAAGAAGGTATGACCATTTTGAGTATTTCTTCATGCCTTGCCAATTGAAAAATTATTCAGTAGTGTTTATGGAGCTCATAAATAAATTTTTCCACTAATATATCCACTCTTTTGTTGTGGTGTCCACTGATGAAATCCTGGTCTATTTTGGAATAAATGATGATCATGAGAATCATATGATAATTGTGTTTGGTAGTCTTCGGGATCATCAACTTTATGCCATGTTTTCTAAATTCACATTTTATATCAGATACAGGTTGTTTTCAAGAAAACAAGGGGTTTTGTTGACCCTGTGATGATTAGTGTAGTGATGTTATGGGAAGATCCGGAAAATGTTTTTGAGATCTAGAGATTTTTATTCCAAGTAGGGTATTATAGTGGTTCATTTGATATTTCCCTTGGCTTGCTTCTCCAATCATGGTTGTCACCATGAAAGATGATTTTTTTTAATGGATCCGAGATATATTGGTATCCTTTTTAGAGATTAAGAGGTGATTGACCACTACCCCAATATTGATCTTTCTAGAATATAGAAAGTGTATGTGTTTTATTTCTATGCCTCATGTATGTGTCTCTAATGTGTTCTCATACAATGTGATCATGTGGTGGCTTATCAGTATTTCTAGCTCTGACCACATGAACAGAATTAACTAATCCAGAACCTTGAGTTTGTATTGATAATACATGATATGAAGATACCTTATCATTATCATTTTGGATAGATGTTTTTTTTATTTGTATCATAATATTTAATTCTATATTTTCTCCTAAAACAACATGAATTTGCGGCAGCATCGTTGGGTCAAGAACATTCAAGCAGTAGATTTCGATATAGTCTATGACATTGGTATATGTAATTTAGTGGATGATTATTTTTGTTGAAAGTTTCTAGTGAAAGTGTTGAGAAACTCCAATGATGAGTGGACATTTATTGGATTTTATTCCAAAATTCAGTAGGAGACCAAGGAGAATTGTGTAGTTGTGTTCTCGTCTAGTGTTCACTGAATACATCCCTTCTAGAAATGATTCAGCATGATAAGACGAGTGATGATTTATTCCAAATGTCTATTCATTTTCGTAATGATGGGGATAAATGTTTGATGTTTTATTGTCTCCCAATGATGTTTTGTTCTTAAAGGGTCTCTTAGTGTTGTCGTTGTAATTGAGAAATTTGGGGATATATGATACCCATCAAACTTAATGGGACGCTCATCATGGTTATACCAAGATGTTATTTGACACATGTCAACAATACTAGTGGCCGGTTATAAGGAAGGAAGTATCTGACTTTGTATTGCGGTGTTATACATGATAAAAGGTTAATAATGAACACCAAATACCCTATGGTTTTATTCACCCCTACCCATTCCTACATGGTTATGTGATGAGATCACCATGGATTTTTTTATGGACAACCACATTCATCCACGTAGAGGAATCATTTGTGGGTAGTGACTGGTTGTTCAAAAACATCATCCCATTTAATTCCAATCAGGGATGAAACCACAGTGGATGAGTGAGGTCATATATATGTTTAGGAGGCTGCGAGGCTTCAGGGTGTTCCATTGGTAATTATTTATAATATGGACCCCTATTTTAGCTTGCAGTTTTGGGAAGGCCATCAGAACGTAATGGTGATGTAGTTTATGTTGAGTACGACATACCATCCTCATAATGATGGTCAAACAGAGCAAATGAATATTTTTTTTAGAAGATATGATCTGGGAATGTGTGTTTCACTTCAGTGGTTCATGGGATATCAATTTTGGATTAGTTGATTTTTCATATAATAATATCTATAAATACTTGATATTAATTAATCATTTTTAGTCTCTTCATGGACAACTATATCGGTTTGATTTGTGTTGAAATGAGGGGGGGGGGTTATACCTCGTAATTAAGACCAAAACATGTATTAGAAACATATGAGAAGGTAAAGATGACTATATAATGGTTTATGACATCTCAGAGTAATCACAAGTCTTATTTTGATCAGATACATCAATCATTGGATTTTTCCATGGGTGACCTAGTGTTTCTAAATGAGGAACATCCCTTGGGTTATAGTTATTTTGGTAATCATGGGAAGAAAATGCCCAGGTTTGTCAGACCACTTGATATCATTGAGTAGGATGGTATGGTTTCAAACAAAAACGTTATTCCTTCTAAATTAACTCTAATTCACGATGTGTCCTATGGTTCATAGTTAATGAAAAATAACCCAGAGCTATCTCATGTGACGAATTGAGAAGAGTTATTATTGTATGTGGATTTATCCATGTATGAATGAAAAATAGAGATTATAGATTCCAATGTTAAAGTGTTTCAAGGTAATTCTATACCATTGGTTCATTTTATTTGGATTAATATAAATTCTCTGCATGAGACTCATGGGAGAAATTCTTGGGTTGAGGAGGAGACTCCATATTTTCACTATCATCCTGCTTCTTGTATACATTACCGGGATGGAATGTTTTTCAAAGTGGAGAAAATTTTTCCATTCATGTCCTCTTTTAGGTAATATTTGGTTTAAATTTATTTTTTATTTTATCCCTTAGTTCCCTAGATATTGTTTTCGAAAAATGGGAGATTTTCGAAATGAATCAGGTGCTTCATAGTTGGTGCACGTTTATTCAAATTGGGCTCCATTTTCAAGAAAACCATATAGCATATGTTCTTTTTGGGATAGAGGTAAACCAACTGATTTATGTGTGGTTTGGAAACCATTCATGACAACCATGTGGCATGAACCTCTTGGAATGTGATGAGTGTACGGTTTCAGCACATTTTGTAAAATCATGCGGGAAAATCATGCAACCTATCCAGGTCATTAAATATTGTGTTTTTACCTCCCCCCAAAATATTTTTAACAGTAAACACCAATAATCCTCCCAAACATTGATTTTAATACCTATATACCACAAAACCTCCCCCCTTCCCCCTTGTATCTCTATTTTTAGGTCATTTTGGTGTGTATTATTCATGAACCCTCCATGTAATTTTATTTATCCCTTGATTTCTCTAATTTTATTGTGTTTATCTTCACCTATCTTAGGGTTTTTAAATTTAGTGGGTTGGGTGAACTATTTTTGGTTGTATCTCGTTTATAATGTTCAATATTGATGTTTTGGGTTTAATAATTTCTTTATATGGTCCCTTGGGGTTTCAGTTTTGGATTAAAATTGATTTCAAGAAGATTCTACACTGGAGTTAGGTGGTTCCATTTTTTAATATTATTTTTTTTCTTTTATATTCTTTCATTACTTCTTTTTTATGTTGTATTTAATGGGTATGAGTTTGCAATTGTGTTTCTAAAATCTGTCAAGATGCGTCTTTCTTCAAACAGATTTTTTTGAAGGAACTTTTTTATGTTCCATGTGTGATTGAATGTTCTATTTTATAAATTTGTTTTATAATTTTTTCAAGTGTATTACTAAATTGTGAAAGTGGTGAAATACATTTTTCAAAATGGAAGTTTGTTTTGTGGGAATTTAAAAGAGGCTTCAATTATGAAAAATTGTGGTGTTATTTGTGAATTCACATTGCTTGTGAGTTCATGTGAATGTGGTTATACATATATTAAATGATAAATATAAATTTATAAAAAATTGGGAACTCGTGTATCTTGGTGGACAAAGATGGACTTGTTTGATATTTTTCACAAATGTGGCTTAGCCCAGATTCATCTTGCATGATTAACAATTATAACATTCATATAGTTATGATGATGTTTAGATACCACTATAACATATGAAGGATTCCCCATTCATGTTTCTTGCATGAGAACATTGTAGGTTGTGTTTGGTAGAATATATTTTATTGACATATGATGATTGTATTTTCCCATTTATCATGTTCCAAGGGGGGTTTTCCATGAAAAAGTGTTTTATTGAGATATGGGACCTATCATCCAAATATGGCCAATTTTTTTATTACTAGAAAACAAAAGAGTGTTTTATTCCTTTTAAAATGTATTCCTTTGAATTTTTTTTTCCATTTTTATAAAGGACTTCATGTTAAATTGTATTATAATGTTTAGGAATGGAATATTTTCCGTTCAGTGCTATCCTACTATGCTTTTTGTCACACCGTAAATACACTATCAGGTAGTTGTAGATTTTGTTAATTATGATCGAGGTTAGGGTATGATGTTTTGTGGTGATTATGGTGGATATTGATTCTATTATTACATTCATTATAGGTGGTTTTGGCGGTGTTTGTTGGATCTGAATCTACAGATTTTAGACAAGAGGGGGAGTGAATTGTGTCTTTTGCAATTTTTCGGTAACACTTTGATTGAACGAGTTCTATCCTTTATGCTTTATCATATTTGATCATGCAGCGGAAATAAATAAAATCATAACACAAAGATGTATAGTGGTTTGGGGAACAGAAGGCCCCTAGTCCACTCCACCAATGCTCAACTCCACGAGCTTGGTGATTTTCACTATATGGTCCTCTTTTCCACAGACCGGTTCACAACTGAGTATAGGCAGTTGACACCTTTACTACACAAGGTAAAACAATGCCTTCCAGTTCAAACACGAACCTACATGGCAAAGAAAAAGAATCTGGTTACTCAAGAATAAAAATAATTTCAGAACGAAGTTCTCTAGTTGATCTTCACAATTGCAACAGAATGAATTTGACATCAGATGGATCGAAGTCTCTAGAAATATTGACCTTCAAGTTGAAGTAGTTCTGAGTCGATCTCATTGCAGTAGATATAGAGATATAGTTCACAACTTCAGTAGTAGTATATCTACAGTAGATATTCTATGTAGAACAGGTGAATCTTTTATCGAGTTCCTTCTTTGTAAAAGAACAAAGCGTTGATTCTCTTTTTGAATCAGCAGATTAATTGTGAATTTCTAAAGTCTCTTTTTCCACCTTTTTTAATAAAAGATCGATCACCATACACACACGTACCTGGTGTTTCAGAGAAAACATATTTAGTATAGCTGAGAAAATCTCTTGCACATTTAGATCCATAAAAATCACCTTCTGATTCGCGATATTGAAATATTTAAATTTACAGAGTAGTGGTAACTTCCCTTAAGACTCGGTTTAAAAATCTCCTCTTAATTTGATCATAAATCCATCAATAAAACGGCTTTGAATCAATCAACGTCGTACTTTAAAAAACGACTTTAAATCCAGCTTGAAATCCGCCTGATAATATATTGCTAATCGCTACATAAAAATATCATCTGTCAAAAATTCAAATGCCAAACTTAAGGTTGATGATGGGGCCTCCAAACGTAGGGTTGATAACATAGTCTTCAAACGTAAGGTTGACAATGTAAGTTTGAACAAAAATGTAGGGTTGATCACGAATGTAGGGTTGATCATCCATACTTTTTATCCAACACTCAAATGTATGGTAAAAGATCCATACTTTTACTTGATCCATAGTTTTCAAGAACCTATGGTTGTTTAAAAAAGTAAGGTTGATGAACCATACTTTTGAGAAACAAACGTAACGTTTAGAATTTACCTACGGTTCATTTTCCATACTTTGCTGAAAACCAAAATGTAAGGTTCATTCCTAACGTAAGGTTCTCCTTGCATACTTTACTGAAAACATATGGTTGTTTAACCATAATTTTTCTTATCTCAAAAAGTATACACGCTTTTCATCCTTACGATACGTTTATCCACGTAGGGTATGAACAGTGATTACAGAATGTGCTAAAGCAGATTCCGCACTATATTTATCCACATATGGTATGAACAGTGATTCCAGAACGTGCTAAATCAGAATCCGTGCTAAGTAATAAATTCTCATTATTTCAACAGTAAAATTAATTAATAAATTCCTGCACAAGAATAAATAAAATCATTAGAAAATAACTAAGGGTATATGTGAGCATCAAAATTAACATAAAGAGACAGAGTGTTTTTTTCAATAATCTTCCCCTTTAAATAACATTTATATGTATTTCTGAAAACAATACTTTTCTCAACAATCTCCCCCTTGTTTATGATGACAAAACCCATAAATTAATTAAAATTATTTAAACAAAATTATCTTTCAAAATTAGTTACATAAATTTTTAGAATTTTGAAAAGATGAAACAATATTTAATTTTGGAAAAATTTCTCCTTCTGAATAAACAATACATATACAAAAAACTATTAAAATAATGTTTTGAATAATAAAATGTTGTGGTTAGAAAAATTTCTCCTTTAATTATCCCCCTCAATAAAATTAATTCTCCCCCTAAATAAACTGTTGATGTTTATCCAAATTCTCCCCCTTTTGTGATATAAAAAAGAATGTGAAATCATGGATTTGAACACATTTAATGTTGCACTAAAGTGTAGGTAAATGATTATTATTAACTGTTTATCAATAATTAAATCTGGAGTACTGGAATATAAAAAATAAAATTAGTAAAACAAATAGAGAAAGAAAAAAATAATCAATGAATGAAATTTTCATTCAAAAACAGCAGTATATACATGACAATGATATACACAAGAATAAAGGTTTGGGTAAGATAGGAAACAGGTTCTATCTCCTCTGGATTGCAGAAATGATTTCTGTAAACTGTTCCCGAAGTCTCTTCATCATCCCATCTACAAGTTTTATAATGACCTCCTTGTTCTCTTGATTCATATGAATATCCTCGATTAAATTGAATCTGAAAAACTCATGCATCCTTTCCTCTTTTCCGAAAAACACTGACAGCTTCTCTGATAACCGATTTAACAGAATTCTGACCGATGGCTCACTAGATGTCAGTTGGTCCTCTAAGATCATCTGATTGTCCAGCAACACTAAAATAGGAGCACTGATACATTGAAGATATTGTAACATGTTATTCATGTTTCTCATCACAATTATGATAGCTTGAATCCTTCTAATTAAATATGGTGAAGTACCTGATCCACTAGAATCACTATTTGCAACTGATGCAAATTCGTTCTCCATAAAAAACATCAGATCTGATAAATATGTCTTCATAACCATTTCAGATTTCAATTGTGTAACAACAGTTAGCATATCCTCTTTACACATTTAAACTTATTTCCTTGAAACTATACACTCCTTCAGCATTTGAAATTTCAAATGTTCTAAGTCTAAGGCATTTCTCAAAGAAACATTCTCAGATTCTAACTGAGAAACCTTTTTGTACAGTTTTTCTATTTCTTCTTTTATTGAATTAAAGGCACCCTGTGCTTGATTCATAGTCACATGATCTGGTTAATGCAGCAGTACCAAAGGCAATGATTCAGCATCAGATTTTTCTTTTTCTCTGTCTTGAGAAGGTTGGTCCACATATTTTTCCTAAGAGTTCACAAACTCCTCCACAGAATAATCCTCTTGTAGTACCTCTGTGTGAGATTTAGAATAATGCTCATCACATTCATGTGCAACTTTGTCTTCCCCTGGGTATTCAAGAACAACATCATCAATAGTTTCATGAGGTCTGGCCACTTCTTCAGCATCCACTTCCTCCATCTCTTATTCCTAATGAAGTGTAACTTCAACATCAGCTACAATCTGTTCTTGATTCTCCCTTTGAGCTTCTTCTAGAACTCCTAGTCCCTCTACTGGTGTGGTTATTTCAGTAATAACTTCCATGGACTTATCAACAACAGCTTCCCTTACAAAATAATAATAAAATAAAGCTTCTGAGGTTGTTTCCAAAGTAGGGGAAGTAATTTCCTCATTGACAGGTCTCTTTCTTTTTGATTGAAGTCCTTCATGACTTTTGTCTTCCACAAAATCTTCCACTTCGAAGCGAATTATTCATGCTACATTTCTGACTCTAGATTCAGCGTGTCCCTCCTTGGACTTAGCAGGTTGAGCCTGAGCACTCTCTGAGTCTTCCTCAGATCCTACAGCCTAATTTTTTCTTTTAAATGTGCTCCAAGAATATCCAACTTTACTTAAGGTTTCATCATTAAATGTATTACTATGATAACAGTTTACTCGAGCATCCACTAATCTCACCATGTATTTCTTAAACAGCATTTTATAAATAAACTGACCAAAAGGGTAGAAATTCATCCTGGCCTCGCTTTAACAACAATAACTGAGATACCTTATCATTTGTCTTGGAACGTTTAACATCATATCTATAAGGCCCTAGCCTTAAACCTTACTTAATATTGAATTAAATGAATAATTTACATTAAGGATATTATCAGGTTTAGAGTTTTAGAGAATTAGGAAATGACTATTACATCTCAAAATATTACAAAGAAGAAACTTCTACTAAGTTTCCATAAAATAAAAACTCTTAAAAAAACATGTCTAGTTCGATGTTTTAGGCAGCATGACTTTCCCTTGATCCCATCCTTGACCCTATTTCGCGTTATGTCCTGTGAAAAACATTTCAAAAACATGGGATGAGCATAAAAATCTCAGTAAGGGATACACAAAGAATGAAAACTATTAGTTTATTCAAAACAACAAGTAAACCATGTATAACTTATCAAAGTAATACCTTTCACCTTTTAGAAGTAGTAAAAAAACTCTTCAATTAATAAAAGAACATTACATACCCTTTTGTAACTAAAATATTACCATAAAACCCATATAAAGAACACATAACATAAAAAAGGTAACTTGGGACATAAACATACTTAAATGGAATAACCATACGGTCGACTTCCACACATACTTAATGGAATAGCCATATGGCCGACTTCCACACATACTTAATGGAATAGCCATACGGCCAACCTCCATACCCAATTCATTGGAGGGTATAACGTAACCACCCATCCTAGTATTCACGGCACCGCCTGTCATAATGTCCAAGTACCATAATAAAATCATAAGACAATAAAAAAATATAATGGAAAGAAAACATTTCCACATTTCGATCACAATATATATCTTAAATATATCGACATAACAAATACTTTATAAAAACCATTTTCAATACCAACATAAAGAAGAGTATATGGTATTTATTTCATTTTAAAAAACATTACGGCTTGTTGAGGAATCCAAAGACCAAATAATACTCACGGCGGTGGAAAAGGTCGTTGTCACCGCATACGTTAAAAGAAATTTTTTTTTGTCGTTTAGTAAAACGCTTCGTATAAAAAGATTCCTTTCCATTAAAATTGAAATTAAAAGGGATTTATACACCGTATAAAAGAACGTTGTGTTTAAAACCAAATATTCTTTAATGAAAGGCGATTGATATGAAGTCCCTTACAAAGTTAGTATCCTTAGATTAAGAATAAATAAATTACGTGATTATTTGTGTAAAATACGAATACACAAAATATAAGTGGATATTAAGAGTAAAACAATCAGAGGTAATTCACACATAATCATAGAAAAACAAAACCAATGACATAGATATATAACTCAATGAAATGAGATTGAGTTCGGATTTCTGATACAAGTCCGTCTAAATGACATAATAATTTATCAATGAGATGATTATGTGTAGAAATAGTATATCCGCAAAAAAGTTTGTGGAATATACAACATAGAGATTCCACACATAATCTTGGCATAATAAAATCAAGAATTATAGGTTTAACCCAACTAATTGGAAGTGGGTTAAGAAGTTCCCTTACCGAAATTCGACAGCCTAACAGCGTCACTTCAAAACTCATAAAATTAGTTGATGAGAGATAAAAAGGGCATCTCATCACTTGGACATAAAATTTACATTAACAATGATATTTAATAACATATCTCAACATAATAGTATGTGAATTAAAAGACATAACAAAATAAGTCTTTTAAAAAGATGAGGGTGAAGGTTCCCTTACCGACTTGGGTAACATTCGAAATGTACACCCCAATGAAGAAGGTTCGTAAAATGAATATGTAAGTAACCATTAATGAAATTATATTACACAAAGAGTATAATAATGAGAAGTACATACACCAATCAATGTAAACGGTGGCAAATGTAGCATAAATCTCATGGGAATAAAAGTGAGATGAAAAATCCCTTACGAAAACTCGGAAGCCTAACGGCCCCACTTAAAACTTCCAAAAATGGATTGATGAGATCAAATAGATAATGTCATCATATTAGAATAAAATTTACAGCAATAGGAATATAAAATAACATCCCCCATCAAAACAAAGATGAGCATAAATTAAGTGACATAAATGAGAGTACTTAAAAAAAGAGAGGTTAGATCTCTTACGACAATTCGGCATCCTAACAGCGCCACTCAAAACTTCCAAAATGGATTGATTAGAGAAAATAGGGTCTCTCACCATATGAACATAAAACGTACAGTATGAGTAATATAAAAGAACATCCCCATCATAATAAATATGATCTTAAAAGTAATGACATAAAAGAGTGTATTGAAAAAAAAAGAGAGGAGTAGGATCTCTTACCACGTGTCCGACATAACTCGATCATTCTTTAATCACCTGAATAATAAAATTTGGTCAATTTATAATTTCTTAAGGACCTCCATTAAATATTATTATTCACTTCATACCACATATTATAATTTTATAATAATTGGTTAATAAGGTGAGTTCATATCAGACGTTTTTGTCGATGTTCAGTACATGAGTAGAAATTGAACTTGTTGGAAAAACATTTTCCATGTAGTTCTAGGTACATCATCTACAGAATAGTTTTTATGTTTTAAATATCATATATATCCAGTATATATTGATTTTATACTATTCCATAGCATTTGGAGAAAAAAAAAATTAAAAGCACCGTTCATGGAGACGGTAGGTCGTACGTACGCATGAACGCTACTTTCATTTTTTTGCCATATTAATGGAATTAGATAAAAATGAGAGATATATATATTAAAATTCTAGAATGATAACCATCATTTAGATGTAATATATTACATATATATCCATTATATATATGTACTTATAATAGTACATAACATTTGAAGATAAGAAATTAAATGTACCGTTCATGGAGATGGTAAGCCGTACATACGCATGAACGCTACTTTCATTTATTTTTTTGTATTCCATGGAATGAAATAATAAATATATAAAGGAATATTATAATTACAGTAGGATAACATATGTAATACCATTAATTCCATCCTTTATACTTCCCACATATGGCATTAACGAATCAAATCACTTTGAGGGGGTGGTAGTCCGCACTTCCTAAAATGAAGATATCGCGTTTATCCATAATGGAAACCATAAATGTATTCCATAAATGAAAAATACATAAGCTTAAGGAAAACATAAACATATTATATAACATATATAAATATAGTGACATCTTAATGGCCACCTTTGAAGGTGTTAAAAGAATAATGAACAATCATCGTTTTGTGAGGCAGTAATTTGCCATCCACAGAAATAGTATGTTCTTTAACCATTAGAAGAAGGTGTGTGTAAGTGTAGCTCAAATCCATTACATAACAAAATCCTAGTATATTGCGAATATTGGTGTTGTTACAAAAGAAAAGAATAAAAAGGGTTTAGGTGGTTGGATAGGAAAAATAAAACAAAAGGACACAAGGGATGGCATTACCTTTAAATCGGGTAACTTCCTTTGATTTGAGCTCAAAGGCTTCCTTGAAAAGGATTATGCCCAAAGTGAGGCTTCAATGATGAAGATATGGATGTGTAGAGATGAAATGGAAAACGGTTGGCCAAGCGAACGTCTTGAGAGGTGTGTGTAAAGTGGTAGAGGTGGGGGCCTTTTATAAGAGGAGAGGAGGGGCACTCTTGGAATGTTACAAAATGTTACTTTATTTTCCAATGATAATCGGATTTTAAAGGTCCCAAATTGATTTATTTCTAGGATAAGGTGATAAGGTTTCTAAATATTCCAATAAAATAGGTTTGTGACAAGTTTAGGTCATAGATTTTACATTATCTATTCATTTTATTTAAATCGTTAAATATTGAGGTAATCACTACATCATCATGGTGTCATAAATAAGTTAATTTATTTAGTGTCTAAAAATTATAAAAAAATATCATGATGTGGGAAATGTTTTTATCTTTCTAATGAATATTTATAGTTAGAAATATGACTTTTATAACCCCATATAAAAATTTATTTAGTAAAATAACACATGTTTGTGACATTTTAATTTTAACATTAAATAAAAAGGTATTAATGTCATTTTCCAGCCAATGTGGCTCCATGGGGTCCCCATGTTGACCCATGGATTGTCTTGATCGTCCATGACACATCCAATGAGGGTAGGACATGTGTCTAGGTCATTTCATATTATTAAAACATTATTTTTACCTTAAATTACACTAATTACCTCTAATCGCAATTAATAAACATAAAAGTTACTATTCACTAAAAAATTATTTTCATCCCATTAAACAAAATTTAATTTCTTAATTACAACCATGTATGTAGGAATTTTTAAATTCAAATCACAGAAGTGGTAAATTGTCATTTAAACGAAAAATCAGTTTCTTTAACTACCACTTAGTGGTTTCACTATTCATCAAAATTGAAGTTTTTCAGAAAATTACCAAAAATTCACCCTAGGCTATATTTGATATTCCGAATTCAAAAATGATGTCTATTTTAAAAAATTCAAAACATATAAGTTAAATTAATTAATTTTATAATTAATTCCCGATGTCAGAGCACATAGCGTGTTTTTATGAAACAATAAGTATCAAAAGATTGACACTAGTTTAAGTCCAATTTCAAGATGAAATTAATTCCAACGAACAGTATTGGATTAAATGGTAAAAATATATTCTAATTTTTCTTTAAAAACAATTAAAAATATAATCTAATCATATAAATAAATTAGACTAAAAAGAGGTTTTGAATTAAAATACAACATTTTTCACTATTCATTAAAAAATGAACTCTATCGGAAAGATACCAAAAATTTACACAAAATAAATTTTGAATTCCCGATTCTAAAGAAGAATATTATTTTTTCAAACATGACACATAAAATTTTCAAAAAGTGGATTTAAAATAGGTTCGGCATCAAATGGTGGTTCATCGACCTTTTAAAGAATATTAGAATGTTTAATCTTAAAAATGGATTCATTCAAATTTTTAATCCTCTAAAATTTATTGTAAACAACAAAAAACAATTGACAAAAATATATAATCATTTTGTAGTTAGTTATGTTCATTCCCACCATTACAATGGTTAGGCGTTAACTACCATTTAAAATAATATTATTTTATTATTAGAGTGCAACGTAAGATTTAAAAGGAACTTGTTTTTGTGTTTTGGGTAAGCCATCGAGCATAGAGTTCCCTTTAAATTAATATTGACATTTTATTCACAAATAGGGATAAAAATAAAAATTTCATATTTTTTATTTACCTGGGGTGTTACATTCTTCCCCCCTTTTTGGAATTACGTCCTCGCAATTTCAAAATTGGGCTCGGAAACATCCTTGAAAGTCCCACATCGGAACAAGAGTCGGTAAAACAATCACTTTAAAAGAATGGGAGAGAAGTACAAATGTCACCCGTGTTATCCCATAATAGGATTCCAAGTATGAAAATATGGATATGGAGGAGAAAAAAAAGGGCCATGTTCTGATGGAGAGTGATAGTAAACATGTCTAAGAGAAAGTTAACCACAATAAAATCACAAAATTGTGATGGGTTAAACGGTATTCGATTCCCCAGTAGGAAAAGTTAACAGAAAAAATTTTTGTTTTAAGTTACTCTTCATTGAGGAATTTAATTTTTGAGCTTAACTAAATCATAATGAAACATTCTTACTTGTCACGTAGACTTTTAACTTTTACAAGATTCCTTAATCAAACTCATATTTTCTCCAAAAGAAGAGTTTTTAGGAAGACTTGTTTGCACTAAGAGTACTATAATCATCTTCCTGAGAATCACCTAATCCACAAAAGAGAACTATATATTTACCATGTCTTTAGACAAAATACAAAACCAATATTGTTAGTATAAGATCAGATAACCCACAAAAGTATAATCCTTTATAAATATAAAATCAATTCTTAATCTCCAAAATTTGTCCCAAAAAAACCCAATGTTCAATGAAGACCATTTGATAAACAATTTTCCATAAAATTCTTCAAAGTAAACAAAACTAAGATTGAAACCCAAATATTTGAATGATTTAATCACATAGTCTTCCAAGGTACAAATTAACTTTTATCTCCAAATAACATCAGTTGCTCTTAAATTCTCATATTGAAAAGTAATTAACCTAATCACATATCCTCCATGATAGGTTAATCATTTACATAGATAACCCAAAATAAAAATACTCTTGATTCCTAAAATAATCTAACTAAAAAGAATTAGTCAAACTAACCAGGGACTTCACGTAGTCCAGTGGTAGGCGATAAATACCAGTCGCACTTTGGTTGTAGGTTCGATTCCCGCAGCTTTGTCCGACGCGACGGGTTGTCACACGGTCTGTGTGTTGTCCTTTTTCAAAAACTATATACATCTTAAATCATTCCCTAAAACGAGATAAAATCATAAAAAATAATCATAACATATTTTAACCTCAATTTTATCTCATGCCTTTCATTTTCCATCATAATATATAACAACCCATAATTACATCAAAAGTAAGAACCATATAAACCCTAATGTTTACCTTTATAATTATTACCTGAACATCTAAATTGATTGGTAATCTCGTACATGATGCATTAAAGAACATACCAAGGTACAAGTGGTTGATCATGACTCCTTGATAGTTGGATTAGAACAACCACGAGTTTCCTCATTGAATCCCCCATTTCATCCAGTCTCTTAATCAAAGAACCACCATAGTTTCCTTCAAACCTATTGTCACTTCGGTTCCTGTTAGATCCATCCATTAACTAAAAACAGAAATTTTAGTGTCAATATATCAACAAAACCATCATGTACTAATGAGGAAGATAAACACTAAGATATACTAACTCATTCACTTTATCTAAAACTAGGACTCTTTCTTAAATTCTAACCATTATGGTAATGTCACTTATGCTTAAAGAATACCCTAACCTCTAAATTTATCTAAACCAACCTTTGATACCAACTATAAGGCCCCATCCATAAACCTTACTTAATATTGAATTAAATGAATAATTCACATTGAGGATATTTTCAGGTTTAGAGTTTTAGAGAATTAGGACATGACTATTACATCTGAAAAGATTAAAAAGAAGAAACTTCTACTAAGTTTCCATAAAATAAAAACTCTTAAAAAGAAACATGTCTAGTTCCATGTTTTAGGTAGCATGACTTTCCCTTGATCCAATCCTTGACCCTATTCCGTGTAAAGTCGTGTGAAAAACATTTCAAAAACTTGGGATGAGCATAAAAAGCTCAGTAAGGGATACACAAAGAATGAAAACTATTAGTTTTTCAAAACAATATGTAAACCATGTATACTTTATCAAAGTAATACCTTTCACCTTTTAGAAGTAGTAAAAAAACTCTTCAATGAATAAAAGATCATTACTTTCCCTTTTGTAACCAAAAGATTACCAAAAAACCCATATAAAGAACACATAACATAAAAAGTTAACATGGGACATAAACATTCTTAAATGGAATAACCATACGGTCGACTTCCATAAATACTTAATGGAACAACCATACGACCGAATTCCTCACATACATAATGGAATATTCATACGGACAACTTCCATACCCAATGCATTGGAGGTTATAACGTAACCACCCTTCCGGGAATTCACGGCACCACCCGTCATAATGTCCAAGTACCGTTATAAAATCATAAGACAATAAACAAATATAATGGAAAGAAAAAATTTCCACATTTTGATCACAATATATCACTTAAATATATCGACATAAAAAACCCTTTATAAAAACCATTTTCAATACCATCATACATAAAAGAGTATATGGTATATATTTCATTTTAAAAACATTACGGCTTGTTGAGGAAGCCAAAGACCAAATAATACTCATGGCGGCGGAAAAGGTCATTGTCACCGCGTACGTTAAAATAAACATTCCTTTTTTTCGTTTAGTAAAACGCTTATTATAAAAAGATTTCTTTTGAATAAAATTAAATGTCAAAGGGGTTTATACACCATATAAAATAAAGTTGTGTGTAAAACCAAATATGCCTCAATGAAAGGAGATTGAGACGAAGTCCCTTACAAAGTCGGTATCCTTAGATTAAGGATAAATCAATTACATGATTATGTGTGACAAATACGAATACACAAAATATAAGTGGATATTATGTGTAAAACAATCAGAGGTCATTCAAACATAATCATGGAAAAACAAAACCAATGACATAGATATTTAACTCAATGAAATGAGATTGAGTTATGATTTCCGATACAAGTCCGTCTAAATGACATAAGAATTTATCAATTAGATGATTATATGTAGAAATAGTATATCCACACAAAAGTTTGTGGAAACTAAAAAATAGAGATTCCACACATAATCTTGGAATAATAAAATCATGAATTAGAGGTTTAACCCAAAGAATTGAAAGTGGGTTAAGAAGTTCCCTTTCACAAATTCGACAGCCTAACGACGTCACTTCAAAACTCATAAAATGAGTTGATGAGAGATAAAAAGGGTATCTCCTCACTTAGGCATAAAATTTACATTAATAATGATATAGAAGAACATATTCCAACATAATAGTATGTGAATTAAAAGACATAACAAAATAATTCATTTAAAAAGAGGAGGGTGAAAGTTTCCCTTACCGACTTGGGTAACTTTTGAAACGTACACCCTATTGAAGAATGGTCATACAATGAATATGTAAGTACCCATAAATGAAATAATATTAAACAAAGAGTATAATAATGGGAAGTACATACACCACTCAATGGAAATGGTGGAAAATGTAGCATAAATCTCATGGGAAAAAAAGTGAGATGAAAAATCCCTTATGAAAACTCGGCAGCCTAACATCGCCACATAAAACTTCCAAAAATGGATTTATGATATCAAAAAGAGTATCTCATCATATTAAAATAAAATTTACAGAAAGAGGAAGAAAAAATAACATCCCCAATCATAAAAAAGAAGATCTTAAAAGAAGTGACATAAATGAGAGTACTTAAAAAAAAGAGAGAGGTTAGATCTCTTACGAACATTCGGCAGCCTAACGGCGCCGCTCAAAACATCCAAAATGGATTTATGAAGGAAAATAGGGTCTCTAAACATATGAACCTAAAAATTACAGTAGGATTAATATAAAAGAACATCCCATTCAAAATAAATATGATCTTAAAAGGAATGACATAAAAGAGTGTACTTAAAAAGAAAGAGAGGAGTAGGATCCCTTACCTCGTGTCCGACATGACTCAATCGTTCTTTAATCTCCTGAATAATAACATTTGGTAAATTTATAATTTCTTAAGTACCTCCTTTAGATATTATTATTCAGTTAAAATCACATATTATAATGTTATAATAATTGGTTAATAAAGTGAGTTCATATCAGACATTTTTTGTCGATGTTCAGTACATGAGTAAAAATTGAACTTGGTGGAAAAGCATTTTCCATGTAGTTATAGGTACATCATCTACAGAATAGTATTTATGTTTTAAATATGATATATATCCAGTATATATTCATTTTATACTATTCCACAGCATATAGAGATAAAAAATTAAAAGTACCGTTCATGGAGACGGTAGGCCGTACGTACGCATGAACGCTACTTTCATTTTTTTGCCATATTAATGGAATTAAAACAAAATGAGAGATATATATATTATAATTCCAGAATGATACCCATAAATTATATGTAATATATTACATATATATCCATTATATATATTTACTTATAATAGTACATAACATTTGGAGATAAGAAATTAAATGTACCGTTCATGGAGACGGTAAGCCGTACGTACGCATGAACGCTACTTTCATTTCTTTTTTTTTGTATTAAATGGAATGAAATATTAAATATATAAAGGTATATTTTAATTACATTAGGATAACATATTTAATACCACTAATTCCATCCTTTATACATCCCACATATGGCATTAACGAATCAAATCACTTTGAGGGGGCGGTAGTCCGCACTTCCTAAAATGAAGATATCGCGTTTACCCATAATGGAAACCATAATGGTATGCCATAAATGAAAAATAAAGAATCTTAATGAAAAAATAAACATATTATATATCATATATAAATATAGTGACATATTAATGGACACCTTTGGAGGTGTTAAAATAATATTGAACAATCATCGTTTCGTGAGGCAGTAATTCGCCATCCACAGAAACAGTATGTTCATTAACCATTAGACAATGGTGTGTGTAAGTGTAGCTCAAATACTTTACATAACAACATCCTAGTATATTGAGTATACTGTTTTTGTTACAAAATAAAAGAATAAAAAGGCTTTAGGGGGTTGGATAAGCAAAATAAAACAAAAGAACACAAGGGAAGACATTACCTTTAAATCGGGTAACTTCCTTTTATTTGAGCTCAAAGGCTTCCTTGGAAAGGATTCTGCCCAAAGTGAGGCTTCAATGATGAAGTGAGGGATGTGTAGAGATGAAATGGGAAGGGGTTTGCCGAGACAAAGGATTGAGAGGTGTGTGTAAGGTCGTAGAGGTGGGGGCCTTTTATAAGAGGAGAGAAGGGGCACTATTGGAAAGTTACAAAATGTTACTTTATTTTCAAATGATTTTCGGATTTAAAGGTCCCACATTGATGTATTTCTAGGATAAGGTGATACGGTTTCTAAATCCACCCATAAAATAGGTTTGTGATAAGTGTAGGTCTTATATTTTACATTATCTTTTAATTTTATTTAAATCGTTAAATAATGAGGTAATCGCTGCATCATCATGGTGTCATAAATAATTTAATTTATTTAGTGTCTAAAAATTATAAAAAAATATCATGATGTGGGAAATATTTTTATATTTCTAATAAATATTTATAGTAAAAAATATGACTTGTACAACCCCATATAATTTTTTTTAGTAAAATAACAGATGTTTGTGACATTTTAATTCTAACATTAAATAAAAAATTATTAATGTCATTTTCCAACCAAAGTGGCTCCATGGGGTCCCCAAGTTGACCCATGGATTGTCTTGGTCGTCCATGAAACATCCAATTAGTGTAGGACATGTGTCTAGGTCAATTCATATTATTAAAACATTATTTTTACCTTAAATTACACTAATTACCTCTAATCGTGATTAATAAACTGAAAAGTTACTATTCACGAAAAAATTATTTTAATCCCATTGAACCACATTTTACTTCTTAATGAAAACAATGTATGTCGGATTTTTGAAATTCAAATCAAAGAAGTGGTAATGTTTCATTTAAATGAAAAATCAGTTTCTTTAACTACCACTTAGTGGTTTCACTATTCATCAAAATTTGAAGTTTTTCAGAAAATTACAAAAAATTCACCCTTGAATATATTTGATATTCCGAATTCAAAAATGATTTATATTTTAAAAAATTCAAAACATATAAGTTAAATTAATTAATTTAATAATTAATTCCTCCTATCAGAGCAAATAGCGTGTTTTTATGAAACAATAAGTATCAAAAGATTGACACTAGTTTAAGTCCAATTTCAAGATGAAATTAATTCCAACGACCACTATTGGATTAAATGGTAAAAATATATTCTAATTTTACATTAAAAACAATTCAAAATATAATCTAATCATATAAATAAATTATACTAAAAAGAGGTTTTGAATTAAAATACAACATTTTTCACTATTCATTTATAAATGAACTTTATCAGAAAGATACAAAAAATTTACACAAAGTAAATTTTGATGTCCTGATTATAAAGAAGACTATTATTTTGTAAAAAATAACACATAAAATTGTCAAAAAAGTGGATTTAAAAGAGGTTCTCCATCAAAAGGCGGTTAATCGACCTTTTAAAGAATATTAGAATGTTTACTCTTAAAAATGGATTCATTTGCATTTTTAATCCTCTAACATTTATTGTAAAGAGTATAAAATATTAGAAAAACATATATAATCATTTTGTAGTTAGTTTTGTTCATTCCCGCCATTACAATGGTTAGGCATTAACTACCATTTAAAATAATATTATTTTATTATTAGAGTGAAATGTATGCATTCAAAGGAACTCATTGTTGTGTATTGGGTAATCCATCGAGCATAGTGTTCCCTTTAATTTAATATTGACATTTTATTCAAAAATAGGGATAAATAAAAAAATGTCATATTCTTTATTTACCTGGGGTGTTACAATATCTCTTAACAGAAGAAACATTATATACATGTCAAGGTACAAAATCTTTTCCATTTCTTCCATTCTTGGAGTTATTCCAGTCTGAATAAATTTGACCAAAATCTTCTGATCAGGCTCCAAATCCTAGAAAAACATCTTCTTTATGGTCTTAGTACCAAAAATAAAATACATGATGTCTTCAGATTTATGCACAATATCTCCAATATTTTTCAAATCGAAACAAAAAACTCCCTCATGAGGGCATTTAAGAATATGACCAGTCTCTACTGATGAGATTGAGAAATCCCTATCCTCTGTCTTAGCCATCATATTGTCATCGGTATCCCCCAGGCTAAACCGTACAGATTTGAAAAGGTATCTATGTTCTACTCCATACAGAAATTCTGTATTTTCACTATTGAACATATGTTCCAGATTCTGAAACGACATCGCTTGTTTCAACAATAGATTTTTCTGAAATAACCAGTCGATATCGATTACCTTTCCCTCTAAAATGTTTCTTCCCTCAGTACATTGTATCTTGGGATTTCTTGGCTCGACTTCACTGTCTCTTTTAATCCTTACCATTTCTGCGAGAATCTATGAAGGTTTGAAGGTTAGGGATTTAGAGGGTCGAAGGTTAGGGTTTAGGAGAGGAAGTGCGATTTTCAGATTTCGAAAGGGTTTCAATAAAAGAGAAACAGTTTACAAGTCGAAAAGGATCTGACAGCCTTGATTCCCGTGTAATCACTAATCATTACAT
Organism: Viscum album; assembly: GCA_963277665.1. Lineage (NCBI taxonomy): Eukaryota > Viridiplantae > Streptophyta > Magnoliopsida > Santalales > Viscaceae > Viscum > Viscum album. Next base: position 1,197,757,073 of record OY728156.1, on the reverse strand, counting down.
ATATTTAAAACAAATAAACATTGAATATGGCAAAAGAAACAAAATCTTAAACAGTATTAAAAAAAATTATAAAAAGAAATAAAATTAAATAAAAAATTAAAATTATTTAAAATTAAATAAACCTAGCCCCCCCTTAATAAAATAAAACCTTGTAGTGGGAAGAGGTTTAGTAAAAATATCTACTAATTGAATTTCAGTATTTATAAATTCTAAAAATATATACTTTTTAATAACATGATCTCTTAAAAAGTGATGCCTTATATCAATGTGCTTAGTTCTAGAATAATTAATAGGATTTTTTGAAATATTAATTTCACTTGTATTATCACATAAAATAGTTGTATTATTAAAATTCAATTCAAATTCCATAAGATTTTTTTTCATCCACAACACTTGTGCACAACAACTTCTAGCAGAAACATATTCTGCCTCAGCTGTTGACAGGGCAACTGAATGTTGTTTCTGACTAGACCATGATACTAAGGAATTTCCTAAAAAGTGACATGTACCTAATGTTCTTTTTCTATCTAACCTACAACTTCCAACATCAGCATCTGAATTAGAAATCAAATTAAAATCAGATGTTTTAGGATAAAGAAGAGATTGAAAAACAGTTCCATTTAAATATCTAAAAATTCTTTTAAGGACAGTCAGATGAGATTCTTTAGGATTTGATTGAAATCTAGAAGAAAGACATATTGAATACATTATATCTGGCATACTAGCTATAAGATATAACAAACTACCAATCATACCTGTATATTACTTGTTGTCAACTGATTCCCCAGTTTCTTCCAAATCATGTTTTATATTAGCACACATCAGAGATGTAAATGGCTTGCTGTTTTCATGTCCAGATTTCTTAAGTAAGTCAGTAATGTATTTTCATTGAATTAAAACATTTCCAAAATCTTTTTGATAAATTTGAAGATCCAAAAAGAAATTTAATTCTCCCATCATACTCATTTCAAATTATTCTTGAATTAATTTTTAATATTCTTGACAAAGAGTTTTATTAGTTTATCCAATGATTACATCATCAATATAAATTTGAACAAATAAAACATTATTTTTCCCAGTTTTCTTAAAGAGTTTTGGGTCTTCCATTCCAACCGTAAAGACATTTTTCAAAATAAAAGAACTTAATCTTTCATACCATGCTATATGTACTTGTTTAAGGACATAAAGAGCTTTAGTAAGTTTAAAAACATAATCAGAATTTTGAGAGTTCTCAAAACCAGGAGGTTGCTCATCATAAACTTCCTCCATTAAATAACACTTTAAAAAGCCAGATTTAACATCAATCTAAAATAATTATAAATTTATATAAGAAGCATAAGATAAAAGGATTCTTATGGATTCTAAACTTGCTACAGGTGCAAAAGTCTCATCATAATCGATTCCTTCTTCTTGATTGTATCATTTAGCTACTAATCTTTCTTTATTTATAGTTATTTTTCATTTGTCATCTTTTTTTTAAAGACCCATTTGGTTCCTATTACAGGATAATTCTTAAGTCTTTCCACTAATTCCCTAACTTCATTTATTTTAACCTGGTTTAATTCATCTTGCATTACTATTACCCAGATTTCATCATCTAAGGCTTCTTCTAAAGTCGTGGGTTCTTGTTGGGATAGGAAGGCAGAGAATTCCACTAGGTTTCCTAAGTTTAATCTAGTTTGAACACTAGTTTCTATGTCACTTATTACAGTTTCTAAAGGGTGATTCTTTAGGGTTCTAGACTATCTAGGTAATATATTTAAAGGTTCCTCAGTATCATGTTCCTCTGAACTGGACTGAATTTCTTTTATATTATTTTCAAAATCATTATTTAATTTCTCAAGTCTCATGTTATCATTAGAGTCATGTTCATCCATTTGTTCTGTCCTTTTCTCAAAGGGATTAGATTAATCAAATTTCAAATGAACTGATTCTTCAACAATCCTTGACTTCTTATTATAAACTCTATAATCATTGGACGTAGCAGAATATCCTAAGAAAATACTTTCATCAGATTTTGAATCAAACTTACCAAGATTATCCATGGTGTTTATGATGTAAACCATGCATCCAAAAACTACAAAGTAATTTACTTTAGGTTTTCTGTTATTCCATAGTTCATAGGGTGTCTTTTTCAAAATAGGTATAATTAAAACTCTATTAATTATATAACAAGCTGTTTTCACTACTTCTACCCAGAAATATATAGGTAGGCTATATTGATTTAACATAGTTCTAGCCATTTCATGAATTTTTCTATTTCTCCTTTCTACAATCCCATTCTGTTGAGGTGTTCTGGGTGCAGAAAAGTTATGTTTAATACACATGTTTGACAAAAGGAATTAAATTCCAGATTCTAAAATTCTCCACGATGATCACTTCTCAATGAAATTATATTAAAACCTTTTTCATTTTGAACAAATTTTCCGAAACTTTCAAATAATGTAAAAGCTTCATTTTTAATTTTCAAAAAGAAAAACCATGTAAATCTTGAATAGTAATCTACTAAAACATATACATATAATTTAATAGCTAAGATTGCTACTCTTGAGGGTCCAAAAAAATCCATATGAATAAATTCTAAAGGATTAGATGTAGCAACCATATTAACATATTTGAAGGATGATTTGTGTGGCCTTCCAAGTTGACATGCATCACAAAATCTTTCACTTTAAAATTTGAGACAAGGTAAATCATAAACTAAATGTTTCTTAGATAAATTATGTAAAACATATAAATTTCAATGTCCAAGTATCCTATTCCAGAACTATGATTCACTTACTTTAGCACTCAAGCAATCTACTTGTTGTTTACACAAGGAATTTAAATCCAAAGTAATTACATTTTCAATTCTGGGTGCTTTAAATTTAAACAGTTTATCTTTAGAAATAGTATAACAATTTTTTGTAAAATCAACAGTATATCTATCATCACAGAGTTGAGAGATACTTATCATATTGTGTTATAGTCTTTGTACATAAAGAACTTTGTTGATTGAGACTGTTTTTGGATCTCCAACAGTTCTAATGCCAATGATTTTTCCTTTTTCATTGTCACCAAATGTGACAAGTCCTCCTTTCTTTTTAGTGCGTGAAGAAAAATTAAATGAGTTTCCACTCATATGTCTTGAGCAGCCACTATCTATGTACAATATATCTTCTCTTCTCTGGTGTCCTGCTACCTGCAAAGACATTCAAACAAATTGCTTTGGTACCCATAACTTGATCGGTCCAAGGGTGTTAGCTAGCAATTATCTATGTATCTGGATTATCTTTGTTCTTTTAAAATTAGCTGAATCATATAAGTCGTTTGAAACATAGGCTTTCTTAATACAAAAAATTTGAGGTTGTCTTATGAAACAGTTTTTACCTATATGTCCTTTTGTCCCACAAAAATTACAATTATCCTTTTTAGAGCCTAGAACAAAATAATTTTTATATAGCCTAGGTTTTTCTCCTTTACTACCAATTCCAAATCACTCTATTTTAATGACAGTTTTCCAAGAATTTCATTTAATGAGTTTTCTCCTTTTGTAAAAACAAATGCAGCCTATTTGTAAGATTCTACTTCATCCTACAGTGTTTTTATTCATGATTAAAATTAAACATATTTAGTGTTAATTGAATTTCATTTATCAGTTATTTCCTTATGTTGTTTTATCATTGTATCTCTTTCATCTAAAACAGCTTTATGTATGTTTTTTAGTGACTTATGTTTTTTAAATAGTGAATCATATCATTCTTCAAGCATATTGCAGTACGCAGAATGTTTTTCATTTGTGTAGCTTGATTCAGAATTTGATTCAGAGGAGCAATATGAGTGTACCTCATCAGTTTCAGCCATAAACCACTTGTTTGCTTTTAGATTGACTTCTTCTTTCTCTATGATTGATTCAGGAGAGCTACTGGAGTCTTCAGATACACTCCAAGTGGCTTTCATATCTTTGTTGTCTTTCTGCTCATAGTCATTTCTTTTGAAGAATATTTTCTTCTTTGCATCCTTAAATTGTGGGAAATCTGGTCTGATATGCCCCATCTTTTTTGCATTAATAACATCTTACTTCCATATTATCTCCCTTAAAAGATTTTTTGACGCCTCTTTTCTTGTTGTAGAACTTTCTAAATTTCCTTGCTAGCTGATCCAGTTCTTCATCTGAGATTGATGACTCTGAGCTTTCTGATTTAGCTTTGACTTTCCTGTTCTTCATCTTTCTATTCTTTTGTTGCGGAGTTACCTTCAATGGAGTATCTTCTATTTTGATAAGAACTTTATGTTCATTAGCCTCATCTTGCATTTTAGCTTCATACATCATCAGTGTACCAATCAGCTCTATCATGGTTAGATCATTGATAAGAGTTGATTGTCTGATTGCAGCAGAGATACCATTCCATCGAGTAGGAAGTACCCTTAGTGATTTTATTGGTTGATTAGCATGCTTGATAGGTTATCTTAGATCTGTTCTATTATTGAAAATCTCTGTCAATCTACCATTCATTTGGGTAATTCATTCACCTTCGAACTTTCTTAAAGTATCAAATTTGAGTTTTTCAGTTGCATATCTCATTTGTCTCACATTGTCTATTCCTTTATATGCGACAGTTATTGTTTTCCACATCTCATATGCTGTTGGGAACTGAGATACTCTGTTAAATTCAACTGGTCGTAGACCGCAGATAATTGCATTCATAGCCTTTGATTTTATATCGTACTCTGCCTCTGTAGCAGCACTCCATGTCTCAAGATTTTTAGGAATTTCATAAGGACTTAGAATCATTGAATAAACTTTATATCCGACGTTTTTCATATATATTATCATGCGCGATTTCCAGCAACCATAATCGTCTCCATTAAAATATGGTTCTCTATCCATTGACATCCCTTCTCTTGTATCAGTCATGATGATATGTTTTATAATCATTAAATGCTTCTAGCTTGTTAAGGCTCTATCAGAAGCTCCGCCTCTGATACCAATTTTTGGATCTGAATCTACAGATTATACACAAGAGGGGGGGGGGGTGAATTATGTCTTTTACAATTTTTTTGGAACACTTTGATTGAACAAGTTCGGTCCTTTATACTTTATCAGATTTGATCATGCAGCTGAACTAAATAAAATTAGAACACAACGATATGTAGTGGTTCGAGGAAGAGAAGGCACCTAGTCCACTCCACCAATGCTCAACTCCTCGAGCTTGGTGATTTTCACTATCTGGTCCTCTTTTCCACACACTAGTTCACAACTGACTACAGGCAGTTGACACCTTTACAACCCAAGTAAAAACAAAGCCTTCTTGTTCAAACACGAACCTACACAGCTTAGAATGAGAAGCTGTTTACTCAAGAATAAAAAGAATTTTAGAAAGAAGTTCTCTAGTTGATCTTCAAATTGCAACAGAATGCAATTGATAGAAGATGGATTGAAGTCTCTAGAAATATTGATATTCAAGTTGAAGAAGTTCTAAGTCGATCTGGTTGCAGTAAATATAGAGATATAGTGAACAACTTCATAAGTAGTAGATCCACAGTAGATATTCGATGTAGAACATGTGAATCTTTTATCGAGTTCCTTCTTCTTAATAGAATAGACCTTTGACGCTCTTTTTGAATCAAAATATTAATCTTGAATTTCTACAGTCTCTTTTTTCCACATTTTTTAATAAAATATCGATCACCATACACAAATGTACCTGCTGTTTCAGAGAGAACATATATAATAAAGATGAGAAAATCTCCTACACATTTAGATCAATAAAAATCTCCTTCTGATTCGCGATATTAAAAACTTTGAATTTACTAAGAAGTCGTAAATTCCCTTAAGACGTGGCATAAAAATATCCTTTTAATTCGATCTTAAATACATTAATAAAATGGATTTCAATCAGTCAATGTCATACATTAAAAACAACATTAAATCCGGCTTGAAATCCACCCGATAATCAGCTTGCTAATCGCTGCATAAAAATATCATCTGTCAAAATTTCTGACGGAAAACGTAAGGTTGATGACGTGGCCTCCAAACGTAGGGTTGATAACATAGTCATAAAATGTATGGTTGAAAATGTAAGGTTGAACAAAAACGTAGGGTTGATCACAAATGTAGGGTTGATCATCCATACTTTTTCTTCAACACTCAAACGTACGGTAAAAGATCCATACTTTTACATGATCCATATATTCATGAACGTATGGTTGTTTACATAATTAAGGTTGATGAACCATACATTTGAGAAAAAAATGTAAAGTTTTATATTTTATATACGGTTCTTTTTCCATACTTTACTGATAACCAAAACATAAGGTTCCTTCTTACAGTAAGGTTCTCCTTCCATACTTTGCTGAAAACGTATGGTTGTTTAAACATACATTTCTCTTATCTCAAAAAGTATACCCTCTTTTCATCCTTACGCTAAGTTTATCCACGTAGGGTATGAATAGTGATTCCAGAATGCGCTAAAGTAGATTCCACATTATATTTATCCACGTAAGGTATGAACAGTGATTCCAGAACGCGCTAAAGTAGATTCTGCGCTATGTAATAAATTCTCATTATTTCAACAGTAAAATTAATTAATAAATTCCTGAAAAATACTAAATAAAATCATTAGAAAATAACTAAGGGTATTTGTGAGCATGAATATTATCCTAAAGATACAGAGTATTATTTTCAATAATCTCCCCCTTTAAATAACATTAATATGTATTGTTGAAAACAATACTTTTCTCAACAGTGTTGTGTAGATTATGCTCCGCCTTTGGCATGGATGTTTTTGTGATTGTTTTTTTGTTCCCTTTATTTTGTATTCCTTTTATGGGTTTTGTTTGTATTTTAAAACACTTAATCTCAAAAATTGGTGTACCTCATTTGGTGATGATTACTAAGTTGTTTTTTATTTATCACTCTATTAATTATGAATATGAAAATGGGTGAAATAATTCCCAAACCATGTTGTAATACAAATATGATAGTTTCCAACTACGGCGGATTAAGAATCCCCTTCAGTCCATGTTTTGGGTTAGGCCAAGTGTTAGTTTTTATGAAATCCTGGATTAGTTCATGAAATGGGACTTAAAATAATTAGTATCAAAAGAATCATAAAAACACTAAATTCTGAGCATCTATTTACCAATGTGATATTTATATAAAAAATGTTCTATAAATATTATAGGGTTTTTATAAACCCTTCTTCATTAATTTAGTTGAATATAAAAGATTGTGATTCATTATTATAGTATCTTCCCAATATTACTACATTATTAAATTTTTATCTGAATATTATATTTTTCCAGTGTTATTTTTATAATTTTTTGAGAAATATTGTTTAAATATGAATATAGAAGAGATAAAATTATTAACTATTATTTTTTTAACTATTAATATATTGATAATTCCAATAGTTAATTATTGAGGAACTAGAAATATAGTGTAGTTTAGATTTTAGTTCGTCCATAAAATGATTCTGAATCAACTACTTGTACTTTTTTTCAAGGTGTTCCATGTTATCAATGAATTAAATCATCCATTGGAAACTCAGTGTGTAAATATGTCCTCATAACTTGTGAAGAAAAATCCACTAACATATTAAAGAAATTATATACGCGAGAAAGATGATGTATTGATGGTTATGATTAACAAAACCATTATCTTCCTTAAAACACCATTAGAGATAATTCTCAAGCATTCAATGTAATTTTTTTATGACCATTAACTCTAATGGTGGGAATTAACTGTTAAAAAAACTAGTTTGGTATCTTACTAAGGAGTTTTTTGAGGAGATTTATAAATGAAATTTTATCTAAAGACCATGTAGCTATAAAAAGTGATTGTATTAATTGATTTTTTATAAATAATTATGTGTTGTGTTCCTAAATATGATTATAGTTCATAATCAAAGTTCACTTTTCACAAAAAGTAATGGCAAATAAAATGATAGTGGCATGAATATTCAAGGGAAACCAACATTCCCATATCTTCTCTAATTAGTCATGTTTCTTATTAATGGGTATAAAGATATTTTGAATAAAATTATTGTGGTAGAGAGTGTTCTTGAAGAGAATCATAAGAGAGGGAACATCTTCAACCATACAAGTGTTGGTAATTACTCAATTGTATGGAAAATGTGGAATTTGAGAACATTTACTTGGGAAGTAAGGAACCTGAGAAATATTCGATGAAAACAATCTCTTTTCAGCCACATCAAAAAAATTACCGTGTTTCATTCAGGGTGGATCCCTAACACACATAAGGATGTACTATACTACACCACCATGGGATTATCACAACTCTGTAGAATAGTTGAAATAACATGACATATGTCCTTTAAACTGTAAACTAAATAATGTATATGTCTCAATCATGTCTCATGAATCCAATATTGGATTATAATGATATAAATAGAATTTTTTATACCCTTAGAGACATATTAACATTTATGAATCCTTGAAAAACTTTATTTTCTAAAAAGAATAATAGCAAGGGAGAGAGGATTAATCATTTCTATATTATTGATATTTATATATATTTTAGATGTTCTTTTAGACAGATAAAATGGCCCCTCGACTATATGAGGTACCATTATTCTATAATTATCACTTAAAGATGTATTTTTTGATAGAGGTGAAGTACATTAATTCCATCCATCCCTTATGGTTAAATAATTTGAATTTCAAATGCAAACAAGGAGTCACATTATGAGTATTAAGACACCTCATAGTTATTTTTAATTAAAAAGTTTTATATTCCCAATTTATACCAATAAAAATTACATAGATAAATTTATTTTTGAGATTATAATCTCAATGAAGTATCTTTTTGAATTTATCATTAGAATGATATATTTGGTGTTATTCATATAAAATATTTCTTTCTGTTCTCATCATTGGACTATCATGTCCCTATATTACCCAGTTCTTTTATTTAATGGACATTGGCATAGGACTACTAATAGTGTAGTAACATTACAAAAAAAATATAGAAACCTTTTCTAGTAAACATTCATTAATAAATATGGGTGATAAAGAAGAAACTAGAAATATTATTCTTCCTATAATTTTGGATAAATACAGAATTGTTTCTTTAAATTATTTCACTAGGATTCCACCTAAATATGATATTGAATGTTATATTGATAAACTTCATTATATATTACCTATTTAAATTCCATAATAAATATCTTAACAAAATTAGTTATTTTAATTAAATATTCTGTTCAATGAATTTGAGGGAAATGGTTTCATTAGTCTTCGTGTTTTACCGTGGGAAAACACCAGTTATTTCATAATGAAGGCTAATATTTTACATTAATTTTAAATAAAATATAAATAACTATAAATTTTTATCATAATGAATGGATATACTCATCTAGAAATAGATGATCACTTTGACCATTGGATATAATAAAAATTGATATATACTAATGACCAATTATTATTATATCATAAAAACCAATTCAAGAAACATGATATTCTGAAGAAAAAATCTATGAGTTGATATAGAAATATATAATATATAGTCATCAGGTTTTTGACATATTACACTAAAATTTTCATTACCATGATTAATCATATCATCTATAAGTATCTTGATTTTTTATGGTATTTTTTAGAGTTTTGTTTTATTTTAGTCCTTAATTGGGAATGACTATAAAGTCCATGTTGAGAATATATTGAGTACACTGCAAAATAACTTCTTATGTACTCAATATTATGTGTGAAACTATTGAATAAATGAAAATCATTTTATTGAAAATTTAGTTTCAAATAACATCAAATTAATTTGAACTGGGAATATCAAATTAAAAATTTTCTAGAATACAATCATGAATGTCATATATATATTAAATGTTTTATTATTTTCATCGTATTATCATTGGTTTCATCAATATTTCCTAGGGATATATTCCGATGTTAGTTTTCTAAAAAAATGTAAACTCGATTCAAGTTGTCATAATATTGACAAATACAATATTTAGAGATAAAAAATTTGTTCATTTAATCAATTATTATCATCCTATCAGACCCAAGATAATGTAATGTAATCTATTATGATGCATACGGATCAGGAAAATGTTTTGTTACCTTATAAGAATATTATATTTTATACAATGACACATGTATGTTATGAACACATGATTTGTTTTTTTTCAAAACATGACCAGTAATTATATATTTTCTTTTATTCCATAAAATCATATATCCACTATCTATTTACAGATTTTTTGTCTTAACTTATCAAAAGGATATAAATACTTTCTCTATCAGATAAACCTGATATTGAGGTAGTATTATTTTCTTGAGTATATCTATATTTTTTACATTACCATGATATATAAACCTTTAAAAGGGAACTAAGTAGATGATGCAATAAAATTTATGTTATCTAATTAAATTTTTATACAATCGAATGAATAGATATAGATACAAAGTATTATTAATTAAACAATTCTAGAAAATGTAGAATTGAATAGAAATGTAGTTTTCTTGTTAGTCTCTCTTATTCCTAAAATAGTGGATCTGGTCAACAAGAATTATCAATCAAATTCAAAATCTATTACATTATGTCAAACCTTAATAGTGGGGATACCATGAATGATTAAAATGAGGATAGAAACTCATAAATTTTTTATAGACAAATTGTGGAAGCCAAGTATTTTTATGATAATATTATTAAAAATGTCTATATTTTAAATTGTAAATTCACCGTTTGACTATGAAAATGTATAATGAATTTAAATATCATTTATAGTGTTCTGTGGTGAAATAAATTTTTTCACCTTATATTATGGGATGTATCATTTGTATATATATAAAAATTGGGCATTAACTTATAGTTGGTATGAAGAATTTTATTTCATTAAATATTTTGGAATGGGATAAAATTGACACTGAATTTTTCATATGTGAACCTCAAATGATTCATAAGAGTGATGTAATCATAGTAATTCTAGATCCACTAAAAATTTAACCACATATTATCCCATTTTTAGAGAAAAACACATTAAAATATCTTAAAACAATGTATGTTTTTGATTTTTTCATGTGTCCTATAGTAAAATTATATATTTTATATGGAAGAGAACTTATATATACTTCTTAACTTTGAAAATCATTTCAATAGGCTCTGCGATCCTAGTTGACCATGAGTGCACCATTTAACCATCAAATGAACATGTGTTCCCAATTTAAAATTTATATTTTTGAATATATGTTATGTTTATGGGTCTTATAATTTGGGTTTCTATTTGATTAACATATCCCATTAATGGAGTTATTGTATAAAAATTATTATAATGAAAAAATATATGTTGGTTTATTTGATTAATTTTATGGTCTCCTTTTTTTCTCTCCAATTTTTGTTTATGAAAACTAGAGAAAATTAACTACCTACTGTTGTCCTAGAGACTATATAAAAAAATCAAATTTTTATTTGGGAATGAATGGTAATTTAATTCTATAAAATTTTCAATTTTATGAGATTATTTATTATCTTGGTTATGTTTCATATTGAATATTTTTAGTACTATGATTATAATATATTAAAAAAATCCATGTCTTTCAACTTATGGCGTTCCAACTAGATCAAAGTAATGATATTATCATGGATCATGTTATTATTGAAATTGATGTGAAATTAATCCTTAAACCAATACTTTTTATTAATAGATATGAAATGAAATTGGAAGGGTGATTCCTTTCAATAGTATGAGTGTTATGTATGGGTGTTTAAATTTTGGAATAGAAATTGAAGTGGAATGACGATATGAATGAGTAATGGATAGAACTATACATAGTCACTAACATCCCCAAGTTTCTTAATTAATGAAATCCCAATTTGGGGGAGAATGTTAAACACCAAGTACATGGGGATGTTGATTTTTGTGACTACACACCATATAGTATATGTGCACAACTTATAGTGGGACATTTCGTGGTGGATGGGTACATGGTAAGACACCCCATATAAGGGGGACATGGGTGTGTGGAAGTATATGGGTAGACCACATGCATGTATTAGCTATTTAGTAGTACAAGGATAGACCCGAATTTACCCCTACCATATGCTAGTATGTGGCCTCACCAGTGGAATTGAAGTATATAATATTTACTAAGAATTCATGTTAGGTACTACCGATTCATTTCAATTTTAAGGTGTTTTAATGGTTCTCTTCCTTGAATATTTAATTGGACCCAAGTGGGGTCCATTTTAATTATTTTTCACATTAAACACTGTAGTGGAACATTTGGGATGTTTTAAGGACTTTTATGAGTTTTTTTTGGGGGGAGTTAGATAAATTAGTAATGGTTTGATCTAGAAATTCTATTAATCTATCACTGAATGGAAATACATGTATTAATACATTGGAAATGGAAATTATAATTGTGGAGGATATATAATCAGATTATAGGATTCCTTGATCGATGTTTGAAAAATATTTTCCCATGGTAGAGGGAAAATTTTGATATATAAGGTGACAGATATGATGGATATATGGACCAACATATCGTGTCTCTGAAAGGGGTCGTACTAGAAGTATTATACCATATAAAGATAACTATAATTGGGGAATGTGAGGTCATGTGATTATAAATACTAGGTTGTGGGATGTATTACCCCATGAGAAGGGAGTTATCACAAGAGATTTGTTATTATCAGGTATCAGAATTGGGATAACCCAAAAAATGTTCTTGTTGAGAGGATCCAAATATTGATGCAACTATTAAGAACCAGATATCAAATTGGTTTACTCATTTAAAAACCAGCCCTAAGAGGTTTTATTTGGATAGTTGGTTACAGTTTCAAGTGTTTCCTTTACACTAAGGAAGATTTGTGACCTGATGGGGTTGAGATGGAGGGGATCGACATGTGAATTTGGCAATCCCTTCCATGTTTCATTACACATGGGAGATGAGACTTGGTCTATCTAGTTGGGTTTATAGTTCATGGTAATTATAGTTGTAACTAATTCTATGTGTGTATGGTTCTAGGGATCCATGATTGAGAATTTTAGACATCATGATCTGTATTTGATCTGTTGGTTGGTTTATGGATTGTTTTTAGATTTTTTGTTTCATAAAAAGTTGATTTTTTATATAGTGAAGGATAGTGGACAAGGAATTCTATGTTTATCACTATAATTGGTGGAAAATACATTCCAAAATATATGATTCATTAGTTTACATGTTGTTCCCTAGATGAGATGGAGGTTAGTGGATATGAGGTTCCACAGAAATAGATTAGGTTAATGAACATGGATTCCCATATATTTTATTGAGATGATGGGTATGGTATTCCCCATTGACAATTTAGTTAATTGTACATGACGTTACACATCCTGGGTTTAGTGTTCTAGACATGATGTTCTCACACATAGATCAGGGTGGAATATAATGAATTCAACATTCCTGGTTTGGGGTGTTGGACATGGAATTCAACATCTATAGATTAATGGGTAGGACATGGCATTACTTATCCACAATTTAGGGTGAAAATTATTGAATTCATCATCCAACGTTCAGGGTGTTAGAAAATGTGTTCATAATCCACCCTTTAGGGTGAAAGACATTGAATTTATCATCCATGGTTTACGTGTTAGACTAATTCTCTAAATATGATTATATTAATGTATTTTTATAGGATGGATTAATGATAATATTAATATAGTTTTTTATAGGGGTGACACATTTGGATGATACTCAAGTTTTTGGTGGTACTTCAGAAAAATAGGTTTAACATCATTAGATTTTACGAAATATTTTTTTCATCAAATTATATTATTTTTTAGATACTTCTTCGTAAACATAGAAATAAGTTTAACATATATTATACTCAAATATTATTTTCTGGGATCATGTGTATGACAGACAACATCGAGTTTTAATGAACCATAAAGTAAAATTATTACAAATATGACCATTATAACATATCATTTAATTATAATAGCATGAAATTATTTAAGTACTTTAGGAAAGATAAATATAAATTTACAAATCAATATAAATTTATTCTACAATTCTTAATTGATAGTCAATTAATTATTAGGAAACAAATTAAATATTTTTTTATAATTTTTTTTTCAAATATGATTTATATTTATTTTTATGAAAATAATAATATTATTATCTTATAAACCTTTTAATAATTTTTGGGTTAAAATCAATAATTTATTTAAATAATTATAAAAAAATCACCTTAGGTTTAATTTTTTTTGGTTTTTTAGAAATTGTTAATTTACTAGTTAATTTGGGAAAATTGTCCATTTTTTTATAGAAATAATTTTATTTCAAAAAATTAATTAAATTGAATTGAAAAATATTATATAATGTAATATAAGTAAAATTTATTAATATTTTATCCAATTAATTAAATTTTAATTTACTATATATTGTACTTTAGTATTACATTATATTTAATATGTTTAAATAGAGGTTTTTTTTGAAGAAACAAATTAATTTTGATAATGTTCCTCCCTTTTAATTATTAAAAATAATGCCTGAATAAGAATATTTTAAATTAAATATATCAATATATATATTATATATCAATAAATTTTAATTTATATTCATAAAATGACTATTACCTGATGTAGATGTAATATAAAATTATCATATTCTTGATAAAAAATACACTTCAAATAAACACGCCTTTTCACCACGTTTCGATGTATTGATTAAATATAAGGTTTTCAAATTATAGAAACAATACCTGATGAAATAAATGTGATTTTATAAAATAATAATGTCAAAATTATATTGTGGTTAATTATTGATAATATTAAAAAAACATTTTTTAAGATTAGTGAAAAAATACTAATTTCTTAAAATGTATTTTCATTTAAAATATTTATAAAGATATATTATATTTTTATTTTGTTATAAATTATAATTACATCCCTTATATATATATATTAATATAATTTAGGTTAATCAATGATTTTAATATTTTATTGTAATATAAAAAAGTCCATCTGTTGAATACTTTTCTTATTGAAATCGCACATTCTCGTCAAGTCTCAATGATTATTTTTTAAGTTACAAATTTTTTCTTATATGAAATTGATTTCTGAAAATTGACTAAATATTAGTAAAATTAATAATATATTTTAACTAAGTAGGTGAATATAATTTTTTACATTATTAATAGTAAAAATAATACGTAATTGATTACCATGTTTAATGTATAAATGGGATTATCAAATTTTAATCATTAAATATATGTGTTAAAATGACATATAAAATTTTCTTATATTTATAGTAAATATGTATTTAGACACTAATTTTGAGGGATATATAATAATTAATTTTGGATCTTTTTTTAATTTTAAAAATGTTGGTACAACCTTTTCAATTCAAAAAATTACATGTGTGCCAGTCAGTTCACATAAAAATGAACACCACCTATTCCCTCTTTATCAGACCATAAAACAAATTTTGTTCATAAAATACCTTCCCATAACACTTACCAACATCCCTGATCATATCCTTTAGGGATTATTTTTAAAATAATACCATCCAAGAATGAATATTAGTTTTAACCTTACTAGTATACCTGAAGTGGAGGTAAAGTACATCAAAGATATTTTTTTCCATATTCCAAAAAATTCACTTCTTATTACAACATGATTATATAATAACCTTTCTATAATCAATAAAAATTGATGTTTTTATGTAATGGTTAGTACATACAACCATCCCTACTTCCAAAAATGGGATACAAAATCATTGTTCTCATGTTTTTCGGACAACCGCCTCACGAACCAATGTCATTCATTTTTCCAATTCCACATATCAAGGTAGGTAATAATGAAGGATTTATAAAATATATATTAAATTTATAATATTATTATACATTAACATTTATTATATTGATCAAACATTTATACTCTTCATTTTACAGTTATATGAGGACGTAGGTCATGTGTTTGGCGGACTACTACCACATGAAGCGATCTGATTCCTTCACACATTAAATGGATAGGAATATAGATGCATTAAATGATTATATGGTACATTTGTTAAATTAAAATAATTATTGAATGATAATATTTTATTTAAATTTCTTTATTTTATTCTCACAAAAAAATGGTAACATTGTTCATGTGGTGATATACCCTACTTTTTAATGGAACAATGTATTTTATTTTCTATCACTAAATTTTATTGATTACTTTAAATACCTATATATTGAAAAGATAAAATATTTATAACATGGTAGAAAACAATTTATGATGAATCATGCTAATATTTAAATGGAATGAAATAAAAAATCAATACAAATACAATAAACAAAGTGGTTGCTACCGAAAATGTAACATTAACATTGAATTGTTAATAAAACAGTAAAAAAATTCAAATATATGGTATGTTATATAAATATATTATACTTTAATTAATGTATAATAAACTTATATTTATTTTATACGTGGTTTTAACATGTAAGAAAAAATGAATTAGATTTTTAGTCACTCTTTTATTTCTGGGATTAATATCCATATTCACCCCTAGTTTCTTCTATATAGTTTATATACTCCCCCGTTTACTTGATATATCAGTAATATCATTATTTTAAAAATATCTAATTTTTCAATTTATTTCATTCTTTTTTAGTCATTACAAATAAAAAAATTAATAATGTTTTAAGGTATTCCTCTATAACTTTTTTACTTTAGTGACAAAAATTCCAATTTCAATGAGATTTTATTTAATATAGTGTATATACTAAATATAAATGTATTTAATGGCTCAAATTTTTGTGATTTACATATATATTTGAGGATACATATTTTATTGGGATACAAATCAATGTTACAAAAGTGAAGTTATTTTATGTTAGAACATCATCATTTATCATGATTCATTATTATTATGTTTCAGATGATAAAATATTAGGATCGTTACAGCAATAAAATACCGAGTTTTATTATCGTATTGTTATTCAAGATATGTTCAAGTGATATTTTTATATTTATAATCTATATTACATAAAATATTTGATAAAATTTTATGATAATATTAAATAATTTCACTCTTTTATCAGAAATCTATTTTCTTTCAAAACAATGTATTATAAAATTTTTTTAAAAAATGTATTATCATTATCATATTATTTTTATAATGATTTTATATCCTAGTATTACTTTTTAAAAAATAAATTAATTGAAATTTTCATATATTTTTGCAGACAATGGATGTTTGTCCTTTACTAAAAAATTTAATGTAATTATTAATTTAATGTATATGTTATCAATGAAACATTCCATTATTAATTCCATTGTTTTATTTTATGATTCAATTTCATTATTAAAAATTCATTTTGAAGAAAAATTATCTACAATATGTTGTATTTTAAAAAGTGTTTTTTTAAAAATAATAAATTAAATTTGACTTTTCAAAAATTTTAGATATTTGGCCAAAAACATTTTATACCTATGATTATATATATTCATGACAACTATTCTTAACCATTGACATTTTCCAAGGATAAAATTACAATTTTTTCCAAAATGTATTATTATTTAGATGAAATTGTCTTTATGAAACCTTTTTCTCTTCCACGGGATAGTCCATGATAAATTTATTATGAAACCCGCTTCTTTTTCCAAAGGGGTTTCTATGATTATGTGACTGAATTATTTTGAAAACTATCTATTTTATATAAGATATGACAAATTATATGTGTTTTTTTAAAAATTATTTAATAGATAATGACATGACACATATTTTTCTGATCATGGGGAACACAAATAGGTGGTATTAATTATGTGATTTGTGATACATATATCACCCTCAAATGAATGGGGTAATGATTTATATATCATGAGAGAGAAATGGTTGGAAAGAAGAGTGAACCTAGTTTAGTAAGGTAATTTTTCAACTATGATGGTCTTGGGAGTGAACCTTGATAATATGATTATTTGGGGAGAGAATCCATTCCACCTTGATAACCATTGTAGTTGGACTTAACTATTTTGTAAATTATTATCTATAATAATGTGGATGCCCAAAATCTATGCTTTATGAAAATGCTATACTCTTATGATTCAGGTTCAAAAATTCCTTTATGATTCATTACTTATGACCATCCAATATTTATTCATTGACTCAGAATTAATATTATTTATATCTATTGAATGGTTTTCAAATGTTATAATCTTGTTACAATACCCACATGTACATTTAATGCTTTTGTAGCTCACATGAATACCCATAATGATAATATAATATAACCATTTCTTTTCTTTCCATTCAACATGTTATGAATAAATATGTTACGTTTGATATTTATAATAAGGTTTAAATTTCTGATGATCAGAATGAGAGATGATTTATATTTATCCTATGGATATGTTGTTTGTGTTTCCATGTTTTCAATAATGTAAAACAGTTATGGTCTTTAGTCTTTATTTTCAAATGTAATTAATATTCATTGAAAATGATGTAATGTAATTGTATGAAAAGATGAGGTAACCATATTTTTTTCAAATGACATGTTTTGTCAACCATTGAAAATTATGATGTCAAAAATTTAGTGATATACTTAATGATATCTTTAAGAGTATGTCTTGAAATGTCTCTAAGGATAAGTCTAAGGAGGACTAAATGTATAAAAAATTACCTATAATTTTTATAAATGATTGAAGTAGTGGTTTACATGGAATTACACCCTATTTTGGAAACTACATGTGGATGGGGATCTAGAACCATTGTGTCATGGGGTAATAACACTAAAAAATGGTTCATTAAATTATCCAAGATCATAAACTAGTTAAAATGTAAAGAATTATTTTCCTTATAGATTGAAAATCATTGGGGATATTCTTTGAAAATTAAAAAAACCCTTATAAACCAACATTAAGGATTGAAACAGGTAATGATTTTGAATAACCAATGACAAACCTAACCAATCATACAGTAAAAAGAATATTTCATTATTTAGATATTGTCATTCTTTATGATTATTTATTATCCCATTATGATTAACAATCCCCACACTATGATTTTTGATTTTCGTTAATGGATGGAACTAGAAGGATCTGGGTTAAAATTATATTATATTGGAAATTTGCGAATGAGGATCTGAATGGGTTGATGATTGGAATAAATGATGTTGTCATTATATATAATCATTTATCCAGATATCTTTTAAACACTGCTAACAATATCCTTCTCTCAGACTAACCAATAATGTGAAGGAAAAATATTTTTATGATTTTTAGTGGAAGATACCAATGAATACAAATATAATATTTTTCATATATGTCAATATTACAGAAGAAGCACTCGGGGAAATGTATTAGTGAAATTTGAAGATGATTCATTTTTGGAAATAAAGCTAAGTGGGCTATAATTTATAAGGAGAAAGGGAATGTTGAGTCAAGAAAATGGATAATAATGTTGGTATTATATAATATTTTTAAATATATTAATGATTTAATTATGGAATGTTTGGGTATTATGAAAATATTTATCTTAAAGGGAATTCTTGTGAAGTGAATTATTAGGGTTTTATGAGTAATTATATTTATATTGATGGAAAAGGGACTGAAAATGATACTTGATATAAGGATGTATTAATGGATGTGTTCATGTGGCTTATTTAATGGTTTTTTGAATGTTTTAGTGTAACGTCCTGACATAGGTATCACGCATCAATGCCCAAATCCTACCAGTCACATGAATTCAAGGGGAAATCCTCATAAACTAGATGCTACTGAATAATTGTGAAGGTCTGGTATGTCATTCACAAGGAGACTATACACACATTAATTTGAGTATAATGACACTAGAAATAAATAAACAAAAGTATAAGAATATATATAACTAGAAAACCACTCATGTGACCGATAACCAATTGAGAAAAAATACATAACTTAAAGGGAAAATATGATATACCAATATATGTGTCATGATATTATAATGAAACTAAAAATAAAGAAAGTACAAATCCCCTTTATTGATCATAATAATTTCATGTTCCCTCCTACAAGATGCATCCCCAATCAACCACCCAACCCGATTCATTTTCCCTTATCTAGTCCTATAACAATATAATTTATTTGTGTACCGATCCGGGAACCCGAAGAGGGTGTGAGTAAAACTAAGTAGGCCACCACTAATGGTGTCTAAAAAAATTAAAGTCAAAATTTAGTTCATGAAGTTGTATAATGAAATGAGTACAATGTAATAATAAATAGTTTATCAAATTTTTTATTTGTTCATCTCTAACTACATTTACTCCATGGGTACCAAGGAAAATTAGATCCCATTATTAATTTCACTTAACACCAGAGCCTTTAGTTTCCCCTAGGTAACAATATATCTTAATACCTACCTATATCAAATGTTTTATGTATTGAAGGTTCTATGATATCTCAATAACTGATTTGACTCATGTTGGAGTTTGAATATTCTCGTGTGAGGCCATAACATGGAGTTCTATTGTTTCCATTCATTAAATTGACATTTAAATGCCACATTTCATAAATTACTAATATCAAAATCATTTAAGTATGATGAACATGTTACCATATTAACCCTCAATCAAATAACCATGTTCACATTCTCATTACAAATAAGTATAATGGCGATATAACTATGTGTAATTCACATTAGAATGACCGTTTTCCCATTCTATTAATCATAAGTATGATAAACTTGTTTCCATGTATACTAAATAATATATAATGACCATGTTATCATTTTTTATCAAATAATTAATTTAAAAATTAATTATCCATTCAAATCCCTTTACTAATTGAATAATTAGGTAAAAAGGTCAATTCCATTAGTCAACTATATAAATTACTAAGTACATGAAACCATTAATTAATTCATAAATTAAAAATCAATATCACAATTCATATTCCATAATTTATTTTCTTGAATTAATTAACTCATTATAATATCAATTTCTCCATAATTAATCCAAAAATTAATTATCTAAATCACATAATCAAAGCCACATAATTAATCAGAAATTAATTTTATTAGAATATACATTTCAAAATATCATAACTAATTCCATAATAAATTATCTAGATTATAACTCCAAGATTTTGTATTAATTACTCAGATTAGTAATTTAATATGTAATCCCCTATGTCTCATGATCAATTCCACCATTAGTCACTTGTTTGAATAATGTTTTGATAAATCAATTGGTAAATCTAAAAAACCAATTCTGGTAAATCAAATACTGAAGGATTATTGAAATTCATAAATCATTCATATAAATATCAAGTACATGACTTTAGGAATTATATTTTGACCACCAACCGTAATTCTTAGATGGATTTTTTCCCAATATAAATCCACAAAATTCAAGTAGCATAACGATGTAGATCATAGATGCTGATTCTAAATCCTTGAATCAAGATATCAAAATATCCAGATCATATCAATCTAGATCCAGATCTATAATCCTATATCTATATCTCACCACCTATTTTTATATCTAAATAAACATATGATAAAATCCACCAAATGTTAAGTAGTATCAAAATTAATGATCAGGATTGGCATCAAGACGAATTCAACTTACCGAGGGAAGAGCAGATCATCAATTTGGGCATTAAATCATGGAGAATAGAGATCAAATGAACTTGGAATCCCTATATATACATATGGGATCTTTCAAAATATGTCAATCCTGAGTGTATGTCATAAAGGTTTTGTTTACAGGGTATGATATTTTTTAAATCAATTTCCAAATGAAATTAAACTACATTAATGGTTAGGGAAACCATGTTCTAACCATGTGGACCTCGCTGTCCAAGGTCGGACGATTACCTGGGTTTAGCTACACAGTTTTTAAAACCATGTGTAAACCATACACAACATCATCTTCTTAATATTTCTTAAAACCCCATCCAAATGCATACCAAAACAGAACTCTTATCAATCGTACTAAAAACAACAAAAATTAACTGAAAACATTCATGTGATTACTCAAAAGATCGTCATGATCTAATATGTCGATAGATTAAAGTGTTAATGTATTGTTACCAAAGAATTAGGGAATATATATGGACTATTTAATGTTGGTTTTTTGTTATGGATTTTGCAGAATATGTTTTATCAGACCAATGACCTAGACAATTGATCTGTTAGAAAGGTGACATTTTGATTAAGCGAACATAACCAATTATATGATCCTCATATAGAGAAAATTGATCTTTTTTTGTTAAATATTGTAAATTGAATAGTATTGATGAATTTGGGAATGATTAATCAAATTTTGACAAATAGGTTTATGAAATTATTGATGGAGTTTAAGACATTTTTTCATTTATAGAATATATTCAATTATCATTGGTTTTATTTTATTAATGGGGAATGATATATGATATCAATAGTGTTTTATGGTAATTTAGGTTT
This sequence comes from Viscum album, assembly GCA_963277665.1. Taxonomy (NCBI): domain Eukaryota; kingdom Viridiplantae; phylum Streptophyta; class Magnoliopsida; order Santalales; family Viscaceae; genus Viscum; species Viscum album. Next base: position 1,197,734,705 of record OY728156.1, on the reverse strand, counting down.
TTACTATATTTCAATCGAGTACTTGCTGAAGGTACCATTCAGGTTTTGTATGTGAATGTTCATATCTTCATTGTTTTGTTTGGGGGATTAATGATATCTTCATTTTGGACATTTAGTGAACCCATATATATAGTTGTGGATTTAAATATTTTTATGGGGCATGTGGATTATCTTTTATAAAATGGTTTATGTTGAAATTTGGATGAGGCTTTTGATTTTAATATTCCACTTCACCGTAAGAAGATTTGTTGATGTTCGATAACTTGTGTTAACCTTTTTGTTGTGATTATAATTGAATATAGGAGGAATGACATATCATTCTATTTATGGAACTTATGATAAATTATTTATTCAGGAACAAAACTATATCCTCTATTTCATGGTTTATGAGATGATGTGGAAATTGATAAAGGCATAAGCAGTGGTTTAGATTGTTCCTACGAAAATTTAATGAAATCAAGTAAGTATATATTACAATGAAAATTATTTGACAAAATGAAAAGTTTTTTGAAATTGAATTATAGAAAGATATTATCAATTTTTTGATTTCAAGGTAATTTTTTATTCATTTTTGGTTTATGGTTTTATTGGTCAAGCCTTCTATAGATCACCAACTATCATATGATCAATGATCACTATCACTCTCTATAAATATTAATGATTTTCTTCATGGACTAAATCAAAATTCTCCACCAATGTTATCTTATGAGGGAACAAATTTATGAATTTCCTAGGTAAATATTATGTTTCCATTATACCATTTTATGGAATGAATTAATATTTTATTTACCATTTGAGATTCTATGATGAAATATTCAAATTTTGAACCTCTAATGTTTGAGAAGAATTTTGAGGGAGAAATTCAATTAATGGGGGGTAGAATGTAACATACCAAAATATTATGAAATATATTTTTAAAATTAATTTAATCTTTTATACATATTTTATTTAATTAAACACCATTTTTACCTTTAGTTACATGCAACAACATAATTTCATTATAGAAAGCAAGAAAGAGGACATCGAGATTTAGCGAACCATGAAATAATTTTCTAATAAACGTGATCATTATGACCAATAATTTAAATATGTTTTTATTAAAAGAATATAATATTTTATGGAATATAAATATATATTTAAAATTTATTATAAATTATTTATCAAATCATAAAAAATACTTAATTAATTTTATGTAGAGTAATTACATACTTCAAAAATATTTTTTCTTCAAAAATCAATATTTATTATTTTTGTGAGAAAAAATTATCACAAATGTATATCCATTATCTATAATTTATTTTATAAAATCAATATCATTTTTAAATCTTCATGACAAAATTAACTACTGGTAAAATTTTAGGATTTTCTCAGAAAGTATTGATCTTCTAGAGAGTAGTAAAAATACCAATTTTTATGTCACTATAATTTCATTTCAATAAAATATGTAAATTAATTTACCATTAATGTTATAAATTAAAATAATAATAATTTTTTAATATTTATTCCTGTTAATTACAATTTAATAGACATTATATTGATTTTTTTGGGTTTTTAAAAATGGTTTTTTTCTAAAATCTACAATAATTATCATAATGGTTCAACATTTTAATTAATCAAAATTTCCTTTAATGAATAATTTTTTAAATTTAATTTATATATTATATCTAATTATTTGTTAATTTGGATTCATATCATGATTATTATTAGTAATATAGTTAATATAATATAATCTAATTTTTTTAAAATGCACTTCTCAAAAACCCAATTTTTCATTGTGTCTGCTGGTGGTGTTTTAATTTTTTTCTCCCATTATAATAATTTATTTTAAAAAATAAACTTCATTTTAAAATTAATCATTAAAAAATAATATTGGGTGATGTTAGATCAATTTTATGAAAATAATAATTTTATGATGAATAGTACAAAATACAAATTTTTAGTCAAAAATTTCCATTCAGTTTATATTATTTATAATAATAGATTATATTTTAGATTGGATATAATGTGAAATTAGTCCAATTATATATCCATTAATCTAATTTAAATATAATTAATAAATTTAAAATAATAATGTTTTATAAAAATTATTAACTTTTGAACAATAATCTCTTTGGCAACCAACGTTCTCGTAGTAGCTACTGGAATAATTTTTTTAAAAATTTATCACTGATGAGAATGAAATTAAAAAATGAATTAAATGTTTTTAAAAATAATAATATATATTATCTAACAATAACAACTTAATTTTTCTTTACAATGAATATTTAAAACCGTATAAATTTAATTCTAGCGGTTAAGGTAAAAATTGGTCTATCGAGGGTAAATCAAAAATCATAAGGGTTAAATGGTCATAAAAATTGTATTAAATATATTATAGGTACATATTTATATAATTTAATGATTTTTAATGTACAATAATTCATTAATGATCATTTTGTAATGACTAAAATTCATGCTCACCATTTTCATCAAAAATTTAGAAGTGTTCCACTCACGTTACTTATATAAGGAATCTCGTTATCCCATTTTCATAACAACATAAAAATCATTTTATTCATCAAATTATTACCCAAATAACTTTCCCAAATTTCTAATAACATCCTAGAATTATTATTTTTTGACATAAATCCATCACAGGAATGATTTTTGGGTAACGTAAGGAGGATACCCGAAGAAGAGGCAACATTCATCTATTAGTGTTTTTTATTTTATTTATTTATACATTTCATTGAATTAATATTATATAATTATGATATAATACCCTCAAAATAATACATATTCTAATTTATTTTTCATTTTAATCCCTAAAACCATCTTTACTTATATGAAATGGGTTATGTTATCATCATTCATATGTAGGGAAGACTCCCACCACATGAATCGATGTCATATTCTTATATTACCAAGTATAAAGGATAAAAAAATTATAAATTTAATACTTATATATTTTATTTATTATATTAATATAACGTTATAATTATTATACCTCAAATAAATACATATAAACCATTTTGTGAAAATACATTTATGTGTCTCGTTAGTATGACAAACTACAACATCTTGAAGTGATGTGACTCATTCACAATATACATGGATGGTAATTAGAATGTTATTATAGATATTATGTGTTATAAATGAAATTCAATTATTATATTATGTAAATATATCACCTAACATTCTTCCATCTAACTAAATAAGAAATTATTTTGATCATTCATGCGTACTTATGACCAACCATTTCCATGAGTGGTGTATTTCATTTTCTATCACTAAATATTGTGGAATAATATTAATTCATATATGATGAATATATATATTATTTATATCATGTTCAAAAATATTTATATGATTCAATATTTATCAAACTAAATGTAAAAATAATTACAAATTGAAACACATATTGAAAAAAATTGGTATAGCCCAAAACATAACATTAACATTGAATTGTTTGTAAATGCATAATAAACAGTTAATGTAAAATAATACATGATATCATATATAAAAATATATTCTATTAATAGATTAATAATTTACCCATTAATATTAAACATGTGGTTTTAAAATTTAATATGGAATTAATTACTTGAGGTAATTATTTTTTCTGTATTATTTTTAGGAGAAAATTCTAATTCAAAATTTTTTTATTTCAGGTGGTGTATATGCTACTCCATTTATTTTTATATCATAAATTGAATTATTTTTTTGATTAATAAATAGATATCTTTTATTCATTAATTGGTATTATAATTCAAAATATTATTAAAGCTATAATGGACTTTTTTCATAGTTTTTTATTCTATGAGACACATTTCATATTCATCATGTGTTTTTTAGGTGGTGAAAATAATTCCCATTAATTTTTTATTTTAATAATACAAATATTTTTTTTTTATTTATTTATATATGTAGTATTTCTCATTCATGTGCATTATAAATAATATATAACAATGTTTTAATGATTGTTTGTTACAATCCCATAATTTATCGAGATTATTTATGATTCTGTTTTTTATGACAATATATTATGACTAATATCTCACTAAACTCATGAATTTCCTTATCATATGATTAATCCATAAACTATCATGTAATTGTACCCTTTTTCACTCTTTGAAAATTATATTAATCAATAATTTTGTTTGAGAAAATCCATCTTTGTTTTTCTCTTCATTTGGAATACAATTTTCTCCCAAAACCATGTTTTCTTCCAAAACCATGTTTTATAAAAATGTTTTCAAAAATATTTTATTGTAATACTATTATTTTAAAATCATATTTATACCCATGATTAAAATTTATACAAAAACAACATTAATTTATTCAACATTTTATTTTCTAATCAAGTCCCACATATCCATTACAAATGATGTGAATGGATTCATTATTTCAGAATGTATGGGATGAATGAAAAATTCCTTATTCAATACAATTATTTTATTTGAAGAATCCATTATAAAATTTTAAGGTAATTTTCAACGAATTTGTTTTTCAAAAAATAAATTTTTAAATGATTTTTTATTTTAAGGAAAATTTATATTTTATTCATGAAATTTTTTAATTGAGTGACCAAATCCTTTTTGGTCAGTAATGTCATTGGTTTATGTGGTATATACCTTCCTAATAATATCATCCATAGAGATAATTATTATTATTTATTATAATGGTTAATTTTTATTATGTCTAGATGTTTATAAAAGATATTTCTCTTCTATAGGTTATAAGTGAAAAAATTCTTAAGAAACCATCTTATTTTTCCCTCAATTATGTTATGATCAAATGTTGAAATGATTATAATTCATTTCTATTTTCTAAAGGATATGATATGATACAATTTTTATGAAACCCATTTGAATTTATGGTTTATGATATTATTTTGGTTTTAAGGTCTCCTTCTATGAAATTATATGGTTTCCATTATTAGATTTTTGGAAACAATATCTTAATCTAATTAAATGGGTGAAAATATATTTCTCTTTATTCAGATAATTCTTGAATTGGTAATTAACTCTGTTCAATAATGGACTTTGTCCATTATGATGTTTTTTGGAGTCAATTATAAATACAATTATGGTATAGAAATGAACCCATTCAATTATGATATTATAGGAAGTGATCCTTTGATACTATGAAAATTACATTCTACGATAAAGTGTAATTTAAGTTCCACGGATCAAATAACAACTGTGAAGGGGTGTTAAATCAGTTTTTTTAATTTTTTACAATTTTCAAAACATTATGAAACTTAACCCTTTAACCATATTATGATTTATTTACTTATCATCCTTTAGGAAAAAAATAAATCATGCAATAATGGGAAAGAAATAAAGCCACATAAGATTTACAAGGTTCGACCTCAATATGAGAACATACATCCTTTCCATAACCACTCTCATGGGACTATAGAAATCCACTATAATAAAGATGTGTATATAGCTTGTTCCAACTCCTATTAGAGATAAGAATGATTATACCGACTCCCATAGGTTTACAATGTTTTCATAAAGAAAAAATTATCCAAACACCAGAATAATAACCTTGTCGAACCAGGTCCCCAAATTCTCACTCCCAATATTCATTATGGTTTTCTTGGATATGATTTCCTGAAACCCTTCTTCTCAGTTAGGTAATGATGGTTAAGATTTCCTTATGTTAAAAAACTCATGATATCTTCTTCAAGATATTTCCTATATTATTAGAAAGGTAAGATTATTCTTATTCTCTTATAATCAAACAATCAATAAAACTTGTTTAAGATGGTGAGATATTTTCACTATGAATTACCTAGAACACCACCGTCTTCATGTGTGTTAATGTTATAAATAAGCAAATGATCTGGGACCATATTTATAGGAAACTCATGGAACAATAACAGGAATATTGAAAATATTTCCCACTTCCTAAAAACATAAAAACTCCACAAATTTGTCATAATTAATCTTCAATAATTGATTTCGTCAAACATCATTAAATTTCCTCGATATTTACCCAAATTGGAAATTTGAGTTTGAATTCATGAAATATTAATTTCTTTCTCGAGGAATATCACTTTCTGATGGAGTATCTATTTCTTAAGAATTCATGTTCTAGACTACTCAACATGTTTCACATAGTTGTCATTCCAATTTTCTCAACATGTTTCTTATCATTGTCATTCCGGTTTTCTCAACATGTTGCTAAGAAATGGAATTCACATTTTCATAACTTATTTCGTATAATTGTCATTCTAGGTTTCTCAAATGTTTTTTATAATTTTCATAATGTTTTGAATTAAGTTCCGAAATTTTTATTATCTTCTGCTGACTTCTTCATCTATTGAATATTATTTAATAACATTTTCTATTAGAAACTTGTTTTCTCTAAGGAGAATTTTATGATCTGGGTAACATGCTCAGATGTAGGATCCTGGTTTCACGCTTAGATATAGAATTCCGTTAACATGCTCAAAAGTAGGATCCATTTAATATGTTCAGAAGTAGGATCTAAGTATCAAGCTCAGAAGTAGTATCTATGTTACATGTTCAGAAGTAGGATCCGGGTTTCCCAATAACATTCCAGAAGTAGGATCTGGTTTTCCCTATAAGGTTTCTCAAAATTTACGTTCTAAATTTCTCATAATTTTTCTCAAAAACATCAACCCTTTCAAACGGTTTGCCAACAATTTTTATCACGATACTTTTCATAATTTTTGAGAAATTTTAGATCATTAAAGAAACGTCTTATTTTTTTATAAATATTTAGACACTATCTTAACTTATGACTTATTATTCGTCAACAACATCATCTTTAAGAAAAAATTTAGCAACCAAAAACATCAACATTATAATACTCAAAACAATTTTTTAGAAAAAATATTAGATGTCAACAAATAATAAATGTTTATAAAAAAACACCACAAAGGTTTATTATTCTTCCCCTTTGGATTTTTTGGAAACCCTTGTTAACATGTTTCACCTCAAAAAAATTTCACATATCATGTTCTTGAACTTTACCAAAACATAGCCTTTATAGAAAAAAATGTCCTAACACCACACGAATGGAAAATGTGTTGTTTTTAAGGATTTTCATCCCTACGTGATAAGAAAATATTGTAGCCATGTGAGGATAACCTATTATTTTCCTCTCTCATTTTTCATTCTCTCCCCCATTATATGATAACCACATCTTCAAATTCAAAAAATAAATCCAAATAAATAAATATTTCGATGTAGATAGTTGTTACATACTCTCCCCTATTGTAAAAATAATCCAAAAAACGGTGGGGCACTTCTTTATGAGTTTTAAGAAGTCACAGGAGGAGGATTAACATGGAGTTGTAGCCTCATTTCAACAAACCATTATTATGACATTGATTTTGTAAAAAATAACAGCAATCAGATACTTTTCAGAAAAATATTCCATCACAACTCCTCTAGTAGAATATCTTCTTTTAAAAAGTTATAGTTTATATCAATGTGTTTTGATATTTAATGTTGAACAAGATTCATAGAAAGATCAATGGCATAATAATTATCACTGAGTATCTCCAATGTAGTAGAAACAAGTAGTTTCAAATCATTCAGCTGATCCTTCTTCCACATCATTTGACTACAATCCTTAGTAGCTGTAACCTATTTGGATTTAGCTACATTGAATGTTATAGAAATTTTATTTTTATTGTTCCAAATCACAAAACATTCCTCGAATAAAAAACATCCTCTTTATGTTGATTTTCTATTATTACATTCCCCACCCCAATCAGCATTAGTATATCTATGAAAATTCATCTCACTGTTTCTCTTATATAATAACCCATGTGATGTTGTTCTCTTAACATATCTTATAATACTCTTAGTTTCCAACATGTGTGATTATTTTGGATTACTTTGATACCAGTAACATAGATTAACAATATAAGAAAAGTTAGGCATTGAATTAGTAAGATAAAGAAGACTTCCTATTAGTTTTTTTAAAGTCTTTCTGATTCATACTTGTCTCTAATTCATCTTTTCTCATAATTTCTCTCACTACGATAGAAGTTGGATGTTATTTTTATTAATCCATACCAAACTTCATTAAAATTTTAAAGGCATAATTTTTTTAGAATAATAAAATGTAGTTTTATTGTTTTTGAACTTTTAAGAGAAGGAAGATATTAAATTCTCCCAACATTGACATTTCAAAAAATTTCTTCATCTCTTCAGAAAACATTTCACTAAACTTTCCTCAGCACTAGAAAAAATTATATCATCGTCATAAATGATTACAATTAATGTTCCAAAGTTAATATATTTAACATAAAATTTTCTATCAACAATTCCTTTTAAAAATCTAATCATTCTCAATGAATTATCAAGCATCAAATACCATGAACATAGAGGTTGTTTCAGACCATACAACACATTCATCAATTTTTAAACTTTTTTTGTCATCATCAATTAAAAACACACAAGTTTGTTCAATGTAAACTTCTTCCATAATGTCACCAATTAAGAAATATGAATTTAAATCCATCTTATAAACCTTTTAATTTTGATGAGAATCAATTGTATGAAATAATAGAATAGTTTCCAACCATGCAACAGGGGAAAAGGTCTCATCAAAATCCACACCTTCCACCTATGAAAATCCTATACACAGAAGCCTTGATTTTTTTATTTTAACTTCTCTATGCTCATTAAATTTACTTCTATAGACCCACATGGTTACGATAACATTTTTAATTTATTTCCTTGGTACAAGTGCCCATGATTCATTCTTCTCAATCTATTCTAGTTCTTCATTCATAAAATCCACCCAAACATTATATTAAATAGTTTCTGAAGCTGATTCTGGTTCAACTATTGATATAAGGGAAGTCTAATTTTCTAATCTCAACTTCCTTCTTGTCTTAACTCGAGCCTACTAATTCCAAATAATATTTTCAGATTCAATATGTTTTTGTATGGTAGGAAAACTCAAATTTACTTTCCCAACATGAGTTTTATCCCCATGTAACTAATCTAACTCCCCTTCACTTTTATGGGGATTCTCTAATTTTTCATCCTCAAAATTCATAATATATTTTGTGAAGGAAAATGTATTTTCAACTACCTTCACATAATATGAGTGTAATAACTTTTGTAAACATTTGTTCAATCATTTTCATGTTCATCCATTTGGTGAATAACCCATAAATATTCTTTTTTCAGCTTTCACATCAAACTCTCGTATATCCGGGTTTCTGAATTTCAGCAAGAATGGAATTCCAAAAACATTAATGTTTTTCAAAAAAGGTTATTTGTTAAACCACGTATCATAAAGAGTAATGTAGGTTTCAAGTCTCAACAATCATCTATTTTGAACATTTACAACAATTCTAATAGCTTCTCTCCAAAATAATTTTTAATGTTTGTATTCTGATAACATACATCTTCCTATTTCCACCATTATCATATTATTCCTTTATGCTACTCTATTTTTTTATGGAGTATAAGTAGAACTGAATAGATATTTCATAACATGCTTCCTTAGATATGTTTCAAAAGCATTGCATGTGAATTAAATGCCATTTTATTTTCTCAGATTATTAATGGAATCCACTAATTCTTTCTCAACATCTTTTCTGAAGAGTTAAAACATTTCAAAATCCTATGACTTATCATTCATGAACATGACGTTTTTCATCCGAGTGAAATCATCAATTAAAGTGTTAAGGTATAAATATCATTTTTTTATTGATGTCTCATTGGCCCACACAAATTAGAATAAATTTTATGAAGTGTTTTTATATTTAATCTCAACTCTCTTATGACTCTTGTTAGTAATTTTTCTTATCTAGAATGCAGTGAAAACATCCTCATATCCTTTTTCTAGTTTCGGAATGTTTTGAATTACATCAACATTGGAATGCTTATTCATGTTCATCCTGCCCATAGTGCCATGTCTTCAATGCCACAACTTGTTTTTAACTTCATCACTCAAATAACATGATATATTAAATTCTAAAATTTGAAAGAGATTCCCACTGGTTCATTCTCCATTTTTAATAACTTTTTCACCTATCATACAATTTATGATACACGAATCATTTCTGAAGATTTCTTCTCTTCCATCAACATAATTTTGACTTACTCTATGTAAGTTATGTTTTTACCAAACAATAAAGAAATATTCCATAGAGTTTTACTTCATTGCTTAAAATTCAATCGTTCTGATTCCTTTGATTTTTAAGGAACTATCATTTCCAAATTAACTGCTCCTCCATCATGACACTCAACATGATTCATTATTTTTATATCACTTATAATCTTTGAAGAGAAACTACTATCAAGGAACCAGATTTTGTTCCATTTACTTTCATTCAAGGAAGTATCAACATCAAAAGATCTTTCCGCATCCTTCTTATTTTCATCTTTCTTTACTTTCATATCATAATAAATGTGTTTTGGAAGAAATTTTATACATATTTTGGAATGAGGACCAGATCAATGACATATTTTAAAAATTACTTTCATACATTCAAATTGATTCCTTGTTGGAATGTTTTTAACATCATTGGAATTCAATTTTTCAACTATATGTTAGTTAGAAATGTTACTCATTCTTCTTTCACTAATTCTTCTAATTTTCTCATACCTTCTTCTGGTTAAAGATAAGTTATGATAACAATTTTAAGATCTATGCTCATAGATTCCATAGCACCATCCATAGCCTTCAAATCATGGTTTTCTATTCAAGAAGGATCATTCGTTATGGAAACATTGTTGCGGTTGATAACTTCTTTTAGCTCTAGAAAACTGTGGATATAGGCCATCTCTTCATTAAAGTGAGTTTTATTATTGTTTAGGATTGATAGGTTTCTCACATCCATCTCCACCAATTATTTACTAATACCTTTTCCATAACCTGAAATGTTATAAGAATCAGATAAAACTATATTTTTATAGGAGATGATTTCACCTAATTATCATGGTAAGCATTCTCAGCAATCATGGATGACTTATCTTTTAATTCAGTGGCTTGTTCTATGTTTTCATTCATCTTCCTTAGGGTATTTTCAGAATTAATATCATTTTATTGGCCTTATTGACCTATTCTTCTTATGTTTCTAGATTTTTTCAAAGATCATCAATCATCAATCCCTATACAGCAATTCAATATTTGTAACATAAAACTTGTTAAATGTATTCATCTACCTTCTTTGGTACATCTTTACTTCAATAATGAACTTCTTCATGATTTTTTTTCATGAAACAAATTTCGTTCTTTAGATATTTGTTTTTCTCAATACATGAATGAAGTTAGGATATTAGTTGATATTCTCTGTAAGATTCATCCCCACCTTCTTCACTCTTCGAGGAAACATTTGTTTTCTAAACATTTTCAATAAAGGATCTGAATCATTCATTAATTTCATCTTCTTGAGGAATAATTGTTAGATGATTTTGATTCAAAATTCTTGGTCACCATACTTCTTTTAATTAATGAAAACTCCTTCATTAATTTTTTATAATTCTTCTCTCCTTTTTAATTTCTTTATACTTCTTCCACCAAGGATTTTCATCAAAAACAACTTGATATTTTCCAACATTATTCTTAGAGAAATTCATAGAAATGTGTCTGATTCCGCCACACTCAAAACGTTTTAGAGGAAATTTATCTTCATTCATTCCACTTACTCATCGATAGTTCTTGGATATTAGAGAAATGATTTTTTTCATTCAGATCTTCCTCATCCTTATCCTCATACTCACAAGGTTTAGCTTCATCATTATATTGGATTTTCATCTTTCTCAGAGTTTCGATATCCATTACATCTTTCACCTTCTTTTTAATAATTGGAGCATTTCTCATTTCATAGAAAACAAGAAATTTATGCAGTTCATTAAGAGATAAATTGTCCTTATCTTCTAATGATAAAATTTTAGAATCAACCAATTCTATAACTATCATCATAAGTTTCTTCACAATTGTTGACTTTTCCCAAACATCTCCAAACCCCCGGATGTTGCAAACAATTTCATTCACTCTATTTAAGTATTCATACATTATTTCGTCATCTTTCATTCTGATGTCTTCATACGTACTACGTTAGATCTGTAGCATTTCTTCCTTAACTTTATTATTACCTTCAAAAAAATCTCAAGATTTTCCCACATTCTTTTGGAAGATTTAAGACCAATAAACTTTTGATATAAATTCCCCAATAAGGATATAATGATTTCGTTTTTCTCCATTCCTTAAACTTCTATAATCCTTTTATTAGTTGTTTTCATGGGGTAATCTTTCCCAATATGGGAAAACCAATAGGGGTGACATCAAAAAATTTCATGCCAAGATATTGGAGATTATGAATCATCCTATTTTTTCATCCATAATAATTATTCTTATCGAATAGATGAACTTTTGTACTATTGAAAAAATTGATAAAAACGATGATAAGGATTCAATAAGGGAACCTCCCTTTAATACCTCATGAAGTTACAAGGATCGAATAACAACTAATAAAGGGGGTTGAATTAGTTGTTTAACATTTTATATGTTTCAAATCATTATGAAACTTATCCCTTGCAACCTGTTAATTCTTATTTCCATATCAACCATTTGCAAAAAAAATCAAGCATAAAAAAAAGGTAACGCAAGAATGGAACACATGATTTACAAGGTTCTGTGTCAATATGAGAACCTACATCCTAGCCATATCCACTCCAATGGGTCTATATAAATCCACTATAATAAAGAAGGGAATACAACTTGTGAAAGATCCAATTAGACACATTATATCCTCTGATATAAAATATTATAATGAATCTTGTCAGTTTACAATGATTTCTTAAAGAACAAATGTGCCAACCACAAGAATGATAACTTTTTTTTGAAGCTTCTCCATAAATGATCACTCTAAATATTCAATCCAGTTTTCTTGAAACCGATTTTCAGAAACCAGTTTTATCAAAAAGTTAATGAATGTTATGATTTCCTTCTTTTAAAAATCTAAAGAAAACATCTTCAAGATAATTCTGGTCTTCCTAGCAAGGTAAGATGATTCTGATTCTCTTATTCCCAAACAAACAAGAATAACACATCAAGATGGTAGGAAATTATTACATTGAATTCTCAATCACTCTGCAGTTTCTACGTGCGTGAAAGTTATAAATGAGGGAATGATCTTGGAACATATTTATAGGAAACTTAGAAAACAGTTGTGGAAATCTTGAAAATCATTCCAGCATCCTCAATTCTTAAAACCTCTGCACTCACTAACATTTAATAATCATTATTTAACTTCTTTAAAACTCATTAAATTACTCCATGAATTATGCAACGTTGAAATCCATGTTTGAATTCTTGAAATCTTAATATCTTTTAGGAAGAATTTCTTTTTCTTAAGGAAGACCTGTTTCTTAATAATTTAGGTTATTGTTTACTCAACATTGTTACAATATTTTTCATTATAGTTTTCAAAACATGTTGCTCAACATTGTCATTTTGGTTTTCTCAACATGTTACTCAGAATTTCTATTTCAGTTTTCTCAAAATATTGCTCAGAAATGTCATTCCAGGTTTCTCAACAAGTTTCTCTATATTTTCATAAGGTTCCACATTTTCAATATTTATTCCATGACTTAGTATTTTGATATTTGAAATGTATGGAATGTTTTTACAAAACTTATCACGTTCTTGTACCCTTATTTATATTCTATTGTTACTCAAAACACTTTTTTACTATTTCTGAGTATCTAATATCACCGTGTATTATATTTCATTTCTCTAGGTTATGGATAAATGTATTAAATATGGTAATTCTATGAGTGATTAATTGAATGATGGTTACAGTAGGATGTGATGTAGTTTACCTATCTACAATTTGTTTTTGATTCAATGTTTTTGATGACAATAAAATTATAATTTTCCAGGGTTGTGTTTTCATATTATAATGAATATTCAATGGAAATGATGTAATATATATGTATGATATAGAATAGTCTATATAATATTATTAACTAATACTTATGTATCTATATACTGAGTAACAGTTATTGGAAGAATTATGGGATCTGGTTGGGGATTCAATGTAGTGGGGACCGATGTTTTTTGGACACATAGTCATCAATTAATGTTGATAGAAACCTTGATATTTAAAAATGAGTTTAATATTTAATGAGGTCAATGACCCAAGTATTTATAGTGGTTTTATCTATTATTATTTTAGTTATGTTATGGATGATATTATAGTATTTACATATCATGCAACAATGAAAAAAAATTATATGACTATCATTGGGGCATCCAAATGATATTTGTTTCTCACCCCAATATGAGAACCTCAATCTATGTAACGAACAGATGTATTATTTCATTTGGATCATTGATTCCTGATGGTTAGGGGGAAGGATCATGATTCATTGTCGAGTTTGTAACTCATATAGAGTGTGATGGACATTATAATGTAGCTTGACATGGTAATAGAGAGTGGAAATGTGATATGGATCATTGTTGTAAGTATTACATGATGTATTTATTTTTTATTGTAAATTTATATATATGTGATCTACATAGTGGGTGATCATTCTTGTTTGTAAAGAATGGATGTTCATGAAATTACTATATTTCAATTTCTTACATCATACTTTTTTTTCCATTTTATAAAATCATATTAGAAACTATGATGTATTTGATTCATATTTATTTGCATCATATTTTACAATCTAATATGGGGATATAGTCTTCTCACATTTCACCCCTTAAACCTTACATATATTCAATTTCCTCTATCTTATATAGAGGCATGATTGATGTATTGTGTTGAACTACCTAGTCGGACTAGTTTAGTGAAATCCAGGATATGACATTATATAGTTTTCTTAGTGGAGTTACTATAATGGTTTAATAATTTTGATTTGGTATACCAGAAATATTAGAATGTTTCATATATTCTGATGCATTTATTTGTTCTGTCATGGATACTTGTTTTAGTAGGAAATACATTTAACTAGGGTTATGATGAATTCTTTAGATTCGATGTTATGGTTGTATGTGATTTTCACATTAAGATATGCCCATGTTTTTTAATTAGTTTTTATTGATTTATGTCTCTTGAGATAGTGAATGTTGGGATGTGATATGGTTTTTAATCTTTTACTTTAGAGGTAGGATCCATCTTAAGCATCATGGTAGGAATAAATGATCCACATATTATAGGCATGATAGGGTGTGATTTTATGGATTTTTTTTTCTTATGTTAGGTTCTATGGATCTATAGTGAGGTACTAGTTTTTTAGGATGTTGATGAGGTAAAAGTTAAAATTAGGATTAGTAAACATATTAGGTGAGAATGGTATATTTTTTTGACCATTATAACACTTTTGGTTTGGTTTTTGGGATTAGATTCATTTTTGTGTCCTCCAGGGGGGAGGTCTGATGTACATATACTCCATGACGAAATTAATCATTAGTTATGGGATGTTAGTTTTAGTTTTGATATCTTTTATATATGAGACCCTATATATGGGTATTATGACAGGTTTTTGTCATGTTATGATGAGACTAGATCACATTTGATGCCCCATGAGTTATGTCCTTTTGTGAGTTTGTGTAGACCTATGTGGTTGGACCTACTAACATGATGTGAGACTTATATAGTCAGTAATTCTGGGTGACCCAAGTGAACTTCATGATATTACACCATTTAGGAAGATGGAGAAATGTTATTTCTAGGGTAAAAAGTGACATTTGTCAGTTGAGTTGGTTTCTCTTATTTGTGGGTGAATAAAGGATGGTTTCTTTAATTTTTTCATATTTTTTCAGGATAGGTAAAACTGCATTTGAGATTTAGTGGTGCTGGATTCCTCTTTGGATAACATCGTGGCTTATATTCCATAGGTAAAAAAGGAAATAGAGGAAAGAATGAGCAGTTGAAGGGTCTTGTGAGCATAGATTTGTGACACATGACTCCCTAGAGTCAGAGAATTTTTTATGATTGGTTACACAATATCAATTAATGTTTAAGTGTTCATGAGAAATTCGAATCCCAAATTCATGATGACATGCTATGACATATTGATATAGATTAGTCACTATGAGATATTACATCATGATTCTGTTATTGATAAGAAAGACTATATTAGGCTGATAATAATTGATTTTATAATTAGTGGCTTGTGTGAATTGTGACACAAGGCCCTTGAAATAAAACCCTGGTCATATTGTAATAGATGTGGTCACAAATTTGTTCATAGACAACATATTATGGTACTCAGAGCTTAGATATGATCTTTACCAATAACTAAACATCATCTTGATTATTCTGAGAGAGAATATATTATATTCTAATCTATATAGATATCATTTTTTTGGGAAAAGTTTCCCCATGGAGGTTGTTCTCAAGAAAGAATATATGTAATTATTTTTAGTGGGAAGGTCTCTATATTCCATTTTTGAGTGGATTCCTTGTGAGGGATATAATATTAATTAATACCATGAGATATTTTCTTGGATTCCATTAATTTAATATAGTTAATGTAAAATTTTATCGACCTGGTTATAGTGAGACAGCAATATTCAGTTCTAATACATTTCTAGTGGAGGGGAATGGTTTATGGTAATTTTTTCGGTTGTGCAGTGATAGTCAGGATACTCCACCGTTTTGTTGTATAATACGAGTTGTGGTGATGTGACCCTGGAGTGGGTGGTGTCAAGGATGCATTTAGGACCATATAGAGTGTGACAATAGACCAATAATGACATGATTTCAATATATACTTTAATGGTGGGATGCTTTGTGGATTCCAATCTGTTGTTGTTGATTGAGTTCTATGTTAGGGAGGATGATGAGTTTGGTTATTGTTTTTAAATTATGATGTCATGTATCAAGATGTATGGGTGAAGATATGAGATTTAATATTAGTTTTTAATGGTTGAAGATGTTTTCCTGTCCTTTTATGGACTATACACATGATCATAAGACTTATACATAGAAACACAGTTGGTGTCTATGAATAGAAAAGAAATAGTTGATATTGAGTTGAAACCCAATGTGGTTTAGGTTGTGTGGTTGTAATACCACTGAGGATTATCAATTATGAGATGGTTTTTGGAAGGGAGTTTTTTGAGACCTGATTTTATCTTGATTTTGATATTTGACTAGAAATTTGAATTTTAACAAATGGGGGATCATGGGATGTAAAATAGTATTTTATCCATTGAATATTATCTCAAATATTTTTATTGAAAACATTGTTAGTGAAAGAATAGTTCATTTACAATATGATAAGATGATTGTTTTTTACTCCCTATCCCCATAATTGTTGTTTTTATGTTTCAGATCCTGATTATGACATATACAGACCATATAATGGTTGATACATTCTCAATCATGTAAAATGTGGTTTTAGGGTGATTGTAAGGAATTCCATAACGGAAATCCTGATCATATGATGTTTTAATAGATAAAAAATTTCGTGTACTTATCTTGTGTGGGGAATAATAACAATAGAAACAAAAAAGAATTACTTGGGGATCATTTCATGTAGTAGTGAATTTACAAGTGGTCGAATAACTAGAGAGGCAGAATTTTGCGAGTGGACGTTGTGTATTTTTCAAACACAACATGTTAACTGGTTATGGTCGGGCAGGGGGGGGGGGGGTACATGAGAAGACACTCCATGTAGGGGGTGGGGTGGGAAAGTGGAAGTACATGAACATAGCCTATATTTGTTTTGGTTTTGTAGTAATTCATGACAATACTACACACAACCTCTGATCTATAAGACTACATTTCACAGATTGTGTCTTTGGAGTATTAATTGGGTACTTGGATTATATGTTTTGTATTTCCTTATCAATTACCTTAGGAGGTATTTGAGAGGTTTTAATCAATGAAGTCATAATTAGACACAATATGAGTCAATATTTATGTTTCTTCATGGTGATTTGAAATGGCATAACCCACATTGATATTTGTGTTTTTTTAATATATTTTTTGTGGAATTGAAGATATAATAGTAATGGTTTCCTCCAAGAATGTGATTTCTCCTATCTCATGAGGGTGAGAGATAAGATGAGACCTAGGTGAGGGTCAGGGTAATGAGTATGGGATTTAGAATGGGGTTATTATAGATCATGATAGGTAATGTAATGATATTTTTCATAGGTAGTGAGAATGAGTTTTTACTCAAGAGGATGGATAGGTATGATATTTTGACAAAAATAGATTGACATGGAATGTGGATGGACTTGAGTCTATATACATTATGGGGATTAATGCCCCTGGGGAATTTGATTCAATGATCCTCTATTGATTATTTTGTGGTTTTTTACCATGAGATACAAGTATTGACCTAAGAGGTTGTTCTTTATTTGGTATTGTGAGGGGGACACCCCATGATGCATTTTTTATGAGGATCTAATGATTGATGGCACTATTTATGACTAGAAGGAAAAATTGCATCCCAATTGAAATGATGAAACAAATAATATTGGATTATTTATATCAAAATTATTAATGGTGTTTCACTAAAAACTTACATTATTCATTATTCTATTGGGATAAGAATAATGTGATGAGAATAGTAATTTGGCATGCCTTTGTCATGTTTCTCTGCTCAAGTGGTTGATACACTGTTTGTGATGTGTGGATCTAGTGACATGGTATAGATTGCTTATCATGATGAGAAACCTATATTGTATTAGGTATTAGTGATTGAAAATGTTGGATATGATACTCTATATCAGTATAGATATTTCTTCATGGATTGGGTGTTGTGTCAAGGTTCTATGGAAAGTTGTGTTTTGACAACATTTTGGATGTGGGAATGGAATTCCAAGAGATAGGATGAATTAGTGAGAACTATATTATTTGTATGATATTGAATTTTGTTAATGATACAATATATATATCTATATGAGTATGAAATACAGGGTGACCCATATATACATATTAGGGTTCCTGACATGGCATTCCTCATCAATGGTTTAAGGTGTTTTACATAAAATTCCTCATTAATGTTTAAAGTAATTGGGCATGGAATTCCTCATATAGGGATTAGGGTGTTTAGAATGACATTCCTCATCCACAATTTAGGGTTCCAGTTATGGAGGTCCTTATCCATAGATTAGGGTTGTGTACATGGTGTTCCTTATAAAATATTTCGAGTGATGAACATAGCATTCCTCCTCTTCATATTAGGGTGATTAAATAGAGATCCTAATTGGGGATTTAGTGTGTAAGACATGGCATTCTTCATTCGTGGTTTAGGTTGTCCACTGATTATATAGGTTCCATTATATTAATGTATTGATTATGTGCTATAATGATTCGTTATGATCTATATTTACATTATATGGGATTGATTTTGGTCTAATTCTCCTTGTTTTGGTGGTCTATAAGCATGATATGAGTACTAATGTCTGATGTATCTAGGTACTGGTTAAAGCATACTGCGAATTTTATATGATCTAGTAGAAAATAATATAGATTTGACCCCAATATTCATGGGGATGTATTGTCATTATGATGTTGTTACAGACACCCTGACATTGGATGAAGTAGGTAAGGTCAATAAAGTTTACAAAAAAAGGATTGACAATTGATTATCCATTTTAATTTAAGTTATTATATGGATTTTATTAGCATATTTAATGATCATGAACCTATGGATATGTCTTATTGGTCCTCCATTGGTGTTAGAATCCAAATATTTATTTCTCACCCACTATAAATTTACCTCATTATGGGTGAATACATTTTTTAATCTATTGGGTTTGGCATCGATGCATGATGGATAAGGAGAATGCCTAGGATGACATGGCTGACCACATAGCTACTATAGTGTTCGATGATTTGGAATGAAGAAATCGATAGAGTATTGGAGAAACGACATGTGATATGTATCAAAGTTGGTTTCAGATCAAGATGTATTTATTGTTCAGTGGTATATTTTCCTTATAAGTTATATTTTTAGTTTGACATCAATGTTGATTATTTAGAATTGCTTTTTTGGAAATTATTGAATTTTATTTTATTATTAAATACCCCATTATATGTTTATTTATTACGTATATGTACTATAATCTATATTGTTCTTGGTTATTTACTTTTGGTTTTTGACATTGATAAGGAGTTATAGTCTCAATATAGTTCCCTATTAGACCATTTCTAATAGTCGGTATCCATTGTTATAAGAGGAGGAGTGATATATGTATTTTGGATTACCATCTCGTGGAATTGGTTTATTAGAATCCAGGCCAAGACATTGCAAACAAATTCCCATTGTTGTTTTGGATCAATCCCAAAACAAATAAGCACATTGTACTGATCATTAGTTGTTTAGATAACTCGATTAATCTGAATATTTCACCACTTGAGAAATAAAATTTCCCAATTTGTTAATGGTTTTTGTAATTCTATTCCCATAGATAATATAATATGAAATTTTATGTATGTTTTCCATATTAACACAAAAACAATTATTATTTTGTTATAACATAATTATAAAATGATAGAGTGATATATATCATTAGAATAATCATATATAATTTAACAAAAATCACATTGATTAATAAAGAGGATTATTTCCTTTAAACATATCCACTTATAATCATAATATATATTTTATGATATTAACATGGATGAAAAACACATTAGGTAGGTAATAAAAAACATCAATGAAGAATAAAATGAAAATTAATTTAATTTCATATAACATTTATTTTATGAGGGAATAATTTATAAATTTTTTGATAAAAATCAAAGGAATGAATATAATAAATTATTTTCATAATTATAAAACATTTAAAATGGTAAATCATAATGAAAACTGAATAAAATTGTTGGTCCAAGAGACCATATAAAAATTCATATTATATCACTTTAGACCTAAGAAAAAAAGGTAAAAGGTTTTAGAAAATTATATTATGGATCCATTTTAATGGGGATAAAGTTATTTGTAAAATCATTTTAAAGAATTGATATATTTGGGAATGGTTTATGATTTAAATGTCATGAAAATATCAGCTCCTCTTAAAAATATCATATCAATTGAATTATAAAAAATTAAATGGTGGAATATTATGAAGGAATGTATAATCAAAAATAGGTATAAGAGAAGAATATGGATGTTCTTATTTGTAAAATAATTTATTATTTCTTCAAGTATAAATATTAAAATATACAACTTTTATTTTAATGCGAGTTTTGAAAAATTCACATATGGATTCAGTTATTTTACAATCAAAATACCGTGAAAGTGGGAAAATAATATGAAATTTTATGTTCTAAAAAATACAATAAATCTAATATGAAGTTAATTCACAAGGTATTATATAAACTATGTTAATGGAAGAGAGTGGTGAATATAAGTCGTATCCTAATGAAGGTAAATTTAGATAATAATCTATTTCATGAAATTTTCATGGCTGAACATGAACTAACTCAAACTATATAAAAATAATAATTCATATGTTCGATAATAATATTAATATCTATTTTACTCATATAATTTTTTTAATTTTTTTATTATTTAAATAGTAATTCTCAATTCATAGGATTTAATATTCTCGTGTTAATTGAGTTTTTATTCCAAATATGTATCTAATTAGAGGTTTTTGTAATTTCTTCAGGATAATGGGTTAATAATATATAGAATTTTTATGGAGGGTATTTATTTATGATTTATATAGTTTTTGTGTCATGTGGTAATTTCATAGAACATATGGAAAAAATTCATAATGAATTAATAAAAATAATTTTTTTGTGATTATTTAATTAACAATAGAATTTTATTTAATATTAAATATATATTTTTCTTATTTAAATTATAGAGTAATCATAACATCATTAATGAGTCATTATTCGAATATATTTCCAATATTATTGTTTTATTATACATTCATCCTCTAATTTTTTTAATATTGTTCTAGTTAATGGGTAAACCGACAAAAACATGAGAATGTTACTATAACTACATGTGTATGAAAATCTTATTTCATAGTTATTATTTAACATTTTATGGAATATAATAATGATAATTATATATACATATAAATAATATTTTTTTAAATATTATTTCGTATGAAAATTTTGAATGATTAAGGAGAGGATAAAACATAAATTGAAATCATGAATATTATACAAGAGATCCCCTTTAAAAATGGGAGAAATGGGACACTATTGTGTGAACATAGGTTACAAAACTAGGGAGAAGATTGTTTGGGAGACAACATCGTCATATATTCAATGTAAAAATGGATAAACATTGTCAGTTGAAGTAGTAATGTTTGGGAACCTTTTATAGGTCATATTTCGTGACATTTTTGTAAATATTGATTCATTAATTTACAGGGAATAACATTTTACCCTAAAATTTTATACAAAGTGGAAACATAATTGAAAATGGATTAGTTTATATCAAAATATTTCCAAAAAATCATTTTGAAAAAATATTTTTAAATTATTTAATGTTTTTAGCAATAAATTTATTTTTTTACCTCATTTAATATTACCCATGGGAATTAAATTTTTACATTTGAAATATGTTTTTCAAAAAAATAATTAAACTAACAGGCAAACCTAATATTTAGGGATTGGATGAGAATCTTTACACCCTTTAATATATTTTAGTGTCTAAATATAATAATTTATTTTAAATAAAATCGTAAAATAAATAAGAAAAAGATTTTTCCTTATAAATTTATTTTTAGAAATAATTTTTCTTAATCTTATTTAATATCAATTTATTATTAAATGTGAAGTGATCATTATTTAGCTAGTGCAAAAATACTTATTACTATTATCAAATGTTAAATCTGATCTGTTTTATTTATCAATATATAAATTACATAACACATAAGATAAAACATTTCATTTAAAAATAAACATGTTTTTCTATAAATGTTTTCATTAATGGATCATTATTTGTGTAACATCCCAGTTAAATAAAGAATATGAAATTTTCATATTTATTAAAATTGTTAAATTAAATATTAATTTTATTTTAATGGTTATTCTATGTTATAGGGTGTAATCGACAAGGAACAATGGGATTCACTGAGATCTTATGTTGCACACAATGTTGACTCATACTTAAAATAATTATAATAATTTAATATTATGGTAGTTAATGAATAGTCATTGTATTAATAAGAATGAACAAATCTAACTATAATATTATTACACATGTTTTTTAAATGTTTTTACATTTACCCTATAGATTTTAGAGGCTTAAAATTTGAATGAATCCAATATTAATCATAAATACACTAATATTCATTAAAATGTCGATTTACTGCCTTTTGATAGAGAACCCTTTATAAATCAATTTTATCCACTTTTACATGTTTTATTTTACCAAATAAAATTAATATTTAATATTAGGACATAAATAATTACATTGGATAAAATTTTGGTTTTTTTCTGATAATGTTAATTTTTTAATGAATTTTGAAAATACCATATTTACATTCAAACTGCTATTTCGTCTTATTTATTAATATGGTTACATTTTATTTTTAATTGGTTTTAACGTGTAATTAAATTTAATTTTCCCCAATTTATCCAATTATGTTCATTGGATATAATTTCACTCTTAAATTGAACCTAAACAAGTGTTAATCCTTTTATAGATATTATTTCATTAAAAAACACTTTTTGTTTTCACAACATGAACTAATTTTAAATTATTTTCTTCCACTTCTATGTTTTTAATTTTGAGAAATGGATTCCATATTTAGAATATGAAGTTCCAATTTGTGAAAGAAGTTAATTTTTATTTTTATACATTATGAATGTTTACATTAGTAAATATTTTACTTATCATGGTTCAAGGTTAAATCTGGTGAATAAGCCTAATGAATACTATTAACATGATAAAAAGTTACCCTAACATGTATCCTAATCATATTTTTTGATGAATTTCAGACCATGGGAATCTTTGGGTTGATTTTGGTACCCCATGGAGCCACATGGGAGTGGTAATGACACTTTATATTAATTGGTTTAATGTAAAGACAACAATGATATAAACATATATCATTTAGTGAATCAATTTTTACCTGATGTTATATAAGTTATTTAGTAGACTATAAATATTCATATTAAAGCTAAAACAATTTCCTACATAATTTTAATTTCTTTATAACTTTTATACATCAAATTAATAAAATTATTTATGACACAATGATGATGTAGTGATAACCTTATTAATAAATGTTTTAAATAAATGCGCTTATAAATTTTAAAAAAACTCTCCAAAACCTGTACAATTATTATTGGATTATTTTTTTTCAAAAAAGATTCGTATAATATTATATTTTATTGAGTTTTGTACCTTTTGAATCCGAAAATAATTTTATATTAAAATAATTTTTTCAAATATTCCTAAAGAGCCCCTCATCCCCTTTATAAAAATCCATCACCCCTAACCCATTAGTCACACTAGTCAAGGACCATAGCTCTTCAAAAAACATCAAGATTAATCTACCTACATACCTCATTAACGGATAGAATACTTCCTATAGGAATAAGACACATCAATGAAGCTTTTAGGTTCAAACCAAATGGAGTTTCCCAATTTAAAGGTAACATATTCTCTTAAGTTCTTTTCTTTTATTTTACTTATCCAACCTCCTAAACAATATTTTTTCACTAATTTTATTAAATAAACATTATACTCAATATATAATGTTTTTTTGTAAAATTTATTATAACTACCCATCCACACACCTCCATATAACGGATATGAACATACTATTTCTGTGGACGGCGATCTACTGCCTCACAAAACTACAATTGTTCACAATTCTTCTACCACCTTTTATGGTGGTCATTATGATGTTAATTTAATTATATAATATATTTATCAAATTTAGTTTATTTATATTTTTCTTTTTTTTAAATTTATAGCATACCTTTTTGTTTTCCATAACGTGTAAATACGATAATTTCATTTGAGGATCTGCGGACTACCGCCCCCTTAAAGTGATGTGACTCGTTCATGGTATACATGGAACATATCAAGGATGGAATTTATGATCATATTTAACATATATAACATATATATTATAATGTAACTATAATATATCTATTTATCATTTTGTATTTATTCCTTTAAAATGAAATGAATGTAGCGTTCAGGCGTACGTAAAGTTTACCATCTCCATGAACGATACATTTCATTTTCATATATCCAAAGGTTATGGACTATTATAAATACATATATACTGGATACATATGATATATGTAATGACCCAAAGATTCATTAATGGAAATCCCTCCTGATCTAATTAAATGTCTCTTTATTTTTATATAAAATGTCAACGTCATTGGTTTTATGTTAAGAATTTTGACCGTTGCTAATATAGTCGTTGAACAGTGACCACATGATTAGTATAAATTTAGGGCTTTAACACATCCAATTTTACTTAGAAAAAAGAAGAGATGGTGTCATCCAGTAGAATTGCACCATACGAAGCCCATTTCTCGGAGCTCGGAAAAGAGGTGCTGTCTTTGGGCTTCACCCTTGACCAAGCCCAAGCTGAGCTTCATCTTGTAAAGCTCGAACGTGACCGTCTACGGGAAAAGTGGAAGTTGATTGAAATTACCACTCGAGCGATACTATCCGAGCCACCCCAAGAGTCTGTCATCATCTCACACCTTACCCTTAGGTCTTATGCAGGTACTTTAAGAGGTTATGTAACAAATAAGTAGTACTATGTTCTTGTACATTATTTTTAGTATATAGTAATGAATATAATTTCTAGTCATTTTTCATACATTGTAAATAGTTTTTAAAGTACAAATAGTTTTTTTTGTTATTATTTAACTAAGAAGTATATTTTATTAAATTACGGGATTTTTGAATTAAATAATATCTTAATAAAATAATAATATTATTATTAAATTAATTTTAATTAAATATGTAACGCCCCAACCCCAGTTACCCAGAGTCGGTGAATTATTACATTAAATTGGCATGATCACAAGAAATATCAAGTCTCGAAAGACCGATTAGTTTAGTAACCTTGGAAACACTAGATACATTCATAAAATTTTACATTACATCAAAAAAACATCTTGTCTTCATATCCCCTCATACTATCTCTACAGGTCATTCATAAATTACTTCTTCATAATCCTGGGAAAAATAAAAAAATTGAAAGTGGTGAGCTCAGATGCTCAGTAAGGATAACATTATAGCAGAAGCTTTTATAGATAATCATAAAAACTTAAGGCAATTTATAACTAAAACAAAAACCTTTTAAACTTGATGTTCCATATAAAATGGCAAAGATAAAATGAAATAATTCCATTTACTTATTCACATGGATATTATACTAGTCGAATGATCACATGCAATATCAATAACCATTTTTATAATGATGGAATGCACAATGCCAGAATATCATAACCACATAGCCAAGGCCTCGTGCCAAGACTACAAATAAGATTTTTCCAAGGCCTTGTGCCAAGACACTAGTTTGTCTCATGAGACCTACCGATGCATCGTGGAGCTATAACGGGCCCCACCCGTCACTTATTATGTCCAATTCATTCCTCATATGAACAGGTTTGAAACATAACATAAACATTCTTATTAAATCTAGCATACGAAATATCAATACTTTATCCAAAAACCATGAATGGTTTAAAAATAGCACATCCACAGTCAAACATAACTCATTCAATACAATATGGAAGATTTTGTTGTATCATATTAACCACAATCGAGAATAATGAAGGATATTGACATAGATGAAAATCATCATCAAAACTATTTTAGAGAAATATCCCCCTTTTTCCTTGAAATCATTTAAAGTCGCACTATTTGTCAAGAAGCTATTTAAAAATAGATTTTTGAATCAAACTATCCCATACCACTTTGAAACTTTTAAAAGGAGTTTTAATTTTAAAACTTTAATGTCCATATAAATAAATCCTTAAAACCATTTTTTTTAAACATGGACATTAATGAGCAAGATTTAGAAGAATAAGTCTTTAAAACATTTAAAAATGGAATTTTAGTTAGAGTTTCTAACCAAAAGAGAAACACCTGAATACAAATAATTGAGGTAATAAAATCATTTTAATATCATGAGAATAATGGAATTCATGATATACTATGTCAAAGTACATTATATACACCACATAAAAGTGATTTGGTGTATAACAACAAAGAAGTCTCAATGGAATGTAAATTGAGATGAAATATCTTATAAAGGTCGTAGCCTTAGGTTAAGGATAAATCAACGACATAATTATGTGTAACAAATATAAATACACTAAATATGATTGGATATTCAGTGTAAAACAATCAAAGGAAATTCACACATATTCTTGTAAAAACAACACCAAAGAATTGGATGTTTAACTCAACAAATGGAGAATGAGTTGAAATTACTCTTATCAAATTCATATCAATGACTTGAGAAATTATCAATGGAGTGATTATGTGTATAAAAAGTATATCCACAGGAAGGGGAGTGGAAATTATGACATAATAAAATGAATAGTGATTCCACACATAATCTTGGGGTAATATAATCAATGAAATATGCGTAAAGCCAAATGAGTGGAAATTGAAATTTCAAATTCCCTTATCGATTAGGTAACTTACGAAACATACACCCATGAAAGAAGGATCATACCATGATGATGTAAATACCCATAAATTAAAGTATATTACACAATGAATACAGTCATGGGCAGTAAACTTACCCCACATGCAATAATTAAGTGGTGAAGAATGGAATTCTCACGAAATTAAGAGTGAGTTAAGAAACCCCTTACCTTGTACCTTTCCTTGCTTGGGGTAGGTTAAACTCCTGTATAATTTTTAAATAATTGTTATTAAATTATTCCTGAATCATATACATTAATATGATATCATATATGATCTTTTAACATTCCTTTGTTAATAATATCTTAGAATTATCGTCTTTTCAAGTGTTAACTTACTCGTTTTCATTAATATGTTTTGTTATGTAAGATATGATTGTCATGGATAGGTTGTATCTTATTCATATCCATAATTATATAAAGTCAATACACATTATTTTTAAATCATGAATGATAATTATACTTGAATGGATACGATAGAGAATGAATCTCATCGCGTTCGTGGATACGGTAGTCCGTACGTACGCACGAGCGACAATATCATTTTCTTGATATTAAAATAATATATAATTGGATGGTATATCATATATACAGAATCATTATCATGTTATATTTATTATTTTCATTAGTTAAAAATCATTATTATACCCCCCAAATAATAATATATTGAATAACAATTACACCACGATGTGGAGACGGTAAGCCGTACGTACGCACGTATGGTGACATGTTATTCAAAGGGTTGATAGAATAATGAATATGGTTGTACCATATTTATAAAAACATAACAGTATATATAAGGTAATGGAGTTATTATTTTATAATGGTAATAACAAAGAAAGAATAAGTGCAAGAAGGAAGGAACTTGAAAAGGGGTGGTGAAAACATTACCTCTTCTTCGGGTTATTTATTTTGATTTGATCAAAAGGGATCCATAGGTTGTCATTATGATCAAACTAAGGCCTCTAGGTTGTATTTAGGGAAGCGTAGAGATTACTTGGGTAGGGGTTGGCCGAACAAAAAGGCTTTGGAGGTGTGAAGAAATGAGATGGAGGAGTGCCCTTTTATAAGAGGGGTGAGGGGCACCTTTGGAAAAGCTAGAAATATTAATTTATAATAAATTCCGATTAGGTTTCTAATGGCTCAAAAGATCATTATTTAAATTTTAATGTGGTAATTGGTCGAAATACATTGAACAAATAGATGTTAGAAAGGTTTGGGTCATTATATTAACCTTATCTTTTAGTTTTAACTCTTAGTTAATTAGTTTGACATTTATCATGTCACTTTGTATTTTTATATTATATAGTTAATAAACTTACTATATGCATCCAAGAGACCCCAAAGTGGTCCACTAATGATACACATATCATTATATAAGTCTCTTGGACGAACTTTATATTTTTATGAATTTAATATCAATTAATAATATAATATTTGTTTTAAAAACACTTTTATGTCAATTTTGACAATATTCAATAGTTGATTTTTGTGAAACTCATAACAGAATGATTACTTCAAACAAAGTCCATTAAATCAATACTAATATGTCATATTGGCATATAAAATTAGTTTAATTCATTAAAATTATTAAATTATATTTATTTGGTTATTTATAATATCAATTATTTTAATTTTTCACTATTATGGAAATTACTGCATCATCATTGTGTCATAAATATATTAAATTATTTAACGTCTAAAAATAATAAATAAAATATCATTATGTATGAAATATTATCATATTTCTAATTAATATTTCCAATATAATTTATCTTATGTATAACCCTATATTAAAAATGTTTTAGTAAATAAACTTTGATTTTAACTCTTTTTACTCTTCTTTGAATTAAATAATAATAAATGTCCAAATCAAATCCAAGTGGACCTAAATGATAATATTTTATTCATAAGGTTGTTTTTGGTCGTGATACACTTTTCCAATAGAATTAGTACATGTGTTAGGGTAATATTAATTTCAATTTTACCCTTAATTACCCTATTTACTTTTAACCGTGGAAAATAAAAGTAAAAAGTAACTATTTACCAAAAATTATTTTCATCTCATTGAACCACATTTAACTTCGTGATATTAACTGTGTCTCTTGGACTTTCTAAATTTCATTGACAGAAGCGGTAAAATTATGTTTTATGACAAATTCAGTTTTTTTAACTACCACTTAGTAGTTTCACTATTCATCAAAAATTGAAGTTTTTCAGAACAATGCCAAAAGTTCACCCTAAGATATAATTGATATTCCAAATTCAAAAATGTTTTCTATTTTAAAAAATTATAAGCATATAAATTTCATTAATTAATTTTATAATTAATTTCCTCTTTCACAACAAATAGCGTGTTTTTAAGAAACAATATATATCAAAAGATTGACAATTGTTTAGGTCCAATTTCAAACTGAAATTAATTCTAATGGACACCACTGGATAAAATTGTAAAAATATATTCTAATTATACTTTAAAACCACTTAATAATATAATTTATCACTATAAATTATATTGATTTAAAAATTTGTTTTTAATTAAAATTTAGTAATTTTCACTATTCATCATAATATAAGTGTTATCCGAAAAGTTCCAAAATTTCACCCTAGGATAAAATCGATATTACGAATCCAAAAATGAAGTCCATTTTGAGAGATAGAATATATAAAATTTCAAAAAGTAGGTATTACTATTCATATCGGCTAGTTTGATTGGTTATGGTGTGTTATAATCTCAAAGTTGCGTACAATGCGCGCCATTGCATTATTCGAAGGGAAATGTACCGTGGAAGCTTGGGGTGTTACATTCTCCCCTCATTAAATAAATTATGTGCTCACAATTTTTAAAATTGTGCTTGAGAATATAATGGAAAGTCCCACATTGTAAAAATAGTCAATAAAACCATCACTTTAAAAGAATGAAAGAGAGGTATAAAGGTCAACCAAGATAACCCATAATCGGATTCCATGTAGGAAAACATGGATATGGATGATAAACTAAGTGTCATGTTCTGATGGAGAGGGATAGAAATCATGATCAGGAGAAAGTTAACAATAAGAAAACCACAAACTTGTGTTGGGATAAACGACCATTAGTCTCCTAGTGGGAATGTAAACAGAAATTTTTTTTAAGTTACATTACATAAGGATGAGGAATTCATTTATGATATTGACTAAGAATATAAAGATATATAATTACATTTTAAGTAGATTTTCATTCTTTAATAATTTTCCACCACTAATTCATTTTTTTAAACGATCAGTATTAAAGAAGACTTGGTCACACTGGAAGAGTTTGAATAAAATTCTATAGAATCACATGATCCATGCAGGATGAACTATATATTTACATTGTCTTTATAGATTAATCAAAACCAAAATGGTTAGTACAAGATCTAATGATCCCCCAAAAGGATATTCCTTGAGAGAAATAAACACTAATCTTAATTTCCAAAATTAAACCAACAATACCCCAATGTTAAATAAATACCATTCAATAATCAATTGTCCTTCAAATCCTTCAATATAATAAAAAAAATATTTAACACCAAAACTTATTAAGAATGTAGTATTCCACGTTATATTGTATCTCCAAATGACATTAATTACTCTTAAAGTCACATACTTAAAATTAATTAACCTAACAATTTCCATAAATAACCCAAATCATTATAAATCCACAATAAAAACATAGATAAAAATCCACCATTACTCCTCAAATGAAACCCCATACTATTATATTTTCCTTGGGCATATAGTGTTCACACCAAAGCGAACAACTTCCAAAATAACATTTATCACTTAATCACCAAATCATTTTCCTATAATGAGGTTATTCATTTGATAAGACATAAGATCCCAAAACAAATTATATTTGATCAATAAAATCATTTAACTAAAAATAATAGTCACACTAACCAGGGACTTCACGTAGCCCAGTGGTAGGCAATAAATCACAATCACACTTTGGTTGTGGGTTCGATTCCCACAGCTTTTTCCGACGCGACAGGTTTTCACAAGGTCTAAGTGTTTTCCTTTTTAAAAAACTATATTTTATAACATTACCAAAATGAGACAAATTCCTCAAAATAACCATAATTTAACCACAAATATTATCTCATACCTTGCATTTTTATCCCAAATTATAATAATTTGTAATTTCCTAAAACCCAATGATCATATAAAACCAAATGGTTATTTATAACTATATCCAAAAGAGAAAAGATAATTCTTCCTCAAATATCATTCTCACATGGAAAACGTTAGGGTTACAAATACAAGAGAAAATTATTCCAAAGTAAACCCTTCAACAAGGATCACTAATAATTTTTAAACATTTATCCAACCATTTATTTCCACATAGCTTCTTCTCTGACCACGAAAATATCATATTGAATAGGACATTCACTCGAGTAATGGCCAGGTCCCCTACATTTATGGAAAATGACTATAAATGGATTCATGGGACCATTTTTATCTTCTTCCATAGTACTCCTCATTTTTCTTCAGCAATTCTTCACTTTATGTCCTTCCTTCCTGCACGTATAGCATTTCTTTGTCCCATTGAGACACTTTCCTGGGTGTCTCCTTCCACATTTCCTGCATGATGGAAATTGAGGATTTCTTTCTCCATGGTCTCCACTACTGGAGCTCATATAATTCATCACATTTCTCTTCTTTTTTGACTCTGGTAATTGGTTAAAATATATATTCTTGATCATATTTTTGGAAAATTGATTTGGCATAAAGACGATATCTTTTACGCCTATCAACATTCCATTTGGTTTCTCATTTCCACCACCATTCCCACCTTGTACATCATTCTCAAAGTAACTTTGACTTCCTTGGAATCCATCCATGGACTAAAACCAGAAAGCATTGTGTGAGTAATAGTAGTCATACAATCATTTAGAGATTAACATGTCACCATATTCTAAATTTGAAACACATTAGGATTAACCAAGGTCATTTACTCTCATCTTATATATATAATACTTTAAATCAGTTTGTAAAGAAAATTTAAATTATCGTAAGCATATCCCCCGAGAGTGTCGTAACCAAGAGTGTAGCAAGGCCCATTGTCGTGCACCAGTTCCCGTTCAAGTCTAGCTCAAAGCGGTGTTTTCAGGTTTTACCCCTAGGTACATATGTGCCAGATCCGCCTCTACCTGCTCATATCCAGATAGGGATGTATTGCTAGGAAAACTCACAAAATCTCTACAATACCAAATTCTAGGAAGTGCTTCTATACTAATCCTCAATGTTCATCTTAGGTCTACGTGCTCTAATCAGAGTTTATCTAAATCTAGCTTCCGTGGTTTTTAATAAAATTTCTTTGATACCAACTGTAACTCCCCGACCCCATATACCTAGAGTCGGTGCATTATTACATAACATTTGCATGATCACAAGAAAGATCAAGTCTCGAAAGACCGATTAGTTTAGTAGCCTTGGAAACACTAGATACATTCATAAAGTTTTACATTACATCAAAATAAAACATGTTGTCTTCATATCCCCTCATAGTATCCCTCCAGGTCATTCATAAATATCTTCTTTATAATACTGGGAAAAATAAAAAAATTGAACGGGAAGAGCTTAGAAGCTTAGTAAGGATAACATTATAGCAGAAGATTTCATAGATAAGCATAAACACTTAAGGAAATTTTTAACTAAAACAAAAACCTTTTAAACTTGAACTTCACCATAAAATGGAAAAGATAAAATGAAATAATTCCATTTAAATATTAACATGGATATTATACTAGTCGAATGATCACATGAAAAATCAATAACCACTTACATAATGATGGAATGCATAATTCTAGACTATCATAACCACATAGCCAAGGCCTCGTGCCAAGACTACAAATAAGACTTTTCCAAGTCCTTGTTCGAAGACACTAGTTTGTCTCATTAGATCTACCGATGCATCAAGGAGCAATATAGGGATCCACCCGTCACTTATAAAGTCCAATGAATTCCTCATATGAACAGGTTTGAAACATAACATAAACATTCGTATTAAAACTAGCATACGAAATGTCAATACTTTATCCAAAAACCATGAATGGTATAAAAATAGAACATCCAAAGTGAAACATAACTCATTCGATACAATATGGAATATTGTATTGTGTCATATTAACCTCAATCAAGAATAATGAAGGATATTGACATAGATGAAAATAATCATCAAAACTATTTGAGAGAAATATCCCCCTTTTTTCATTGAAATCATTTAAAGTCACACTATTTTTCATTAACCTATTTAAAAATAGATTTTTGAATCAAAGTGTCCCATACCACTTTGAAACTTTTAAAAGGAGTTTTAATTTTAAAACATTAATTTCCATATAAATAAATCCTTAAAAACATTTTTTTAAAACATGGACATTAATGAGAATGATTTAGAAGAATAAGTCTTTAAAACATTTAAAACTGGTATTTTAGTTAGGGTTTCTAACCAAAAGAGAGACAATTGAATACAAATAATTGAGGTAATCAAAACATTGTAATATCATGAGAATAAAAGAATTCATGATATACTATGTCAAAGTACATTATATACACCACATAAAAGTGATTTGATGTATAACAACAAAGAAGTCTCAATGGAATGTAAATTGAGATGAAATATCTCATAAAAGCCGTATCCTTAGTTTAAGGATAAATTAACGACATAATTATTTGTGACAAATATAAATACACTAAATATGATTGTATATTCAGTGTAAAAAATTCAAAGTACATTCACACATATTCTTGTAAAAACAACACCAACGAATTGGATGTTTAACTCAACAAATGGAGAATGAGTTAAAATTACTCTTGTCAAATTCATATCAATGACTTCAGAAATTATCAATGGAGTGATTATGTGTATAAAAAGTATATCCACAAGAAGGGGAGTAGAAATTATGACATAATCAAATGAATAGTGATTCCACACATAATCTTGGGGTAATATAATCAATGAAATATGCGTAAAGCCAAATGAGTGGAAATTGAAATTTCAAATTCCTTTATCGATTAGGTAACTTACGAAACATACACCCATGAAATAAGGATCATACCATGATGATGTAAATACCCATAAATTAAAGTATATTACACAATGAATAAAATCATGGGCAGTACACATACACCACATGCAATAATTAAATGGTGAACAATGGAATTCACACGATATTGAGAGTGAGTTAAGAAACCCCTTACCTTGTACTTTTCCTTGGTTGGGGTAGGTTAAACTCCTGTATAATTTTGAAATAATTTTTATTAAATAATTCATGAGTCATATACATTAATATGATATCATATATGATATTTTAACATTGCTTTGTTAATAATATCTTAGAATTATCATCGTTTCAGGTGTTAACTTACTCATTTTCTTTTGTATGTTTTGTTACATAAGACATGTTTGTCATGAATAGGTTGTATCTTATTAATATCTAGAATGATATCAAGTCCTTAAAATTTATTTCTAAATCATCAAATGATAATTATACTTGAATGGATACGATAGAGAATGAATCTCATCGCGTTCGTGGAGACGGTAGTCCGTACGTACGCACGAGCGACAATATCATTCTATTGATATTAAAATAATATATAATTGGATCGTATATCATATATACAGAATCATTATCATGTTATATTTATTATTTTCATGAGTTACACATCATTATTATACCCACCCAAATAATAATATATTGAATAACTATTACACCACGACGTGGAGACGGTAAGCTGTACGTACGCACATATGGTGACATGTTATTCAAAGGGTGGATAGAATACTGAATATGGTTGTACCATATTTATAATAACATCACAGTATATATAATATACTGTATTTATTACTTTATAATGGTAATAAAAAATAAAGAAGAAGTGGAAGAAGAAAGGAACTTGAAAAGGGGTGGTGAAAACATTACCTCTTCTTCGGGTTATTCCTTTTGATTTGATCAAAAGGGCTCCTTAGGTTGGATTTCTGATCAAACTAAGGCCTCTAGGTTGTAGTGAGGGAATCTGAGAGAGTATTTGGGAAGGGGTTGTCCGAACAAAAAGGCTTTTGAGGTGTGAATAAATGAGAAGGAGGAGTGACCTTTTATAAGAGGGGTGAGGGGCACCTTTGTAAAAGGTGGAAATATTAATTTATAATAAATTAATATTAGGTTTCTAATGAATAAAAAGTTTATTATTTAAAGGTTAAGGTGGGTATAGGTCTAAATACATTCAACCTATAGATTTTATACAGGTTTGGGTCATTATATTAACCTTATCTTTTAGTTTTAACTCTTAGTTAATTAGTTTGACATTTACCATGTCACTTTGTATTTTTACATTATATAATTAATAAACATACTATATACATCCAAGAGACCCCTAAGTGGTCCATTAATGATACAAATATCATGATATATGTCTCTTGGCCGATCCTTAGATTTTTAAGAATTTAATATCAATTAATAATATAATATTTGTTTTAAAAACTCTTTTATGTAAATTTGGATACTATTCAATAGTTGATTTTTGTGAAACTCATAACAGAATTATTACTTAAAAAAAGTCCATTAAATAAATCCTAATATGTCATATTATTCTAGTAATTTAGTTTAATTCATTAAAAGTCTTATATTATATTTATTTGGGTATTTATAATATCAATTATTTTAATTTTTCACTATTATGGTAATTACTGCATCATCATTGTGTCATAAATCTATTAACTTATTTAATGTATAAACATTATAAATAAAATTTCATTATGTAGAAAATATTATTATCTTTCTAAAAAATATTTACAATCGAATTTATCTTCTGTATAACCATATATTAAAAATGTATTAGTAAATAAACTTTGATTTTTACTCTTTTAACTCTTCTTTGAATTAAATAATACAAAATATCCTAATCTAATCCAAGTGGACCTAAATGATAATATTTTATTCCTAAGGATTTTTCTGGTCGAGATACACTTGTCCAATAGAATTAGGACATGTGTTAGGGTAATATTAATATGATTTTTACCCTTAATTTCCCTATTTACTTTTAACCGTGGTAAATAAATGTAAAAAGTTACTATTTACCAAAAATTATTTTCATCTCATTCAACCAAATTTTACTTCTTGATATTAACCATGTCTCTTGGATTTTCGAAATTCCATTCACAGAAGCGGTAAAGTTAAGTTTTATGAAAAATTTAATTTTTTTACTGCCACTTAGTAGTTTCACTATTCTTCAAAAATTGAAGTTTTTCAGAACAATGCAAAAATTTTACCCTAATATATAATTGATACTCCGAATTCAAAAATGATTTATATTTTACAAAATTATAAACATATAAGTTTCATTAATTAATTTTATAATTAATTCCCGCTGTCAAAACAAATAGCGTGTTTTTAAGAAAAAATATATATCAAAAGATTTCCAATTGTTTTGGTCCAATTTCAAAGTGAAATTAATTATAATTAACACCATTGGATAAAATGGTAAAAATATATTCTAATTATACATTAAAACCACTCAATAATATAATTTATCACTATAAATTATTTTTATTTAAAAAGTTGTTTTTAATTAAAATTTAGTAATTTTCACTATTCATCAAAAATAAAGTGTTATCCGAAAAGTTCCAAAATTTTACCCTAGGATAAATTAGATATTTAGAATCCAAAAATGTAGTCCATTTTGAGAGATAGAATTTATAAAATTTCAAAAAGTAGGTATTAATATTCATAACGGCTAGTTTGATTGGTTGTGGTGTGTTAGAATCTCGAAGTTGCGTACAATGCATGCCATTGCATTATTCGAAGGGAAACGTACCGTGGAAGCATGAGGTGTTACAAAATATAAATGATATTATAATTATTTGAATGCAATTATAATTTTTTTTATGGTTTGAAAGCCATTTCTGTTCAAACCTGTGAATTTTTTATAAATGTCGGTTTTTATTTTAAAAGTGAAAATTGAAATATTTAGAAAAATATTTAGATAAAATAAATGTTATTTTTGGAATCAGGATGTCGAAATTATCCAACGGTGAATTTTTCATAATTTTCTGAGATAGTCAAATTTTTGAGTAAAAATTAAATACCGTTTAAATATATAATCTGTTTTATGACATCATAATGACCCAATAGTTATTTAATAAAATACTATAATCTTTATGTTCGGCAAATATATGTTTTAAAATTAAAATAATGTGATTTTGGGTTTCTTTAACTTTCTTTTCAAAGCATTAATGGACCCCTCAAGACTTATTCAACACCTTGCCTTTTTAAATTAATTTCCATGGGAGTGTGACTCACCTCCACCTAAGAAACCCTAATATTTTAAGAAGTTTGTAGTTTGGCCTTATAAAATATTTTTTTCCTATTATCTTTTCCGAAAACCATGTGCAAAAACCATGGGATGGTTTGTGTTTTGGATTAATTTAATATAAGGGGTCCCAAACCTTAATAATAATGAATTCCCTCACCTTTCCTATATAAACCCACCCAAGATCCCACGTCCTCCTCACTCAAAGCCTTTGTAGTTCGTAAAACCTCTTCCCTACTCTCTCTATATTACTCCCAAGGTGCCCCAAGCTCCCAAGAAGCCTCTAACAAGACTCTCTCTAGCCTTTGGAAGCACACTTCCAAGTAAGGGTTTTTTCTTCCTTTCTCATTTTTGTCAATTTTCTTTAAGCTGTATTACCCTTTTAAGTTCAATTATGAATGTTGGGGTATGGTTTCACACCTCACCCATACTTCACTCTTATTTTTTGCATGACGGGAGACCTTTTTTATCACTCATTAAATACCTCCCATGTACACCCGTTACTATGCCGAAATTCCGAAAGAAACATCTCTCTCTTCTTTTACATTCAAGCAATAATTTTGTATCATGAATCTGAATTCAATTACAATTGTTGGGAAATGTATCTATATGATCTAATTACTGTCCATTAAATGTATATATGATGAGAAACCAATTTCTCTCTCATCAATCATTTTTATTAATTCTTATGTCACGTTGTTATGCTGCCGAAATCGCACCGATTTTCTAAGCCAATGTCATTCTGTAGTGAATACCATGCCCATTTCTCCATCAAGGGTATTCACATTTATGCAAATTTACTTATTGATCATAAAGTTTCATGTATGAATTCCAAATTCCTTTATCATGGAATAAATGAATATGTTTTATGAATCCATGTTTTATGATCCATGTGGCACACTTATGCATGAAATGAAATATTTTAGAAGGGTGCACCCTTATAGCTCTACAAAGCATTGGGTAAAGTATAGTATCATGATACATCATGTGAAATGAGTGTCAAATAATGATAATTCAAGTGAAACAGGGGTTTACTCATGCTTTATGTGCAATGAGGATTTACTCATGCTCCATGTGCAATGAGCCTTGGCTCATGCTAATTCCATGTTAAGTGTTGTTAAAACATTTCCATGTTATGATTATCATGCTTTATCATGACTTTATGTTCATGTTTATTATATGATCTATTGATATTCCTATTTTCTAACATGTATTATACTCCTCATGTTATTCCATGTGTACTCCCTTTCTGGGATTTATAGCTCACCCTTTTCTTATGCATGTCCTCAGGTTATCCCATGCAATGCTAAGTACTAGGGAATGTAGTGGTCATGTAAAGGAAGTTTTCAATAAAGTTGTTGTATTTCAAGTTTTTTGATTTCATTTAATGGTCCTAAGCCCCAAATACACTTTACCTCTCGATCTTCTTTGTTGTATCAAGTGAAGTTTTATGTAATAAATCATGTTTATGTTTGTAATTAAAGTAGGGTTGTCATAGTTGTTATCAGAGGATAGGTTTAGTTATTTTGGGATTAGGAAACCCTTGTAAAGCCATATAGACAAGACTAAGTATAATAAAAACATCCTTATGTTTTGTTAAGTACTGATTAAGTGGTTTATCAGACAAATACATCCATGTCTGAATACGATTAGGTAGAGCCTGCTCTTGCACAGATGTATCCTAGGGGTAAAACCCGAAAACACCGCTTTGAGCTAGACTCGAACGGGAACTGGTGCACGTCAACGGGCCTTGCTACACTCTTGGTTATGAAACTCTCGGGGGATATGTTTTGATAAATTCACAATCTTAGTATGAACCCTTATTAAGGGAAAAAATGCCCCTAAGAATATTTCTTATAATGTAGATCATGAAAAGCTTTGATT
This sequence comes from Viscum album, assembly GCA_963277665.1. Taxonomy (NCBI): domain Eukaryota; kingdom Viridiplantae; phylum Streptophyta; class Magnoliopsida; order Santalales; family Viscaceae; genus Viscum; species Viscum album. The sequence goes on along the minus strand of OY728156.1, from coordinate 1,197,694,927 downwards.
GAATCCTATAGACTCATGAGTTATGGAAATGAATGTATATTTATAAGTCATCAAATTTTGTCTTTGGATTACTCTTTATGTGTTACCCCTAACATTCCTTTTATTTCAGCCAATGGCCGATAATAGGAGGACTCAGGCTATCAATCGATGTGAAGATCAGTGTGATGACTGTACTAATGAGATGCCCAATCCAATGTGAGCGGGAATCGCGAACATTGTCATGTTTCTCTCTTAGCTAACTCAAGCATTGAATAGAAACACGGTTCAAGAGTTACATTAAACCCCCCCCCCCCCCCCCCCGATGAAAGAACAAGTCACTATCGAGAGCTTCATGAGACCAAGGCCTCCTACTTTTAGTGGATCATCCGATCCCACGATCGATGAACAATGGATATACTCCATTGAAAAGATCTTCTCCATATTTCAATGTTCTGAACAAGAGAAGGTTCTCCTGGCTTCCTATCTTATGGAGGGTGAAGCTAATCAATGGTTGACGTTGATCAAAAATAAGAAGCCTAAGGAGGAGTTTGAGGCATTGGAGTGGGAGGATTTCCAGAAGATGTTTTTCGATAAATATTTTTCGCGCACCCTCCGGATTAAGATGGAAAGGGACTTACTTTCCCTCAAGAAAAAAGATGAAAAATCCGTTGCAGTGTATGAGGAAAACTTCACAAGGCTTGCACGATACGCTTCCGGCTTTGTCGTTACCCCCGAATGCAAGGTTGACCACTTCTTTGGTGGGCTGAAGCCTATCTTGCGGAAAGAATTAGCGATCCGTGACTTCGAAAGCTATGAGGAAATTGTCCGATGTGACCTCAAGGTCAAAATGGAGATCGGGGAATCACATGGGTATCATGGGGACAAGAAGCGTAAGGTGGACTTCAATTCTGGTGGTCCTATAGATAAATACAATGGTGCAAAGAAGATCCAGAACCCCACTTGCCAAAAGTGCAGAAAGAAGCAACCTGGAAATTGCCTTAAGGGGACAAGAAAATTCTTCAGGTGTGGAAGAGAAGGGCACCAAGCTGTTAACTGTCGGCAAGAAAGACCCACGGTCGCGACAAAGGAGAGGAACGCATCGTTCGAACCTCAACGCATTGTTCAATGCTACAAATTCGAAGAACCTGGTCATTTTGCAAATCAGTGCCATAATCCAAGGGTTTTCAGAGGCGACTAACAACCTCCAAGGCAGCAAGGAAGAGTTTTTCCATCACTTCTGCCGATGTGATCCCCGACAACGATGTGGTGGTAGGTACGCTAGTTATTCATTCAAGAATAGTGAACGTACATTTTGATTCAAGGTCTATGCATTCTTTCATATCTCGAATGTTTAGTAGAATAGTCCCAGCACCACCACAAATCATGGAAGTAAAGATGTCGGTGAGTACGGAAAATGGGGAAATCATTGCATCCGATGAATTTAAGTCCTTCCCTGTTATAATATATGGATTTAATTTCCTGGAGAACCTCTTCATACTCCCTCTGGTGTAATTTGATGCAATTCTTGGAATGTATTGGCTTTCCTTATATAGAGCTAATATAAATTGTCGGGAGAGGGAAATCACACTCCATATGGAGAATCGACCCCCGATTCTTTACAAGTGTTTGGAGGAAGATGAATCTCTTTTAGCTCCATCATCTCAAGCATGGATATTACTGCCTTATGAGCATGCATATCTGGCTCAAATGATTTAGTCCAAGGAAGAAACCATCCTTGAAGAAATGCCTATTATGAGGGAATTCGCTGAAGTGTTTCCTGAGGAACTGCCTGGTCTTCCACCTATAAGAGATGTTGAGCTTGAAGAGATGAAGAAACAACTACAGGTGAATCTGGATAAAGGGTTTATATGCCCAACTGCTTCACCATGGGGTGCACCAGTCCACTTCATCATGAAGAAGGATGGGTCAATGTGGCTCTGCATCGATTATAGTGGACTTAACAAAATCACGATAATGAACAAGTATCCTCTCCCAAGAATCGATGACTTGTTTGATCAGCTGTGTGGAGCACAATACTTCTTCAAGGTGGACTTGTGGTCGGGATATTATCAAGTAAGGGTGAAGAAGGAAGATGTACCTAAGACTGGTTTTTGTACAAGATACGGGCACTATGAATTCATAGTAATGACTTTCAGACTCACCATTTCTCCAGCAATCTTAATGGACATAATTAATAGAGTCTTTAGAGATTACATATACAAATTTGTGGTAGTCTTTATAGATGATATTCTAATATACTCCAAAACCAAGGAGGATCATGAGGATCATTTAAGAACTGTACTGTAGACGTTGAGCAAAGAGAATATCTATGAAAAGTACAGCAAGTGTGAGTTCTGGTTGAAGGAAGTCTCATTCATGGGCCATATCATCACAAGAAATGAGATATCTGTGGATCCCTCCAAAACAGATGCAATTGAGGGACGGCCGAGGCCAACATTGGTAATGGATATCCGTAGCTTCTAGGGGTTAGCTAGATATTATCGACAATTTGTGAGAAATTTGTCACGATTTTCCCACCCTCTTAACAAGCTAACTCGGAAGGGAGTAAAGTTTTCTTGGAGTGATTAATGCGAATAATGTTTCAAGGAGTTTAAAAGGAGGCTTATCACTGCGCTCGTGCTCTCTTTACCCACAAGTGCGGAACATTTTTTGGTATTCAGTTATGCTTCAATGAAGGTCTTAGGTTGTGTGCTGATGCAGAATGATAAAGTTATATCCTATACCTCAAGGAAGTTGAAAATCCATGAGCGAAACTATCCAACACATGATCTGGAGTTGGCGTCTGTGATCCTTGCCTTTAAAATCTGGTGGCATTATCTATATGTAGAGAAATGTGAGATATATACTAACCACAAGAGTCTTAAATATATATTCATGCAGAAAGAGCTTAATATGCGCCAGAGAAGATGGATATAGCTCATCAAGGATTATGACCGCTTAATCCATTACCACCCTGGGAAATCGAACAAGATGGCAGATGCCCTATGTAGAAAGGATCCAGCGATTCGATCAATGATGAGAATTGAGAAGGATCCAATCTTCTTAGACTTGATGAAGATGGACATGGGAATCATAGAGAAGGGAACATCATCAATACTTTCACAAATGATTGCTCGAACATATCTTTTAGAAAGGTTAAATGATGATCTGGGAATTTAGGAAAAAGTTGAAGCTATCAAAATGGGGAAATCCTCAGAGTTTAATGTTAACGAAGAAGGAATTGTGCGGTTTGGGAAAATACTATGTGTTCCATCAATTCTAGAGCTGAAGAAGGAACTTTTGGATGATGCACATAGTTCAAATTTCTCTATTCACCCAGGGAGCACAAAGATGTATCGAGATCTCCGAGATAACTTTTGGTGGTATAATATGAAGAAGGAGATCGCTGAATATACATCAAAGTGACTGGTGTGTCAGCAAGTGAAGGCAGAGATGCAGAAGTCTAAGGTGATGATGCAACCATTTCCCATACCATAATGGAAATGGGTGAAAATCACCATGTACTTTGTCACCAGACTTCCATGGACATCCAAAGGCAACAATGCAATCTAGGTTTTTGTGGATCTCTTTACAATGATTGCACACTTCATTTCTATTTGGAAGGATTTCACATTGGATAAACTGGAACAGATATATATTAGGGAGGTGGTAAGGTTGCATGGAGTACCACTATCTATTTTGTTTAAATGAGATCCATGATTCACCTCTATGTTTTGGAAGAGTCTTCGACATGCTCTAAATACTGAATTAGACTTCAGTACGGCCTATCATCCTTAAACTGATGGCCAATCCGAGCGGACTATCCAAACACTTGAGGATATGTTGAGAGCCTTCTCAATGGACTTTAAAGAAGGATGGGATCATCATATTCCTCTTGTTGAGTCCTATTATAATAACAGTTTCCACTTGAGCATCCAAATGGCACCATATGAATCCCTATATGGGAAAAGGTGCAGAACACCGACATGTTGGGATGAGGTCGGTTAACTTAAGAAGCTTGGACAAGAAATGGTCGTGGAAATTGTGGAGAAGGTGAAAACCATTCAGCAGGATTTCAAGGCAGCTCAGAGTCGACAGAAGAGTTTTGTAGATAACCGTCGACGAGACCTTGAGTTTAAAGTTAGAGACATGGTTTTTCTACGCATATCTCAATGGAAGAATGTCATGAGGTTTGGACAGAAATGGAAGTTAAGTCCAAGTTACTTCGGCCCCTTCGAGATTCTTTATTGTGTCAGGGCTGTGGCCTATCACTTCCACCTAATATGGCCAAAGTACATGATTTCTTTCAAGTATCCCTCTTAAGGAAGTAAATACTGGACCGTTCACATTTACTCTCTTCTGAGGTGGTACAATTTGAATATGATCTTTCTTATAAGGAGAAACTAGTGAAGATCTTAGATCAAGAGAAAAATTTCTACGAAATAAGAAAATGTCCCTCGTCAAGGTGTTGTAAAGAAACCACAAGTTTGAAGAAGCAACATGGGAATCAGAGTATATGATGAAGCTGAGTTACCCACATTTGTTTTATTGTGGGAAAAGGAAAATTTCGAGGGTGAAATTTCTTAAGGGGGGAATATTGTAACGACCCAAAGTTTCATTAATGGAAATCCCTATTGATCTAATTAAATGTCTCTTTATGTTTATATAAAATGTCAACTTCATTGGTTTTATGTTAAGAATTTTGACCGTTGCTAATATATCCATTGAGCAGTGATCACATGATTAGTATAAATATAGGGCTTTAACACATCCAATTTTACTTAGACAAAAGAAGCGATGGCCTCATCCAGTAGAATTGCACCATACGAAACCAATTTGTAGGAGCTTGGAAAAGAGGTGGAGGATTTGGGATTCACCCTTCACCAAGCCCAAGCTAAGCTTCATCTTGTCAAGCTCAAATGTGACCTTCTACAGGAAAAGTGGAAGTTGATTGAAATTACCACTCGAGCGATGCTATCCGAGCCACCCCAAGAGTCTGTCACCATCACACACCTTACCCTTAGGCCTTATGCAGCTGTTTTAAGAGGTTATGTAACAAATAAGTAGTACTATGTTCATGTACATTAATTTTTTATATATTATTGAATATAATTTCTAGTCATTTTTGATACATTGTAAATAATTTTTAATGTACAAATAGTGTTTTTTGTTATTATTTATCTAAGAATTTTATTTTATTACATTAAGAGATTTTTGAATTAAATAATATTTCAATAAAATATTATTATTATTATTATATTAATTTTTATTAAATATAAATCATCTTATAATTTTATGAATGCAATTATAATTTTTATTAAGATTTGAAAGCCATTTCTGTCCAAACCAGTGAATTTTCGATAAATGTATGTTTTTATTTTAAAAATTGAGAATTAACATATTTAGAAATTTTTTTAGATAAAATAAATGTTATTTTTGGAATCAGGACAACGAAATTATCCAACGGTGAATTTTTCATAATTTTCTGAGACTGTCAAATTTTTGAGTAAAAATTAAATTCCGTTCAAATATATAATGTGTTTTATGACATCATAATGATCTAATAGTGATGAAATAAAATACTATAATATTTATCGTCGGCCAATATATGTTTTAAAATTAAAATAATGTGATTTTGGGTTTGTTTAACTTACTTTTCAAAGCATTAATGGACCCCTCAAGACTTATTCAACAGCTTGCCTTTTTAAATTAATTTCCATGGGAGTGTGACTCACCTCCACATAAGAAACCCTAATATTTTAATATTTTCGGACATTGGCCTTATAAAATATTGTTTTAATCTTCCCTTTTCCAAAAAACATGGGCAAAAACCATTGGAAGATTTGTGGTTTGGATTAATTTAATATAAGGGGTCCCAAACCTAAATAATAAAGAATTCCCTCACCTTTCCTATATAAACCCACCCAATCTCCCACTTCCTCTTCACTCAAAGACTTTGGAGTTTGTACAAACTCTTCCCCACTCTCTCTAGAATCCTCCCAAGGTTCCCCAATCTCCCAAGAAGCCTCTCACAAGCCTCTCTCTAGCCTTTGGAAGCACACTTCCAATAAAGGGTTATTTCTTCCTTTCCCATTTTTTTCCAATTTCTTTTAAGCTGTATTACCCTTTTAATTTTAATTATGAATGTTGGGGTATGGCTTCTCATCTCCCCCATACTGCCCTATTATTGATTGAATGATGGGATACCCCTTTCTCTCTCATTAAATGCCTCCCATGTACACCCTTTACTATGCCGAAATTCCGAATGAAACTTCTCTCTCTTCTTTTACATTCAAGAAATAATTTTGTATCATGAATATAAAATCCATTACAATTGTTCGGACATGTATCTATATGACCAAATTACTGTCCATTACATGTAAATATGATGAGAAACCACTTTCTCTATCATCAACCATTTTTATGAATTCTTATGTCACGTCGTTACGCTGCCGAAATCGCACCGATTTTCTAAGCCAATGTCATTGTGTAGTGAATACCATGCCCATTTCTCCATCAAGGGTATTATCATTTATGCACATTTACTTATTGATTATAAATTTTCATGTATGAATTCCACATTCCATTATCGTGGAACAAATGATTATGTTTTATGAATCCATGTTTTATGATCCATGTGGCACACTTATGCATGAAATGAAATGCTTTAGAAGGGCGCACCCTAATAGCACTACAATGCATTGGGTAATGTATAGTATCATGATACATCATGTGAAATGAGTGTTGAATCATGCTAATTCAAGTGCAACTAGGTTTTACTTGTGCTTTATGTGCAATGAGGATTTACTCATGCTCCATGTGCAATGAGCCTTGGCTCATGCTAATTCCATGTTAAGTGTTGTTGCCACATTTCCATGTTATGAGTATCATGCTTTATCATGCCTTTATGTTCATGTTTCTTATATGCTATATTGATATTCCTATTGTCTAACATGTATTCTAATCCTCATGTTATTACATGTGTACTCCCTTACTGGGCTTTATAGATCACCCATTTCTTATGCATGTCCTCAGGTTATCCCATGCAATGCTAAGTATGAGGGTTTTTTGTGGTCATGTAAAGTATGATTTCATTAAAGATGGTGTATTTCATGTTTTAGGTTTTTATGTAATGGTCCTAAGCCCCAAAGACACTAAACCTCTCGATCTTCTTTATTGTATCAAGTGATGTTTTATGTAATAAATCATGTTTATGTTTGTAATAAAATAAGGGTTGTCATAATATATATGATATTTAAATCAGGAATATCATTCTATAGACAATGTAATATTTACCACATGGGCATTTATTAATTATAACAAGTTCATTTTTGACTCAAGTTCCAAAACATCGACCAAATGTCCTATATGAACTCAAATATAACAATAATTGTTATATCAAGGTAATAATTGATATAAGATGAATAATAAACATTAAAATTGTTCATAATAAAGTATATATTAACTTATTTTTATTATTCATGGTGAACAAGGAACATACTATACATGTCAGACATGAGGTAAGGGGTTTTCGTATCACATTTTATTATCATGAGATTCCTAATATATTTGCCACTATTACCTTTTGTGTGTTTTATGTAAATCCCATTATTGTATTATTCTGGAAATATTATTGAATTTATTGTTATTTATATATTCATTTTATGATCCTTATTTCATCGGGTGTATGTTTCATAAGTTACCAAATCGGTAAGGGAACTTAATCACCTAATTTTCATTCTTTGGGCTGAACTTCTACTTCTTGAATATGTCATGATATAAATATCTGTGAATGAATTGTGATCAGTTTAACACGTAATATCAACCAATATTTGGTGTTCTTATATTTTTTCAAATATATTTATTTTATTAATTTATAATTAATTTAATGAAATGATCTTTGTAATGGATTTTTTCTCAATTTTCATTTCCATTGAGAAAAATTTATTGTTATACAACCATTCTCTTTTATATTGTTTAGAAAATTCCATTTGAAATATTATATCATGAAACTCCTTATAATCATGTTACTATAACCATTTTATAATTTTATTCTAAATTTATTTTTATTCAATTACTCTCTCAATTTGTATGGGATTCATTAACTAAAACATTGTTTTAAATGTTTTAATGATTTATTCTTATAATTTTTTCTCATTAATTTCCATGTTTTAAAAATGGTTTATAGGATTTATTTATATGAAAAATAATGTGTTAACAATTTAATTCCATTAAAAGGTTCAATTTGGTATGGGGTAAATTGATTCAAAAATTTCTTTATTAAATGTTTCAAATGGTTTTAATAATGGTTTTGAAAAAGAAATGATTATGTCAATATCATGAAATGATATATTCTGATTTCAATGTGGAAATTTTATCGTTCCTTTATTATTTTTTATGTGTAATGAATATGTTATTTTTATCTGTAATTTTTTTTCATACGGGTTTTTCCATGATAAACCTAGGGCGAGTGAGCCTGGGATAGATCTACAATGCATTAATAAACGTGAAAGAGGAAAACGTTAATGGTTCTCCAAAAAGATTTAGGGAATATACTGTGAGGTGTATTCTATATGTAACTCCCTACATATATGTGAAAGATACAATATATATAAGTTATATATGTCATAATTTATAATTATAATTTATGGTTTCTGTGTATTATTCATAAAACCTATGATTTTATGAGGTATGTTATGATTGAAAGGTATGATTTCACTGATTTGTATTTATTCATGGGATAATGTTTCATTTCCTTATTTTATAACCATCACTTAGATTTATATGCTCATCCGATGTTTTTAAATGTTTTTTCACAAGAATTAATTATGGATAGGGTCGAGTATGGGATCAAGAAAAAGACATGGTGTCTAAAACATGGAAGTAAACATGTTTTTTAAGAGTTTTTTAATTTATGAAAAAATGGAAACTGAGTAGAAGTGTATAAATTGTAATTTTTGAGATGTAATTTAATAGTTATAGAATAATTCTATAAAACTCTAAACCAAAAAAATCATCAATTTGAATTCATAACATAATTCATGATTATGTAATGTATAAGGCTGGGTCCTTACCATTGGTATCATAAGACGTTTTAGATAACATTAGAGGTTAGGGATTTCTTTAAGTATAAGTGACATAACCATTAATGTTAAGATTTTATAATGTATCATAGTAATTTTTGATTAAGTGAATGAGTTTTAGATAACATGAATAGGTTTATCTTAGTGTTTACCCTCCTCATTAGATATTATATGAGGATTTTAGTTATATACTCACTCTAACATATTTGGTTTTAGTAAATGGTTGGATCTAACAGGGACAAAAGTAGAAATGGATCTAATGGAAACTGTTGTGGTTTTTTGAATGAGCAACAAAAATAATTGGGTGCTTCAATGATAATTATTGTGGTTATTCATAAACAACTTCATAGAGTCATGATTGACCACTTGAAACTTAGTGATTTTTCTGAGAATTATATATGTGAGAAACGAATCCCAATAGAAGTTCAAGTAATAATCATAAATGTAAGTATATTAAAAAACCACTTTATCACAGATTTGGAATGAAACACATAGGAAAATGCTTCAAAGGGATAGGAAGATGTTTCAAATGTGGTAATGAAGGTCATAATTCAAGAACCTTCCATGGAAAAAGGAAGCATCCAGTTGACTCCAGGAAGTGGAAATAAGTTATTTCCAAGGGGTCATTTGAAAGTTTTAAATGTGGTGTGCATGGTAAATATGAAAATAGATGTCCTATAAAGAAGTTTCGGGAAAGGTATCAGTAGGATCATACAAATATATGTTTACTAATTCCTAATTCCATTCCAATTGAATATGAGGAAACTAATAATAACCTATGAAAGGTATGCATCAATTCATTGATCATGTATTGAAATTAATGAAATATTAAGAAATTATGCATGAATTTTTTGTAGGAATAAATTATAAATGAATAATATGAAAAAACATGGATAATTGATTAGGAAGAATGTTTGATGATTAAGATGTTTATATTTTAGGAATTGATGAGTTTTGTTGGATCTAATATGTTTGAATGTTTTAATGATGGAATTACATTGGAATACTTTTTATATTATGTGTAACCGTAATGATTGATATGTGAAAATTTTATTCAAAGAAGAATTGTCTTTTATTTTGTGGATATATATATAAAGAACAATTTGGCTTTATATGATCCTTGAATTTGAAGCAATTATAAGTTATTACTTTTTGGGATGAAAAAGCGAAGTATGACATAAAATTTGTTGTTAAAATATGTTGTAGTTAATTTTTAGTCATTTATATATTTTTTGAAATGTTATAAAATTTTACATTTTCTGAAAAAGGACAACACACTGAATGTTTGACAACTCGTCGTGTCAGATAAAGCTACTGGAATCAGACCAACAACTAATGTGAAATTGAGATTTATAGCTTTCCACTAGACTACATGAAGTAATATGTTAGTATGACTAATTTTTTTAGGTTATATGATTTTATATATCAAGAATAATTTTATTTTCGGGACTTCTGTTTTATCAAATGGATATCCTTAGTATAAGAAAATGATCTGGTGATTAATTGATAAATGTGTTTTCTCTTTTGGAACATTATATGCTTAAGGGAAATATAATACTATGGGGTTTATTTTGAGGAGTAAATGGTAGACTTTTATTTTGGAAAAATACATGATTTTATTGAGGATTTATAGAGATTTGTATTATCTATTTAAATTATTCACCAATCATGGAGAATATTTTATTAGGTTAATTACTATTCAGCATGAGACTTTAAGAGTAACTGACGTTATTTAGAGATAAATGTTAAGATTTATCATGGAATACTATCGAATGAAATCCTTTAGAGAGTTGGGTTTCAATATTAGTTTGGAATACTTTGATGAATTTTATGGATAGTTTTTTTTACTAATGTTTATTGGAATTTTTGTACTGTTTGAAATATTTTGGAGATTAAGAGTAGTTTTTATCTTTTGGAACGATTATACTTTTGAGGGATTATCTAATCTGGTACTAACAATTTTTTTTGGTTAATGAATAATGACATAAGAAATTTATTATTCATCATTTTTGGATTATTTGATTATCTATAAGTTGATTCTATCACTTTAGGTGTCACCAAGTCATATTTAATGCTCATCGTTTGGAAAAAGATGCGTTTGTGGTTGAAATTTTATTAAATGATGAAACACTACTTTAAAAGAAATTATATATATTTATGATTGTAGAATAAGTAGTACTAAAATTCATCCACTATATGAAAAGGATATTAATGAAAAAATGTTATATTCTTTCTTTTATCATCAGACGTTTTCCCAACCAAAAAGATTTTGTATTGTGGTGGTTATAATTATGTGATAATGTTCTTTATCACTCTCCATTAAACTACGAGAGTAAGTTTTTATTCCATATCAATGTTTTCCTAAATGGAATCCTTGTATCAGTTGTCTTGGGAGACGTTTTTTATTATCTTTATTTCTTTTAAAGTGATATTTTATAGACTCTTTTTTTGATGTGTGACTTTTAATGAGTTTTCTAAGACAAATTTTAAATTTGCGAGGACACAATTAACAAAAGGGAGGAAGAATATAATATCCCAAGTAAATAAAGAATACGAAATTTTCATAATTATTAATATTTTTAAATTAAATATTAATTTTAAATTAAAGGGGATGATATGTTTGATGGCGTAACCGACACACAACAATGAGTTTCTCAACATTCTTATGTTGCCCACAATGTTGTGTCACACTGAAAATAATAATAATTTAATATTAGGGTAGATAATTCATAGAAATTGTACTAACATGAATGAATATAACTAACTAAAATATGATTAAATATGTTTTTTAAATGTTTTTACTTTACCTGAAAAAATGTAGAGGCTTAATATTTGAACGAATCAAATTTTAATCATAAATATTCTAATATTCATTAAAAATATGATTTACTGCCTTTTGTTGGAGAACCATTTTTATGTATAGTTTATCTCACTTTTATATGTTTTATCTGACCAAATAAAATTGTTCTTTAGAATTAGGACATCACAATTTTCATTGGATGAAATATTTTTTTTTCTGATAAAGTTAATTTTTTAATGAATAGTGAAAAATACAACATTTTAATTCAGAACTACATTTTCATATAATTTATTTATATGGTTATATTTTATCTCTAATTTATTTAAAAGCTTAATTATATTATATTTTTACGAAATTATCCAATTTTGGTCATTTGGATGTAATTTCACTCTTAAATTGAACATAAAAAGTGTCAATCGTTTGATAGATATTATTTCTTAAAAACACACCTTTTGTTTTCACAATGAGAATTTATATTAAATTAATTAATGCCAATTATGTTTTTGGAATTTGGAAAAAATGATTCCATATCTGGAATTCGGAGGTCTAAATTGTGTAAAAAAGTAACTTTTATTATTATACATTATGAATATTTAATACAGAAATTATTTTATTTACTAAAGTAAAATGGTAAATCTGGTAAATAAGTGTAACAAATATTGTTATAAAAATATTATATTACCATAACATGTGTACTAATCATATTGTTTGATAAAATTTCGACCATGGGCATCATTGGTTCGATTTTGGAACATCATGGAGACACTTGGGAGTGATAATGACACTTTATATTAATTGATTTAATGTAAAGACAAGTATGACATAAACATATATCTTTTGGTAAATAAATTATTACAATGGGATATATTATATCTTATAATATTAATATTCAATAGAAGGATAAAATTATTTTATACATCATGGTATTTTATTAATAATTTTTATACGAAAAATAAATAAAATTATTTATTACACAGTGATGTTGTATCGATTACCTTATTAATAAATAATTATAATATATAATATTATAAAAGTTAAATAAACTACCCAAAACTTATAAAATTTTTTTAGATTATTTAATTACCAAAAAAATTCATCTTATATATTAATTTAATTACTTTTGGACTTTTTGAAACCAATAATCAGATTATAATTAAATGATGTTTTCAAACATTCTTAAAGAGACCATCCTCCCCCTTATAAAATGTCATCATCTATAAACCATTACTCAAACCTCTCAAGCCCCTTGGATCAACTAAACTCTTCCCATGTTAGCTCCAAATAAATCAATCTTCCTCTATGAATCCTTAACATAGGAATAGGTAACATTAAAAAATAATTTGTTCAGACCAAAGGGAGTTATCCGATTTAAAGGTAACGACTTCCCTTAAGTTCTTTTCTTTTATTTCACTTCTCCAACCACATAAAAACTTTGTATTCCTTTATTTTATAAAAAAACATGTTCCTTCAATATAAAATGTTGTTTTTATGAGATTTATTCTAACTACACTTCCACACACCTCCATCTAATGGATACTAACATACTCTTTCTATAGATTGTGAACTAATGCCTCATGAAAGGATTATTGTTCAATCTTATCCTACCACCTTTTATGTTGGACATTATTATTAAAATGTTACTATATAATATATTTATGATATTTATTTTAACCATATGGTTTTTTAATTTTAATTTATATCATATTTTTATGCTTTCCATACCACATAAATATGATAATTTCATTTGGGGAAGTGCGGACTACTTCCCCCTCAAAGTGATATGACTCGTTCATGCTATAAATGGAATGTATCATGGAAGGTATTTATGATATTATGTAACATATATAACACATATATTATAATATTATTATAATATACCTATATATCATTTGGTTTTTATTCCTTTAAAAATGAAATGAATGTAGCATTTAGGTTTACGTACGACTTACTCTCTCCATGAACGGTGCATTTCGTTTTCATATATCCAAATATTAAGGACAATTATAAATAAATATATACTAGATAACTATGTTATATATGATATTTAAATCATGAATATCATTCTGTATATAATGAAATTTTGACCACATGAGAAATTTGTAATTACTACAAGTTCATTTTTTACTCAAGTTCCGAACATCGACAAAAAGTTTGATATGAACTCAAATAATAAACTAATTTTTATAAAAATGATATGAGGGATATAAAAGGAATAATTAAGATTGAAAATGTTCTTAAGAATGTATAAATTAATTTTATTATTATTATTCCAGAATAACTTGTAATATATAAGACAAGTCAGAATTGAGATAAGGGGTTTCATCTCACTTTTTATTTCTACGAGAATCATGATATATTAGCCAATATTTACATTTTGTGGGGTATGTAATGCCCATTATTGTATTATTTTTGTAATATTATTTAATTTATGGTTATTTAAATATTCATATTATGATACTTATTAGATGTGGTGTGTGTTTCGTAAGATACAATATCTGTAAGGGAAGTTCTTCACTCAATTACCATTCTTTTGGTTGAACATATACTTATTGATTATGTCATTCTATAAATATGTGTGAATGACATGTAATTTGTTTTAAACATAATATAGACTTATATTGGGTGTATTTATGTTTTTGACACATAATTATGTCATTTATTTATCCTTAATTTAATGATATGATATTTGTAAGGGATTTTGTCTCCACTTAAATTTCCATTCAGACTAATTTGTTGTTATACACCAATTCACATTTATATGATGTATATAATTCCCTTTGACATATAATATCATGAATCTACTTATATATATGATATTATAACCATTGTTTAATGTTATTCTCCAATTATTTTTATTCAAGTATTTTCTCAAGTTGTAATGGACTCTTTAACTAAAACATTGCTTTAAATGTTTTAATGATTTATTCTTATAAATATTTCTCATTAATTTCCATGATTTAAAAATGTTTTTTATTATTTATTTATATATAAATTAATGATTTAAAATTTTAATTCCTTAATTAGTTTCAAATTGTTATGGGACACTTTGGTTCAAAAATCACTTTATAAAATGTTTTAAATGGTTTTGAAAATGGTTTCAATAAATCATTGATTATGTAAATACATTGAAATGAAATATTGTGATTGCAATGTGGAAATGTTATATATCTTTTATTCTTGTTTATTGTGTTATGAATATGTTGAGGTTTTTGCGAATTGTTTACGCATATGGGTTGTTCCGTGACAAACATAAGGTGGGGGAGCCCGAGATCGCTCTCTAATGCATTGGGAAACATGATAACGTTAATGTTTATCCTTATAGATTTAAGGAATATAATTTGATGGGTATTTAAAACATAACTCCCTATATAGCTATGAAATATAAAATGTAAGTATGTTATGTATGATATAAGTTTTCTTTATGATTTATGATTTGGGTTTGTCATTCATAAATCTTATGATTTTCTAAGCTATGTTATGATTGGGAAGTATGCTTTCATTGATTTGTATTTATTGATGAGATAATGATTCCATTACTTATTTTATAACCCTTATAGTGACTTTTATTTTCATCACAGGTTTTGAAATGTTTTTCATAGGAATTGAAGATCAATAGGCTTAAGGATGGGATCACAGAAAAGTCATGTAGTATAAAAAATGGAAAAAGACAATTTTTTTAAGAGTTTTTTATTTTAGGAATAAATGGATACTAAGTAAAAGTGTGAAATGTGATATTTTCGAGATGTAATGTAATTGTTATGGCCTAATTCTATAAAACAAAAAACCTTAAAAGATCCAAAATGTGAATTATTGACTTAATTCAATATTATGTAATGTTTAAGGATAGGTCCTTATAAATTGTACTATTTTTGAAACATTTTTATTATAATATTTCACATAATTTCATAATAAAAATAAATATATTATTAATAATATCAATACTAATACTTTTATGTAATTAATAAATTTTAGTATTTTTATAATGAATAAATTTCTATAATTACTATTTTTTTTATTTCAGTATTAATTTAATTGTTATATGTGGGTTATAGTAATTTTAAATTATTCTGTAAAATTCACAAAATAAAAAATAAAATATTGAAAAAAACATAACCAATAAATTGATATACATCAAATATTATTATAATTAACATATAACAAATTAAGATTTATAATATTATTAATTTATATACCAAAATATAGCCTTACACACATATTTAATATTGTTCAACCATTTATAAAATTTAATTTTAAATATAATTTTCATAATTATAATTTGTTGTACCATTTATAAAATTTCCATTCACATTTTGATCATCATGGTAGATAATGATGATGAAAATATAAAATATTTAGTATTTTTGTTTATGTTTTTTTTCATTTTATGTTCTTAGAAATTATGTTTAATTCAGTTATATTGTAATGTATATTAATTTATATTATAATATTTTAGTATAATGGAATAATGTTTTTCAATCTTTTGTTTCATGTATGAGAATCTATATAAAACATTATATTTATTTAAAAAAATCGCAAACTAGATATTGGGATGCTTTATTTTACCCCTAGAAAATAATTTCAACCATTAAATTTCATTTTAATGATGAAAATAAACTATGGTATTTTTATCTCATTATATAATTTGGATCCCATGTCTCTACCATTATCATTTGATTGGTATATATAATTTCAACCCAATAGGTGGCTTTTCTACATAGTAAATTATTTACATTATCAAGTTTTTCATATTGTCATTCCATGATTGATAGATCATGTTCCACTTATGTGGCCTCTGAGGTCAATATCTATGAAGGGTCAGTTATATACTTCCTCAAAAGTGATACGTGGAAAGAAGTATGTACTAGGGATTGGTTTGATGGAATTGAAATATTATTATATGTTATCGACACATTGTCATGGATTTTCTAATTTACAATGTATCATGTAATTAAAAATTCCATCATCATGGAATCTCATAACATGATTAAAATATTATATTTTAATGAATACCTTCCATATAAATTTCATCTCCTAATATATTGAATAATTATTAGCATTTACTTATTTTATCATTATGAGGAATGAAAATTCACCCAAATGGTTTGAGTCTTCATGATTTTTTATAAAAAACGATCTAATTCTATAATATTACACTCTTTAACATCATCGATGTATGTTGGAGTGTTGTACTTATTACCATTCATTTCATCATTTGGTTCCATTTTATATCTATAATTTATAATATCAATTTATGTGACTTCTACATGGTGGAGGTTTTGATCCAGACTATGTTTGAAATAAATCGATAATGATTGTTTCATGGAATGATGGTTTTGAATGGTCCTTTTAGAATACAATTTAAAATAATTATGGTAAAAAATAATAAATATATAATCCTTATTTAATTATTTTTTAAAAATTCCCAAGAACATTGGGGAAGACTTTTTTCATAACAAGGTAAAATTGTGATTTGTACTCCATGCAGCCCTACATATTCAAAAACTGATACGATTTTATAATATATTATCCTTTAATAAATAATATGTCTTTGATAGTTGTTTAAACATTAAATAGTAAAATAATATAACAAATGATTCATTAATTTATAATATTACATTACAAATAATATACTGAATGATATATATAATGAAACTAATTTGTAAAAATTTATAAAAATAATGAAACCACAAGTATAATAGAATTACAATAATGTTTAAATTCCAATCATAATGATTTTTCTAGAAGAACATAATACTAATGATTTATATATAAATAATAAAAATAATTATAGATATTATAAACATATTCACCACGAAATGGGAGAAAAAGATAAATTATTATAGAGATATATGGGGTGTAATACATTGGAACTAATTATAAGAATTATATATATGGATTTTGGAAATATCATTTTTAGAAGTACCGTTTATGTGAAAATGGTTGTTTGACATATGGTCATCAGATATATGTTTTTTGGATATAAATGTGGGTATTTTATAGTTTATTACATGTTAGTAAAAAATTAAAAATTACATAATTCACATATTATATTATAAATTAGTACAAAATAATTAAATAATAATTAAAAATATATTTTATCATCATATTTTTAAATTAATTCTATACATATTATTTTTGTTATTATTATAATTAATTTAGTTTCTAAAGGATAATTTGATTTCTATATAAAAAATTTAATTTTCTTCTACTTATGGATTGTAAATTTTGAATAATTATAAGAAAAATAATTGGTGTGATTAAAAGAAATTAATTTTAAAAGGGTGATTTTTTAATGAATGATTATATATTTTTTTTTATAATTTTACATTCTTAAATATTTTTTACCAGCATGGAAGGATGATTATATTAAATATTAATGTTACTATGTATAAAAATATATATTAAAAATATTTTATTATTAATTTATGTGAAATATTCGTAAGATTAATCATAGTTTAAATTTAATTTTCTACAAAAATAATTTACCAAATATATTATATTATATATTTGGAAACATAAATTTCATATATTTTGATTTGAATTTGATTAAATATAGTCTATATTTTGAATCAAAATGTTGAGATTATTAATGGGGTAATGAAAATTTATTACATAAACTCTGGTAATTCATTTTCAATTTTTTCCCACTATGGATCCAATTTCCCTAAAAATAACATTGTATTTACATTAATTAATGAGTATTTAACAAAAAGAACCCGCAAATTATAATATAGGAGTATAAAACTCCTCCACCAAAATAAAAACATAATATTACATAAATTTTTAAATTAATTTGTAATAAAATCGCCTTAAAATGAATTTACCATGTTTGGGATCCTATAGTCTCATTATGGACTTCAAAATCCAAAATTTTGATGAGGCTCCCTAATAAATTATTAAAATCATTCAGAATATTTTTTTATATTTTTAATCATTATTACATTTTAGTTTTCATCAAAGACTTCATAAATATGATTTAAATTTTTTAAAAATAATGATATCATTAATATACTGTATAGGTGATATTTTTTCTCTATAATAACAACATTTTATTCATTAAATCAATATAAAATACCCTTTTTCGGTTGGTATTACATCATATATGTTTGATTTTATAATTTATACATCGATAATGAGTAATTAAACATAAAATATATAACTTTTCTTAATATAATTATTAATTTAATATGATTTTATTGTTATGTGATTTTAAAATTTGAATATATATTCATGAGTAAATTCAATTGTTTTAATAATTCAATAGTCATAAAAAATATTTTTAAAATTACTATGTTTACTATCACTATAATATATATGAAATCCAAATCATGGATATTTTTTATTAAAGACAGACTATATATTGATTATAATTATATATTTCATAATCCCATGATGATGGAATATTTAATTGAAATAGTGAAAAGAATCATGCGTTGAATAATAGAAAAATTAATACCAAAACAAAATCATTCAAAAGGAATTTGTAAATATTTTAGTGATAAGGTGTTATAAATGAATATTAATAACTTAAATAAATATAAATAGGTATAATATTCTAAAATATAATTAAACTAGAAATATTATACAATTTTATAGAGTATGTTTTGAAAAATAAAAATGAATGAAAATGGACCCTCATATTAATTTTTCTTAAGTGATATAAATTATAGCAAATACATTGTTTATATTTAGTAGTGTATATACATCCCCAAGTATGTATTTTTTTATAATAATCATTCTGTTATATGTATTTAAAAATGCATCATATTTTTAATATTTAAATGTATATTAATAAAAACGATACAAAATCATTATGTATTTAATAATAATATCTCTATTAAATATAGTTTTTTAATATATAAATTTATTATTGGGAATATTATAATTTTTTACTAAACCCCATTTATTTTAATCTCTTATTTTTATTTAGAGGATTCAAATTTATTCATACAATATCACTTGTCATTGTATCATAATTAATTACGAATGAATATTTTTAGTTTAGTATGGAATTCTATTTTCTTCTAGTAATGATTGTTTTTTCACTTTGTAGACGTATTACAAATGAATTTATAGATTCCTTTATCCCAAATCTATTATTAGTTGAGTTAATTTTCTATTTACATTCATAATATCTAAAATGTCATTAAATGAATACATTTTTGATGTGTTATAAACATTAACATTCTCCCAATACAATTTTAGGTCATGTATAAAATACATCTATTCACTATTTTTTTGGTTTCCCTACATAATATTTCCACATTATAATAATTTTAAAAAAAATGATTTTTCAATTTATTAAAATTTTAAATTAATGTCAAATAATCTATAGGTTAATTCATTTTATTTTTGATATCCATTCTATAATTTTCATGTAATGTTAATTTATTATATTTAAAGTATATTTAATCATTCATATTCATCACTAGGGATATAAAAGCATTATACTGTAACACCCAAAGGGTTAAATATAAGAGTATCTTTTAAATTAAAATTATTTTTAAATAATTATTCACATAAAAACTGAAAATAAAATAAAAAACATGACATTATATAAAAATTGAAATATATCAATTAAATTGGAATGTTAATTTATTGATAACATTCAATTTACATTCATATTAAATTAAAAGAAATTTCAATTTTAATACACAAATATTAATAATATTAGTCTTCATAAATAAATTATAAAATTATTTTGTGAAAGAAATATATTATTTTTATAAGCTATATTTTTTGAGAGTTTTTTTAAAATATTATATTAATGATATGGAATATGTTCTATATTAAAAATATATTTTTTTATTTTTATATTAAGATAATAATAATTTTATTAGTAATTGAATTGAGATTATAATAATATTGGATAATGCATTAAATTGTTCTTTTCCAATAAAACTAGTTCTTATTTTATTTTATGAATTTATTTAAATGATAACCACTAATGTTTATGAATTTTATTTCTATAAAACTAAATAATTTTTTAGATTTAGAATAAAAATATTTTCATTTTGTAATTTTTCTGTAAATTTTTTGAAATCAATGTATCTATGTGAATAGAAAAAAATATAGTTTTTCCCAATTTAGTAGCATAATAATTAAATAAAAAACTCCTTGAAGTTATTAAACAATTTAACTGATGTAATATTTGTTTAATGATAAAAATATACTTAAAAAATATAATTTAATATTTATAAAACCTTTCATAAACATTTTGGAAACATATAATATATTTTCCAATAAAAAAAGTTTTTGGTAGTTTGTTGAAATTAAATTATATTTTGATAAACAAATGTCATCATTTAAATAGAAAATAAAATTAATCTATTTTATAATTTAAAAATTTGTAAAATAAAAAAATGGTTCAATTCTAATTTTCTAATAATCATAAATTTTATGCTTCAATATAAAATTTTCTAAAATAAATGAATTATATAAAAATTGACACTTTTGATATTTTATAAAAAAACCTATTACTAAATTATTTAAAAGAAAAAAATTAATTACAAATTAAAAAGTAAAAATTAAATGGTGTAAAATGTCATAATGTATTCAATTATGGGAAATTTATTACACATAAGTAAATATTTATGACCATTTTATATGTAAAATATTATTACGACAAATAAAATTGAATAGATTAAATAAGGATCGACCAAATGATATGTTTTAAAAAAATTAAAACATGTATAAATTATTTTTTTGATTATTTAGACCCATAATCATTTATATTATAAATAATGTATTGGGGACCATTATAAACACAAAAACTATATTTAATTAATATTTCAAGACTTTCCTAAAGTGCACATCCTCTTTCTTATAAAAATTCACCACCTCTACCCAATTACTCATGCCTTTAATGAACTATTAATCATCTAGAATATGATCAAATAAGCTTCCAAAATTACTCCCTTCCTTTTAAAGGCCCCACATTGTGCATAAAACCATCCTAGGGAGACCTTTTGTTCAAATCAATTGCAGATACTCGAAAAAGAGGAAATTATTTTATGACCTCATTAAAAATTCATTTCATGTTATACATCTTATTATTATGCTTCGCTCTAACTAAATTAATAAACCATTTATCTTATATATGATTATATGTTACAATAATTACAAGAAATTTGCATACCTCCTTTTACCTCTCAAATTAATAACAATATTACTATGTGTGTGTGCGTATGACTTACAATCTCTACGCCGTGGTGTAATTTTTTATTCAACAATACATAATTTGTATGGGAATTTTTATGAGTATAATAGAGATAGATATTGAATATTATCGTATATTTATTCTCTATAATTAAATTACCATCCAATTTCATATCATGTAATCATCAAGTGAATTATATCGTGGCTCGTGCGTACGTGCGACCTACCATCTCCATGACATAGTGAGATTTATTATCCACATTAAGCATTCAAGAATGATTATAAATTATTTATAATAAAAATGTGCGAAATATATTACATAATAATTCTACTAGATTTATTTCTATATATATGTTATTTACTTCCTTCCAATCAATTCAATAATGAAACTGAAACAACGTTCATGTGTACGTACGACATACCGTCTCCATGAAATGCGTATTCCTTTTCATTTATATATCTATTGTATAAATTTTTATACTTAATATATATGATATATAAATCATGTTTTACATAATTTATCTAAATAAATATCTATGTATTAAGATCATGAATAACAATTCTAAAAAAATATGATAAATAAACCGATTATTACCCAAAACATTTCATTTTCCATGAATTAATAAATAAACGGGTAATAAGTGAATCATATATGATATAATAAATATTGTTATGGTCATATTAAATTTTAATAACATTTTTAAACCCACAATATAAGAGTTTTAGATACATACAAAGCTTATCTTACCTAAGGCAAGGGATAATTTTTCAATCTCATTTTTATCTGATATTGTTTATACGTAGGTCTTCAGTGGGGTAATATTTTATCATCCTTTTCCATGTATTCTAATTTTATCATAAATTTTTTTATAATATTCTGAATGTTTTTAATGTAATATTTACGCATTTTTAACATTTACTACATTGTATGGAATAAATATTTCTTTCATTTTCTATACAAGTTACTTTTTTACTTTTTCAGCAAGAGTATGCGAAGATGTTTTTTTGTCTTATACTTCATGAACAGATTTAAAAATATTAATAACCCCTTTTTATGATGTTTCCTCTACATTATTTCAAAATTATGTTCAACTAAATTCATTTTATTTTAATTTTCATGGAATTTTGAGAAAATAAAACATTTTTGAAAAATGGAGTTTTTTCTTCGAGAATGAAGTTCAAGTGTGTTAGAAAATTTATTTTCATTCTATGACAATTCTATTTATATAGTTCAATCCATATTATTACTATGATTTTATTTTGTTAAAGGTGGAATGATATTTTATAAGGTTTATATAATTACAGTTTATGTTATAATAGAATAATGCTTTAGAAACCCATTTTATTTTTTGGGTTATGCTATGATTAATGATTTATATTTTATTTAATATGTAAGAATGATTTCATTATGTGATATTTGGGACAAGTATCTACTACCAATGCATTAGGTAAATATGTATATCTAAGGAGATAGACATTACTGGAATGAAAAGTAAATCTGATTTTGTAATATTGGGCTGGAATGGAATGTAAATTGGGTTCAGTAATACATGGCTTGAATGGAAAGTAAGCCTTATTCAGTAATAGAGTTTTCCAACTGTGATGGTCTTCGATGCTATATATTGGATATTAGGGAAATCATTTTATGTTCTTATTTGTTTTCCAAAATTAAATATTTTATTCCAATTCTATTTTTTCATGGTTAATGTTCTTTAATGATCTATTCCTTACGTACTTCCAATATTTCTTTCATGACTCAGGATTTTGATATTTAAAATTTATGTTTATGTTTTGATAATCTTATGTTTTGGGTTTGTTTAGTGTTCTCAAAGTTCACCATTACTATGAATTGGAGATCTCCCTCATTATGTTTTCTTTTAAAAAGGATATATGAAATGGTTTTAGGTAGTAAAACAAAAGGGGAAGATCTTTATGGGAGATATTAAATATCATTCCCCAAGTTAGAAGATTATGTTCCATGTTTCGAATGACACTAAACTAATATGGTATTTGTGTCTATATCTGTATAATTTAATATGTATTCTGAAAAATAAATTTATTGTTCCTGTATTTCATGCCTAGTTCATTATAACTAGTATCTTGTTAATATGAATAAAAATTAACAAGTCAAAACATACAAAAAAATAGGAAATTAACACCCGAAATAGTTAATGTAATAATTGATTACTAACAAAACCGGAATAATATTTTATAATAAGATCATATTTGATATTATAATTTTTTGTATAGTTATGTTAGAATTTATTTATATGATCAAATCCAATATGAATTTGGTTAATGGATGATCACCAAAATGAAAATTACGGTAAGGATTTATTGTATCGCTTTACGTTCTATGTGGCATAACCCATTTTACCAACTTATTATATTTTTATTTAGTGAATATATAACCCATATTGTTGTTTATATCATGATTAAATGTTATATAATTAAATTATATTTACATTTTAAATTATATCATCCATGGGGATTATAATTCAAAATATACCACGTAATAAGTGAAATTGTCTCAATTTCCATTATTTTAGATATATTTTATTATTGTGAACCTAATTTCATATATATGGTGTTGATAATAAATCATTGAAATATAATATCATGATTACTTCATTCATTATGATATTATTATTTTTAATTTCTCTTATTTTAAAATGTTTATTTGAATTTAGCGTTATAAAGTGGAATTAATTTTGTATCCTACTTTATTTTCATACGGTTATATTACCTTTTCATTGTCAATAATATTCATAGATTGTGTGTGTAATAAATTTTTACAATAATTTTTTAATTTCCAATGTTTTATATTGATTTTCCTTTGACCCACATATCGAATATATTTATTGACTATCAAATAAATATTATGGTCAGTACAACTGTTCATTTAGTGATCTCATTTTTATCGAGATTATTTGTACTTCAATTTACATAAGAAGAAATTATTGGATCATTTTTCATTGAATAATTTATTTTTTTTCTCAATTTTTATTATTGACTTTATTCAAGTAATTGTTTAAAATTCCCAATCATTGGTTCTGAAATTGTTTTGGAAAAAAAAATTTATGAGAAGCCGACTAGATTTCTCTATTTACTTAGAGAACCTATTTTTTATATAAAAAACTATATTTTTTATATGTTTTTTAATTGTCTAAAATTTTGAAAATTGTTTCTTAAAGGGAATTTTAACCTTTTTTATTTTTTAAATTTTATTAAAGGAATTTCCTTTTTTAATAGTAAATATGCTGTTTTATTAACCTTTTTCAACGAAAAAAGAATTTCATTTTTATATTTTACTACAAGTATAGATTTAAATACAACTATTTCATCGAATATTACTTTGAAATATTAAAATTATAAATTTAAATGATATGGTTTAAAATATATTTTATATGATAAGTATTATTAATTTTTTTTCTAAAATAAATAGAATATTTTCATCAAGAATGTTTTCAAAAGATCTCATTATTAAAATTCTATTAATTAATGGAAAAATCTTATATTTTTATTCTACTTAGAATATATTGAATTGATAATATTCTTATTATTCCTCTCGATGGTTTAGGATTGATTTTTCCAAGGATAGTGTTGAAATATAATTCCATGATTCATTTGTTAGACCCTATTCATTATTTAATTTCCTTGGATCATTAGACAATTAATTTCTAATAATTATACATATAATTTATCATGTATAGGTTTATTTCTTATACCATTTTAATTTCTTTCATACAGTGTTTACATATTAATTTATTTGATTGTATAGGAAAAAAATTATACATATATTGTCTTTATTTAATATGGTTAATTGAAAAGGCATATTTTTTATTACTTAAATTGATTACTCAATATAAATAATTATTTGGACATGTAGTGATAGGTGGGGCACAAAATTTATATAGCCTCATGATTTATCAACAAGTTCTCATTAGAAAAATTAGTTGTGAAAATTAAATAGGTTTCTACTATTAGTTTTAAACTATCTTTAGGATAGATCTTGAAAGTATTGGTTTTCATCTACCTAAGACATGAAATCCATTAATTATGAATATCCTTCATTTTTATTCAGTATTAATTATTACTGAAATTTCGACTTTGAAAAATTATATAGATTCATTTAATTTTCAATTGGACAATTAAACAGAATGTGTTCTAATTTACATACCATTCCATATCAATTATTCATTTTCCATTTATTTAAAATGAATGGGATTTTATTTATTTACTATATCATATTATTTATTCACTTCATTCTATATTTATTTATTACATGTTATTAATTTTTATACATTTACTATGAAGAAATAATAATTTTCTATGATTCATTTTTTCCCCAACTATGTTTAAACCCTATAGATCATTTGACCTCACATATATTTTATTTTCATTTCCCTATGATTCTATGAATTGTACTAAGAATCATATTCAAGGACATTGTAGATTGAATAATTAAATCCTTAAAAAAAGTAAATTTATATTTTAATTAGTGTATTCATTTATAATACAAAACTCATGTATGTATATTTTTTACCAATACTACTAAATTGATCAGTCCATCATGATATATTTCCTTGTAATCATTCCAATGAAATGGTACAATAAACAGTCTCCAGGCTAAATTTGGACATGGAGATAAAGTTCTTATCAATGGAAGTTTTGTATAGACCACAAGAAATATGTGTAGTAAAAAACAAATGAGAGAACATGACATAAATTTTGAATTTTAGGATCTGTATAGAATAAAATACTAATGTTTCAATTAGATTGGGATTATTTAATTTTCCATTCAATACATCCCTCTCCAAACACTAAATATGTAGAGGGTTCAAGAAACCAATGTACATATGGGTCAAATTCAATTTTTTTTTGGACTGACTCATGAATTACCTGGTAGATGATAATGATCTATAATAATTTCTTGTTTTGACACTGCTTAGGGTTATAAATAAGATAATTCAAATTTTCATTATAATCCTTAATGAGGGATTTTAATTAATAATGAAAATGAATGAAATAGGATTAACTTTTGGTGTTATCAATTGAAAATAATGTGTCGATAATTAGATATTATATAAATATTTATATTGATTTCCTATTATGATAATTGTTTTTCACAATATAGTTTTTTTTATTATGAAATTCCTTCCTGTGAATTATAAATTCTATACAAAGGAAGGACCTATGTTTAAAAAATTTATGAAGTGTTTATGAATTTAGGATTTATTGAAAACTATATTTAAAATTTTATTTAATGTTGAATAATATATTAAAGATGTACATAATATATAATCTTTATATTATATAAATTTCATTTTAGAAAAACTATAACATGTTTGTCGAGTAATGAACTTCCAGGTATGGAAAGGATGTGACACATGATCTGATAACTATACGATGATAAGGGTTTCACACATTGCACTATCCTACAGGAGGTCCAAGTTAATGACTAATTATTCCTGGTTAATCAATTTGGTCAATAGATATTAATGCAGAATAAATAGTGTTAGATTTGTTGTTTATAGATTAATTTATTTTCCATATAGAAATTAGGTAATAGTTAAAGATATATGGTTATAATTTTCATTCTTTTATAGGCAATATGATAATTGAAAATTTTATTTTAAACCTTTAGGAATAAATGAAAATTTTTCTATAAATTGGAGACTAATCGAAGAACAACCAAATGATAAAATTATATTTTAATAAATTTATAAATTATGTATATCTCATTGTATTATTTTGTATTAAAAATATTAATTATCATTAAGAAAGTTATCAAAATAATTTTTTTCTTAATACCTTAGTTTTTTTAATTGATGATCATCTAAATCACCATAGATTTACGAATTCAAATCACTCAACACACTATTAATGTTAATTTATTTGGGATTGATGAAATAAAGCACTCATTATAGATATTAAATCTATTTCGACATGTATGTATCTCCACATTGCATTAATGTTCTTCAATATAAAAATATATTTAAATGTTATCCCATGTGACTTTGTACATCTCTTTCTCTATTATTAAGAGTATATTAATTAATATATTTAAATATGGGGGTTTTGAACATGGTAAATTTAATGTATAAAACCATAGACTATCGAGATCATGTTTAAATTTCTAGGATGAAATTTAATTATGTTGTGGGAGAATATAAGGCCAAAAAATTCTAAAGTAAGAACGCCATAATAAATATCATGAATGTCACGCAACACAAAACACATAGAAGAATATAATATCCCAAGACATTACAATAAGTTTATAAATTTAAATATAATAAATCTATGATATTTTTCAATACACATGATAATGAGTAATCATGTATCTCATGCAATAATGATTCACTTCAATGACATTCACTACACACAAGATGGTATTCTAGTGAATAATAATATATTATTATTAAATATGTTAAGGCATTACCTAGGAATTAAATTAGTGGTTTTGTATATTATTTACTAATTTGTGGTAAATATATTTTATATATCCAATCAAATGTTTATACATTCATCCAATATATTTTATAGTTATATAATAACAAAAAACTCAATGTTATGCATAAATAAACATTTTTTCTAAAGATGATTTTACCACAATTTAATTGATAACATATTTTAAATCCAGTTATTGGAGATTTTATATGTTCAAATGGAAGTAATATGAGAAATTAAAACATCATTATTATGTTTGGTTTATTTTATGTTATTTTCTAGTAAAGTATATTTTTTGATGAATATTAAAAAATATTGAACTTCAATTCAAATATTTTTTTAATATATATAAATTATAATCATAAATTATGTGTTTTATTTGGTTTAATGTTAAATTAGATCAAATATATAGAAAATAATCCAATTTTGGTAAATAGAGTCAATTTAACATTTTAATTTTATGTAAAATTGTACCATGCATTGAATTTTTTTTAATAAAATCACACTTTATCGTCCCATTTACCAGATTAAATTAAAATTAATTTCTACCACATCTCTTATTGTAATTTTGAAAAATGGATTAAATATTTGAAATATGAATAATTTATAATACTTATGTGTTTAATGTTATTTTATGTAAAATAATATTCGTGAAAGTGATTAAAAATAGTTATTGTGATTAAGAGAAAAATTAACAGACCAAAAGGCTAAACTGTAAACATAAGGTCTAAAATGACTTTGAATTTTTTTTAAATCCATTATATGATCATATATAGACATTATCATCCCAGTTCTCTAATTTTTACCATTATTGGGTGAATATTTCATATAAAATATGAGGGCTGAAATACATTCTAAAAAATTTACAACAATACCATCCTTCCAGAACTATAAAATGTTACTTGTCATTCTCACTTATTTTCACCTATAAATAATTTTTTCTCACGAAATATATACTAAAATAATTTCCTATTATTCCTTTACTCATCTAAAAATACCCAAATTTTGCAAAAAGCAATAATAGGATTTCTTTTGGAATGGACAAAATGATTTCCCTAGTTAAGAGGTAATGTTTTCCAACAATCAATTTTCATTCATTTACTTCTCCTACCATCCAATTATTTATATATCATAATTATATAAAATAATTATCCAAAATATTCTTATATATTTTTATTCTAATAATTCAGAATACTCTTAATGACACATAAATATAATTGTTATTGAACTTACCTGATTGATGTACTACCAACTCATGAAATAATGATTGTTGATTTTAATTTTATACTACTCAAGGTTGTGAATTATGATGAACATAATGTATTATAATATATATATATATATATGATATTTATTTTTCCATAATACTTATTTAATTTTTATATTTCTCACAACATCATTCATTCTATTATGTGTAAATACGATAACATCGTTTGTGGAAGTGTTGACTACATCTATCTCAAAGATATGTGATTAGTTCACACAATTCATGGAATATATGATAGTTTTTTTAATAAAACTATGTGAAAAATTTAAAATAAATATGGTACAAAAATTATAATATACTTTTAAATATATATCATTTAGTTTTCATTCTCTTAAACAATGGAATGAAATGAAATTATCCTACTTTTGTACGTATGACCTTATGTGTCAATGAAAATTTCATGTTATTTCATATCTCCTAATATTATGGATTATTGTAAATACATATATATAATTTTTATTATAATTACATAATGTTTTAAATTACATATATGATTAAAAAATGATCAAATTAAAAGTAACTACAAGTAAAATAAAAAAACATACTCGATAAACTAGGCAAATAACACTATAACTAGTGAGAAAAATGAATGATTACTAAAACACGTGTAATAAGATATTATGAGAAGATAATATATGATTTTATAAGGATAATAATAGTTTTATAATAAGTTATTGACATGTTTGAAACCATTATAGATGTTGTTTGCGAATGATCACCTGAAAAGAAACACAGGGTAAGGGGATATAATATAAATTTTCGTTCCATTAGGCATACATAATTCTTGTAATGCCTTAACCATAGAAGCACAGAGCCGGTGTATTATTTTAATATATTTTCATGATTACAAGGTATTAATATAGTAGTATTGGAAAATATATTACATATATTAACTTCAAATTATAATTTTGAACATATAATAAAACATCAATAATTATTTGAGAATTCCATTATTATTCTATCTTAAACTTTCATATAAATCATTATACACTTCTTGGAATCCTGGGAAATCAAAGCAAAAAAAGGGTGAGCTATGTTGCTCAGTAAGGGTAAATAATTTAGCGGGAGATATAAAATTTTAAGGAAAGATGTGTAATAAAAACAAAATCCTATTAAAACATAATCTTGAACATGATATAGAAAAAATAAATCAAACATTTAAAGATAAACATGACCATGGATATAATATCAGTCTAAAAATCATAGGAAAGAATTAATTTCATATTAAGAGAATACATATTGTTAGGCATCATTACCACATATTGAAGGCCTCATACCAAAATTAAAAATAAAAGTTTTGTCAAGGCCTTGATACAAGACACTAATTTGTCTCATTAGACCTACTAATGCATCGAGGGGATATATAGGGCCCCACCCGTCACATACTAAGTCCATTTCAATACATATATGAAAATGCTGAAATATAACATAAACATTTGTATTAAAACTAGTTTACGAAATTTCAAAACATTAACCATAAACTATGAATGGTATACAAATATCACATCCACATTAAAACATATCATAACTAATTCAATAAAATATTGAAGTGTGTATTATAATAAATCAGCATCAATCAAGAATAATATCTAGTAATGGATGTTGATATATTTGAAAATGATCAGTAAAACTCTTTTAGTGAAATACCGCTTTTACATTAAATAATTTAAAATTCACAAAATTTATAATGGAATAAATTTAAAATATATTCTTGAATCAAAGTGTCTCATACCAGTTTAAAACTTTTTATTGCATTTAATATTTTAATACAATCATGTCTATATAAATAAATCCTTAAAACCATTTCGAAAACATGGACATTAATAAGAAAGATTTATAAGAATCAATATTTAAAATATTTAATATGTTTTTTAGTTAAAGAGTACCTTAAATGAAACATTTTGATAATTATTTTATGAAACATGGAAATGGATAATAAATATGTCCCAAAAAATACTTACACATTAACCATCTTAGATAATAATGAAATTGAGGAATTAACCCTTGCCTTGTACTTTCCTTTGGTTGAGGGTAAGTTTAAACTCATTTATAATTACCATAGTATGTTATTAAATTATGATAGATCTATATTTATATTTCTTATATCATACATGATTCATTTATGACTTTATACTTCTCATTAATAATAATTTCCATGTTAGTGTAACATTTCGGGTAGTAAATGCTTTCTTTATCTTATCTATTTTAACATTCTATTATTGATCATATCACGTAGACAATTATTTAAATAATTCAAGAATATAAAACATTATTTAAATATCATATATATTTAGATAATAAATTTGTATAATAGATAGATATATGAAATAGAAAACACCGTTTATGGACACGGAATGTCATACGTACGCATAAACGTTGTTTCCGTTTTCATATCATATTGAACGGAACTAGGTGAATAAGATATATGTATATATATATATTTATAGTAGAATTATTATTTCATATATTACATAATTTTTAATAATATATATTTATCATCGTTGAATGGTGAATGTGGAAATGAATCTCATCTCGTCGTGGAGACTGTAAGCCGTACATATGTGTGAGAGAAGATATCATTATATTGATGTTGAAATCATTTTTAATTGGATGTTATATTATATATATAAAATAATTAAAATTTTATATTTATTATTTACATCAATTATACTCATTATTATATCCATCTAAAAAATTAAGTCTTGAATGACAAACTACACCATGATGTGGAGACGGTAATCCTTACAAACCCACGTATGGTGACTTTTTAATTCATAAGATAGATAAAATAATGATTATGGTTTTTCCATATTTATAATAACATCGCATTTTGTAAAAGGTAATTGAGTTATTATTTATGTATTGAAATAACAAATAAAGAAGATGTGTAAGATGAATAGAACATTGAAAGAGGTGATTAAAAAATTATCTTTTCATCCGGTGCTTCCTTTTGACTTGATCAAAAGGGATCCTTCAGTTAGATTTATAATCAAATTAAGGCCTTAATTATGAATTTAGGGTAGTTGGGAAGACATTTCAGAAGGGTTTGTCCATGAAAAATGTAACATCCCAAGTAAGTAATGAATAAAATATATTTTTATCTATGTCTATTAATGATTAAGATAGTGTTATAGAGGATTAAAATGAAAATAAATACAATCTTATTCATGGAATACACTAATATTCTTAAAAGATTGTTTTGCTGCCTTTTGAATGAAAACCATTTTTGAATCTATATTTTGACAATTTTATAAACTATGTTTGTCAAAATAAACTTATTATTTATGATTGGGACATCAAAATTTACCTTGTGTGAATTTTTGGTATTTTTCTGACAATGTTCATTTTTTAATGAATAGTGAAAAATACTGCATTTTACATCAAAACTGCTTTTTAATCTAATTTATTTATATGATTAGATTATGTTTTGAATTGGTTTTAAAGTGAAATTAGAATATACTTTTACCATTTTATCCAATGGTGGTCATTGGAAGCAATTTCACTTTGAAATTAGACTTAAACTGGTGTCAATCTTTTGATACTTATTGTTTTGTAAAAACACGCTTTTTTCTCTGGCAGTGGGAATTAATTATTAAATTAATTAATGTGACTTATATGATTTGAATTTTGTAAAATAGACTTCATTTTTGAATTCGGAATATCAAATATAGCTTAGGGTGAATTTTTGGTAATTTTCTGAAAAGCTTCAATTTTTGATGAATAGTGAAACCACTAAGTGGTACTTATAAAGACTGATTTTCCGTTTAAATGAAATTTTGCCATCATTTTGTTTTGAATTTTGAAAATCCGACTTACATGGTTTTCATTAGTATGTAAAATGTGGTTCAATGAGATTATAATAATTTTTGGGTGAATAGTAACTTATTAAGTTCTTAATCACGATTAGTGGTAATTATGGTATTTTAAGGTATAAATAATACTTTAATAAAATGAAATGACCTAGAAACATGTCCCAACCACATTGGTTGTGTCATGGCCTACCATGACATGCCATGGGTCAACTTGGGGACCCCATGGATCCACTTTTGTTGGGAAATGACATAAATTACTTTTTATTTAATGTTAAAGTGAAAATGACACAAACATAATATGTTTTACGAAAACAATTTTTAAGTGGGGTTATACAAGTCCAAATTTTGATTATAAATATTAATTGGAAAGATAAAAGTATTTCCTATATCATAGTATTTTTTTTATAATTTTTATACACTAAATAAATTTAATTATTTATGACATAATAATGATGCAGCGATGACATCATTATTTGACGATTTAAATAAAATAGAAAGATAATGTAAAATCTATAAACTAAACATGTCCAAAACTAATTGGAAGAGTGGATTTCGAACCCTTATCACCATATCCACGAATTATATCAATGTGGGACCTTTTAAAACCGAAACACATTTTCAAATAAAGTAATGTTTCTTTAGTTTCCAAAAGTGCCCCTCCTCTCCTCTTATAAAAGGCCCCCACCTCTACATCATTTCACACACTCTTCAAGCCTTTGACTCGGCCAAACCCTTCCCCTTTTCTCTCTCCACATCCCTCTCCTCATCCTAGAGGATTCCCTTTGGGCATAATCCTTTCAAAGGAATCCTTTAGGCTCAAATCAAAAGGAATTACACTTTTAAAGGTAATTCATTCTCTCATATTCATTTGTTTTATTTTTCTTCTCCAACCCCCTAAACTCTTTTTATTTACTTCTTTTGTAAAAACACCAGTATCTTCAATATAATAGGATGTTGTTATAAGATTTATTTGAGCTACACTCTCACACAACTACATCAAATGGTTAAAGGAACATACGGTTTCCGTGGATGGCGAAATTCTGCCTCCCGAAACGATGATTGTTCAATACTCATTTAACACCTTCAAAGGTGGCCATTATGATGTCACTATTTTTGTATATGATATATGATATGTTTGTGTTTTCCTTAAGCTTATGTTTTTTTCATTTTGGGCATACCTTTATGGTTTTCATTATGGGTAAACACGATATCTTCATTTTAGGAAGTGCGGACTACCGCCCCCTGAAAGTGATTTGATTCGTTAATACCATATGTGGGATGTGTAAAGGATAAAGTTAATGATATTATATATGTTATTATACTGGAATTATAATATACTCTTATATAATTATGATTCCATTCCAAAAAAATACGAAATAGAAATGGAAGTAGCGTTTATGCGTACGTACGGCTTACCGTCTCCATGAACGGTGCATTTCATTTCTTACCTCTAAATGTGATGTAATATTATAAATACATGTATATGCTGAATATATATAATTTATATGTTATCCAAATCATTAATATCATTCTGGATATAACGAACCTTTGACCAAATTAACAACATTTAAGTGTAAGAAGTCTATTTTTGACTTAAGAACCAAATACCGACAAAATGAACATTATTAACTTAAATGATTACATGATGTCAATAACATGGTATAAAAGGAATAATGAACATGAAAAATGTTCTTAAGCAAGTAGAGATTAACTAATGTTTATTATTCAGGAGATTAAAGAACGGTCAGGTCAAGTCGGATACGAGGTATGGGACTTCGTCTCAATCTCCTTTCTTTGAGGCATATTTTATTTTATACACAACTTTCTTTTATACGGTGTATAAACCCCTTTAACTTTTACGTTTATCCAAAAAGTATCTTTTTTATACGAAGCGTTTACTAAACGACAAAAGGGAATGTTTTTGTCGTACGTATGCGGCGACAACGACTTCTCCGCCGTCGTGACCGTTATTTGAGTTTCGGCTTCCTCTAAAAGCCATACCTTCTTTTTAAAAGAAAAATAAATACCATGTTTTACTTTGGTATTGAAAATGGTTTTCATAATGTTTTTATTATATCAATGTGTTTTATTGATATCTCGTGATTGAAATGTGGAAATGTTATGTTTCCTTTATGCATGTTTTATGTGATATGATTATGTTATGGTTCTTGGGCATTATTATGAAGACGGGTGGTTCCGTGATAAACTAAGGGCGGGTGAGCCCGTTATAGCTCTCCAATGCATTGGTTAACGCGAAGGAGTGAAACGTTAAGGTTTCTCCGAAGAGATTTTAGGAAATATACTGTTAAGGGTATTCCAAACGTAACTAAGAGGGTTACTCCCTACGTAAGAATGTTATGAATGCCTCAAGTTACCTTTATGCCTTATGATTTCTATGATTTATTCGTGATTTTATGAGGTATGTTAAAGTGCCAATGTTTTATGGGAAAAGTATTATTTCATTCTTATATATATATGAACTCATGTTTCCTTTCCATGTTTTTTTATAATCCATACTGAGTTTTTATGCTCATCCCATGTTTTTGAAATGTTTTTCACAGGTCAAGGGAAAGGTACATGATAAGATGATAGAGTCAAGGATGTGTCAATAATTAATCCATGTTTTATTTTAAATGTGTTTCCATTGATGGGAATGAAGAATACTATCTTTATGTAACAACATTGTTTATATGTGGAAAGTAATGAAAGTTTTATGATCTAATTCTCTAAAACTCTAAACCCGAAAAGATCCTCAATGTGTAATCTTGTAATAACTCAAGATTAAGTAAGGTTTAAGGTTGGGGCCTTATAGTTGGTATCAAAGGTCGGTTTAGATAACATTAGGAGTTAGAATTATATTAAATGATTATCCAAAAATATTTTTTTTGAAATGATATAGCATTTAAAGATTACCATGTTGCTTCATCTAAGACATGTTTGTTCAGAATGTTTTTCCGCAGAGGAAACAGGGAAGCAGTGCTAGGAAGGCATACAGAAGGAAATAACCTTCCGAATCAGCATCCAGAAATTGTCGGAATTGGAACTGAACAGTTTGTTGCAGTAATGGCGCAGTTGAATCAAGCGATAAATGGCGGTGGTATCCATGCACGAGATCAGCCAGATCAACCGCAGAGGAACATGTCATTGGTGGAACATTTAATGAGGCAACATCCCCCATCATTCAGAGGATCATCTGACCCCGTGCTAGCTGAAGGGTGTATTAAAGCACTGGAGAATATTTTTGATGTCATGGGGTGTTCAGACAATCAAAAGGTTAGTCTTGCTATTTACCGTTTGGAGGGTGAAGCAGATCAGTGGTGGTCTATGGTTAAAAATATCAGGGATGTCGATGAGATTGATGCTCTTGACTGAGATAAATTCAAAGGTATGTTTCTTGAGAAGTATTTTCCTAAGGCTATTCGACTTAGGATGGAATAGAAATTCTTGGAATTGAGGCAAGAGGAAGACTCAGTGGCTGCCTATGAAGAAAGGTTCACTCGATTGGCAAGGTATGCTCCAAATTTTATACGGGACCTTGATAGTAAAATCAATCGTTTTTACTCAGGATTAAAGCCAAAATATCAAAGGGCATTATCTTCTCGTGAGTTTAAAAGTTATGAAAATCTTGTTCGATGTGCTGAGAAGGTGGAAATGGAGTTTTCTGATGACCAAGTTTTCTATAACAACCAGCAGAAGAAGAGACCGAGGTGGCAGGAGAAAGGTAAGAATTTTTCAAAAAAGTCTGATGGTAAGAGAACTAAGTTTCCAGCTTGTGATAAATGTGGAAAAAGGCATGTTGGGGAATGTCTTCTGAATTCTGGGAAGTGCTACCGATGTGGTAAGATGGGACATAAGGCTCGTGATTGCACTGAAAAGGATCAAGGTGAAGGTAAGAACAAATTTGATTTACAGTTAGTGAAATTTTTTAAGTGCAATGTGATGGGTCACTATGCAAACGAGTGTCCGACAAGGAGCTTGAGTGATGAGAAGCAGTTAGACTACAAGTAGAAAGGGGTGGCGAAATCCTTTGCAACTACTTCAGTAGATGTCGGGCCATCAAATGATGTTGTATCAGGTACTTTGTTTGTTTTTTCAGATTATGCCAGTGTGTTGTTTGATTCGGGGTCTACACATTCTTTCATCTCTGAAACCTTTTCTAGTAAAATGGGAATACCATCTCAAGAAATGACTCCTGAACTTTTGGTAAAAACACCTGGGGGAAATGTCGAGGCAAAAAGAATTTATAAGAATCTTCCTATCCTTATCTGTGGAAAGAACCTACTTGCAAACCTTATTGTTCTACCTCTAGTAGAGTTTGATGTTATCCTGGGTATGGATTGGCTCTCTATTTACCATGCTAAGATTGACTGTAGAGCTAAAGAAGTTTCTTTTCAGAAAGACTTTCAGTTTGTTTACAGGAATGAACCCTTACTTTTGATAACATATCAAGAGGCCGAGAAACTTGAAAAAGATGGAAATGAATGTTACCTTGCACACGTCGTTGAAAATAAAGGAACTGTTCAGATTAATGATGTGCCAGTGGTAAATGAGTATCCTGATGTTTTTCTTGATGAGTTGCCTGGAATAATACCAGATCGGGAAGTTGAGTTTACTGTTGACTTAGTTCCTGATGCTAAACCAATTTCAAAACCCCCTTATCAAATGGCACAAATTGAACTTTTAGAGTTAAAGGATCAATTGCATGATTTATTAGAGAAAGGTTTCATTAGACCTAGCACATCACCATGGGGTGCTCCTGTTTTATTTGTTAAAAAGAAAGATGGTTCAATGAGACTTTGCATTGATTATAAAGCCTTGAATAATATCACTGTTAAGAACAAATATTCTTTGACTCATATCGATGATTTGTTTGATCAGCTCCAGGGAGCTCAGTTTTTTTCAAGGATTGACTTGAGATCGGGGTACCATCAGCTGAAGGTAAAGGAGGTAGATATTCCGAAGACCACGTTACGTACTGGATATGGCCATTATGAATTTGTAGTAATGCCTTTTGGGCTAACCAATGCACCTGCTGTATTCATGGACTTAATGAATAGAATTTTCCATGAGTTCTTGGATAAGTTTGTGGTGGTTTTCATTGATGATATTTTGGTGTTTTCTAAAAGTAAAGAGGAGCATGAAAAACATTTAAGGGTTATCTTGCAAACCTTAAAAGAAAAGAAACTGTATGGGAAATTCAGTAAGTGTGAGTTTTGGTTGCAACAAATTTCTTTCCTTGGTCACATTGTTTCTAAAGATGGAATAACTGTTGATCCTGCAAAAACAAAAGTTGTGGAAGAATGGCCAAGACCCACAAATGTAACCGAGATTCGTAGCTTCCTTGGTTTGGCGGGCTATTACCAATGTTTTGTTAGAAATTTTTCACGGTTATCTAGTCCAATGACTAAGCTAACTCGGAATGGTGTTAAGTTTATCTGGACAAAAGAATGTGATGATTGTTTTCAAGAATTGAAAAGAAGATTGGTGAATGCTCCAGTTTTGGAACTACCTTCCAGGAATGGTGAGTTTGTTATATACAGTGATGCTTCATTGAAAGGACTTGGTTGCGTCCTAATGCAGAATGATCAGGTAATTGCTTGTGCTTCACGACAGTTGAAAACTCATGAGGTAAATTACCCTACACATGATTTGAAATTAGCTGTTTTTGTTTTTTCTTTAAAAATTTGGAGGCATCATTTGTATGGAGTAAAGTGTGAAATATATACCGATCACAAAAGTTTAAAGTATATATTCACTCAGAAAGAGTTAAACATGAGACAAAGGAGATGGCTGGAATTAATCAAGGATTATTATTGTACAATTCATTACCATCTGGGAAAAGCAAATAAAGTGGCTGATGCTTTGAGTCGAAAAAGTAATGCTTCATTAACAATGTTGTGTTTGGAATGTGATCCTTTGGTTAAGGATTTAATGAACTTTGGCATAGAAGTTGTTGGTGCAGGAATTCCTTCTGTTTTGTTTCAGGTATCAGTGAGATCTTCTCTATCAGATACAATCAAGCAAGCACGGAAGCAAGATAGTGAGTTGCAGAAAAAGGTAGAGCTGGTTCAGAAAGGTAAGTTTCCTGAATTCAACATTGATAATGATTTTGTTTTGAGATTTGGGAAGAGATTGTGTGTTCCTTGTCATTCACAGTTGAAGAGAGAGTTGTTGTGTGAAGCTCATAGTTCTCCGTTTTCAGTTCATCCGGGCAGTACTAAGATGTATAGAGATCTGCGGGAGTATTACTGGTGGGATGGAATGAAAAGAGATATTTCTGATTTTACTGTGAAGTGTTTGACTTGTCAGCAGGTTAAAGTAGAGCGGCAGTTACCGAAAGGGATGCTTCAGCCTTTACCAGTGTCGGAGTGGAAATGGGAGAATATATCCATGGACTTTGTTGTTGGATTACCGAAGACATCTCGAGCTAATAATGCAATCTGGGTTATTGTTGATCGCTTGACCAAATCTGCTCATTTCCTTGCTATACGAGATACTTTCTCTCTTGATCAAATTTCCCATTTGTATCTTAAAGAGATAGTCAGGTTACATGGAGTTCCTCTCTCCATTGTATCGGATCGTGATCCCAGTTTTACTTCTAACTTTTGGAAAGGCCTTCAGAAGTCTTTGGGTACTGAATTAAATTTTAGTACAGATTTTCATCCTCAATCAGATGGGCAGTCAGAACGAACAATTCAGACATTGGAGGATATGCTACGAGCATGTTCTATGGATTATCAGGGAATTTGGGACCAACATCTTTCTTTGGTTGAGTTTTCATATAATAACAGTTTTCATTCCAGTATAGAGATGGCACCATTTCAGGCATTATATGGGAAGCAGTGTCGAACTCCAGCTTTCTAGGATGAAGTGGGTGAAAGGAAGTTGATGGGACTAGAATTGGTAGAAGAGATGGCAGAAAAAGTTCAGCTGATTCAGAAACACATGAGAACAGCTCAGAGCAGGCAGAAGAGTTATGCGGATAACCGGAGGAAGGATCTATCTTTCGAGGTAGGTGATCATGTTTTTCTCAAGGTTTCTCCTTGGAAAAGCGGGATGAGACTTGTTAAGAAAGGAAAGTTGAGTCCAAGGTTTGTTGGACCATACGAAATTCTGGAGAGAGTTGGATCAGTTTCATACCGAGTGGATTTACCTCCGAGTTTATCTCAGTTACACAATGTTTTTCACGTTTCGATGTTGAGAAAGTATATGCCAGATCCATCTCATGTTTTGAGTCCAGAGGTAGTTCAGCTGGAAGAGAACCTATCTTATGAGGAACAACCGGTCCAGATTCTTGACCACATGGAGCAATTGTTACGGAATAAAGTGATTCATCAGGTAAAGGGTTTATGGAAAACCCACATGATTTAAGAGGCATCATGGGAATCTGAAAATGCAATGAAGGATAAGTACCCCCATTTATTCGATAAGTAAATAAATTGCGGGGACACAATTTTCTAAAGGGGGGAAGGATGTAACATCCCAAGTAAGTAATGAATAAAAGATATTTTTATCTATGTCTATTAATGATTAAGATAGTGTTATAGAGGCTTAAAATGAAAATAAATACAATCTTATTCATGGAATACAATAATATTCTTAAAAGATTGTTTTACTGCCTTTTGATGGCAAACCATTTTTGAATCTATATTTTGACAATTTTATAAACTATGTTTGTCAAAATAAACTTATTATTTATGATTGGGACATCAAAATTTACCTTGTGTGAATTTTTGGTATTTTTCTGAAAATGTTCATTTTTTAATGAATAGTGAAACATACTGCATTTTACATCAAAACTGCTTTTTAATCTAATTTATTTATATTATTATATTATGTTTTGAATTGGTTTTGAAGTGAAATTAGAATATTTTTTTACCATTTTATCCAATGGTGGTCATTGGAATCAATTTCACTTTTAAATTAGACTTAAACTGGTGTCAATCTTTTGATACTTATTGTTTTGTAAAAACACGCTTTTTTATCTGGCAGCGGGAATTAATTATT
Source organism: Viscum album (assembly GCA_963277665.1). Taxonomy (NCBI): domain Eukaryota; kingdom Viridiplantae; phylum Streptophyta; class Magnoliopsida; order Santalales; family Viscaceae; genus Viscum; species Viscum album. Next base: position 1,197,653,371 of record OY728156.1, on the reverse strand, counting down.
AAATTAATTAATGTGACTTATATGATTTTAATTTTTAAAAATAGACTTCATTTTTGAATTCGGAATATCAAATATAGCTTAGGGTGAATTTTTGGTAATTTTCTAAAAAACTTCAATTTTTGATGAATAGTGAAACCACTAAGTGGTACTTATAAAGACTGATTTTCCGTTTAAATGAAATTTTGCCATCATTTTGTTTTGAATTTTGAAAATACGACATACATGGTTTTCATTAGTGTGTAAAATGTGGTTCAATGAGATTATAATAATTTTTTGGTGAATAGTAACTTATTAAGTTCTTAATCACGATTAGTAGTAATTAGGGTAGTTTAAGGTATAAATAATACTTTAATAAAATGAAATGACCTAGAAACATGTCCCAACCTCATTGGTTGTGTCATCGCCGAGCATGAAATGCCATGGGTCAACTTGGGGACCCCATGGATCCACTTGTTTTGGGAAATGACATAAATTACTTTTTATTTAATGTTAAAGTGAAAATGACACAAACAAAATATGTTTTACGAAAACAATTTTTATGTTGGGTTATACAAGTCCAAATTTTAATTATAAATAGTCATTGGAATTCTAAAACGATTTACTATATCATAGTATTTTGTTTATAATTTTTAGACATTAAATAATGTTAATTATTTATGACATAATAATGATGCAGCGATGACATCATTATTTGACGATTTAAATAAAATAGAAAGATAATGTAAAATCTATAAACTACACATGTCGAAAACTAATTGGAAGAGTGGATTTAGAACCCTTATCACCTTATCCACGAATTATATCAATTTGGGACCTTTTAAAACCGACACACATTTTCAAATAAAGTAATGTTTCTTTACTTTCCAAAAGTGCCCCTCCTCTCCTCTTATAAAGTCCCCCACCTCTACCTCATTTCACACACTCTTCAAGCCATTGGCTCGGCCAAACCCTGCCCATTTGCTCTCTCCAAATCCCTATCCTCATCATAGAGGATTACCTTTGGGCAGAATCCTTTCAAAGGAAGCCTTTTGGCTCAAATCAAAAGGAGTTACACTTTTAAAGGTAATTCATTCTCTCATATTCATTTGTTTTATTTTTCTTCTCCGACCCCCTAAACTCTTTTTATTTACTTCTTTTGTAACAAAACCAGTATATTCAATATACTAGGATGTTTTTATAAGATTTATTTGAGCTACACTCTCACACAACTACATCAAATGGTTAAAGGAACATACGGTTTCCGTGGATGGTGAAATTCTGCCTCCCGAAACGATGATTGTTCAATACTCATTTAACACCTTAAAAGGTGGCCATTATGATGTCACTATTTTTGTATATGATATACGATATGTTTATGATTTCCTTAAGATTCTGTTTTTTTTCATTTTGGGAATACCTTTATGGTTTCCATTATTGGTAAACACATTATCTTCATTTTAGGAAGTGCGGACTACCGCCCCCTAAAAGTGATTTGATTCGTTAATACCATATGTGGGATGTGTAAAGGATAAAGTTAATGATATTATATATGTTATTATACTTGAATTATAATATACTCTTATATAATTATGATTCCATTCCAAAAAAAAATACGAAATAGAAATGGAAGTAGTGTTCATGCGTACGTACGGCTTACCGTATCCATGAACGGTGCATTTCATTTCTTACCTCTAAATGTGATGTAATATTATAAATACATGTATATGCTGAATATATATGATTTATATGTTATCCAAATCATTAAAATCATTCTGGATATAACGAACCTTTGACCAAATTAACAACATGTAAGTGTAAGAAGTCTATTTTTGACTTAAGAACCAAATACCGACAAAATGAACATTATTAACTTAAATGATTACATGATGTCCATAACATTGTATAAAAGGAATAATGAACTTGAAAAAGGTTCTTAAGCAAGTAGAGATTAACTCAAGTTTATTATTCATGAGATTAAAGAACGTTCGGGTCAAGTCGGATACGAGGTATGGGACTTCGTCTCAATCTCCTTTCTTTGAGGCATATTTTATTTTATACACAACTTTCTTTTTTACGGTGTATAAACCCCTTTGACTTTTACTTTTATCCAAAAGGAATCTTTTTTATACGAAGCGTTTACTAAACGACAAAAGGGAATGTTTTTGTCGTACGTATGCGACGACGACGACTTCTCCGCCGTCGTGACCGTTATTTGAGTTTCGGCTTCCTCTACAAGCCATACCTTCTTTTTAAAAGAAAAATAAATACCATGTTTTACTTTGGTATTGAAAATGGTTTTCATAATGTTTTTATTATATCAATGTGTCTTATTGATCTCTCGTGATTGAAATGTGGAAATGTTATGTTTCCTTTATGCATGTTTTATGTGATATGATTATGTTATGGTTCTTGGGAATTATTATGAAGACGGGTGGTTCCGTGATAAACTAAGGGTGGGTGATCCCGTTATAGCTCTCCAATGCATTGGGTTACGCGAAGGAGTGAAACGTTAAGGTTTATCCGAAGAGATTTTAGGGAATATACTGTGATGGGTATTCCAAACATAACCAAGAGGGTTACTCCCTACGTAAGAATGTTATGAATTCCTCAAGTTACCTTTATGTCTTATGATTTCTATGATTTATTCATGATTTTATGAGGTATGTTAAAGTGCTAATGTTTTATGGGAAAAGTACGATTTCATTCTTATATATATATGAACTCATGTTTCCTTTCCATGTTTTTTTTATAACCCATACTGAGTTTTTATGCTCATCCCAAGTTTTTGAAATGTTTTTCACAGGTCAAGGGAAAGGTACATGATAAGATGATAGAGTCAAAGATGTGTCAAGAATTAATCCATGTTTTATTTTAAATGTGTTTCCATTGATGGGAATGAAGAATACTATCTTTATGTAACCACTTTGTTTATATGTGGAATGTAATGCAAGTTTTATGATCTAATTCTCTAAAACTCTAAACTCGAAAAGATCCTCAATGTGTAATCTTGTAATAACTCAAGATAAATAAGGTTTAAGGCTGGGGAATTATAAAAAATGTATTTGGAAGTTTGATATTGATAGAAGGGAAGTACCCTTTTATAAGAGAGGTGAAGGGCACTTTAAGAAAATATTGAAATATTGTTTTATTATAAATTAATTTTCTATTATTAATGGATCCAAATAGATCTATATTCAGTCTAAGGTGTTTTGGGTCAAGATACTCTCAACCAATAGATTATAGACAAGTTTAGGTCACCATATTAACCATATCTCTTAAATTTAACTCTTAGTTGAATAGTTTAACTATTACAATGTCTGCTTATATTTTTATATTACATGGTTAATAAATATACTATAAAATTCCTAGAGAACATAAAGTGGTTTATTAAGGAAATATATATAATTATATAAGTCCTTTTGTGTAACATTATATTTTTAAGATTATTATACAATTTAAAAATATAGTATTTGTATTAAGAACTCATTTATGTCAATTGTGACACTATTTAGTATTTGGTTTTTATAAAAGTCATAATGAGTAGATTACTTCAAAAAACTTAATTGAATAAATCCTAAAATGTCTTATTATCCTATGAAATTTTAGTATGACATAAAATGTTTCAATTTCAATTTATTTTATGTTTTATAATATCAATTATTTTAATCATTCATTAATTATGTAATTACTGCATCATCATTGTGTCGATAATGTATATAAATATATATTGTCTAAAAATTATAAATAAAATACCATAATGTATGAAATATTTTTATCTTTATAATTTGTATTTATATTCAAAATTATCTTATGTATAACAATATATTAACAATGGGTTAGTTATTAATCGTTGAATTTAACACTTTTAACACTTCTTTAAATAAAATATAATAGATATCCTAATTTAATCCAAGATGTGAAAAAAGGACCATATTTTATTCCTATTTATTATTTTGGTCAAAGAACACTTATTCACTAGATTTTGGACATGTGTTAGGATAATTATAATATCTTCTTTACCTTTAATTACCCTATTTACTTTTAACCGTGGTAAATACAATTCAAAAGTTACTATTTACCAAAATTTCTTTTAATTCTATTAAACCACATTTTACTTATGGATATAAACTGTGTCTCTTGGATTTTTGAAATTAAATTTATAGAAGCAGCGAAATTACATTTTATGCAATTTAACAAATTTTCCAAGAATGTTGGTAATAGACGTTAAAAAGTTCAATAAAATATTATATGTCTAATATTATTCTAAAATGAATCCAATGAACTAAATTGGACTAATATAAGTATTATGTGTATATTTTTACTTTAAAATAAATTTTAATTAAATATAATTATTTAAATTAAATGTCGGTTTTAAACAATAACAAAGTGGGTTTCACTATTCATAAAAAATTGAATGTTTTTAGAAAAAGAACAAAAATTCCTCCAAAGATAATTTTGATCTTAAGAATTAAAAAATGAATTTTAGTTTACCATATTCAAAACATATAAGTTAAATTAATTAATGTAAAATATATTCCCGTTGTCAAATTCAAAAGGAGGGTTTTTTGAATAATAAAACTATCAAAAGATAGATATGTGTATATGTCCACATTAAATGTAAAATTACATACAATGAACAAAATTGTATTAAATGATAAAAATATAATATAATTATACTTCAAAACCATTCAAATTTATAATTTAACACAATAAATTGTTTAGATTAAAAAAGTTATTTTCAATTAAACTTTATTATTTTTCACTATTAATCAAAATATTAAAGTTATCAAAAAAACACCAAAATTTAATTTAAACAAGATTTTTATTCCATATTCTGAAGAAAAAGTTTACTTTGTCAAATTAAATATATAAAAGTGTCAAATATTGGATTTAAAAATGTATCTCCATTAAAAGGCGGTAAAATTGTTTTTCTATTCACACTTATTTTATCTGAAAATTTGAATTTTTTCATATATTATTCCTAAGAAGAAAATAATTTGGACGTTAAATTATATTGAGTATATAAAATTCAATATATAGTTAATACTATTCGTAACAATTTTTTGAACGACAAGTTTGGTTTGTCGTGGAGTGCTCAAATTCAGTGTTGCGTGTGGCGTAATATATAAAATTACATTAAAGAGACAATGTAGTATGAACTCCTGGTGTGTTTCATTCTCCCCTCCTTTAATAATTTGTGTCCTCTCAATTTGAAATTGTTCGTAGAAAATAAAAGGACAAAATTTGGAAATTCTATTTTGTAAAACCCACATCAAAAATAGGGTTAATAAAATTTAATTTTAATAATAAGGAATGTGAAGTGAAAAATATTCCACCAAATTATGATCTCAAATAAAAGAACACTAGTGGAAATTAGAGACACATAATTGGAGGAAAAATTTAAATATTTACATGAAGTGATTGAGTTCATCATTCCGTAACAAATGTAAAATTGTGGGCCTCAAATCCATTAATCTATAATGATTTAAAATATCATCAGTTCAACAAAACATAAGGTATTAATATAACACCTTTTTGGTTTTAATGTACCTTTACTAATGATTAAAAATTAATTTATTCTTAAAATAATAGGAAAAAATATACATGACAGATATATTTCATTCCATCATCTAATTTCTACCATAGACTCGGCATTCACTCCATAAAATAATAGAACTCAAAAATATTCTATTTAACCTATTTATATAGGGTTCCAAAAAAAGGAAATTGTAATTCATCTATCAGAACAATAAAAAACTACATTATACAAAATAGGACATCATGTAGGTCATTGATAGGTGTTGTACCGTTGTTTCCCTTCTGTTGCGTGTTCAAGTCTCATGTCCTTGCCAGACACGACGGTTTTTCATCCGAACTTTAGGATTTCCTTTTTATAATAATCCAAAAATAAAAATAATAAATGTTTTAACCTTAAACCATAGTATCCATTATTCACCTTAATTCATTCAAACCTATATACTTATACAAAATACTTCTATCTATACTCACAGTCCAAAATTTATATAGAAGTTAATCATATTGATGATCTCTTTTTCCATTTAATAACATGTGAATACCTTCATCTTGTATCTTCATTAAACATAGTAATACCCTAAATTATCATAAAGCATTGTTAATTACATTAATTCTCCCTTATTCATTACTGAATACTATATATACTCCTTATATACAAAAAAATTGAAAACACCAAAAATGATGGAATAAACAAACAATTAATTTATTTCATGTTAGCCATTAATATCTAATATTGTTTGTCCAAATAAATCATATCTTATTTAGAAATCATTATCTCAATTTCAGAAAGATATTATTCATTATATTTCCCTCAACCATATATTTTCCAAAATGATTAACTTGAAAGTCTGTCACTTCATGTGGTAACATAAAATCACCAATCCTTAATGAAAAAAAAACACTAGTACAATCCTTATATATTTATAATTATTATTACATGTAAACTATTAATAAAATTCTCAAATGACACAATTACATAATAATAATATAAGATCACTAATATCCCCTCTTTATTTGTCATGGTATCATAACATAATTATTATCCAGTAGCATCATTTGGGGTATTCTCTGAGGATTTTTATATTGATTCGCATAGTGTCCCAACTCCTTGAAAATGAATCAATGTACATTTGAAACTTTTTTAATACCCTTGAAATCACAAATGTGGTTTCCTTTTTCTACACACATATACCATACAACTAGCACCTTCAGGAATTTACCAAGGTGATTCCTTATAGAGTTATCATGGATGTGAAAATCATTCTTTACCCTCTTCCCATAATCTATCATTCTCTCTACCATCATTTTCTTCTATTTATTCCCTTCAAATCCATAGGACTCAGAGATATTTCAACTTATCTTGTTAACACATAATACTATTTCATCGTATGGAGATCTTATGTGGGATACTATTTCCCTTTTAAATTTTGGATTAATACTATGATATATATGATCCTTCTTCTCTTTGGGACTTGCCTTTTGATGGAGTTATCATTCCTTCTACTCTGCGCCATTTCTAAATAACAACATACACTAGGTTAGATCATATCATAATGTGTAATCACAAAACAAAAAAATATCTCCAAATTAATTGAATGCTTACACAAATCTAGTCTCATTAACATAACATTGGTTTCTTTTCCAACATATTTACTCATATATACTTCATAATGGTTTTAAAGAAAATGTGAATTATCCTAAGTATATCCCTCAATAGTGTCGTAACCATGAGTGTAGTAAGGCCCATTGTCATGTACTAGGATACCCCGGGTCAAGCCCGCAACTCCTTGTCAGAGTTTTCACTCTTAGGTACATATATGCTAGAGCTGCCTCAACCTTCTTGTGTACATACAAGGATTAATTTCTTGGAAAACTCAAAAAATCTCTACATTAACAAAATTCTAGGATGTTCTTCTATACTAATCATCAATGACTATCTTAGAGTAATGTTATCTAATCAGAGATTATCTGATTCTATTTTTAATTTATATTCTTAAACATTATTTGAAACCAAATGTAATGCCCCGACCCCATAATCCTAGAGATAGTGGATTACTTTAATAAATTGGCTTGATTACAAGGAATCATGTCCTGAAAGACTTATTAGTTTAGCAGTTTTGGAAAATAGATTACATATATGAGCACTGCATTACAATTTCTAACATAAAATATAATATAGATAATCCTTTTAGAATTAAATTATTATTCTTTCTTAGACATGCATATAAATTTTAATACTCTTCAGGGAATCTTAGATAAATAATACATAAGAAATGGGTGATCATATATGCTCAGTAAGCGTAAATAATGTAGCAGAAGCTATAAAATTTTAAGTAATGATGTGTAAAAAAAACCTTTTAAAAAAATACTGATAATGATATTTAAAAAATGAATCAAACATTACTATATAAACAAACACATCTATATTATAATATTATAATAATTACTTATAAGGACTAATTTCATATTTAGGGAATGCCTAATGCTTGACATCATTACCCCTTTGTAAAGGCCTCATGGCAAGACTACAAATAAAATTTTTATCAAGGCATTATGCCAAGACCCTAAATTGGCTCATGATACCAACCGATGCATCAAGGAACTATATAGGACCCCACATGTAACATACTAAGTCCAATCAATTCCTCATATGAAAAATGTTGAAACATTATATAAACATTCGTATTAAAACAATCAAAATAAATATCAATACAATAGCCATAAACAATGAATGGTATAAAAATATCACATCTACGATAAAATGTATCATAAATAATTCAATAAAATATGTAAGATTATATTATAATAAATCAACCTCAATTAAGCATAATATCCAGTAAAGGATGTTGATATTGTGGAAAATGATCATTAAAAATGATTAGGAGAAATACCTCTTTTTTATGAAATCTTTTAAAAGTCACCAAATTTATAAATTAATACATTTAAATGATTTTTTTGAATCATTTTGTGACATACAACTTTGATTCCTTTTAATGAAATTGATATTTTAAAACATTCATGTCCATATAAATAAATCTTTAAAACATTTTTGAAATCATTGACATTAATGAAAAAACATTACAAGTATAAATATTTAAAACATATAAAATGATGTTTTTAGTTAAAAAGTTCCTTAAAAGAATAATTATGAAATGTATTTTATGAATCATTGACATGGATAATTAATATGTCCCTGAAAATAATTACACATTAACAATCTCATATAATAATGAGATTGAGGAATTAACCCTTAGCTTGTACTTGTTTTTGGTCGAGGGTACGTTTAACCAATCGTATAATGATCCTAGTATGTTATTAAATTATACCAGAACCATATTCATATTTATTATATTATACATGATTCATTTATGACTTTATACTTCCCATTAATAATAATTTTCATGTTAAAATAACATTTCGGGTAATAATCATATTCTTTATCATATGTGTTTTCACATTTTATTCTTGATTGTATCACATAAATCAGGATTTAAATATTTAAATAATATTAAACGTGACTTATATATCATATATATTTATAATATAAATATTTATAATAGAATGATATTTGATATGGAAAACACCATTTATGGAGATGGTAGGTCGTACGTACGCATAAACGTTGTCTCTTTTTTAATATAGTATTGAACGGAAATAAGTGAATAAGATATATGTAAATATATATATATATATATATACTTCTATTATAATTATTATGTCATATATATCATACGTTTTAATAATATATAATTTTATAATCATAGTTTAATGGTGAATGTGGAAATAAATCTAATTGCATGGTGGAGACGGTATGTCGTATGTACACACGAGAGACGAAATCAATCTATATATGGTGAAAGAATTTTTAATTGGATGGTATATTGTATATAAATATAATTAAAATTTTTTATTTATAATTTACATCAATTATATTCATTATTATACCCATCAAAATAATGATGTTTTTATTAACAAAATAAACCACGACGTGAAGACCGTAAGTCATGCATACACACGTATGATGACAATGTCATTCGTAGCATGGATTGAATAATGAAAATGGTAGTGACATATTTATAATAATATAAACTTATGTTGATATTAATGGAGTTATTATTTTGGTATTGAAACAAAAAATATAGAGGAAGTGGAGAAAGAAAATAAATTTTAATGAGGTGATGAAATAATAACCTCTTCCTCGGGTGCTTCATTTTGATTTGATAAAAAGGGAACCTTATGTTTTCTTTCTGGTAGAAGTTAAGACACTAGGTTAAAGTGAGTGTACTTGTGAGGATATTTGAGTAGGGGTTGGTCGGGAAAAATCTATTTGTAGGTGAGATTTTAAGAGAAGGGGAAGTGCCCTTTTATAAGAGATGTAAGGGGGACTTTAAGAAAAGCATGAAATATTATTTTATTATAAAAATATTTTAGGTTTATAATTTCCCAAAAAGGATATATTGTGAGGATAAGGTCGGTCTGGGACTAAATACTCTGAGCCACTATTTTTATGAAAATATTAGGTTTCCATATTAACCTTATCTTTTAGATTTAACTATTAGTTAAATAGTTTAACATTTACCATGTATTCTGGTTTTTTTATATTACATGGTTAATAAACATACTATAAAATTCCACGAGAATAGAAATTGGTTCATTAATGACATATCTCTAACTATATAAGTTTTTTGGCCGAACCTTAAATATTTATGATTATTATATAATTTAATAAAATATAATTGTTTAAAAAAACACAGTTATTTCAATTTTGACACTATTTATTATTTGGTTTTTTTGTAAAATTCATAAAAAGTTGATTAATTCACAAAAATACATTGAATGAACCCAAAATTGTCATATTCATCTTCAAAATTCGTGGATGGCATAAAAATATTCAATTTAAATTTATTTTAATATTTATAATATCAATTATTTTAATCATTCATTAATAATGTAATTACTACATTATAATTGTTTCATAAATACATTCAATTATTTAATACCTAAAAATTAAAAACAAAAAACAATGATTAAAGAAATAATTTTAGATTTATAATGAAAATTTATAGTCAAGTTTATCTTTTGTATAACCCTATATTTAAAATGGTTTTGTTATTAAAAATTTATTTTAATACTTCTTTAAATAAATTATAATAAATGTCCTAGTCAAATCCTTGTTGATCAAAAGGATCATATTTCTCTACTAAGGATTATTTTTGTCGAAAACCACTTATCCAATTGAATTAGGACATGTGTTTGGGAAATTATAATATTATTTTTACTTTTAATTAACCTATTTACTTTTAATAATGGTAAATATAATTCAAAAGTTACAATTCACCAAAAATTAATTTCATCATATTGATCCCCATTATACATAATGTTTTCAAACGTGTATCTCGTATTTTTGAAATTCAATTCACAGGAGTTGTAAAATTATGTTTTATGCATATTTGCAAATGTGCCTAGAATGTAGGTAAAAGATGTTAAAAAGTTCAATAACATTTTAAATGACTAATATTATTATAAAATTAATCCATTGAATTATATTGGACTAATATAAGTATTATGTATATAGTTTTACTTTAAAAAAATTAATTAAAATTAATTATTTAAATAAAAATTCGTTTTTAAACAATAACACAATTTTTTTTACTAATCATCAAAAATTGAATGTATTCAGAAAAATACCAAAAAATCAACCTATGATAAATTTGATATTGAGAATTAGAAATTAATTCTATTTTACCAAATTAAAAACATATAAGATACATTAATTAATTCACAATTAATTCCCATTGGCAAAAACAGAAATTTGGTTTTTGAGAAATAAAAACTATCAAAAGATTGATATGTGTTTATGTCCAATTTAAAAGTAAAATTACATTTAATGACCAAAATTGTATTAATTGATGAAAAATATAATCTAATTATACTTCAAAACCATTCAAATTTATAATTTAACACACTATGTTCTTTGGATTAAAAAATTTGTTTTCAATTAATGTTCAGTACATTTCACTATTCATCAAAATATTAAAGTTATTAGAAAAACACCCAAAATTTATCCAAGTGAATTTTTATGTCCCACTTCTAAAGAAAAATTTATTTTGTCAAATTTATTATTTAAAAGTGTCAAATATTTGATTTAAAATTTTTTCTCTATTAAAAGGCGGAAAAATTGTATTTTTTGAAAAATAATTCACTTATCTAAAAAAATAAATTTGTTCTTATATTATGTCTATGAAAAAAATTATCTGGATGTTAAAATTTTATAGAGTATATAAATTAAAAAATGAAGTTAATAATATTCACAACTGATTTTGGAACGGATAGTTTGATAAGTCGTGGTGTGCTCAAATTCATTATTGTCTGTGGCGGAAGCTATTAAATTACTTTTAAGAGATTACGTACTATGAAATCCTGGGGTGTTACAATTTTCACAAATTATTTATTTTGGGATGTTTATATACTGCCCTATTGAATTTTTAATCATTAAAGTATTTATATTCATGGTATTAGTGTTTTATTTTAAATTATTTCTTTAATGGGGATTATAATGAAAAAATTACCAAGTTGTAATGGATTTATCTCGATTTAAATTATTTTGAGAAAAAAATTATTATTGTAAATTTAATTTCTCATATGTGGTGTACATACTACCAAATTTACATAAAATGTCTTTACAACTTCATAATTCATTATATTTTCTATTTCAATGTTAATTTTTCCGTCAAAGGGGATTTTAAGTAAGCATTACCAAGTGGAAAATAATTTCATAACCCAATTTAATTTCATTGTGTTATATTAGTTCCTCATTGTTATTATTATTCTATTGTTTTTTCATTTCATTTTACAATATACTATTTTATTTTGACTTCTGTTAGCTGGATGTACATTTGACAGTAATATCTTATTTATTAGTCGATTCTCACATCATCATTATGGTCTTTTCAAGGCCTTATTTAACATCACAAATGGAATGTTCATGTTACCATAATGACTAGTGCAGAATTATCCATAATCATTTTATTGATGATTCCATTACATGTTTAAAAGTTTAATCTATAAAGAAATTTTTTTAAAACATGTATTTTAAATGAAAATTAATTTCAATATTTATTTTCAATAAAAAAATAATATTGTCCTCAATAAAGGTTTTAAAAGATCATTTTATAGTATTTCAATTGATCAATGTATAAACACTTTATTTTTACTCCACATGAGATATATTGTCGTGATACGATCCTTATTCTTGATCTTTATGGTTTATAATTGATTTGGACAAGAATATTATATACTATCACTTCTTTTATTACTTTTTTATTCCCCTTGAAATATTTAACATCATTTGATCATTAGAAATTGAATTTAGCATCATTATCCATATCATTTATCATAGTTATGTCCATATCCTGATCTATATATTTTTTTTACATACTGTCTTTACATAGATATTTATATGATTGTTAGGGTATATATTGATAAATACATATTTCTTATTCATTATATATATTTTATAAGCCATATTTTTTATTACTTAAATATATTAATCAATTTTAGGAATGATTTCGACATGAAGGGGCCGATGGGTCCCAGAAATTATATATCCCCGCAATGAATCAATAGGTTCTATAGTGATAAATTACTTGAACTAAATAAACAGGTTTCCAACTTTAGTTTTAAGCTATTTGGTAAAAATATCATGATTGTAGAGGAATTCATGTTCTTAAGACATGACATCTAATAATTATTTATTACCTTAATTTCGATTCTGTATTTATTATCCATGAGATTTACTCTGTGAAGAAGTATATAGATTTATTTCATTGTCATTTTATTGATTAAAAGGTTAGTTTATTCAGTTTTATACTTTTCCACATTGATAATAACTTATCCAGTTATTTAAATAGAATTTCTATTATGTTATTTTACATTACATAGAGTTTATGCACTTCCTTCTCTGTTTATCATTTACATGGAATGTGTGTTAATCTATTTTTCTTTCCATGATGATTATTCCCATTGAATCATTATATCTTACACTATACTTAATCCTTAATGATGATTTGATCTAATACTTATTTTATTTTCCATAGGATTCCATGTAAAGACCCGTAAAATTCAAGGGAAATTTTTTCTTAATTTTTTTTGGAATTTTACAAGAGCGCGGTTTCTGACGGCACCTGATTCCGAGGCCCGGAGTGCCCAGAATCATTTTCCGAAGTTTGGCTCGGGTACGTTCAGTGAACGAACGAGCAGGAATTTCTAACTTTTGAACCGGTGCCCGGAATCAAATTCTGAGGGCACCGATGAACTCGCAGCGCCGATATTCGCTTAAGGAGACCTTTTCTGAGGTTGCGTTTATTGCGGGTTGAGAGTTAGTTTTTGGGTTTTTAAAATAAAGTTAAATAAAATGTGGAGACACATTTTATTTCTTTTTTTGTTAGTTATAACCTCCCAAAGGGAGTTAGGGGTGGGACCCACTTCCCATTAACCTCCCTTGGGAGGATTAAGTGTGGTGGGGCCCACACAAACCCCAACTCCTCATCTTCTCTCAAAACTCCCCTATAAACCCCTTTAATTAATGTTTGACAACTTGGTTTAATTAATTAAGGTGGGTTGATTTGAATTTCAATCCTCTGAAATTCAAGTTGATGTTTGTGTAAATAAAATAAGCCTTAGCTTATTTTATTTTGTTTAGCCATCTTGAGAGGATTTTAGAACTCCTTCTTCTTCTTCAAACTTTGACGAAGAACACTCAAGCTCCGATGAAGAACGCCACTCCTCTCTTCTTCGTAGCCGGTTTGTTTCCGAAGATCGACGACGCCTTCCGTGTCAACGAAAGGGAACACCACTTCTTCCTCAGACTTCATTCATCGGCTTACGAAGATTCACCAACGACGTACCTCTTCGGACGTACCTCTTCGTCAACGGAATTGACGAACGTTTTCCGCGACGCCCAACCTCCGCGATGTTTGTCTTTCGCGGGTCGTTGACGAACATCATACTTGAAACCGATGTAGGGGTTTATTTATTACTTTTGTTCATGATTTATACCCGAGAATATTTCTTCGTGAAATTTATCCAATTGTTAGCAATTAACGCGAGGGGGCCGGACCGTACGAACACGGCCGACCCTCCTCCTTTTCATATTGATTTTGTTGTGGATTGAACGGGTGTGGCGTGGTGTCGTCGCACCGCGCAGGATCATACGACAAGAAATGCGCGGCGCCGTCATGCCGCGTCGTAAAATAATGCAAGGACGCGACGCCGTCGCGCCTCGTCGAAGAAAGTTGAAGGCGCCGCTGCCAGAGCGGGGTCGCGGCGGTGGGGCACGGTGTCGTCGCACCGCGCCGAATGACGAAGGTCGCGGCCGGTTCCGGGCCACGGCGGGACGAGAGGACCGGCGGCTAGCCAGGCCGCCGGTGTCGGAAGCCGGAAGGGGGACCGGCCTTGCCGGTCCCGTTGAGGAAGAACCGGCCGGCGATGTTGGGCCGGCCGGAAGGGAGAAGTGCTGGGGGAATTAATTCCCCCGGCTGGCCACAAGCAGCCCCCCCCACGTGAGGGGGGGGGGACCGGTTACACAAAGGGGGGTCAGCGCCCCCCCCCCCCGTTTTTCTCAAGGCAGGCCGCCACAAGGGGGGGCCGGTTTCTCAAAGGCGCGGCTTTCAGCCGCGCCGCCAGCAGGGAAGCGGGGTCTTTGCCCCCCATGCGTGGCACCCGAGCGGCGCCCAGGCCGCGCCGTCGCCGTCCGGGCCGCGCCGCCGCACCCCCGGCCGGGCCGGGTCGGACCCAGGTCGGGTCGACCCGGTTCGGGCCGACCCAGGGGTGTTCGGGCCAGGTCAGCCCAGACCCGGACCCCCCGTTTTCGAATCGACTTCGGTCTTTTGGCCATACATTGAGATACAGACCTCCGATTGACGAACCGTTAGCGGTGATGTGATCCTTGGATCGAAATGGTCGATTCGGTATATCGCACTCAAGGTTTCGGTATACTTTGAGTTCGGCCGGGTTGGTTCGTACACGAAACCAATCGGGCCCTCGGATAAGAAACGCTCATATCTTGAGCTACGGACGTCCGATTGACGTGCCGTCAGCTTTGTTGAGTTCCTCTTAGTGAGATGGATCTTTTGGCATACTCCGCCTGAGGTTTGGATGCAGGTGGAGTACGGTCGGGTTGGTTTTTCCTTAAAAACCAACCGGGCCCCTAGGACGAAAAAGCCAATAACTCTCAGACCGGGCGTCCGATCGACGCGTCGTCTGTTGCGTTGAGATCCTGTTGTTGATACGGAACTTTTGGATACATCAACTCTGGGCTTTGTGACAGTTGATGTATCAGCCTCTTGGCTCGTGGAGCGAACCCTCCCGAACGAGCTTGCTGTGTGTGGGAACCCTAGTGCTGGCTGCGACTGTGACTACGACGACGACAGTACAGAGATCCTGTGTGGATTCGACGACGACTACAGCACTCAGCGATCCTACGTGGATCAGTGCTACAGGTCTTGTGTGGGCCCGATCCTGTGTGGGTCCGATCCTGTGTGGGTCTTTGCGCTCAGCGGTCCTGTGTGAACCAGCGCCTACAGGTCCTCTGTGGGCCCGATCCTGTGTGGGTCTTTGCGGGGGTTAGTTACCTATCGATCCTTCGTGGGTCCGACGACTTAGATTGATCAGAGATCATCTTTATCGTCTTTCGAAGAAGTATACCTGTGTGAGCTGAATCCTGTTGATTTCCTGTGTGGATTGTGTTGTGCTATCCTGTGTGGATTTCGTTTTTCTTTCCTTTGTGGAATACGTATACTTTCCTATGTGGACTGAGTTGTACTTGGGCTCGGAGGTTGAAGCGTATTGGAATTGATGACATAGGTATATGTATGGGCATATACTTAAGCAGTGTCGGTTGTTACTTCGTGTTGTATCTATCTTTTGTGGTTTATCCTTTGTGGATTTTGGGAGACCTTCGGGGGTCTCGGGGTCCCTACTGAGTAGCTTATAGTCACCCCTGCACAGGCTATGCCCGAACTACGTTGTGTTGGTTGCAGACGACGGACAGCGTTGATCTTGGCTGAGGCTTGTAGAGCAGGACGGTACCTGGAGGTGGACCACTGGGCGGGACGTGTTCGGAGCGGACGGCGGGACCCGAGGAGCAGTGGAGCTATCTGTACCCACCCTTCAGGTGGGATTTCTGGTGGACAACTCGGTGTAGTGGCTTTTACTTTATAGTTGCTGTTTTCCCTTTCGAGTTGTACTTTACTTTCAGTTTGTGTTTTTATACTGGCCCATTTACATTTCCACACTTTCAGTTGTACTCTGTTTTTGCTTAGTGTTTACTTTTCCGCTTACTTACTCTATGGTGTTTGGTTACTTTTCAAAGGAAATGCCTTCCCTTTTAGTGGGAATTACGAATTGGTGCTAGTCGCCAGCCCCTGGCCTATGGAAGGCGGGCTTGGGGTAGTCACAGCACGGGCCCCGAGGGCTGGTCGTGACAAATTGGTATCAGAGGAGTTTGGTTCTACCGCGAACTCTGATCATTTCTTTGTGAAGAAATAGTGTTTAGCGTATTAAGTGTGGTTATTAGTCCAGGGAGTCCAGTGTTAGTGCGGCGGCCGACGTATCCGTACACTAGGACCCTGACTTCTGATTTCAGACTTAATGCACAAAAACATTGATTGCGTGTGTGTTTCAAGTTTTCTTTTTGATTACTTTGTATCAGCTCACCAGGTATACTGTTCTGACCGTGGCGCACCTGATTCCATTTCAGGATGGCCCCACGACGGCAGCCAGCTAGGGTTCCGAGAGTCGAGCGTGATGACAGCCCACCGAGCGACGAGGCCTCGGGGCAGGGCCCTTTGTCAGCAGTGGCGCCGGCGGTAGCTCTACCCGTCGAGCCACCGATGCTTCCAGCACCAACCGCTGACGATGCACGTCGCCTCAGCGCACTGCATGAGTTTCAGCGCCAGCGACCACCCAGGTTTCGTGGGGAGACAGACCCCCAGGCAGCCGAGGACTGGCTGGAGGCAGTGGTGCGAGTTTTTAGGCTAGTGAGGACACCTGCATACCTCATGGTGATCCTCGCTGCGAGCCTACTGCACGCAGCAGCGGGCCGATGGTGGAGCTTTATGCTCCAGGTGCACGATGAGGCATCTCTTCTATGGACGGACTTTGAGAGCCTCTTCCTCTCGGAGTTCATTCCAGCCACCCTTCGTGCGGTGCGTATCCAGGAGCTTCTTTAGCTGCGGCAGGACAGCATGACGGTCGCTCAGTACTAGGCTTGATTTACTGATCTCTCGCGCTACTCGGCCGACATGGTACGGGACCCATTCTTCCGGGCCCGGACCATCGAGCAGGGTTTGAGACACGAGATCAGGGCATCGCTATTCTCCCTCAGCATACCGACTCAGACATGAGTACTGGAGCAAGCCCTTTTGATCGAGAGATTCCTTGCTGAGTCTACACCAGCACCGAGACCCACCGCAGGGCGGCACGTGGAAGAGTCATCTGCATCAGGCAGTCGACGGATGACTCATGGGTCCAGACAGACCAGACCCTCATGCAGACGAACTCAGGACACTGGCTCAGCAGTGCGGGGCACACAGCGCGAAGCCAGTCTTTCGAGAGGCAGACAGTGCTA
Source organism: Viscum album (assembly GCA_963277665.1). Classification (NCBI taxonomy): domain Eukaryota; kingdom Viridiplantae; phylum Streptophyta; class Magnoliopsida; order Santalales; family Viscaceae; genus Viscum; species Viscum album. The sequence continues at coordinate 1,197,635,229 of OY728156.1, read as the reverse complement.
CTCGTGCGGCGAGCAGGGCCACATAGCTCATGACTTCCCGACCCGTCGTGCCGAGGAGAAACAGACGGTTAAGGAACCACCTAGGCAGAGGCTGAGGTTCGACCGTGGTGGTCCGCAGGGAGCAGGCGGACGAGGCAGAGGAGCTGGCCGAGCAGCAGGTGGTGGGCGACGCTTTGAGGCTCTACCACCACCACCACCTGGAGGTCCACCCCGACCTCAGGGGAGAGAACAGCTTCAGGCAGTTGAAGCTTACGATCATGGAGCTCCGGAAGCAAGTGGACTAGTGCGGGACTAGCTCCAGGCATAGAGGCCTTTTCCCATAATGCCTCTAGCTTCGTAGTTTGTGTTGCCTTATGTCCTTGTATTTTTAGTTGATGTAATAAAAGATACTTGCCTTGGTGACTTTTGATTTCTTGTCTTTTGTTTGTTTTTACTAAGAGGTGTCGGTTAAAAACTATTGACTTGACCCTCACTTGCGAGATTCTTACTGGAGGAAACCCAGTGACCACACACTGATGCCGAAAGTGTAACTCAACCCTTGGAGGCGAGAGTAACGGTTGGATATCTTGGTAGCAGCGTCGAGGCCTTACGATGTCATCCATGCCATGAATTAACTAATCATGATGGGATTGGCTGTATTAGGCAAGGAACGTGGGTCATCCATGGGATGAGACCGAATTTCACTTTTCGGCAAAGGAGAAATCTTTGCAGCTTTTCCGTACGTTAAGGAGGAAGGGTAAACCCTTCGTGTGGTCAGACAGTTGTCAGCAGATCTTCCAGGAGCTGAGACAGAGATTGACCAGTGCACCTATCTTGAGGTTTCCTGAGGAGGTAGTAGGGTACGTAGTCTACTGCGATGAATCAGGTACCAGACTCGGATGTGTTATGATGCAGGAGCGGGCAGTGATCGCCTATGGATCACGTCAGTTGAGGCCGCATGAGCAGAACTATGCTACCCATGACCTGGAGTTAGCAGCAGTGGTCTTCGCTCTGAAGACATGGGGACATTACCTGATGGGTGATCATTTTACAGTCTTTTCTGATCAACAGAGTCTCAGGAATATCTTCTCGTAGAAGGACCTGAACCCGAGACAGCGGCGATGGCTCGAGTTCCTCTAGGACTATGACTTTGAGATAGTCTATACTCCTGAAAAGGGGAACGTAGTAGCCGATTCCCTCAGCAAGAGGATGTGAATTCAGCTACTCGAGGAGGCGACGAAGCAGCTAGCCTCTTTGCAGATATCCTTCGTGGATAGAGATGGAGCAGCCTTCCTCCAGTCTCTCACAATCACCCCTCCACTACTGCAGCAGGTCAGATAGGCACAGCGTGAGGACGCTGACTGTGAGACACGGCGTGCACAGATATCCTCGGGACAGGCACCTGATGGTTTCTCCCTTGGAGCAGAGCACGAAATCCTTTTTAGAGGACGTACCATGGTACCAGTCTCTTTGCGAGAGGAGGTGATGAGAGAGTTTCACACTTCTCCTTTGGAGGTACATCCTGGTGTGGCGAAGATGTACCAGGATCTCAGACGACAGAACTAGTGGCCGGGCATGAATAAGGTTGTAGCAGAGTTCGTTTCTCGATGCCTCACCTGCCAGCAGGTGAAGGCAGAGCATCAGGTACCAGCAGGCTTGGTACAACCCTTGGAGGTTCCAGAGTGGAAGTGGGACGGAATATCTATGGACTTCGTGACTGGACTTCCACGCACCTCCAGAGGTCACGACTCCATTTGGGGAATTGTTGACCGACTCACCAAGTCGTCACACTTCTTACCAATTAGAGAGCAGGGCTCAGTGGAGAGCTTGGGACGTCTCTACGTCCAAGAGATTGTGCGGCTCCACGGTGTTCCATCATCTATCATCTCCGATCGAGATGCTCATTTTACTTCCCGGCTTTGGAAGGGGTTACAAGAGGCGTTCAGGACGCAGCTACGTCTGAGCACAGCTTTTCACCCTCAGACGGATGGTCAGACGGAGAGGACCATTCAGACTCTCGAGGACATACTCTGCGAATGTGTCCTCGACTTTGGTCGTAGCTGGGAGGACCACCTACCCTTGGTGGAGTTTGCGTACAACAACAGCTACCAATGCACCATCGGGATGGCACCGTACGAGGCGTTGTACGACCAACCTTGTAGATCTCCTTTGTGCTGGACAGACCCTGGGGAATCAGCACTTGTGGGACCGGAGCTGGTCCATGCCACGACAGAGAAGGTCCAGGTCATCCAGGAGTGGATGAGGACAGCTCAGAGCCGGCAGAAGTCATACGCTGACAGGAGGCGGATGCCACTAGAGTTCGAGGATGGCGACCACATCTTCCTGCGGGTCTCACCTCGACGTGGTATACGGAGATTTGGCCGAGGTGGCAAGTTATCTCCGCGCTTCATCAGACCCTTCCAGGTACTTAGCAGGATTGGCGAGGTGGCTTATCGCCTGGCTCTACCACCTCAGTTGCACCGGGTGCCCGATGTCTTCCACGTATCTCAGCTAAGAAGATACGTACACGACCCGACACACATCATTGACCATGGGGAGCTTGACGTTGACGATGGGGCGACTTTTACGGAGGTCCCGGTGGAGATAGAGGATCGACAAGAGCGGGTCCTACGTGGGTGATCGATTCCTCTTGTGCACATCAGATGGAAGCACGAGAATCTCCAGGAGAGCACTAGGGAGCGGGAGGCTCAGATGCATGCTCAGTACCCTCATTTGTTTCCCTAGTTTTTGATGTATCTTTACGGGGACGTAAAGCCCTGAGGTGGGAGTAATGTAAAGTCCCGTAAAATTCAAGGGAAATTTTTTCTTAATTTTCTTTGAAATTTTACAAGAGCGCGGTTTCTGACGGCACCTGATTCCAAGGCCCGGAGTGCCCGGAATCATTTTCTGAAGTTTGGCTTGGGTATGTTCAGTGAACGAACGAGTTGAAATTTCTAACTTTTGAACCGGTTCCTGGAATCAAATTCCGAGGGCACTGATGAACTCAGAGGGCTGATATTCTCTTAAGGAGACCTTTTCCGAGGTTGCGTTTATTGCGGGTTGAGAGTTAGTTTTTGGGTTTTTAAAATAAAGTTAAATAAAATGTGGAAACATATTTTATTTCTTTTTTTGTTAGTTATAACCTCCCAAAGGGAGTTAGGGGTGGGACCCACATCAACTTAACCTCCCTTGGGAGGATTAAGTGTGGTGGGGCCCACACGAACCCTAACTCCTCATCTTCTCTCAAAACTCACCTATAACCCCCTTTAATTAATGTTCGACAACTTGGTTTAATTAATTAAGGTGGGTTGATTTTAATTTCAAACCTTTGAAATTCAAGTTGATGTTTGTGTAAATAAAACAAGCCTTAGCTTATTTTATTTTGCTTAGCCATCTTGAGAGGATTTGAGAACTCCTTCTTCTTCTTCAATCTTTGACGAAGAACACTCAAGCTCCGATGAAGAACGCCGCTCCTCTCTTCTTCGTAGCCGGTTTGTTTCCGAAGATCGACGACACCTTCCGTGTCAACGAAAGGGAACGCCGCTTCCTCCTCGGACTTCCTTCATCGGCTTACGAAGATTCACCAACGATGTACCTCTTCGGACGTACCTCTTCATCAATGGAATTGAAGAACGATTTCCGTGATGCCCGACCTCCGTGATGTTTGTCTTCAGCAGGTCGTTGACGAACATCGTACTTGAAACCGAGGTAGGGGTTTATTTATTACTTTTGTTCATGATTTATACCCGAGAATATTTCTTCGTGAAATTTATCCAATTGTTAGCAATTAACACGAGGGGGCCGGACCGTACGAACACGGCCGACCCTCCTCCTTTTCATATTGATTTTTTTGTGTATTGAATGGGTGTGGCGCGGTGTCGTCTTACCGCGCAGGATCATACGACAAGAAATGTGAAGCGCCGTTGCGCCGCGTCGTAAAATAATGCAAGGACGCGACACTGTCGCGCCGCGTCGAAGAAAGTTGGAGGTGCCGCGGCCGGAGCGGGGTCGCGGCAGTGGGGCACGGTGTCGTCGCACCACGCCGAATGACGAAAGCAGCGGCCGGTTCCGGGCCGCGGCGGGACGAGAGGGCCGACGGCTAGCCGGGCCGCCGGTGTCGGAAGCCGGAAGGGGGACCGGCCTTGCCGATCCCGTTTAGGAAGAACCGGCCAGCCATGTTGGGCCGGCCGGAAGGGAGAAGTGTCGGGGGAATTAATTCTCCTAGCTGGCCACAAGCATCCCCCCCCCCACATGAGGGGGGGGGGACCGGTTACACAAAGGGGGGGCAGCGCCCCCCCCCCCCGTTTTTCTCAATGTAGGCCCCCACGAGGGGGGGGGGGGGCGGTTTCTCAAAGGTGCGGCTTTCACCCGCGCCGCCAGCAGGGAAGCGGGGGCTTTGCCCTCCGCGCGTGGCACCCGAGCGGTGCCCAGGCCGCGCCGCCGCCTACCGGGCCAGTCCGCCGTGCCGGACCGCGCCGCCGGCCGGGCCGGGCCGGGTCGGCCCGGACCCGGACCCCCCGTTTTCGAATCGACTTCGATCTTTTGGCCATAACATGAGCTACGGACCTCCGATTGACGAACCGTCAGCGGAGATGTGATCCTTGGATCGAAACGGTCGATTCGGTATATTGCACTCAAGGTTTCGGAATACTTTGAGTTCGGCCGGGTTGGTTCGTACACGAAACCAACCGGGCCCTCGGAGCGGAAACGCTCATATCTTGAGCTATGGACGTCCGATTGACGTGCCGTCAGCTTTGTTGAGTTCCTCTTAGTGAGATGGATCTTTTGGCATACTCCACCCGAGGTTTGGACGCAGGTGGAGTACGGTCGGGTTGGTTTTTCCTTAAAAACCAACCGGGCCCCTAGGACGAAAAAGCCAATAACTCTCAGACCGGGCGTCCGATCAACGCGCCGTCTGTTGCGTTGAGTTCCTGTTGTCTATACGGAACTTTTGGATACATCAAATCTGGGATTTGTGACAGTTGATGTATCAGCCTCTCGGCTCGTGGAGCGGACCCTCCCGAACGAGCTTGCTATGTGCGGGAACCCTAGTGCTGGCTGCGACTGTGACTGCTACTACTACTGCTACTGCTACTGTGACTGCGACGACGACAGTAAAGAGATCCTGTGTGGATTCGACGACGACTACAACACTCATCGATCCTACGTGGATTAGTGCTACAGGTCCTGTGTGGTCCCGATCCTGTGTGGGTCCGATCATGTGTGGGTCTTTGCGCTCAGCAGTCCTGTGTGAACCAGCGCCTACAGGTCCTGTGTGGGCCCGATCATGTGTGTGTCTTTGCAGGGGTTAGTTACCTACCGATCCTTCGTGGGTCCGACGAATTAGATGGATCAGAGATCATCTTTATCGTCTTTCGATTAAGTATACATGTGTGAGATGAATCCTGTTGCTTTCCTGTGTGGATTGTGTTGTGCTATCCTGTATGGATTTCGTTTTTCTTTCATGTGTGGAATACGTATACTTTCCTGTGTGGACTGAGTTGTACTTGGGCTCGGAGGTTGGAGCGTATTAGAATTGATGACTTAGGTATATGTATGGGCATATACCTAAGCAGTGTCGGTTGTTACTTCGTGTTGTATCTATCTTTTGTATTTTATCCTTTGTGGATTTTGGGAGACCTTCGGGGGTCTCGGGGTCCCTACTGAGTAGCTTATACTCACCCCTGCATGGGCTATGCCCGTACTACGTTGTGTTGGTTACAGACGACGGACATCGTTGATCTTGGCTGAGGCTTGCAGAGTAGGACGGTACCTGGAGGTGGACCACTGGGCAGGACGTGTTCGGAGCGGACGGCGGGACCCGAGGAGCAGTGAGCTATCTGTACCCACCCTTTAGGTGGGATTTCCGGTGGACAGCTCGGTGTAGCGGCTTTTACTTTATAGTTGTTGTTTTCCCTTTCGAGTTTTACTTTACTTTCAGTTTGGGTTTGTATACTGGCCCATTTACTTTTCCGAACTTTCAGTTGTACTCTGTTTTTACTTAGTGTTTACTTTTCCGCTTACTTACTCTGTGGTGTTTGGTTACTTTTCAAAGGCAATGCCTTCCCTTTTACTGGGAATTACGCCTTGGTGCTAGTCGCCAGCCCCTGGCCTATGGAAGGCGGGCTTGGGGTAGTCACGGCATGGGCCCCGAGGGCGGGTCGTGACATTCCATTAAGTGTATTAAGAATTATATTAATTTATATCATAGATAGTATAAATTTAAACTCTAAAAATGAAATTATGATGTAACAAGTGTAATTATTTGTAAAACAAGACTCATGTATATGTATTTTTTACTATTAATACAAAGATGATTGTTCATTCAAGATTAACTTCATTGTAATTATGCCAAAATAAAGGTAGTAGACACCATCTCTAGTATTATTAATTCTAGGGCATTAAAACAAGTTTTAAAGGATGTTTATTAGAAAAATTTGAATCTAGATTTAGGATAACATATATTAGATAACAAAATCCTAAGGTATGATTTTTTGGATAATAATGGAAAAAACATAATTTTGTATTTAGATAGAGATTATATAGTTTTCAAATTAATATTTCCACGTTTGGATACTACAAGTAGATGTAGATCTAGCACATAAGCACCTAGGGGTGACAACACCAAAAAGGCGCATCGAGTCTGACTCAACCATAAGCTAGTACCAGACAACATGAATTTCTATACACCTAGTTTCACACTCCAAGGGGATGCACATCGGATTATACGAATTTTAATGAAAATCAACAATTAATTATTGAATAGATAATAACAATTAATGAACTAGTTTAAACTTGAGGAGTCTTGGATGGAAAATAATATATTAATATTTAGACATACTAAATATATTTATATGGGTATTCTACTATGATAATTGTTTCTCACAGTATGCTTTTTGGTTTAAGAAGTTTCCTTTTCTAAAGGATAACCTATAGACTAATTAAGGACCATTGTCAGAATAAATGGATGAATTTTTAATTTATTGAGGATGTATTTAAACCCTTAGTTAAATGGATATTTACTGATTAACCTTATTTCAAGTATGTACATCATATATATTGTGAAAATTATATGATGTTGGTTTTAGAAAAAGGCAACCAATATAGCAAATCATGACCCACAAAATATGGTAGTGATGTAGGACTTGAACCCCTGATTGAAGGATGATAAGGGTTTCACACCTACCAATTAAATACACGATGACAAATTTAACATTTAATTATTTTTATTAAAAAAACGATGAAGATATATTACTAATGAACCAATAGTGTTACTTTTTAGGATTTGAGATTAATGTATTAACCATATTGAATTTGGATAATATTTTGAGATAAATTGTAAATATTATCAATCTTTTATGGCCTTTATGATCCCTGGAAAGTGTTTTTTAATTCATCAGGATTCAATTTTTTTTCGAAATTATAAATCAATAAAAGAACATAAAATGGTGAAATCGGATTTAAATAAATATATCATGTAATTATATCTTTTCATATTCGAAACAAGATTAATAATTTCTAAACAATAAGAAAATGATCCAAAAAATTGTTTTCTTTATAGCTTATTTATTTGGAATGATTATTTTTTAAATCATCCCGATTTATTGAATTAGAATACCATAAAAATTAATTTAACATTTACTTGTTTGTGATTGATGTCCATAATTATTCTATATATATATATAAACTGTAGGGACAAAACCAGTTGTGAATAAAATTCCCTTTCTTATAATGTGTTATAGATATAGAAAACACATGCACTCTTTTTTTATTATTATTTTGTTAAATGATTGTTTATTGTCATTACATTTGATAAACTAGTCGTTGAACAATGATCACGGAAATGATATTAATATAATGTTTTAAAAGAACATTTTGAGATAGAAAAAGGAGAGGAATCCCTCATACTATAGATTGGGGTTGTACAATGCTTATTTATCTGGGTTCAAAAATGAGGTAGCTTCACTGGGCTTTACTCTTGACCAATCCCATGTAAAGATTCAACAAATTCATCTTGAACGAAATCACCCACAAGAGAAGTTCATGTTTGTATACATTACTAACCATGTGATGTTATCCATGTCTCCCCAAGATTATGTCTCCACATCAAAACATACCCATAGGTATTATGGGATTTTTTAAGGGTTTATGCATCAAGGTATTAATAATATATTGTGTAACCACATTATATAAATAAAAAATTTATTCTTATAATTCCTTTATTATAATATTCTTTCATAAAATATTATAAATTTTATAAATTGATTTTCTAGGTAAAATTGTTACTTTTGAGAAATCAATACATTAAGTATTTTATTAATAATATTATAGAAACAATTATTATAGGATATTATTATATCAATTCCTTATATATTAAGGGTTGGGGAATTAGTTTGATATGAGTTATATTCTCATATGATAAAATTGAATGTGTATTTTAAGGAATAAATGAATTTTTTATATAATGAGTTTTTAAATAAAATATTTATATCAAATTAGTTTTATTAATATTAAATGGTTATATAATTTTTATGAATTCAAGTTTAATTTTAATTATGGTTTAAAAAATGTTTTTTTCAAAACACATCAATTTTCAATAATTGTCGGTTCTCATTAGAAAAGTGAAAACTCACATATTAAGAAAATAATATAGATAAAATGTATACTATTTGTGAAATTAAGATGATGAAATTATCCAATAGTGAATTTTTAAAATTTAATGAGACATTAATATTTTTGGGTAAAAATTAAATAATATAAAAATATCTATTGTGTTTTATAACAACATAATGTCCCAATAGTGATGTAATAAATACCATAAAATGGATATTAGACTAAATATATGTTTTAAATTTAAAATAATATCATTCTTTATTTATTTGGATTATTAAAAAATTCCTTAGTGAATCATTCAATATATATAATATATTTTATGATTTTAAATTCATATCCTTGAGAGTGTGATGTTGGGTCGGAGAAAAACGGAAGTGATGGCAAGAGGGGGGGGGGGGTGAATTGCCTTTTAAAAAATTATTAACAAATTAAAATCAAAGTCAAGAATGCATCGGAAATAAAAGAGGCAAGACACGCAATTGATAACGGAGTTCGGCCAAAACCCGGCCTACGTCTCCGCTCCCAACTCAACCGTTGAGATATTCCTACCGCTTGCTTTTCAATGGTTTTAGAAAGAAACTCACTAGGCTTTGAGGTAGCACTAGGACCTATTACAGCTTTCTTTTGGTGGTTAAGCAAGAACCCACTTGCTTTTGATGGTTGAGCAAGAACCCACTAGCCTTCTTACAGGTGAAGGCTAGCTCACCTATGACACAAGCCTTTTAAAAGGAAAGGCTTGAAGAAACCTCTTCACACCTTAGTGGTGATGTGAAACCCAAAAGAAAGAGGGATAGAAAAGGAGTGGTTTGTAGACACAAACCCAAATTAAGCTCAAAATAGATAAACAAGAAAAACCGTATTTGAGGAAGTCTTGGGCGCCTTTGATTGATTGGAGATGTTGAAGGCCGCTTCCAAGATTCTTTGATGGAGCTCCTTGGATGTGGGAGTTGTTCGAGCAAAGAGGGTTCCTTTGAGGAAGTCCGCCGGAGGTACGCCAAAGGTGGAAAATGTGTACGGTGGCTTTGTATATGATCCGGTTAGTGTCCGGGGCTTCCTTGGCCTTTATTTATAGGCATGGAACCCTTGGGGAGTCTTCGGAGCCGTTGTAAAGGGCCTCGGAGCCGTTGGAGGCCAAAAGAGGGTTGACTGGTCAAAGCCAACGGCTAGTTTGACTGGGCTACCGGCTGGCCGGTACAGATCCACCTGCTGGCCGGTGCCTTGGAATGTGGAGAGTGCTTCTGCCCAGGATCCACCGGCTGGCAGGTGAGAAGGCCACCGGATGGCCGGTGGTGAGACAGTAGGTCTCACTATTGAACCAGGATGCCACCGGCTGGCCGGTGACAGAGCCACCGGCTGACCGGTGGAACCTGGCAGTGGGCAATGGCTCTGCCAGGTCCCCCGGATGGCCGGTGCAATCACACAGGTTGGCCGGTGGACTGAATTTCAGTCCACTTCTTGTCCATTCTTGGGCCAACTTCTAGGCAACCTTGTGCCTATCATTCAAAAACACTTCAAACAAAATTAGACAATTAATAAGGTGATTGTGATCATGAAAATCAAACAACGAGGGGAACGAGAGGTACAACAATCTCCCCCTATTTTGATGATCACAATCACCAAAACAATTAAAGTAAAAACAAAAATGAAAGACATGCTTAAAGGATAAAGAAAGTAAATGCTAAGCATGATCAAAAGGATTCTCCCCCAATCAATCAAGAAATTTCTCCCCCTTTGTGATTATCAAAATAGCGTGGGGCATAAAAATTTGATTGAGGGAAAAATGAAAATCAAGATTTTTAAATCAATTGGAATTTTTGAAAACTGAATTAAAAAATTTGAATAACAGTTTGAATTGAAAGTTTTGAATCAAAATTGAATAACAGTTTGAAGTGAAAGTTTTGAATCAAAAAACCAACTGAAATTTGAAATTTGAAACCAAATGAAATTTTTGAAATTAAGAGTTTTGAGACAAGGTTTGAAAACAATTTAGAAAGTTCTCCCCCTAAATAAAAACAATGAATCACCAGGGAAAGGAAACTATTTTTGGCCCGGAGAGACTCGACAAAAGGTATTTTTCAATCCAAATTTGTCTCATGGCGGGACTTCTCCTATAAAACTCATCGGAATAGAAAATAGACTTGGGTTGGCCGTACCGGGCATTTTTGCAATCACACTCATAAATGAGGTGCCCGGGTTTCTTACAATATTTACAAAATTTAAAACTAGAGCTCCCCCTTACAAAAACAGTGGGTGCATGGGAGGAGGAAGCTTGGTTGGTGTAGCCAAGTCCATTGGTGGTTCTAGATACTCGTTGAGATCCTAATAGTTTGGACAAATTTTGTTCACCATGGGGGAACTTGGCTAGGGATTCCCTATGGTCCTTAATGGTTGATTCCAAAGAATCAACATTAGGGAAATTTTGGATTTTTAGGTAGAGATCCTCCTTCTCTTTGAGAAGTTGGTCTTTTTCGGAGGAAAGTTTTTTGAAATTATTTTTCAAAGAAAAAAATTTTGAAGAGAGTTCATGAAAACCATTTTCAAGTTGATCTCTAACATGTTGGAGTTCTTCATATGATAAATGATTGAAAGAATTAGAAGAACTAGAGGATGAGGATGAGGAATCAAAAGAAGTTACCTCGTGAAATGACATTAGGCATTTTGTACCTTGGTCGCTCGAGGAGGAGGAGGATGATGAAGAGGAGGTGTCACTCCATGTCGCCTTGAGGACCTTTTTCTTTCCTTTTTCCTTTTGCGTGGACCGTTTCTTGTTGAGTGGGAAATCGGGCTTGTAATGGCCCTTTTCGCCGCACCCGTAGCATTTTACCTTGGGCTCGGATCTTGCGGTGGGTTCTTGCTTTCGCGCCTTGCGAGATTTCTTCTTCTTGTGCTTCTTCATAAACTTGTGCATTTGGCGGGCGAGATTCTCCATGTCGGAATCACCGCTTGAAGATGAAGGAGATGAGGAAGATGAGGATGATGAGGAGGAGCTTACTACTTTTTGTACCTTGAGGGAAATGTTCTTTGGTGTCTTGATTGGTGTGCCCTACTTTTGAGCATGCCTCCTCATCGTGATCTCGTACGTCATTAGGGATCCGATGAGCTCTTCGACCGACATGTTCTTTACATCCTTAGCTTCTTGGATAGCTGTCACCTTAGGTGCCCATGAGCTCGGAAGGACCCATAGGATCTTCTTGACCATTGCTTCAGCTGAAACATCATCACCAAGAGATTTTCTACCATTGCAAACGTCAGTGAAGCGTGTAAACATTTCAGAAATAGATTCATTCGGATGCATGGAAAAGCTTTCAAAATCTTGTCTATACATGTCTAACCGAGTATCCTTAACTTTGTTAGTGCCCTCATGGGTCACTTCCAATAGTTTCCAAATTTCATGAGATGAGGTGCAAGTGGAAACTCGGTTGAACTCATTTCGGTCAAGGCCGCAATGTAGAGCATTCATGGCTTTGCCATCAAGCTCAAAATTCTTAATATCGGCGGGGGTCCATTTGGATTCATCGGGGGTAGACAAAGTATAACCTTGCATGACAATTTTGTAAATAGGATATCCTATGCTTCTAAGAAAGGTAGTCATGCGGGTTTTCCAATAATTATAGTCGGTCCCATCAAAAAATGGAGCCCGACCCAATGCGTAGCCCTCGGGGGCGAAAGAGGTAGATGCCATCAAAAAAAATCTTTAATTTGAAACCGGTTAGGGAATTATTCAAATTTTCCCTTTGATACCAATTGTTGGGTCGGAGAAAAACGGAAGTGATGGCAAGAGGGGGGGGGGTGAATTGCCTTTTAAAAAATGATTAACAAATTAAAATCAAAGTCAAGAATACAGCGGAAATAAAAGAGGCAAGACACGCAATTGATAACGGAGTTCGGCCAAAACCCGGCCTACGTATCCGCTCCCAACTCAACCGTTGAGAGATTCCTACCGCTTTATTTTCAAAGTTTTTAGCAAGAAACCCACTAGGCTTTGAGGTAGCACTAGGACCTATTACAGCTTGCTTTTGGTGGTTAAGCAAGAACCCACTTGCTTTTGATGGTTGATCAAGAACCCACTAGCCTTCTTACAGGTGAAGGCTAGCTCACCTATGACACAATCCTTTTAAAAGGAAAGGCTTGAAGAAACCTCTTCACACCTTAGTGGTGATGTGAAACCCAAAAGAAAGAGGGATAGAAAAGGAGTGGTTTGTAGACACAAACCAAAATTAAGCTCAAAATAGATAAACAAGAAAAACTGTATTTGAGGAAGTCTTGGGCGCCTTTGATTGATTGGAGATGTTGAAGGCCGCTTCCAAGCTTTTTTGATGGAGCTCCTTGGATGTGGGAGTTGTTGGAGAAAAGAGGGTTCCTTTGAGGAACTCCGCCGGAGGTACGCCAAAGGTGGAAAATGTGTACGGTGGCTTTGTATATGATCCGGTTAGTGTCCGGGGCTTCCTTGGCCTTTATTTATAGGCATGGAACCCTTGGGGAGTCTTCGGAGCCGTTGTAAAGGGCCTCGGAGCCGTTGGAGGCCAAAAGAGGGTTGACTGGTCAAAGCCAACGGCTAGTTTGACTGGGCTACCGGCTGGCCGGTACAGATCCACCGGCTGGCCGGTGCCTTGGAATGTGGAGAGTGCTTCTGCCCAGGAGCCACCGGCTGGCCGGTGAGAAGGCCACCGGCTGGCCGGTGGTGAGACAGTAGGTCTCACTATTGAACCAGGATGCCACCGGCTGGCCGGTGACAGAGCCACCGGCTGACCGGTGGAACCTGGCAGTGGGCAATGCCTCTGCCAGGTCCACCGGCTGGCCGGTGCAATCACACCGGTTGGCCGGTGGACTGAATTTCAGTCCACTTCTTGTCCATTCTTGGGCCAACTTCTTGGCAACCTTGTGCCTATCATTCAAAAACACTTCAAACAAAATTAGACAATTAATAAGGTGATTGTGATCATGAAAATCAAACAACGAGGGGAACGAGAGGTACAACATGTGACTCACCTCCAAATAAGAAAGGGAATATATATCAATACATTCCCACCTTTTCCTAATAAAATTTTTTTCAAATTCCCTTTGCCAGAATATTTGGTCATAAACCATGGATTGGTATGTGGTTTTGGTTATTTTAGTGTGTACTGTCCAAAACCTAATTAATAAAAAAATTCACCTCCTTTACTATACAAACCGAGATAATAACCCATTATACTCCAATAAAACTACTTTAATGTCATCATAATTCTTCTCTCCTCTCCTTTGAGTTATCCCAAGGCACCCCCAAGCTCTTATGAAGCCAATCCCAATCCTTTGGTATCACTCATCCATGTAAGGGTTCCTTCCTTTCACAGTTTTGTTCATATTTCATTATATTATGATAGTATTTTAAAATTTATTCAATTAAAATTGAAGAGGTATGTTTTAAAATATCCCATATACTACCCATATTATTTTTTAATAATTAGACACCCCATTCAATATCATTAATCCATCCCATGTACACCCGTTACCATGCAGAAATTCTATAATGGGGTTCCATCTCATTATTTCCATTCAAACATTTATATTATTTTATGCATCTGCAATTAAATTCAATATGATTTTATATTATGGTCCATGATCCATTTACTTCTAATTTCATGTCTAAATGATTATACATCCATTTATATCTCATCATACCATATTATGAATCTCTATTTGTTGATGTTATGCTACAAAAATTGCACCATTCTTTTCCATGACAAAATCAATGTGTAGTGAATACGATACCCATTCATATTTCAAGGGTATTAAAAATAGTGCACATATACTTATTGATTTAAAAAATTCATGTCTGTATTCCTCATTATTCAATAATATAATAAAAAATGACTTTGAATTAATCATTTTTATTTGATCTATGTGCCACCTTAAGCATGAGATTGAACTGTTTTTGATGAGTGGACCCAGAGAATTCTCCAATTAATTGGGTAATTTTAACTATAATGATACTTCATGTTAGTACATGGTATTACCTAATTACATTAAAGGAATAATTTCCATAAATTTGGGACATGGTTCTACCTGGTTCCCTTATGTTAATGATGCAGTGTTTTGTTTTGTTTCCACATTTCCAGGTAATATTGATTACACTATATCATTCTTTTATGTTAATGTTTCTCTTATGATCCATTGTTATGTATATTAACTAACATTTATTGAGTTATTATTGTTATGAATTTCATAATCCTTTACTAGGCTTTATATCTCACCCTTTTCTTATGTATTTTTTTAGGTTATACCATGCAATGCTATGTTCAAATGAATGTTGTGGTAAATTAAAATAAGATTTCAATAAAGATGTTGTATTTTATATCTTATGTTGTCATGCGATGTTACTAATCTCCAAAGACACTATACCTTGAAATATTTTGGGTTGTACAATGTGCATGTTTCTGTAATAAATCTTTTCTAGATATAAAATAAAGAACATTGTTGTAATAGTTGGTTTCAGAAGATATGTTTAGTTATTTTTGGGATTATGATTTAAAAACCCTAGTGAAAGCCTTATGTAAAAGAATAAGTATAAGAAAAACATCCCTAAGTTTTTGTGATTATATTGTATGTGTTTTTTAAGTTAAAAAATACATGTCTACATATGAACAAGTGGACGTGTCTCTAGCACATATTTAAATATGGGTAAACCCTGAAAATACCACATTAATCTAAACTTGAATGGGAATCGGTGCATGAGAATGGGCCTTGATGCCCTATTGTTTTGACACACATGGGGGATATGCAATTTTAAGTTCATAATATTATAATGAACCATCAGTAAGAGAGAAAAAATCCCCCTAATAAAATACTTTAGGAATGAGAATATATATAATTTATATTGAATCGTTGAAATTCAAATTTCAAGGAAATAAATATAATTTATATGTTATCATTTTTCATTGGATTCCCCTATATGTGGTTAATATTTTAAAATAAATAGAATTAATTTATGTATTATTCTATCCAATGAACTGTAATAGGAGGAATGGGGATAAAAATCAATGTGGAGATCAATGTGATGATTGTACTATAGAGATGGACAATCTAATAGAAGTGGGAATCAAAAAATTTGTCACGGTACCCTCTCAGTTAACTCAAGTTTTAAATAGAAAAATGGGTCAAGAAGAATATAAATCCCCCCCTAACAAACAACAATCCATTAGAAAGAGATTCATGAGACAAAGGCTTATTACATTTAATAGATAATGTGATCCCTCAGTTAATGAATAATGGAAAAACTCCAATGAGAATATCTTCAACATTCTTCAGTTTTCCAAACAAGAGAAGGTTCTTCTCAATAACTATAATATGGAGGGTAAAGCAGATCAATGGTGTAAATTGATCAAAAATAATTAGCCTGATATAGTGATTGAAGGAATGGTATTGAAATATTTCTAAAAATGTGTTTTGATAAATATTTTCCCTAGAACCTCGGTCTTAATATAGAAATATATTTTCTTTAACTCAAGACAAAGGATGATTAATCTTTTTGGGCGTACGAGTAAAATTTCACAGGACTAGCACAGTATTCCATTGGTTTTTTTGTTACCCCCAAATGCAATTTTGATCATTTATTTTGTGCGCTAAATCCTAGACTATGGATATCCATAGAAATCTGTTAATTTTACAATTGTGAGGAGATTGTTTGATTTTTCCTCAATGTCAATATGAAGATCATCAAATCTCAAGGATATCAAGAAGATAAGAAGAAGAAAGTGGACCTTAATTATAGCTATATTATGGGTAAATAAAATGGTTTTACAATATTCAACCACCCCTCTTATCAAATGTGTGTAAACAAGAACCCGAGATATTTACTAAAGGTGATGAGGAAAGGCTTTAGGTAGGGGAAGGAGGGAAACCTAGCCCGTGATTATAAGAAAGAAAAACCCTCTACTGTGACATAAAAAGGGAAACTCTATTTTATCCTCATCATATTTTCCATTACTATAATTTCAAATAACCATGGAACATTTTGAATATGTCCTCTAACCCATGGGTTTTCGAAAGCAACCAAAATCCTCTAAGGCAGCAAGGATGAGATTTTTCTATCACTACCAGTGTCGTGAATTCCAAAAATAAAGTGGTGATATATTAAATGGTTATTCATTTAAGAATCATGAACATAATTTTTTATTATAGTTCTAAAAATTCATTTTTGTCCTGAATGTTTAGTAGAACATTCTAAAAATAACCCCAAATAATGGAAGAAGAGATGTCACTGAAAATGGTAAACATGGAAATTGTTGAATGTTGTGAATATAACTACTCCCCTGTCACAATTTGTGGATTTAACAGCCCAAATAACATCATCATACTCCCCTCAGTTGAATTTTATGCAATTATATCCATGGATTATATTTCCATTTATATATCTATAATAAATTTTCACGAGAGGGAAAATCAATCCTCATATGGTGAATCGACCCCGATTGTTTACAAGTGTAAGGAATAGGATAAATCTTATTTAAAATCATCACCTTAGGCATGGGTATTAATTCCATATGAGAATCTATATCTTTCTTATCTGATTGAGTCTAAGGTTGGAACCATATTTTAAGACATTCCTATTTTTGAGGTAATTTGATAATGTGTTGCTCAAGTAATTTCATAGTCTTCCTAATAGAATAGATGGTCAATTCTCATTGATCTTATACATGTGGATTTTCCAATATCGAAGAATACATATAGAATATATTTTCTCGATATTAGTGATATAATGAAAAAAAGATCAAAATAATCACGATGAAGGGTTTATATTCCCATGTGCTTCACCATGGGGTGCAACAGTCTTCTTCATCTAGATGAATGATGTGTTAATGTGACTGTGCATTGATTATTGTGAGCTCAAAAAAATCAGGATAAAGAACAAGTAACCATTTCCACAAATTTATGACTTGTTCTATCAGCTACATGGAGCACAATACTTGTCCAAGGTGGATCTTCGGTAAGGATATTTCCATGTAAGGGTGAAAAAAGAAGATATCCACAAGACTTCTTTTTTACAAGGTTCAAGCAGTATGAATTCATAGTAATTTATTTTAAAATCACTAATGCACTATAAATATTCATGTACATGATGTATATTATCTTTAAATATTTCCTCAACAAATTTTTAGTAGTTTTATAGGTGATATTATAATATAATATAAATTCATGGAGGAGAATCTAAGCTTTTTACTATAGAAATTATGATAGGAGAAGCTCTATGAAATGTACAAAAATCATGACACTTGTTAAAAGATGTATTACTAGTTGAAAATATCATCACAAGTAATGGTATATCTATAGATTCCTCAAAAAAAGTAATTTATGGATGGATGAGGAAAATATTTGTGAGAGACATCTATTGCTTCCTCAGGTTAGATGGATATTATCGTCAATTTGTTAGAAATTTTTCACGATTGCTAAAACCTATATCCAAGATAACTCGTAAGGGAGTAATGTTTTCTTAGAATGATAAATGTGAATAAATATTCCTAATGTTGAATAAGAGGCATATCAATTTTTCTATTATCACACTACCCACAAGTAGGGAGATTTTTATAATCATCAGCGAGTCTTTGAAGTATGGATTGGGCTTTGTGTCGATGTAGAATGAAAAATTCATTACCTATGATTCAAGGAAGTTGAAAATTCATGATAGAAACTATCACATGCATGTTCTCCAGTCGGAACCAATTATCATTACACTGAAAATATGGAGACATTATCTCATTAGAGAAAAGTGTGAAATATATATAGATCACAAAAGTCTCAAATATATGTTCACATAGAAAGAGATAAACATGCGCCGATGAAGATGGTTAGATATCATTAACAATTATGAATGCTAAATCCATTACCACCCTATGAAATTGGACAAAGTGATAGATTCTATATGTATAAATGACCCTATAATTATATCATTGGAGAGAATTTAAAAGGATCCAATCATTTTAGATTTGATGAACATTGATATATGAATCATAAAGAAGTAAACATCATCAATTGTTTAACAAATGATTTCTCAACCCTCTCATTGGGATTGGATAAAGGATGATGGAAAAGATGATGTGGGTGTTCACAAGAAAGTACAATCTTTAAAAAAAGGGAATCCTCTGAGATCAATGATAATGAATAAGGAATATAGGGATTTGGATCAAAATTACATGATCAATTAAATTCTATGAAAAAGAATAATATTTTGGATGATTCACAGAGTTCAAATTTTTCCATTCAGATATGAAACATGAAGATATATCAAGATCACATAGAGCACTATTGGTGGTCGAACATGAAGAAAAATATTTCTAAAGATACTTCAAAGTGCCTGGTATGTGAAAAAGTGACGGCTGAGTTGAAAAAGTCTAAGGGTTTGATGTAACCATTACCCATACAAAAAAGGAAGTGGGAAAACGTCATCATAGACTTTTCCCCAGACATCTGAATACATCTAATTGAAACAATGTTGTATGGGTTGTTGTGGTTCATCTTTCAAAGACAAAACACTTAACTTCACATAGAGTGGATTTAACATTGGATAATCTGTTACAGACATACATCAGGGAAGTTGTATGGATACACAGTGTGCCACTATCGATTATATTCTATCGATATCCAAGATTTATATATATAATATAGAAGAGTCTCCAAAATTATATGGATAATGAGTTGAACATTAGTAAAATATATCGTCCTCAAAATGATGTCCAATTTAAGAATAATATCCAAACACTTAAGTACATGTTGAGAGATTACTGAATGGAATTCAAAGAGGGATAAGAACAACATCATCCATTTGTGGATTTCTCTTACAACAACAGTTTCCACTCATGCCTCAAAATGACTCATTATGATGTCGTTTATGAGAAGAGGTACATTACACCAACATATTGGGATGAAGCAGGAGATAGAAAACATCGAGGCCAATACATGGTCATAGAATTGGTGGAGATGGTTAAGACCTTCTAGCAGCACATCCAAGATTGTCAGAGTCAACAAAAGAGACATACTGACAACCATTAACAAGACTTAGAGTGTGATGTAGGTGGTTTTGTTTTCCAATACATATCATCAAGGAAGAGAGTGATGATATTTGTGGATAATGGAAATCTCATTCTAATGTACATTTTCCCTTTTGAGATCCTTCATAGCATTAGATTAGTGTCCTATCAACTAGAACTCCCACCCAACCAGTCTCAAGTATTTTATGTATTCCATGTATCATTATTGATGATTTCATACATAACCCATTACAAGTACTCAATCCAGAGGTGGTGCCATTAGAGAATGAACTCTCATATGAAGATAATCCATTGAATATCATAGAAGGTAGATAAAAATTTCTACGAAATAAGATGATTCCATTCATCAAGGTGTTGTGGAGAAACCAAATGATTGATGATACAACATAAGAATCGGAAGAACTGATGATGTAGGGTTACCCTCATCTGGTTTAGTATGGGAAAATGAAACGTTAAGGGGGAAATTTCTTAAATGGGTGAGGTTTTAATGACCCGATCATTTATGGGAAATGATATATTTATTTTCATGTTTTATTAATATATAAAACACATAAACACTTTTTACTATTATTATTCAAATTAAATTATTGTTAGGTATAATTAAGGTTTATAATATATCCTTCGAATAGTGATCACACAATTGATAAAAAATATTGTTAAAAAATCCATTCAGCATAGAGAAAGGAGTAGATGACCTCATCTAGTAGACTTGGGCCATACGAACATCATTTTTTGGACCTCAAAAAGGAGGTACCATCAAATGGCTTCACTCTTGACCAAGCCCATCTCGAGCTTCAGCACATTATGCATGAACAAAATAACATGTGGGTGATGTTCAAGTTAACAGAGATTACCAGTTGGGCGATGTTCTCCGAGCCTCCCCAAGAGTCTGTTGCCATCACACACCATACCCTTAGGTTTTATGTGGGTGTTATTAGGGTTTATATAATAGGCTATTAATTTCATATTGTGTAATCCCTTTCTATAAATAACTGTTTTATTCCACCAATTCTTTCACTATAGTAGTCTTTCTAAAAATGACGAATTTGAAAAATTGCTTTTTTTAGGTTATAAAAGAACATTTGATAAATATATACATTATGTTTTTATTAATAATATTATAAAAAACTATTTTAAATGATCATTATATCAATTAGTTGTCTATATATTAATAGAAAAACAGTTTGATATGAGTTATATTTTTATACGATAAAACCAAAACTATATTTTAAGGAATTTTGTATTTTTCGAAATATTTAATATTCGAATAAAATATTATTATCAAAATACATTAATCAATACTATATTATCATATAATTTTTATGAATTAATGTTTAATATTGAATAAGGTTCAAAAAATATTTTGGTCAAAACCTATCAATATTCCATAAATGTCGGTTCTCATTTTAAAAGTGAAAACTCACATATTTAGAAAATTATTTCGATAAAATTAATATTATTTTTGGAATTAGGGAATCAAAATGATTTATATCGGAAATTTTCATTATATTTTAAGATAGTTTAATTGTTGGTTAAAAATTAAATAATATATGAATATATAGTGTGTTTTATGAAATAATAATGACCAAATTATAATGTAATAAATACCATACAAAGGATCATCAAATAGATATATTTTTTAAATTTAAAATAATATAATTTTTTATTAATTTTATAATGCCTTAGTGAATCTTTCATAAGGTATAACATATTCTATGATTTTAAATTATATTCCTTGAGATTTTGACTCACCTCTACATATGCAAGGGAAAATATTTTAATAACTTCAACCGGTTTCCAAATAAGAGAATATTTTACACTCCCCTTGGCCAGAAATAATTGGAAAAAACAATGGGTTGGTTTTTAGTTTGGATTACATTTTTTTGTAGTGTTCAAAACCTAAATAATGAATAATTCACCCTCTTTTCCTATATAAACCCACAAAATCATCTATTCCTCTTCACTAAAACACCATAAAGCTCATCCGAACTCTACGTTACACTCCCTAAAGTCCTCCAAAATCACCCCATGCTCCCAATAAGTCTCTTCTAATCCTTCGGTATCCCACATCTAAGTCAGGGCTCCTTCCATTCACATTTTTGTCCATGTTACTTTATATTGGTATACCATTTTAATTTTGTTCAATTAAAAATGATGGAATATGTTTTCCAACCTCCCATATATGACACTTATTATGTTTTAATGATGATAGAACCCTTTCACTCTCCTTAATCCCTCTCATGTACACCCATTACCATGCCCGAATTTTGTAATGGATTTCTCTTTCCTCATTTTCATTAAATCATTTCTTTTTATATTATGCATCTCAAATTCATTTTCATAAATTGAGAAATTATACTCAATGACCACCTAACTTTACATTTCATCTCTAAATGATGTGATACCCCTTTCTCTCTCATCAAAACCATTTTATGAACCCTATGTGATGTTTTTATGATGTCGAAATTACACCACAATTTTCCATGGGAAAATCATTGTGTAGTTAATAACAATCCCATTCTTATATCAAGGGTATTAAACTTTATGCACCAATACATGTTATTTGGGGAGATACTAATATATATTACAACTTCATAGATCATGGAATAAGTTATGATGTTGAATGAACCCATGTTATAGGATTTATTTGGCACACCTGATCAAGAGATTGAAATGATTATGATGGGTCTTCCGGATAGTCCTCTAATGCATTGGGAGATTTTTAGTACAATGACACATCATGTTGGGATATGTGTTTATTTGATTTCATTAAATTACTTTTTACATTATGTTTGTATAAGGGTTTACCTTATTCTTTTATGTTAATGATCCAATGTTTTATGTTGTTTCCAAATTTCCATGTTAGGATGATCATGTTATATTGTGCCTTCATGTACATGTTTCTTCTATTTTCCATTATTATATCTATTTCATAACATGTATTGTATTTTTCATGTTATTCCATATTTACTCCCTTAATGAGAATTATATCATACCCTTTTCTAATGTATTTACTCAAGTTACCCCATGAAATTATTTGTATGAAGGAATGTAATGGTAATGTAAAAAAAAATTCAAAAAAGATGTTGTATATTTTGTCTTAAGTTTTCATATACTGTTCCAAATACCAAAATACACTAGACCTCTCAATGGTCTGGGTTGTATAAAGTTCATGTTTATATAATAAATCATGTTTTAATATGAATTAATGTGTTGGATTGTTATATATACATTTCCTCCATGTACATATCTATATATTCCACAACTTTTCTCTTACATAGTAAAATAGTTATATGTTATCCCATGTGTCCCATTTACTTCTCATTATATCTTATTAATAGGTTATTTTGAAATATATTTTATGATGTAGATTTTTTAACATGTTAGTTATCAAATATCAAACCCTAGATTATCAGGGTCATGTTTATATTTCTAGGACACAATTTTGTACAGGTCTGTATAATGTAATGACCCAAAATTTTAATGTAATAACATTGTATTCGATAGGGTGTATGACACGCAACACCATGCGTGTAAGTAAATAGAATATCCAAATACATTATAATATATTTAATATTTTATATTAAATAAATAAATTATATACTATTCAATGAATTAAATTTTTTATTTTCATTCACCACACACAAAAATTAATTTATTTGACGACTTGTGTAACATAAAAGGACGTGTTATACAGATGTACTATATATTATTGAAATATTTTTTTTTAATATAATATGATTTATCATAGACATTAAATGAGAAGTAATGAATTTTATTAATAGACATATGATAATATATATTATATATACAACAAAATGTTTTGACATTCATAAAATATATTTTATTTTTCTAAGACATGAAAAACCACATTTTTCACATAAAAGAATATATTTTTCAAAAGATAGTTTTACATCCTTTTAATGAATAAAATATTTTAAATACATTTCTAAAAAAATTATAAATTTTATATATAGACTCTTTTATATAAAGATAAAAATAAAAATATTATTACGTCGAATTTTTGGTATTTTTTAATGATGTTTCATTTTTTGATTAATTATGAAAAATACAGAATTTTAATTCAAAAGTGCTTTTTAATCGAATTTATTTATAAGGTTAAGTTTTATTTATATTTACTGTTAATTATCACATAAATACATTATAAATAAATTAATAAAATTTATTTCATTGGAATCAATTTAAATTTCAAATTGGATATAAAAACATATCAAACATTTGAACATTTTTACTTAAAAATCTGAATGGTCATCCCGTCTTTGGGATTAAATATAAATAAATTCCTTCCACTTATGTGATTGAAATTTAAAAAAATGGATTAAATATTGGGAAGAAAAATAATTTATAATTTCTAATAAGGTAAAATTATTTTTTGACAAAAAATTTTTGAATTGTATTAAAATTAATTATAGAATTTAAGAAAAAAATTGGCATCACAAGGGACAAAACTGTAATGATGGGGGAAAATGACATATAAACTTGTTAAAAAGAAATTTTATGTTCAAATTTAGACCATATAATAGACTTTTCATAATTTTTATAATTATTTATGCCACATTTCATAGAAAAAACGTAGGTTTAATTTCTTTTCTCCAAAATCACCAATAATGCCTCACCAACACCACTATAAAAAGGGACTCATCCCTCCCCCTTAATCAACCATATACATACTTTTTTATAACCAATTATATGATAAAATAATCTTTCAAAATACCTCAACTAATAATATAAATTTATTAATTAGTATTAGTAAATACAAAAAAAATACAACTTGTATAAACCAGAAGGAGTTACCTGATTAAAATATAGTATTTTCCAACGATCATTTTTCTTTCATGTACTTGTACACCCATTAGATTATTTTAATATTTTTATTTCATAACACTATAAGTATCCTTAATATAGTGATATATTGTCATCCCATGGGTTATAGATACACTTACACATAGTTTCATCTAATGTGAATTGAATGTACCATCCGTGTACGATGAGCTACCACTTAACGAAATGATTATTGTTGTTTTTGCATGACCACCTC
Source organism: Viscum album (assembly GCA_963277665.1). NCBI lineage: Eukaryota > Viridiplantae > Streptophyta > Magnoliopsida > Santalales > Viscaceae > Viscum > Viscum album. The sequence continues at coordinate 1,197,610,554 of OY728156.1, read as the reverse complement.
TAATGATTAAGAATTGTTGAAAAACTATTTTATATTATATATATATATATATATATTATAATTGTGTTTTTTAAAATCTTATTTAATTTTTATATAATTGAAATCAATATGATTTCCATTTTGTGTATATATGATAACATCTTTGAAGAAAGTGTGGACGACCACCTCCTCAAAGTGGTTTGATTTGTTCACACTATAAATGGAATGACTAAAGGATGGTTTTAGTAATACTATGTGATATATATGAAATAAATATGGTACTTTAATTAATATATATATATATATACATATATATCATTTACATTTCATTCTTTTAATTTCATTAAAGAAATGAAAGTAGAGTTCATGCATACGTACGACCTACCATCTCCATGAATGTTTGATTTCATTTCCAATCTCCAATTTTATTAGATTATTATAAAAACAATATTTACTATATATGATATTTTAATCATTTTTTGAATTATGGATATGAATAAACCATTAACTAATTAAAAGTAACAAAAAGTAACATGTCCAAAAAACATGAGAAACTACACAATTATCACACGAAATAGTAGAAATACTGAATGATTACAAAAAAATGAGTAACAAGATAATATTAGAAGATCATATATGATATTATAAATTTTATTATGGTTCAATTATATGTTATTGACTTTTTTATAACCATTATACAATATCATAAATAGTGATCACTTGAAAGGAAACACACGGTAAAAGAATATTTTCTCACTTTTCATTTAGTGAGTCATACTACATTTTCACTGCATATTTATTTTCTATGATGTATATACATCACCTATTCTATTTTATATCATGAATAAAACTATCTTCATGTTATTAGTGTATTATTTGAAATTATTTCATTCATGTGTATTATAATTTATACGTTTCCATTCAGTAAGGGACTTCATCTCACTTTCAAATAATTGAGAAATAGTTTATTTTGGTAAAACTAATTTCGTATATGTGATGTAAATACGTACTATTTTATATATAATTAAAAAATTCCATTGTTATTAATGATATATTTATTTTCAATTTTAATTATTTCCTCAAAGGGTTTTTGAATTAATTATTACAATGTGAATAAGAATTCTGTAACACAATTCTTTTCAATGGGTTATATTATTTCGCCATTATTAATATTCTTATATGATATGTGTAATGATTTTTTAATATATATTGTTGAATTTATTATTATTTTATGTGTATTTGTATTTTATCACTCTAAATTGATTTATTTATTGATTCTCAAATCAATGTTATGTCCTATTAAAAACTTTATTTTACATTCTAATTTTTTTAGGATAGTTAAATCATTATTTTTAATTAATGGTAATTACAGGATAATTATTTAATAAATAATTTAATTATTTTCTCCTCCAGTGATTCATTACCTTATTCATGTAATAATACCATTTTAGCACGTATTTTGCACTTGTTTTTTTTGGAAAAAAGATTTTAAGAAAACCTGACTTTATTTTTCTCATTAGTGAGAGAACCTGCATTCTTGTAAAAAAAATGTTTACTAGAAATAATTTCAAAATTTTTAACCTTAAAAAATGATTTATTTATGAGGTATATACCGATTATTTCTTTAAAAAAATAAATTAAATATTATATTCTATTACCAAACAATAATCATTTCAATACTTTTACTTTGAAAATAGACTGTTATTTTTACCATGTGAAACATGTTAATAATTACCCATAATCATTTATTTGAAACAAACTTTTAATGTTTAAATGGATAATTTTTTTAGGAAAATGACTATAAAATTTATTTTAGCAGAAACTTATTTTCAAATTGCTTTTCAAAATAATAAATATATTTTCCTAAAAAAATCAAAAATATATTATTTTTGTATTTTGATTCATTAATGACAAAAAAAATTCTAGTTTTATTACACAAGGGGATATATTTTATTGATTCCATCATTATACTTCCTTTGTATGGGTTATTAATTATTTGGATTATGATAGTATTGAAATTAACAGGATACCTTTTTTTATTTCCCTTGAAATATTCAATGTCCATTTATCATTAGACCATGAATTTTTCTAAATATCTATATCATTTATCCTTGAGATGATTATTACCTAAATAGTATATCATTCTCACATAAAGTGTTTACTTTGTAATTTAACTAATTTTATATTGAAATGTAGAAAAATATTTTTTTTTCTATTGATCAAGGATATTTTATAAGGAATATTGTTTATTAATTAAATTGATTACATGATATGATGATTACTTTTAACATGTTATGATGACTATGTACATGAATTTTTATAGCCCATGGATTCATTAAGAGGTTGTCATTAGAAAAATTATGTTTTCAAATTCAATGGATTTCTACTAATACTTCAAAAATTTATAGAGGATATATCATCATATTTTATGTTTTCATGTAAATGAGATATGAAATCCAATAATAAATCAATACCAATTTTTTGATTCAATATTTATTATACTTGAGACTTTCACTATGACAAAATTTATAGATACATTTAATTCTTAATTTATTTATTAAATGGAATTGTTTGAGTTTCTTACCATCATATATTGTTTATTCCTTATCCAATTATTTAAATGGAATTTTTTAGTTATTTAATTTTGCATATTTTTTTTATAATTTATTATACATTTATTTATTAAATGGAATGTATGTTCATATACATATCATGGAATAATTATTATTCTAATTTATTCACTATTTCTTTCGCTATACTTAAACCATAATAAGCATCTGAGCTCAAAATTATTTTATTTTCATTTACATAAGATTATATGATGTGTGATAATAATGATATTCAAGGATATCAATGGTGAAATAATGTTGTACTTGAAAAAAGAAAATAATGTTGTAAATAGTTTATTGATTTGTAATTCAAGACTCAGAAATTTACCTGGATTACAATAGTACTAAACTGATTAGTCTATTAGTATGTATCACTATATAATCATGCCAATGTAATTGTAGTAGGCACCAACTATAAGCTTATTTGGGTAAGTGATCTAAATATGATCTCTCAATTTCTATTGTTAAAATTCATATAGACTATGTAGAGGATGATTAATCATGATACCATTAGAAGGATAACAAGTGTGACAAAAATTTGTGCGAGATGATCAAAAAATGAATTTAAATGAGTTTTTTATGATATAATATCTATATACATTAAAATTATAGGTTCTGGGTTGGTGATTTATTGATATATATAATTAATATTCATACAATTTGTTGTAATATGAGTGTATGTTATGTTCAATCTTCCTCAGTGCGTATTAGTGCTAGAGTTATTTAATTTTGAGGATGAAATTATAAAGAATAATGCGATAGAGAAGTAGCTAAACTATATTGAACAAAAATTGAATCTAGATGAACCTAAAATGTCAAATTTGGTAATCATGTATTAAAAAGTCATGATATCTGATATCTAATTTTAATTTTAATATTATTGTTTAGAAAAAAATTAATATTCTTAATTTATATGATTTTTATTTTATTTTTTTAGGGATAAAAAGGTGATTCATGAAATGGGTATGGTAATAGTAATTATCAATATTAAAAAATGAATATGTATCTATTAGTTCCTTCACATAGTTTTGAGAAATTAATTAAATAGTTTCATTTTTAAAATGATTTGATATTGAGTTATTAGTGACACAACCTAGTGTTATACAGAATATATTCCATGTTTCTAACTCTTGATTGATAGTGGTGTATGGGAATATGAATCTCTATAATATTATTCCCTTCATAAAACATTTATATGATCATTGGTATATATTGAATCTCTCTAAATAAATATCACATTGTATTTTGGAATAGGTAAATCCCATTTGAGATACCAAATCATATAAGATCATAAATTAGTTCAAATAATAATTTGAACCGCTTATAGAAATTTAATTTGCAATGATATTGTGATATCCTAATCATGATGTGTATTTAAATACAATTTTTATAAAGAAATTTAGAATTAATGATATATAATTTGTGAATAAATACATTTATTTCATTATGAATTTATTTCATGGTGATCAACATGATCACCTGATTGTGTTTTAAAAATAACTTATTATTCATTATATAACTATCTAAAGTATTCCTTATAGATTTTACATATTTAATTTAGACTAATTAAAGAAGAAACTAGAAGATAATATGGATAATGTTTTTACATACCCAGGTGTTTCAACATATGGTGAACCATTCCACTATTCAATTAAGATTTATGAATAAATACATATATGAATAGATTATCATTAACACATAAAGATAAAAAAATACAACAAGTATCCTATACCACATATTTGTGAATTATTAGATTATCATTGTGTATATAAACCCACTGTAATGAATTAGCTTTGATCTAGATATTAACCAATATTGGGGAAAATAAATGATGTATTAATTTAAGATCATATCACATGAAACATAGATTGATGGGAGATTTAGTTTTAAACTATATCAATGAATTTTGATAATTAAATGAATTAAACATTTAAAGGATATTCAGGCTCAAGAAACATTATGACAAGATCACATTCTCATGTAGTTGGATTATGAACAGAAACAATATAAGTATTTATAATGATTTTTTTAAATATTTTTTACATTTAATGTTGGTTATTCCACCCCACATAATGGATTCTTCATAACCTCCAAAAAAATTGACAACATAGTGTCCACAAGATGATACAATTTATCCTCAATGAATAATCAAAAAATTTAACACCTCCTACACTCAATGTTCATATATAACATTGGATGTTATTTCTCCTCTACCAATATATATTTTAGTAGTTCTATATGTGTACTCCATAAAATAATCAATATTAATGATTAATCTCATAATCCTAACATATCACGAGTAAAAATCCAAAATAAACTACAAGGTCTGTTCTAGAGTGAAACATGAACTCATGAACACCTCCCAATATGTAATAGGATACTAGCTAGTATTGAGGATATGAGTCTAAAAATATAATATAATACCCACAGTATCATGTATTGTAATCGATAATATAAAATAACTTCATAATAAATCATCAGAAAAATCATCTTGAGTAATTGGATAAATGAAATACATGATTTGTAAATAATATATACTACCAATAGTGGGAAGCCTAAACTGGGTAAATAAAATAGATAAAAAATAATTGACAAACTACAGGTTCCCCTACTGGATATCTTATCATAGAACCATCTCCACAGTTCTCAACTCAGCAGTCCAACACTAGGCCCTTTCCATTTTCCAAATCCCTCATGAAATCAACATGTGGATATAAATTTATAGGTATTCTATAAGTACAAGACTATGTATGAAAACACCAATTAAACCTTAAACTAATATTCTCTTGTATATAAGTTAATTACATACTAATAATAAATGTGTATGCATTATAGTAATACAAAATCCAAAAATTTATCAGGTTTTCAATAACCATGAATCTACAATCCCACATACATACCATTTTCTGCTCTATTCTAGAAATCTAAAAAAAATACCATCAAAAAAGAGTTTCATAAAAATGAATGAAACATGAAAATTTATATATGACTAGGATGAAACGTGCATTATGATCCTAAGGGTGTTCTTTGTCACGACCCCCTCCCCACAAAGTGTACCCCTCCTGGGCCGGCAATGTGAGAAGGGAGATAATGACCCCCGAGTCCCGCCTCCAGTAGGCCCCGGGTTGGCGACTAGCACCGAGGGTATAATACACACACAAATGGGAGGCATTACCCTCTAAGAGAACACATTCAGAAGAGAGAGATAGAATAGACTCCAATCAACTCCAACTCAGAACTGAAATATAAAAGGAAACCAAGTACATATATGAAATGTCATGAAAAAGTACTACAACTGAAAGGGGAAACTAAAAGTACCCAAAAGAAAGTAAAACAACAGCGACCACAAGCCCGAACATCTCCTCCTCCAACCGCAATCTAGTAGTAACCAGCTTGATCTCCAACCTGCTCCAAGTGACCTGAAAAACAGTTTATACATACATAGGGTGAGTATAACAGTATACTCAGTAGGATCCTCCCCATGCCTCTCGTGCAAAAGTAAAGAAATCATGCTAAAGCCCAGTGAACAAAAAGTGAAACTAAATCGTCACCTAAGCAGGTATACTATGTTCCCATCCTCACCATGGCTACTCTCACCAAGTAACGCATACAAGAATATGAAATATAGTAAAGAATATCAAGGGTACCCTGCTACTACTTCCCCACTGGTTTTCCGCTTTGCCCCAACGACATACGTCCTGTGCATCTCTCCCCAAAGGCTTGCCCACAGACACATGGGCTAAGCTCCACAACCTGCACCTCGTGCACCACAAAGGCTTGCCCGTAGACACCTGGGCTAAGCACCACACCATCCTCACAACCAAGGTAACCAGGTAGTTTCCGGGAGCCACCATAGCTCGTATAACGTGTATCATACATCGAGTATTATACCTCAAGCCATCAAAGCCCATACGCCGAGTAAGGATCCTCAAGCCATCACAGCCTATACACGTTACACCTATAGTATTCCATAGGATACTATATCCAGAATATATGTGTGTGAAATAACCACAAGCCATTCTAGCCCTCTACACACATATATGGGTAAAACTAACCACTGTGCCTACAAGCACAAAGATCTACCAAGAGAAGAGAGCGGGGAAAAAGGGGGTAGTCAGCCATTCAACCTCCCATCAGAATGTTGGGCAAACCCCCCCCCCCCCCCAGGGCTCAGAATCCCCGGGGTGTCAGTTGCCCTTAACGACAAGGTGGAGTAGCGTATAGAAACACAAAGAGTACAGAATATATAAGTAACGCATATCCACACTATGGGAATTACCTAGTCTTAGATACAACTGCAGCTAACGTCTCTCAGACTCCAGGCTGCTACTTCAAAGACTAGGTATCCTACAAGCACACAACCATTTGAAGAGATTTATTAGATTACTCCATTCTCATTTTATCAGTTCCATTGTACGTTAATTAATTCTTTAAACATTAATTAAGAATGAACAATTCCACATTAAACTAAAATGACATCACATTCGAAAACAACTGCTCCTTTTTAAGATTCACATCACCTTTAAATTCCAGCATCTCCATCCCCGTGGATTTTTACCATCTAATCAAACATTCATTACAGAATTACATTTCCACATTCCCAGGCATTCTAGAAAAACATCCTATACTTCTAAACACAAAGGAGGCTCAACACGGTGAGTAGATATACTACCCATCGAGTCTTTGCCGCCTATAGAAATAGCATATACTCTTTCTCCCTCGAGAGGCTAAACACGAAAAGCACGTGGCATACCCTGCGCGTCTTCGCCTCCTTCAGAAGAATGGTAGCAAGACCAGCTGCCTTGAGCAGTGGGGAAAAGCAAAGCAGATTAACATTCAAGAAAACCGCAAGCAACTAGAAACCACATCCAACCCATTCCATCACCCCTGGTGTCCTCTCCGACACCCATATGCATAAACTGATGCATCTCTCCACACTAGGCGTCATCCACTTCCACAACCACAAGGCCTCCATGCCTCCACATATCACAAAAACCATCCAGGCTCACATCAAAACACAAGAAGCAGGAAAACAAGCACCACAAAATGGGCTCTCGGCCCTTTAACAAGGCATTCATCCTTCAAACACAATGAGCACTCAGAGCTCCAAACCACAAGGCATTCAGCCTTACAAGCAAGCGGGTAACTCAAAACCCTTTTGAAATTCCCACAAAATCTGTTTTCTAATCCATATGGAATTGGTAGATTTGTTATTCGTAGGTTCCAATCATGGATACCTAATCAGTAAGCTATCATAATTAAATAACCATGCTTACTTCCCTAATTTGATTATCCTCAAATTAGAACAACTACAACAACGACAATAACCAGATTAATTTACATGCCTCTTTATCTTTAGCCAATTAATTAACAATTAATTTCGGCTTTACGTTCATTATCAATTTCTAACATGAACGAACAACAAAATCAAATAAAAACATAGATATCACTATATCTAGGAAAACATGAGGCAAACCTTTATCACGGTATAAAGCAACAGCATGCGATCAACCAATTCTTTTAATCCCGTTCAAGTATTAAATTAGGTCAATTTCATTGTGATCCAAAGGAATAAATCAAGCTAATTCTACGATTTCACATATACAATTAGAGAAGCCATGAATCCCCTACCTCGAAGATTTCTTGACGTCCTTTATCCACAGAGCGGGCCACAATCCTTCTCTCACGACAACTTTTGTGGAAGAATGATTGACACAGCTTGGTTGCATAAAAAATAGAGCAGAACCAATCCTAAGAGTAAAGATTGATTGTGCAACTCCTATGGAAAGGATTGAAAGTTTCTAGCGCCTCTTAGTTGAGAAAAAAGGGAAAGAACAAGGGAGAATGATATCTCGTCCCTTTTTAAGATTTAATGAGGTGACGGTTTAAGATCCGGTTAATTCTCCATTAAAAACGGATCGCATTAACCCACGAGGTTTGACCAAGTAAAACATTCCAAGCCTTAAGAATAATTAATATAGGATTTATGGCATTTGAATCGGCCTTGAGATCCCTTAAAATAAGGCTTTAAATGTATTTTACGTCAAAGGAAACGTCAAAAGGGGCAAAACTGTAGGAGTCTGGAAACACTGTTCACCCACTGTTACTGTACATGAAACCGATCTGTCACACCGATCTGTGAAACCGATCTGTGACACCGATCTGTGAAACTGATCTGTCGCACCGATCTATGAAACAGATCTGCGAAAACGATCTGTCACACTGATCTGTGAAACTGATCGGTGAGACCGATCTGTCAGACCGATCGGTGAGACCGATCTGTTACTGTTCATAAAACTGGAAACACTGTTCACAGAACTGGAAAATTGGCAAAGTGTTGGGGATAAGTCCCCTTGACCTCCCAGAACACCTCCAAAACCAAAATTCCACAAAGTAATGGACCGGAGAGGTCTGGGCCATTACATTAGATACCTCTCAAAACATTCTCATCCTCGAGAATTAAAAACCAACCTAGAAGAAAGGAGGGGTCCGAACAACCACCCCATAAGATACCTCTCAGGGGAAAACCACCATAGTCGTTCGAAAGCTGGAACAAAACTCTGACATCCAGGAACAAACAATCCATACCCAAACAATTCATTCACAACATCACATCAAAGGTACATAAATAAAACATGAAAGGTCTAACCGGAGAGGAAACATCATTACATGAAAGGAGTTAAACATTAAACAACTCTGGGTACTGAGCACATATCTGTGACTCACGCTCCCAGGTACTCTCCTCCATGCCACCGTGTCGCCACAAGACACAACTAAGGGGATAGAACGCCCACGCAACACTTTCTCCTTGCGGTCTTGGATCTCCACAGGTCGCTCCTCGAAGGTTGCATCATCGTCAATATCAATCTCTCCCCAATCGATAACATGAGATTCATCATGAAGGTAACGACGGAACTGTGATACATGGAAAACATCATGTATCCGACTCATCTGAGGGGGAAGTTCTACTCGATACGCCACACCTCCAACACGAGCTAACACCTCGAAAGGCCCAAAAAAACGGGGAGATAGCTTACTTCCGCGACCAAACCTTCGCTTCCCACGACGGGGAGTCACCTTCAGAAACACATGATCCCCAACATTAAACTCTAAGGGTCTACTTATTTGATCAGCATAAGATTTCTGATGATCTTGTGCTATCTTCATCCTCTCACGAATCACCTGAACCATCTCTGTTGTATTCTGCACTAGTTCTGGTCCGAGAATTGCGGACTCTCCGACCCCAGTCCAGCACAACGGAGAACGGCATGGCCGGCCATACAAGGCTTCAAACGGCGCCATGCCGATGGTAGAGTGAAAACTATTATTGTCAACGAAATCTACCAAGGGTAAGTGCTTCGTCCATGAACCTCCAAAATCAAGAACACAAGAGCGCAACATGTCTTCAAGAGTCTGGATGGTTCGCTCTGTCTGACCATCCGTTTGAGGATGAAAAGCGGTGATAAGGCATAGTTGAGATCCAAAAGCATGCTAGAGACCTCTCCACACCCTAGAGGTAAAACGAGGATCTCGATCAGAAATGATCGTCTTAGGAACTCCGGGAAGCCTCACCACCTTCTCCAGATACTGCCTCGACAAAACCTCCACTGAGCTCGACTCCTTGATTGCTATGAAGTGGGCCGATTTAGTTAAACGATCCACTACCACCCATATAGCATCATGTCCTCCCGGAGCTCAAGGTAAACCTGTAACAAAGTCCATTGAGATGTCCTCCCACTTCCACTGAGGGATCTCTAAGTGCTGGAGAAGACCACCAGGAACACGGTGTTCGACCTTCACCTTCTGGCATACTAAACATCGAGACACACATTCTGCAACTGTACGCTTCAGCCCAGGCCACCAAAACTTACTCCTCAAGGATCGGTACATCTTCGTCACACCAGGATGTACCGCCAAGGGTGAACTATGGAACTCTCGAAGTACCGTCTCGTGCATCGCCAAGGGAACAAAAATCCTGCCATGATACAACACTCGGTGTTGTTCATCCTCTGACCAACCATCAGGGGCCTCACCACATACAACTCTGTCTCTCCAAACTTCCACCTCTAGATCACCCAACTGAGACTCTTCCACCTTCTGCATTAGGGATGACTGCACCGTCATCTGGAAAAGAAAACCTCTACCCCCAACTTCTCCCATATCAAGATGCAAAGCTGATAGCTCTTCCATCACTCTCCAGGAATCACCAGATTCACGCAAAACATCATTACATGACTTTCAGATCAGTGCATCAGCAACAACATTTCCCTTCCCAGGTGTATAAGATATTTCGAAGTCATATTCCTGCAAGAACTCCATCCACCGACGCTGCCGCAAGTTCAAATCCCGCTGAGAGAAAACATACCTCAAACTCTTATGATCGGTGAAAACCACAAAGCGCTCGCCAATGAGGTAATGTCTCCACAACTTCAGCGCAAACACCACGGCTGCCAACTCAAGATCATGGGTGGCATAGTTTTATTCATGGGGACGCAACTACCGAGACCCATAAGAAACAACAGACCTCTGCTGCATGAGAACAAAGCCTAACCCCAGATGTGAAGCATAACAGAAAACATCAAACTGGACTCCCTTCGCTGGAAGACAAATGACTGGAGCACTTACCAACTTCTCCTTTAGATACTCGAAAGCTGTCTGACACTGATCAGTACATATGAACGCTTGATCCTTCCTGGTCAAAGCTGTCAGAGGAGTCGCAACTCGGGAGAAATTAGCCACAAACCTCCTATAATAGCCTGCGAGACCAAGGAAACTTCGCACCTCTGACACGGTCTTGGGGGATGGCCAAGACACCACTGCTTCTATCTTCGAAGGATCCACAGCTACTCCCTGTTGGGACACAACATGCCCTAAGAAACGAACTTCTCGAGCCCAGAACTCACACTTGGACAACTTCCCAAACAACTAATGTTGGCGAAGAACTCCCAAAACGGCTCGTAGATGCTCTGCATGCTCTTCTTCAGATGTGGAGTACACAAGGATGTCATCGATGAAAACCACAACAAACTTGTCCAGGAATTCACGGAACACAACATTCATCAACCCCATGATAACAGCTGGAGCATTTGTCACGCCGAATGGCATTACAACAAACTCATAATTCCCATGACGACAGTGGAAAGCAGTCTTCAGGATATCCTCATCCTTTACACGCATCTGATGATATCCTGACCTCAAGTCTATCTTTGAAAACCAACTTGCACCCTTCAGTTGATCGAATAGGTCATCAATCCGTGGAAGAGGATATCGATTCTTTATTGTCACTTTGTTTAATCGATGATAATCGACGCGTAACCGCAAACTGACATTAGCCTTTTTCACAAACAAAACTGGTGCACCCCAAGGTGACACACTTGGACGAACAAAACCACACTGTAACAGACCATCAAGCTGAATACGTAGCTCTCGTAACTCAGAAGGGGCCATCCTATATGGAGACATAGAGATAGGAGACGCTCCTGGCTGTAGCTCGATCCCAAACTCGATCTCTCGTCGAGGGGGTAAGGATACAACCTCTTTTGGAAAGACAATAGGGTACTCCTCTACGACCCTAGGAAACGCCAACTGTTGAACCTCTGAAGAACTCAGCATCATCCCAGCCATCATGGATGATAAGGATGAAACTCGTCTATGACTCATCCGAGGATCTCTCTCACAAACAAACACTACTTCCTCTCCATCTTCATTAAAGAAAACGACCTTCTTCCTGTAGAAATCCAAAATAGCCTACACCGAATACAAACAATCCATGCCGAGGATGACATCATATGGTTGTATTCGTAAACATAGGAAATCTCCCCAAGAGCGGTGCTGCCCCAACACTAGCTCAAAGTCTCTACATACTTCAAACAAGCTAGCTCGACCTCTAACTGGCGTAGTCAACGCCAAGGGCACTGGAAGCCTCTCTACCTCAAGTCCCAAAGAGTGGACAAGGGTATGGGATATAAAGGATTGTGTCGCTCTTGAATCAAACAATGCATACACCAAGGTAGAAAACAAGCAAAGGGTACCTCGAACGACATCTGGATCGCCTGGGGCTGGAAACGCTAGAGCATGAAGTTGACCACGACCACCTCCGCAGCCTCTCTGACCCTGATGATGACCACCACCACGGCCACACTCTTCTCTCTGAGGACGGGGAGCATCATGGGGTTGTCCTCTGCCTGCTCCATCTACCCTCGGGTGATCTAAAGCTGGTGCAACCAGCTGCTGCTGCCTCGGCTGGAACTTCCTCAACGGAGGAACCTGGAGTGGAGCGCCTGGTCCACGATGACTGCTCTGAAAAGTTGGGTACTCCCACTGCTGATGACCATGACCACCACAAGAAAAACAAGCACCTGATCCCTTGGCATAGTCCTGAGAGTTGCTGCCTCCAGAGAAACGAGATGGGAAGGGCTGGGACCTACCCCCAGGTGAACGGAAACTCTTCTGTCCTGAAAACCGGGAACCCCAGACCACAGCTCTGCTTCGTGAGAAATCATGACGATTCCCCTCTCGTGATGATCTGGTCCTAGCCAAAGTCCTTTCAACAACCTCTGCCCTCGCCAGCACCTCTAGATATGTCTTCAGCATAAATGGGGTGACCTGGCGCTGTATCTCGGGACGCAAAGCCTCCTCGAAATGCCTCGCCCTGGCCTCGTCATCTGGTAACAGGTCGGAATCATATCGTAGAAGGTTCCTGAAACGGATTCCAAACACCCGAACACTGGAGCTCCCCTGTCAAAGGGTAAGAAGCTCCTGGCGACTGGACGCCTTCATAGTCGACGAAAGAAACTCGACTCTAAACCTGTCTCGAAACTCCTCCCATGACATTGCTGACTCCTCACGATCACCGAGGAACAAGAACCACCATTTCCTCGCTCCTCTACGCAGCATCATCACAACCAAGGACACCCAGTGTTCCTTCCGAGCACGAATAGAACTGAAGCCTATCTTGACCTCCTCCAACCAGTCTTCTGTGACTGCATCTGAAACGGAGCCCTCGTACTTCTGTAAACTCTGGCGCTGGAACTCTCGGAGTGCCTTCCTCCACGTGTCATCGTCGTCGACCTCTACCCGGCGACGATCTGCTGGAACAGCCTGCTGGGCATCTTCTGCGCAAACCTGACGAGGACGTCGACCTGGAGCCATACCTTTAAAATGACAACTGTTAGAGCTCCTAATCCTGGAATATGGAAGACTCAACATTAATTAATTAATTGTTTTGTTTTATTAATTTTTGGTTACCTATCCCAAGGTCTACCCATTCAAACACAGGGTCAAAGAATAATGATGCATGATCCTTTCCTAGGTCTCTACCCTATAACCAGTATCACTTTGTTTAGTAGCCATTGTAAACATAAAGGTCCGTGCAACAGATCATAGGGGGCCCTGAACGCCTATGTCTCTGCCGGTCTCCAGTGATTACCCCACTTGCTAAACATGAATGACACCGTTGCCCTACCATCCCATGAAACCTCACCTGTGCCTAACTCCAAACTCTATCCTATCCTTCATCCAGACCTCTGATACCACTCTGTCACGACCCCCTCCCCACAAAGTGTACCCCTCCTGGGCCGACAATGTGAGAAGGGAGATAATGACCCCCGAGTCCCGCCTCTAGTAGGCCCCGGGTTGGTGACTAGCACCGAGGGTATAATACACACACAAATGGGAGGCATTACCCTCTAAGAGAACACATGCAGAAGAGAGAGATAGAATAGACTCCAATCAACTCCAACTCAGAACTGAAATATAAAAGGAAACCAAGTACATATATGAAATGTCATGCAAAAGTACTACAACTGATAGGGGAAACTAAAATTACCCAAAAGAAAGTAAAACGACAGCGACCACAAGCCCGAACAGCTCCTCCTCCAACCGCAAGCCAGTAGTAACCAGATTGATCTCCAACCTGCTCCAAGTGACCTGAAAAACAGTTTATACATACATAGGGTGAGTATAATAGTATACTCAGTAGGATCCTCCCCAAGCCTCTCGTGCAAAAGTAACGAAAGCATGCTAAAGCCCAGTGAACAACAAGTGAAACTAAATCGTCACCTATGCAGGTATACTATGTTCCCAAACTCACCATGGCTACTCTCGCCAAGTAACGCATACAATAATATGGAATATAGTAAAGAATATCAAGGGTACCCCACTACTACTTCCCCACTAGTTTGCCGCTTTGCCCTAACGACATACGTCCTGTGCATCTCTCTCCAAAGGCTTGCCCGCAGACACCTGGGCTATGCTCCACAACCTGCACCTCGTGCACCACAAAGGCTTGCCCGCAGACACCTGGGCTAAGCACCACACCCTCCTCACAACCATGGTAACCAGGTAGTTTCCGGGAGCCACCATAGCTCGTATAACGTGTATCATACATCGAGTATTATACCTCAAGCCATCACAGCCCATACGCCGAGTAAGGATCCTCATGCCATCACAGCCTATACACGTTACACCTATAGTATTCCATAGGATACTATATCCAGAATATATGTGTGTGAAATAACCACAAGCAATTACATCTCTCTACACACATATATGGGTAAAACTAACCACTGTGCCTACCAGCACAAAGTTCTACCAAGAGAAGAGAGCGGGGCCAAAGGGGGTAGTCATCCATTCAACCTCCCATCAGAATGTTAGGGAAAACACCCCCCAGGGCTCAGAATCCCCGGGGTGTCAGTTGCCCTTACCGACAGGGTGGAGTAGCGTATAGAAACACAAAAAGTACAGAATATATAAGTATCTCACATCCACACTATGGGCATTACCTAGTCTTAGATACAACTGCAGCTAACGTCTCTCAGACTCCAGGCTGCTACTTTAAAGACTAGGTATCCTACAAGCACACAACCATTTGAAGAGCTTTATTAGATTACTCCATTCTCATTTTATTAGTTCCACTGTACGTTAATTAATTATTTAAACATTAATTAATAATGAACAATTCCACATTAAACTGAATTGGCATCACATTCGAAAACAACTGCCCCTTTTTAAGATTCACATCACCTTTAAATTCCAGCATCTCCATCCCCGTGGATTTTCACCATCTAATCAAACATTCATTACAGTATTACTTTTCCACATTCCCAGGCATTCTAGAAAAACATCCTATGCTTCTAAACACAAAGGAGGCTCAACACGGTGAGTAGATATACTACCCGTCGAGTCTTTTCTGCCTATAGAAAGAGCATATACTCATTCTCCCTCGAGAGGCTAAACACGGAAAGCACGTGGCATACCCCGCGCGTCTTCGCCTCCTTCAGAAGAATGGTAGCAAGACCAGCTGCCTTGAGCAGTGGGGAAAAGCAAAGCAGATTAACATTCAAGAAAACCGCAAGCAACTAGCAACCACATCCAACCCATTCTATCACCCCTGGTGTCCTCCCCGACACCCATATGCATAAACTGATGCATCTCGCCACACTAGGCGTCATCCGCTGCCACAACCACAAGGCCTCCATGCCTCCACATATCACAACAACCATCCAGGCTCACATCACAACACAAGCAGCAGGAAAACAAACATCACAAAATGGGCTCTCAGTCCTATAACAAGGCATTCAGCCTTCAAACACAATGAGCACTCAGAGCTCCAAACCACAAGGCATTCAGCCTTACAAGAAAGCGGGTAACTTAGAACCCTTTTGAAATTACCACATAATATGTTTTCTAATCCATATGGAATAGGCAAATTTGTTATTCGTAGGTTCCAATCATGGATACCTAATCAGCAAGCTATCACAATTAAATAACCATGCATACTTCCCTAATTTGATTATCCTCAAATTAGAACAACTAGAACAACTACAATAACCAGATTAATTTACATGCCTCTTTATCTTTAGCCAATTAATTAAAAATTAATTTCGGCTTTATGTTCGTTATCAATTTCTAACATGAACGAAAAACAAAATCAAAGAAAAACATAGATATCACTATATCTAGGAAAACATGAGGCAAACCGTTATCACGGTATAAAGCAACAGCATGTGATCAACCAATTCTTTTAATCCCGTTCAAGTATTTAATTAGGTCAATTTCATTGTGATCCAAAGGAATAAATCATGCTAATTCTATGATTGCACATATACAATTAGAGAATCCATGAATCCCATACCTCAAAGAGTTCTTGATTTCCTTTATCCACAGAGCGGGCCACAATCCTTCTCTCGCGACAACTTATGTGGAAGAATGATCGACACAGCTTGGTTGTATAAAAAACAGAGCAGAACCAATCCTAGGAGTAAATATTGATTATGCAACTCCTACGGAATGGATTGAAAGGTTCTAGCGCCTCTTAGTTGAGAACAAAGGGAAAGAACAAGGGAGAATGATATCTCTTCCCTTTTTAAGATTTATTGAGGTGACGGTTTAAGATCCGGTTAATTCTCCATTAAAAACTGATCGCATTAACCCACGCGGTTTGACCATGTAAAACATTACAAGCCTTATGAATAATTAATATAGGATTTATGGCATTTGAATCGGCCTTAAGAGCCCTTAAAATAAGGATTTAAATGTATTTTACGTCAAAGGAAACGTCAAAAGGGGCAAAACTGTAGGAGTTTGGAAACATTGTTCACCCACTATTACTGTACATGAAACCGATCTGTCACATCGATCTATGAAACCGATCTGTGACACCGATCTGTGAAACCGATCTTTCACACCAATCTGTGAAACCGATCTGCGAAACCAATCTGTCACACCGATCTGTGAAACTGATCTGTGAGACCGATCTGTTAGACCGATCGGTGAGACCGATCTGTCAGACTGATCTGTGACACCGATCTGTCAGACCGATCTGTGAAACCGATCTGTCACACCGATCTGTCAGACCGATCAGTGAGACCGATCTGTTATTGTTCATAAAACTGG
Organism: Viscum album; assembly: GCA_963277665.1. Classification (NCBI taxonomy): domain Eukaryota; kingdom Viridiplantae; phylum Streptophyta; class Magnoliopsida; order Santalales; family Viscaceae; genus Viscum; species Viscum album. The sequence goes on along the minus strand of OY728156.1, from coordinate 1,197,593,071 downwards.
AAACACTGTTCACAGAACTGGAAAATTGGAAAAGTTTTGGGGATAAGTCCCCTTGACCTCCCGGAACACCTCTAACACCAAAATTCCACAAAGTAATGGACCTGAGAGGTCCGGGCCATTACATTCTTAGATTTATCATATGATATACTATTTATATGATATTAAATTATTTTTAGAAAAATAACATAATAAAAACATATTTGATTACTTAACCTCAGGTGTTATTTGAGAAAATAGATGATACACACCATCTTTATGTCTGGCTTATGGTAAACCCATAATCAGATAAATACCTAGTATATCATATTTCTCATACAATGAACTGTTTGGATGATAGTCAAATATAATTTTTAATGTCACAAGGGAATAATGTAATATAATTAAAAAATTTATTCCATCTTCACCATGGATCTTTGGGTTTCAAAATGTCTCACTACTTAATATCTAAATCTATAAATATTTTCTAAAATATTCCAATGTGATAATTGGTTTTTACACATATGAAATAAAATAAATCATCTATAATATCATTTTTATTGAATTGATAAATTTTAACATTTAAATCACAATAATTTATCAATGATAACAGATTTTATTTTATTATCAAACATTATGATTCTAAAATTATCTCACTCTATCTACCACTAGTAGTAGATAAGTATCTCTATTTTTCGTTCTAGAAAGGATCATTCTACTAACCTCCAACATCATACTCACTACCCTACGTATCATCCTTGATTGATCAACGTGTCAACTTAATCTATACTAATTGTAATATATTTCATCAGAAGACATTCTCAAATCATACTACAGACTACATTGTAAAATGAACGAAAGATGCACCAGTCTCCAACTCATCAACCTCAAAATAAAAAACATGTAAATTATTAGGTATTTAACTACAATTCTATGGATCATTGAACATGTATTTTATAACTTGATTGTGAGAATGAAGGTTTAGATGATATTCCATGACCCCAATTGAGTAGATGATCTCAATGGTTTCAAAAAAACAGGGTAGAAGACTTCCATTATTCACTAGATATTTGGTCCCAAATAGATTGGTCAATCTCAAGAAAACGTTTTCCCCCACATTGAACTCCAATGTTCTCCTCCTACTATTAGAATATGATCTATGTCTTCTCTCAGTAGTTGTAAACCTCTTTTATATCATTTGAACTAACTCAGATGTCACCCAATCCATGTTGTGCCCAACCTCCTCTACCTCACATGGCTAATTACAAGGGAGTGGTGAGGGACATGGCCTCCCATAATCGGACCCTTAAGGGGTCTTCTAAATCGATGTCTATTAATAGTTATGGTATGAGAACTCAATCAAGGATTAATGATAATTCCTTTAACCATAAAATTATTTCATGAAATATAGAATCATATAATCCATTATACTTATAGTTTGGTCAAAATATATGTTGTTTTGAGGACGATACACAATGAACAATCTTAGTTGTGTCCCTATAGATTTTTTGAAGGCCTTCCAAAACCATAACTTGAAACATGTGTATCGATATAAAATAAATTTCAATGGAAATCCATTATGGTGTATGAAATATCTAAAAAAGGTCTTACCCATATCGTTGGCTGAAAAAGTCTCTTTGGTTTGTAATATATGACATGACTTCATTATATTCTATCAAATCCCCCAGACTATACCACAACTCCTCCATATCCAATATAACAACATTACAGTGTACATCGTGACACCCTACCACATCCACATTGGTATTGAGAGAGGATATAAAAACCACCAGGATGTTGGTTCATGGACTTCATAATCTAACAGGTAAGGTAGTGGTAGATGAAACCCAAAATATATATCTTCATTCATGGTGACCAGAACTGTAACCCGAAGTCATGATAAAATATACACACACTAGGATTTACATTCCATAGAGAGGTACAATAATACCCTATAAACTCATCTATAATTAATTAATGGATTAATACTCTCCGATGTTCCCATATTACATCATCACCATCTATTAATCATCCAGCTATTGAGTCACCACTAGCTAGCTATCCCATCATTATATCACCCATTGAGTCTGTAATTGTCTTAGGCTCTACCTGCTTAATATGTGAAAATTTACCATCCAATGGAAAAAATGTAATAGAACCCTTTTCATATGAGGCATTCATCCTCTAATCATCTAAATAAGATCATCAATAACCACTTATTATAGTGATTTTTTCTTTTCATACAAATAAATTACATAACTTTTGTTTAATACATGAACCATTATAAAAAAAATCCAAAAGACCATTCTAGTCATGTTTCTTTAGAAACATGGAAACATAAACACTGTAATATAAGTGAGTCATATTATCTCCCATTATATTCTTCTTAACTAAAACCCTTCTTTGAGATATGAAAATAATACATATATTCCTAACCTAGGGAATGAAACATAAAAATGGGTGATCTCATATGCTCAGTAATGGTAAAAAATGGAGATGTGTAATCATAACCCTAAGCGCACGGGTATGATAACATGGTTATGAAAATATAAAATCATTTTATGGATATCAATGATCTTATAGAGAAATAAGGGATTGATGATTATTAGTTCATAAGACATGAATCGTATTCAAATAAGGAACATATTCCATGACGACATAACATATGAAAAAAAATGGAAATGTGGGAAAAAATTAACAAATAAAAACACTTCTACAGTAGTCATGTTATTACTACCAAGGACATATTAGAAGAATTGGTTCACTCCCTATACCATCATGATATTCAAAAACCATTACCATAGCCATCTCAATAGTATTATTTCACTCTTAATTCTATCATGGTTGCCATGATTCACTCCAATGGCTATGTTAATAGTAAATTTTGAAACCCAATACCCTCTTAGTGTATATCATGAGATATAAATCATGACCCAATTCATTTTTGGGAGATATATTTCTCATAAATATCAAAATGAAATCATACATATGTATACCAAAAAATCATACACAATTATTTCACAACCCGTGAAATTAAATGGGTCTCGTAAACAAGTAGAAATATCAAAAAATTTGGGAAAAGTACATGTTTAATTGTTTTTTCATCAATACCACAACCCATTAATTAATTGGTGTTCAAAATCAGATAACTCGTGAAAGAGAAATGGGGTTCTTAAACATGATTCCATCAAAAACTAAATCATTCAGATAAATAACATGAATGGAAGCATTGAATATTTTCCCTATAATTATATGTGTAACCCCAACTTATTTCATCATAGATGGGAAATAATTTTGAAATATATTTAGAAATATTTCTTGATGGAAATATTCATTGATCAATGAATAACACTTTCTAAAACGTAATTTTCTTTTTGACAAGTATTTCTTGAAAATAGAATAGAAAATTTATAAAGGAACATTTAAAAACTATAATCATTTTTAAAATCCTTTTCCCTTTAAATTGATCTTCAAGGATCATTTGAAAACATTTATTATTATTTTTTTCAAAACATGATTTTTCAATTAAAACATATTTGCAACCGAATAGAGAAATACGATCATATTTTTTAAAAAAAATCCTAACTCTATTATGTTAGAAATATTGGAAAATTTGTTACAATACATTCATATATCTTGAAAAAATATATAGGATAAGGAAAATAATGAGTTTAATTTAGATATGGATCATGATATTGTATCAATATAACCATAATCATAAAGGGTCCAGAGAAATGAAGAGGTAATTTTACCAAACTCTTACCACATTGTAATGTGGGATCATACACTCTATGTATGTAAATGAAATCACATTGAAAATAATATATCATTAAAAAAATAGACTCGTTATATAACCTCACTAATTGAATTATATAAAAATAAAAAAAGAATTTATGTGTATAATAAAATAAAATATTCCTAGAAGGAAAAATAGGAAAATTTTATTAAAATTTCGGTAACATTTGAAAGGTAAAACCCTTGAAAGAATGATAATAGAATTTATATTTAAATACAGATAAATGTATGAAAAAAATTCATAGAATAAATTCAGGGGATCTATATGCACCACAAAAAAAGAGTGTTTAACATTTCATGTATCTCATAGATAAAAAGGTGAGGTGAAATTACATTACACTGTGTCATAAATATAGTCATACTAGAAAAAACAATATATATAAAAATATTAATTAATTATACTTATATCATCAAACCATATTATTATATCTAATATATTATGACTTTTTATTACCTTCTTAATAAAAAATTTATGTAAATGTTATGCTCTGGGTAATATTTGCATTGTTCTTCACATGTGTCCTAATTTGTTATATATGGGGTCCTTAGGAATATATCAGGATTTATAGAATTAAAAAAAATATATGAATACCATTTATATTAACTATATCTGAATATAATAATCTATATATTATTGATGTATGAAATGGAATAAACTATTTCTAGATATGGTAGATTGTATGTACGCAAGAACATTGTTTCCGTTTTATTTTCATATTGAAAGAAAGAAAGAAAATAATATATATTAATATAATATCATTAAAGTAGAATTATTAATATATATATATATATATCATGTAATCTGACTGAACACATCCTCAATACATTCCATTGTATTTGTGAATGAATCATATCGCTTCGAGGTTGTGGTATTCCACACTTCGTCAAATGACATTATCGTTTTTTAACAAATTGGAATGCAAAATGATATCTATATAAAAGAATAAAATAATATTAAAGAAATAATATGTAATATATATATATATTATATATAAATATAATTTCTATCATAACTCTCATCCATTAATGGTGGTGAAGGAAAAAAATTAATAATCATCGTTTCGTGAAGTGGTAGTTCATCGTTCATATAAAATATTATTCTGTATCCAATTATATTGATCTATGTCTATTATTTGGTCAAAACATTTTAATTAAAAAATATTATTATATTTATGAATCAGGTTTTTTTAATCATGGAATAATGATATTTTATGGACTGTAGAATTAAAAAAATAATGGAGCTTGAGGAAGGATGATTCCTATTCTTTGGGAAACTTCTTTTGGTTTTAACCAAAGGGCATCCATGGATTTAATTAAGCCCAAATTGAGGTTTATAGAATGAATGTATGATTTTTTGGAGTTTTATTGGTCAGATCTTGGATGTACATATGTTGTTTGAGAGGATTAAGTAAGTGGGAGAGTTGTGGATTTTAATAGGGGAGGAAATGGTCTCATATGGTATTTTTGAAAACATGTAAGTTGTACCATGATAATTACCAAAAAGTCATCTAAAACCACCCAAAACCCACAATGGATTGTTTATGTCTATATATTTTTACAAAATGGGGTTTTTTAATTTTTATAGGTCATTTTCTCACTTGTGTTTAACATTTAGTCCCACGGTTATGTTTAATTTTACCTAATTCATTGTAATTAATTTTCATTACTTTAACTAATATTTTTGATCAAAAACAAAGTTGAACTTATTACAAATTATAAATAATAATTATTACTAATATTGAACAAATTTTTAAAAATATAAATCAGATTAGCGGAAGAAAATAAGATAAATTTAATCTTCTAGATGGGATGACAACACGAGTTTGTAATGTAAAAATGAGCATATGTTTGCAATTTTTTATATCCAATTTAAATGTGAAACTGGTTATAATTTCCTTAATTTTATTAATTGAAAAATATATGACATAATTAGGATTTGAATATAATATAATATAATTTTAAATTATAAATAATTTAGTTGACAAAGATGTATTGAATAAAAATTTAGTATTTTTCCCTATTCATCAAAAAATAATGTCTCTCTGAAAAATACCTAAAATTCAATATAACATAATTTATAAATAAAAAATAAAAATTAAAGTTTATTTTATCAAATTTAATTTCTAAAATTATATAAAATTAAATTTTTCACTTAATAACATAAAATATTTTCATTTGATATAATAATATTTTTAATTATATAATGACATTACAAAAGATTAAATTTTAACTACAAATTTGTTTTAGTTATATTAAAAAATTTAAAATATTTTTTTATAATATTCATGTTATTATTTATAATGAAAAGGTTATAGTTTTATCATTTATGTAATTTTATCATAATAGATGTTTTATAGAAACTCAGTGTTGCGTGTAACGTACACAAAGTCAGTGTTGTATATAGTGTTTGCCATGTTATTGTCATGTGAAAGGAATGTTTTAATTAGTGTAATGAAACACATCGATTAAAATTAATGCATATGAATAAATGTCTAAAAAACATGGGGTCTCAGATTCTACCCCATTAAAATTATTTTCTCCCAAGAAGTTCATGATTCGGGTCAAGAAATGAACATACATACATTTCATCATATCTTGAAGTTCATAGATAGCTTCCTATAACTAATGATTTATCCACAAATCATTAACTAGTTGAGTGGTATTTTTTTATAAGTATATTTTGATGATCCATAATTTCAATTGGGTGTTCCAAACAAGTTAGATCATTCTCCAGCCGTGTGACCACTAACATTAGTACTTTTGAATGGTTAGGTATGGAATTCTTCAAGAGAGATACATGGAACACATCGTGGAATTTGAGAGTGATTTGGAGGGTGATCCATGTGATATGATACCATTATTATATGATCATTAATCTAAAAGGGTTTGATATAAAAATAAATTAGTTTCCATTTATTCTTAAATCTCATAAACTTTTCCTGGATGAGATTCACAAAAACCCAGTCTCACCAACTTCATATTAGATATCATGCTGTCAATTATCAGAATAACTCTTATATTGACATTGAGATTTTATGATATTATCATGAATGAGTTTAACAATCTCTTCCATTCCATCAGGGATCTCGGGTCTCAATATATTTCATTATCCAACTTCATCCTAGAACATTGGAGATATAAATTTCATCTAATAGTGGGATTCATAAGGTTCTCAAATGAAATCATGAATGAAATTTTTTGTTTTAAATATACTAATCTATATGAAGGTCCTGATCTCATCCACATATGATCTCCAAATAACAAGATCTAAAAATATCCCTTATGTTTTTATTTTTTTAGACAAATCATATTTCTGAAGATTATATATAGTGATGAAACTCAACTGTGTATCAAGTTCTTGGGAAGGATTTTCCATAAAATTGAAGTTAACCTTAGATCCTAATGTAATACAATTTAATGTGGTACTCCATGTGACCTTATGAATTCCATAATTTATATAATGGATGACTTATCCAAACTAAAGTATTTTTTTGTTAGCAAAGAAGTGTACTGGCTTAATTAAGAGATCAAATAGCACACATTTATAATTAAAACATTCCATGTTTTTGGGTAGTCCAATGAAAAATTTCATGGAGATGTTCTCCAATTTTAATTATGGTATATGAAATGGATTCAACATCCCATTATACATTTATAATTCCACCTAATCATTCTGGCATTCCATGAACCGAGATAGAAACAAAGTGATATATCACATCATTCCATCCCATATGATGTATTTATTAAAATTCATATACATATTTGTATATCTAGGATGAATATAGAATGAAAACTGTAAAATTATTCAAAATTTTCCTACATTATATATGGTATATAATGAGAATATAATATGTTATTGTACATTATTATTCAATCCTGATCAAGGATAAACTCATGAACATTTCTATCATTTTTTTCAGCACTTAATATTTTTTCAATGAATGTTTAATCATTAAATGGGAATAGGGTTGAACACACAATGAATAATGTGATGATTTTTCACCAATCCTTTAGTATATCTAGATCCAATCATTAAAAATCCAAAAATATTTGATCTTTTTTATCCTTATAATTAATAATCTAGAATGATCCATTCCACTCAAAGCATCAACATCCTTGTTAAAATTCATAGGGTGGTAAAGTATTGAGCAGTCATACTACATTAGCAATTATATTCATCATTTATAGTACATGTTAAACTACTTCAATGTGGATATATATATTTCAGACATTTCTAATCAGTTTATATATCACACGTTTCCCCATAAATATAATTCTACAATATCATTGAGAAAAAAATTATCATTTCTAACACCAACTCATTAGTTTGGTAGTTCTGATAATGACTCTCCCACAACCATGAGGCATAAATGATAAATATGTTATTGTGAATATTAAAACATCCCAATCCCATCATGGATTCATAACTATAGATTAATAACTAATAAACATTACACGGTAAAGTATGAATAGGTTCTCTGACTACCCTTTTATTCAGTTGCTAAAAAATTTCATCACAATCTTCTATCCCGAGGATCAGAAAACCTTCCGAGTAATCATGGTCAAAGAATTAGATAGTCATGAGATATTCTCCTCAAACCATTGATAATATCATACTAAATAAATATGAATAATGTTCATTTTCACCATGGTTGGTCAAGGCCATCATTTATATCCCCCCATCTTTTATGGTTCTTCTGATATACCATACCTTGAGATTATGTGTCAAAAAAATGAATCCTTTTGTATCCAAAATGCACACACTTTTAATAATTCATATATATTTTCATTCCATAGTGCCTTTAGTACAATTCCTAATTTATCATCATGAAATTATTTTCACATTCAATAGATATGAATATAATCTATCAATACTACCAAAAACCCATTCGAGGTGATCTCTATATAATATATTCATCAAATCCACAATGATCATAGTGGAATTACTTAATCCAAAAAGAATCTATAAAGAACGAGAATTACAATTTATTTTTTTTAAAATAAATGTGAGGTTTACGAGTCCGTGAAAATTAACGGCATGTGATTCCAAGTCCCGGAGTACCCAGAATGAATTTTTGAACATTTTTTTGGGTATATTTAGTAAACGTTCAAGAAGGTTTTTCTAACTTTTGAATAGGTTCTAGGAATTGAAATCTGAGGGCATTATTTAACTCGGAGCGCTGATATTTTCTTAATAAGACTTTTACCTCGACATTAGAGGGTTAAAGATAATTTTTGGGGTTTTGTGGAAATAATAAAATAAAATAAACACACATTTTATTTTATTTTTGTTTTAATAATCTTCCGTGTGGAAGTTGAGTAGTGGGGACCACCAAACGTTAAACTTCCATGAGAGGTTATGGTGGTGGGGACCACCCGAGCCTAACCTCCCTTAAGAGGTTATGGTGGTGGGGACCACCCTAGGCCTAAACCTCTCAACTACCACATTAAATTTGGCATAGACTCTTCAACTCCCCTAACATTAATTGTACCAATCCTCCTATAAATAATTGTGCCAACCCTCCTTTAATTGATTTTGTGCCAACCTCATCAATTAATTAAGTGGAGCCAAATTAATTAATCCAATTTTAATTTTAATCCAACGAACTAAATAGCCAACATAATGTATTATGTTGGCTACTTGGAATTTTTAGAGGAATGGGGAGAGGATAGAGCTTTGGGAGAAATAAAGTTCTCCAATGAAGAACATCACCTCCCAACAAAGAATGCTTCGCCAATGAAGAACATCGACCTCCTTCGACCTTCTTCCTCGGGACTTCTTCTTACGTGGGACGTCCCCATCTACGATGAATCGACACCTTCTTCTCCCTCACAACAACCATCAACGAACAACCCAAGGTTGTGGTTTATTTCTCATTGTTTATCACTTCCCATGTACAACCCTTCTATTTCTTTTATGTGTTGGGAACAATCATTGCAAGAGGATATAATTTCACATTAATGATCATGTTCATGATGAGCCATATGCTATCACACTAACACAGACGTTACGGGCCAAACCATCATGGCCGGACCCTTCTACAAATCTTGTGGTGTTCTTCGCGATGGAGGAGGAAGAAACCATCCAATATTGGGGAACGAGAATGGCGGCCGGCACCACCGCTGGCTGCGACGAAGGTGATGGCGCAATGGCGTTGCCCTGTGGACACCGCCGCACCTCCACGGTCTCTGCATCGATCACGTCCCTTACTGCCGTTCACAGCTCCACACAGCCCCACGACCGAGGAACCACCCCATGGTTGGACCACCACCCCATGGACGGACCGCCGCCACGGGGTCAGACTGCTACCTCATGGCCACCCACAGCCCTTCGCGGCCCCTCGCGGCCTACTGGGTCGGAACCAGTGGGCCAGGCTGAACCCAACAGGTTGGGCAGTACTTCGGGTCAGGTCGGTCTAATCGGGTCGGACAGGACCTAGGCCCAGTACGAACCATTTTCATTCTTTAGGACATAATATTGGCACCAGGCATCCTTTTGAAGAACCGTTAGCATAGCTAGAAATCATGGAGCTAGCCATTCCTTTGGAGTATACCCCACTAGAGTATTGTATTGATATGTGGTACAGTCATGTTGGATCGAGGCCATATTAAACTGGGCCCCCAGGACAAAAAGGCTAATAACTCACAGAATAGGCATCTGATTTACGCGTCGTCTATTACATTAAGACCCTGATGACATGGCAGACCTTTGAGATAATTCTTCATGGGACTTCATGGTAGTTAGATTATCGACCAATAGCTTGTGGAATGGTTACTCCTCGAGACGAGTGAGCATAATTTGGGAACCCAGTCGCTGGCTGAGACTTGACGACTGTTGACCATTTCAACTTGGATTGATTTGACAGGCCTAGTGGGGAGTGCCTTGGTGATGTGGCAGACCCACGGTGGGCAGTTCCTTGGTGACACAGCATACCCATGGTACTCTACTGGAGGATTACATCAACAGGCCAGGAGGGGGAGTGCCTTCGTGATGCGACAGACCCACGATGGGTAGCGCCTTGGTGATGCGGAAGACCCACGGTACTCAACAGGAGGAGTACCTCGTCAGTCCAAGGTTAGTGGAAAGCGCCTCTGTGTGAAGTGGCGGGACCATTGTACTCGATAAGGGAGGAGTTTTCTAGAAGCTGAGGTGTTCGACATTGTGACTGGGAATGATACTTAATACTACCCCTAGAATAAATCTTTGTGCGATCTGAGTGAGTACCTCTGTGATTTTTCTTCATGATTGAGATGGATTACTTGATTACATATGTATATGTCTGGGCATATACATATGTAGGGTTATCTATTGATTTCATACTTTCTGTTTTATCCATGGTGGATTTTGTGAGACCTTGAGGATCTCGGGGTCCCTATTAAGTATTGTTATACTCATCCCTACACGGGCTATGCCCACAGCTTATTCTGTTGGATGTAGATGACAGACATCACTGAATGAGGCTAAGAGTACGAGGATTGGATGGAACCCGGAGGTGGACCTTACGGCGTGTCGATACGCTGTTGAGACAGACATACGTGGAGTGTAGAGGAGGTGATCTATACCTACCCTTCAGGTAGGAACCTCATAGGTCAATCCAGTAGTTGTCTGTCATTTTTTCAGTTCTGTTGCATTTCAGTAGTACTTGTACTTGTAGTTGGGCATGTATTCTGTCCCCTTTTTACTTACTTTACTCACTTGTTTACTATACAATTGACTTGACTTCATATCTTGATGTGTGGTTGGTTGCGTGTGTTTACAGGTTATAAAGACAATGCCTTCCTAGTTTTAGGGAATACGCCTTTGGTGCTAGTCGCCAGCCCCTAGCCTATGGAAGGCAGGCTTGGGGTAGTCATAAAACGGGCCCTGGGGGATGGGTGTGACAAATTGGTATCATAGGAGTTGGTTCTACCACAGAACACAAGAAAAAAATCATTCATTTAATAGCAATAGTTTTAATGGTAATTAATGCAGTTTTCAGTTCATGGAGTCCAGTGTTGGTGTGGCGGCCGACGTATCCATACACCAAGACCCTAAAATCCAATTTCCGACTCAGTGAATGAAAAAACGGATTGCGTGTGTGTTTAAAAGAGTTGTCATTGTTATATCTTGAGTCAGCTCACTAGGCATAAATTATTAACCATGTGGAACCTATTTAATTTTTGGATGCCTCCACGCAGAAAGACAGCTAGGGTTCCTATATTTGTACGTCATGACAGCCCACTGAGTGACAAAGCCTCATTGTAGGGCCCTCTTCCAGTAGAGGCACCAGTGGAGGCACTAGCGGTACCATTCCCCATTAGGCCACCGATTCCACCAGCCCCATCAACAGACAATGCACACATCTTGAGTGCATTTCATGAGTTATAGCGCTAGAGGCCACCCTGGTTCAGGGGAGAGACGGAGCCACAGGCATCTGAGGAATGGATGGAGGCTCTGGTGAGAGTTTTTTGACAGGTAGGGACACCATCTGATCTCATTGAGATTTTTGTTGCCAGCCTTCTACAAGAAGCAACAAGAAGATGGTGGAGCATGATGCTCTTGGTTCACGACGAGGTGACACTTCTCTAGGCAGACTTCGAGTGCCTGTTTCGGGCTGAGTTTATTCCAGCAACTCTTCGCACAGTGCACATACATGAGGTATATCATCTGCAGTAGGAGAGTATGATTGTGGCTCGTACTCAACAAGGTTCACTGACATCTCACACTACTCCACCGATATGGTGCGGGACCCTTTCTTCTGGACCTGGAACTTTGAGTAGGGGCTCATGTGATAGATCAGGGCTTTGGTGATCCCACATAGAATCCCGACACATACGGTGGTGTTAGAGGGAGCCCTCTTTTTGGAGGGTTTCTTTGCCCAGAAGTCACAAGTAGCGAGACACCCTACCAGTCGTCACGTAGTGGAGTCTTCTACATCTTGTAGCAGATAGATGTCGCAAAGGTCCAAGAGGACGAAACCCACTGTTGGATGACCACATGACTCAGGATCAGTTTCCAGGGATCCCGAGGCTGAGCTAGTTATGCCAGGTGCAGACAGTGTTTCTCATGAGGCATCCCGGGTCGCATGCCTCGTGACTGTCCGACCGGTCGTACGGATGATCAGAAGATGGTCGACGGAATGCCATGGCAGTGATAGTGTCTTGATCGAGGTGGAATTCTGGTTGAAAGCAGCCTTGGAAGAGGAGTTGTTTGTGTAGATGGAGGTGGGAGATGATTTGAGATATTACTGCCACCATCATTAGGAGATCCACCCCAACCGCAGGGAGCATGTGGATAGGGAAGAGCTCAACTCCAGGAAGCTAAGGATTACGATCATGGAACTCTGGAGATGATTCTAGGTACGATCTGTCTCTACTCTACCATAGCTGTAGTACTTATAGACACAGGTGTCCGTCATTCATTTGTTACCACTGCCCTCGTTCGGAGCTCAAAAATTCTGACAGAGTTGTTGGCTCGATTCTTGTTGCTAGAAAATCCTACGGGAGAAGATTCAATGATTACATACTACTGTCATTTGTGTGACCTTACTCTGGTAGGCGAGTGCTTTGGCTGGGATCTCCTAGTAGTGACGTCGAGGCCTTACGACGTCATCTTGGGTATAGACTGGTTATCTGCAGTCCATGCTCAGATGGACTATATTAGGTTCAAAGTTTGATGTGTCCACATGGATGGGACTAGGTTTACCTTCACCGGTGAGAAAGGAGCATTTTCATCATAGGATAGACTTACCCAGAGTAGAGTACAACTGATCACTTATCAGTTGGCTAGACTTACCCTTAGAATGGTAGAAGTGGAGAGTTCGAGTAAACCTGTAGTGGTGGACCAGTATGCAGATGTTTTCCCTAATAATGTTTCTGGTCTACCTCTTCATAGAGTGGTGGACTTTTAAATAGAATTTTACCCCTGGAGGAAAATGATATCTACACCAATGTATCAGATTTCTCTTGTGGAGCTCCGTCTACTATGGGGGAAGTTAGAGGGATTTTAGGGGAAGGGATTCATTCGGCCCAATGATTTACCTTGTTCAACCCTAATTTTGTTCACCATGAAAAAGGATGGGAGCTTGAGACTTTGTGTTGACTAACACTGCCTGAACTAGGTAACCGTGAAGAAAAGTACCCACTCCCAAGGATTGATGTCCTCATTGATCAGTTGAAGGGAGAACAGTGGTTCTTAATGATAGTCCTTATATCAGGCTGTCACCAGCTCAGAGTGCGAGATGAGGATGTGAAGAAGATGGCCTTTATATGTTGGTATGTCCGTTATAAGTTCTTTTTTGTGAAATTCATTGTAACCAATTCTCTAGTAGTTTTCATGGGACTCGTGAATAGGATCTTTCAGCCATACCTTAATCGATTTGTAATAGTCTCAATCGACAACATTCTGATTTACTGGGATACTTAGGAGGAGCATGGTTATCATTTTTGGGTAGTACTGGAAACACACCAAGAGAACCAGCTTTATGGTAAGATCTTGAAGTGCCAGTTTTGTATCCGAGAGGTTCACATTATTTTAGAAGTCGTATTGGAGGCTGGAGTTGTAGTGGATCAATGGATGATTTAGGCGGTACTTTCTTGGGAGCCACCCAGGAGTGTGACGGAGGTACATATTTTCTTGGGTTAGGCTGGATATTACCAGAGGTTTGTGCCAGACTTATCCAGAGATGAAGCGCCACTATCAGTGTAAATGAAGAAGGGGAAACCCGTTGTTTGGTAGGAGAAATGACAGTAGAGTTTTCAAGAGATGAGGAAGAGGCTGACTAGTGCCCCCATCTTGAGGATTCTAGAAGATGGCGCAGGGTACGTAGTCCACTGCGACACATTAGGGACTGGGATCATATGTGTATTGATGCAGGAGAGAGCGGTGATCACATATGGTTCTCGACAGCTAAGAAAACATGAGTAGAACTACACTACCAATGAACTAGATTTAGCAGTAGTGTTCTTCGCCTTGAAGATCCGACGACACTATCTGATGGGAGAACGCTTTACAGTGTACTATATTCACAAGAGTCTCAGGTATATCTTCTCTCAAAAGGACCTGATCCAGAGATAGTGATGTTGTCTTGAGGTCCTCATTGACTATGACATCAAGATAGTCTATACTCTTGGGAAGGGGAATGTTGTAATAGATGCACTCCGTATGAGATCTGGTATAAAGCTCTTTGGCAAGGTGACAGAGAAGTTGGATGCTTTGAAGATATCCTTCATGGAATGTAATGGAGAAGATTTCCTTACATCACATACAGTCATTTCTCTACTTCTTTAGTGAGTTAGGGAGGTGCAGCGTGAGGACGCTGACTGTGAGACACGACGTGCTCAGATATCCACAGGATAAGCACATGATGGATTTTATGAAGGTGGGGAGAATGTCATCTTCTTCAGAGGATGTACCATGTTACCCGTGTAACTTAAGGAGGATGTGTTCAAAGAGTTCCACACACCCCCTCTAGCGGTACATTGAAGAGTGGCGAAGATGTACCAGGATCTCCAACGACAACACTGGTGGCCGGGAATGAAGAAAGTAGTAGCATTGTTTTTCTCTCAGTGCCTCACTTATCAGCAAGTGAAGGTAGAGAATTAGGTACCAACTAGCTTGGTTCAAGCTTTAGATGTCCCACAGTGGAAGTGGGATGGGATATCCATGGAATTAGTGACAGTACTTCCATGTACATCTAGGGTACATGACTCTATATGGGTGACCATCAACCGAATGACCAAGACAACCAACTTTCTACCGATCATTGAGCAGGGATCAGTAGTGAGATTGGGATGACTCTATGTGAAGGGGATTGTGCGGATATATGGAGTACCCTAGATGATTGTCTTAGATCATGAAGCACGTTTTACTTCCTGGATATGGAAGGGGTCGTAGGAGGCTTTCGAGACGCAACTTCGTTTGAGCACCCCCTTCCATCCTCAGCAGGATGGCCAGACTAAGAGAACCATTCAACACTTGAGGAAATGCTACATGCATGATTCTTGGACTTCGGTCATAGATGGGAGGATAAATTTCCTTTGGTGGAGTTTGCATACAACTATGGCTATCACTCCACCATTGGGAGGGAAACTTTTAAGGCATTGTACAGTTGACCATGCAGAACACCTTTGTTCTTGACAGACCTAGGGGAGTCATTACTAGTGGGACCACAGATGGCACGAGCTACGACAGAGAAAGTGAAGATCATCCAGGAGCAGACCAAGACTGCACAGAGCAGGAAGAAGTCGTATGCCGATAGGAGACAGAGACCTCTGGAGTTCGAGGATGGAGACCATATTTTTTTACGGATATCACCTCGATGAGGATTGTAGAGATTTTCCATGTCGGCATGTTATCTCTGAGGTTTATTGGACCATTTCTGGTGATCATAAGAGTTGTCAAGGTAGTTAAGCGCTTATCTCTTCCACCTCAGTTACACTGGGTGCATGACGTCTTCCATATAACCTAGTTGAGGAGATACGTTAATGACCCTTCTCACAGCATCTTTAATGTAGAGATTGACGTCGATGATGGGGAGAATTTTACGAAGGTTCAAGTAGACATTGAGGATAGACAAGAGCGGGTCCTCCATGGATGGTCGATACCTCTAGTGCGCGGTCGCTGGCAGCATGAGAACCTCTAGGAGAGAACATAAGAGCTGGAGGATCATATTTTTTCTATGTACCCCCCACTTGTTTACCCAGTTTGAGTTGTGGCTTACGAGGACGTAGAGCCCTGAGGTTGGGAGAATGTAAATAATCTGAATTTACATGTAATTTTTTTTAAATAAATGGGAATTTTAAGAGACCACGAAAATTGACGGCACATGATTATGAGGCCTGGGGTGCGCGGAATGAATTTCTGAACTTTGTTTGGGTACATTCAGTAAACATACGAGCGGATTTTTCTTAATTTTGAACCGGTGCTTAGAATTGATATCTGAGGGCACCGTTGAACTCATAGGGCCAGTGTTCTCTTAAGAAGAATTTCACCTCAATGACATTTGGTCTAGAATGGAAGATAATTTTTGGGTTTTTTTGGAAATAATAAAATAAAATAAAAACAATTTTTATTTTTTTGTTATAACCACCTTCATGTAGAAGTTGATTAGTGGGGACTACCAAAATGTAACCTCCCATGAGAGGCTATGGTGGTGGGGACCACCCGAGCCTATCCTCCCCTGAGAGGTAATGGTGGTGGGGACCACATGTGGCCTAAACCTCTCAACTCCCTCATTAAATGTGGGAGAGACTCTTCCAATCCTCTAAAATTAATTGTGCCAACGCTCCGTTAATTAATTGTTTCAACCCTCCATTAATTAATTTTGTTCCAACCTCATCAATTAATTATCTTAATCCAACATAATTAATTCAATTTGAATTTTATGCCTATGAAATAAAAATCCAACATAATCTGTTATGTTGGCTACTTGGAATTTTTGGAGGAATTGTGAGAGGAAAGAGCTTTGGGGGAAATAAAGTTCTCCAATGAAGAATTTCACCTCCCAATAAAAAATGATATGCCAACGAAGAATAGCAACCTCCTTTGACCTTCTTCCCCGAGTCTTATTCTGATGTATAACGTCCTCATCTATGACGAATCTACGCCATCTTCACCCTCACGACCTTCCTCAACGAACAACCTGAGGTAGGGGTGTATTTGTATTTGTTTATCACTTCCCATGAACAACCCTTCTATTTCTATTACGTGTCAGGAACAATGATTGTGGGAGGATAGGATTTTACATCCATGATCAGGTTCATGATGAGCCATATGCTGTCACCCTAATGTGGAGGGTACATGCCAAACCAACGTGGCCCGAACCTTCCAAAAATCTTCTGGTGTTCTTCAAGATGGAGGAGGATAGAAACCATCCAAGCTTGGGGCACGAGAATGGTGGGAGGAACCACCACATGCTACTACGAATGTAATGACGCATTGGAACCACCCCGATGTCTCCGCGTCGAGCATGACCCCCACCACCGTCCGTGGCTCCGCACCGCAAGGCGGCCTAGGCGCCGCCCCACGGCCAAACCGCCACCTCGCGGCTGGTCTACCGCCCCGTGGCTAGACTACCTCCATACGGCTGGACTGCCGACCCGCAATCGGACTGCCGAGCCATGGCCGGACAATCGTCCCATGGCCGGACCGCCGCCTCACGGCCCCCGGTGGCCCGTCGCAGACGGACCACCGCCTCGTGGCCGCCCGCGGACCCTTGCGTCCTGTCGGGCCGGACCTAGCGGGCCGGGCCGCACTACGGGCTGGGCCATACCTAATAGGTTGGTCCAGGTCGACCTGAACCGGTTCGACACATTCCGGGTTGAGCCTGGTCGGTCCGACTGGGGAAGACCGGACTTGGGCCCACTTCGACCAATTTTCATTCATTTGTCCATAACATTAGCACAGAACATCCATTTCACGAACCATCATAGGCGCTAAAAATCATGGAGCGAGAAAGTCCCTTTGAGTGTACCCCACTAGAGTTTTTGATTGAGAGGGGTATTGTTAGGTTAGATCGACTAGGAATCCAACCGGGCCCATGGGGGAAAAGGTCTTATAACTCATTGATAGGGAGTTCGATTTACACGCTGTCTGTTACGTTGGGACCCCTATGTCATGGTGGACCATTGAGATACCTCTTTATCGGACATCATGGTAGTTGGAGTATTAACCCATACCATGTATAGAGGGTCCTCCTGAAGGTGATCGAGCATAGTGTGGGAATCTAGCGGCTGGCTGAGACTTGAGGACTGCTGAGCATTTTGACTCGGAGTGACTTGACAAGGCCATTGGGGAGTTCCTTTATGACACGGAAGAACCACGTTGGGGGGGGGGAGCTCCATGGTGATGCAGTAGACCCACGGTACTCGACAAGAGGATTACCTCAACAGGCCTCGCGGGGGAGGGCCTTGGTGATGTGGCATACCCATGGTGGGGAGAACCTTGGTGACACGACAATCCCACGGTAATCGACAGGAAGAGTACCTCAATAGTCCATGGTTAGTGGGAAGGGCCTTTGTGTAACACGGCAGGACCACTATACTCGATAGAGGAGGATTTTTTCAGCATCTGAGGTGTTTGACATTGTGACTGGAAAAGATGACTGACACTCCCCCTAGAATCAATCATGGTGTGAGCTGAATCAGTACCTCTGTGTTTTTTCCTCATGATTGAGATGGATTAAATGATAACTTAGGTATCTGTATGGGAATATAACTAATTAGGTTTATATGTTGATTTCATAATTATTGTTTTATCGTTGGTTGATTTTTTGAGACCTTGAGGGTCTATGGGTCCCTACTGTGTACACTATAATATCCCCTGAATGGGCTATGCCCGCACCTTGTTGTGTTGGATGAAGATGACGTACGACGCTGACTGAGGCTGAGAGTACTAGGATTGGATGGTACCTTTAGGTGGACCATGCAGTGTGTCTATACGCAGAGGAGGCGGACGAATGTGGAGTGGTGAGTAGGCAATTTGTACCTACCCTTCATGATGTAACATCGGAGGACGATCTAGTAGATGTCATTCTTTTTCTTCAGTTGTGTTTCAATTCAGTTGCACTTGTACATTCCAGTTGGTCTTGTATTCTTTCCCCATTTTAAATACAATAATCACTTGTTGACTATATAGTTGAGGTGCGTTCATATCTTGATGTGTGTTTGGTTGCATGTGTTTACATGTTATAAAAGAAATTCCTTCCCAGTTTTAAAGAATACGGCTCTGGTAATAGTCGCCAGCCCCTAGCATATGGAAGGCGGGCTTGGGGTAGACACGGCACTGGCCCTAGGGGACCGGTCATGATAGAATCACTATATATTAATAATGTCCATACATTTTATGTAATTTTGTATAGTATATATATTCTCTATTGATCCTCAATTGAAGATATCCATAAGGAAGGTCAATCTTGTAAAATAATTTATCTCCTTGAATTTCATCAAATAATTCATAGATATGGGGGAATATGATACCTGTTCTTGATCGTGATCTTTTTCAAATCTCAAAAATCAATTGAATGTCACATCAATATATCATTAATATTCAATAAATTAACATGTACACCACATGGTGACACATATGGATGAATTATTCCATTATCAATTTTTTCATGGAATTTATTCTTCCATTATTATACTCAATTGGTTCTATTCTATATGGAATCATTGAAATTCGTTTGGAACTAGGAATGAGTTCTATTGAGTAGTCATTTTCACGTTTTGTTGGAAGGCTAGGACACTCTTTGGGAAATATATCTAGAATTACCTTACAATAGGTATTCTTTATTTTTATTTTCCCCCCAACCATTTGATATAAAAAAAACATTTGAATGGGAATTAATACCAATACCAAGGATTTAATCTCTACCGAATGTTCATAAATATCATGAAACTGATTGTTGATCAATGGAGGGTTTTAAAAATAAAATGTTACAAACCTTAATCATAAATATATGTGTTATTTATGCATATAAATTCAATACATGCATAATATTACATCAAATTAAACCAAATTTAGAATAAAAATATTTACAGGAATCACATTCCCAAAAAAATCAACTAGATATATAACATATACAAGGGTTGAAATCATCGCACCATTAAGGGTTTTCATTATTAGTTACAAAAATAATTTTTTTTGAATAATATTAAAACCCTTATAATATTATTTATATATTAATTTGTTGGTTTAAATAGATTCAAATAAGATATTATTAGTTCTATAGTGGATGGGATATATACATTTTATAACAACTCATCTCTTTATTTCATACTAAAAGATGATTTATTACATACAACCTTCAATTTATACAACATAAATGATCGAGAGGTCTAGTCCCATTAGGGCATAAGAACATTACATGAAAAAATAAATTATAGAACACGGAATCCTATTGAAATCTACTTTTAAATGACCTCAACATTCCCTCATACTTAGCATTGAATAGGACAACCTGAGCACATGCATAAGAAAAAGAGTGAGATATAAAGCCTAGTAATGTAATTTACATAGAATGAAATGAGGAATACAATACATGATAGAATTAGGAATATTAATGAATAATAATAGAAACATGATCATAAAGGAATGATAAATCATGATAATAATAACATGGAAATGTGGAAACAACACTTAAGATGGAATTGGCATGAGCCAAGGATCATTGCACATGAAGCATGAGTAAACCCTCATTGCATATGAATCACAAGTAAACACTCATTCAACTTGATTTAGATTGAATCAACACTCATTGTACATGATGTATCATGATACTACACTTTACCCAATACATTGGAGCACTCTCAGGGTCACACTTATTAAACATTTTATTTCATGCATAAGTGTGCCACATGGATCAAGAAACATGGATTCATTAAACATCATCATTTATTCCATGATAAAGGAATGAGGAATTCATAGATTATACTTTATAATCAATATGTAAATTTTCAAAAAGATAAATAACCTTGATAGAGTAATGGGCATGGTATTCACAACATAATGACTTTGGATTGGAAAAATGTGGTGCAATTTTTCCAGCATAACGACGTGACATAAGAATTCAAAAAATATAGTTTATCGGAGAGAAAGGGGTATATCATCATATTTACATGAAATGGAATTTAAGGGTGTCATATAGATATATTTCCCAACATTTGTAATTGAATTTAGATTCATGATACAAATTAATTTCTTGACTATAAATATGGAGATAGAAATTCCTTTTAGAATTTCCACTTAATAATGGGTGAACATTGGAGGCATTAATGAGAGATAAAGGGGATATATACATATTAAAAATGAAGGGGGATGTATGGGGGAGGTGTGAAATAATACACCAACATTTATAATTGAAAATAAAATGACATAACAACATAAGGAATCATGGACATAAATAATAAAAGTGAGAATCCCTACCATGGAAGTGTTATCCCAAAGTCTTGGGAGAGGCTTTAGAGTGGACTCTTGGGAGCATGGGGTGCCTAGGGAGGATTATAAAGGGAGGAGTTTTTAATATGGACGAATTCCATAGTCTTTGGGTGAAGAGGATGTGGGATAATTGGTGGGTTTATATAGGAAATGAGAGGGAATTATTTATTATGTAGGTATGGGAAACCACACATAAAACTAATCAAAAACACAAACCATTCCATGGTTTTTGCCTATTTTTTTACAAAGGGGATTGGAAAAAAATATTTTATATGTTAAATGGTAGAAATTCTTAAAATAACAGGGTTCCATATGTGGAGGTGAGTCACACCCTCGAGAAATCAATTTAAAAAGCTAAAATGTTTTATAAGTCTTGGATGGTCAACTAAGGCTATGTAAAATAAATAAAAATACATAAAATTACATTAATTTGATGGAAAATCATATATTTTCCGAGAATAATGTTTATATTATTTAATTATATAACTATTGGGTCATTATTATTTCATAAAACACATTATATAATTAAAGAGTATTTAATTTTTCCCAAAAATTTGACGGTGTCAGAAAATTATGAAAAAATCATCATTATATAATTTAGACATCCTGATTCCAAAAATAATAATCATTTTATCCAAAATAATTTTTTAAATATGTGAATTTTCACCATTAAAATAAAAACTGACATTTATAAAAAATTCGTGGGTTTTTGACAAAAATAACTTTCAATCCATTATAAAAATTAGAATCATATTTAAAAATAAATAATATCATTTATACATAATAGAAAAGTAATTTAATTATAATAATATTTTATTAAAATATTATTTAACCAAAAAAATCCATTAATTTATCAAAATATATTCCTTGGTTGAATATTAACTAATAATGCTATTTGTTCTTTAAAAACAATTTAAAAAATTTAAATAATAAAACAAAAGTATATTCATTAATATATAAATAACTAATGTACATAATCATAGTCCTAGGATCCTGATGGATTATCAATAGGGATGGAGCATGTATAACTTTTAATAGGGAACACCATAGTACTTGTGTATCTATAGGAGAAGGTGTTAAGGGAGTTCTATATATCCGATTTGGTGGTATATCCATGTGTATTGAAGTTGTACCATGATCTATGATGTTAGTAACGATGGTCGGGGATAAATAAAGTGATGGTTGAGTTCGTTTAATGGTTCCCCACTTGTCTTCCAGTGAATGCTGAGAATCATGTTCTTGTATGCTTGGACCAACCACTTGAACCACCAATGTTGAATTTTGATATTATCTTCATGGAATTTGGGTTGGGATTACATCTCACAATGAGGGTCCATGATTCTATCTGGATGATCATCGACCGACACACCAAGTCTGTTCAATTATGACTGAACTGGGATCCATGATTGGTAAAGGGATTTGGAAGCCTCTACATCCATGAGGTAGTTTTCCTTCTCCAATCATCTTAGGCAGTGAAAATCGATTCACATCCTGGATATGGAAGTGATTACAGGAGGCATTCAGGACTCACCAGTGCTTGGGCACATCCTTTCACCCACAGACAGATGGTAAGATGAAGCAAACCATAAACACCTTTGAGGACATGATTTGTGCTTGTGTCCTTTATTTTAGTTGTAGTTCGGAGGACCACCTACCACTTGTTGAGTTTTCATACAACAACAACTATCACTCCACCATTTTCATGGAACCATTCGAGGAATTGTACATGCATCCTTGCATATCACCTCTATTGTGGACACTCATATGGGAGTCAGCACTCAAGGGTCCAGAGATGGTATGAGTTACCATTGATAAGGATAAGATCATACATTAGTGGAAGAGGAATTCATAGATTTGGAAAAAATCTTATTCTCATTGGAGACGATGGCCCTTACTGTTCGAGGAAGAAGACCATTTTTTCTTTCGGGGATCACCTTAAAAGTGATTGTGGAGATTTGGCTGGTGTGTGATGTTATACCCATGGTTCATCAGAAACACTTGGATTCTGAGTAGAGGTGGTGAGGTAGCGTGACACCTAACTCTTCCCCCACTGATGAAGCAGGTGCATGATGATTTTCATGTGTCACATCTAATGATGTATGTGCATGATCAATATCACATCATCAACATGGGCGAGATGGACATTGATGATGGGGTGACGTTTGCAAAGTTCTCAGTGGATATAGAGTATCGATAAGAGTGGGTCCATCATGGATGGTCGATTCCTCTAGTGCTCATTCGGTGGCTGCATTGTAATCTTTAGGATAACACATGGGAGTGGGAGGATCAGATTCAGGCTCAATAACCACATTTCTTTGTTTATCCTTGTTTTGTCTTATGGGGGTGTGAATAAATAATTGTGGGGGTAATGTAATGTCCCATAAATTACATGTATTCATTTTAAATTATCAGGGATTATTGCAAGACTAGACTCTTTGATGACACCTGATTTCAAGGCTCGGTGATCCCGGAATAGAGTATTGAACATTTTTAGTTCATTTAAAAAATCGTGAATGTGGGTATTTCTAACATTTAAAGTGGTTATCGAATAAAAAACCCTTGGGAATTATTCAACTCAAAGCATCAGTATTTGCCTCAAAAGAGCCTAACGATGGTCGGCTCGAGCAAATTGTTGATGTTACTCTTTGGTCGTATATAAAATAATTATGTAACAAATTATTTATTATAAATCCTTATAACTAATAAATGGTAACAGGAATTGAAAATATGAGAGTATTGTTGAGCTCATGAGGGTATGTTTTCCTTAGGTAGAATTTATCCTCAACTATCATGGGTCAATGGTAAAACATAATATTTGAGTTATTTATGTTAATTAAAATGGAAAACATGCATGTTTGTGGGATCTTCTAAATTAATGACGGGATTTAAATTATAAGGGTCCCATTGAGTTCAGAATGGTAAAATTACCTATGAATAGACCTTACTTAAACCAGAGAGGGTCAACTAGAAATGACAGTTTTCATAATTTTTTCCTGAAAAATAAAAAATTTAAAAAGTTGTTTTATTTGTTCCTATTCACCATTGAGTGATGGAACATCATCACTATGCTTAAGTGATGATGTGAGGTTTATTCACATTAAATGAATCACATTACGGTGGAACTTAAATGTGTAACGTAACGACTCATTAATTGAAGTGTAATGATGTGACTACATAGAGAAATAGAAACAATGTGACATGTTTTTCATTTTAAGAGATTACAAGTTGGATAATTAAAGATAGAATTTCTATGTCATATGGAAAAGAAATTATCTTCATTGAAGATTGGTGTTGATTTCTTAGAAACAACGACGCACCTTGAAGAACGAGATCAGAGAGTGAAGAATTCCAACATCATCGAAAAGAATGTGAATCCCCGTGGATAGATCAATTCACAAATGGACCTATCCCAAGTATGGTTAACATTTTATAATTGGAAATAAATGTTATTATTTTTAAAATATCAAACATGGATCATCCCACAAACATTTTGATACACTGATTTCTTGTTCTAGTTGGAGGGTTTTTATTCTCAGGTTTTCACATCAAGGTTAAATTTCTGATAGATCATAAATCATTTTCTCCCATGTATTAAACAGTAATGCGGAGGTTGCGAGCTATCAGAAACAATGCTTGATCCCCTCCACATTCTTGAGTTCTTTTACGTTCTTCATGGTTAAAACATAGAGTTGATGGGGAAGAATATTCAATGCCATAGCAGAGAAGACAACCCCCCATGGAGGTTGGAGAGGAAGATGGTTCAAAAACAGAACACCAGAGCAGACCCGGTGGTTAATGGAATATCTTAAGAATGCGTAGGTTTCAGCGGTGGCTATGGTGTAATAGCCTGGCCCCAATTACCCAAAGGCAGTGCATTATTTTAATACATTGGCAGGATACACGAAATCATGTCCCGAAAGGCCGATCAGTTTAGGAGTCTTGGAAATTTGATTACATACATGAACATTACATTACATTATAAAATGACAAACAACAATAACATTGTCCCTTTTTGAACACATTCATATCCATTTTCCAATCCATCCAATTCAATCATAAAATACTTCTTCACATCTTGGGAAAATTAAAACATCGAAAGGGGTGATCTCAGATCCTCTTTAAGGATAACAATATTGTAAAAACATTCTTAAATAAGCATAAAAATTTATGGCAATGTGTAAGACTAAAAAAATATTTTTAAACTTGAACATCAGAATAATATGGAAAAGATAAAATCAAATAATTCCATTTACATATTCACTTGTATATTCTAACAGTCGAATAGTCACATGGAATATCAATTTCCACATTCATACTGAAATAATGCATAATGTCGGACTTTATAACCACATAGTCAAGGCCTTGTTCCATCAGAACAAATAAGATTTTGTCAAGGCATTGTTCCAAGACACTAGTTTGTCTCATGAGACCTACCGATGCATCGAGGATCTATATTGGGATCCACCATCCACTTACTAAGTCCAATGCATTTCTCATATGAAAACGTTTAATCATAATATAAGCATTTCTATTAAAAAGGACATACGAAATGTCAATAATTTATCTATAAACCATGAATGGTATAAAAAGAACCCATCCAATGTCAAACATATCACAAAATCTTCAATACAATATGGAATATTTGTATCATAATAAATCAACATCTAAAAATTTAAAAATCCATCAAAAGATGTTGACATAGATGAAAATGTTTTCTAAAACTCATTGAGAGATATATCTTTTTTCAAGAAAACATTAAAAAGTCACAAAATTTAGATATTAAGACATTTAACGACATTTTTGAATCAAATTTTTCCATACCAATTTGAAAATTTTGAATGGTATTATCATTTTAAAAACATTTGTGTCCATATAAATAAATCTTTAAAAATCATTTTGAAAACATGGAAATTAATGAGAATTATTTAGAAGAATAAATATTGAAAACATTTAAATTGATGTTTTAGTAAAAATGTCCATTAAAAATAATCTATTTGAAAAATATTTTATGAATCATGTGCATGGATACTTAATATTTCCTAGTATAAACATACACATAAACAATCTCGGATAATAATGAAATTGATGAATTAACCGTTACCTTGCACTTTCCTTTAGTCAAGGGTACGTTAAACCTCTTGTATAAATAACATAGTATGTTATAAAATTAAAACAGAACCATATTAATATTTATGATATCATAAATGATTCATTTAAGACTTTATACTACCATTTAATAATAATTTTCATGTTAAATTAACATTTCGGGTAATAATCGTTTTATTTATCGTACATGTTATAACTTTTTACTTTTGATTGTATCACATAGATAATGGTTTAAATACATCCAGAATATATAAAATTGTTTATATATCATATATATTTAGAATGTAATTATTTTTAATAGACATATATAAGAAATGGAAAACACCATTTATGGTGACGGTAGGACATACGTATGCATAAACGCTACTTCCATTTTCACATCGTATTGAACAGAAATAATTGAATAAGATATATGTATGTAAACACACACACATATATATATATCTACAGTAGAATTATTATTTCATATATTACATACTTATTAATGATATATATTTTATAATCATCATTGAAATGTGAACGTGGAAATGAATCTCATCGCGTCGTGGAGAAGGTAATCTGTACGTACGCACAAGCGACAATATCATTATATTGATTGAGAAATCATAATTAATTGGATGGTATATCAAAAATAAAAAAACATTAACATGTTATATTTTTTATTTACATCAGTTATGCTCATTATTATACACATCAAAATAATGAAGTGTTTGAATAACAAACTACACCATGAAGTGGAGACGGTAATCCGTACGTACGCACGTATGGTGACTTTGTCATTAATAAGATGTATAATATAATGAATATGGTTGTACCATTATTATAATAACATCATAGTATATAATGATACTGGATTTATTATTTTAAAATGGAAACAACAATGAAAGAGTAAGTGGAAAAAGAAAAGAACAGGAAAGTGGTGATGAAATATTCACCTCGTTTCCAGGTTCTTCCTTTTGATTTGTTCAAAAACAATCCATTGGATGGTTTTCTAGCGAACAAAAGGCCTCTAGGATTAAGGTATTAATGTTTGGAGGATATTTGGGTAGTGTTTTACCAATCCAAATGGCTTTGGAGGTGTGAAATCGAGAGAAGGGTAAGTGCCCTTTTATAAGAGAGGGTAGAGTCACTTTAGGAACAGAATGAACCATTATTTTATAATAAAATCAGTTTCGTTTGATAATGGAACCAAAATGAATTATTAAAAGGATAATGTTTTTATTGGTCTCTAACCTTTCAGAAAATAGGTTTTAGACATGTTTAGGTTACCATTGTAACCATATCATTAAGATTAACTCTTAGTTAAATAGTTTATCTTTTACCATGTCTTCATGTGTTCTTACAGTATATGGTTAATAAACAAACACTAAACATACACGAGAACCTCAAGTGGTTCATCAATGAACTATATAATATTATTTAATCCCCTTAAACGATCCATATATCTTTATGAATATTATACTAACCAATAATATAGTTTTTGTTTTAAAAACTATTTTATATTAATTTTGACACTATTTGGTATTTATTTTTTGATAAAATTATAACAACATGATTAATTAAGAAAAAAATTGTTTAATCAACCATAATATGTCATATTAACCTACAAAATTAGATTAATTCATAAAAAGTCTAAAATTACATTTATATGGGTATTTATAATATCAATTATTTTAATCATTTGTTAATAAGGTAATTACTGCATCATCATTGTGTCATAAATAAATTTAATTATTTAATGTATAAAAATTATAAATAAAATATCATTATTTAGGAAATCGTATTATCTTTAAAATTAATATTTATAGTCGATTTTATATTAGTTATAACCCATTATTAAAAATGGATTAGTTTTTAAACATTGAATTTAACAATTTTAACTCTTCTTTAAATAAAATAATAATGAATGTACTAATCTAATCCTAGTGGACCAAATAAATTCATATTTTATTTCTAAGGTTGTTTTTGGTATAATTATAACTATCCAATAGAATTATGACAGGTTTAGGGTAATAATAATAACATTTTATCTTTAATTACCATATTTACTTTTAACTGTGGTAAATAAAAATAAAAAAGTTAATATTCACCAAAAATTATTTTCATCTTATTGAAACACATTTCACATTGTGATATCAAAATTGTATCTGTAATTTTTAATATCAAACTCACAGAAGCGGTAAAATTATGTTTTATTCAAATTTTCAAATGCTCATAGGAGGTGGGTAAAAGACGGTAAAATGTTCTATAATTTTTTTTATCTAAACTTTTTATAAAATTACTCCAACGAATTATGTTGAAAATATATAGAAATTATGTATCTATTTAAAACTAAAATAAATTAAAATAAAATAACTAATTTATTAGATAAAATTAATGTTTTATCTAATAAGGCAATGTTTTTTCAATATTCATCAAAAATTGAATGTTTTCACAAAAATACCAAAAATTTACACTATGATAATTTTGATATTCCTAATTCAAAGATGAATTCTATTTTACCAAATTCAAAACATAAAAGTTTCATTTATTATTTTAATATTAATATATGTTGTCAAAACCAAAAAGGGTGTTTTTAAAAAAGTAACAACTATAAAAAAAAATGACATGTGTTTAGGTCTAATTTTAATGTGAAATTATTCATAATGAAAAAAATTGTATTAAATGATAAAAATATAATCTTGTTATACTTAAAAACCATTAAAATTTATAATTTAACACCATAATTTATTTTGATTAAAAAATATGTTTTTAGTTAAAATTTAGTAATGTTCATTATTCAGCCAAGTACGAATGTTATCAGAAAAACACCAAAAATTTATCAAAACTAAATTTTTATGTCTCGATTATAAAGAAGATGTTTATTTTTTCAAATTGAATATATAAAAGTTTCAAATAATGGATTTGAAAAACAGTTCTCCATTAAAAGGCAGTACCATTACATTTTTTGAAAAATAATTCTTTTATATGAAAAAATGAAATTGTTCTTATATTATGTCTAAGAAACACATAATATGGATTCTAAAATTTTATATAGTATATAAACTTTAGAATTATTTTAATACTATTCATAACAATTTTTTGAATGGCTAGTTTGATATGTTGTGGTGCGCTCAAACCCAGTGTTGCTTGTAGCACACGTTATTGAATTGAATTAATGAAATAACATACTATGAAATATTGGGGTGTTACATTACCCCCACCGTTAATAAATTTTTTTCTCACAATTGGAAATTTTTCTTCGAAAAAATGGTTAAAAAATAAAGATTCCTTTTATGGAAAACCCACATCGGAAATTGGGTTAATAAACTATAGTCTTAATAAGAGGGAAAGGTAAAAGAAAATATCACCAGCAGATTATGATCTCGATTATGAGAAAATTGGTGGGAACTAGAGACACATTATTGGGGGGGGGGGAATTTAAATATTTATAGGGATTGATGGATGTCATCAATCACAAGAAAGTGTATAATTTAGGGCCTCAAATCCATGGATCTATAATTATTTAAAAGTTCAACAAAACATATGGTATTAGGATAACACAATTTTGGTTTTAAGATCTCTTCTATAATGTTTTAGAATTTATTTCTTCATAGAACAAAGGAAAAAATAAACTTGACAAGTAGAGTTTCATCCTTCAACTAATTCCATCCACAAACTCATCTTTCACCCTAAAATATAATAGAACATAAAAATATTATATTTATCCTAATCATATAGGGTTACAAAAATATTGAATTTTATAATTCATTTGCCTAGTTATTGAAAAAAACTACATTATACAAACTAGGACATCACGTAGGCTAGTGTTAGGTGATGCACCCTTGTCGCTCTTCAGTTGCAGGTTCAAGTCTCGCGGCCTGGCCGGATGCAATGGGTTGTCGCCCGACCTCCAGGTTGTCCTTTCTATGAACATCCAAAAATAATCTCATGAAATTATTTAACATTAATAGTGGTATCCAATTTCAATCTTAATCTATTCCAACCTTTATAAGTATACAAAATACTTCTTTCCAAACTCACAGCCCAAAATTTATAAGTAATATTAACACAATGAAGACCCTTTTTACATGTAATAACATTTGAATACCTTCATTATGTATTCTTTTAAAACACGATAACACCCTTAATTACCATAAAACCTTATTGATTACATTCATTCATCCTCATTCCTTATAGAAAACTGGTTATACTCCTTATATTAATTTTTTTTTGTAAACTCGAACAATGATGGAATTAACAAAATGTTAACTAGTTTCAAGGATGTCAATAAAATATAATATAATTAATCCCAATCAACCATCTATTATTCCAAAATCAATACCTTGGTATCATAACCATATTAACGTTTTGTCTTTCCATCAACCATGTATTTTCCAAAAAGATTAACTGGCCATTGAGTCACTTTTCTTGTTTTTACACAATCTCAAGTCCATAATAAAATAATACTTATGTACAATCCTTATATACTCTATAAGTCTTATATCATGTACACAATTAATAAAATACTCAAATTTCCCAATAAAATAATAACAACATACCAACTCTTAATCATTCCTCTTTATCTTTTGTAGTATCATAACATGATTATTATCCAATAGAATCATTTTGGGAATACTCGGATGATTTCGACATTAATTCGTGTAGTGTCCCATCTCCTTGCAGATGAAACATTGTACCTTTGAAACCTTTTTCTTACCCATTCAATCACGTAATTGGTGTTACTTTTCTCCAAACTTATAACAAACACTCATTCCCTTCAAGAATTTACAAAGGTGATTATTTTCACAATTATCACATATGGGAAAATCATTCTTTCCCCTCTCCCCTTTATCCAACTTTCTCTCTACCTTACTTCTCTTCTTTGGCTTCCTTTTAAATCCATTGAACTCAGATAATTATTTTATTATCTGATTAAAAAATGATACTATTTATTCATATGATGATAATACATGGGTGACTATTTCCTTCTTAAATGTTGTCTTAATACCATGAAATATATCATCCTTCTTACTCATTGGATCATGCGGATTGATGGAGTTCTCATTCCATGTACTGGGCGCCATTTCTAAACAATGACACGCACTAGGTTAGTTTTATGATTCACAGTACATAATTCCATGCATGTAAAATACCTAACATAAATTGAAATACTATAAATCTAATCAACAATAATAAACTATTTTCTTTGAGGAAGTATTTACTCCTAAATCCTTCATAATGGATTGTAATTAAAATGTAAATTATCCAAAGCATATCCACCAGGAGTGTCGTAACCAAGAGTATAGTAAGGAACGTTGTCGTGTAATAGTTCCCATTTGAGTATAGCTCAATGCGGTGTTTTTAAGTTTTACCCCTAGGTACATCTGTTCCAGAGCCGCCTCTACCCGCTCGTATACAGATAGGGTTGTATTTCACAGAAATCTCTCAAAATCTCTACTGTACCAAAATTCTAGTAAGTTCTTCTATATTAATCCTCAACGTATTTTAAGGGTAATGTTATATAATAAGTGTGTATGTAAATCTATTTCCAAGGTTATTTCTAAACTTCCTCTAATACAAACTGTAACGCCCCAACCCCAGTTATCCAGAGTCGGTGCATTATTTTAATAAATTGGCCCGATACATGGAATCATTTCCTGAAGGACCGATCAGTTTAGTAGTCTGTGAAAATAGATTACATACAGGAACGTTACATTATATTTTAAAATGACAAACAACAACAACATTGTCCCCATTTTATCACATTCATAACCCTTAGCCTATCCCTGCAGGTCAATCATAAAATACATATTAACATTATGGGAAAAGTAAAACATAGAATGGGGTGAGCTCAGATGCTCAGTAAGGGTAAAAATATAGCAGAAACATTCATAAATAAGCATAAAATTTTAAGGCAATGTATAAGACTAAAACAAGAGCTTTTTAAATTTGAACTTTAGCATAATATTTCAAAGATAAAATCAAATAATTTCATTTAATTATTCACATGTATATTTATATAGTAAAACAATCACATGAAATATCAATATCCACTTACATAATGATGTAATGCCTAATTCCAGACTTCATAACCACATAGTCAAGGCCTTGTTCCTAGACTAAAAATATTTTTTTTTTCAAGGCCCTATTAGAAGACAATAGTTTGTCTCATGAGACCTACTGATGCATCAGGGAGAAATAGTGGGCTCCAACCTTCACATACTAAGTCCAATGCAGTCCTCATATGAAAAGTATTAAACATAAGATTAACATTCACATTAAAACTAGCGTGCGAAATGTCAATAAATTATCCATAAACCATGAATGATATAAAAATAAATCATCCACAGCCAAACATATCACAAAACTATAATTACAATATGGAAGATTTGTATCATAATAAATCATCTTCAAACAAGATTAAAATCCATCAAAGGATGTTGACATAGATGAAAATGATTTCTAAAATCTTTGAGAGAAATATCTATTTTTCATGAAAACATTTTAAAGTATCAAAATTTTGAAAGAAAGAGATTTAAAGAAATTTTTGTATCAAAGTGTCACATACCACATTGTATATTTATAAGGTAATTAACATTGTAAAAACAATCATTTCCATATATATAAATCCTTAAAAACCATTTTGAAAACATGGACATTAAAGAGAATGATTTAAAAGAATAAATATTTAAAAAAATTAAAATGATGTTTTGGTAGAAATTTCCCTTAAAAGGAATCTATTTTAGAACTCTTTTATGAAACATGGACATGGATAATAAATATTTCCTAGTAAAAACTTACACATAAACAATCTCCAATAATAATGAGATTGAAGAATTAACCCTTACCATGCACTTTCCATTAGTCGAGGGTAGGTTTAACCTTCAGTATAAACACCGTAGGGTGTTATTAAATTATACCAGAACCATATTTATATTTATGATATCATAAATGATTAATTTATGACTTTATACAACCCATTTAATAATAATATATATGTTAAATTAACATTTTATGTAATAATCGATTTCTTTATTTTACGTGTTTTAACTTGTTACTCTTGATTGAATCACTTAGATCATGATTTAAATACATATAGAATATAAAACATGATTTTTATATCATATATATTTAAAATATATATATTTATAATAGAAATATATATGAAATGAAATGAACTGTTTATTGAGGCAGTAGGTCGTACGTACACATAAAGGCTATTTCCATTTTCATATCGTATTGGACGAAACTATGTCAATAAGATATATGTAAGTACAAACACACACACACACAGACACACACAAACACACACACACACACACATATATATATATATCTCCAGTAGAATAATTATGTCATATATTACATACTGATTAATTATATATTTTTTATAATAATCGTTGAAAGGTGAACGTGGAAAAGAATCTCATCACGTCGTGGAGATGGTAATCCATACGTACGCAAGAGCGATAATATCATTATATTGGTGGAGAATTAATATATTTAATGGATGGTATATAATATATATAGAATAATTAATATGTTATATTTATTATTTAAATCAGTTTTACTAATTATTATAACCATCCAAATAATGAAGTGTTGGAATAACAAACTACACCACGATGTGGAGACAGTGATCCGTACGTACTCTTGTATGATCACATTGTCATTTATTGGATGTATAGAATAATGAATATGGTTGAACCATTTTTCTAATAACAACACCGTATATATAAAATATTGAAGTTATTATTTTAGAATGGAAACAACAATGAATATGGAAGTGAAAGAAGAAAAGAACGTGAAAGAGGTGATTGAATACTTATCTCTTCTTCTGGTTCTTCCTTTTGATTTGTTCCAAAGGGATATTTACATTTCCTTTCTCAAAAAACGAAGGCCTCTAAGATGAAGGGAAGAAAGTTTGGATAACATTTGGGTAGATTTTTGCATAGCCAAAAGGCTTTGGAGGTGTGGAATTAAGAGAAGGGGGTGTGCCCTTTTATAAGAGAGGTGAGGGTCACATTATTCAAAGATTGAAATATTATTTTATAATAAAATAATTTTCGGTTTATAATGGATAAAAAATGAATTATTTAAATGATATGGTGTGGATGGGCAGAAAAAATATCAACCAATAGGTTTTAGAAATGTTTAGGTTATTATTTTAACCATATATTTTAGATTTAACTCTTAGTAAAATAGATTAACTTTTACCGTGTCTTCTTGTATTCTTACACTATATGGTTAATAAACATACTATAAACTTCCAAAAGAACCTTAAATGGTTCATTAATGAGATATATAATAATATTTATGTCCTTCAGAAAAACCTTATATTTTTAGGAATAATATATCATCCAATAATATTGTTTTTTTAAAAAACTATTTTATGTTAATTTCGACAATATTTTATATTTTTTTTGTTAAAATCATAAAAGGATTGATACTTTGAAAAAAACTATTCACTTAACTCTAACATGTCATATTAACCTATAAAATTATTTTAATTCATAGAAATTTTAAAATTTCATTTATTTGAGTATTTGTAATATCAATTATTTAACCCTTTTCGTAATAATGTAATTACTACATCGATCATTGTGTCATAAATAAATTTAATTATTTATGTTATAAAAATTATAAATAAAATATAACTATGTTAAAAATATTGTTACATTTCTAATGGATATTTATATTCGAATTTATATTATGTATAACTCTATATTAAAAATTGTTTTTCTATTAAACATTGAATTTAACACTTTTAACTCTTCTTTAAATAAAATAATAAAAAATGTCCTAATCAAATCCATGTGGAACAAAAATAATAATATTTTATTCCTATGGTTGTTTTAGGTCGAATTATAATTATCCAATAGAATTAGTACATTTCTTAGGGTAATAATAATTTCATTTTTACCCTTAATTACCATATTACTTTTAACCGCGGTAAATAAAAGAAAAAAAGATACTATTCACTAAAGATTATTTTCATCTTATTTAACAAAATTTCATATACTGATTGTAACACCCCAGGTAAATAAAGAATACGACATTTTTGTATTTATCCATATTTGTGAATAAAATATTAATATGACTTTAAAGGGGACGCTATGCTCGATGGCGTACCCAACACGCAACAACGAGTTTCTTGGGAATCTTACGTTGCACTCTAATAATAAAATAATATTATTTTAAATGATAGTTAACATGTAGCCGTTGTATTGGCGGGAATGGATAGAAATAACTAAAATATGATTTCATATGTTTTTAATTGTTTTTACATTTATCCAATAAAGAATAGAGGCTTAAAATACGGAAAGAATTCAATTTTAGGCGTATATGCCCTAGTTTTCACTAAAGGTTCACTTATCACCTTTTGATGTTGAACCATCATTAAATATAGTTTTGTTCACTCTTAAAAATTCTTTTGGACCAAATAAAACTCTTATTAAGAATCGGGACATCAAAATTTACTTTGTGTAAATTTTTGGTATCTTTCCGATAAAGTTCATTTTTTTAAGGAATAGTGTAAAATGTTGTATTTTAATTCAAAACCACTTTTTAATCTAATTTATTTATATGATTAGATTATCTTTTGAATTGGTTTTAAAGTGAAATTAGGAAATATTTTTACCATTTAATCCAATAGTGGTGGTTGGAATTAATTTCACTTTGAAATCGGACTTAAACTGGTGTCAATCTTTTGATACTTATTGTTTTATAAAAACACGCTATTTGCTCTGACAGCGGGAATTAATTATTAAATTAATTAATGTGAATAATATGTTTTGAATTTTGTAAAACGGACTTCATTTTTGAATTCAGAATATCAAATATAGCTTAGGGTGAATTTTTGGTAATTTTCTGAAAAACTTCAATTTTTGATGAATAGTGAAACCACTAAGTGATAATCAAGCAAACTGATTTTTCAGTTAAATGAAAGTTTACCACTAATGTGTATTGAATTTTGAAAATCCGACATACATGGTTGTCATTAAGAAGTAAAATGTGGTTCAATGAGATTATAATAATTTTTTGGTGAATAGTAACTTATTAAGTTTTTAATCGCGATTAGTGATAATTAGTGTAGTTTAAGGTATAAATAATACTTTAAAAAAATGAAATGACCTAGACACATGTCACAACCCTATTGGTTGTGTCATGGCCGACCAAGACAAGCCATGGCCTAACTTGGGGACCCCATGGATCCACTTTTGTTGGGAAATAACATAAAATACTTTTTATTTAATGTTAAAGTGAAAATGACACTAACATAGTATGTTTTACTAAAACATTTGTTAAGTGGGGTTATACAAGTCCAAATTTTGATTATAAATAGTCATTGGAAAGATAAAAAGATTTCCTATATCATAGTATTTTTTTTATAATTTTTAGACATTAAAGAAATTAAATTATTTATGACATAATAATGATGCAGCGATGACATCATTATTTGACAATTTAATTAAAATGGAATGATAATGAAACATCTACAATATACACATGGAAAAAACCAATTGGATGAGTGGATTTCGATGCCTTATCACCTTATCCACGAATTCTATCAATGTGGGACCCTTTAGAACCGAAAAGCATTTTCAAATAATGTAATATTTCATTGCTTTCCAAAAGTGCCCCTCCTCTCCTCTTATAAAAGGCCCCCACCTCTACCTCTTTTCCCACACCCCTCAAGCCTTTGGCTCGGCCAACCCCTGCCCATTTACTCTCTCAACATCCCTCTCCTCATCCTAGAGGATCCCCTTTGGGCAGAATCCTCTCAAAGGAAGCCTTTAGGCTCAAATCAAAAGGAGATTACACTTTTAAAGGTAACTCATTCTCTCTTGTTCATTTGTTTTATTTTGCTTCTCCAAACCTATAATCTCTTTTTATTTACTTCTTTTGTAACAACACCAGTATCTTCAATATACTAGGATGTTGTTACAAGATTTATTTTAGCTACACTCTCACACAACTACATCAAATGGTTAAAGAACATACGGTTTCCGTGGACGGTGAAATTCTGCCTCCCGAAACGATGATTGTTCAATACTCATTTAACACCTTCAAAGGTGGCCATTATGATGTCACTATTTTTATATATGATATATAATATGTTTATGTTTTATTTATGCTTCTGTATTTTTCATTTTTGTCTTACCTTTGTGGCTTCCATTATGGGTATACGCGATATCTTCATTTAAGGAAGTGCGGACTACCGCCCCCTCAAAGTGATTTGATTCGTTAAATACCATATGTGGGATGTATAAAGGATGGAAATATGATATTATATATGATATTATACTGGAATTATAATATACCTTTATATCATTATTATTCCATTCTATAAAATACGAAATAGAAATGAAAGTAGCGTTCATGCGTACGTACGGCTTACCGTCTCCATGAATGGTGCATTTCATTTCTTACCTCTAAATGATTATGTAATGTTATAAATGCATGCATGTACTGGATATATATGAAATATATGATATCTACATAATGAATACAATTCTGGATATAATAAACATTTGGCCACACGAACAACATGTAATTGTAAGAAGACCACTTTCGACTTAAGAACCAAATATCGGCAAAACAAATATTATTAACTTAAATGATTACATAATGTTTATGACAAGGTAATAAGTGGTATAAAAGTAATAATGAACTTGAAAAGGGTTCTTAAGGAATTATAAATTAACTCAAGTTTATTATTCAGGAGATTAAAGAATGATCGAGTCAAGTCGGACCCGAGGTAAGGGATCCTACAACTCTCTTTCTTTTTAAGTACATTCTTTTATGTAATTTCTTTTAAGCTCATCTTTATTATGATTAAGATGTTATTTTATATTACTCCTACTGTAATTTTTATGTTCATGTGATGAGAGACCCTATTCTCTCTCATCAATCCTTTTGGAAGTTTTATGTGGCGCCGTTAGGCTGCCGAGTTTTCGTAAGGGATTTTTCATCTCACTTTTATCCCCGTGAGATTTATGCTACATTTGCCACAATTTCCTTTGAGTGGTGTATGTACTGCCCATTATTCTACTCTTTGTGTAATATACTTTCGTTTATGAGTATTTACATCAATGATTTATTGCCCTTCTTTCATGGGGTGTATGTTTTGAAAGATACCCAATTCGGTAAGGGAACCTTTCACCCTTCCTCTTTTTAAAAGACTTCTTTTATTGGGTCTTTTAATTTACATATTGTTATGTTGGGATATGTTCTCATATATCCTTAATGATGTAAATTTTGTGTCCAAGTGATGAGATACTCTTTTTATCTCTCATCAACTCATTTTGATGTGACGCCGTTAGGCTGTCAAGGGAACTTCTTAACCCAATTTCGATTTCTTTGGGTTCAACTTGTAGTCATTAAATATGTCATCCATTGAATATGTGTGAATGACCTTTTATTGTTTTACACTTAATATCCACTTATATTGGGTGTCTATATATTTGTCACACATATTTTTTGAGATTTATTTGTCCTTAATTTAAGGATACCTACTTTATAAGGTATTTCATCACATTTGACATTTCTATTGAGGGTTCATTGTTGTTATGCACCAATTCACTCTTATATGGTGTATGTACCGTCCTTTGGAGTATTATATCATGAATCCTTTTATTCTCATGATATTATAATGTTCTGACTAAATGTTATTCCTTGATTATTGTATTCAAGTGTCTCTAATTTTGGTAAAACCCCTTTAACCAAAATATCGTTTTAAATGTTTTAGTTATTTGTTCTTATTAATATCCATGTTTTCAAAATGGTTTTAAGGATTTATTTATATGGATATTAATGGTTTAAAAGGTTAAAAGCTTCAAGGTGGTATGGGACACTTTGATTCAAAAATCTCTTTATTAAATGTTTTAAATGGTTTTGGAAATGGTTTCTTTTTGAATGGATTCATTATTTCAATATCCTAATATGTTATATTGTGATTGAAATGTGGAAATGTTATGTTTCCTTTATTCATGTTTATGTGATACGATTATGTTATGGTTCTTGGGCATTGTTATGAAGAACGGGTGGTTCCGTGATAAACTAAGGGCGGGTGAGCCCGATATAGCTCTCCAATGCATTGGGTAACGCGAAGGAGTGAAACGTTAAGGTTTCTCCGAAGAGATTTAGGGAATATACTGTGATGGGTATTCCAAACGTAACCAAGAGGGTTACTCCCTACATAAGAATGTTATGAATGCCTCAAGTTACCTTTATGTCTTATGATTTCAATGATTTATTCATGGTTTGATGAGGTATGTTAAAGTGCCTTTGTTTTATGGGTAAAGTATGATTTCATTCTTATGTATATATGAACTCATGTTTCCTTTCCATATTTTTATAACTCTTACTGAGCTTTTTATGCTCATCCCAAGTTTTTGAAATGTTTTTCACAGGTCAAGGGAAAGGTACATGATGTGATGATAGTGTCAAGGATGTGTCAAGAAAGAATCCGTGTTATATTTTAAATATGTTCCCGTTGATGGGAAGAATGAATGCTGACTTTTATGTAACCACTTTGTTTAAATGTGGAATGTAATGCAAGTTTCATGATCTAATTCTCTAAAACTCTAAACCTGAAAAGATCCTCAATGTGTAATCTTGTAATAACTCAAGATTAAGTAAGGTTTAAGGCTGGGGCCTTATAGTTGGTATCAAAGGTCGGTTTAGATAACTTTAGAGGTTAGGGTATTCCTTAAGCATAAGTGACATTACCATAATGGTTAGAATTTCAGAAAGAGTCCTAATTTTAGATAATGTGAATGAGTAAGTATATCTTAGAGTCTACCTTCCTCATTAGTACATGATGTTTTTGTTGATATACTCACACTGACATTTATGTTTTTAGTGAATGGATGGATCTAGCAGGCACCAAAGTGACAATGGGTTTGAAGGAAACTATGGTGGTTCTCTGATTATGATACTAGATGAGATAGGGGATTCAATGAGGAATCTCATAGTTGTTCTAAACCAACTATCAAGGATCCATGATCAATCACTTCAACCTTCGTGAGTTCTCTAATGCATCATTTACGAGATGGCCAACTCGATGTGGAAATTCAGGTAATAATTATTAAGGTAACCATTAGGGTTTATATGATCCTTACTTTTTAGGTAATTATGGGTTACTCTATGATATGATGGAAAAGGAAAGGAATGAGATAAACTTGAGGTTAAAATATGTTATGAATATTTTTGAAGATTTTATCTCATTTTGGGGAATGTTTTGAGAATTATATAGTTTTGGAAAAAGGACAACACGCAGACCGTGTGACATCCCGTCGCGTCGGACAAAGCTGCGGGAATCGAACCCACAACCAAAGTGCGACTGGTATTTATCGCCTACCACTGGACTACGTGAAGTCCCTGGTTAGTTTGACTGATTATTTTTGGTTATATGATTTTATGAATTAAGAGTGAGTTGATTTTGGGTTATTTATAAAAATGATTAACCTATCATGGAGGATATGTGATTAGGATAATTACTTTTCAATGTGAGACTTTAGGAGCAACTGATGTTGTTTGGAGATAAATGTTACGATTTAACTTGGAAGACTATGTGACTAAATCCTTCAAATATTTGGGTTTCAATCTTATATTGGTTTACTTTGAAGAATTTTATGGACAAATTGTTTATCGGATGGTCCTCTTTGAACTTTGGGTTTTGTTGGACAAATTTTGGAGATTAAGAATAGATTTTCTTTTTATAAGGGGTTATCCTTTTCTAAATTATCTGATCTTGTAATAGCCTTTTTGGTTTTGGTTCTGGTTTAAGCCTAAAGACATAGGATGTACATAGTTCTCTTTTGTGGATTAGGTGATCCTCTAGAAGTTGATTATAGTACTCTTAATGTGAACAAGTCTTCCTAAATACTCGTCTTTTGGAGAAAATATGAGTTTGTGAAAGGAATATAATAAAAGTTGAAAGTCAATATGATAAGTGATTATGTTTCCTTATGAATAAATTCCTCAATAAAAAGTAACTTAAAACAAAAATGTTGTATATTAACTTTTCCTACTGGGGAATCGAATACCGTTTAACCCATCACAAGTTTGTGATTTTCTCATTGTTAACTTTCTCCTAAACATGTTTTCTATCACTCTCCATAAGAACGTGACCCTTTGTTTTTTCCTCCATGTCCATATTTTCATACTTGGAGTCCTAGTATGGGTTAACTCGGGTGACCTTTGTACTTATCTTTCTTTATTTTAAAGTGATTGTTTTACCAACTCTTGTTCCGATGTGGGACTTCCAAGGATGTTTCCAAGTCCAATTTTAAAATTGCGCGGACGCAATTCCCAAAAGGGGGGAAGGATGTAACACCCCAGGTAAATAAAGAATACGACATTTTTGTATTTATCCATATTTGTGAATAAAATATTAATATGACTTTAAAGGGGACGCTATGCTCGATGGCGTACCCAACACGCAACAACGAGTTTCTTGGGAATCTTACGTTGCACTCTAATAATAAAATAATATTATTTTAAATGATAGTTAACATGTAGCCGTTGTATTGGCGGGAATGGATAGAAATAACTAAAATATGATTTCATATGTTTTTAATTGTTTTTACATTTATCCAATAAAGAATAGAGGCTTAAAATACGGAAAGAATTCAATTTTAGGCGTATATGCCCTAGTTTTCACTAAAGGTTCACTTATCACCTTTTGATGTTGAACCATCATTAAATATAGTTTTGTTCACTCTTAAACATTCTTTTGGACCAAATAAAACTCTTATTAAGAATCGGGACATCAAAATTTACTTTGTGTAAATTTTTGGTATCTTTCCGATAAAGTTCATTTTTTTAAGGAATAGTGTAAAATGTTGTATTTTAATTCAAAACCACTTTTTAATCTAATTTATTTATATGATTAGATTATCTTTTGAATTGGTTTTAAAGTGAAATTAGGAAATATTTTTACCATTTAATCCAATAGTGGTGGTTGGAATTAATTTCACTTTGAAATCGGACTTAAACTGGTGTCAATCTTTTGATACTTATTGTTTTATAAAAACACGCTATTTGCTCTGACAGCGGGAATTAATTATTAAATTAATTAATGTGAATAATATGTTTTGAATTTTGTAAAACGGACTTCATTTTTGAATTAAGAATATCAAATATAGCTTAGGGTGAATTTTTGGTAATTTTCTGAAAAACTTCAATTTTTGATGAATAGTGAAACCACTAAGTGATAATCAAGCAAACTGATTTTTCAGTTAAATGAAAGTTTACCACTAATGTGTATTGAATTTTGAAAATCCGACATACATGGTTGTCATTAAGAAGTAAAATGTGGTTCAATGAGATTATAATAATTTTTTGGTGAATAGTAACTTATTAAGTTTTTAATCGCGATTAGTGATAATTAGTGTAGTTTAAGGTATAAATAATACTTTAAAAAAATGAAATGACCTAGACACATGTCACAACCCTATTGGTTGTGTCATGGCCGACCAAGACAAGCCATGGCCTAACTTGGGGACCCCATGGATCCACTTTTGTTGGGAAATAACATAAAATACTTTTTATTTAATGTTAAAGTGAAAATGACACTAACATAGTATGTTTTACTAAAACATTTTTTAAGTGGGGTTATACAAGTCCAAATTTTGATTATAAATATTCATTGGAAAGATAAAAAGATTTCCTATATCATAGTATTTTTTTTATAATTTTTAGACATTAAAGAAATTAAATTATTTATGACATAATAATGATGCAGCGATGACATCATTATTTGACAATTTAATTAAAATGGAAAGATAATGAAAAATCTACAATATACACATGGACAAAACCAATTGGATGAGTGGATTTCGATGCCTTATCACCTTATCCACGAATTCTATCAATGTGGGACCCTTTAGAACCGAAAAGCATTTTCAAATAATGTAATATTTCATTGCTTTCCAAAAGTGCCCCTCCTCTCCTCTTATAAAAGGCCCCCACCTCTACCTCTTTTCCCACACC
This sequence comes from Viscum album, assembly GCA_963277665.1. Lineage (NCBI taxonomy): Eukaryota > Viridiplantae > Streptophyta > Magnoliopsida > Santalales > Viscaceae > Viscum > Viscum album. The sequence goes on along the minus strand of OY728156.1, from coordinate 1,197,549,297 downwards.
CCTCAAGCCTTTGGCTCGGCCAACCCCTGCCCATTTACTCTCTCAACATCCCTCTCCTCATCCTAGAGGATCCCCTTTGGGCAGAATCCTCTCAAAGGAAGCCTTTAGGCTCAAATCAAAAGGAGATTACACTTTTAAAGGTAACTCATTCTCTCTTGTTCATTTGTTTTATTTTGCTTCTCCAAACCTATAATCTCTTTTTATTTACTTCTTTTGTAACAACACCAGTATCTTCAATATACTAGGATGTTGTTACAAGATTTATTTTAGCTACACTCTCACACAACTACATCAAATGGTTAAAGAACATACGGTTTCCGTGGACGGTGAAATTCTGCCTCCCGAAACGATGATTGTTCAATACTCATTTAACACCTTCAAAGGTGGCCATTATGATGTCACTATTTTTATATATGATATATAATATGTTTATGTTTTATTTATGCTTCTGTATTTTTCATTTTTGTCTTACCTTTGTGGCTTCCATTATGGGTATACGCGATATCTTCATTTAAGGAAGTGCGGACTACCGCCCCCTCAAAGTGATTTGATTCGTTAAATACCATATGTGGGATGTATAAAGGATGGAAATATGATATTATATATGATATTATACTGGAATTATAATATACCTTTATATCATTATTATTCCATTCTATAAAATACGAAATAGAAATGAAAGTAGCGTTCATGCGTACGTACGGCTTACCGTCTCCATGAACGGTGCATTTCATTTCTTACCTCTAAATGATTATGTAATGTTATAAATGCATGCATGTACTGGATATATATGAAATATATGATATCTACATAATGAATACAATTCTGGATATAATAAACATTTGGCCACACGAACAACATGTAATTGTAAGAAGACCACTTTCGACTTAAGAACCAAATATCGGCAAAACAAATATTATTAACTTAAATGATTACATAATGTTTATGACAAGGTAATAAGTGGTATAAAAGTAATAATGAACATGAAAAGGGTTCTTAAGGAATTATAAATTAACTCAAGTTTATTATTCAGGAGATTAAAGAATGATCGAGTCAAGTCGGACCCGAGGTAAGGGATCCTACAACTCTCTTTCTTTTTAAGTACATTCTTTTATGTAATTTCTTTTAAGCTCATCTTTATTATGATTAAGATGTTATTTTATATTACTCCTACTGTAATTTTTATGTTCATGTGATGAGAGAACCTATTCTCTCTCATCAATCCTTTTGGAAGTTTTATGTGGCGCCGTTAGGCTGCCGAGTTTTCGTAAGGGATTTTTCATCTCACTTTTATCCCCGTGAGATTTATGCTACATTTGCCACAATTTCCTTTGAGTGGTGTATGTACTTCCCATTATTCTACTCTTTTTGTAATATACTTTCGTTTATGAGTATTTACATCAATGATTTATTGCCCTTCTTTCATGGGGTGTATGTTTTGAAAGATACCCAATTCGGTAAGGGAACCTTTCACCCTTCCTCTTTTTAAAAGACTTCTTTTATTGGGTCTTTTAATTTACATATTGTTATGTTGGGATATGTTCTCATATATCCTTAATGATGTAATTTTTGTGTCCAAGTGATGAGATACTCTTTTTATCTCTCATCAACTCATTTTGATGTGACGCCGTTAGGCTGTCAAGGGAACTTCTTAACCCAATTTCGATTTCTTTGGGTTCAACTTGTAGTCATTAAATATGTCATCCATTGAATATGTGTGAATGACCTTTTATTGTTTTACACTTAATATCCACTTATATTGGGTGTCTATATATTTGTCACACATATTTTTTGAGATTTATTTGTCCTTAATTTAAGGATACCTACTTTATAAGGTATTTCATCACATTTGACATTTCTATTGAGGGTTCATTGTTGTTATGCACCAATTCACTCTTATATGGTGTATGTACTGTCCTTTGGAGTATTATATCATGAATCCTTTTATTCTCATGATATTATAAAGTTCTGACTAAATGTTATTCCTTGATTATTGTATTCAAGTGTCTCTAATTTTGGTAAAACCCCTTTAACCAAAATATCGTTTTAAATGTTTTAGTTATTTGTTCTTATTAATATCCATGTTTTCAAAATGGTTTTAAGGATTTATTTATATGGATATTAATGGTTTAAAAGGTTAAAAGCTTCAAGGTGGTATGGGACACTTTGATTCAAAAATCTCTTTATTAAATGTTTTAAATGGTTTTGGAAATGGTTTCTTTTTGAATGGATTCATTATTTCAATATCCTAATATGTTATATTGTGATTGAAATGTGGAAATGTTATGTTTCCTTTATTCATGTTTATGTGATACGATTATGTTATGGTTCTTGGGCATTGTTATGAAGAACGGGTGGTTCCGTGATAAACTAAGGGCGGGTGAGCCCGATATAGCTCTCCAATGCATTGGGTAACGCGAAGGAGTGAAACGTTAAGGTTTCTCCGAAGAGATTTAGGGAATATACTGTGATGGGTATTCCAAACGTAACCAAGAGGGTTACTCCCTACATAAGAATGTTATGAATGCCTCAAGTTACCTTTATGTCTTATGATTTCTATGATTTATTCATGGTTTGATGAGGTATGTTAAAGTGCCTTTGTTTTATGGGTAAAGTATGATTTCATTCTTATGTATATATGAACTCATGTTTCCTTTCCATATTTTTATAACTCTTACTGAGCTTTTTATGCTCATCCCAAGTTTTTGAAATGTTTTTCACAGGTCAAGGGAAAGGTACATGATGTGATGATAGTGTCAAGGATGTGTCAAGAAAGAATCCGTGTTATATTTTAAATATGTTCCCGTTGATGGGAAGAATGAATGCTGACTTTTATGTAACCACTTTGTTTAAATGTGGAATGTAATGCAAGTTTCATGATCTAATTCTCTAAAACTCTAAACCTAAAAAGATCCTCAATGTGTAATCTTGTAATAACTCAAGATTAAGTAAGGTTTAAGGCTGGGGCCTTATACTGATATCAACCGTGTGTCTTGGATTTTGGAAATTAAACTAACAGAAGCTCTAAAATTACGTTTTATTCAAATTTTCAAATGCTCTTTGAAGGTGGGTAAAAGACTCTAAAAAGTTCGAAAATATTATATATACCTAATCTTTTTTTAAAATGAATCCAATAAATTAAATTTATAATATATCGGTATTATGTATCTATTTTTTCCTAAAGTAAATTAAAATAAAATTACTAATTATTTTAATAAAAATTCGGTTTTAACCAATAACACAATGGTTTTTCACTATTCATAAAAAATTTTAAGTTTTCAGAAAAATACCAAAAATTTACCCAATTAATGTTTTGATATTCCAAATTCAAAAATGAATTATATTTTATCAAATAAAAAAATATACTTTTCATTTATTAATTTAAAATTAATTTCCGTTGTTCAAACCAAAAAGATGGTATTTAAAAAAGTAAAAACTATCAAAAGATTAACATGGGTTTATGTCAAATTTAAATGTGAAATTATGTATAAGGACCCAAAGTGTATTAAATGATAAAAATATAATATAATAATAATTTCACACAATTCAAATGTATAATTGAACACTATATAATATTTTTATTTAAAAAGTTGTTTTCAGTAAAAATTTAGTAATTTTCATCATTCACCCAAATATTAAAGTTATCAGAAAAACACCAAAACATTATCAAAATTAAATTTTTATGTCCCGATTATATAAAATATGTTTATTTTGTCAAATTTAATATATAACAGTGTCAAATGTTAGATTTAAAGAAAGGTTCTCCATTAAAATGCTGTAAAATTTCATTTTTTTGAAAAATACATCTTTTATCTGAAAAAATGATTTTGTTCTTATATTATGTCTAAGAAACAAAAAATATGGATTCTAAAATTTAATATAGTATATAAAATTCAAAAATAATTAAACACTATTCATAACCACCTTTTGAACGGCTAGTTTGGCAAGTTGTGGTGCGCTAAAACGCGGTGTTGTGTGTAGTGAAAGTTATTGAATAAAATTGAAAAAATAATGTATTGTTAAATATTGCGGAGTTACATGTGGGTAAGTGGTTGTAGGCGAGAACGCCGGGTTGTGGAAGTCCACAACGGACTCAGGCCACATCGGTGTAGTAGGAGCCATCGGTAGTGGGCTGCTTGAAGGTAGAGGTTTGATGCGGCCAACCAGCGGCGTCGATGGTGTAACATCCCGAGTAAATAAAGAATATGAAATTTTCATATTTATTAATATTTTTAATTTAAAAAAAATTATTTTAAATGGGACTCTATGTTTTATGTTTTAACCGAAATAAAACAATGGGTTTCTCCAAATTCATATGTTGCACACAATGTTGAGTCATAATGAAAATAAAAAGAAAAATATAATATTATGGTAGTTAACGCATAGTCATTGTCCTAGAGGAAATGTATAAAACTAACGAAAATATGATTTCCAATTTTTGTTAAATATTTTTACCTTTACCTAATTAATTTTAGATTCATAATATGTGATTCAATCCAATTTTAAACATAAATACTCTAATTTTATTTAAAAGTAAATTTACCTCCTTTTGATGGAGAACCCATTATAAATCTATTTCTTTCACTTCTATAGGTTTTATTTTCCAAAATAATATTCTTCTTTAGAATTGAGACATCAAAATTTACTTTGGATGAATTTTTTATATTTATCTTATATAGTTAAATTTTTAATAAATAGTGAGAAATACCACATTTTATTTCAAAATTTACTTTTAATTTAATATATTTATATGGTTTGATTTTCTTTTTAATTGGTTTTAAAGTTTTATTGTATAAAATTATAAAAAAATTATCTAATTTCGGTCATTGGATGTAATTTCACTCGTAAGTTGAACATAAAGAAGTGTCAATCTTTTGATAGATAATATTTCTTAAGAACACGCTTTTTGTTTTGTCAATGAGAATTAATTTTAAATTAATTTAAGCCACTTTTGTCTTTTGAATTTTTAAAAATGGATTCCATATTTTGAATAAGGATTCCTAATTGTGTAAATATGTATCATTTATTTTTAGACATTATGTGAATTTACTTCAGCAAATATTTATTTACCATGGTTAAATGATAAATCTCGTAAATAGTAGTAAACAAATATTATTATAATAATAGAAAATTACCCAAACATGTGTCATAATCATATTGAATGATACATGTCAGACCATGGGAATCCTTGTCTTGATTTTTGGACCACATGGAGCCACATGGGAGTGACAATGACACTATAATAATTGATTTAAATTAAAGAAAAAATTGACATAAACATATAACTTTTAGTAAATCAATTTTATAGTGGGGTTATATAAGTTATTTCATAGACTATAAATTTTCATTTGAAATATAAAATTATTTCCTACATCATGATATTTTATTTATGATTTTTAGACATTTAATAAATAAAATTATTTAGGACACAATGATGATGTAGTGATTACCTTATTAATAGATGATTTAAATAATTGAGATTTAAAAATTTAAAAAAACTATCCAAAACCATTGCAATTATCATTGGATAATTTTTTAGAACAACAGGAATCTAATATTTTAATTCAATGAGATTTGGATCTTTTAAATCTGAAAATCAGTTTATAATAAAACAATGTATTCAAACATTCCAAAAGAGCCCTCTCCCCCTTATAAAAATCCAGTACCTCTAACCCATTACTCACACCTCTCATGCCCCTTGGATCATAAAAAATATACAAAATTACGCTCTCTTTATATTTATCTTCCTCATATAAGCCTTACCTTATGCAGATGGAACATCAAGGAAGCCTTTTAGTTAAAAACAATGGGACTTACGCGATTTAATGGTAACGTCTTCTCTTAAGTTATTTTCTTTTATTTTACTTCTCCAACCCCATAAAATATATTTACAAATTTATTTTATAACAAAAACATTTTCCTCAATATAATATGTTGTTTTTATGATATTAATTACAACTAAACATCCAGACACATCCATCTAATGGATACGAACATACTGTTTCTTTGGATGGTGAACTATTGACTCACGAATCGATGATTATTCAATCCTCTCATACCACCTCTTATGGTGGCCAACATGATGTAAATTTAATTATATATGATATTTATGATATTTAATCTATCAATATGTTTTTGTATTTCTAATTTATAGCATACCTCAAAGGTATCCATAAAAAGTAAATACGGTACTTTCATTTGAGGAACTGTGGACTACCGCCCCCTCAATGTAATATTACTCGTTCCTCCTATATATGGAACATATCCCAGATAGAATTTATGAACATATTTAACATATATAACATATATATTATACTATTATTATATTATAACTATGTATAATTTGGTTTTTATTCATTAAAAAATGATATGAAACTAGCGTTCAAGCGTATGTATGGATTACCGTCTCCATGAATGGTGCATTTCATTTTCATATATAAATATGTTATGGACTATTATAAATACATATATAATGGATAAATATGATATATATGTTATTTAAATCATTAATATCATTCAGGAGATAATTTAATTTAGACCACATGGATAATTTGTAATTATAAAAAGTTCATTTTAGACTCATGTTCTGAACATCGACAAAATGTCCATTACGAACTCCAATAATAAACTAATTGTTATATAAAGGTAATAACTGATATAAAAGTAATAATAAAAATTAAAAAATTTATCAATTAATTATAAATTAACTTATGTTTATTATTCAAAATTAACAAGTAACAGACAAGACAAGTCTGCCTTGAGGTAAGGGGTTTTTATTATACTTTTTATTTTCGTTAGATTCATACTATATTTTCCACTATTTCCTTTTTTTTTGTTCTATGTAAATCCCATGATTTTATTCTTTGTGTAATATAATTTAATTTATGGGTGTTTAAATATTCAATTTATGATCCTTTTATCTTGGGGTGTGTGTTTCATAAGTTACCAAATCGGTAAGGGAACTTCTTCACCCAATTTCTATTATTTGGGTTGAACTTGTACTTCTTGATTATTTCGTGCCATAAATATGTGTGAATGACCTGTTATTTATTTTAATCACAATATCCAGTTATATTTTGTGTAATTATATTTTTCACACCTAATTATTTCATTGATTTATCCTTAATTTAATGACATGATCATTGTAAGGGAATTTGTCTCAATTTTAATTTCCATTGAGACTAATTTGTAATTATACAGCAGTTAAATTTTATGTAGTGTATATGCTGCCATTTTACATATTAGATCATGAATATCTGCATCATTATTATATTATATCCATTTTTTAACTTTATTCTCCAATTATTTTTATTCCATTATTTTCTTGAAGTGGTAAGGGACTCTATAATTAAAACATTGTTTTAATTGTTTATTATTATAAATATTTAGAATTAAATTATATCTTTTCAAAATGGGTTTTAGGATATATTTATATCGACATTAATGTTTTAAAATGTTAATTCCGTTAAAATTTTCAAAGTGGTATCAGTCACTTTGATTAAAAAATCACTTTATTAAATGTTATAAATTGTTTTGAAAATGTTTTTGATGATGAATTGATTATGTAAAAATCTTGAAATGATATATTGTGATTGCAATGTGTAAATGGTGTATTTCCATTTTTCAGGTTTTATGTGTTATGAATATATTATGGTTATTGGTCATTGTTAATGGATACATGTTTTTTTGTGATAATACTAGGGTGGGTGTGCCCGAGATAGCTCTCCAATGCATTGGATAAGTTGATGGGGGTAAAAAGTTATGTTTATCCTAAGAGATTAAGGGAATATACTGTGACGAGTATTCAAAATGTTACTCCCGATGTAGTTGTAAAATCTATAATGTATGAATGTTATGTAAGACATAAGTTACCTTTATGGTTTATGATTTCGGTGAGTTATTCATAAATAACATGATTTCATTTGGTATTATATGATTGAAAAGTACGGTTTAATTGATTTGTATTTACTGATGGGATAACGCTTCCATTCCATATTTTATAACCCTTGCTGATCTTTTTATACTCATCTGATGTTTTGAAATGTTTTTCAGCGGAAATAATAACGAATTGGGTGAAGGATGGGATCAATAAAATGTCATGTTGTCTAAAACACGGAACTGGGCATATTTATTTTAGAGTTTTTCATTTTATGAAAAAATAGAAAATGGGTTGATTTGTATACATTGAAATTTTTGAGATGTAATGTAATAGTTATGGCATAATTTTCTAAAACTATAAACCAGAAAATATCTTCAACATAATTCATGACATAATTCAAGATTTTGAAATGTTTAAGACTGGGTTATTACTGACAAAGCTCCCCGCACCGTGCGAGATGTGGATTTTCACAGGCACATGGTCTAGAGGGGACCACGAGTAGGACCATACAGTGCGTATGACTATGCCAGCAGTGAGGTGCACTGATCAGATTCCCTCTTAGAATTCAGGCTTGAGAAGACGGACCTGATATTTGGGATAGGCTGGGGGTGAACTGGGCAGCGGGCTACCCGGGATGGAGTATGTCATCCCACTATCACAGGTCGGGCCAAAGGGATAATGACATACTGTAGGGAATCTAGGACTTGGAATGATAACATGCCAACCAATCCGGGCTGGAGGAGATAAATATAGATCGACCCACCAGGCTGGACCCACGACTTAACCAGGACGGGTCCAGTAAGGCCCAATGGGCCTGGCCCAGTAACTAGGCTGGAGAGGGCTGACCCAAACCCAAATGGGTTGTTTCTAGGCGGCCAAACCAGACCGGGTCATGTGGCCCTCTGGGTCAGGTTGGTTAGGTTAGTCCAATCGAGTCCGACATGACCTGGACATAATCGGACCAAGTTTACAAAATTTCCAATATCATTCAGATCAAATGTCCAATTGATGATCCATTTCCAGAATTGGAACCCTCAGAGAGAGGTGGTTATTTTGGAATGCTTAATGTAGGTTTTCATATATGTTGACATTTGAATAATTTCTTGAGGAGGAAATTATCTCGGAATCAAGTGTGCTACGTGTTGAAATCCTATAGCTGGAAAGTGATGTTGTATGGATCAGCTACAAGTGACCCTCTGTGAATCAACTACAATAGCCTATGTAAAAAAGTGATTCTATGTGACTCAGAAGGCCCATGGTGGGGAGCATATATATGTGACCCAGTATACCCATGGTACTAATTAAGGATGAGTGCCTCAACAGTCCAAGGTTATCAGTGTTATGAATGATATTCTTTCTTTATATAATTTAGATTATACCAATTTGATCTGTTTTTCTTCATGATCAGGCTTCATGTTTTTAATTTTGTATTACCCTTTGGTATTGCATTTGTAGTTTGAGGTCCCTAGTGAGTATTTGTTTACCCATCCCTACACAGAACTCACCTGCACGTGTTGTATCTAGAGCAAATGAACATGGCCTTGGCGGAGGACTTGGTGGCCTAGGACCCATCACTAACTGGTGAGATCATGTAGGTTGGGGAATTTTTTACGGCTTTAAAGGGATACTCTTCACTTACCCGTCATGTGGATTTTTTAGTGGACATATTTCATAGATCATTTTCATTTTTATTATTTCAACTATCTTTTTTCTGGGATTGTATTCAATCCCATTATACCCATAGCATGTACCATAACGAAACGATTCTTCAGTGGAATCCATGTTTAAATTTCAAATTTTTGGGACATTGTGGTGTGGGTGTGTGAATATAGGTACTTAGTCAAATTCCTTCCCCTAGCATGTTGATGCCTTCTATGTGAGTTGCCAACCCCTGGCCTTTTGGTGGAAAGCTTGGGGAAGTCCCAACATTAGCCCCATGGGACGGTCCTAACATGCATTAACCAAGGTTATTTTAGTTAATAGTAATAGAAATAAATTCCATGAATGTATGGATACTTAGAGGTCCATTGGATAGTGTAGTCCAGACACTTTCACAGTTCCCCTAGTTGAATCTCAATCATCCTATATCATATTATCTTATCTATCCATGTGTGTAAATATAATAAAATGTTAATGAACCCTAGATCCTATAATTAAATTTTATCCAATCATGTGTGTATAATTGTTTGCTAGAGATTTCCAACTAGAAGTGGGGGTATGATTTTGATAGTTGGGGGACTATACCCAATGTATCATGTCATATTATTAATAAAAAATAATACTAGAATATAAATCATATAAGTAAATGTACATAATAAATGAATAACTTTAATAGTTGAAAAATAAATAATAACAATTCCTTAAAGTGGAAAGCATGTTACAGGTAAATAGTGATGGTAAATAAATAAATGATAATCTGTAGGTCCCCCCGTTGTTCATCTTACCCAATTACTAGATCCACATTCCTCGGCATAGCATTTCACCAAATGTTCCTTCCTCTTTTTTGGATCCATCATTAAATCTATAAGTCCACTGAAATGTCATATTTTGGTGTTAGTATGAGAATCATTATGACACCCCTACATCATCCATAACCTTCATCTCACAAGAATACAAGTGTATTAAAAAATAATAGTAAATGTGTAACAATAATAATAACACCTATTCCAAAACCAAGTAGTTTTTCACAAATTGATACCCTACAAACCCATGGACGTACCAGTTTCATCTCTATTTGAGTCCGATAATAAACATTTCTAGATAACTACGGACTATCAACAAGGATCATAAATCAATCAAATAAAATTAATGTTACCATGAAACCCAAAATACACTTGGAATACTGAATGTCACGTACTTAGAAGTATCTTGAAATACCAAGCTATGTAGCGTTAAATAAGAATCAATAACATTCCCCATGGTTTCCAATATAAATCAAGTGCATCAAATGATATCCACATGTAATCTTGATGTCCCCACCCTGTGCATAGGCATCTCATTATAAATTACGGTAGTCATTTTCATTCCCCTAGTTTGGGAAAAACACTTCAGAATATTATATTGTCTTTGATATCTATGAACTTTACAAAAAATAACACATAGAATGGTTTGATACATATTAAAGCACGTAACATCATCATAATTAATGTATCACAACAATACATGTAAAAAATAGAACATGAATAAAAAACTACAATGTGTTCATGGTAACAAGTGTCACATAAGGTTCACAGACACATAGACACACACACATTCTATCATAATCTAAAAAAGTCATCAAATATGTCTGTGGATAAATCATATTGTGGAAACATATGTGATGAGGCCCCAAAAGGTAAGAATCATCCTACCTAAAATTTTGTCGATGTCAAATGATATGATAAAACACAATGTGTGTCTTGCAATCTTGACTGGAAAACCCAATTATAAAGAAAACACATTCTAGAACCATAATATAATGGTTTTCTACTTATCAATGATCAAAATTAATCTACAATTACTGGAACCAGAAAATTAAATTTAATTTCCAAAAGATATAAAATTTCACAAGCAATGACAGTTTTTATCTTCTTGATAATTACTAAATTATTCTTTGAGGTTCTCAGATAAAATTGAAAAATTATCCTGAAGAATAATTATCAATGGATAATTTATTCTAAACTACACATTTACAATTATCTTTTAAAAATTTATTATATATTTTATAATTATCGATACAAAATTATTCAAATTTATCCTTCAAAAATATAATTTGATTTTTTTTTATTATAAATAAACTTTTGTTATTTTATTTTGATAAATTATGATAAATTAAACATTTATAATTATTTTTAATAATAAATTATTCATTGATAATTTTTATTCCAAAAATAATCAATCTATAGTTATATTTTTTTAATTTATCACAAATTATCCATTTATAGATATCTCTAATAATATATCCTATATTATTCATTATAATTTTACAATTACCATATGGTAATTTTAGTAATTAACCTTGATAATATATTATTAATAATTTGAAAATTTTTATAACTAATTTTTTATATAATCCCAACTATAATTTTTTTTTTAATACTTATCTTTTATAATGTTTCCAATATCATTTGATAATTTAAATAATCATCCTTTGATAATATCATAATTATAATTTGATAAATGTATTAATATTATTTTTATAATTTTGAAATATAATATTTAATAATATCCCATAATTATCATTTAATAATTTATAGTTACTATAATTTCATAGTTATAATTTAAAAAAATTATATTATTTATCTTCTGATAATTTTTATAAGTTATTAATAAAATAAATTATTTATATTTTTGATAGATCATTAAAATTTTATATTGATAATTTCTACTCAATTATCCCTCAGCAATTTTTATGAATTATCTTTGATGATCATTATGATCATCCCTTGGTAATTAAATGTTTTATAAATTTAAATGTATGCATTTATAATTAAAAATAATTATCATTTTTAATTCCCTGAAATTATTCATGATATATTTTATTGGAATAATTTTGATATGTTATATATAATTTCCTTCGATATTCCGGTCTAATTATGATTTTGTAAAAATACGGGATCATCACTTTATAATTCAATGTTATATCATTCTGATTTAAAATCATCCACTCTTCTTAAATAAATGAATAAATGAATAATGGATGAAATTAGAAAATTTAAAAGGAAAAATAAAAATCCATGTTATATTACACGTAGAGCTCATAGAGGAAAGGGGGAAGCCAGACATGTATTTGTAAATAGAAGGAAGAAAAATGATCTATCAACTAGGACACACAATAGAGGATCACGATCTATCTAAATAAACTACATATATCACATATAATGTTAGAGTGGTTTTTATATTTAAAGGCACCCAATTACATACTCAATGGTATTTTCCAAATCCAAAAAATCATTTGTCCCGTTAAATCTAGGATTCAATGAAATATTGACGGTGTGGTTTTTAATTTTAACCCATTACTGTTTTGTTGATTAAAATGCTAAAAATGAGTGAAATAATATGTTTTAAAAGAAATTATTAATATATGACTAGTGGGAAGTTCCTATTTCTTATGATAATAAATTTTTTTTTAATAATTAAATTATCAATAATTAAAAATTCAAAACCAATCAAGTGATCTAGATAAGAACCCTTCATATGAAACATTTTTTTCCCATTTATGTTAAATACCACCCCATTGATCTATTAGTGGTCTCATAATTTTCTTATGAATTTTCTTTTGGATGATATTAAATTTATTTCTGAAAATAAAATTACCGTAAAATATATATAATAAATTCTCCTCATCTGTGATTAAATGAAATACCCGATCTGAAACACTATTATATCACATATAGGATAAATTGATCATCTTGTACCTAATAATGGTATTTTATTTATCATACGACACACCAATTGAGACATATTTAAATAATTTTGAATAAAATATCACTCAAGAAATATAATATATTTAGTATTTTTATACCATATGTGCCTAGATACTACAGGCCTCAGAATTTCTCACTAATATATCACCTAAATCAAAAAATGTTCTATAGAATATTTTAGGGTGGTGGGTAGACACTTTCCCTTATGTAATGCATTTAAATATCCTAGTATGTTATCATTATTGAATAACTACACTTTTTAATAAAACATAATTTAACACCAATGATGGTATTTATTGACTTCTAAAAAATTAGGATATTTCATCATGGGTGATCAGGATCATTATCAGCCATTATATCCCCCTATCCCAATTGATACCCCTTGGGGTATGCAGATTAAGAACGATACATATTGACCCCTAAAGGCTATCTCTAATTGGAGACAATTTCATACCAAGAACCAATGGTATATCACTAAAACACAAGGATGGCATTACACTTCATAATAATTAAGTAGTTGGAGATAATATGTAAATAACCACTATAAAACTCCATACTTAAATAAAAAATCATTCAATGTAATGTAATACTATAAATAAACTAAACAATTAATATAATAACTAATTGAAAAAAACTCAAATAAACTACATCCTTGATCTTCCATAAATCACGACTGGTGCTCAAAAACTAATTTGGGTTATTAATGTCCCCCATGATCCAAAACCAATTCCTAGTAACAATAAAAATATTTTATATACATATGATGATAATAATATGTTTACTCAATAGGACCATATCTAAAACCTCATGTGAAAAAATGTGAAATTATCATGCTAAATTTCATGAAATAAATAAACAAAACTATATTGTCAAAAATAAATTGTACTTTATTGTCTATCCTATTCATGAATAACCTACCAAATAATTGATATAGATAAATCTTTTCATGAATTAATAATATTTATATAAATATATAAATAAGGTACAAGTATTTTACTAACCCACTATTTTTTTTACTCTCTCACTCCAATCCCTCACACCCTGCCCTAATCCGTTCAATAAATAAGTTATACCTAATATGATTTGGACCTCATTTTTTCCTACCTGAATCCTTTAGAGGGCCTAACATCTCAGGTTTTGATCCATCCACATATCCACAACATCATCATAACCATCTGATGTACTGTGACCCTGACTTAACGTACACGGTTATTACCTAATTTTTTATGAATATTCATCACATTAATATTATATATGGACAAGGACCATAATATATTAGTGTGTTTGGAAGCATGGAACAAATTATTCTAACATGGTTAATCCTCATCAATGTTGCATATAAAGACCATACCCCTTAGTATATCTACATAAAACAGTTCATCACAACCAAGGGAAAATAAACATAATAAAGGGGTGATATCCAATTCTATCTATGGGTAAATAAGATAGATATGTAACCATAAACATGTGAAAAATTGTATGAAAATGTGATCATGATATTAAAAGATCATTCCATGAATATCTAATATCATAAACATTAATTGTATGTAAATATTTTTAGTTTATAATTCATGTTTCATAAGTGTTATAAATCATCATATATAACTCATTAACCATAATCTATTGTTATATAAGTGTATCACCATCATACATGTTGAAAACCATTACCAGTGAGAAGGTTAACTACCAATACCATCAATATAGTGGATCCAGATACGCATGTTTTCCATAGTGGATCAGTATACAGTTGTTTCCCATTGTGGATCAGGAAACACTTGTCTCCCATTATAGATCAAGGTAGAACTATTTCCTATATTGGATGAGGAAGTACTTGTTTTCAATAGTGGATAAGGACACAGATGTTTCCCAATGTGGATCATGGCACACATGACTCTTATAGTGGATAAGGAGACACCTATTTACCATATAAAATCAATCCCTTTGAATTGTTTCTTATCATTATCACATGAGATATAAATCATTAACCAATTAATTTAAATTAAATATAGGTCTCATCCATCTCATAATGAAATCATATATACATGTGTCACAAGATCATAAATAATCATATCATAACCATTGAAATGAAATGGGTATCATAAACATGTAATCTTATCATAACATGTTGAAAATAGACATGTTTCATAATCATTTAATCAAAACATAACCCATAAAATATGTTTATTTCAAAAGAATACTACTCATGGAAAACAAAAACTTTTCATTAATACATAACTCCTAATAAAAGAACATGGCTCCTAAAATTGATGCAATAGAAAAATAATTTTGAGAAAGAATATAAGTTCAATACATGGAAAAAATACCCACAAATTATATTTGTAACACATGTGTATATCTTTATAGATAAGAGATAAATTTTTTTGAAATAATTTATGTTAATTTCTTTTGGAAAATAACCTTAATTCTTATAAAAAATATTTTTATGTAATAAATCATTTTAGAAACCAATATCATTGAATATGAACATGAAATATTATAAAGGAAGATATAAATCATTTTGGAAACCTTTTTCCATGAAAAAATATAAATGAAGATTTATTTTTTTTTTCAAAACCACATTATTTGAATATTTATAAAGAAAACCTCATATTATATTGAAAACATTACTCTTTCAATGTAATTTGATATCATATAAATAATACATGATTTTTTTTGAAATATATTCACATTAAAAATACATTGAAATTATATAATTAATGCATTAAAAAGACTAAAACATGATTTAATGAATATAAAACACTTAAAAACATTTATTAAAACTATTTTTTGAAAAAATGATTTTGATACAACGCATATTTCAAATCTAAGAGATTAATACATTAGCTTTTATTAAAACCACATTATTAATTATCATAAATACAAAAGTAATGGAAAATGATATAAATAAATTATGATATAATGAATAACTAGAGTGTAATAAAATTCATGGGTTTTCATGAGAGATGGATCATATTATTTCATCAATTCAAGTATAATCATAAACAATCAGGATAAATAATGAGATTGTTGCAATAAACTGTGACCACAATGGTAACATTAAATGATAATATATTATATATAATAACATTAAATGAATCATGAATGTTATTGTATTCATGATATAGCATGTCACTGGTAGTATATTTTCCTACTATAAAATTATTGGTGAACAACATGTCATGTGTCTCAATGAATGATAATTGAGACAAAAATACATTACCGATTTGTATCTTTTTAACCATAAACCCAATAAATAATGATCTTAATAGGGATATGTAAATAGAAATAAATTAAAATATAATAGTCAAATAATTCATTCATGTTTTGTATATAAGACACCAAATGAAAATAATTTGTGAACATAAAGCTCACATATATAAAAGTGAGATAAGAAACCGTCACCTTATGTTTCTAATATAGTTGTACATATTAAAAAATAATATATAATATAATAAATTTAATTATAAATATAATAAATAACACTATTAATATATATGATTTCATAAATTAATCACTTATTACTTTATATTATCCAATTATTAACATTTCCTCATTAAAGCAATGTTTCATGCCATAATCAATTTGTTATCGTACGTGATTTGATTTGTAAATTTTTATCCTCTTACATAGATCATGTTCTAATTATTTAAAAAAGTTAAAAACTAATTTAATTACCCCATATATTAATTACATAATATATTTTTTATATTCAATCAATGACTGAAACATTTTATATAATACTCCATTCATAGAGACGGTACACCGTTCGTACACTTCAATGTTATTTCTGTTTTGTTATCATATTGAAAAAAATTAAATAAAATATATGTACATATATTATAATAAAAATAAAATTATTGTTTCATCTATATTATATAGTTTTACTAGAACCATCTTTAATACATTCAATGTAACGAGTGAAATAATCACATCATATTCAGTAGGAGATAATCCACATATCAATAAACGAAGTTATCATTTTTATAAAAAATGGAATGCATGAATGTTAAAATTATATAAAAATTACATTATTATAAATAAATATTAAATTTCATATATAAAATTTTAAAATAGTATTTCAATCATAATTCCCAAAAATGATATGTTGCAATGGAAAAGCAGACATCATTTTGTGTGGTGGAAGTTCACCATAAAAAATTAGTATTTTTGTTACCCATTATGTGTATGTGGGAATAAGTGTTAGTAAAAAATATAAATACAACATATAATTATATTTACAATTCAATTAAAATTATATAATCTAGTAATAAAAATATTTGAGGTTGTGGAAATTGAAAATAATACAAAGGATCTAGAGGAAGGATGCTACCTATTCATTCGGTAACTCCCCTTGGATTGCACCAACGGATTTCCATGGATAAATTTAATCCTAAGTGAGGATTTTAAGATGAATTTAGAGATGTTGGGTGGATATTGTTTCAATTTTTTTTATGTTCAAAATGCATTGAGAGGCCTGATGATGTGAGGGGGTGAGTTCCCTTTTATAGAGGAAGAGTTTCATTCTTATAAATGTAAAAAGGTAAAAACCATCAAATGGTATCCCATACATAATGTGAATAATTTAATTGTTATAATATGATAAAATAGTTAATTGATCAAAATATTTCTCGAATATTTCCTTTGAACCTATTTATATGTCTTCTAACCCTTTAAAATTATTTTTTGACCATTTAGTAATGTTCCTTTTACCTTAAACGTTATAATTAATTTTTATTAATTACACTTATAATTTATTTAATGCCTAATTTGACATTATTATAAATTATATATTATTATGTTTCAATAATTTTAATCCATTTATAAATATTGTAACATCATAGGATTCAGAAATTAATTTAAATTTAATCCCATAGACTGCATGACAAAACAAGTATTTAATGAAAAAGTTTTTAAAACAATGTTATGCTTTTATATCAAAAAATAATTTTAAACTTATTTAAATGAATAAAATTGATTTAGATAATAAAAAATTGATGTAATTATTCTTATAAACCAATTAATATTTTTATTTATCTATATAAAAAAATTTAAAAAATATCCATTTTGAATAAAAAATCATTACTATATTTTATTTATCATTATATGTATGTTCTCCAAGAAATTTAAAAATTTAACTATTTTTATATTTTATATTTCTAAATTTTTTGTTTATTATTTAATAAAAAAATTAATTAATTTCAAAAAAGTATATTTAAAATGGGTTATCCATTAAAAGTTATTAAAAAGACCATTTAGAAAAATACATATTTTTAATCCTAAAATTCAATTTATTCTTATCTTATACTTATAAAATCAATTGGATGAGTATAAAAATAATGGAATAATATATAATATATAATTATTTTTTAAATAATTACCCTAAAGTGGGTTTTTTAATTTATAAATATTAATTTGTGTTTATATATTGGAATATATTTTTTAGAGAAAATTAATTAATTTATTTTCAAATAGTTCTTTCATAATCTGGTACTAATTTATTACCAATGATTTAATTTGTAATCATATTTTCAAAATTTAGTTAATTGTATTCATATCTAACATTACAATGTATATATTGTATAAATAATTACAATTTAATAAAAATATTAATAGTATATTTTAGTTCTTAAAAAATGCATCCTTCCGTGTAATTCATGGTATCAAAGGGACATGCTATTTTGTGTAATAAAATTTAAAACTAGAGTTTTACACACTAAAAACTAATATAAGTTGTTCATTTCATACATGATATTCTACATGTTACTTATAACGTAGGACAAACATAGTGATTTTATATAAAAAACAATATTCAATGTTTTATGAAATGAATAATATCAAAAGTGAATAAATTAATTTATAAAAACCTATTTCACAAAACCTCAGATTGATGCATTCTCCCCCAGAACAGAAAATGCATATCTCCCATAAAAAACATCTTGGTTAATAAAATTTTTAATACAGTAATGTTTAATTCATAGAATATCACATAATAATAATGAGTATTAAACATCAATTAAACAAATTGGAACCATAAACATTACACAAAGTAAATAATAAAAAGGTTCCTTTATAGAAGAATGTTGGTGGATGCTGAAAACATGGAAATTGATGAAAAATATAAAAATCAAGTCCTTGATGTTTTTGATAGTTTACATTGTTATGAGAATGTAAACAATCAAAAATCCATAGCCGAAATATGATTGAAAAAGGCCATTGATATAATAAAAACTCATTATAACATATAAAAATTATATTTCAAAACCCTTTTTCCTAGTATTCAATAATATTTTTGAAAATATATAATTACATGATTTTAGAAAAACCTTATCCTTTATTCTGTGTTGATCAACAAACACTTCATCTCTTGTTCCAATAAATGGAGGGAATTTTTCCTTCAAGAAGCAATTATAGATCATGAGAAACATAAATAGAAAGATTGGAAATTAAATATACATTATGTTTTGAATTAAATATAATAAAAGGTTAGAACATGTTTCCAAATATGAATAAACATCGATATGGGGAGATATAACATTTCTATATAAAACCACATATATAGTTTATATTAAACAATTCCAAAAACAGTAAACCTTATTATCCTTAAGAGTGATAAATATGAAAATGTTTGAAAATAATTTCACAAAATTTTTCAATATTATTTTAGAATTGATCTCCCATATTTCATGAAGTAACTATTGGTTGTCACATTCCATATATGTGAATACATTAATCGTATATTCACATGAAACATGCTTATAACCTGAAATACTTCTAATCCTTTTGGAAAACATGTACGCTTTCATATTCTAGATATTTCTAGATATATTTATAAAATCAAATAGGTAGTAAAAATTTTCTAGGATAGAATAATTTTTCAAAAAATAAATAATTTATTCCAAGTAAATTCTTACTATTTAGTTTACATTATCCATTATAATCTCTGTGTGTATGATAGAATTTTCTCAAGATCAATAACACATTAATGGTTACCTTCAATTAAATAAAATAACACATTCCAATTAAATAACTTTTATATGTTTTTTACCATTCAAACTATTTTTTAAAAACAATTAACGGAAAACATATAATTCATGATTTACAATACATAAATATAGTATTCCTATTCTGTAATGGCTTGGACCCTCCTGGTCTATTACATTGTCAATTTCTGGTGTTGCACCGCCCTGGACCCATAAGAGAGTTGTGAGGTCGGCTGTGTCAGTGGTAGGGTGTCATCTTGGTGTCACCCATCGGTTTCACCGATCGGTGGGTCCCCAATCGGTGGGCCACCGATCTACGTCTCACTGATCAGAAACTCACTAAATGGTTCCACACATGATATATGCAATAGGGTTGTCAGGGGTTTCTTCCCCATGTTTCTTGTTACACATTCTTCAAGGTATAATTCCTTTTTAAAGTGGTGTGAGGCCATTTTAAAGACCATAAATGATGTTCTAGATCCCCAAGAGTGGGTCAAACCTCGACAAACCCAAATTTTGTGTCACTTTTACGTGTTTACCTCTATTTAAACGAAATAATTTAACTAACATCTGTTATGGAAACCTCTCCGATGAGAATTATTAAATAATAATTTAATTCATCGTGTGTGGCCATCCAACCGTGTGGTTAACCCACGATCCATTTCAATTTCGTTCAATATTTCATTTTCTGTTACACCAGGATCTCACCTTTTATCACACGATATTTGTTCTTCATCTTGGCTAGTCTCTTTTTATTTCCATGGTGTGTTTAGATTCCCCCTTCCCAAGGCTAGTGGTGTTCCTATGATGGAGCCTTTACTACTCACTCTTATAGTTTCCGGAGTTCTTCCCTTCATGTCACACATCCACTCTTCTTGGCACTAGGAAAAAAACAACGATCATTGATCATCCAAGTAGGTTTTTTCCTTCATATTTCTTTACTAGGTATCATGTCGGGTGGGTGCGATAATTTTCACTTAGTTATGGATAAAAATAAACATTAACGAAGATAATAACTGAGTTTTTAATGAATCAAGGGGTGTGTTTTATGATGTTGTTGTACTATTTTTTTATTTCTTATATGTAGTGAATTATATGGGCGTATGTCCGCTGAAAAACATGGTCATTGATGGTAAATTTGTTTCCCATGTGTCTAGATCGGACAGTAAATTTGTTTCCCATGTGTCTTAGAGATAAGGCCCCGGTGTCTTCGAGCGTGGTATTATTTTTTCTGACCCATGTATCTTTTTCGGTGGTGGTAGTTGTTGTGTACCAGGTTTTTACGGGTGGGGATGTGTGGGGTTGTTGTGGCCCAGGGGTATGTGGGTGGGATGCATGGTTTTGGTGGCCCAAAAATATGTTGTTGGGGAAGATGCAGGACAACAGTGAAAATGGAGGGGGAGGTACGACACATAGGATTTCTTCAAAAACTAGTGGAAAATTTGTGCGGGATACCCAAACATCGATGTTCTATAACTATTATTTTACCTGATTGGAATTATTTGGGGTGTTTTACTTGGTGAGGTTTGGTGGATAGTTTCCTTGTTATGTGCTTTGGTTATCTCCTTTTTCTCACAGGGCATTAGAATGCATCCCCCACTTGTGACTAAGAGATTTTTGTATTCCCAATTTAGTATACATGTATACTCACCCTATATATAAAACTGATTTTTGATTTCTAGGAAGAATTTTGGGACTGTATGGGGAAGTACTAGATCGGACACGGGGTCCGTTGAAGTTTCCACTTTTCTTTCCTTTTGGTACTTCCCTTTGGAGTTTTCTTGTACCATGTAGCACATATTATTGGAACATACATATGGGAATGGACTGATTGGGATTTACTATTACTTAACATTTTTTGTTGTTTGGGATTTACTATCTTATCTCACAATCCTACTAAATAAAAAGGAAATGGCCTTCTATATTACGTGTGATTATATACCGATGGTGTTATTCGCCACTACATGTCCTATTGAAGGTGGGTCTTGGGGGTCATTATCCCTACTTAAAAATGAGGATGGAAAGGCCTAATAATCTTTTCTCCCTTACCTCATCATGGTGAAGGTGGTTCATAAAAAAATTGTAATTGAGGGAGGTTGTTGACAGATATGATGCATTTTGGAGTTAAAAACAATTATGATTTCATGGGATGGTAGGGAAATAGTGTTACGAAATCTTGTTTCGTGAAATCAGACAGAGGAGACCATCCATGACATAGGAATTTTGGGCCCCCATGGTCTGATGCAAGGACTCTGGACCTACCGAACGTCCAGGTGGGGCAATATTGATTGTAGGGTAAAGACACTATGAATGGTACATGCATTATAATGAGTAGTGTTCCTGGGTTTCTTAGGTATTTTTTGGAATTTAAAATAAATAAAATTCATATGAAAAATTTAAAGGCAATATTATGCACTACTCATTCATAGGAATTCCTTGTTTACATTGCAGCAATGGAACTCAGGCGATGACCATTTGTAGTGCGGGCGATCGAGGCCCAAGAGGCTGATTCGGCTTATCAACACATGGATGATCAAGAGGAGGTGGAAGACAAATGGAATAAAATGTTTCATTCTTTTTAGTGGTAAACCCACAGGAAGAATGATGGAAGCATCTCAGACATGGTGATAGAGAGATGTCCTGAGGAACTATTGATAGATTTTTGCTTGATTTGGGCTCCAAAATAGTACTGGATTCCTCTGGCTGTAAGACAGATGTGGGGAGTGGCGTGTTAGTGGTGGATTATCTGTCATGGGGCGTAGTGGGAGGCTGACATATAGTAGAATAATTCAAGAGGGAGTTCTGGGGGGAATTCCTCTCATTCACAATGATTATTGAGAAGAGATAGGAGATAATCTCCCTTCAGTATGGGAGTATATTAGTAAGGGATATGGGGATCAAGTTCAAGGATCTATTTCATTTTTCTATGGACCTCTTTCCAAATGAGGTGTCTTGTGAAAGACATTTAGAGGAGTTACTCTGACCTTCTCTTCAATATGTTATTACTCCCTTCGGTCTACTGACATACATGGAGGTTCAGAAGAAGGTTGTAGTGGTCGATAGGATGTATACAATGGGAGGTGTACTATGAGAGGGGAGCCAGTTGGTCTTGTCAATGGGGATGTTCATTAGCAGAAGGTGTCCAGCGTCGGGGCCTTCTAGGATTATGCTAGTGGGGAGTAGGCCCCATCATTTGCAATTCCCATATCCAGGTCCTCTACCCTTTTTTGCAGGCCCAATACCATGATGCCTCCTCTGTGGCAGTCATGGGCACCTTCAGAATTAGCTCCTTGACCATGTGAAATATAGAGGTGGTGGGATGGTTTAGTGGCCACCTCCGGAGCAGCAGTTTCCAGCCAGGTCCTTTCAACAGCAGCAGTAGGTACAGCGAGCTCCCGCTCCTCTGAGAGTAGACATTAAAGGAGGAGGCCATCCCGAGGGTGCTCCTGAAGGACTTTTACTAGGGAATGGTAGGGCAGGAGGCCGATAGCTATGTGGTAGAGGAGATGGGAATATGCAGTTTCATGCCGCAAAGGAAGTAGTTCCAGCAGGGTCATACGTCGTTCAAGGTACAATCAACTTATTTATCACTCTTTCCTGCACCCTGTTTAATTCAGAAGCTTTTAAATCATTTGTTGAAACCATTATAGTTCACTATTTAGGCCTAGATATAGAGTGAATTCCCAAGCCCATGGTTTTGAGTATTCTAGTTGGAGGATAGACCAACTTGTATCATGATTTTTGGGGATGTGGAATGTTGTTAGGACCACCTCAATGTAGTGGGGACCTTCTTTTCTGACAGATGAAGACGTATTATGTCATTCTAGGCTTCGAATGGCTATTCTCTCTGTGTACTTTATTGAATGATTTCTATGAAGGGCCGTGTTTTCAGATAAGATCTGAAAATGGGTGACTTTCATCGGTGAGCAGGGTTCCCAGGAGTGCAACTAGCGAGTGGAGCATGTTCATTCATTTATAGCAGAGCCATCATTGGAGTCAAAAGATATAGAGATTGTGGAAGTCATGAGGGATCGTCCGTGAGCTCCTGGACGTCTACCATAGAGAGATGGTGACTCCACCCCCTAGACGTGATTTTGAGTTCCATATATACTTGTATATTATCTCTCTTTTTCATTAGATTACTTCTCATTTAATTTTACAAATAGAGGATCGTTAAAGTCTAGTGTCTTTTAAATCAGGAACATAATACATGAAAAAAACATAATTTTTTTTTTCAAACCCACTTGTAAGAATTCATAATAGGTTAATCCTATGTATAATTACTACATCTCATAACTTGGAGACTTACATCAAAATAAATGGTGAGAAGAAGGCCCAGTAAGTGAAAACAAGGGAATCAGTTTACTTGTGATATCAATAAGAACTTGATAAAAAAACATAAAGACATGAGTAATTGAAGTAGAATAATTTCATAATGAAAAAACCTTAATCATAACTTTTATATGTGGCTACAAAATTCCATTTATACATTCATGGACATATCACCAAGGTTCATCCCCAACGTGTTATAAAAAAATTATCAAGGTTATTCACCAAGGTATAATGAAACTTGTCATCTCAAGAGATTAAATTCTTTACCCAATGAATTGGATCTCTATCAGGATGAACCATTAATATTTATTTATTTTCTCTTGAGGAACATTGATCATAATAAATCATTTCTTAAATAACCCTAAGAGAATAAAGGAAATGGGTTTCATTTCAAAATCGTGACGTTTTAAGAATACATAAAAATTAGATCATTATGCCATTTATAACCCATGGAAGGGGAGTGAGGGTTATATGTATGTAAATTCCATAATAAAATAGATTTATTTTATGTATTTATGAATACCCCTAAAAATAAAAATAGATTTGGGTAATCACATTAATAATACAAGATTATTTCTTGGGAAAACGAGACGGATTTTGAGACAAAAATTCTGCAGCATTATAGCTATATAATAAGGTTTTTGAAAACATTGAAAAGAGAGGGGAAAAGAGTCACCCACTCATAAATAACTCATAATACTATATTAGTATATAATAAAAATAAATAAGATCATGGTATGGATATTTTAATTAAATACAATATGAAAATGAAACTCGAAGGAAATGAGATGATGCTATTTCTTTTACAAAAGTTTGGTAGCCTAACGACGTCACATAAAAATTCATAAAATCAGTTGATGAGGGAATAAAGGAATGGAATCAATTGATCATGAAATGTACAGTATGAATGATACATTCGTACAAAACCCCACATAATAAAATGGAAAATAGAATAAATAACATAAAGGATGTCACGACTTAAAAGGGGAGGTTGAAAGGTTCCCTTACCTTGTATAGTGACTTCAAATGCTAGAAGGTTGGGACCATGGTGGATTTAGGGCACCTCGAAAAGACTAATTTGGAGGTGAAAAGTTCAGATATTCGTTGAAGAGGATTTTGGAATGAATTTAATGAAGTAATGACATGGTATTTATAGGAAAAGAGAGGGAATTTTTAATTAATTTCCATGGGACACCACATTAGTGATTTTTGAAAAACCATGGGCTTTACCAAGGTATTTTCCAATTTTATTGGCCACTTGGGACACCTCATAACATATCATACCATTCACAAGTTTACCAGATTTATTATATCTTTATTACATCATCAATGATGTCATTAAACACCTGAAACTGAAAACAGTATTTTTTCTATTAACAAAAAATTCAACTGTTTCAAAAAAATACCAAAAATTTACCCTAACTTAATATAGATTCTATGAATTCAATAAAAGAACACCATTTTATGAAAATAATTTTCTATTTATTTTTAATTTAATTTTTAAATAAAAATATTATTTATTCAAAAAACCACTCTAAACCATTAACTTATTTTATAACACCAAGAAAAAGTAATGAAAGTCCCATAAATTAACATATAACCATAAGAAAATAATGTATCAATTTATCATTACATTTTATGAAAATACTTTTCCATTTTAAATTATCAAATTAACTAAAAAATTGTAAATATAATATTTATTCTGTACAATAGTATGAAAACTTATACTATGATCGTTTTTTCAAATTTAAGATGTCTAAATTAAATTTATACATTCATGGGTGATGTTTATATTATTTAACCTATTTACTATTCATTTCTATTCATTATTATTCATAAGGGTAGGTTAATATTCTTACTTTACTATTCACTAAAAAAAAGTTTATCTTATTAGACTCTAAATTTCGTACTGATCACATCTATAGAAGACCAGTTTTTTGAAAATCATTTCACATTATTAATTATTTAATGTTTACATTAATATTTTAAAATACCATTTCCCATAATTATTCAATAATATTCATCCAACATTTATCAAGAAATTCAAAAATCAAAATTTTTACCATATTACGAAAATACAATTTTATTATACAAACAGATTACAAAAAGTATCTAATGCCTTGTTACATAGCCATTTATAACTCCTACATAAGCCCTAAGTGTAATGTATGCTATGGTGATATAATATGGGGTTGTCTCAGACAACATTGCCTGAGTGATGATTACAATAGGCTTGAACTTCTTCATTTGGAAATTTCGTTCAAACTTCACATGTTGAAGCTCAGTATGGGCTTGGTCCAGATAAAATCCCAGAGATTCTACCTCTGTCCCATGCTCGGATAGATGGAATTCATACTGCCCAAGTCTACTATATGAGTGTATCGACTCTCCTTTCTGTATTATTTTACCAAGATCACATGTATTTATAAACAATAATTGTAACATTAGGAGTTTAGTTTCTAATAGGCTATTGACCATGGTCATATAATAGTCAAAACCCAATAGTATCACTTCATTAATTAAAAGAAATAGTTTTTGGAGTATAAAATCAAATTACAAACAAATTAAGGAAACAAAAAAATTTCAAAATTTCAGGTCATTACATTATTCCCCCCATAATAAATTTCATCCCCAAAATTTTTACTCGTACCCTTATAAGAGAAAATGTATGGTAACTTCTATCTCATAGACTACTCTAGTTCCCACGTGGCTTCTTCAAACTTGTGTTTCTTCCACAACAGCTCAAAAAGGTTGGTAGTATGGTTGCATAGATCATTTTCCCTACAATTCAAGATCTCCACCGTCAGCTCCTCATAAGAGAGGCCATGTTCCAGTTGTACCACCTATAGATTTAGTACATGTGAAGGGTCAGGTATGTACTTATTCAAGAGAGATATGTGGAATAGATCATTAACATGTGCTTGATTTGGAGTAATATCAAGATGATAGGCCTCTTCTCCTATGCCATCAAGGATTTCATAGGGGCCAATGTACCTAGGGATGTGAATCCCTTTCCTCCCAAACCTCGTGACACTCTTCAAAGGTGAAATTCAAATGATGTCTTTTTCACCCACATCAAATATTTTTCGGCATAACTCTTTTACCGACTTTGATCAGCCTTAATGTGTTTCTAGATGGCATAGACATTTTCTATCATCTCTTACACAGGATCTTGCCGAAGATTCTTTCTCTCACCAGCTTCACGCCAACAAGTAGGAGATATATATCTCTTCCCATATAGAGCTTCATAGGGTGCCATTTGAATGCTCGAGTGGAAGCTATTGTGGTAAGAGAACTCAACTGAATGGAGATGTTGATCCTATCCACCTATAAAATCTACTGAGCCTATTATCACCATGTCATAGAGTGTTTGAATTTTCATTTCATATTGGTCGTCATTTTAGGGGTGATAGGCCATACTGAAATTCAATCCAGTGCTTAGATCATGTTGATGACTTCTCCAAAATATTTATGTGACCCCTGGATCATGATCGTTTATGATTGAATTTGGAACTCCATGTATCCTTACCACTTACTTCATGTAAATGATAGAATGTTTATCAAAAGATAAATCATCCCGATTAGAGATAAAATTTGAAGTCTTGGTGAGATGGTCCCTAATAACACATATTTTAATGTTTCCTTTGGATGTTCTTGGGAGACTAGATACAATATCCATAGTGATATTTTCCCACTTCTATGCTGGTATGGGTAGTTTTTGTAATTCCCCATTTGTATGTTGTCTATATTCCTTCACTTTTTTACATACCAGGAACTATATAGTGTAGTCAGCGATCCCCCTTTTCATATTGACCCACCAATAATGATCACAATGGTCTCTATACATTTTCATGCTTTTTGGATATATAGAGAATGTATAGCTATGAGATTCATCCATCATCTCCTTCTTTATTTACAGAATAGATGGAACACATAGTCTTGTAAAAAAAATTAGTACACCTTATTGATCAATATTATACTCTGGAAACTTCACATCCTTCCGAGCCTCAAACTTCTTCTGTAAGAAAGGATCTTCTTTTTTATCTTTCTTTATATTCTATAGTAATTACTTTTGAGAAATTAGTTGGGTTAGGGTTGATAATTTCCCATCCCTTATAATTCCAATGTCCAGGTTTACTAATCATTTATCAAAGGATCTCTTTGAATCCTCATCATAGAAAAAACAACAGGGTATTTTCTACTTAATGCATCAGCGCTTTATTTTATCTTATGGGATGATAATGAATTGAAAAATCATAGTATTTGAGAAGTTCCAAATATCTCTTATGTCTCATGTCCAATTCCATTTTTTTGAAAATATAATTCGAACATTGATGGTCTGTATATATCTCACATTTTTCCATATAATGATAGTGCCTCCACATCTTCAGAGCTAAAACGACCAAAGTCATCTCTAGATGATGCGTAGGATAGTTCTACTCATGAGTCTTCAACTATTTAGAAGCATAATAAATTACCTTGTCATTATGCATGAGGACTCACCCAAGCCCTTTTAGATATGCATCACTGAACAAAATTAATCCTCCTCTACATGACGGAAACGTTAAAATGGGTGCAGTAACCAATATATTCATCAGCTCTTGGAAACATTCTTCACACTCCTTTTTCCAGATGAACATGACCCCTTTTCATGTTAACATTGTTAATAGATTATATGTTCATGAAATGTTTTTCACAAACCTCCTATAATATACCATTAATCCATAGAAACTAAAAACCTCAATTATTGTTTTAGGCTGAGGCCACTCCTTAACAAATTTTTTCATTTAAGGGTCAACTGCAATTCCTTCATGGGTAATAATGTTCCCCAAGAAAGTAACTTGTTGTTACCTGAATTCACATTTTTTGAACTTCCCAGAAGTCTCTCATTCTGTAATGTTTGCAAAATATCCCTGATAAGATGTTCATTCTCCTTATGACTTTAAGAATATATTATAATATAATCAATAAAATCTACCACAATGTTATTAAGGTAGTCCATAAATTCTCTATTAATCAAATCCATAAAAATAGTAGGTCAATTAGTCAATCCTAAAGGAATAACAACAAACTCATAGTGCCCATATCTTGATTAAAAGGCAGTTTTTTGAATATCTTATTTCATCACCCTCAATTGATGATAACCAGATTAAAGATCAATCTTAAATATGAATTGATTCCCGTGAAGTTGGTCAAATAATTCATCAATTCCTGGAATAGGGTATTTGTTCTTCATTGTGATCCCATTCGGTTATCTATAATCGATGCATAGTTGTATTGCTTCATCCTTCTTCTTCACAAAGAGAATAGGTTCTCCCCAAAGAGACACACTCAGTTGGATAAAATCCTTCTCCAAATGCTCTTGGAGTTGTTTCTTTAACTCTTACAGCTCCACATTTTCCATTTTATATGGGGTTTTTGATATTGAATGGGATAAAGGTATGAGTTCAATGGATAACTCTACCTCTCATTCTGGGGGATGTCTGGGTATCTCTTCAGTAAATAAGTCAATTTATTCTAGGATGATGGGGACATTTTCTATCCTGAAACACTCATTTCCTTCTTCTTATTTACCGATCTACTCCATTAAGAAGGATATAAGAGGTTCTTCTATCCAAAGATCAGGTTGAGATATCTCTCATTAGAAGATAACTTTAGGTCTTCTATTCATCACAACTGAGATTTCATTGCTTCTGCATTTGATCTTAGTATTATACATTTTGAGCCAATCCATCCCTAGTATAATGTCGAATTACCGCTTGGGGAGGACTGCTAGATATGCGATAAGATTGTGCTCACTAATATAAATACTAGAGTTTCTAAAAAATGACGATGCATGGCTTATCCCACTAGGATTGATGACTGATAACTATACTTTTATCAAATTGGTGCTTGATTATATATTCTTTACAAATGTGGAAGAAATAATGGAATGTGAAGTACCATATTCTAACAAAGTACTTGCTAGTTTTGAGAGAACAATAAGAGTACCTGCCACCACATCATTTGTCACTTCAATATCAGCTATAGTGATAAGAAAATCATGACCTTGTTCCCTTAGACCTTGCCGAGGATGATGGTGATTACCCTCCACTGCCCTCAGATTTGGACAGTGATTGGAAAAGGGCCCATGTTGTCCACACCTATATAATTGTACATTAAGTAAGGATTGAACCATCTTCCCGTTTTATCCAGTGTTGGGAAGTTGTGGCTTCACCTCACTATGACAATTCTACACATTGTTGCCATCTCTACCACACATGTAGCACTTCCCGCTCCCATGCAGGCAGTGCCCCGAATGCTTCATCCAACATTTATTACATTTGGGATGTTGTACATTCTTTCCTCCTCTCCAATGATTAAAAGACCTCCCTATTCTTGGATCTATTGATCTTTTCTTGTCATTGGATTTATGAGACCATTGCACCTCACCAAACAGAAGTTCTACTTTCATTGAAATTCGCACGATCTCCTGATAGCTATCATAATCTTGGTTGAATATTTTTTCCACAAATTAGGTCTTAGTCCACCAAAGAATCTCTCAAACTTACCATTTGGAGCCATGAAAAATCTAGAGGTGCAACATGAAATCCTTTTGAATTTCATCCCATAGCTAACCAAAAATTCATTTTCCTTCTACTTCAGTTCGAGAAACTCCTTCTCCATTCTCGTTCTCATCGATCAAGTGATATACTTGTTGATAAATATCTATCTAAACTCTTCCCACTCCGTAGCTTCACCTTCCACTCTTGGCCTTGTGTTTTTAATCAATCCCCACCACTGTTCATCTTCTCCCTCCAAGTGGTAAATAGCCAAGGTAACCATATCTTGTTCAGAACAGCAGATCACAAAAAATATCTTTTCAATGGAGCTGATCCACTATTCATCAATCAATGGGATTGTTGATCCACTGAAGTATGTGGGTCAGTGAAGCATAAAGGATTTATCATAAAGTTGTTCTCTTCACGGTGAAATCAGTCTCTCAACTTGATTCATGTTATTTCCAATATCCTGAGTCGGTTGGTTCATCATTCGCATGAATGTATCCATTTCGGCTTCTATCAGAGGGTCGTCAGTGCATGGTCCATTAAGTCACCATTTGCATGGTTCCCCCTATTTTCTGACATTTATTATAAGAATAAACCCATAGTGAGAAGATTATTTCATTTATGAATATTTTAACTATAAATGATTTTATGTCTAGAAAATCATGCTTTAAAAAATTATATTTCTATATAAATCCTTCATGATGATTCATAAAAAGCTTATGATTAACCAAAAAAACTCATCGGTATTGTCGCAACCTAGAGTGGAGTAAGGCCCATTGTCGGGTACCAGGATACCCCGGGTCAAGACTGAATCTCCATGTCATAGTTTTTTCTCTTAGGTAATTTTGTGCCAGATCCGACTCTACATGCTCATATCTAGTTAGGGATGTATTTTCATGATCAACCACTTACTTCATACTCACAAAAATACTCTGAATTTTACCTATATTTTAAATTTTATATAGGGTTATTCCTAATGTTTCTATATCCTAATTTTCTTAAATAACTAAAAAATCATTTGAAACAAACTATGGAATCCCACCTTTTTATTACATAACTTTTCATTAAATTTTACAAATAGAGGATCTTTAAAGTCTAGTGTCTTGGAAATTAAGAACATAATAAATGAAAAAACCATAAAAAAATATTCTAAAACACTTATAAGGATTCATCATAGGATCATCGTAATTACAATTACTACATCTCATAACCTGGAGACATAAATCAATGGAAAGGGTGAGCAGAAGGCCCAGTAAGGGGAACATGAACCTCAGACCAGTTGGTGAGGACTACTAAAGTGCATCCAAGAGACCCGTGATCAAAACCAAGAAGAGGATAATTTTTTGATACTGTTGCAGCACTTTTGTAGTACTGTATCATGAACTGTGCACCACTGTAGCAGGTATTGTAGCGGGAATAGTAGTAGGCACGTGGCACTGTAGCAGCCGTGAATATTCCCCCAATTGATCCTTCTAGTCACAGATTTGGTCCTTGAGTCCTTTATGTCCTTCAATCCACCCATGCCTTCAGGTTTGTAAGGCCTTTGATCCACCTCAAGGCCTTCGGTCCACCTTTAGTGTAGATAAAAATCAGACAACCTATAAGGAACAAGCTTTAGAAGGAGGATATGCAATGGGCATTCACCATTGTAGAAGCTAAACAGATTGAAAGAATGAGATGGTATAGATCCTGCAATCGGGACATGCATGTGCATGCACAGGAAAGCCTAGCTGAAAAAACTTGAAATGGTGGAGAGTTGATTTCACGATGAAGATGATGGGGAGGAGAAGTTCCAAGTAGTTAGTCTGGGTTTAATGTAATGTTTGAAGCCTACGGGCTCTGAATTCCTCTAAGGCCTATGGGATATGAAATACTTATTCCTACGGGCCTTGTAAGGGTTCTACCTCACTCCTTGAAAGCTATATTATCAAAATAAATAAAAAAATGAAGGCATTCGGTCCATTGGAGGAGGACTAGTAAGTGTAAATAAGGGAATCAGTTTACTTGTGATATCAATAAGAACATGATAAAAAAACACAATGATCTAATTAATTTAAGTAAAGGAAATTCCTAAGGAAAATAACTTGAATTATTACTTCAATATGTGGCTATAAAATTCTATTTATATATTAATTAAAATATAACCATGTTTCATACCCAAGGCGTCATAAACAAATTACCATGTTTATTCACCAAGGTATCTTGAAATTTGTCATCTCTAGGGATTAAATTTGTTACCCAATGCATGGAAGAGATAGAAGAGAACACCCTTAATATGTATTTATTTTCATGTGATCCACATAGAACATAATCAAAAATTTCATAAATAACACAAATTGAATAAAGGAAATGAGTTTCATTTCAAAATCGTGACGTTTTAAAAGAACATAAAAATAAGATCATTATGTTGTTTATAACCCATGGGATGGGAGTGAGAGTTATATGTATTTATATTATATAATAAAATAGATAAAGAATTTGTATTGATGAACACCCCTAGAAAATAATGTAGTTTTGTGTCATCACATAAATAATTCAAGATAATTTATTGAGAAAAAAAAGAGATATTTTGAGAATAAAATTCTCCAACATAACAGCTATATAACATGGTTTAGGAAATTATTGAAAAGAGATGGGACTAGAGCCATCCCCTCATAAATAAAATATAATAAAATATGGGTGTAGAATAAAAAGAAATAAGATCATGGTATATATATTTTAAGGAAATACCTTATGAAAATGAAACTTGAAGGAAAAGAGAAGATGCGATTTCTTTTACGAAAATTTGGCTGCCTAACAAACTCACTAAAAAATTAAAAAAATTAGTTGATGAGGGTGGAAGTGTATATAATAAATTGAGTATGAAATAGACAGTAATAATTATACAGAATAACATAGCCCCTCGTAATAAAATGGAAACTAGAAGACATTACATAAATGAAGTCATAACTTAAAAGGGGATGGTGAAAGGTTCCCTTACCTTTAAGAGTGTCTTTGAATGCTCGATGGTTGTGAATATGGGGGCTTAAGATCACCTTGTGAAGAATCCTTGGGAGGTAAAAATACCAGATCATATTTTAGGAGGATTTTGGAATGAAATTAATGATGTAATGGCTTGGTATTTATCGGGATTGAGAAGGAATATTTAATTAATTTCCATGGGACAACTCATCGGTGGTATTTGCAAAATCGTGGGCATTGCCGTGGTATTTTCTCATGGTATTGGCCAAATGGAAAACATCATTACATATAATACTATTTACAAGTCTACCAGATTTAATAAATCATGATTAAATCATCTATGATGTGATTAAACACCCGAATCAGAAAACTATATTTTTACTATTCAATGAAAATTCAACTATTTCAGAAAAATCCCAAAAATTTACCCAAACATGATATCAATTCTATGAATTCCAAAATGAACTCCATTTTTTGGATATAATTTTCTAATTATTTTTAATTTAATTTTTAAATAAAAACATTATTTATTCAAAAAAATAACTCTAAAAATATATCTTATTTTTTAACACCATTAAAAAGTAATCAAGGTCCCATAAAATTATCGTATAACAATAAGAAAATAAAGTAACAATTTCTGATTAATTTTTATGAAAATACATTTCCATTTTATATTATTAAATTAGATATAAAATTGTAAATAAAATATTTATGACCGACAAAAAATAACAAAACCTATACTATGATCGTTTTTCACTATTAAGATGTATAAAAAGTATTTATGCATTCATGGGTGAAGATTCAATTTTTTTTTGGACTATTTACTATTCATTATGATTCATTACTATTCATAAGGGTATGTTACTCTTCATAATTTCATATTCACTAAAAAAAATTTGATCTTATTAGCCTCTAAATTTTTAACAGATCACAACTTTAGATGACCATTTTTCGAAAATCATTTCACATTATTAATTATTTAATGATTACATGAATATTTTAAAATAAATGTTTTCCAAAATTCATCAAAAATATTCATCCTATATTTATCCGGACATTTGAAAATCACAAATTTTACCATAATAAGAAATACTAATTTTATTTATACCAAGGGATTACAGAAATTATCCAAGGCCTCATTACATATCCCCTTATAACACCTTCTTAGGACCTAGGTGTACCGTGTGCTATGTTGATAGAATCTTGGGGCATTTCAGACAACATTGCCTGAGTGGTGATTTCTATCAGCATTAACTTCTCACTTAGGAGATTCCATTCAAGCATCACAAGTTGAAGCTCATCTTAGACTTGGTCCAGAGAAAAGCCTAGACATGCTACCTCCTTCCCAAAATCTGACAGATGGGCTTCGTACAAACCGGGTCTCCTGAATGAGGCCATCGACTCTCCTTTCTGTATTAATTAACCAAGATCCCTTGTATTTATAAATAATAATTGTAATTTTAACAGATTAGTTTCCAATGGTCATATTGACCAATGATCATATAACAATCAAAACCCAACAATATCACTTCATTAATTAAAGGATATTGTTTGTGGTGTATAAAATGATATAAACCACATATTAAGGAGACAAATATTATTCAAATGTTCGGTTCATTACAAATTGCAACCTGGTGCCTGTCTGATTTCAATGGGTCCCTATCGGATACTACCTTCTGAGTTGTGGGAGTTACAGATTCAGATTGACGATATGATGATGAAGGGTTTTGTTCGACCAATCGAGTCACCATGGGGTGCTCTATTCATGTTCGCAAAGAAGGTAGATGGTGGTTTAAGGCTGTGTATAGACTACCAAAGGATGAACCATGTGACGTTTATGAACTTTTACCCCCTTTTTAGGATCGATGACCTTTTTGAAAGGTATAAGGGGGTATGATGGTTCTCCAAGATCAACCTACAGCCCAAATACCACCAATTGAGGGTAAAGGAGCGTGAAATCTCTAAAAAATCCTTCAGGTGTAGATAGGGGCACTTTGAGATCATGGTCATGTTTTTCGGTGTTACAAACACACCATCCATGTTCATGGGACTCATGAACTCCATCTTTGGGGAATATATGGACTGGTTGGTATTATTGTTTATTGACGACATCCTGATATACTCATGATCAAAGGAGGAACACTCCAATCATCTGTGGATGGTTTCAGATGTCATCTGACAAAACCAGGTCTACGGGATATTGTCCAATTGCAATTTATAGACATGATAGGTGCACCTCCATTGACATTTGGTGTCCTAGAATGGAATAACAGTGGAACCATTGAATGATGAAGTGCTTGTTTCTTGGGAACACCACAGAACGTGGGTGATTTTTGTAGTTTCTTGGGTTTAACAAGTTACTACTAGAGATTCATGACCAACATTTCCTGAGTAGTAGCACTTTTTATAGTGTCAATCAAGAATTACTATTCTTTTGTATGGAGTGAGAAGTTCCAGGAAGCCTTTAGTTATCATTTGTGGAAGTTGGTTAGTCCCCAGTGTTGGGGTTTCCAAAAGAAAAGAAAACATTTGAGGTGTTATGTGACGCTTTAGGACAAGTTTTAAGGTGTATACTACTGCAACAATAGGGGTGATCTCTTATGGGTCTAGGAAGTTATGTCCTCATGAGCATAACTATTCCACCCTTGATCTAGAGATTATAGCGGCCGTGTTGGCACTGAACTATTGGTGGCATTACCACATAGAGGAACACTGTATGGTCTTCATAGATCAGAAGTGATTGAAGTATATATTATCCCAGAGGGACCTGAACATTCAACAGTAGAGGGGGATAGAGTTTATTTTGGACTATAAATTCGATATTTCTTACACCTTGCGAATGGGGAAAGTGGTGATAGATTCCTTGATTAGGATGTCACAGGAGGATGTGGTTCGAGAATATTTAAATTCATAGAAGGCAATGGAAAAATTGGCAGACCTATACCAGGATGCACCAGTGGAGGATGGTAGAGGCTATCTGTTTTAGATGACAGTGCAGTCCTCTATAGTGAAACATGTGGATGAGTCTCAATGGGTGGAAAGGGAGGCTGAATTGATTTGTGATCGTGTTAGCTAGGGTAATGGACTAGAATGATGTATAAAAGACAGAAAAAATCAGATTATGTTTCATGGAAATTATATATTCCTGATGGAAATCCATGAGAGAGTTATTGTTGAGTTCCACAACTCACCCCAGGTGGTGCACCAAGAAGTTTCCATGATGTACCGGGGCTTGAGGGGTCTGTTTGGGTGGCCCGGTGTGAAGTGGGTAGTCGTAGAGTTTGCGGAAATGTGCTTCATGTCTCTATAGGTGAAGGTTGAACATCACTTACTAGGAGGTATTTTCCAACCATTAAATGTCCACAAGTGGAATTGGGTTGACATATCGATAGATTTTACCATGGGACTACCCAGAGTTCATGGGGTTCATTATAATATCTGGGTTATGGTGGGATGACTGATGACGTCATCTCACGTCCTTGAAATCAAGGCGTATAGTGTGGGGGATTCCATAGCAAAGTGGTACAGGGATGACTTGGTGTGGTTCCATGAAGTTTTGATATCCATTGTCTAAGATCGGCATGCACAGTTTACCTCCCTTGTCTGGAATGGATGTCAACATTCGTTTTGCAACTAGCTATGCCTTAACACTACCTTCCACCCCAAGAAATATTGGAAGATTGAGCGGACCATCCATATGTTTTAGGACATGCTAAGAGTTTGTGTTTCAGATTTCGGGGGATCATTAGAGAGAATCATTCCTCTGATAGAGTATGCCTATAAAAAATTCTATCATTATTCCATTGGCCTAGATCCATTCGAAGAATTGTTTGAGAGACGGTGTCTCTCCCCTGTGTGACAGTCAGAGGTAGGGGAAGTAGGTGTTTATGGACCGGATGTGCTGCAGAGCACCACCGATAATTTTCATCTTGTACGGGAGAGGATGAAGGTGGCTCAGGCCTGGACTAATTTGTGTGTCCATCATATGAGGAGACCCTTGGAGTTCCAAGTCGGGGACCACGTGTTTTTGAGGGTCTCCCATCAGCATGGGAAACAGAGGTATGGTAGAAGATGTAAGATATCTACGAGGTACGTTGGCCACTTTGAAGAGTTGTAGTAGGTCGGCAAAGTGTCTTATCATCTGGCACTACCACCGCGCTACTAAAGTTTCACGCCGTATTCCATGTGTCTCATCATCATCATTATCTACATGATGATTTGCACATTCTTGACTGGAGGGAGCTGGATATTGCGGACAAATAGACATTTGAAGTGCGACCATGGAGGACAAATAATCGTGAGCAAAAGTTTCTTCATTGGTGAACCATTCCCTTTGGTTCGTGTGTTATGGAGGAATAATGGCCTCACGGAGAGTACATAGGAATGGGTGGAAAATATGCACGCCTAGTACCAAGAGCTTTTTTGAGTTTTGTCCTATTTTGTTTCGTACTTGATTGTGATGTAGTGCTTGACCCTGTTAACTATGAGATGTGATGTTTTAATTATTCTATGAATGTGTGTGAAGTGTCTTAATTGTGTAGAGGAGAGGACCTAATCCTGAATCAAGTATTAATAAATAGGATGAGGTTAATACCATGCGGGCGAGTCAGTGATTCCCAATGAGAATATTATCTTGACATGGAGGAAGTGAATCCCTAATCCTTATGACTGGATGGCATAAATTGTACATGTTTGTGTGGTTACATGGGAGAGAGGAGTGGTAGTGCACCCATGGTTGTTCAGAAGATTTATTATGGAGAGGTGTTCCTTGGTTACAAGGTTTGTTCCAGATTTTAAAAAATGCTTGGGTAGTTCGGTCGTGAGAGGTGTCTTTCAACGTGGTTGTTCGAAACCACTCTTTTCTTCAGATTTAGTTTTGATTCTTGAGAATGGGAATACTTTGAGATGTATATGATGTAATGTTCCATACCATCTCCATCCATTACATTTTCAATTTATGGTGTTGGGGAGCCATGGGCCCATCAGTTAGTCATCAGAGCATTAGTGTCATTTGCAGGGCATCAATGTGATGTAACACATCAGTGTCACCGATCGGCATCTCACCGATCAGTGCCACACCTGATCAGTGCGATGGGGTTGTTGGGGGTTTCATTCCACAGTTTCATGTAACACTTCCTTTAGGTTTTAATTCCTCTTTAAATTTGTGTGGGTCCGTTTTAAAGACCATAAATGATGTTCTAGATCACCCAAAGTGGGCCGACCCTCGACAGACC
Source organism: Viscum album (assembly GCA_963277665.1). NCBI lineage: Eukaryota > Viridiplantae > Streptophyta > Magnoliopsida > Santalales > Viscaceae > Viscum > Viscum album. Next base: position 1,197,509,958 of record OY728156.1, on the reverse strand, counting down.
AAAATTGTTTGTAATTTTTACCCATTTTACTCAGTTTATATGAAATACTTTAACTCATAGCTATTATGTCCACCTCTTCGAATAAATTATTAAAAAAAATTATTCCACCATGTGTAACTATTCAAACGCATGGTTAAACCATGATCCATCTTCAAACAAGTTCAAGATTTCATATTCCGTAACTCTAGGATATCAACTTTTATCAAAGAGGATTATTTATTCTTCTTTTCTAGTCTATCCTCATTTCCATGGTTCTTTTGCAGTCCCCCTTCCAGAGGCTAGTGGGGCGCATATGCTAGAGCCTTTTCTACTCAATATTGGAGTCCTCAGAGTTCTTACCATACAGGCTGTGCATCAACAGTTAATGGCATGAGGATAAAAGCATCAATCATTGATCATCCAGTTAGGGTATTTCATTTGTCTCTCTTTACTGTGTATCATGTCGGGTTTTTGGGATAATGTTCCCTCGAGGATGGATGAAACCAAACATTATCAGAGATAATAACTGGGTTTTTAAAGAATTTATGGGTTTGTTTTATGATTCTATTTTAATATTTTATCAATTATTATATGTTGTGAATTGTATAGGCTTATGTCCACTAAAAATCGTGAATATTTGAGGTCCTTTCGCACTAATGGGCCATCTTTTTATGGATAATTCAATGATTGAATTGCTATAACATGTAATCAAGTTAATCAAAAAAAATAAGTTGATAAAATGGATTCCCAATGAATAAGAATCCTTGGGTGGTCACCCCGGTCAACCAAATGGAATAATGGAACTAAATGATTGGTGTGTTTCAATCAGAAAACTCCCTTTCTTGGCACTAGTGATGTGTATGCTTGTTCTGCCTGATGATTATGTGGTGACATGGATGGCGATGGGATCCCCTATAGTGCAGTTAATAGTTTTTTGATTTGGGGTTATGTGGGGCCATATGTTGGATCATGGATTGGTTCCAGTACTTGAATGGATCTCAGAGATACCTTTTGTTATTGTGACATTACATGAGAACCAGGTGTGAATGTCTAATTTTCATATTGGCTATTTTTACTTCAATTTCTTAGGTCTATACCTATTAGTTTCCTTGTCGTGAATAATTATTCAAATTGAATAACTTGAATATGATAACAAGAATGGTTTAAATGTTGATTTTTTTTCCAGGAATTAGTTGTGCTTTGGTTGTGGTTGTTGTACTTTTGTGTGAATGAATAGTAGTGAGGGTGTTTGTGTGTTGGATGGTTTTGGAACCCTTAGGTTGGGATGAGTGCATGATTACCTATATGTATAAATTATGTTTTGGTGTTTCTTATTCTCACCCCATAAATGTTAAGCACATCATGCTGAAAACCACTATTTCATGGGGTAGGGTGTTTTTACAACAACTCTTATGAGGGGATGGTTATTTGCGCATTTTATGCTCCCTTTAATAAGTATCCAAAGACTCTACGTGAAGGTTTTGATGACCTGAGGATCATTGTAGCCCAATATTCTTCAGGAAGGGTAGTTTTTCTGGTTGGCCCAGGTTTGTGCAGGAAGTTTGTTTCCCATGTGTCCTCGGGATGAAGCTTAGGTGTCTTTGGGTGTGAAGGTAATTGTTCTGGCCCAGGTGTCTTTATGTGTGGCGGTAGTTGTTGTGTCCTTGCTGTCTATGGGAGGTTATGTCTCTGGTTGTTGTGGACCGGGTGTCAGTAGGCGGGATGCGTGGGTGTGGTGGCCCAAAAGGTTGTTTTTTGGTGTGGTAGTGGGACTATAGAGAAAATGGAAGGGGAGGTCTGACACATTGGATGTATTCGATGAAAATTTTGAAAGTTGTGTGGGGTAACCAAACATCGAAGTTCTATTACAATTATTTTACTTCACATGAATTATTTGGGGAGTGTGAATTTGGGAGGTTGGAGGATAGTTTCCTTACTATGTGTTTTGGTTGTGTCCGTTTTCTCACGAGGCAATAGAACAGCTCCCCCACATGTGCATGAGAGATTTTTGTTTTCCCTACTAAGTATACCGGTATACTCACCCTACATATATAAATCTGCTTTAAGGTATTAAGGTGGACATCATAGATCGTACAGGGCAGTACTAGCTCATATGATAGGACCATTGACATAACTTCTTTTCTTTTCTTTTGGTACATCCCTTTGCAGTTTTCTTATACCTTGCAGCTATTATTATTGGAAAATTCATGTGGAATGGATTGTTTTGGATTTACATTTACTTCTAGTTTTTGTGTTTCTTGGGATTTTCTATAATATCTCACGATACTAAAATATAAAAATAGAAATACCTTCCATATTACATGTGATTATATACCCTTGGTGCTAGATTCAACTCTGAGGCCTATTGGGGGAGGTTCTCGGGGTTCATTATCTTTCCTTCGACATGAAGAGGGAAGTGTCTGGAAATCTGCAATCAAATCCCTTATCATGGTGATGGTGTTTAATGAAATATTCATATACACATATGTTATACATAATTAATCCTAGTCCATTACTTTGGCATCATCTACTTATTGGTTAATAACAATTTTCTAGAATATGAAATATTTAACAATTTTTATTATTCCTCAAACATAATCTAGTCATGCTTCCTTCTTTTAAAGTAAACAATACTACTTGATCATACCATAACTATCACAAGTCATTATCATCCTCTTCATCTTTTTAATTGTAACCAATACTCACACTACATTCAAGATCACCATTATGATATTTCCACATATTAAATAGATTTATATATTGTCCATACATTCCACATCAGAAACATTCAATGTGAACATAGTTCCAACTAGTTCCCACTATTGTATAGAACTACAAATCGTATTGTGAGTAACAATTATCTTATGGAAAACCACATAATCATATGATATTACTAATAGGATTCATAAATCTGGACAGATACATTTAAATATATGATGCCTTATAGTTATCCATATAAAAACCCCTCAAAAATACCCATTGAAACATTCATAGGGATCTCACTAAGGTTTTCTGATCCTTGATTCCAGTGGTTTGCTAATCATTTCCATTAATACGAAATATAGATAATTGGGCTTCAAAAACAGGCATAATACATTGTTTTAGATTAATTTTCATCACATTACAAAATTTCATACTCGAGGACCATAATAGATTAGTGTACTTGGAAACATGGAACTGAATCTTCTAACTTGGTGAATGATCATAAAATTTCATCCCAACAATCATCACGTTTAGTAATTTTGTATAAAACCATTCAACATAAATAGTGAAAAGGAAAAAATAATGCGGTGAGATTAGATGATTAATAAAGGTATAAATGGAAGTTTAGTATTAAAAAAACACGAGGATAAGGTTATGGGAATTTTATCATGACATTAGATGATTATAACATGCGTATCAAAGATCACAGACATGAATTATGGAGTAAATATTGTAAGTTAATCATAAAAAATTCATAATGTTGATAAATATTCATAAATCAAACAAGAACCATAATCCTGTGACATATAAGTGTGGCACCATCATATATGTAAAATACATTTCATATGTAATGGTTAACTACCAAGAATATCATCATTTTAGACAAAGAAAAACTTGTTTTCTATCGAGGATCAGGAAAAAAAATTACCATAGAGGATGAGGACATAGTATTTTGACATTATGTATCCGGACACAACACTTTACCATTGTGGATTAGGATGCATCTATTTCCCATAGTGGTTCAAAACACAAAACTTCCCATTTTGGATTAGGATGCAACTATTTCCCATATTGGAATAGGAAAAACGTGTTTCGCACCATCTATCTCACCTGTATACTTATTTCTCATCATTGTCTTATGAGATAAAAACATTTACCCAATAATTTGGAGAGTGATATTGTACCCACCTGTCTCATAATGAAATTATTCATATGTGTTCCACAAATATCATAAAAAATTATATCATACCCCATGAAACGGTATGGTTATCAAAAAATATAATAATAAAATAACCTGGGGAAAATAGGCAGGTTTTATAATAATTTCCTCAAGACATATCTCTTGAAAATAAGATGGTTCCAAAAGTATATAACCCATGAAAGAGAAATGGGTTTAAAATGTATACCTCATGAAAGAGAAATTAATTTCATAAAAAAAATTCAATCAAAACATACACCATATAGAGAAATAATTTTAAATAAAACAATGTATCATATCCTTACAAAATGCATGAGTAACCCCAAATGACTTCATCTTAGAAGGAATGTATTTTTTGATAATTATTTTAAAATCATTTAATGAGGAAAATATTATTTATTAAAAGAAAAAAATCATTTTTCAAAAATAAAATCTTTTGAAGATCATTTTTTAAAAATAAACATTAAAACATATAATGCAATCTAGATAAGAGTTTTAAAACCTTTTCCCTCATTATACTATAAAGGACACTTGTAAATGTTCTGAAAACCTCATTCATTGAAAATATATAATGAAAAAATTAAGTAAATTTGAAAACATTTTTCACTGAAAATAAATTTTAAATGTATAATTAATGGTTCAAAACATTTTGAACCCCGTTTTCTTTTAATATACTTTTAAATCTGTTTAACAATTCTTGAAATAATGTCCAAACCCATTTTTATTAAAACTAATTTTAAATAATATTTTTAATTGAGGAAAACAACTAACTGAAGTATGAAAAAATTTAAAACAATTTTAAAAAATAAAATAATTTTTAAAACCTTTTTTGAATATTTTTTTGAATGAACATTGATTTCCGACCATGTAGAGAGTTATTTCTGTATTTCCTTATAAACACTTTATTAATTACATTAATAACTAAATAGTGTTGAAAATGGTATCAATACACATTGATATCATTAATAATAATAATATAATATATTTAATGAGTTTTATTGAGAGATTAATCATATGATTTCATTAATGTAAACATAATCATAAACAACCACAATAGTCGATGCGATGTTTACAATAAACCATTAAAACTTTGGTAAAATTTATTCAAACAAAATTTAATTAATAACATTAAAAGAAGAATAAAATATCCCGAAGAGTAATATATTCTTGATATAACATGTCAATGGTAGTATATACACTCCATTGAAAAATATAAGTTCATAATATGGCATGTTCCTCAAACATGTTAAACTGATAAAAAAAATTCTTTACCGGTTTGGTAATGTCTGAACCACTAAATTCAACTAATAAATATCATCAAATAGAAATTTAAATAACCCTAAATTTAATTATAAATTTTTTATTATACATTAATTATATTATATACACTACACTATGAAAAATTTGGTGAATAAAGTATGGGTCTTAATGATATAAAAGTGAGATGAGAGAACTATTACAGTTTCTATTAACATTAATTATTCACATTCAAACCTCCGTTATAATTAATATAAGGTTATTATAGTTATACCACAAAAAATATTCTGATATATCATGTTATATAAGATTAACTTATGACTTTATATTAAACTTTTATTAACAATACCATGTTGATTCAACATTTCAGTTTATACCTGCTTTGTTTATCATATGTGTTTTGACTTGTTCTTATTGATCCACTTCCATAGATAATGAATTAATTATTTCCAGAATTTATAAAATTATTTAAATATCATATATAGTAATTATATATATATTTATAATAAACCATAATGAATAAAAAATAAATTGGAATAAAACGTTCATGGAGATGGTAGGATTTACGCACATATGAATTTCATTTCCATTTTAATTGTTTATTTAAAAAAGGAAAGTAAATACCATATATATATAGGCATAAATACATATACATATATATATAATAAAAATTACACTTTAAATATTATTATTTATATATCAAATAATTTTACTAAAACCATTTTAATACATTTCATATAAAATGTGAAAGAATCATATCATATGGAAGAGGTGGTAGTATAAACGTCCATAAATGATTTTCTATTATCTATAATATTGGAAAAATGATTTTATGTTTTATATAATAATTTTGGAAGGATAAATACCATAAAAACTATCCCCTAGGGCCCGTGTAATGACCACCCAATGTTCGCATTCAATACACTAGCGGCTGGCGACTACCACCGAGTAGGCCTATCCCAAAAAAGGGAAGGCCTTTTTTATAAACCAATAAAGGAAAACAAAGGTCAAACATTATAAAATAAAAACATGGTAAACCATAACTATCACTAAGACAACTACATAGAGTACAATAAAAATGAATGTACAAAGGGGCCATAATACAAGCCCAAAACCACAATCGAATGTACAACTGCCACGATCCGTCCAGTAAAGACCCTACTTAAAGGGTAGGTGAAGGGTAGTTGTTTGTATTCATAGTTATATTCTATCTTGTCCCATCTCACTGAGAACCACTGGGTCCCAGAGCACCACGGTCTCCATCGAAGCAACGATCGCCTGCACGAGACACAACACATTCGATAAAATCTCATCCAGGGGTGAGTAACATAATACTTTGTAGGGACCCCAAAAAAAGGAAAGATAAAAAAGAATGTCCACACAGTAAGACCACACAACAAGGACCACACAAAAAAGAAATATCACACCAGGTATAAAACAACATATAGAATGTAAGATTATCATCAGTATATCTTAATCATCTTGTACTATTGATGGACTCATCCCAGATGACTCACTGATGTTCATTTCGAAACTATACCATTGATTTTCACTCCTCTGTTTGACCAATTTGGTCTGCATGGCTGCTGGACAACTGAGGTCCACTTGCCGGATGGACCACTGTGGTTCATAGTGGTCCGAGCGTCTACTAGACCACTGAGTTCCACTCTTATAGTGGACCACCGTGGTCTGCTCTTCTTCCATACAACTGAGGTCCTCTTATCTTCTGGACCAATAAGATGTGCTCCTCTACAAGACCACTATGGTCCAGTCATCATATCCTTCATTCCACAACAAGCCATATGATACCTTCTCATAGTGCACATGTTTACCATAGAATCTACTCCTTAAAAAATCACTCAGATCTCAATTACAGAAAATTGAACATTGAATATACCTAGGGGCCACCTCAGTTCAAGTGTCCCAATGCCGCAGATGGCGTTCCAATCAGACGCTTGATCGAAAAGTTATTGGAATTTTAGTAAACAGTGGCTGGATATGTCTGGGCCCCGTTTGACATGGTCGGATCGACACAACATACCCAACCTAAGGGGCCTGCATAACCCAACCCATTTCATCCAACCCGACCCGGCCCGATCCAGTCCGACTTCGTCAGACCAATTTTAACCAGCCAGATAACCTTGAGTACCAGTTTCCTATCTGGCCTAACCCACAATTGCAGTCCAGTTCTCCTCCATCCTTGGCCACCCAACGATCCTATTTATTTCAATGGGTTGGACCACATTAGTAGGCATGATTTATTTGGGCCTCAACGTCGTCCAATGTCCGGTTTACTTAGACATGAGGTTCCAGGCTGGTGCAGCTTCCTCAGCCTCCATGTCTACTCACACGGACCTTGTCATTTCACCGTGCACTGCGACATATTCAGGATGCCTCATTAGCACACTGCCAACCGTCGTCCCTTATTGAAGCTGCAGCGCGCTGCCAACGCGTTGCCTATGACCTTCTTCTGTGACCTTGGTACCGCTGCCTAGTACCTCCACTATGGCAGGGTGTCGTGGATTTATGCCACTCTAGCGGTCTCCTACAGCAGGATTATGTGCCACTACATTACTATCTAGACCATGGACACCATCACCAAGAAATTCATTGTGCCATGAAGAATGAGAAGAACCAAAGAAGAAAAGAGGGGAAGGAGTCACAAATAAGAACACCAAAAGAATGATCCAGCTCTTTTTTTCATGTTGACCAGAATGAATTCTCGTTAGTAGGATAACAAAGAACTAAAATATTGTGGAAAATCACTATGATTTAATATCCCTATATCCCATATATTTAACCACACCGCCGGAAGAATCGTTATGCGGGGTTAATTTCTTCATGAGTTAACCCTCTTTAGTTGTTTTAAAGAAGGAATGGGGAAAAACAATCCACATAGAAAAGAATCAATGTAAGACCCTGATATTTTATGAGAAGTATATTTTTTTATGTATTATGTTATACGCAAAGGAATCATTAACTGCACACAACACTATCTTGGCTTGCGTTACACGCAATCACGACCTTCCACAATAGCGTGTGTAGTATGCAATACCGAGTTTCACTAAACAATGATATATTATTATATTATAAACTAGCCATTAGGAATAGTATTAAATGAATTTTCAATTTTATTACATTATAATTCATCTTACACATTTTCTAGAATGAGGTATTAAAACAATATCAGTTTTCAGATAAAAGAAATATTTTAAAAAAACACAGTTTTACCACCTTTTTATGGACACCCATTTTAAATATAGTTTTTTACATGTTTATAAGTTCAATTTTATAAAATAACATTCTTCTTTGGAATCAGGAAATAAAAATTTACTTTGGACAAAATTTTCATTTTATTCTAGTAACTTTCATATTTTGATTAATAGTAAAAACACGCTATATTTTAATTAAAAACAACTTTTTTCATCACAATAATTTGTATGGATAAATTATAATATTGAATGGTTTTAAAGTATAAATATAATATATTTTTACCATTTAATATAATTTATGTCATTAGAATTAATTTTACATTGAATTCATAGGTAAAAACATTTCAATCTTTGGCAATGTTTTAACATTTATAACTCGTTTGCTTAACAACGAGATTAATTTTAAATTAATTACTGCAACTTCTGTGTTTTGAATATTTATAAATGGATTGAATATTTGGAATCAGTGGGTCCACATTATGTTAATAGGTTACTTTTTTTATATTATAAATATTAACTACGATAGTTTTTATTTACTGCGGTTAAAGGTAAATAGGGTAATTCAAGGTTAAAAGAATATTATAATAATTCAAAATTACCTTGAAACTTGTCATAAATTTATTGGATGGGTATTGGCCAACCATTGGAATACATGGTTCTATTTTGGGACCCCATTGATCCACTTGGTAGTGATAATGACAATTTGGATTAATTAATTTATTGTAAAGACAAAATTGACATTAACAAAAATCTTTTAGTAATTAATTTTTATAATGGGTTATATAAATTATATTTTTGACTATAAATATTCATTGGATAAATAAAAAAGATTTCATAAATAATGATTTTTTTTAATAATTTGTAGACACTAAATAAATTAAATTATTTATGACACACTAATGATGAAGTATTTACCTCATTAATAAATGATTTAAATAAATAAGATTATAATGATTAAAATATTTTCCAAAACATGTCAACTTCTGATTGGATGATTTTATTTCTACCATTATTCTTTTTATCTTCATCTTTAATTATTTTTGGACCTTTTGAAACTGAAGATAAGTTTATAATAATATAATATTTCCACACATTACAAAGGTTCCCCTCTCCTCCCTTATAAAAGGGCACCTACTCCCTCTTCTCCTCACACCACTTTGAGACTTCATGCTCGAAAAAAACCTGCCAATTTATCTTCTTCACTTACCTAGGAAAATCTTAGAGGTCCTGGACTACTTCAATGATGAATATTAGTTCCCTAAGAGCAGGTTTCAAAGAGGCGTGTCGAAGAAGAGGTAATATCTGTTACCAATTCTTTCAAATTTATATCTTCTTCTACATCATCTTATTTACTTGTTTCATTATGAAGTAATAACATAGGTATCACTAATATACTAATATGTTATTATAAATATGAAACAACCCTATTTCACCTTCTATAAATCCAACGGAAAATGAAATCACCACGCGTGCGTACGTACAAAATACCGTCTCCACGTCGTGGTGTCATCTGTTTTCCACCACCACCTTACTTGGATGGGTATAATGGTGAAAAAAATAAATATATATGATTATTGTAAAGTGATATTTATTCAGAAATAGTATACATACTCTTCAATACAATTCTATGATCATGGTAATGATATCATCGCTCGTGCGTACATACGGCCTAGCATCTCCACGATGTGATGCGACTCGTTTTACATGATATTCATTACATAATGATTATATAAATGAATTGAATGAATAAATATGATATATATTACACTAATACTATTCTTTAAATGAGGTATCTATAACCTAAAAAGAAAAATATGAATTTATTCCACAAAACACACATAAGAACATAAAGCAATAAACACCCGAATAACAACTAGCAATGAAATATTACTAATTAAAAGCTAAGAATATGGCTATATATGATATCATAAAAATGAGTATGACTCTGGAATAAGTCAATTACATTATTTAAATTAATATAAAGGAGTTTTAGACACGTAAAAAGCATATCAGACCTAAGGTAAGAGAAAATCTCACAATCTCATTTTTATCTGAGATTGTTTATACTTTGGTATTTACTGGGGTGTATTTTATCATCCACATCCATGTTTCCTCAATATGTAATATTATTTATTTCCTCCTATAATTATTTAAATCCAATTTTACCCTTCATTGAGTTTTTATTAAAAGATACGAAAGGAATCTTTTTTCTTTTTTTGTACTAGGTACTTTTTGACTTTTCCGTCCAAAGTACGGGAATAATTTTTTTTAACATATACGAAATGAATGGATTTTTAGAAAATTATTTCCAAGAATATTCCTTTAAAAGTTTTCATGTTTATTTTTAATCAACTTCTTTTAGTTTAAAATTGTATGACATGTTAAGAAAGGAAAAATGTTTTTGAAGTAGAAAGGATATTTTCCTCAAAAATAGAGCGCAAGTGTTTTAACAAAATTATTTTCCATCTAAGATAAAATAGGGTTCTGTTTCTATCACTATTTTTACATTGATTTGATTGTTTTATTGTGGAATTAATTTTATAATGTCCTTTTATCTTATATGGATTATGTTATGATGACATGATGTTTAAGAATCCCATTTTTATTATATGGGTTGTGCTATGATGTATGATTTATGATTTTGTGGCACACATAATAATGGTTTCATTATGAGATGGGTGGGACCTATATCTCCCTATAATGAATTGGGTAATGATTTATATATCATGAGATAAATATGGCTGGAAAAACAAGTTAAACTAGTTTAGTGATACAGGATTGGAACGAGGAGTGATCTCGGTTCAGTAATGGACGTTGTCCTCTATGATGGTCTTGCCAATGAGCCTTGACTAATATGAAATGATTTTCTATGATTATGTGTTTATTCCACATAAATTCATGTTTTATGTTATGATTATTTGGGATTACTTTTCATTACTATGATTTATCCCAGGACATGATATTATGACCTCTTTTGCAGGTTACAATTTTCAAAATGTTATGTTCTTATGAATATGATATGGTTGATATTTCTTTTATTTACCCATACTGAGCATTTCAGCTCACCCTTTTGTATGTTTTCTTTTCCCCAGGATAGGAAGAAGGATATTAAGTAGGATATGCCAAAAATTTACTCTAGATATGATGAAATAAACTGGAGACAATATAGTTGATTTTATGAACCAGTTGTTTATGTTTCCCAGTTTCTAAAGACACTATACATATATGGTCCTTTCATGGTTTTGTTATATGTTGTAATAAATATGATTCAACTCTGATGTAATAACAATGTATGTAAAGTATGGGTCGTTATAGTTGGTATCATAGGAAAGGTATAGTCAACCTTTGGAATCTAGGATGTGAAATACTTTGTAAGAAACCTAAGGATATGTCTAAGCATAGAACACAATATTAGTGTTTTATAAATGAAAATGAGTAAACAATGATAATACCTTAAGTGTGAAATTTTATTCTTGATTATGTGGTTTTCCTATTATGATTAGTGTTGCTCACACTATGCTTCTTGGTTTTAGTCAATGGATGAAACCCGAAGGAAACGTGTTAATGATGAATGCGACGGGCAAAGCAATGATTGTCCTCCTGAGCAACCAAAAATTGTGGGAGATGGAATGAAAAATCATGTAGCTATGCTCACACAACATTCTCAACCTATGAACCATGAAGGACTTCCAATCAAGCAATGTAAGGATCAACATTCGGTTGACTCGTTAATGAGGCAGCATCCACCTTCATTCAGCGGGTCTTCTGGTACATTAGTAGCTGGAAAATGGATTAGTACCACTGAAAAGATATTGTCAGATCTACAATGTTCTGAACATGACAAAGTTATCTTAGCAGTTCATCGTTTGGAATCTGATGCTGATCAATGGTGGAATCTTATCAAGAATACAAGGCAAAGATATGAAATTGATTCCATGGAATGGGACGAGTTCCAGAACTTATTTTTCACTAAGTACTTCCCTCCTATTCATCGAATATAGATGGAGAAGGAGTTTCTTGAACTGATGAAAAAGGATGATGATTCGGTCGGTACCTACAAAGAAAATTTTACAAGACTTGCATGGTACACTTCCAAAACTATTCTTTAGTGGCTTAAAACCAAGTCTTCAAAAGGAATTAGCCATAAGGGAAATCAATAACTACGAGGAAATTGTTCGATGTGCTCTCAAGGTTGAGATGGAGATTGGGCTAACCGATCATTCATATGGGTTTGATAGAAGAGAAAAATGGAATTCAGAGGAAAATATAAAGGCCCCACTGAAAAGAAGATGATTTTTCCTTTATGCTCAAATTTAGGAAAGAAAAATGGATGGAATTGTATTAAAGGGACAAGAAAATGTTTTATGTGTGGAAAAGAAGGTCATCAGGTAGTTGAATATAGAAATAATGGGAATAAGATGTCTAATGATGAAAACAAAGAATGGGATACACAGAATGCACCTCATACACTTCAATGTTTCAAGTTCAAGGAGATGGGGCATTATTCCAATCAATGCCCAAATCCAAGCATTGTTGATGATGATCGACGTCAACAAACTCTTAATGCCAAAGAAAAAGGAACATCATGTGCAATTACTATCGGTGATGTGGAGTACGATAATGAAATGGTGAAAGGTACACTTACCATCCACTCTAAAGTAGAAAGTGTTTTATTTTATTCTGGATCCACCCACTCCTTTATTTCTAACGAATTTTCTAAATGTATCTCCGTATTACCTCAACAATTAGATGTTGTGTTAGCTGTGACAACTCCTAAGGGCACAACGGTCACATCAAAAGTTTATAATTCTTCTCCGATTGAAGTTTGTGGGAATTTGCATCCTAAAAATCATGTGATCCTCCCTATAGTGTAATTTGATGTGATTATTAGCAAGGATTGGCTTTCTCTATATGAAGCTCATATCAATTTCCAAAGAAGGGAAATCACATTTAATATTCTAGATCAATATATGAACGTCTATCGATGAAAGGATGAATATATCCATCCAGAGGTAATTTCTTCCATCATATGGGTCTTGATTCCAATAAATGAAGGTTATTTATCTCAAATAGTTGGAGAGAAACTCACGATGAAGTGTACACCCATTGTACGGGAGTTTGATGATGTCTTTCTAGAGGAATTGCCAGGTCTTCCACCAAATTGTGAAGTTGAGTTTTCAATAGAACTCATACCGAGTGCTATGCCCATTTCAACGACACCTTATAGAATGGCCCCAATTGAGTTTCATGAATTGAAGGAGCAACTCTAAGAGAATCTTCATAAAGGATTCATATTCCCAACTGGGTCACCTTGGGGAGCACCTGTTCTATTTGTTAAGATGAAATATGGATCAATGAGACTCTGCATTTATTATCTAGGACTTAAAAATATCACTATCAAGAAAAAATATCCTCTCCCATGCATTGATGACTTATTTGACCAACTACGCGTAGCTCAATACTCTTCCAATATTGATCTTTGTTCAAGGTATCATCAATTAAGGGTAAAAAAATAGGATATACCATAGACTGCTTTCTGTACTTGGTACGGACACTATGAATTTATAGTGATGCCATTTTGTCTTAATAATTCCCCTGATATCTTCATGGACCTATGGAATAGTGTCTTTAGAGACTATCTTGATCAGTTAGTGGTAGTCTTTAGAGAAGATATTCTTGACTGTTGAAAGAGCAAGGAAGAACATGAAGATCACTTGAGAATTGTATTGAAGACACTGAGAAAGAAAAAGCATTATGCCAAATTTACCAAGTGTGAATTTTGGATTCAAAAAGTTGCATTTTTGGGTCACATAATCTCAAAAGAGTAGATATATGTGGATCCAGCAAAGATAAAGGTTATCGAAAGATGGTCGAGACCAACAGCAATAACCAAGATCCGAAGTTTTCTATGTTTGGCTGGATATTATCAACGTTTTGTGAAATATTTTTCATGATTATCAAATCCACTCACTAGGTTTACTCGAAAAGGGGTAATGTTCGTGTGGATGGAGAATTGTGAAGAAAAGTTCAAGGAGTTGAAAAGAAGGTTATCCAGTGCGCCTGTGCTCACACTGCCTTTTAGTGGAGAAAGGTTTGTGATCTATAGTGATGCATCAAAGAAGGGATTGGGGTGTGTTCTCATGAAAAATTATATGGTGATAGCTTATGCCTCACAATAGTTGAAAATCCATGAGAAAAATTACCAACTCATGATTTGGAGTTAGCTTTGGTAATCTTTGCATTAATGATTTGGAGGCATTATCTTTATAGTGAAAGGTGTGATATTTATACTAATAATAAAAGTTTAAAGTATATTTTCACACAAAAGGTGGTGAATATTCGCCAAAGAAGATGGATGGAGCTGATTAAGGATTACGACTCCTCAATTCATTATAACCCTTGGAATGCAAACAAGGTGGCAGACGCATTAAGTCAACAAGACCATGCTAGATTATCCATGATGAGGATCACAAAAGATCCAATATTTATGGATTTACAAAGGATGGATCTTGGAATTATAATGGAAGGGGAAAATCATATCTTTCTCAAATGAATGTTCAACCATATATACATGTGAAGATTAATGAGGAACAAAAAGAAGATGCAGAGTTACAAAAGAAGGTGAGAATTGTTCCGGAATTCAACCATGATTTTGATAGGACAATAAGGTTCAGGAATCGGGTTTCTATTCCTCCCACCCCATAATTAACGAAGGAGCTACTGGATGAGGCTCATAGTTCATCTTTCTCTATTCATCCTAGAATTACTATGATGTATAGGGACCTGAAAGAGTACTTCTGGTGGGATGGCAAGAAAATAGATGTTGTTGAATATGTCTCTCGATGCTTGGCTTGTCAGCAAGTTAAAGTTAAGAGATAGAAGTCTAAAGGGATGTTACAACCATTACCCATACCAGAATGGAAATGAGAAAACATCATTATGGAATTTGTCCATAGACTTCCTAAAACATCTAAATGAAATAATGCTATCTGGGTTATAGTTGATCGTCTTACGAATTCAGCACACTTCATTGCTATTAGGGAAGATTTATCTCTGGATCAGCTTGCTATGATATATGTAAAGGAAGTGGTAAGATTGCATGGAGTACCACTTTCCATTATATCTGATCAGGATTCGAGGTTTACCTCGATGTTCGGGCAAAGTCTTCAGTATACTCTAGATACAGAGTTGTGTTTCAGCACTGCTTATCATCCTCAAACAAACGGTCAGTCTGAGAGGAAAATTAAAACTCTAGAAGACATGTTAACATATTACACTATCAATTTCAATGGTGGTTGGGATAAACACCTACCTTTGGTGGAATTTTACTATAATAATAGCTTTCCCTCTAGTATTCAGATGGCTCCTTATGAAGCTCTCTACGGAAAGAAATGCAGAACTCCAACATTCTGGGATGAAGTTGGGGAATAAAAGCTATAAGGACCGGATCGTGTTGATGAGATGGCAGAAAAAGTCCGATCTATTCAACAACACATAAGAGTAGCTCAGCATCGACAAAAAAGTTATGCCGACAACCAAATAAAAGACCTAGATTTTGAAGTGGGTGATAAAACGTTCTTACAAATATCTCCTTGGAAGAGAGTAATGAGATTTGGGAAGAAGGGAAAGTTGAGCCCTAGGTATATTGGTCCTTTCTAAATACTAGATCATGTTGAGAAGGTAGCTTACTGATTGGCGCTTCCACCGAATATCTCTAAAGTTCATGATGTGTTCCATGTATCTCTCCTGAGAAAGTACATACCTAACCCTTCACATGTACTAAGCTCATAAGTTGTACCGCTGGAGCAAGATCATTCTTATGAGGAACAACCGATGGAGATTCTTGACCGTAGCGAAAAATCTCTACGAAACAAGACCACTCGGTTGGTGAAAGTTTTATGGGGGATCCACAAATTAGAAGAAGCTACATGGGAAATTGAGGATAATATGAGAGTGATGTATCTTCATCTGTTTGTTACGAAGTGACGAATTTCGAGGGCGAAATTCATTTTAAGTGGGGTAGACTGTAACACCCTGATATTTTATGAGAAGTATATTTTTTTGTGTATTATGATATACCCAATGGAATCTTTCACTGCACACAACACCATCATGGCTTGTGTTACAAACAATCGCGACCTTCCTCGATAGCGTGTGTAGTACGCAATACCGAGTTTCACTAAACAACGATATATTATTATATTACAAACTAGCTGTTATGAATATTATTAACTGAATTTTTAATTTTATAACATTATGATTCAGCTTACACATATTCTATAATGAGGTATGAAAATAAAATCAGTTTTTTCGGATAAGAGAAATATTTTTAAAAAAATGCATTTTTACCGCCTTTTGATGGCGCACACATTTTAAATCTAGTTTTTTGACATGTTTAGAAGTTCAATTTGACAAAATAAAATTCTTATTTGGAATCAGCATATAAAAATTTTCTTTGGATAAAATTTTCATATTATTCTGGTAACTTTCATATTTTGATGAATAGTAAAAACATGCTATATTTTAATTAGAAACAACTTTTTCATCGCAATAATTTATATGGTTAAATTATAATATTGAATGGTTTTAAAGTATAAATAGAATATATTTTTACCATTTAATATAATTTATTTCATTAGCATTAATTTTACATTTAATTCATAGATAAAAACATTTCAATCTTTGGCAATGTTTTAACTTTTAAAAATCGTTTGCTTAACAACGGGATTAATTTTAAATTAATTACTGACACTTATGTGTTTTGAATTTTGAAAAATGGATTCCATATTTGGAATCAGCGGGTCCAAATTATGTTTATTGGTTACTTTTTGTTGATATTATGAATAGTGACTACGATAATTTTTATTTCCTGCGGTTAAAGGTAAATAGGGTAATTCAAGGATAAAAGAATATTTTAATTACTCAAAATTACCTTGAAACTTGTCTAAACCTTATTGGACAAGTAGTAGCCGACCATGGGCATCCTTGGGGCGATTTTGGGACCCATTGAGCCACTTAGTAGTGATAATGACAATTTGGATTAATTAATTTAATGTAAAGACAAAATTGACATTAAGAAAAATTTATTAGTAATTAATATTTATAAGGGGTTTTATAAATTAAATTTTTTATTATAAATATTCATTTGGAAGATAAAAATATTTTCTACATAATTATATTATTTTTATAATTTTTAGACACCAAATAAATTAAATTATTTATGACACAATAATGATAAAGTATTTACCTCATTAATAAATGATTTAAATAAATAAGATTATAATGAATAAAATATTTTCCAAAACATGTCCAATTATGATTAGAAGATTTTATTTCGACCATGAGTCATCTTATATTCATATTAAATTATTTTTGGACCTTCTAAAACTGAAAATATGTTCAAAATAAAATAATATTTCCACAGTTTCCAAAGGTGCCCCTCTCCACCCTTATAAATGGGCACCTCCTCCCTCTTCTCCTCACACCACATTGAGCCTTCAATCTCAGCCAAACCCTACCAATTTATCTTCTTCAATTCCTTATAAACATCCTAGAGGTCTTGGTCTACTTCAAAGACCAATCTTAGTGCCCTAAGAGGAGTTTTTAAAGAGGCATGTCGAAGAATAGGTAATATTTGTTACCAATTCTTTCAAAGTTATTTCTTCATCTACTTCTTCTTGATTAGTTGTTTCATTATGAAGTAATAACATTAGTATCACTCATATACTGATATGTTATTAGAAATATAAAACCACCGTATTTCACCTTCTATCCATCCTACGAAAAATGAAATCACCGCACCAGCGTACGTACGAAATATCGTCTCCATGTCGTGGTGTAGTCTGTTTTCCACCACCACCTTAATTGGATGGGTAAATGGTATATATAATAACTATATATGATTATTTTAAAGTGATATTGATTCATAAATAGTATACATACACTTCAATACAATTCCATGATCATGAGAATGATATCATCGCTCGTGCGTACGTACGGGCTACCATCTCTATGATGTGATGTGACTCGTTCTACATGATCATCATTGCATAATGATTATATAAATGAATTGAATGAATAAAAATAATATATATTACACTAATACCATTATGGGAATGAGTTATATATAACCTAAAAATATGAATTATAATTTATTCTACAAAACACACATAAGAACATAAAGAAATAAACACCTGAATAACAAGTAGCAATGAAATATTACTTATAAGAAGCTTATAATATGGATATATATGATATCATAACAATGATTATGATTCTGGAATAAGTAAATGACATTATTTAAACCATTATACAGGAGGTTTGGACATGTATAAATCATATCAGACCAATGGTAAGGGAAAATATCACAATCTCATTTTTATCCGAGATTGTTTATACTTTGTTATTTACTGGGGCGTATTTTATCATCCACATCCATGTTTCCTCAATAAGTATTATTATTTCTGTCCTCCTACAGTAGTTTAAATCCAATTTTACCCTTCGGTGAGTTTTTAGTAAAAGATATCAAAGGATTCCTTTGTCGTTTTTTGTACGAGGTACTTTTTAAGTTTTCCGGCCAAAGTATGAGAAAAATGTTTTTTTAACTTATACGACATGAATGGAATTTTAGAACATTATTTCCAAGAAGCATCATTTTCTAGTTTTCAAGTATATTTTTAATCAACTTATTTTAGTTAAAAATTGTATGACATGTCAAGAAAGTAAAAATATTTTTGAAGTAGAAAGAATATTTTCCTCAGGAATTGAGTTCAAGTGTTTTGTCACAATTAATTTCAATCTAAAATAAAATAGGGTTCTATTTCTATCCCTATTTTTACATTTATTAGACTATTTTTTTATTGAATTAATTTTATGATGTCCTTTTATCTTATATGGATTATATTATGATGGCATAAGGTTTCAGAATCCCATTTTGATTACATGGGTTATGCTATGATGTATGATTTATGATTTTGTGGCACACATAAGAATGGTGACTTTATTAGATTGGTGGGACCTATGTCTACCTCCAAAGAATTGGGTAATGATTTATATCTCATGATATAGACATGGATGGAATGAAAAGTCAAACCGGTTCAGTGATACAGGACTGGAACGAGGAGTGAACCCAGTTCTGTACTGTACTTTGTCCTCTATGATGGTTTTGGAAATGAACCTTGACTAATATGAAATGATTTTCTATGATTATGCGTGTATGCCTCAAAATTTCATGTTTTCTATTATGATTATTTGGGATTACTTTTTATTACTTTGATTTATCCCATGACATCATATTATGACATCTTTTTCAGGTTATGATTTTTCAAAATGTTATGTTCTTGTGAATATGATATGACTGATATTTCTTTTGTTTACCCTTAATGAGAATTTGATATCACCCTTTTGTATGTTTTCTTTTCCCCAGGTCATGAAGAAGGATATTAAGTAGGATATGCCAAAAAGGGACTCTAGATATGATGAAATAAACAGGAGACAATGTAGTTGATTTTATGAAACAGTTGTTTATGTTTCCCAGTATCTAATGACACTATACATATACGGTCCTTTCATGGTTTTGTTATATGTTGTAATTAGTATGATTCAACTCTTAAGTAATAAAAATGTATGTAAATTATGGGTTGTTATAATCAAACCCATATCTGAAATAAGATTTTGGTCATGTATGATCATTTTTTGTCATCCATCAATCTATGGTAGCAAATTTGGTCTCCAAGGATGTCATCATCATCGCTCTATTTTCTGGCGTTCGTCATTGGAGATGTTTCCTTCATCATTAATCAAAGGAAATACAAGGTAGTTTTTACCCCTAAATTAATTGTTTAATTAATGAAGGAATACATATGTGCATTTTATTTTTGTCACCCTGATCCATTAATGAGGATCATTATTGGGATTCAGTGTTGCCTCATCACTTCACCATAGCACTGAGGAGTCACAGCGTAACAATGATGAAAATATAATGAAATATATTTTTAACTTATATTAATTGTCTTATGAAAAGTCCAAAAATTATCATTCACCATCAAACTACTTTGTTCATGGTTAGGCTCTACCTAAGGGAATCACTCCCTCAATAGATCAATGTTACCCTCAGATTTACGATTCGAGTTACCATTTTATAGTTATAAGGATTTGAAAAAAATTGTTATACAATTATTTTAATGACGACCAAAAATTACATTCCATAGTTGGCCCATGCTTGCCACTGTTAGGACCTTTATAGGCATATCCCGATGCTCTAAGCTTAACAGTGCCCTTTTATTTTTGATATGGGCACCGATTTAAAATTTTGAAAAAATCAGTCACCATTTTTTAAGGAACATTAATTATAGTTCAAAAATACATTCCAATAACTCTAGGACTCAAAATTACATGCCATCTCAATTCAAGGGCAGGAAATAATTCAATTTAACTTTCAAAAAATTCGTATGGAATTTAAGCATATTAAAAATACAACATAAATGATAAAAAAAATTAAAACTAGATTATCCATCATAATTCCCATACAAAAATGGTTATAATGGAAAAAAGAACAACATCATTTTTCGAAATGGTATTTCTCCATTAAAAAAAACTTTATGTTTCTTACCCATTAAATGGTTGTGTGTGTATGTCTTGATTGATCCCAAAAAAAATTAATTATATTTAGGATGCTATTATTATTATTATATAATGATCAAATAAGAACATTTGAGGTTGTGTATAATGAAAATATAACAAATGAGCATGAGAAATGATGTTACCTTATCTTTGGATAACTCCTTTTGGTTTAAACCAAATTCATTACTCGGATAACATTATTTAAAATGGTAAGATTCTATATTGAATGGATTATTGATGGTAGGATGTTATGGTAGGTGTTTTCAATGCCAATGTGTCTTTAGAGGTGGGAGGAAGCGAGGGGAGGGGGTCATTTCTCATTTATGGAGGATGGGAGCAGTATTCTTGTAAATATAAAAAGGAAAACACTATTTAGAGTCCTACCTTATATTATGGGAATCGAATAATTGATAAACATAGATCTAATAGACTAATAATTCGAAATTTTTCAATAACATGGTATTTCAACTTATGTCTGGGTAATTTTACCTCTTGAAAATAAAACTTAACAATTATATAATCTTGTTTTTACCTTAATCAGTGTAACTAATATTAATTAATTTTTGTTCTTTCCAGAAATATTTTTAACTAATTATAAATTAGAAATTATTATTATTTTAAATATGTAATTCATATTACAAAATTATTATACCCAAATTTGTGTAAATAAATTTACATTCAATCTAGTAATGGGGGTGATAAAGAAGGGTTTAAAAGTAAAAAGTCTCCAAAGTTTTCTAGTATTTTATATCTAATTATAATGATGAATTGCTTCCAATGAAATTAACTTGTTGAAATAATATAAAATTTTCCTAATTATACTTAAATGGAAATTAAAAACATTATTAACTATATAAATAAATTTGAAAAAAATTCATTTTTATCTAAAATTCAACATTATTCATAATTCATCAAAAACTTAAACTTCTTAGAAATACGTTCACCCCATGAAAATTTTGTTATTTATTTGTAACAATATAAGTTTATTTGTTAAAATATAATGATATAAAATTGATAAAAAAATCAAAATGGGTTCACCAATAAAAGGCGACAACATTACCATTTAGAAGAATACCTCTTTTTATTCATAAAATTGGATTTATTATAATAACATACCTATAAGAACTATTGGATGAGATTAAAAATACTAGTGGAATATATAATATGTAATATTATTTAATACTATACAGAGAATATAGTTTTTTTATTTATTGAGATAAAACAATGTTCCTACATAGAAAATAGTTTTATTAGATAAGTAATTTTTATATTATCAAATAGTTCTTTCATTCATTCCTACCAATTGATAAAAGTGTATTCATGTGTGAATAATAATATCTCATTTTAGATAATATTATTGATGAAATTAATTCCACTGTCTAGGTGGTAGTTATAATAGTATGTTAATACAAATATTGATAATATATTGTAGTTTGCTAAAAACACACCCTTTCCTGTAATGCAGGATATCGAAGGGAGTCGATATTCTGATTAATAAAATCCATTAATACTGTTGTGGGTAATGAAATATAATCTATGTAGCTCATATAGTGAAATATTAAAAATGTCGTTTCATATAAATGTTGGAAAACATTGTGCATTTATATAAAAAATATATATTCATTATTGTGTGAAATCAAGAACATCAAAAAAGTTTAAATTATTTCTAAAAATTAATAATTCAAAAAATCTCAGGGTGTTACAAAATCTATCACCAAGTGTAAAACCAAAGTATAATAAATAAATTATAAATTCCTTATACATTAATGCATCATAACAAACACACATATAGATGTGAGAAACTAGATTTAGAACTAATAGATACTAGTATGTTCTATGCCTCAAAACCCTATTTTCCAAATAATAATTTATTGCAAACCCATGATCCATCAAATCCTAGGTATGAATGAAACCAATATTTTATTACATTATTAATCAATATATTCCTACTCATATTTATATCCAAATAAAGAGATGGATAGAGGGATAAGTCAATAATCCATTATATTACCATCTTGGATGTTGTGGATAACACCCCCACCAAAATAATATAGGTACTCTAAGAATCTCATTGAGCAACCACATTAATTATGTACTTACAATATATAAATTTTTACTATGTACTGTACTGGGAGCCCAACAAAAAATCTCCATTATTCATCATATAAACATATAAACCACCACAAATGATTTAAAATAGATGATTATGGCCCAAATTTGAACACACCCAACCCACACCTATGTCATAGACCATTAACTATAAATGAAATATTTATACATCCTTCACTGGTATCAAACATAATTGAAACTGGGTATCTGAATTAGTAGTCTTCTAAGGTCCCCATCAACACAGTTTATTAAATAATAAAATTAAGGGTTTATAGATAGTATATCTCATGTATATTTAATATGTATTTTTTATACACATTCCAGGGAACTAAGGATATAGTACCATGGAATAATGTCCTTAGAAAACATGGATGGGTTCACTATGCCCCAGTCCATTAGTTTTAATAAGATATCATTTTTTAAATCTTATACATAATTAAATAATGTATTTTTAATTTGTTTTAATTAAAATAATCATATAACTTATAATATCTCCTTGAATTTGAATTTTTATCATCATTCCATTATTGTTACATTCATATTCAATAAAAATGATAATGAATTACTGTGAATTTACATTACTCTTCCTTTACCCACAACATCTGAACTATAACATTTTATCATTATTTATCTAATTTATGAGAAATTAACCTTGTTAATAAGAAAAAAATTACAATGGCTATATAATATAATATCAATTATAAAATTGTTCAAAAACAATATAATGGGATATATATTTGATTATAAAACCCATTCCCCTATGAAATTGTATGTTTCATTATTAATTAATAATATTATTATGTTTGATCCTCCATTCCACATAGATTAATTATTGTTTAAATCATAATGACACAGTAAATTGAAGAGTGGTAATATATCCTCTACCTAAACACTGTGATATCAATGTTACCCATACTATAAAAGAAAACCAAAAACCAAACACTAATTAAATCCCCCATAGGGAACTGAAAATCCCTACAAATCACCCTATAAAAGATCCTCAGATCATTAATTGATAGATAATTCAATAAAAATATGAGGAGAATCGCTAAAGAATGATGATAGATGAATGAATGAGATATATAAAATTATATAAGATAAAATTATCACAATTTCATCAAAAATATATCCACTTAATCCATATGACTTAAAATATGAAAGGTGATATAATGGATTCTAAAAAGGGCTTTAGTTCAACTAGGATTCAATGTAAAAAGGGGAAAATATAATAGTTGTAGAGATAGATTATAATGTATACTCACCTATTAATAAAAAGATATCTCAAAAAATATAGTATTATTCCACAACATATTGGGGTTTCCTTAATTATATGGTATATTAAGGATATCCATGAGGCTTTTAGACTATTAAAATAACCCAGTTTGGATTCATGGGGAAAATACATTCTTATCACGCCTTTATAAACACATATTCAAACATGGTCAACGAATCCTAAGGTAACACTATGGTGTATCCCCATGATCCATTAAATAAATAACCTTTAAAATATTGAGAAAATTAAACATATCATATTAGACTCTATAACATAGTCCCAACCAACTCTATAGAAACCCCTTAAGATGTAGACACAATGAATGTTGTTCCCTGTCCGCTGAACTTCTCTCTATATTAATGTTGTAGCAAACATTCTGGATTAGGATACATCCACCATGTTCATCCTCAAAACTATAGAACACATAAAATAATAATGAAGGGATGAGAAGAACATAATTTTTACATCAAATACCTTTGAAATAATTATCACTCCCTCTAATTTTTAAAAAAAGAATAAAGAATAATGAAATATAAACATCCATATCATATTATTCCTCTATAGGATTAGTCTATATCATGAAAGTGTCTTCACCAACAATTTAATAACAATATAAACCCTACGAATATATATAGAACCTCAAAACACACTCCTAAGGTAGATACCTCTCATGGGTAAGGCAAAAAAAAACCCTATGTGAATGAAAAACATGTTATAAAATACCCAAGGGATTTTAATAAATACAAAAAGTATAAAAAATTATGAAATAGGGTATATAATGGCTTTAAAAAATCAATATATTGTGCACAAATTGTTTAACCACTATAATTGTCACTCTACCATGGAATGTTTCCACTATGTGACACTAAGCAAAGGAATATACGGCCCACACAACACCTTCTACTATGAGTATACATTCATTAAAGAATAGTATGATACAATCCATCTTATTAAATTTCTATACTACTAATATAAATTACCTTATATAGTTTATATAATACTTATTATTCTAGGATATGTGGAATAATTTAATAACTGGATTCATCTCTGGGGGTAGTGATAACTGATAAACCCGTACCCAAATCTCATTCATCACATAAAAAATTCCGAATTCGAATATAAGGGTGTAGTTAAACACCCACTGAAACCTTATCCTTCCATGATGTCAATAATTCCTAATTAACTAAATTTATCTATGAAATATCTATAGAGTTAACCACTGATTATCAATACAAAACGACTCGCGATCTTGTGCTGCCTACATTCTCTCATGGATCAACCAGACCAACTATGTCATATACTCAACAAACTTTAGATAATGAATAGATAAATCTCCATCCTTATTACATAAAAATATAGATCAAAATGTTTTTTTAGATATAGTATCAAATGGATCCACAATAATGAAATAGTGATACTTTTTTTCCAAATATAACTCTCCCAAGGGAAGGGGTCGGACCAATATTCTTCAAAAATCCAAAACACGGGCATTCAACATTCCCTCCATAGAATGGATAATAAGATCTATTTGTTCATACATACGTTGAAGAAATGTTTGAGTAATTTATAATTAATATAAAATATAATTATAAAGACCTCACCACACCCTAGAGTTAATATGGGGATCACAATCAAATTTTATTGCCACTCAGACACCTTGTTTCCATAGTCTATCATCCAGGTATTGCATTAACCAAACCTCCATAGAGATTGACTCTATTATCTAGAATTAGTGAGATTAAATTATATATTATCCCAATATCTCCCATATATTTATTCATTTCCACTTTAATCTCTAGATAATATATTTAAAATTTCAATTAAAATTTACTCCCACATTATGTAGGGTAAATCTAGTGGTTGGAAAAAATCACTAAAGACACAATTCATAACCATAACCATATATAAGACAAAAAATTTGTTTATAAATACTAAAACTAAGTACATCATACATGGAAAAAATACCAAATCTTGAATTTTAGGATTCAACTTTTTCAAATATGGTTGTACCATAGACGGTGAAATATATATCTCAATGGGAACAACCTCACACTCAACTGAAGGAACAAAAAACATTCCCCAATATAACACAAAATGTTGTGATACCATAGTTTTTCACTAATGTGTATATCTATAACCTTTTCAATACCCTAAAACATTTTCCTAATAACACCAATACTAAAAGATCTCAAATAGTTATGCAAAGGAAAACTACACTATTATCGATTAAATAAAACCCCATACATCAGCCCCTACAAGAGTCTCTAAATTCAGGGAAATCCCAAAAAATTGCATCCTAGTAAATGTATACAAAAGAAAACTCCCTTTACCTTATTTGATGAAAATCACAATGTTTCATTCATATAAACATTAAATCTATTTTTCTATTCTTTTGGTGTTGGGAGAAGACATGTGTCAAACTTTTGTGATCCACGAAATCCAATAAATGATTACTGATAAGATAGATCTATCCAAAATATAGAAATGTAAAAACTATATAATGATCAAGAATATTGGTTGAATATTTATATTTCATAGGTTTTATCTTCTGAGACCAATAATATATCACCATTATTTTTTTCACTAACAAAAAATCTCAATCCATGACCTAAAGCACTACAAAAAACCCCTTACTGAACTCCCCCCTCTAATAGATGGTGAATGAGAAAACATATAATATTCATTATTGAATACTCAATTTTATTATGTAAATTATTAGTCCACATAGATTCATATCCAAGTGTTTTTATAATAGCCATATGCCTCACAATCTGGTATAATTTTGGTAAAATCTTCCAATAACTTTTATATAGGCCAAAGAATATTTAAAACTAATTAATATTATTGGGTTTTATCCAAGAAACAAAATCATCAATTATAAAAATATCAATGACTAATCCATATTTTGATATGTCACTCCTAATTAAATATACACCATGATCCAGAAACTCCCACATACATTTATTCTTATCCTACCATTGAACTAATTATCTTCTAACGTAGGAAGTGAGTTATCTATGTGATCTTCCAATGATGTTGAAATATAATGTCTTAATCAATAATAAAAACAATGAAATTCTCCAGAAAAAAATGAGACACTTAATTTTATCAATACCCATAATATATATTATACTTGACACTAACATTCATAGTTAATTCTGATGGAATTGAATGTGTAATATAACTGGTTTCTACCTAGATGAGACTCCCAGGATTTTGAATTTTGATGTATCAATATCATCTAATGTGTAAATGACCATTTTATCCTTGTAAATATTTCATAAATTTTCATTAATGATTTAATTGAATATATATTATGTGTTTTGCCTTTTTAAATTTTCAGTAAACGAAAGAGGGTGTTGTAGATCATTAAAACTAACAAAATAGAAATACTATATTATTTTATGGTGTATTTCTTTATGTTTAAATAATAATTGATATATTTGAAATAGTACCTTTTAATGGGGATACAAGACTATTTTTGAGATTCAAATGTGGTTTTTATCCAACATATGGATTTAATTCGTTTTAAATATGGTTTACCAAGAATTTTCTACCACAAATGAATTAATAAAATTATTTTAATAGTAAAATAATCACATTGAGTTAAAATGATACCCTAGATTGAATTTATTTATTCCACTCAATGTTTACACTATATTGTTTTAAATTTTTTTATTGTATTACACATAATATATGTTATTTTATGACTAAAACTGTGGTGGTGTCAACAAATTTAGAAATTCAGCTGGATTTATGGTGATGTCTATAAGAGAATATCAATGGTGATGAGTGAAAGACCAATATCCATGGAATAAAAATGACATTTCAATAATTATCCATTGAATATTGTATTTTTAATATATATTTATATCAATTAAATTCAGATTTAGTTGGTTATATATTTGATCATAAAAATATAACCTGAAATCAATTATTATAAAAACCGACTGGTTTTTTATTTCGAATCATATTTTAGCACTTTATTATCATCAATATTGGAAAAATTATCTGAATTGATTTCATCATTGAATTATATTTCATAATTTATTAAATTTGAACCTATAATCATAAAGAATTATCCAATTTGGTTTTTTCCCTTTTTCCCTCTATCCCATAAGTATTCATCGACCACACCTGTTTTGACATGTCATTAAACCAATTCATGTGGACTCATTTATTTTGTGACCATTCATTAATTATATGGATTAATGGGAATTATTAAAAAAATTAATGAGTAACTATGTAGGATATATGATGAAAACATTTTGTAGATCACCGTTTTTATCACGGTTGTTTTGTTGATGAGGATTCAATTGAAATAAGTGATTGTTCATGTTTAATATGAAGGAAAGTCATAATATAAAATTCATACAATACATGAAGAAATTAGAAATTTTTTTTTGGGAATTGTGGGAATTATTCAAGGTTTAATAAATGAAGTGGACAGGAATATCAAAAGACACATCACAAAGATAATATTTTTTGCTACCCAAAACCCAATATCCCATAGAAATTTTCTAAATTGGTACATTGGTCTATGATACACAGAATTCCTTCCCAATGGACTGAGTATTTTAGTAGTTTTTGTAAAATAAACAAATACATAAGTATTATATAAATTTAAATACACATATTATAATTTTTTTGGATAATACCTTTATTTCGTCTTGAATATCTTATTATATCAATAATTGCATGCTTTGTGGATTCCTATGAACGAAAAAAAATTAGGGTGATCTAAAATGATAAATTATGGTTAATTTTAGTTTATGAAACCATAAATTAATAATAATAACAAATATGAAATCTTAGATAACTAAAAAAGTCAATGTAATAAATAAACTGACAATGATGTTCTTCCATATAAAAATCCAATATGAATGTCTCATATATTATAATCAATATGGAAAGGAAAATAACCAAAAACACATTCTATTGTAAATTATCTAATAATGAAATTTATCAAGAGATGTTAACAATGTGAAAACCATGAGGACAATAATAGCTAAATTTTGGGAGAAGGGAATTCATAATTATTGGACATCATTTATAAAGCACATTATACAACTATCGACAAGATATATCATCTTGACATATTTTATTGTATTGCATAAAAAACCATTGTTTTTTTCAAACTAATATTATCTTATATTACTAATTAACCTCACGATACATCTGAATCATTGAGGGGTTATCTATAATAGTTCCACTATCATGTTAGCATATCAAAATCATTGATCATATATTGAGTAAATGATTAAATTAATTAATGATATTACATATGACCAAATATATGTATTTATTTGATAATTTTGATTTATCAATATTTAACTGGATAATAAAATAAATTTCAACTTTGAATTGTGTATATAAAAATTATACATTATTTAAGAAATTAATATATCCTTGATAAAAAATTTATAAATTTAGGAGATATTAAATGATCAATGATCATGGGTATGTGAATATTTTATGGTAATGTTAATGACTATAAAACTAAATAAAGAAATTGAAATTCAATACATTCAATTGTATAAATTATCACAAACTATCTAGAGTAAGAATAATAATGGTAAAAAAAAATATACTTAATAGTCTTTGAATAATTTGTTTTTGTTATTGATGAATAGAAATACCATGAAATTCTCTTTGAAAACATTCATGAGAAAAATATGCTTTCCATATTGAAAATAACAATTTTCTTAAAATTTCACCAAAAACCATTAAAATATATTTATTTCAAAATATATTTTAAAACATGTTAGATCATTATTAATAAAATTGAGTGTCCATGTTGGTTTTTATCTCCATTCATAATATTAAAGTTAATAACATGATTCCTTTTACATTTTCGATAAAATCCAAAGAATAATTATTTTGATTATTAAATAAATATTTCATTAAAAAAATTTAAAATTAAAAGTTATTTTAAAAGACCTTAACAAAGAATTTAGAAAAATAATAATTTATATGGAAAACATTTTTTGAAATAATGAATTTTGATGAAAATTTATTTCTCATCAAAAAATAAAATAATTTTTAATTTTCTTATAATCTTTTTTCAATTATAATAACTACCAAAGTGTGAAAAAATGATAGTATTTCTAAAAAATAAAATTAATATTTAAGGAATGATAAAGTAAAATATTTTTATTATAAATTAATCAAATTATTTCGTCTAACAAAAATTTAAGATTAAACAATCTATAATAGAATGATATTGTGAAATAAACCATTACCACGATCATTAAAATAATGTGAGATTTAATAAATGAAAATTTTTATAATATAAAATTTAAATAAATATAAAAATTGGATATAAAGTATAATATAATAATTATTAATTTAACAATTATTATTATATTATCAATTTTTATGAAGAGAAAATATAGACCAATGGAAAGAGATTATGATATGAAACTACTTACCACGTGGAAAATATTATATAAAATTTATTTGGTAGAAATAATTACAATTAAAAATTATAATATCTTGAATTAAAAAATAATTATTTAATTACATATAAAAATGGATGTATAAACACAATATTAATATAATTAGTTGTATTATATCCCAATATTCAGTAATGTGGGGAAATTGAGACGAAGTCCCTCACCTCACACTTTCATTTTGGTGAACATGATTTAAACCCATTTATAGTGGTTTCAAAAATGTTTTAATGTATTCTATAATTGTGTTAATATTTAAAATATCATATATGATCTTTTAATAATACATTTTCACTAGCCCATCAATAATGTTTTATTATTCCAATTGTTTCAGGTAATAATTTCCTAGTTTTATTATTCATCATTTTCTAAAAAATTAACAATTAATTTGTATATTAGATAGTATAATCATATCCCTAATAATAATAATTAAATAATTGATATAATTTTGTTTCAATTCTACTTAATAAAATTTGGATGATGGTTTTTAGAAATAATTTACATTTTGATCATAGAGACAGTAGCTCGTATGCATGCATGATTAACATGTCCAGTTTTCAATGAACGTTATGTAAAAGAAGTAAATTTTTAACTATCTCGGATAATAATTATATATTATCATTTCTTTTAATGTTTATATATAATCCATGTGTAGTGGTGATGAAAATAGAGTCATATCACATCATGAAGGTGGAAGTACAAACGTTCATGAATGTTTTTATCATATGCGTGTGTGGGAGGAATTGTGAAAAAGAAAAATAATTTTTATTTTTTTCATAATGATAAATATTTAATAAATATAATAATTAGGTAATTTGTTTCGAGCATATTCATTATTTTTAACCTTACCACCTTCCATGTAAAATTTTATTGAAAAATAATGACATCGCTTCGCAGGGTGCATGTCTTATGTACACATGAGCGACTATATCATTTCCCCTATGGAATTCAATGTATAAAATTTACATATTATATAATCAATAAATTATATATTTATCTTATATATATCTATTATTTTCTTTATATATGTCATCATATTCAACTGTGAGAGCTGGTAATGAAAAAAAGGACAACGGTTCACGAAGCGGTAGTCTGTTAACAAACGAATGATGATTTGGTAACCTATTTGATGGTTGTTGGAATGAATATTGATCAAAAAAATATTATAAAAAAGGATTAATAAATTTATCATACTAATTATATTATATAATAACTGTTTAATATGAATAGAGGGAGTTTGATGATTAAAAAAAAATAAAATGCGTGTTGATAAACATTACCTCTTCTTAGAGTGTCATCTTTAGGTGTCCCCAAAAATTCAACTTAGGTTGTCTCTATAGAAAAATTATGCATTATAGGATGATATGGGGGAATTTTTTATGTTTTTATCTCAAGGATTTTCCAACCAAAATTGGTGTGATGGTTTTATGAAGAGAGGTGTGGCATGCCCTTTAATAAGTAATTTGAGTGGCACAATTGTAATATTTGGAAATAAAAAATATATACCCACATTTATTTCATTAAATAATGGATTAAAATGAATTATTATTGAGACTTAGTAATTATAATATATAAATATGGCTATAATATTTATTTTAGAAAATGTTTTATGTAAATGTATTCCTAATCATTTTAGTTTAATCACCAATAAATCCATTTTTACATTAACAAACAATAATTAATATTTTTTATTCTAAAAGCTAATTTTGATAAATAATTATGATTATAATTTCTTAAAATAGATATTATTCTAATTTTAAATGTGTAAGGATGTCTTCTAAATTTTATTTCCTTTAGAGAAAATATTTAATTTTAAATTAATATCACATAAGAGATGATAAAAATAGGTTTTATAGAATAAGTGTTTAGAATTAAAATAAAATTATATAAATATTAAAAATTATGATGATTCAATTTACCAAATTTTCAATAATTATATATAATTTAAATAATTATTATTTAAATCCAATTCACAATATAACATATCTTTATAATGAAATTAATCCAAATGGCATTTTTGAAATAAAAATCTATATTTTTGTAGTAAAAAAAAATAAAACAGTTGAGGAAAATCTCAAATAATAACCTGATTATAATTATGAAATTATGTTCCAAAAATGAAATTAATTTTATCAAATAATTTTAAAAACGAGGAAAAAATTAATTTTAAATTAAATGTGCAAATAGAGTCAAAACCATATTTTAAAAAAATATTGTTTTTCATTAAACATTTAATTTTCTTTTAAATGATTCCTATTTTTTATTTCATAAATATATAACATATTTTTTCTTATTTTAGTGAGTAATATTTATAAAATTAAATTTTAATTTTAGGATATAATGGAACACTATATTACACTACAATTCGATAAGGGTCTGAGGGTTCCATAATAAATTGAAAAAACTAAATTAAGAGAATTTTTTTATGGGGTTTTTAGGATCTGTGATCTGGGTCATGGGTGAAATAAAAAAATATTCATCTCAAATAATACATTGTTTTATTCTCCCCAAATTTAAAAAGTTATGTCCTTTCAATTTAAACTTTAACTTTGTAATCAATATTTTGGCATTTGGAAATACCATTGATGAAAGACCCACATAAAAAAAGGGTTAATAATATATCGTAATCATAAATGTAAAATTGATGATAAATTGTAATACAGAATAAAAAATAGATCGTTTTATACGTAGGATATTATTGGTGTAAAGTGATGACATGGAATTTGAATGTAAGAATAATCAATTATATTTAATGATAGATGTCATTGATCATGAGAATGTGGTTGATAAATAGAATGTTAGGGGCCTCATAATCATAAATATATCATGATTTAATAGACAATATGAATTATCAAGAATGAAAATAAAATGATAACCTTATTTTAATATCATTTTTACTATAATTTAGTAAATCTTTTACTATATAGTAATATTAGGAAATATACTTACATGATATGTTTCAATTTAATAATCACAATTTCATGCTTAATTTTTTCTCCAATGAATTCACAATTCCTTCCTTACTCCCAGAAATGAATATCATCAAATTATATTTTTATACATGGGGAAATAAAAATAACTTTTAAAGGAAAATAATTTCCAAAACTAATTTACATGTATTTCAGATTGTATATCATTTTTCCAAAATTAATATGTATATATCAAGTTAAAAATAAATTTATAACACACAATAGTAACACCACATGTTCATAATTAATAACTATTTTAAAAATTATTTAACTAAAAACTATGACACATTAACTCAAAAATATCATAGTCTAGTGATAGGTAAAATAACATTATTACCATTCAGTCAGGGGTTCATGCCCGATGGGAAAGAAGGATACGACGAGTTATCGCTCTATATCTGTTTAATCCTTTATATCCAACTATATTAATATAATTCTACAAAATTCCAAAAACCTATGATGGAAAACCTTGATATAAAATTAATCATGAAGTATCCTTTTTAATATGGTTTTAAATAAAACAAATTATAAATTTTTATTACTATTAGATAGTGAAACAAACATAATTAAAAAATATTACAATTTCATTAATCGTCATATAAATCCAAAAGTTAATCAATCTAATAAATTTTATTTATCAAAAAATTTAATGTATTTCCAAAGGAATGTTTTTCACTAAAACTAATTCTAAACTACAGGTTTATATTTTCCTATGTTTCTCCCAAACTATCCTTTTTGTCTAAAGGAACACATCAAATAATTCTTAAAAAATAAGGTGTTTAACATTTTGATCTTATTAAAAATCTAGAACTCATAATACCATGATTTTGTACATTATTATTATGTTAATGAATGGAAATAGTCTTCTGAAATTGACGAATATCCATAGATGATTATTAGTTATTATAACCAAAATGTAATCTGTAAAAAAATAGCTTCTACAATTTCATTCATTAATACCAATACATAAATAACTGATACATTATATTTCTACAAAACTCCTTCCTTATTATTTTTATTATTCTAAAGAAGAGGGAATTCTATAAGATAATGACCTAGTTCTACATATTTAATAAATTGAACTATTAATGGATTAATGTTATGATATTTAATTACATTCATTAGTCTCAAAACTTTTCTTTGAAAATTCATCCTTAAAATCCATAACATTCCACTCATTAATTATTGTCTCATTTAATGGAGAAGTATCGAAGGAGTATCCTAACCCATTTAATACATTATAGAAATAGGAAATATTTCATTGTTGGTCCCCATCACTCATGTACATGGTGAAATCCATGCTTCTATTCATTATTATAACTAATATTTGATTATGGTATATATTAGTAATTATATGATGGTATAAATAAGCAGGCATAATAAAAAAATCATTATAGTCATCATATTATTTGATTTCATGGATTCACCATAGATTCCAACATATTCAATGATAACCTGATTCCACTAGGTTATAAAAATTTTATTAATTAGAAAATCATAGTGTGAGAAAAAAGAATTGATGTGGGAAAACGATATAATAATGTAATGGATTTTTCAATCATGTAACAAATTTTTTAACCGATTACACGATATGTTTTTCCTTTTTCATTCATTTTAATCTTGTATATATATCAAAATTTTCAAAATGGTTGGTAAATAAAATGTAATTTTTCGTACACATATCCATTAGGGGTGACAAACTAGTTACATAGTAAAGATTGTTCTATGGTTCTGAGTGAAAATCACGTCAATCCCAATATCTTCTTTTCCAAGTTACTAGCCCTAGTTTTATTTGTTATAGAAACACACCATAATTTATTATCAAAAATATGTTGTATTTCATGAAAAACCCACATAATATCTATATTACAAAATCAGTAAGACCATTTAATCTTATAATAATTGTCTCTAGTAGGTTTATGTTCCCTAATCTATGTTTTCTATCACATTTTTCTCAATTACTCTTCTAAACATCAAATTATTCCAACGGTATACAACCAAACCCTAGTGGTTTAATTCTGATGTATGATTTATTATAAGATCAAAATATATAATGGATATCATCTTGGAGGATGAAATAGTATTATATTCTAGGTAAAATTAATATAAACATGAGTCATTCATTACATTTGAAAAAACAATTTCAACATAATATTTTAGTTGTATATCACTATTTCTGTTAGTATATAAAATCAAATTATTCATAGTATACTTGATGGATTCTAGGTAAATGCAATAAAATAACCGTGATCTCAAATTCTCTGTTAGGATTATGTACTATTTTAGAATCTGTGAATCAATATGCATAATAAGTATGTGTATATAGATAAATAAACACGCATTCCATATAAAAAATATAATAAGAAAGATGTTCATATAGATATAATTTCAATGTAATATTATCAAGGATAATAATCAACATAGAAATGTAAAAACTGAAAACACAATCCACTGAATCAATTACAAGACTATATCAACTTGATAAGGCATAATCAGTATGGAAATGTAAATAACTAAAAACACATGTCATTTATACAACAACCAACAATGAAATGAATAAATAGATAACATGAGTGGGAAAATATCATGCATTATAATAATTGAAATATTAATTAGTAAAATTATCAATTATTTGACATCATTTCATTTGTACGTGATACATCTACCATCAAGATCTATCTCATGATAGTTTAAAACTAATTTGTGAAGACCATGAGGTCTGATGAATAGATTTTATATTTTCTTACTGGTTCTCCTCGTGAATCCACTGATGCATCAATAAGACATCTACAATTGGGTTATAATAATTTATTTATATCAAAATCATTCCTCATATATTGAATAAAAAATTTATTTCATGAACAATGTGTGTTACCACCAACTATCTATATCGATTAGATAATGCCAATTTTCTGTGATTCCACAGATAAAAGAATAACATTCATTGTAGAAACCCATATTTAGAAATGATATACAGTTTAAGTACTTAATATATCTATACCAATAAATCTTGATATTTAGGGGAAATATAATGTATTATGGTCACATAAAAGTGAATATTTGGTGGGAAATTTAATGACAACAAAAATGAATAAGGAAAGTGAATTTCAATACATTCATCAGTTTAAATTATCATAATAAAACTAGATGAAGAATAAGGATCATATCGATAAATCATGTACCCATTGGGGTATTAATAAATGTTTTTTTAATTGATTATTCAAAATAACATAAAAAATAATTAAAATCATTCTTAATGAAAATATCCTTCTTATTTTGAAGATAACATTTTAAAAATAAAATTTCATAAATTCATTTTAAAATAATGTTATTTTAATATAAAAATTTTAAAATATAAAATAATATGAAAATAATTTGATAACTCTTGGTGGTTAGAAATATGGTTCATTCCATAAAACAAAAAATAATGGTTCCTTTAACATTTTTGACAAAATCTAAAAGGGAAATGTTGTGAATCATATATGATGAATCCATTCTAAAATAATATGAAAAGGAAAAAATGTGTTAAAATTTCATTAATAAATCATTTTTAATATTCATTAATCATTTTTTGATCCATTTTTAGAAAAACAATTTTGGATATAAATTAATTTCTGACCGATGATTGAATCGAATATATATTTTCTAAAAAACAATTTTTAATAATTTTATATACCATGTAATGGAAAATATGGTACTCTAACATGAAAATAAAATTAATAACCATTTTATAATAAAATTGTATAGTTTTATTAATAAATGATATATTAATTTCCTTCAACTAAAATTAGAGATTAAAAAATCACTATTACAATGGGATTGTAAAATAAAACCTTATAATGATCATAACAATGATGCCAGAATTTATAAATGATCAATTTTTTAAAAAGTTAAAAATGGACATAAGAATGTTTAAATATATTATACAATATTCAATTTTTATTTCAAACAAAATATTTGGATATGGGTGACAACAAATAAGTATTATAACCTAATAAAATAAATTTATTTATTCAATTCTTTACCACTGAGTACATCTTATTTCCAATTTCCTCTAATTTAATAATTTAAATTTATAACTAAAATACCATGAATCATTAATGAATAAATAAATTAAATTTTAAATTTTTATTGTATAAATCATATAAAAAAGTTTGGTTCATAACATTACAATATTTCCCAATGAAGGGAAATTGAGATGGAGTCCCTCAACTCAAGCATTCATTGGGTTGGACATTATTTAAACTAATGTATCCTGGTTTTCAAAGATTTTACTAAGTTAATTAATAACAGTATTAATATTTATAATATCACATGTTTTAGTTTTATGACATCTTATAACCATTTCATTATTAATATTTTCTTATTCCAATTGTTTTGGGTGAAAATTAAAATATTTTATTAGTCATGGTTTATCATAAATTATTTGAATCTTGCACATATTTTATAGTTCATCATATAAATAATTATAATAATGAAATAATTTTCATATTTTCACCTTTATATTACACTTAAAACCAATCACCAAATATTGTTTTTACAAATGAATTATTTTCCAATCCTAGAGATATTAGGTTAGACGTATGGATGAGTAACTTTCTATTTTTCAAATATCATGATGGGAGGGAGGTAAGAAATATTTTACCTTTGAAGAATTTTCAAAATATCCTATTATTTATTAAAATATATTTATATATATCATCCTAATGGTGTTTTAATGAAATTAATGACCCCTCACTTCGTGAAAGCATTAGTCCACATATTCCAAAATGATGTTATCTTCTTTCAGATAGGGACATGGTATAAAATGGAAAATAATTTAGTATCATTTTATAATCATAAATATTTCATTAATATCATATTTAGTTCAATTATATATATTTACATTAATTTTTATCACCTTCCAGTTTTTTATTTAGTGAATTAAAAGTCACATCTCTTTGTGAGGCTGTAGTCTTCCATATATAGGAGAAATCTTTTCATATCATCTAAATAATTGTAATTAAAAAAAGGAGTAAATGATATATTGAATAAAGATGTATATTTATGTTATTAATGTCACACACACACATTCAAACACACACACACACAAACATATATATATATATATATATATTAGTTCAATTATCATACCCATCCTTGAGATGTGGTAATGAAAAAATTATTGAATTCAGATCACAAGAAGGTATTCCATTGTAAAGAAAAATGATGATTTTGTAACCAATTTGATCTAAGTGGTTATGGTTTTATGTTATAAAATTTTAATAAAAATAAAATATTATATGTATGTTACTGATGATAATATATCATAATGGTTTAATAACAATTGACGGAGGTGGATGATGGAATAAAATAATATTAATTTTGATGAATGTTACTTATTATCCGCGTATTATCCTTATGTTTTCACCAAATTCAATACATGGATGCAATTCATCCAAAAATTATTCTACAATGAGTGGAGGAATTATTTAAATTTATTTCGGAATTTTTTTCTGATCCAATAGTGCATGAATGTGTGAATAATAAAGGAGATGTGGTGACCTTTTATAAGTGAGGTGAGTGGAACACTTATATTTGACATTATAATTATTGGTCAAAAAATAAGATGAACATATTTAAAAAATTAAACTATTTTGATTCGAAATATGAAATTATTTTAAAAAAACATTATTCACATATGTTATAAAATATAATATAAATTTAATCTCTCAAAGGGGAAGACAAGAAGAGTTTTTAAAGAGAAAATGTTCAAAATATTAGAATTTTATTATAACAAAATTCAACCTGAAAATGTTTCCAATTCCACTAATTAAATATATTTAAAAATAATATAAATATTTATTATTTAATATAATTCTTATTACTTGTTTACGATATTAATTATTTAAATGAAAAGGATGTTTTCAAAAAAATATTTATTTTTCACTATTTATTGAAAAATGAAATATTTCATAAAAATCCAAAAAATTCAGCCAAAATTAATTTTAATATTATTATTTATAAAATTAAGTTCATAATATATAGTAGATTTTTAATAATAGAAAATGTAAATTTTAAATTTAGGTTGCAAATAGGGACTAGACAATCTGTTAGAAAAATAACATTTTTTTGAAATCATTTTATTTTCTTTAATAAGATTATTATATTCATGATAATAAATAGAAAAACATATTTTTAATTATTTATTTGGTGATATTCATAAATTAAAATTTAATGGATAGGTAACAATGGTAAACTATATTTCTATTCATTTCGATTTCAGGTTTTTTGTTCCGCAGTCTATCAAAGATATGTAATTTAGAAAAAATACATCATGTGTTATTAAAGATCAATGATTTTTGTTTCATTCTCTATAAAAAATTCATCTATTAAACTATATTTGTGGTACATGTTTCTATAAATTTATAAATTACATGTTGTGAATTTTAGAAGAAAACACACGGTGTATTATCCCATTGTGTGGGTTAATAATGTTTCAATTTGACTAAAGGCCCATATAGACATGCGACTAATTCACGTGTAGTGTAAACCCTACCTTACTAATGTAACACCAATATATTTTAAAAATAAAACTATGTTTGAAAAATATAACTATAACTTATCCATTTAATTAGATTTTATGAATAATAATAACCACATTATGAAATAAATATTATGGCATTACTCATTAAAGTGGTTTTTACAAATTCCTATATGGTGGATCTAGATAGAAATTAACTAATGTTTCCAAAGGAAGTGACTCTTATTGATGGATATATTAAAAAGACTAGAATTAATCCTGAAAACCATCTAATAATGATAATTTATAAAGATCATTTTAAAGCTACATTCCACAATGTATGATAAAATAAATAAACTTATAGATAAGAATCATACGCTTTGGCATTGAAAAAATTAATTCACTCATATGGGTGTTTATTTTTGGTATGATGGCGCTGAGGACTCATAACACCCTAAACCAGTTGGGATCACATAAAATTGTTTCAATAATTAGGGGGTATTGACCTATATATGGACACGATTTAATTAGGGCGTCTAAGAACATGGAAAATACTATTTGGATACAACTCTAAAATAAAGGGAGAAAAGGGAAGGAAATAATGAAAAAAAGGACAAGTGAATGTAGCACAACTAGGAGTTCCTCTGTAAAGGGAAACGAAAATTTTGAACTGGGTAACTTTGACTACAATAGTAATTGGATAGATAAATCCATAACAGAAAAATATTTTTGAAATTATCTTTATACCTTATAAAAAGATTCAAAATTCATTTATTTATCCAAAAACATTCTTTGAGAATTGGAAGTCTTTTAAATGGGAATCTATCTGATAAATCTTCATCTAATAGAATTTCTATGACACTAAGTTGGATTATCTATGATTCTATGGGCATTATATAATCAATATCCCCACATGAAAAATCATCTCTTAGTGTAACATAGTTTCACACAACACTCAATGTTTCACAATATATATCTATTTGGGGTATTCACCCACACCAAACATTATGAAGGATCATGAGAAATCCGATGAAAAATTAGAAATAAATTGATCATAATGGGGGACTTAAATTTTATTTTGAAGCCCTAATAAATAAATTATATAACTACAATAAGAAATAATTTTTGGAAATGTCATCCTACATTGATATTTTAACCCTTGTTGATATTCCAATTACATGAGATGATCTCACATGGAGTTGGAACACTGTCAATGGAAGA
Organism: Viscum album; assembly: GCA_963277665.1. Taxonomy (NCBI): domain Eukaryota; kingdom Viridiplantae; phylum Streptophyta; class Magnoliopsida; order Santalales; family Viscaceae; genus Viscum; species Viscum album. The sequence goes on along the minus strand of OY728156.1, from coordinate 1,197,468,462 downwards.
CAACAAAATATATTTGACAGATTATTTATCTAAATTGATTATAAGAGTTCTTCCAATGGGGAATCAAGCCGTACTATCACCAAGCGTCACTCAAACAATAATCTCATCATATTTTATATCTATAATCCTCTAGAAAAGTATTCCGCCAATTTAAATTCAATAATGGGTGTCTTTTTACTCTTTGATGCGTGGAAGTTATTCTAGAGAACTAGAATATGAAACTCATTTACTAACCATGATGAATCTTGGTAGAATGTAAATGCATGAAAAATGAATCTTAAAGGAATTGAGAAGAAATTAATTCTATTTTTATAAAACATAAAATAAATGTTATAGAAAAATTTCTATCATGATTCCAAAATATAAAATTACATCAAAAGAATACCACTCAAGAAAAAATTCAAGATCATAAAATTATTAATTATCTATTATATTTTAATTAAATATAAAACTAAAACCAACTAAATGCAAGATTTTTGAATGATGTAGATAGGAACATAATGATCTTTTATTTTGTATACACCAATAAGTGGGTATGGGAAGGGAAAATTTATATCAAAATTAACTTATTCCATCAAAAAATTAAATATGAAACCTTTAATGATATGGTTGGATAATTAAAATGGATTTACTATGATGGTATTTTGAAAAAACAATTACGATCTACAAGACACCCCCCTTAAATTGAGGTGCATAAAAATAGATCCCTTATTATTAATCGTTCTATAGTGGAAGTTAGAGCATATTTTTTATAAAAATATATATATTTGTTCCCTACTATATGTATTTACCAATAAATTATACACAATATATTTGTTGATTTTTCTATATGTAGTGGGAAAAGAGTTTGGGTATTAAAAACCCATCCTTCAGCTCATTGGAGGATGAACTCAAATTTCATTTCTCTAATAACAAATAATGGGAAAACAATTGATATTAAAAATTTCTATATACTTTTCCATGGAAAAACAATTAATAAAATTACCAGTAATATCATTGTGTCCATGATGAGAGGAATAATTATGGATTTCATTACCCAAAATCAGTTTGGGGCTTTCCATGGAAAATAATCTTGAACTGCTTATTGATAACCTCAAATAATTTAATTCTAATAAAGAGGGATATAAAGTAAGGGGTATTTTAACTCAAACATGAATTCTCTAATTCATTTTACAAACTATAATATATATTGATCTTTTTTTTCCTCACTAGTTGTGGGCTGTACAAATATTTTTACATGTAAATTAGAAACATATTCAGCTCTAAAAAGTTATCTATCATCATACATGGATCCCCAAGAGTATTATTCTAGTTCATTAGGTGTACTAGACATGTAGAACTGCTCTAAATCAACCTTTTCTCATTGAAAAGGATTACCAAATTAGATAAATAAATTATATAGATGATGTTGGAATCTATATTAAAATAAATAACTAAGACAGCTACCATAACTCTACAAAATATTATATAAATTAATTAAATAATTATTTGTAGATATGCTTCAGGTAAAACTGTATTTTATATTGTAGATTGTTTCTATGTTATAAGGAAGTATCATGGTCAGCTATTATCGAGAGAAAATATTTTATTTTCATTGAAGATGGAGTACTTATTACGACAAACAATAGAATCACTGGCACCATTAGAGGGAAGAGGGGATCCTTCCCTTTTAATGACCATGGGTCGTCATTATTTTAAGGAAAGGTGGGAATCAAATACCAAAGAATTATATTCTATCACCTCTATAATCAACTCACTATATAGAATGTGATATCCATATACCACCCTATATTGGGTTTTCTAGTAAACTATGTTATCACATCTAAATATTATTACCCCATTTATACTTATAAATAACTTACAAGGTTAATAAATGATCTATAGTGCCTGATCAAGAAATTAAAATGGATATGGATGGTAAATGAAAGAAAATTGATAACCATTAAAAGTATTAAATTCATCAAACCAATTGATATGGGAGGACATTAAATCAATGATCATAGGATCATTAATGAAGTTCTTCTTAGCAAAATCAAATAGAACCTTCAAATATAAAACGATTCATCAATTGAATTTTTATCAATATGGTTCAACACAAGTCTATTAGATGGGTACCCACATTACAATTAACCATCTATTTGGAATTTAATTAGATAGTTTTGAAAAAAATATATTATATTCCATGTGACTGGCTAGTGTGCATTACATCCTTAACTATTGAAAAACGATCTTTCCGTACATACCACTAGAAGACACCATCGTGTTCTCAGCAAACTAGATTCAAATGACTTTTTTTTCTGCTCCTGACACCCAAGAACAACATTGATGAATTTTTTCCCATTAAGTATGATCTATAAATTAAAAAAATTTCCTTCATAGATATAGAAAATAAGATATTTAATCCAACATTAAATGGTATTATTAATGACAATGAATACTACATGTTTAACTTTCATTGATTCACTAAGCCACCACTATGTTTACTAAAATTAAATATTTATTTCATACAAAATTCATTATATCATTTCTTTTTTACGATATTGATAATTATATTTCCCACCCATTATCACCGGAATAGGGATCAGTAGAAACTTTTTTATACATGAATCCTATATTTAGGTGTTTAGGAATCTATGTATCACATATTAATGGGTCATAGTTTTTCCTATGAATAGTAGAGGTATGGTGGTATCTTGTTCATCATCAGAATATACCCATGAAGCTAGCTGAATGAATTTATGTTGTTCATCATTATAGATGGACACAGTGAATTTATTTAAAATCATATCAGGTTTTACATTTCCTCTATTATTTCCTCTATTTGGAATAAAATAAATGCATATTTGTTTGATAACTAGCCACACTAAATCCATGAGGGTATATATTCCTGGCACATGGAGGTTTATTATAATTTAAAATTACATATAAGATCCATGTAAAATTCCATTAAAAACATTTACATTAAAATAATATTAGATGTTAAAGGAAATACCAAGAAATAATTGTTTCATAAATCATTACATTGGATCCCTCTAATACCATTGAGGATAAAATCCAACGTTGATGGTGTGGTCTCAATCATACCAGAACCATGGGGTTATGACTTCTAGAAAATAGACCTATACCCACGGTTCAAAACTGTGGGTATAGCCCCCAAAACCGTGGGTATAGGCTATACCCACGGTTCTGGGAACCATGCGGCTGAACGGTGTCGGTATAGGTCCCTGACCTATACCCACGGTTTTGGTCAAACCATGGGTATTGGTTTTTTCCACCGTGTCAATACTCTATACGCACGGTTTTCAAACTGTGGGTATAGGTTTTATAAAATATCGGGTGTCCGAATTTGATCCTGTGACCTCTTCGCCGCTAACGAACCACCTTACCACTACCCCAATGTTGACTTTACGTATATGTATATATATTTTGTTAAATATATTTATTTAAACCGTGGGTATAGAGAGAAGAACTGTGGGTATAGAACTCCCGCCCAAAAAAAAGTTTCCCGCAGAAAAAAAAATTCCCCGCGCTAACGCGGGAAACCTATACCCACGGTTTGTCAAAACCGTGGGTATTGGTTTGTAACCAAAGGATATCCACACGGTTTTGGGAAACCTGTGGGGATAGAGCTCACCTATACCCATGGTTTATGTCCAAACCGTGGGGATAGGGTGACCTATACCCACGGTTTTTTCCAAAACCGTGGGTATAGTTCCATCTTCCAGTAGTGTATGGAGGTGTTTTTAAGACCTATCGTATCTTGGTACAAGTTTTTTTCATCACAATATTAGATTTGGATATTTTTTATAATGTTTTGTTATATACCATGACACATTCCATCAAGCATGTTGTCCTATATATCATTAGTTCTCCTATATTGATCCAGACACTGAACTTTCCATAAATTTACTACATTAATGATCTATGAATTATCTATGAGGACTCTTACATAAATTTAAGAACTGCCTAAATCATTCTAAGAATCTGTATTGGATTGAATAATATTCTTACAAAGAATACAATCATGTGGTGGATACCTTTTAATAGATATTGATCATGGAATTGAGTAAGATTTTCTCCATTATGACTCTTTTATATTATGTAACATTGGTGTATTCATACATGTTGACATTAAAATATACCAATATTTGTATAACCCCTTTCGTTGCTGATCTATTTTGATTACTTTTTATTTTATTATATTTTAGGACTTGTTTTTCTCAGAACCTATAAATATGTGGTATATATTTAATCATCACTATATATTATTAATAATTTAGTTAAAGAAAAAATTATTTTTTAATAGAATACAATTAATGATTAATACAATATAGATAAATAAAAATGATATATCATTTTAATAATACCAAGTTTCTTCATCTGAATTATGTCAGTTCAGATTGATTTTTATAGAAGAAATAGGGAAGATGTGTAACGAATCACAGAGAGGATGATATATTTATGAATTCACATACTAGAATTGTGGTAATTGGATATGAGAAGTTTTAGAAAATTTGTTTAATTGACGTAGGATGTAAATGGTTTTGGAATCCATGCAAGATAAAATCAGGATCTACCAAAAAGGGGCGTGATCTTAGTGGAATAGTTTATGAGGTATAACCCTTTTGAATTTAGTGGATCTTCTAAAGATGTGGTAGCTAATGGGTGGACTAATGAAATTTAATGAATATTCATTACAACGGGTTGTTTAGATAATATAAAATTTATATTTTATATATATCATGTTAAATGTGAAGATGTTAAAAGGTGGTTAATGGTATTGAATATTTGGAAAGGATTAGATATTTAATTGTTTTAATGGGAGGAATTTTAGATTCCATCGCTTGAAAAAAAAATTATAACGTTTATTAGAAAAGGATGGAATGGAAATTCCATGAATTGAAACCAATAGGGGAATATTTAATTTCCATTAATTAAGTAATCTACACTCAATTTTCATGGTATGCTCCATATTTTATTCGTGTTTGTCATATCAAATTAATCGCTTTCAAGGAGATTTAAATCCAAGATATTTAGGGGAATTATATTCCAAGGAAATTAAAAATTTATGAGAAAAATGTTAAATTTTCTAAGAGGTTATAATTGGTGTTTTCTAATAAACAAATTTACTTTCTGAACAAAAAGAATAAAATGTATAGATGGTAATCAAAGGATTAGAGTCAATCAAATAATTTTGAATGTATGAAAATTGATTTTTTAGCTTATGGAATGGGTGGGAAAACTAACCCTATGAAATTCCTTAAAATTTTATATAATTATTTTATATGTGGTAAGATTTGATATATAAGACCATATTATAATGAAAAAGTGCATTGTGTTGTTATGAGGAAATGTGATAGAAAACTATAAATTGTTCTAAATGCTGGAAGAATGGGAATTATACAGATATCTACCCAATATAAGATTTAAATTATGGATTGTGGAATGAATATAAGAAGAAGTTGTATTGAAAAAAAATTCCAAAAAATTATAATACGTTTATCCATTCAATGATATGGTATCAGGTACATTGGTTATTTACACATATTTTTATAATGTCTTATTTAATATGGCGTGTACACATTCCCTTAGCTCTGAGAAATTTTCTGGTAAATTAGAATATAAACATCATGGTATGATACGTGATCTTATGGTTAAAACACAATGGTAAAACATTATTGAAAAAAAATAAACTATAAGAATCATCATTTTATATAGTTGGAAAGACATTCCAAAAAACCTTGTTGCTTTATAATAGTAGAGTTTTAGGTTATTATCAGTATTGATTGGATTTTTTCCATGAAATTATTTAATGTAATGATAAAAAAGTTTTTTTTGAATGAGTTATAATTTTAATAAAAAAATGAACCCATACCATTGATAACATATCCAGAATCTAAGAAACTATTAAATTATTGATGAGAAATTTATCTTCCACATATTGTTAAAACCAATGGAACTATTAAGATTAATGATATTCATGTATTCAATAAATAATTATATGTTTTTCTTAATTATTTATTTGGGTGTCATACCTAATCAAAATGTTCAATTTACCTTATAAATAATTCTTAATTCGATGAAAATTCGAAAAAATATTTATAGAATGGCTCGAGTGTTACTTATATAATAGAAAAAAATATTTCATGAGTTTCATGAAAATGATTTCATTCAATATATCGCATCGACAAGGGGTGATCCTATTTTTCTTAAATTAAATATGGTTTTATGTGGCTTTAATTTATTATTTTTCATTGAAAAAAATTACTATTGGTATTGTGTATCCATCACATATAACATATTTTTCTGATAATCTCTAAAGAGACTATTATTCTTTCCAGATCAAATTGATAACAAAGTACCATTAGATGATGGTGAAAGAGGATTAAATCAGAATACTACAACCCAAACTATATATGCGCATTATGAATTTGGGGTTAGTCACTTTGGTTTAATAAATTCCCCATCTATATTTATGGATCTAGTTAATATTATATTTATTGAATATTTGGATAAGATTGTAATTTTATTGATGATATTTTATTTTATTCAAACTAATATTTTTACCCTTAAAAATATCTATGAATTTTTCTACAAACCCTTAATGAAATGAATTTGTATAGTAAATTAAGGAAATGTAAATTTTTGAAACAAAAATTTTCATTTTGTGGTCAAATGGTAAATAAGTAAGGCGTGAAAGTTGATCCCACCTAATAAAAAGTGGTCAATGAATGATAAAAACATAATAATATTACTAAGAATTATATTTTACTTGTATTATTAGGCAATTATTGATTATTTTTTAAACAAAACTCATTGTCAACTATCACACTATCTATGTTAACATGAAAAGATGTGTATTTTATTCAGATAGAAGAATGTGATGTTTGTTTTCGGGTTACCTAAATATGATTAGTGAATGATCTGATCTTGTTCATTCCCTTGAGAAATGGTGATTTTTTCATTAATATGGATTCTTTATTTAGAGGACATGGTTTTGTTCAGATATAGAAATATAAAAAAATTTCTTATTTTTTTGAGACAACTTAAACCTCATGATTTAAATAATATCACACATGACCATTAATTAGTATTTTTGGATTCTTCACTTAAGATTTGGGTAAACCATTTATATGTATCCAATTGTGATATATATACATACCATAAAATATTTAAGTACATATTCTCTAATAATGGAATGGATGATAGGCAAATAAGATCGTTGGAACTGATAAAGGAGTATGATTTCATAATCAATTAAGATCATTTAAAAAAATTGTAGAATATTCCTTGAATAAAAAATATCATACCACTTTATCAATGATATGTTTGAAACATGACAATATATTTAATAGTTTGGGAAATTATTTCATGGATATTATTAGTGCTAGAAATTCGTCTGTTTGGTTTTAGGTTTTTGTGAAACCATCTATATCAAACAGAATTACGATAGAATAGAAGGAATACCGTGAGTTATTGAAAAATTTAGTATTGATTAATATAGATATGATGCTATATTATAACATTAATTAAAATTATGTATGAGATTTGGGAAGATATTATGTCTTCCATGTGATTCTGAATTGAAGAATTTTTAATGTGAAGCTGATAATTCTTCATTTTCAGTACATCTTGGAAAGACTAAGATGTAGGTAATCCATCAAAAGTATTACTAGTGGAATAGAATGAGATGAAATATTAATAATTTTATAAATAAAATTTTTACATTTCAATAGGTAAAATAAGAGAAACAAATACAAAAAGGGACGATTCCTACTTTTTCAATTCTATATTGTAAAAGGGAAAATATATCCCTGGATTTAATGGTTGTACATCCAAAGACTTATTGAGATAGAAATTCAATTTAGGATATTTTTTAATGACTAACTATATCATAACATTTTCTTCCCATCCCTGAAATTAAATGTCCAGATTAACTTTCTCAAATATATCATAAATACATACCCAATTTACATGGAGTTAAACAATATATTATATTTTTCTATGATCCCTGGTTAAATTATAACTTTTTTAAGGGATTTCATAAGTCTTTGGGATATAAATGATCTATTAATTTCATTCAACTTTTTCTAAGGGACTTCATAAGTCATTCCTTCAACAAATGTTATCATATATTTCTCAACGTTATTCAATTAAAAGTCGGATGCATCATGTTAATATTGGGTAGTTGAGTACAAATATCAATATACCCTATGAAATCTTATTGAAATGGGTATTAATTCACAATAATGTATCTTTGCCTCTGAGTTTGTCCTAGGTAAAAAAGTTTTTAAATGATTTTATATTAATAAAGTAGGTTTTAGATTAATCCCTTGATCTAGACCTAATATTGTTCATTGGAAAATAAAATTTCATATGAGTAAACTCTAGATCAAAATCGTGACCATATAAAGACGTTTTTTTGTAATATAATGTTATTAACTAGGTTATGGATCTTTGGAGAAACCACAAGGATAAAGAAGAAACTTGGGAATATGAAAAATATTTGAGGGAGAACAATCCTCACTGTTTTATAAGTGAATTAAAATTCAAAGTGTTCAAATTTCAAATGTGGTATGAATCTAACCACCCAGGTACATATAAAATAATTTGTTTTCATTCTATAATTAAATAACTAAATACATTATTAATATATAATTAAATATGACTTATTAATAGAAAATATTGATTCTATAATAATATATTAGAAACCTCCCATATAAAATTATAAATAGAATTTATATATCTTGTCACATAAATAACTTATTTTAAATATAAATTTCATTAAATTTCCATTTATGATTTGTTTTTGGGGTTTCTCAAGCTTTTCTGGTGGAATGGGTGAGTTATCGTGAATTGAGACAAATCGTGAGCCCAATTTCATATTTAAAAATAAATATTGTTTCTTTTATAACTTTTTAATATTGTAATATTTTTCACCTATTCCAATTCATAAATGGTCTCCCATGACATATTAACGCCACCATTGTAGTTTGGAGCCTTTATAAATCCATAACCAAGGTGTAAATGGGTTTTTATTTACGTGATTGGGCCTGCCCAAAAGCCCAATTCCTATTTTAGAAATCAAATTGTATTAATTAATACAATTTTCAATTTTTTGGATTTTTCTTTGATTTCAAGCCTCATAAACGCCCATTGAACCCATACGTGCTCCCGACCTCTCTCTCCCCTCTTTGGAGCTCTTTTTCATCACGATTGAGTTCTGATCTTCTCAGGGATTCAAAAATCGGGCAGATTTGAGAAGGTATGTTATTTCCATAATAACTCTCTCAATTCTTACAATTTTCCCTCCATTATTATTCCTAAATGACCTCCTTATCTTTCTTAAAACCTCCCTTGAAGATTTGATGGTTTTAAATTTCAGCTACCGGTGTATTAGGGGCAATTCATCAAGATCTATAAAGTAATTAAGTCTCTTCCATTCCACTTTCAAATTACTTAGGGTTTCATTCTATTTTCATGGGGTTTCATCCCTTTTCCTTGAAGTCCCAAATGACCAAGATGGTTGTTTTCAAACCTGTGGTTTAACCTTGGGTTTTCTTGGTCCAATTTTGTGGTTTGAGGTTTGTTCTAAGTCCCTCTAGGGACGGTGGTTGTGTGACCTGATTTTCACACTTTGATTCAAGGGTTTTCATTAATTTTATAGGTTATTCCACTTTAATGAAATAATTGTGACATAGATATGGTGTTTATTAAATTATAATGTTTAACCCATTGATTTGGTGATGCAAAAATTGGTATTAGTGGTGTTTGTAAGGTAAGTGAATTTTAAGGGCCAATTTCTTGTGATATTTGTGTTTTTATATATAAATATTTTTTTAATTGATCAAGGGATGACTTTTAATTTTTATGTTGACCTTATTGAACTATATAAGGTCTGAAAATAATTTTTTATATGTTATTATTCTTTGGTTGTTGCTGCGAAATTGGTTTTGGGTGACATTTGATAAGAAAATGGTTTTGAGTACCAATTTGGTGTTGAATTGGGTGTTTTACATGGGTAATCTATGAAATGCTTTTTGGGATTGTTTTATAAGTCATGTAATGAGTTTAATGAAATTTTTAGGGTGTGTTGAATTATTTTTTAAAAATGTGAGTATGAACATTGTGTTCAAGTGGGGTTTTCAAAGAGTTTTGGGTGAAAAAACAAAGAATGATTTGGAGAAGTTGTTTTATTGAAACTCAAAGTGTTTTGTTGTGTGTTTTAAATGGTTTAAAATTTTTGTAGATACTATACTGATTTTATGTGAACAGTAGTGTTTTTTTATATGAAAATGGATATATGTATCATTCTGAAATTGTTTGAGCACATTGGGGAAGCATGGGTACCTAGGTGGGGCAGATGTGTACTAGTACGACTAGTGGATTGGATGGGTTTTGTCCCTGTTTCATCTAGAATTTGGATAAATAAAACACTATCTAAACTATGTGGATTATGATTGGGGACTACTAGGTTATGGGTATGTTCCCTACTAGTGGCTCGTGAACGAGAATGGATTTTCCTAGGGTTACATTACACTGAGGTATGAGGTACATGGGGCTAGAGACTATCAAGTTCCTAGGGGTGTTCACTATTTTGTTTATCATTGTGATTGTGGTATTTTACCTTGTATTAGGGTGTTTTTGTCATTACATTACAGTAGCTAACATTTCTATTTAAATTTGTGAACATTCTGAAAAAATTAGCTTGAAAAATGCTTTCAATTGAAAGTTGCCTTTCTTGGATTTTATCAGTTCTTTTCATTGTGTATTAAAACTACTTGATTTTTCACATTGTATTGAATGATATTTGAAATAATTGGGTGGAATCCTATTTTGATTAGGCTCACAACGTACTTAAACCCCTTTGGTGTAAGTATACTTGGTTATGTTTCACTCAGGTAATGGAAATGCTAAGGGTGATGGAGGTTCAGGGTGTTAGTCCCCATCCTTTGGGCGGAGTTGTGGAGACGGCATGGGGTGATGAACCCTTGTCATGTGGAGTCCATGGAACTATTTTTTTCTTTTTCTTGTGTGTCTATAGACCTTTTCTATTTCATTTGAACTTATGTATTCAATTCTGTATTTTTTATAAACCTTTTTTGTATGAATTTTTCAGATTCATTTTATCAAATATTTTTGGTGTTTTATGTATACATATTCGGGTAAATCATTCCCAAACCAAGAAAAATGATACCCAAGAAATTTTTCCATCCTATGGGGATAGGGAAGGCCCTTTGGGCCTTGTCAGGGGTTGGGTTTGGTGATGGTTTTGGTGGTGATAAGATCGGTTCTTGAAAAAATTGTATCGGAGGAGGTTTGCTCTCTTTGGGACACGTTATTTCAAGAATAGTCGGGATAGTATAGAGTTAGGATTGTCGGGACTTGAATAATAGTTATGAGTAATTTGGATGATCACCACACCTCATGTTGGGATTCAAGTCACCAGGGTATGTTAGGATTTATATGAAACCTTTTGATTTCATGGATTGTTGATGATTAGGGGAAATGTAAAGAGAGTTGGGTTACTTGTCTTGGTGAGCTCGTAGGGTCTAGCAAGCCATGTGGAGCCGTGGATGTTTACAGAGAACACTCTCTATGATGGTGAATTGATTGGAATATGGATTACAACCATATGTACAAGTAACCCACTGAAACTAGTTTCTTCTAGCATTGTCTTGTATTCTTTAGTTTTGAAATCTTGGATATTTAGTTTTAAAGTGACTTGGTTTTAAGAAGCGCAAAATTTTTTTGAAATGATTATATAATAAAGATGGAATGGTTAGATTTTTGAAAATGGAGAACTGAATTTTTAGAATTGTATTGGAATGTAATATATTGTGTTTTTACCTTTTTTGAACGCATGAACTATGTCAATGTTGGTTTTGAAAATGTGTTTCCAATAGAGTATTCTAAACTATTGAAAGGTGTTTTAATGGGATGGGATAATTTGAAAAAAATGTGTATGAATTGAAAGTATGTTTTCATTTAAATGTTTGTTCCTTTATGAAAATCTTTGTATGATGTAATTTGAGTTTGATTTCATGGCTAGAGGTTTTGAGAAAATGGAGGTATTGGTTGACTGTTTTGGTTTTGAAAAGTGGAAAGATTTTTTTATTTTAACCTTTGGTATTTCCATGAGTGTCCAAATGCATGGGTTTATATGGAATGATGGATGGTTAATGGTATGGATGGATGATTTCTAGTACCGATATGAGGAGGATGCCCATTATGGCACAAAAACATGCATGTATAAGACCCATGGTGTACCATTGGTGGATACACTAACCACAAAATCATTTATTTTCAAAAAGATGATTTTAAATGAGAAACATAATGTATTTACGAATTTTTTGGGATGGTGGGTATTATGAGATTTTTAAATGTTAATGTTGTGGGAGGTTTGAGTCCAATAACCCCTCATGTTTTTATTTTTTTTGGGTTTGTGTTTGGTTGGTATGTTGTGTTGAAGGGCCAGTTAGTTGTCTCTTCTGAGAAATTTTTTGGGATGCTTCTACGGTGTTTAATTTCATGTGTTTGAATCTGGTATGTAGTATATATTGACCAATGGACCATCTTGGTTGTTTCCTTACTTTTAATCGTTTGATAAAGTATGCCCCGTTAACGGGTTAGTGCACAACTGATGTGAAACACCGATTTTTTTCCATTCGAAGACCCTCCAGTTGATCAATATAAAGAATCTTTTTCTTGATATTTTTAGATTGAGTCTACACCCTTTCCTTTCCTAGTTTTTTGTGTCCAATTATATTTGGAGAGTGATCATCTAAGGTTTAAAGAGTCCTTAGCCTCTTAAGATTCATGATTTTCTGAATGTGAAAGTGGTTTGGGGTTGTTAGCATGGAAGAGTATCAGGATGGTGTCTAAGAGGTCCTCTCGGACCATTGTAGTCTCTTTGAAGAAGAAGTTCACAATAAATTACCACTGTGTGAAATCTGGTCATGAGAAGATAGTGTGGCCACTTTCTAGAGTTGTGTGTTGTTTGTGGATGTTGTATAAGGTCCCACACCATTCATTGTTTATATTAGTTGCAATGGTCATGTTCAATAAAGACTTTTGATTTCGTGCAATCGATTGACATTAAAGGTGAAATTCGTGCAATCCTCTGAGAGTCTATTTATGTTAGGAGAATTCATCCCTTGGAAAAACATCAAAATCATCCATTTTATAAGAAGTTGATTATAGGTGTTATTTACTTGTATAGTTTCTCACTCGAAGAAAGAAGGTGTGTTGTGTGATCATTTTCTATGCACTTGTTTCAGTTAAATATTGAGTTAGGGTAATGTGAGTTTGGAATGTGTTATGTCTTGTCATTATTATAGGGAATTTCAGTATATTTTTTGGTGGTATCGAAATAAGAAATCTCATTCAGGGGGGTTTCCAAAGCCTAACTGCGAGGTCGAAGATGCTTCAATTATTTGAGCTCTAGCCATAGGTCTCGGAGAGAAGCTGACTCGTAGTTAGGGGAAATCCCATGGTTGTTTAAACCCATGTACAATGTCTTATCCTCAGTATGAAAGATATTAAGAGTTTAAAACTCTTATGTCATCATCTTTATTCTATTGTTCCCATTTGGTGGAAATTGGTTGAGGACCTTGTACCCATGTCATCACATAATGTCATTCCCTCCCACTTTGGTTTCCATCGAGTCAATAGAGAATGGTTGGAAATTTGGATAGATGTGATGAGGACCTAGTTTTTATATGATTAGTAGTGACCATGTTCTAGGAATCCATACGAAAAGAATTATATGCACAGTTATTGTAGAATTTCCCAAACTGTGCGGACTAACCATACGCCCTTCGCAAATCATTAAAAAAAATCGGGTCTTTCTGTGTCGTCCCATACTGGTCGGTTAAGATGGTTGGTTCTTATGGTGGGGAGGACCACTATGATTATCATGTACATTCATTCGTACACTATGAATGGAATTCTGCCCTTTTTACTAGGATGTTCGTTCAGGCCTCCCCCTATTATTGTCTTGATTATGTCTCGAAAATAAATATAGGTTGCCTCTTATGGGGGGTGCCTATTTGTGTCCCCCCATTCCAATAGATCAGATTTATCCATGTTCTTGGCATTATAGTATGTAGTCTCATTACGAACTATCTTGATACCAACATATTATTTGAGTAAACATTAGGATTGGAGAGCTCCCAATGGTTTAGTTAATGTAATGTAAGATTAACCTTGTTCGATGTTGTTGTTTGTTTTGGTGAATTGATTGAGTCTTGTTCGAATAGTTTTGAGGAGTTTTATTTTGGGATAAAATTTTAATGTGATTGATAATTTGATAAAAATGGTTTATTTTTGGGTTATGAGATTAATCATTCCTTAATTGATCACTGGAGGTGTTTTGGCCCGTGGAGGCAAAGCTTGGCAAGAAGTACATCTTGGTTTATCAGTTGTGTTTGGTTTTGGTATCCGGCCTTGCTGTAGATTTTGGGGGACGGAAATTTTTCATGGTGGGGATAATTTTCACATAAATGACTTATTTTAAAGTTAAATTTTATTTAATCTCCATTTATGCTTTTTTGGGGTTTCCCAAGCTTTTATGGTGGAATGGGTGAGTTTTCATGATTTGGACCAAACCGTGAGCCCAATTCCAGATTTAAAAATAAATTTTGTTTCTTTTATAAAATTTTCATTTTTTAAAATTTTTCAAAAATATCAATTCTTAAATTGTATCCCCTAACATTCTAACACCACCATTGTAGTTTGGAGCCTTTAGAAAACCATAAACGTGGTTTATATGGGTTTTTATTTAAGAGATTGGGCCTTCCCGAACCACTATTCCAGTTTTAAAAATCAAATTATATGAATTGATGAAATTTTCAATATTAAGTATTTTTCAGTGATTCGAATCCTCACACGTGCCCATTGAACTCAGTCATGCGCCCAACCTCTCTTTCCCCTCTTTGGAGCTCTTTTTTCATCACGATTGAGTGCTGAACTACTTAGCGTTTCAAAATTAGGGAAGATTTGATGAGGTCTGTTCTTTCTATAATAAATCTCTAAATTATTACACATTTTACTCCATTATAGTTCATAAATAACCTCCTAATCCTTCGTAGATCCCCCTTTCAATATTTTATTATTTTAAATTTCAACAACTTGTGTATTAGGGGTGATTCTTCAAGATCCTTCAAGTAAGTGAGTCTCTTCCATTCCTCTTTCAAATTGCTTCGGGTTTAATTATATTTTGTTGGGGTTTATTCCCTTTTCCGTGAATCACCAAATGACCAAGAGGTAGGGTTTATAACCTAGGGTTTAACATTTTGTTTTATTGGATCAATTTTGTGGTTTTAGGTTTGTTCTAAGTCCCTCTTGGTGCGGTGGTGGTGTGACTTGATTTTCGCATGTTGATTCAAGGGTTTTCATTACATTGGTAGGTGATTCCACATTGTATGAAATAATTGTGACATAGATAATGTGTTTAGTATATTTTAATGTTTAACCCATTTATTTAGTGCAGCAAAAATTGTTTATAGTGGTGTTTTTAATGAAAGTGAATTTTAAGGTCCAATTTTATGTGAAATTTGTGTTTTTTATATAAATATTTTATTGGTAAATTAAGGGATTCCTTTTAATTATTAAGTTTACCTTATTGAACTGTATTAAGGCTTAAATTATTGTTATAAATGATATTATTCTTTGGTTGATGCTACGAAATTCATTTTGGGTGACATTTGTTAAGAAAATGGTTTTTGAGTACCAATTTGGTGTTGAATTTGGTGTTTACATGGGTATTCTATGCGATTCTTATCGGGATTGTTTTATAAGTATTGTAATGAGTTTAATGAAATTTTTAGGGTGTTTTGGATTTTTTTTGATAAATATGAGTATGAATGTGGTGTTCAAGTGGGGTTTTCAAAGAGTTTTGGCTGAAAAATGAAGACATATTTGGAGAAGTTGTTTTATTGAAACTCAAAGTGTTTTGTTGTGTGTTTTAAATCGTATAAAATTTGTTTAGCTACTGTACTGATTGTATGTGACCAGTATTGTTGTTTTATATGAAAATATATATATGTATCATTCTTAATTTTTTTGAGCACAAAGGGGCAAGCCCGGGTACCTAGGTGCGGCAGATGTGTACTAGTACAGCTAGTGGACCGGATGGGTTTTGTCCCTATTTCATATAGAATTTGGATAACAACAACTCCAACAAAACTATTTGGATGATGATTGGGGACCATTATGTTATGGTTATTTTCCCTACTAGTGGCCCGTTCTTGAGGAAGGATTTTCTATGTTTACATTACACCGACGTATGAGGTATATTGGGCCCGAGACTATCTAGTGCCTAGGGGTGTTCCCAATTTTTTGGCTCATTGTTTTTGTGGTATTTTCAAATGTATTGATGTGTTTTTGGAAGTGATTTACAGTATCTAACATTTCTATTTAAATGTGTGATCATTCTGAAAACTTTAGCTCATTTTTTTTTCAATTGGAAGTTGCATTTCTCAGATTTTATCACTTCTTTTCATTGCGTATTAAAAATCCTTGCTTTTTCACATTGTATTACATGATATGTGGAATCATTGGGTGTCATCCTATTGGGATTAGGCACACAACCTACTTACACTCCATGGGTGTATGTAGTCTTGGTTATGTTTGAATCAGGTAATAGAAAGGCTACGGGTGATGGCGGTTCATGGTGTTAGTCCCCATCCTTGGGGCGGAGTTGTGGAGACGGCTTGGGGGTGATGACCCCTTGTCATGAGGAGTCCATTGGGATATTTTTTTTTCTGTTTCAGTGTGTCTTAGGAACTTTTTAATTGAATTTGAACTTATGTATTCCATTCTGTATTTTTGTATAAACCTTGTTGGTATGAATTTTTCAGATTCATTTTATCAAATATTTCTGGTCTTTTATGTTTAAATATTCTGGTAAATCATCCCAAACCATGATGAATTATACCTGGGAACTTGTGCTAGGCCATGGGGATAGGGAACACCCTTCGGGCCTTTCCACAGACTAGTTTTGGGGCCGGTTTTGGTGGTGAAAAGATTCAGTTCAGGATATATCTTATATATGAAAATATGATACAGGTATGTCATGGTATAAGTAAATAAATGTTCTACAAATGAAAATTTAAGGGTTTTTATTTTTGTGAGACATAAAAATTTATTTATAATTTGATAAATAATAAAATTATTTAAATGATATTCTATATTAATAATATATATTAAAAAATTTATTATTTTATTTTGTTATAATTATTTTATTCTTTTATTAGACCCTAATTAATTTTTTTAAGTGTAATAAAATTATAGATAATATTAAAATAAAACATTTTCTAAATAAATGATTAATTTAATTAAATATTAAATTATTAATATTTTGAAAATAATTTTCCATAAATGGAATCTATTTTTTAAAGATAAACATCTTAAAATGGTTAGGGTGTATTTTTGGGATTGTCTAAAATAGTTGAATTTAATGTCAATTATCAAATATTGGAATTGGCAATATTTAAAATTATAGTCTCTGTATAAGTATTTTTTTAGTAATGAATGACGAATGACACAATTAGTTATAAATCAAATGCACTTGTTACATTATTTATTCTCATAAATCAAAAATTTTAATATTCATGATCCAAAATAAAAATCTAATCTTTATAATAATTAAAAAATCATCTCTCCTCTCCCTATAAATACCACCACTCACCTTTTCTTCTGTACTTACTACCAAAGCCATATCAATTTTCTACTTTTTTCCTTTTTCCCTCCCTAGACTCTTCCAATGTCCATGACCTAATAGTATCACCAAATTTACGAAACCATGTTCTTTAAAGAGCCTCTCAAGAAGACAACGTTAGAGAGATAAAATCCACAATTCTATTATAAATTGATTTGTTTATTTTTTCTATATTTCTAATCATTTACTCACATAAAATATCTAAAGTGACATGATAACTCTATTAAATTACATATATTTTAATGTTATTTTATTAATGGGATATTCATCATCAAACCTCTCCAACTATCCAATTATTCATGAAAATTAAAATATCATCTGTGACGTATCGATTGACCGCCTTCATGGACAAAAAGTTTTCATTTTTATTTACCTCATTGAAGGATAGTAATATAAAATTTTTTTGATTATGAAATATTTTAATATTTATATTAAAACATTTTTTAGGTTTTGAATGTAATTTATAGACATAATATTTAATAAAATGAAACTAGTTTATGATTGTTGAAAAAATCACAGAAAATAAAACAAACTTTTCTCATTAATATTATATCTAATGAATCATCCTTATATCATAATACAATATAATATAAGGGATCATTTATAATTTTGGAAAAATAAAAGAATACCATTTCATTCTACTTCTATATTTTTTCTTCTATTTGACATGAACTCCCATAATTATACACAATAGAACCAACCATTAGTACATGGAATGAATGATCCTAGAATGTTGATTCCTATATTTATTTCTCATCTAAATGAAAAAAATAAACTTAATACAATTTTAATAAAAAAAATATATTTTCAAAAAGATCATCAATTATGTAAATAATGAATATAATTTTATAGTCAATTAATTAAAGTGAAAATGAAAAATGATTTTAGACATAATCTGAGGGTAATTCCTTTATAAAATCCTCTTTAGTTTCTCTTTTTAAAAAACAAAAAAATAAATATTTTGAAATTATATAGAAATAAAGGATTTTTTATTGTCATTACCCCTTTTTGTTTTTAATCATTCATTATAATACTATATAGTTTTTGAGGAAAATGATTTCCTTCTTATTTGGGTTGTGTTAATTTAAAATAACTCAATCACCCCAAGAATATTTTTATGATGAAAGTATTTTTTTATATGATTATCATTATATTTTTTAGAATCTTCTATAATGGTGGGTGGTTACATTATAGAAAAAATATAGGTGGTCCATGATAGCCCTAAAATGCATTGGATATTTTGGAAGTTGACTATAATTTTTATTCTATATGTAAATGTGATGGATGTAATGTCCCATGATTCTCATATATGATTTTTTAATAATATATTGAATTATTTTGCGACTAGGTGTTGAGACAGTGTGTGATTATGAGGCCCGGTGTGCCCGGAATAATTTCATAAAAAATATTAGATATTAAATAGAACACATTCATAGATTTCCTGAAAAATTGGAATAACATCTAAATGGGTTACATATCAAAAATCATAGGGATCCATTGTGTTTTTAAAAACGAATTTTTATTTAAGAGGGGACTAAAATCAATTGACACGGGTCAACTACGAAATGTAGATTTGGTTCTATTAATAAATAAAATAAATGGGGAATTTATTTTGGTTTTAAAATTTCACCAACGTGGAGAATTTATTTTTGAGTAACCCATAAAGATCAGGACACATGTTTATGCACATACCCCTAGAATTACATAGAGGCTCTAGAGATACCATTGGGAACTCTCTCAATGGTGATCGGTGCCATGATTTTAGATCGGAGATTGGTGGATGTTGTTTTTGATAGATCCTTCCAATGGTGGTAATTTGACGATCGATTCTCTTAAGTAAATGATCCAACAACTCAGTTGGGAGTATTTATTTTTCATTAATTCCCCATTTTTAGAATCAATGAAAAACATGGATAAAGAAATGAATAGGTTGACCCATGTATCAATTGTTTTTGAAGTATGGGCATATTTGTGGAAAATCACTGGGGAATGAAAAATTTATCCTTTTTTATTGTTCTCCCTTCTAATGGGAAGTGATTGAGGCCGAAATAATAAAAGTTAGAGATTCATTCTAGAGGGCATTATTTGTTATTTTATTACCCCTCCCCCCCAATTATTGAAATTTTACACCACCAAACCCTCATAGTTATGGCTCAACTTTCCTGGAGACTCTGAATACGATCAGACAACAAGATTAGAGGCTACATGATTGTAGAGCCCATAAGAGGATAGATCTGGTCTCGAGAATCAAAGATCTTAAATTGAACCAAATTCTAGGAATCATGTGTCTTCAGTGGTCTTCGTAAGGGACCACTAGAGAACCGACGACTGCGTGTTGGAGGCGATGTGTAATGGAGGTCAATTGCATGGGTGTAGTTGGCAGAAATCATGGAATCGTCCGCATGAGGTGGCATCGACGCTGGACAATAATGTAGTGTCGACTAAGGGACATGACAGGGCCATGAGGGTGATGCAGTGGGGTAGACACATGAAGCCCACAGTCAAGAGATTTTGCAGGGCAGGTGGACACAGTACGCCAACCAAGTGGGACGTGGTACAACGAACTATGGATTAGAGTGGAAAACAACCAGGGTAGGCATCATATGGTGCAGTAGGCCAACACGCATGTGTGAGGGCCTTATGAGTGGGGTGGCATTGGGTAGAGATGGTCGGGTCAGATAGACTACGTGGGGGTAGTTAGACCAGGTTGGGTTAGGTTGGGTCGCGTGGGTTCGATCAGACCTGGACCAGACCCGAGTTAGACCTTTTTATGAAAACATCCATAAAATGGAATCTTTGTGTCTATTTGACAATCTATTTGCAGATTTCAAACGTTTGATAATAGAGGGTCCTTTTGAGAAATCATAAGGGGTTTATTGGTCAATTTTTACATAAAAAATAATGGCATGAGGAGTACGTTCTCCTAGAATAAATGTTCTATGAATGAAATATTGTGGATGGCTATGACATTGAGACTACGTGACTTTCAAGGACTACATGACTTATGGAGACTATGTGTCCTACCGAGAATACATGTCTTATTAGGGATGAGTATCTCATCGAGACTACATGGGTTATAACTATCGGGTGTTTTATGGATTACATCTGAGGATCATATATTGTGAACTAAGACTTATTCCTATGTTAGATTACTATAATATTTCATTTAGGTATACTTTTTTATTTATTTGTGATTTAAATCATGTATTTCATTGTGGTATTCCATTGTGGTTTCCTAGTGTCCTACTAAGTATTGTTTTTCTCACACCTTGAATGTGATTTTCCCACACCTGTCATGTCTTGTGAAGACGATTGGTTCTTTGATGATATACTAGGTGGACTAGGACGAGGTGGTGATTAGAGAGAGTAGAAAATCACGGTGTTCTCCCTCAACTTTTGAAATATGTTCATGAACTGGTGAATTCATTTTTTAAGATTCATTCTTTTGGTGGACTTTATTTTATCCTTGTTTATATTCAAGGATCTTATGTCATACTATATGGATGGTTTCTTAATGTATCAAAACATTATTCACGTAGTGTTTTTACATTTCATCATTATGGTATTGGATATGTGTTCATGTGTAGAGGTAATTAGTAAAATGCCTCCCATTTGTAGGATATGACTACTCAGTTCTAGAAAATAATCCCTCTCTTATTGGTGGTGGGTACAACGTAGCCCTGGATTGAGAAAAACTAGAATAGTTCATGAAAGACTGGTATCAGAGGAGGTTAGTTCTACTTATGGACTTGGAGTCTGTGAGGTTTTTTTGGGGAAACATTGTTAAGTGTTGCATTTTTTGAACTTAGTTTTTACATTCCAGTGTTGGTTTGATGACTGAAATATCCATACACCATGAATATAGAGACATGTTTTTCAACTTGGTACATGGAAACTCTAGTTGCTGGGAAAAAATGGTACACCCATCATATTGTATTTCGGTGTGTTGTCATGTCATTATTGAGTAATCTATCCTAGTATAATCTATTGACCATGGAATATCATGTACTATTTCGTGATTCCTCCACACAAAAATCCATCCAAGATTCTGTTCCATGCTAAAAAGGATAATCCTTCTAGAGATGAGGCATCAGTAGAGGGGACTATACCATAGGTAGCACATCTTAGTGGTTTACTAGTTCTACCACCACCCATAGAGTAACAACTACTACCATCACTACCAGATGATTATGCACATAGACTAAGCATGTTACATGTGTTCCATAGGCAGAAACCTACTAGGTTTTGTGGTGTGCCAGACCCCCAAATAGTTGAGGATTACCTGGAGGCTATTACCCATGTCATCCAACCTGTGAGGAAGACATCCAACTAGATGGAAGTCCGATCTTCTACAAGGATATATGGGGAGATAGGGGAGCTTAGTGACCCAAAAACATGATGAACGACTCTCATTTCCAAATAATTGATGAATGTATTCAGAGAGGAGTTTATTTCATCTCTGTTGTGACCAATGTACATACTAGAGATCCTACATCTATAGCAGGGCTATCAGACAATGGTGTAATACTCAGCGTGGTTTACTGTTCTTACATGGTACTCCATAGATAGGGTACAATACTTGTTCTTTGGTTCATGGACCATTGGGTAGGGATTACCCCAGATGATCAGTTCATCTTTGATATCCCTTAGTATTCCTACATATGATGGGATAATGGAGAGATCTATACTAGTGGAGATACTTCTTGGGGAGTAGACCGCAGTAGTGGCAGCTACGACTGGGCACCAAATAGATGAGTCTTCAATTCATGGTAGATGGTAGTAGAAATAGGGACCAAAGTAGGTTACGAACTCTTGGGGACAGCCCTAAGATATATGATTAGAGGTGTGGGGATCCAAGGGAATAGAGAGTAAACTAAAGGACATTGTGTGTCAGTCATGTGGTGGTCGGGGATTTCTGGATTGGTATTGCCCGGACCATCATATGACTGATAGGGAGTTGGTTGAGGGACCATTGAGGAAAAGGAAGAATCATGAGATGGGAGGTCCATATTGGGGAAGATGTGTCATAGGATTAGGCGGGGATGTAGGTGGCGAGTAGAAGTTCGGCGTATTACCACCACCGCCCCCATGTGGTCCATGATAGGCTTAGGGATATGAGAGATATGAATGTGGCCAACATCATGCGATGGAGAATTATTACCCCATTAAACTAGGGATTATTAATCGTATTATCTATGTCTTTTCCACATTTGTAGTACTTATTATAGACACAAGGTTCTGTGATACATTTCAATCCACGATCCTTGTTCGAGACTCTTAGATTGCAGTGGAACTATTGACTCGACCCTTATATTTAAATAATCCATCAAGAGGGGATTTTATAATCGCACACTACATCAAATAGTGAAGCCTTTCGATTGGAGGTGAATGTTTTTATTGGCCTCTCTTAATAGTAGTGTCGAGACCATATGACATCAATCTCGGTGTGGACTTGTTATCCACAGTCCATGTCGAGATCGACTATTTTATGTGTATAGTGTGGTGTGTCCGTATTGATTGGACTGGGTATTCCATTGTTAGTGAAGTGTAAAACCATGTATATTTGGATGAAATAATACATATAAGGGTCTATACAATCACTCATCAAATGACAAGCCTAACCCTCAACAATTTGGGCGATATGAGTACTTAGTTTCCTATAGTTGGGGAGGAGTACATGGACACCATTCCTGTGGATATCCCTTGATTTCCTCCCAATAAGGAGGTACTATTAAATATTTATCTACACCCAGGGATGAAATTTATATCTACACCTACTTGTGATGGCTCAATCAGAGCTTTGGGAGTTGATGGTACAGTTGGAGGAATTTCAAAGGATGGGCTTCGTGAGACCCCGTGTTTCCCCGTGGGTAGTCCATGTTTTGTTTGACATTAATTAATATGGGAGCTTCATAATATGTTTGGACTTCTAACACATGAAATAGATGACCATTAATAATAAGTATCCACTACCGAGGATTGATGACATCTTCGATCAGCTGAATGGAGCGGGGTTGTTCTCGAAGATTGCCATCATATATGGTTATCAACTTCTTCGGGTACTTGATGAAGATATATCAAAGAAGGATATTATATATCGATATAGACATAATGAGTACAAGGTGATGTCTTTTGGAATGATGAATTCCCCAACACTATTCTTGGGACTCATTAATAGGATCTTAGAACCTTACTTAGACCGGTTATGGGTGGTCTTCATTGATGACATCCTAGTGTACTCGGAATATGAGGAGGAGAAAATGATAAAAATGAGGATGAAACTAGACGTACTCTGAGAGAACTATCATTATAGGAAGATCTCAATGTTTTAGTTAGAGATTCAAGAGAATCATTTTCTAGGACATTTCATTTTAGCGGCTAAGATTGCAGAGGATCCTGTGAATATAGATTTTCTACTTTCTTGGGAACCCCCAATGAGTGTTACCGAGGTGTAGAGTCTTCTTTTCTTTGATGGGTACAATCATAGGTATGTAATAGAATTTTATTGTTTAGTAGAATCAAAGAATGAATTGATATTATATGGACATCCATTCTTGTTGATGGAAATCTTCTAGGAGAGTTTTCAACAGTTGAGGCAGAGATTGAAGAGTTCTCCAATCATGGGATTCCTTGAAGAGGGTCTCAAGTATGTGGTGTTTTGTGATTCATTAATAACCAGAAATTGTTTTTTTTTTCTAAAGTAGGATCATGTGGTGATTTTCTATAGTTAACTATAGTTCAAATCACATGACCAGAACTATAGGACTGTGGTTCATGAGCTGGAAGTGGTAGTCTTCACATTGAAGATGTGTTCACACTACCATATGGGAGAGTATTTTATCATGTACTTTGATCACAAAAGTTTCAGTTATATATTCTCTAAAAAGGATGTAAACTCAAAAAATATTAAATGGTTATAGGTCCTCCAAAAATATGAATTTGAGATTTTCTAAACTCATAGAAATGGGAATGGGTTGGTAGATACTCTCAATAGAATATCAGGTTCACAAATAATGAATGATGAATTAGATAACTTGGACCCATTTTAGATATCTTGCGTCGATGGATATAGAGTGTCATAACTCCAGTTGACAGTTTTCACCCATTTACAATTATAGTGATTCCGAGAGTCACAATTCAAATTTAACTACAATGAGACATAACATGCTCAGATGTCCACAATGCATTGCCTTGATGTATATGAAAAATGTGTGAATCACATCATTATTTTCACAGTGAGCACACTATTACAAATGGTGTTATTGGAGGGGGTATTGAGGGAGATACATACGTCCCCTTTTTCGTTACATTATGGAGTGGGTGATGAACCACGACTTCTAACATCAGTTCTGGTTGCCGAGAATGATGAAGGTAGTTGCAGAGCTTGTCTTTCGATGCCTCACTCATCAGTATGTGAAGGATGAGAACTAGGTTTCAACATGTTTGTATCAACCCATTTAGGTTCTAGAATTGATGTGGAATGGGATATCGATAGAATTTTTTATAGGTTTACCACATACATCAATGGGACACAATAGAATCAGGGTGATCACTGACCAACTCACCATGTCATCCAACATCCCTAATATTTAAAAGAGATTTATATTGATACCATAAGACCAAGTTATGTGTAGGAGACAGTTTGACTCCATGGAGTTATATCGATGGTAGTCTCAGACCGTTTTTCCAAATTTACATCTCAGTTGTCGGAGGGTTTACAAAATGTTTTTGGGTGTCAGTTGTTCCAGATCCCTGTGTTTCACCCACTTAAGAATGCAAAGACTAAGTAGAAAATTCATGTTATAGAAGACATTCAATTTTCATGCATCCTATATTGTGGTTGTATTTGGGATGATCACCTACCTATGGTGGATGCATCGAACTACAATATCCAACATTCCACCATTGGAATTGCAAGATTTGTCTCCTTGTACATGAAAGCCTTTAGGTCACCACTTTTCTGAGTGGACCCAGGAGAGTCACCACTCATGGACCCGAATTTTTTCTAGGTTACAATAGATAAGGTGTTGGTCATCTTGGATAAAAGTAAGATTTCATAGAGCCATCAAAAGTCTTATTTTGACTAGTGACATTTGTCTTTTTAGTTTGAGGAGGGAGGTCATGTGTTCCATCAAGTCTCTCCTCGATGTGGGATTCAATGATTTGGATGGCGCAACAAGCTATCTTTGAGGCTCATCTGACCTTTATTGATAATTCATAGATTTGGAAATGTGGAATACCACTTGAATATACCATCGAAGTTATATCGGGTGCACAACCTCTTCCACGCTTCACAACTTAGGAGATACGTGCATTATCTATAAAACATCATTAATAGGGGTGATATAGACATTGAATATGGTGTGGAATTTGATGAGTAAACAGTATAGATAACTGATTTATAGAAGAGGACCCTTATTGGGTGGTAAATTCCTCTAGTGTCTGTTTGGGGGATATATGGGAATATCTAGGTGGGCACATGGGATCGGGAGGATCATATTCATTCTTAGTGCCCTCATTTATATGTATTGCTATTTTTTGGGATTTTAGGGATGTAAAGCCTCAATGTGGGGAGAATTTAACCTACTAGATATTTCATTTTTTATTTTTGAATATTATATGGAATATTTCAAAACTAATCACTAAGATGGAATGTGATTTTCAGGGCTGTGTTTTATAGAACAATTTCTTGAAAAATATTAAAATAGTAAATATCATGGACACATTTTTTTCCTTATAAAGTGGAATAAAATCTTAAAGGGTGCCTAGATCAGAAATATGAGGGAACCAATAAATTCAAGAAATAAATATTACCATAGGAGTGGACTAACATAGACCGGTGAGGGAAATATATGGATAGTAGTTTTTGACGTTTTAATAAATAAAATAATTTGTGAATTTATTTTATTTTTAATGTTCAACTATTGAAACAAAGTTATTTTTAAAAAATAATTATAGATAGGGATCCAATTATAATCACATAAAAATATAATTTACATGAGGATCTTTATATAACGTTTTGTAGTCTCTAGATGTTGAATGATGATGGGATTTTGTATTGTAGATATGCAGATGCTTTATTTGATGGATCTCACAAATGGCGGTGACGTAATGAACGATTATCTTCTGTGAAAAATCCATATATTATGTAGTGTGTTTTCCCATGATTTAATTTCCCATTTTATATAATAAATAAATAATTCATATCAACTTACTAATAGGTTGTCCCACAGTTCGATCATTCTTTTGGGATTGGAATATTTGCAGGAAACCATTGGGGAATAAATTGTCTATCCCTATTTCTTCATTATTTGTTAACATATTAATGGATTGAGTAAACCATGATTGAAAAATGATATTCATTCCTTAAGTATTTATTTATTTTTTTCTTACCCCCATTCTTAGCGATCATCACCTTGAACCCTCATGGCCGCAACTTGAGTTTCTGGGAGGCCCTAAAAGTGATCAGAACTCCATTCTAGAGAAAAATTGATCACAAAGGCTTCAATAGTATAGATCGAATCATGAGGAACACATACCTATAATCATATAAAATTACACGCATTGTATGGGACACAATGGTTCGCGGTATGGTCCAGCAAAGCATGAGAGTGTGGATGTGGTGCCACGTGCGGGTGCGGATGGCAGCCATCGTGGGAGGCGGTGACGACACCTGAAAATGGGGTTGCATTAACTGATGGAGGAAGCATGGACATGAGGGGGATGTGGTGAGGTGGCCATGAATGCTGTGGGATTTTCATGGGATCCTGCAATGGAGGAAAGGTCATGAGACACAAGGACATTGGGTGTCGACCGCATGGGACACGATGAAACACCATGTGTAGTTGAGGCGCACTAGACCAGGGTGGGCTGTGTAAGGAAAACCAAACCAACCTCAATTCGAGCCAAACCAGTGATGTTGGGTTGTGTTCCTACAGGTACAACATGCTAGTATGTACTAGTTTAAGATGGCCGAGGTGTTGGATTGGACCTAGAACAGACCCGGGTGACACCTATTTACGAAAACATCACTACTAGAAATAGGGTCTTTAGCAATTGCTAAAGGGCATCTCTAATGCCCTTTAGTGTTCTCTTAGCATCAACCAAACAGAAGATATTTTTGGAATATCTCTAAATCCTTTAAAGTTCAACTTTTAGTGGATGCTAATGATTAAACCCAAAAAACTGCCATTTTTGATCCGGGATGGATTAGGCGACCTGGGTTTGGTTGGACAATTTCTACCAGCTCACTTCACCAGCCATGGATGATGCACAGTGGTCGGGGAGGGTCAGAGTCGGTGAGGGGATGTTGTTTTGTGGTGGGGGATTTCGGGCGGAGATCGGAGGGTTTCTGAAGGTGCATTTTTGTGCCTGATATGACTACACGCGACAAGGGCGGGGGTGGGGTGGCAGGGGGTGGCGGCGGTGGGAAGTGAAGTGGCGACATGGGTGTTGCAGGGCATGTTGAAGAAGACAAGAAAAAGGATGGAAAATCTTTTTTATTTTTAGTTCATTATTAGAATCCTCCATTTTTCGGTCAATAATACACCCTTTAGCAACCACAATTTGGCCGTCGCAAATACACAACCACCAAAAGGTGGGAAAAATGCGAATTATTTTTATTTTAGTATTAGCATCCACCATTTTGCATACGCTAATACTCCTTTTAGCGACTGGAAAATGGCGGTCGCTAATACTATTCCACTGCAACATGGGAAATTGCTCAGAATTCTAGTAGTGCGTCCATTACATTAAAACGGAATGTCAATTTGACCAGTCGCTTACATTTTTTGAACCCTTGATATGATATGATCCTTTTATGATATCCTATGTAGAGTATTGTGTATGTGTTATGATTTAATAATGGAATGAAATTTACATTCTCCTAGAACAAGTGTGCTACGAGAGGAATCATGTGGCTGAATGTTACATTGGGAATATGTGACATTCTGAGACTACGGGACCTACTGAGACTACATGTCTTACTTATAATATGCGCCTTATCCGGATTGAGTTCCTCTTTGGGACTATGTGTCTTATTGATATTGGGTGTTTTGTAGATTATGTCTGATAATCCTATCTTTCCTAATATAGACTAATTCGTATGTGAGTTGACTATACTATTTCTTTATGTTAAACATCTTATATTTCATTGTGGTGTAATTCATGTATTTATTTGTGGTAGTCCATTCTTGTTTTTAGGAATCCAACTAATTATTGTTTACTCACCATTATAGGGATTTTCCCACACTTTTTATGTATTGTTTAAATGATTGATGCTTTGACGATGTCTTAGGTGGACTAGGAGTAGGAGGTTCATAGAGAGACCAGATAGTCAAGGTGTGCCCATATTCCTTCATACATCTATCTAGTCCATTCCCCTTTCGGTTGTGTTTTCTATGGATTTGTTTCAGGAATGTTAAAATAAACTTCTACCAAATAATTCTTGTGGTGGGAATGTATTCTATCCTTATTTTCTATCTAGTTTTATAATGTCATACTCTGTGGCTAGTATTTTCGTGAACATATACATAGATAACATAGTGTTTTAACATTTCGTCATTTTTTTGTAGTAGATGTGTGCATGTGTATAGGTACATAAGAAAATTCCTCTCATTTGTGGGATACGCCTACTCAATGCAAGTCACCATCCCTTGGCATATTGGGGGTGGGTATGAGGTAGTCACAACATGGGCCCCTCTCGGATGGGATGTAATAATAGTTATCCCATAAGAAATCCAGAAGGGACACACTATAAGGTAACCATGACGATTACAAATATTATTATACACATTATGGTTACTATCATAAGTAATTGCGGATAAAAAATGATCAACCGTTTTACCTAAATGTTTTTTATGCTTTCTTTATTTTATAGAAGCCTCATGTCTCCACAATTTATGTTTATGTTACATTTACGGGTGATTATAATATATTTAATGTGATTATAAGTATTAATTGGGAAAACATTTCATTCATTGTAATTTGATGTCCCTTAATGTGATATTTTTGATCATCTAATGTTTTTACATTTTTTAAAGGGATTAATGTTTGGAATAGAAAATAAGAAGCCAAGATTAATATTGTGAATATATTTCTTGAAAAGAAATGATGTTTGTATACTTTTTTTATTATGGATGGTGTGGATAATATTTTAGTAGTACCCACATTTTCTTCTTTTGGGATGTTATCTATGAACTAATGACCTAAATCACTTAAACTGTAAACCTAAATTATATTTGGAAATGAATGAAAATAAATCATAGTACTAGTAAATAAAATATGTAATTGTTATGGTAAGTTACATAAAATAAATGGGTATTATAAAAATTCCAGATGTATAACGAAATGATATATATCGTATATACCATATATAAACTAAAAAACCGACATTATATTCTAACATAAAACAGGTAATAGAAGAATGATCAACATCAATTCATGAGGTAGTAGTCCACCATAAATATGAGTAATGATTGTGTATTTAATTTCATTGATTTTTTGAAATTCAATGATGTATAATTAATAAGACAACATCTAAATATACTATATTTACTAAAGTAATTATATAAGAAATATATAATTATATGTTAATTTGTGTTGAATGAAATAAAACAAAATTGATCATTAAATAATGATACCTCTTCTTCAAGTAACGTCATGTATATTATGTAAGAATTATTCCATGGATTACATTCTACAAAAATTAATGATTCTATGATGAGGGGATGCAATTTTAAAAAAATTGGATATGGTTTAGTGGAACCAAATGTCTTTAGTGGTGTGAATTAGTTTCTTTCTTCTAGATATAATATGATAATAACTATCGAGAGGTCTCCCTAACATCATGTGCCTATAGTAATGGTCAAATATCAAACCAATAGAGTAAACAGTTAAAAATAATAATTTTAAAACATATTAAAATCTTTTCATTAATATTTTTATATGGGATACTTGATAACTATCCAATTTAATAATAATATTAATAGTATATTGTAGTTTGGAAAAAAAATCTTCCTTGTTCATCATGATAACCTCAATATTCCATGTATTGGGATGTAAGTATAATGTTTCATTTAAATAAAGATCAATCAATGTTTCATGTTTTATAATATTAACTCGGTGTTCCATATAAATCATTATAGAAAGTATATTAAATTTATTCAAATTATAATATATAAAAATGTTTTTGGGTTTTACCACCTACCCATTATAAATATATTAAATCCTCACAATTAAAACATTATCGTGGTAATCTAGGGATGTATATTTGAAAATACTATTGTTGAAAAAAACATCATAAAAAGGGTTAATAACACATCTTATTAATATCTATCATGTTCTGAAGGAGGTTATAGTGAAAATGTTAATGGAAATGTTTTTAACCAAAAAACATGATCTAAAGGTGTTAAAATAGTAATTCATATAGTAATAAATTATGATAATATGATAAATTTTTTATTTTAATACAATTTCTCTAGATTTGAGGAATTTACTTCCTCACAAATTTATTTTATAAAAACAATTACTAGCTACTAATTCACTTTTTGTGGTACCCTTAAACATGTAATCTCAAATTACAAATGAAATACAACTGAAAAACAATCCTTTCAAATTGAAAAAATATTATGATGAGAAAATTATCGATAAAATACTTTTACAATAGATTTCATAGATCTAAATATTGATGCACATTAATCATTCCACATCAGTTGTGTCAATAAAATATGCTTGACCATGATACCTTAAATTCTTCTAAGAAATATTACCATGATTTTTGGGGAATTCAATTGCATAGTTCCACATATCCATGTAGTTTGAAAACTAAATAGTATAATTTTACTTATTATCCATTCCTTATTTTCTCTAGTGACCCTTTTCTATATACTTTTACTAATCTCCAAATCCATCCATTAATTTAATAATGTGATTTATTCCAATCTTATCACATGTGAAAAAATCACTATTTACCTTCTTCCCTTTATCAGTTATTTTGGCATCAGTACTATTCTTCTATGGATTCCCATTGAAGCCATAAGGCCATGTTCTGATGGATGTTATAGAGAAAATTTTAATAGGATTTTTTTGACAAAAAAACATGAACTAGAGGTGTTAAAATGGTAATTCATATAGTAAAAAATTATGATAATATGATAAATGATTAATTTTAATACCATTTTTCTTGATTTGAGGAATTTATTTCCTCATACATTTATTTTATAAAAACAATTACAAGATACTTATTCACTATTTTTGGTACCCTTAAACATGTAATCTCAAATTACAAATAAAATACAACTGAAAAATATCCTTAAAATTTTAAAAATCATATTATTTGAAAATTATCAATAAAATACTTTTACAACAGATTTCATTGATCTAAATATTTATTCACATTAATCATTCCATGTCAGTTGTGTCAATAAAATATGCATTACCATGATACCATCTCTTCATCTGAAATATTACCTTGATTTTTTGTGGAATTCAGTTGCATAGTTCCACATATCCATGATGTTTTAAAACTGAATAATATAATTTTCCTTATTCACCACTACATATTTTCTCTAGTGACCCTTTTCTATACACTTTTTCTAATCTACCAAACCATTCAATAATTTAATAAGGTGATTTATTCCAATGTTATCACATGTGAAAAAATCATTATTTACCTTCTTCACTTTATCATTTATTTTTTCATCAGTCTTATTCCTCTCTGGATTCCCATTGAAGCCATAAGGCCATGAAATTATTTTCTCTATCTTGATAGCATGTAAATCTATTTCAACATATGAATAAATTTTTTTGACAAACCAATGTACTTACGTGGAATACATTTTTAACATTAATGAAATTTTCAATGTCTTTATCATTTTAGGGTATAAAATTCATTATAAACATTGATAACCTTGAAAAGGTAGTTTTATAATCTACAAATCACTTTTCCATCAATTTTTTTTAAACTAAGGAACACTATCTTAATCTCTGTTTTTTGTCATGAGGAAATATTTATCAATGATTTCTTTCTTATAAACATTCCATTATATGAGTGTTATTTCCCCTTACCTTCTTGTATTATGGATCAATGACCACCAATGATCTGTATCTCCATTGAGACAATAAAATGAATGTGTAAAATTATCCTTTTCACTAGATCACAATTTGAAAAATTTATTATAAAAATTAATAATCAATTTCTCATCTTCAATTGTATTAGTAGTCTCACTAAGTGATAGGGGCCTCAGTCACATAGAGTGACCTAACATTAGATAATCATACTATGGAAAAATTTGATTCATCTGGGAAAGGATATGTTTCATGTATTAATTACGCAAACAAAATATATCCATAACTTTTTTAGTTACAAAAAAAATATTGAATATCATAGTAGTTAAAATTCTATATTGGCCATTATTTTTTATTACACATCTTCCTTATATGATCCATTTCTAAAAAATGTAATATACATATTAGTTCCTAAAATTAATAACATTGTATTCTAATAAATATGTCATAACACATAACATATATTATGATATTTATGCATATCTAATCTCATAATTATATACATGGTTCTTTTCGCGTATCATTAATTTGAAATCATTCATAATTAATTGTAATAAAAATGTGAATTATCCAATGTATATCCCTAGAGAGTGACCAAATTGGTTCACAATAAAGCATGTTGTCTTGTACTAGGTTATTCTTTAGTAAATCACGATTCACATATTTAGATTTGTCACCCCTAAGAACATTTATACAAGAACCTTTTAAACTTATTGTTTTTTATAGGTATCTACTTATAAGTATAACCATATAATCATTAACTTAAAAAAATTCAAGGATGATGTTTTATAATTTATGTTCAAACTAAATCATAAGGGTATGTTCTCTAATATATGTTTTCATAAATCTAGATTCCATGGTTTCCACTTAACCTTGTTAGTTACTAACAAACACCCTCTCCCTTGAATCCTGGTGATGGTGGCTTACATTATTACATAATAATTATTACAAAGAATCAAATACCAAAAGACCAATTAACGTAAAATTTTACCCAAACCATATGAATGATACCCATATTACATTAGATAATAAAAAATAAAACATTTTACATAATATAATTAAATGGATAGCTTTCATGAAAGGTCAATCAAATATCTCTTATTCAAATCCTTAGGAAAGTAAAATAAATATTGGTGAGTTGAAAAGAACAGTAAGGTTAAGTGTAGTAAAAGAATTAATGAGTCAATGAGAATAATTATTATTTAATGGTAAATAACTGAAAAAGAAAAACATTTATATAATTGTATATGTAAAATTTAATATAGAATGATATGAACTGAAAAACATGAAATTTAATCAATAAATTGATAATGATCTACTTACATAGATAATTTCATGGATATAATAAAATCGATAAATAATAGAAAAGTCTAAATTTGGAAAATTCGAAGTCATTTGACACCATTATTCCAATAGACATGGTACAGTTAACTTCATAAAAAATAATAATATGGTTTATATCATATTCGGTAAAAACCAATCTATTTGGATAAATGATCTATCTCATGATACAATCGAATAATCGAGTGGATATCTATTTCCAGGACAAACCCATGTAATTCCTATCCAAATAATTCCTTGTAAATTTTATAATCGATTTATTGGTGGAAATGTTCCTCATTATGTTGTGGGATTGAGTAAAATATATTGATTTACAAATATTTTTCATGTTAATCAACTAAACGACATGTAAAAATCATATATAGAAATGATATATGATGTTAGAAATAATTATACCTATAACATAAGAGTATGGATATTGAAATTAAATTTAATTGGCTATGTAAAATGGTTATAATGAAGTGATGGTTTCTAGATAAATCTATCAATCGGAAAAGAATGTGAGATTGGTAAGATAACATTTTCCATATAGTAATTATCAAATCAAACCCCAATAGATGAGAGAATTTAAATTTAATCATAAAATACCATTAAATACATTTTAATAAAGATATAAATAGAAAAATAGGAAGTATATACATCATATTAATAGAAATGTGTTCATAATAACCAATAAGTCTTAGTGGAATGTTAATTGAGAAAACATCTCATACATTACACTCCCAATTGGTAGAATACTCAGTAAACTCATTGGTAATTTTTTTATGAAAGTTAATAACTTATAAAATAACTATATTAATATTTATGATATCTAATATAGTCTTTTCATCACAAATAATAAACAGTTCATTAATAATCATTCTACATTTTAATAATTTCATGTGTTAATTGCCTTTTTTAATATGTATTTACGTGTAATTTTTGTTCATATTTGATAGTTCATGATTTAATGATATCAAACATGTAAATGATTATTTAAAAATTATATATATTAATTATATTTGTATTTATAGTTATGTATAATTTTTTTATATAGTAAATTAAATATAATATTCACAGAGATGATATATCCTATGCATTCTTGAATGATGTCACCATTTTCTTATGGTATTTCATGAATAAAAAGTAAATGATATATATTTATATTATAATTGAATTATAATATTTAATTATTATAAAATATATATATTTATTTAAACGATCCATAAAAAAATACTTGTAAACTATGAACTCAGCACACTGCTTTGAGGAGCCAGTTGTCCACTCGTATACAAATAATGTTATCAGATATGCCATAAAATAGAAAACATAAATTTATTTGTTAATTAAAAACATAAAAATCATAAATACACTATAAATATAATATATATAATATAGAAACTATAAATCCATCATAATTTTCACTATCAATGGTGGTAATTGATGAATGAATGGATTTGGTTCAGGAGGTGGTAGTTTGTTGTACAAATGAATGATGATTGCCTATACCATTTTATAAATGTATGAATCATTTTAGGAAAAAACAACGATAAAACCCTCATAAAATCATTCTAATATAATTTTTATTATATAATTAATATATAAGAATAATTTATGTGGTGGAGAAAAGAATAAAATAGATGATATTCTTAATGAAATCTACTACTTATTTAGATAACTCTTTTTTATTTATAATAATTATTCCATGAAATAATATCTACCCAGTGTGAGGAATATAAGATGATTTGATAGATTTTATGATCTTATTTTTCCATGATTTGGATTATACATATGGATTTAGTGGGGTTAATATTTTAGAGGGTGAGTGTCTTTCTGTAGTGGATGAGTAGTGGAATTCTTGTAAATATAAAGAGGTAAACACTATTAGATGTTTATCATTAAATCATGTTCTTCCAATAATAATTAGTTTTTAAGAAATGGGTTTATACGGTAAAAATATTGATGTAAAAATTCTTTTTGACCTCTTCTTAGGTTACTTATCCCCTTAAGTTAATGTTTATCCACTAAGAAAAATCATTTTAACCTTAATTGGAGTTTTTTATTTTAATTATGATCACAGAAATTTTTAGTCATAAATAATGTTAAATTACTATAAATTATAAATTTTTACTATTTCAAATAAGGAATCAATTTTTCCAATTTTTAATAACATAATTTTCAAAAATTTGTTAAATAATAATATCACAGATAAGATGGATTAGTGGGGTTTTAAAGTTAATATGTTCCAAAGATCACTGAGTTTCTATATCTATATTTAATAAAAAAATTACCTAAATTACCTCGATTTAATTAGTAGATTTAATCTTTATATAAGAAAATTTTATAAAAATTAAATATATAAATTAAAAATATAAAATATTTATATTAAAAATCAATTTTCAATTCAAATTTAGTTGTTTTCACTATTCATTATAAAATGATACTTCATAGAAAAATAATAATTATTCACCATTAATTAATTTTGAAATTTTTCTTTGAAAATATTTTTTTACTCATAATGTTTATATTGTTTCCAAAATATTCTATTAAAATAGTTTTTCTAATAAAATGTGTAAAAAAATTATAATAATTAAAATTTTTTTTCATAAAAATGGATTTATTCTTATCTTATGTTTATCCAAGATATTGGATAAATAAAATTTATTATTTGACATAACATATAACATATTAGTTTCATTGTTATAATTAACTTTTAGAGATAAATTTAATATATTTATTTAAAAACCCAATATGGGAATAAACCATTTTTTTCATTAAAAACACATCATTTATATTCAATTATGTTATATATTAATTTCTAGCACCAAAAAATTATTTAAATATATGTAATTAATATTTCAAAAAATTATTTATTCATTTTCCTATATTTCATTATAATGGTTAGTTTATAGCTATCATATTATATAGTAATATTAATATTATATTATAGTTTGTAAAACGTGATCATGAATGTAGAGCAACACATCATTGGAGCTCTGTGTAGAGAATGTTATGTGTAATGTTTCGTGTAATGCTGGAAAACAAAATGTTGTTTATATAGTAATATCAACATAGTGTTGTGTATAAATCTCACTAGAAAAAAATTATTCTATAATGAAGAAATTAAAAAGTCTTGGGGTGTTACAAAACATAATTTGTAATTGTCTAAGATCATAAGTGGTAAAAAGATAAACATGCGTGGTATGTTAACTCTATAAAGGTTCTAGAACATAAACTATGAAAAGTAAAACCACTATTTGGATTGGGAAAAAATGTAGAGTCGTGAAATAATTATTTAATCATAAAGGTTGTCTTATGGAATTATGAAAAAATGAGTCAAAAATCAGGATCCATGAAAAATAATACTAAATTCGTTACATAACATAGAGATTTTAAAAACAAAATCTCCATTAATTTTACAATAAAAAATTATATATTATGTCAAGGTGGACTCCTAGGCCTTCTATCAAATATTGGAACGAGTCCATGTTTCATTAAACTTTATGGAAATAGTGGTATAGTGAATTTGGTTCGTTACAAAATTCCATCCATTTAATCTAACGAGATATAATTTTAAATACAATTCATTCAATGGTTACATAATAATGGGAAACCTCTTCACCTAATGAAATACACGGAAATTTTGTTCCATATTAACATAAAAAAATTATAATTCATTTATTTAAAAATTAAATCATATTAATGACATAGAATTCATGAAAATATTCACAATTTATACAATTAAATTTACCATCATGGGTATTTACACCACTCTATTTAAAAATGTTCAAAGTTAAACATAATAATAATTAAAGGATATTATAATTTCTTGTAAAAATATTATAAAATAATTAAAAAATTTCATTAAAAAATTAATAAATATCCTTTAAGATTTAAGTTCATTTTTTTAATAATTAATATATACTAAAATAATTGTTTTTGAAAATAATATTTATGTAAATAAAAATTAATTTGTATAATTATAAATTGATCAAATTGATTCTATAGATTGAAATCCAATGAAAATTGAATGGAAAAGATACTGCGTAGAAAATTATAAGAACATAATCCATTTAAAAAATTGTAAATAATGTAAATTTAAATAGATAAGGGATTTGATAAATCATATAATTTGAAAAAAATATATCTACAAGTAATATAAAAAACATTCTGTATAAATGATAATTATTCTTAATTAAAAATAAATGATAGAGTGGGATATAATAATAAGTATCCTTTTGAGTTGAGTTGTTATCCAATTGGATGTGAAATTGTAGGAAGACATGAAAACTAAAGAACTAACCAAATGAGAAGAAAATATAATTCTATTTAGTGAAACATAATTTTTATCCAATTTGAAATTAAAACAAATCACATATCCATTTTAATGTGTTATTATAAAATAAACCATTTTTTATTTAGTAACATTTCAATAAAAATCTTGTCAATACGATAAAATAAGAAGGGTTTTTAAAAAGAATATATTTAATTATTTGTACGAAAAAATAATTCCAATTAGTGAATATAAACTAAATAAAATTAAACATGTTTTGGATATAGACTATATCTCAGTGTTGCAAAGTATAGATAAAGAACCATACACTCATATTTCATCTCGTTCAGAAACTCTTTAAGTTACATTATAATAAATTTTGGTCTATTATTATCTTTTACAATAACTTTATTCAAATTCATTTTATTGAATGCCTTTCATTTAGAATTATTTATCTACCATATGTTATTTGATAATTATTGAAATTTAAAATTTGTGTAAAAATTATTATTCATGTCTACGAAGGTTTCTATTGAGATTTTACAGTTACTATCCTATTATCATTGATTAATAACCCCCGGAATATTCATGAATTTTATTATATGTTTTTGATATCTTTTTATAGAAATATATTCATTTCATAAAACATATGATAATGATTTTAAATGAAAAATGAAAATAGTATTTGTTAGTTATTATCAAATTATCAAAATAAAGGTATTCATTATTTAGTATAATTCAGAATGTTACAATATAAAATATATGAAAATAAATTATTTTTTATTTATATGAAAGTTTAAAATTTTATTAGTAATTTGTGATTTAAATGTGTAACATCAATCATATAATAGGTAAAACCAACCAAAAATGGTATAACAAATAGATGAATAAGTACATAATATTGTACTATAACATTTTCTCCATAATAGATGTTAATGGTGTTTAAAACATCTTACAAAAGTGATAATTGTTATTTATGAATATTTTTAGGAATTTCATTATGAATAATGACTATATAGAGTATAACATGAAAATATATGACATGAATCATTTCTTAATGATCCTCTTATAAAGGATCGATTTGGGACTCTGGAGGTTCCCAAATGTGAAAATTCCTCTTATTGATAGAATTGATTTTGATATTCAAAATAATGTGATGGAAATATTTTTTTATTATTTGTATCAGAGGGGTGCTTTTATGTTTCAACAATAATATAAATTATAAAAAAATATTCCTTAATGTGAAATTAATTCATTTTTACATGGAAAGTGGATATAAAATTAATCAATATCGGAAAATAGTTATGTAATGGTATATAATTTTTACAAAATTTTTTGTATTTTCTCTATAAGTTATCATTTTAAGATTAACATACCTCTACTATGGTATGTCATTTTTTACCTAGGTAAATAATATCGGTGTAAAACCAAGAAAAAAAACCTCTTACATTTTTATAAAAAAAATATATATTTTCTTGCTCCATTATCTATAATTAAATTTCAATATAAATGAAATATATCTTTTTAATTAAAATATAAAATATACATGGAAATAAATTTATAAAGAAAACTTCATTAAAATTTATGTCATTAATATTATTTCATTTGAATTAATAATTTTAAAGTTTGTTCATATATTTTTATTAATTAGAAATATTAATTTTTACTATATTTATTATTTTTATTCTATTAATTTTAATCATTTAAGATAAATAATATATAATAAATAGAAATAATTTTTCATTTAGAACAACTCATTCTATCATTACATGATTTTAATCAACTTCCATTATTTATTTTACTTTTTCAATGAATTTTTACTGTAATAATTAATTATTATTTGAATACATTTTATATTATAACAATGAAAAAATGATTATTATTATTGTCTGTATCGTTTGAGGCTCAGAATACTAAGTATTAGAAAATTATTATTTAAAAAAGTTAATGTAGATTATTATACATTGAGTACATAAAAATATAATTGGGAGTTCTACCACTGTAATATGAATCCAATATATGTAATTATTAGGATAATATCACCCAATACCACATCCATCTATCACCAATAATGGATTTCATTGAATGGGAATCTATAAATTGATTTTACTCTATATATACATGTAACTCC
The DNA here is from genome assembly GCA_963277665.1 of Viscum album. NCBI lineage: Eukaryota > Viridiplantae > Streptophyta > Magnoliopsida > Santalales > Viscaceae > Viscum > Viscum album. The sequence continues at coordinate 1,197,427,950 of OY728156.1, read as the reverse complement.
TTTAAATTTATTTCATTTTATTCATAATGAAATTGTTACAAATTTGTAATGATATTATAATATACATCTCAATCTTATCATCTCAGGCACATGTATATAAATTTTTGAGTCTTATTCCTCCCATATAGACTTCAATAAAAAATGTTTAACATTAGTTATTTAATAAATAATCCACCAATGTTCTACCTAAGGATAAATTCATTTTCCTATATAATGGTTGAAACAATACTTGATGAATAACTAGTACGTACTAAAAACTAATACTAAACACATCTGTCCTATTTCACATGGTGTTGAGAAATCAATATTCCGTTTTATCAAGGTAATAATTGGGTAACAAACCAAATTATCTTTACCAAAAGGTATATTTGGTCTTTCCAGGAACAATAAATGAGTGTATAAAATTTAAATTAGATATAAATTTCTTCCCAGAGACTATAGAATATTTTGATATATCCCATAAATTTTTTAATTTCACTATGACAGACACTTATAAGAAAAAAGGGTTACTGTTTCATTCCTATGCGTTTCTCAACATCATGATGATAACAAAAACATCAACTATTATATCTAGAAAGAGGTTGTAATATTTATAATTTTTTAAAACATAATGATTGATTCCATATTGTCTACAAGACTTCATTATAGGTGTCACATGATAAAAAATGTATCATATAAATATCCATAAATTTTAATTAGAAATAAAAGTCTATAAAAATGTGATCGATATTTTCAAATTCATTTTAATAAAGGGTATAAGTCTAGACAACTTGTAATACATGCTTTTGGAGTTTATCAGTATGATTAATCTAATTATAGAATGAAATCCATAAGATGTTAGATTTGGCTTGATAAATAAAGGGACTTATAAACAATATGATATATCTTTTTACATTGGTATTCAAAAATCAAATTATCCTATAGTATTACTTGTTATTCATATAGCTATTAGCATTCTTGGAGAAAAGAAGTATATCTATATTAAATAGACATATCTCTAGATTCTCACAATGATATCTGGTGGATTAATAAAATAGAATTTTTGTGTAAATATATTTTAGTCTACAAATTGGGCTATGTTTCTTATCTTTTGGCATCACCACATGGTCATCAAATGGCATATTCGAAAAAATTATTTACAATAGTTTTGTGTGGAGTTCCCACTGAAAATAAAATTACAAAATCTCAGTAGTTAAAGTATGTGATTTTGTGTTATAGCGAAGAAATTTATGATAGGTAGAATGAATATATATTATAAATATTTAGGGTGCGACTTATAACAAGCATGTTCTTTATTACATACTTAAATATGATTTATTACACAAAACCTTCACTTGATAAAAAAAATATTATTGAGAGGTCTATTGTCATTGGGGATTAGGAAAATTACATAACCACTTAAAACATAGAATGAAACAACATATTTAAAACATCCTTTATATGACCACTACATTCCCTCATACTTAGCATTGCATAGGATAACATGAGGACATGAATATGAAAAGGGCAATATAAAAATCCAATTAAAGGAATAAACATGGAATAAAATGAAGAATATAGTACATGTTAGATAGTGGTAATATCAATGGAGAGAAAGAGAAACTTGAACATAAAGTCATGACATATCATGATAATCATAACATGGAAATGTGGTAACAACACTTAACATGGAATTAGCATCAACCAAGGTTCATTGCACAGGTCGCATGAGTAAACACACATTTCACATGAAGCATGATTAAACCCTCATATCACTTGAGTTATCATGAGTCAACAATAATATCACATGACGTATCATGATACTATACTTCACCCAATTCATTAATCCACTATTAGGGTTCACCCTTCACAATCATTTCAAATCATGCATAAGTGTGCCACATAGATCATACAACATGGATTCATTAACATCATAATTCAATCCAAAAATAATAAATTTGGAATAATAAATGAAATTACAAAATCGACACGTAAATGTGAATAAATGTGAATACCCTTGATATAGGAGTGTGTATAGTATTCACTACAAAATTATTTTGGTATGAAAATTGTGGTTTAATTTCGTCAGCATAACGTCATAAAAAAACATAAAATGGTTTGATTAAAGTGAATAGGGTCTCTCATATATTATAAAATAAATGGAATATAAGGGGATCATGAGAAATAATATACCAACATATGAAATAGAATTTAGATGCATAATATTAAAGAATTTCTTGAATGTAAATGAGGAGAGATAAATTCCTTACGGAATTTCAGCATGTTAACAGGTGTACATGGAAGGAATTAATGATAGGTAAAAGGGGTCTATAATCATTACCAAATTAATGGGAAAGTATGGGGGAGGTGAAAATTTATACCCCAATATTTTTAATTAAAAATAAAATGGCATAATAACATAATAAAATTAGGTAAAAATTAGAAAGGCAGAAATCCATTACTCGGAAGTCTTATCCTAAAGGCTTGGGAGGGGCTTGAGATAGAAGTATTTGGTGATTGTGGCACCTTGGGAGGATTCTAGAGAGAGGATGCGAGATGCTGGATGAACTCCCAGGTCATTGAGTGAAGAGATAATGGGAGCTTGGGTGGGTTTATATAGGAAAGGAGAATGAATTCTCTATTATTTAGGTTTGGGACATCTCACAAAAAACAAATCAAAACCACAAATCATCCAATGGTTTTTGCCCAGGGTTTTTTCCAATGGGGAGTGTAAAACAATATTTTATATGGCCAATGGTCGAACTTCTTAAAATAATAATATTTCTTATGAGGATGTGTGTCACACTCTCAAGGAAATCAATTTAAAAAGATAAAATGTTTTATATGTCTTGAAGGGTCCACTAAAGATTTGTAAAATAAATCAATCAAATGTAAAATAATATTATTTTAATTGTAAAATATATATTGGTAAAACATCATATTTATATTATTTTATTACATCACTATTAGGTTATTATGATGTCGTAAAACACATTATATATTTAAACGATATATAATTTTTACCCAAAAAAATCAATTGTATTAATAAATTATGATAAATTAACTATGGAATAATTTTGACGTCCTGATTCCAAAAATAATATTCCATTTATCCAAATATTTTTTTATATATGTGAGTTTTTACCATTAAAATTAAAACTGAATTTTATAAAAAATTCATGGGTTTTGATAAAAATAGCATTAAAACCATAATAGAATTTACAATAGTACTCATAAAAATTATATGATCATTTATATTTAATAAAAAAGTAATTTAATAATAATAAAATTTAATAAAATATTATTTAATTAAAAAATCCATTAATTTATCAAAATAGACTCCCTAGTTTAATATTAACTAAAAATGATATTTGTTCTTCCAATACTATTTACAAAGTAAAAATTATAGAATTACATTATATTATTTATTATATAAAAAAATAATGAACATAATCACAGTTCTAGGGTCTTGTTACATTACTACTTAAAACACCTTCATATGACCTTAGGGTAAGGCGAGCAATGGTGATAGACTCTAGTGGTGGATCAGATAACTTCTGTTCACTGGTAATGTCTATCAACTTCTTCTTATCCCGTATGAGATTCCACTCAAGATTAAAATATTAAATCATGTCTTGGTCTTGGTCATGAGTGATGCCCAATGCCTCCACCTCTTTTCCGAGCACTGATAAATGGGCATTGTATGGGGAAAGTCTAGTGAATGAGGTCATCACTTCATTTTTATGAGTAAATTGTATTTGATAAACCCTTATATTTATAAAAATCATGTGATCACTGTTCAATAGATATATTAGCAACCGAAAAATTTCATAATGTTATTTTAAAATCCAAAACATTGAACCGAATAAGTTCATACGTTTTACATACAGATAACATGATTTTTAAATAGACCAATAATAATTTTCATTAAGTAATTTTTGGGTCATTACAATCTTCTCCCTACTATAGAATTTCTCCATAGAAATTTATTTTTCCCACACTCAAACAGGGGTGGGTAACTTTTGTTCACCACTTCCTTTGATTCCCACGTCACGTCTTAAAACTTTTAGTTTCTCCACAACACTATGACGAGGGGCATTGCCTTCTTTCATAGAACTAGTTATCTATAATCAAATATTATCACTGGTTTCTCATCAAAAGAATGATAATCCTCTATATTTACTACATATAAAGAGAATAGATGTGAAGGGTCTGTTATGTACTTTCTTAAGAGGGATACATGAAATACATCATGTACTTTGGCCATGGAATGTAGAAGATCTAGTCGATATGCCAAAGCCCCGACATGATAAAGATTCTAAAAGGGGATAATGTACCTAGGACATAACATCCATTCTTTCCAAACCTCATGATCTTCTTCCACAGAGATATTCATACAAATTCCATGTCTCAAACTTTAAACTCAAGGCCTTATCATCATTTATCTGCATAACTCTTCTATCGATTCTGGCCTGCCTTGATATGTTTCTGAATGGTTTTCACCTTCTCTACCATTTCATAGACCATTTCTGGTCCTAGAATCATACGCTCACAGACTTCATCCCAATATACTAGTGTCCTTCACCTCTTCCCATACAAGGATTCATAACGTTCCATTCAGATGATAGAGTGGAAATTGTTATTATAGAATAATTCAACCAGAGTAAGATATTGATCCCATCATCCTTTAAAATCCACTGAACATGAACTTAACACCTATTACATTATATGAATTGTCACTCAGATTATCCATCAGTTTGAGGAAAATAGGCCATACTGAAGATCAGTTCAGTATCCATATCATTATGAAGATACTTCCAAAACATAGAGGTAAATCATGGATGTCGATTGGATATAATAGATATTGGTACTCCATGATGCTTTACCACTTCTCTGATATATATCTGTGCTAGTTGATCCAATGAGTAATCCTCCCAAATTCCAATGAAGTGTGTAGACTTTTGAAGATGATCTAAAACAACCTGGATTGAATCGTTTCCTTGGGATGTCTTTGAATGTCCGATGATAAAGTCCATGGTGATATTCTCCCATTTCAATGCTAGTTTGGGCAATGGTGGCATCATCCCCTTAGACTTATGCATCTATTCCTTCACTTGCTGACACAACATGATCTTTGATGTATACTCAGAAATCCCCTTATTCATATTATCCCACTACTAATGCTCTCGGTGATCTCGATACATCTTTTTGATTCCTGGGTGAATAGATAAATTTGAACTATGTGCACCATCCTAAAGTTCCTTCTTCATCTCCGGACATGATGGAACACTTTGTATTTTCCCAAATATCACAATTCCTTCTCCATTAACATTGAACATTGAGGTTTTCCATTTTCTAATATCTTCCACATTATTCTGAATTCCCACATCAAACGTTTTTCCATCTTTTAACATTTCTAATGTGATGGTTGAGAAATCATTTGTGAAAGGATTGATTATGTTCCCTTCTTTATGATTCCCATTTAATTCTTCATAAAATCTCAGATGACTAGATACATTTCAATTCATATCAATGATAGAATAATTGGGTCCTTTATACATAGAGCATCTTCCACCTTTTTCGCATTCTAATTGTTGTAATGGATTGTGCAGTCATAGTCTATGATCACCTCTAACCATCTTAATTGGCGTATGTTCAATTATTTCTGTGTGAATATATACTAGAGGATTTTTTTGTCACTATATATTTCACCATTCTCCTAAAAGAGATAATACAACCAAATATTTAGATAGAAGATCATTGAATCCCACTCTATACCATATGTTGGATAATTCTACTCAGGAACATTCAACTTCCTTGAAGAAAAGGCAATGACATTGTCATTTTTCATCGACACACAACCCATGCCCTTCTCTGAAGCATCACTGAATACCACAAAAAGTTCTCCACTTGTGGGTAAAGTGATCATGGGAGTAGTGATCAGCCTCATTTTTAACTCTTTATTGAATTATTCACATCAATATCTCCATGAAAATATTACACCCTTCCGAGTTATCATGGTATGATGGATGGAAAATCTTGAGAAATTTCTCACAAATCATCGATAATATCAAGCTAACACCACGAAGCTACAGATATCTGTTACTGATGTTGGACTCATACTTCCTTATATTATAGCTTTCTTGGAGGGATCCACAGATATCCCATTTCATGTGATGTTATGGTCCAAGAATTGTAGTTCTTAGATGCTCCTAATGAGCCTCATTGGTTTTGTAGTATATTAGAATATCATCTATATTAACTACCACAAATTTGTTGAGGTAATATTTAAATACAATTTTCATCAATTCCATGAGGATTGTTGGAGCATTAGTGAGTCTGAAAGGCATTATTATGATTTAATAGTGCTCTTATCTTGTACGAAACATAGTCTTGTGGATATCTTCCTTCTTCACCCTTACGTGATAATATTCTGACCGCAAGTACTCCTTGGAGAAGTATTGTGCTCCACATAGATGATCGAACAAGTAATCAATTTGTGGAAAAGGATACATCTTTTTCATCAATATTTTGTTGAGATCACGATAATCAATTAAAAGGTGCACTAACCCATCCGTATTCTTAACAAAAAGGACTAGTACACCCCATGGTGAAGCACATGGTTGTATAATCACATTATCCAGAATATCATGTTGTTTTTTTTTCATCTCCTCAAGCTCCACAAAAGTTATTCTATATAGATTCATGGATATTGGAAACGCCCTGGGTATGAGATCAATTAAGAATTTAACATCTCATATAGGAGGAAGATCATTCAATTCGTTGGGAAACAGTTCAGTAAATTCCCTCAAAATAGGCATGTCTTCAAAGATGGTTCCCTCCATAGACTCAATCATTTGAGCCAAATACTCATACTCATAGGTAAGTAATATCCATGATTGAGATGGTGGATATAATGAAGATTCATCTTTCTCCATGAAATTGTGTATAATCGGGGGTCGATTCTCCACATGGATAGTCAATTCCCTCTCATGGAAATTTATGTTGGATCTATATAAGTAAATCCAATCCATGCCGATAATTCCACTAAATTCCACTAGAGGTAGTATTAATAGGTTATCCCGGAAGTTCAATCCACTAATTATGACAAGGGATGAGTTATATTCATGGGATGCAATGATTTCCCCATTTTTCATACTCACCAAAATCTTTACATCCATTATTTGTGGTGGTGTTGGGATTGTTCTACTAAACATTTAGGATATAAAAGACTGCATAAAACCAGAATCAAAAAGTATGTCCACTATTCTTGAATGTATAACTAGCATACTTTTCTCCATATTGTTTTCGGGGTTTACTTCAGCGGTAGTGATGGAAAAATCTCTCCCTTTCTACCTTGGAGGTTGTTGGTTTCCTCCAAAATCCTTTTCATTGGGAACTGATTTGAAAGATGCCCTGGTTTTTTTTGTAGATGATTAAATGAACAAAATTTTTAGATTTGAATGAAGAGTATTTAACCTCTACCAAATATATGGGGTTTTCATGTCAGTAGTTAATAGCTAGGTGTCCTTCTCTGCCTCACCTAAAGAATTTCCTCTTCCCCTTCAAGAATTTTTCAGGGTGCTTCTTTTATCACAATTGGTAAGCGAGGTGCTTGATCTTATTAGCACCGTTGAATTTATCCATTGGACCACTAGAATGGAAATCCAACTTACGCTTATTATACCCATGATAACATTGAGAACCACCAATCTATATTTGGTCTGTGAGGGAATAATAGGCAATTTACTTATAGCTATCAATGTCACTGATCGCTAGTAATTTTTGGAGGCTAGGTTTCTTCCCACTAATGAAGCATTCAACATTTCATTCACAGGTAATGACAATGGAAGAGGTGTATCATGAACTCCTCATGATGTTTCCATGTACGCTCTGACCTATTTGGCGTTTTTTTCATGGGTTAATGTACAACCCTTTCCATCTTAAGCCGGTGGGTGTGTGGAAATTATTTATAAAAAAATTCTTCTAGAAATCCTTCCGTTAAAATGATTTGATATCCTGGTCAAGCATTATATTTTTTATCACTGTCCACCATTGATTAGCATCACCCTCCATACAATAAGATTCCAGGAGAACCTTCACTTCTTTGAATCGTTTACTGATAGAGAATATATTTTCAATGGTGTTGATCCATTGTTTGGAGATTGAGGGATTAGTTCATCTATTAATAGAATAAGTCCTTTTTTCCACATTTATATTCATTTATTCAGTCAAATTAGAGATTATCATGACATAGTTCAGGATTCCTGCTCCCATCGAATTGGGTATCTCATTAGAACTATCAGCACATTGGTCTCAAGACCAGTTGTTAGCCCGAGTCCTCTAATTACCGGCCATTGGATAGAATAAATGGATTGTTTGGGGTAACACATGAAGTTTAATACACGGAAAAACAAATGACTTATAAATAGCTTTTATTTTCATAACTTATGAATCTATAGGCTTCAATCTATGTCAGCCATAATCTACATTCTAATATATAACATTAGAGGAATTTGTTTTTAACTCCCATAATAATGTTCCATAATAATAATGTGAATTTACCAATTCATATATCTCATGAGTGTTATAACCAAGAGTTCATTAAGGCATGTTGTCATGTACTAGGATACCCCGGGTAAATCCTGAAACTGTTTTTCAGATTTTTCATTCCAAGGTACGTCTGTGCCAGAGCAGCCTCTACCTACTCGTATCTAGATAGAGATTTATTTTCTCAAAAAACAGCTTACTCAATAATAAAAAAAACTTAGTGATGCTTTTTATTAATCTTAGTCTAGTATCTAAGGCTTCAGTAGGGTTTGGTAATCAAAATCCCAAAAATATCTAAACCTATCCACTAATACCAACTATAACATCCATATTCTTTATTAAATACATAAACATGATTAATTACATAATCCTTCACTTGATACAATATAGAAGATCTAGAGGTTTAGTGTCTTTGGGCGTTAGGAACAATACATAAAATTTCAAAGCATAGAATGCAACATCTTATTGAAAACATCCTTTAAATGACCACTACATTCCCTCATACCAAGCATTTCATAGGATAATCTGAGTACATACATAAGATAATAGTGAGATATAAAGCCTAGTATGGTAATAAACATGGAATAAAATGGGGAATACATTACATGTTAGACAATAGGCATATCAAGGGAGCACAAGAGAAACATGAAAATGAAGGCATGATAAAGAATGATAATGATAACATGGAAATGTGGAAACAACACTTAACATTAATTAGCATGAGCCAAGGATCATTGAATATGGAGCATGAGTAAACCCTCATTACACATGAATAATGAGTAAACACTAATTTTAAATGAATTATCCTGAGTAAAAACTCATTTCACCAGATGTATCATGATACTATACTGTACCCATTTTATTGAAGCTCAACTAGGGTTCACCCTGCATAATCATTTCATTTCATGCATAAGTGTGCCACATATATCATAAAACATGGATTCATTAATGTCAAAATTCATTCCGTGAATAAGATATGGAGAATAATTTAATTTAATTACTCAATAAACATGTACAGCTACATAATGGTGAATACCCTTAATAGAGGAGTGAGTATGGTATTCACTACAAAAAGATTTTGGTATGGAAATTTTGTGTACTTTCAGCAGCAAAACGACGTCAAATAGAAAATCGTAAAAAGGGTTGATGACAGTGAAAGTGTTCTCTAATATTTTATACCATAAATTGACAGTAATGGGATCATGGTATGTAATATATGAACACATGGAATGAAATATGGATACATAATATAAAATAATTTCATGAATGTAAATGAGGCGAGAGAAATTTCTTACGGAATTTGGGCATGGTAACATGAGTACATGGAAGGCATTAATGAGGGAGAAAAGGGGTATATAATCATTCAAACATTAAAAGGGATGTATGGGGGAGGTATTCAAATATACCACATCAATTTTAATTGAAAATAAAAGGACATAACAACATAATTAAATTTAGTCAAAAATTAGAAAGGAAGAAATTCTGTACTTGGATGTGTGATACCAATGGCTTGGGTGGTGCATGAGAGAGATGCCTTGGGATATTGGTGTGCCTTGGGAGGATACTAGAGAAAAAAGGGAATAGGTTGAAAAAACTAAATGGTATTTTTGTAAAGAGGAGATGGGATCTTGGGTGTGTTTATATAGGAAAGGACAAGAAAATCATTATTATTTAGGTTTGGGACAACTCACATTAAACTAATCAAAACCACAAATAAACCCACATTTTTTTCCAAAGTGTAATGGGAAAAAATATTTCATAAGGGCAGTAGCTAAAAAGGTTAACAGAATAAGGACTATTATGAGAATGTGAGTCACACTCTCAAGGAAATCAATTTAAAAAGCTAAAATGTTTTAGTAGTCTTGAAGGTTCCACCAATGCTTTCTATAATAAATCAAACAATCCTAAAATCATATAATTTTAATGTTAAAACATATATTGGCCTAATATAATATTTATAGTAATTTATTACATCACTATTGGGAAATTGTGATGTCATAAAACACATTATATATTTTAACATTATTTAATTTTTACAAAAAAACCGATTGTCTCAGAAAATAATGAAAAATTAGTCATTGGATAATTTCATCATCCAGATTCAGAAAATAATATTATCTTTATCCAAATATTTTTCTAAATTTTTAAAATTTCACCATTAAAAGAAAAACAAACATTTGTCAAAAGTTCATGTGTTTCGGCAAAAAATATCTTTCAAATCATAATAAAAATTTAATTTGTATTAATAAAAAATATACAATCATTTATACTGAATAAAAATTAATTTACTAATAATAATATTTTATTAAAATATTATTTAATTCAAAAATCCATTAATTTATCAAAATAGATTCCTTAGTTGAATATTAACTAAAAATGCAATTTGTTCTTTAAAAACTATTTACAAAGTAACAATAATAAAATGATAGCATATTATTTATTATATAAAGAAATAATGTACATAATCATAGTGCTAGGATATTTTAATATAACCCCTTAAAACACCTATATATGACCGCATGGTAAGATTCATGATGGTGAGAGACTCTTAGGGTGCCTCAGATAACATCGCTTGACTAGTAATCTCTATAAACTTCCACTTCTCTTGTAGGCAATTGTTCTCATGCTTAACGTATTCAAGCTCAGCTTCAGCTTGGTTAAAAGCGAAGGTCAATGATTCCACCTACAATCTGAGCTTTTATAAGTGGTCTTCTTATGGGGAATGTATACTGGATAAGGTCATCACTTCCTTTATCTGAGTAAATTAGATTTGTTAAAGCCCTATATTTATATAAATCATTTGATCACTATTCAATGGCTATATTATCAACAATAAAAATTCTTAATGTTATTTTCAAATACAAAACATAGAACCTAATAAATTCCTAAGTTTTACATAAACATAAAAAAGACATTTAAATAGACCAAGTTGAATTTTCATTAATAAATTCATGGGTCATTACAAGACTATTCTAGATACACTTTATGTCATTATCCTCAAACATAGTAACATTCTATATAATTATGGGGGAAAATGACATAATAATAATATTATTTCCCTTGATTCAATTCCATCCTATTTCAATGTGTTTGGTGAACTCATAATAACAACAATATTAATTGTTTTCATGGACATTCATGGTCCTAATGAAATTAATAAGTATATTTTAGAGAATATTTATAATGGTTTTAGTTAATTTTTAATAGATAATTTATTAAATAAAAAAAATATCACTGAGATAACTAAAAAATTATCCTCACCTTGGACTCACATTTTCTATTCAAACAACAGTTTTCAGTGATTACCATCGATTATATTCTTTCCATATAAGATCCATTGATCATTCCCAAGTTTTTTTGGATGCCTATGTAATCAATGTTCATATCCCATCCATTAACATGAAGAAAATTTCCATAATTTTATTAATTACCAAAAAATATTTATTATTCAAAGAAAATAAAATAATTTTTTAAATTTTATAATTTCCTATAAAATCATCAAAACTAATAATATCTAATAATTGTTTTAATTGAATTTATAGATGAAGACCCAAATATAATAATATCAATAGCATACAATAAATGTCTGTACGTATGAAACTTCATTACATAACTCATTCGATCACATAATCAATAATATGAAACATCAGTAAGACTTATACATATATAATCCTCAAAAAATTAATAGAGGATGTTAGCATGTCATTTTATCTATCTAAAATCTCCCAAAAACCAAAACAACCCCTTTGGAGAGGCATTAATAAGAAAATAAATTATTTAAATTTTGAGAATATTTGTTTACAGTTTATAGAAATACTTTTAAAAAAAATTAAAAATATATAATTCTATGATAATGTGAAGTAAAATAATATTAATAGAGACAGATATATCAATAATTAATGTAAACCCCTAATACATGATTTTTTTTTAAAACATTGAAAATTTTGATGTAGTGAAGAGAGATTATGGAATATTAATATTAGGATTACATTCATACCTTTTCATGGCCAATATATTACTTTTAATCATTATGATATTATATGTAATAGAAACTAAATTTAAATCCTTAATATCAAATTAAATCTATTAAAGTTTAATTAATTAAATTTAATGGGACTTTATTGCATGTGTCATTATGGAATATAGATTTAAATCCCTCGCATCATTAATTAAATTAGTGTGCATGATGTCCCCGTTGAATAAGAAAATTATTTTCATAATTCTATATATTCTAAAAAACCAAATATATTTATTGTTAAAAATATAATTTTTATTATCCCCACTAGAGGATCAATAGTTAAATCATGATTTTGATTTTAATCAATATAAGAAAATATAGATTCAAATAATGAGGGAAGTCATAAATTCTATCATCCATGTATAGTCCATTAATGTACAGTAAAATTTCATTTGATATAAATTTTAGATATAAAGAGTGTATCATTTTCTTTTTACAACATTAGTATAATTTATTATCTTATTATCCATCTATATAAATTGGAAGAATATGTAGATATAGTCCTCATATTGGTTCCATTTCCAATTTTATTACTACTTTTAGTTCAACTCCTTAATGGTAAGAGGGATATCCATTTTCGAATACAATTTGATCTATTCCTTTGAAGGTGACTCATTTCACTAATTTCTAATATGGTATCATGATTGGGATTCTTCAAAAACATTATAGTAAAAATCCTTTTGTGATAAAGTTTATTTAGTCCACACTAATGGAAAAACCATTTGAAATTTATGATTCCCTTAAAAATCTTGTTTAGGGATTCCTATGATTTCTAACTTTTATCCATTGAAAAAATGTTTCCAAATAATATTTAATACTAAACCAAGAATTATTAAATTAAAATGAAATGATACATGACCTCATCTCATTAATCCAAACATAAATAATGATGGTGTTTTTATGAGAGCTGAGTCTTATATGTATAATCACATAATAAACATCTAGAATTTAAATTTCATTGATATGATGTAAATAGATTTCTACGTTACATTATTATTGACCATTAACAATATTCATTCCACAGGTAAAGTCAATAATAGAAACAAGGACATCAAAATGATTACTGTTATCCATGCATGACCATAACTCATTGTATTTTTATTTCTGTTAAGTTGGATTTAATAATTTATCATGACCTTAAAACTATGTGGTGATGGAAAACATTTACTTTTTTTTCAACTTCCCATCGATCATAAGAAACTTCTTACATTAAATATTTATCAATATGTATGATTTCTATTCATATATTAATGATAAGGTAAGTGAATATAAATTTCTAATAGAAGATACCTGAATATGTTCGAAACATATATATCATTAAATATCGCACTGAGGTTCGTGGATGAACACCCAAAGGTATTCTATTACACTTTAATTCAGGTTATTTTAATGAATGGAATATCAAATGACTTTTTATTATAATCCTTCTAATACACAATCATTAACAATGGTTGAACAATTCTAGTCAATAATTGTTTGTTGGAAAGTGTCTAAAAATAGTAAAAATGAGAGAATTGCCAATACCAATGAAATTAATTTAAATAATCATATTCATTAAAGGATTTTATTCCAATTGTCTTGGGTAGAATCTTATAGTCCATCATAACTGATGGCCTCTTTCCATTACCTCATCACTTCCCCCATTCCCATTTGTGATTTGAATTCTCTATTAATTCATCAAATTCCTTAGCAAATTAGGATTTATCCACTATATAAATATAAATAATATGATGCTTTTCCAAATAGAAATATTCCTAGAGCTGTCCACTAATTTTAGAGATTTTGATTTCTTAGAGATTACACACTTTAATTAAGGGATTTTTTATTATTTCATCATGTATACATATTCTAAGACATGTGAAATTTTTTTATCATATTTATCAATAGGGTCATGATTTCAGACCCCCATATCTTAGATTCAGTATTATGTTCACCATCTAATCATTCTATTCATAAGTGGCTTCGTAGTTAACTTTCTTATAACCTACAAGATCTATGTTTGTGTTCTTTTATTAAAAAATTTGTTTGTTTTTTATAAATCCACATCGTTTTAAATAATTATTTCTAATGAAACAATACTCTATAGTTGGTTCTATCCCATATCTATATTCCACACATCTCTATGATATTTATCATGTACCTTTATACATGATAAGATGGGGCCATCTATTGAGGCTTGTATCACCTGATAACTAATAATATTTTTTGAGACATTACATGATGTAAGAAATATGAAACTCCCCTACTAGATCACACAGAATAGTATTATTTTTAATATCATTTAATTTAATAGACCACATATTATTAGAGTAGGGGTATAATATTTTACCCTTTCAGTATCTATGTATCATTTGGGATGTTGATTCATTATTCCCATTAAGGTTAGAATAGCTGATGACCATGGATGATCTTTATTTTAATAATTATGAACATATAAGGATATAATCCTTGTATAATAGTTGTTGTTTCTCAAATTGAATTAAACTAGTCATTATGTACTTTGTTATTTTAATGAAAAATTCCCCCACTAGTATGGAAGTGTGGTCAAGCTCAACATATAACCATGAAATGTGGTAAAAACATGTGATTAACTATTTCATCATCAAATACAATGTGTTATACAAAATATGATGAAATTTAACAAAGAATTTATGTGAAAGAATAAAAGTAATTGATATTAATGATCTAGATTAAATCTAGATAAGGTGTGTTCCACAAATTATAAGGACCAGCAATTGAGTCTTATTTTTGGGTAGTGGTGATTTTGGTGTTGAGGTAAACCAATCAAAAGCTCCATGAATTCCTCTTGAATTATCCAAAAGGGAAAAAAACATGATCAAATCCTCCGATATTGACAAATAATTTACATTCAATGATACCACAAGTCTTATTAATTACTTGGAATGTATATATAAATTAAGATAAATTTTACTCCATTGAATAATAAACCCTTCTATGGTGTAATTCAAATATATCCAAATGTATTTTTCAAATTCTGTTTTATTTGTGAACAAATGGGTAACACATCTCATCTTGATCACCCATGCAAGGGATTATGTGCCAATATCGATAAATGATAATACCATAGATGATATAGTGGACTTGAGAAAGATCATCTCAATGAACACTCCTAGTAAAATTGTATTATTAATGAAAATTTTCTTTTAAAAAGTGTGATGAAATAGATACTTGAGACTTCTTTCACCCAATGATTCACTGATTGATGAAATAAATTTACACATTCATGGTATCAAATTTAGTTCACACATTTTATCACCAACATCTTCAACTCCATTATCTCCTATAACAATAAAATTAATAATTGTGATCATGATAAGTTGATAGTGATGTCAATACTAACAATATAAAATTATCAAAAGTATATATTTTCAAAAAGAATAAATTTATTTAATTATATTCATTTATATTTTGTTCCAGAATAATTTAATGTATGTGAATTGTATAAATTTACTTTTGGATTATAATTATTACAGACATCAATGTATCTTGTAGACACAAATATAACGATCAATCATATATCTGATGACAATAATCCCAATGACCATATAACTAAAAACCTTTGGTATAATAAAATTATTAAATTCAAATATATATCCATAAATTTATATATAAAATCATTTATACTGATTCCTAATACAATAACCATGACATTTATCATACTTAAATTATAATTTATTATTTATACACTTATCATCAACCATATTATATTCATAAAAGACCATGACGAAATAAAGTTCATTAGTTTTGTATTTTTTTAGTTTTCATTTAATCAATAGTGTAATATTACATGTTATTATTCCGAAAATATATATCATAATATATTTCCAATATAATTGAAATATTCTATGAATATGATATAAAAAATTCATAATTTTTTGGTGTTATGTGTATCACATGTTTTTTAATCAAACTAGATTTATTTAATTTTAAATTCTTACAAAAATCATGTTGTGAAACATTTTTACGTCATAAATATAATTATATAGAATATTGTATTTCCAAATATTAATACGGATAAAATAATTCGATTGATCAAATATGTTTTTTCCGAATGTTCCCTATATCTTAGAAAGTATTATAATTATTATGTGGTTATAATTACATAGTGCTGCATTTATTTTTATATTTCTTATATATCAAGAGATTATTATGTATTTGACATGAGTTATGTGACCTAACAACAATGTTAAGATGTATTTTTGAGAGACTCAACATATTTTTTTTATGATATCTGACTATTATTCTTATACATAATCCCTAATTCATGATATATATTTATGTTTATATGGTTCATGATAACACAACTATTTGCACTAAATTACTATTCTATAAACATTATTTAGGTATTTAAACCTATATTTTTTTTCATATTTACATCGACTTGTGATATTATTAATTGTTTTTTATGAATCATTAACATAAATACTATTTCCAAATACTAGGAAATTATTTCACCATATCAATTGTTTTTTACTACATATAGGGTTTCCTAGAAAGTTATACATTTATTGGGGAATCATATGATTAAAATATAATGAATAAATTGTTTTCTATTTTTTTAAGACACATATATAGATTTTTTTAAATGATTATAAAAAAATGATTTTTATAAATAATATATTACATGTATATAAATTATAAGTTTACTATTATGGGATGTCATTATTGGTTTTCAAGGAAGATCTATATAATTTTTATAAATAGATTGGCGAGAATTTATTGATTAAACATAAAAAATTCATAGATGAACATAGTGTGTTATGTTTTATGAAATTTTAATTTAGTTTTATTATATTTTTATTTTTATTAAAAAAAATTCATTAAAAAATGATTTTTTCCATTTATAAAAAAATTCTTCAATTTTTTGATGTTGGAGGATCAGAGTGATTAATAAATTTAAGGGACATAAAATAAATATTTTCTAATGATGGGTGAGATTAGATCAACAGTACGATAAGTTGAATCTAGGGAAACAAAAAAAGTAAATTCATACACTTATTCCTAATGTTGGAGAGTTTTTAGAAATATTATCAAAACTATGTTATGTAATTAATTTGAGAGGTAAAACCACACATAGAATATGGATCCTAAAAATGGATGCTCACTCATTTTATTGAGTATCAAAAATTTTATATAAAAATCTAGTGATATTGATTTCTATTTTTTTTAATATTATTATTAATAATAGAAAATGGGAATGGAATATTATAGTTGAAAAAAAGTAGGTTTAAAAATAGTATAAGAAAAAATGTGATTTTTGCTTCCCTTACTAACATAAGAACCACTAAATGTTACATAATATGGGAACCCGTGTTCATTACAACAATAATATATAAATAATTCACATAATTTTTAATCATATATATGGCCACTTATTTAAATGATGCATCAACAGTTTATCTTTTAAAAACTATTAATAATTATAGGCTATAATATTAATATATTTTGGAAATATATGTTCTGGAATGATGTTCATAAATGAATTAAATGGATTATTTCAAATATAATGATCTAAAAATAAGGTTTTTTTATTATATTAATTTTTTATAATTATTTTTTCATGGTCATTATATTTTCTCATATGTGTTAATGACATGTATTACTGTGACCCCAACATATATAGTGTTGGAGATTTAACCACTAATTTATATATTTATAATAAATTTACTCATACGTCCTACTTTATGGATGAACACCATTGAAATGTCTTCATGAATCTACTTGGAGAGTTGGGTTCATCAGCTACAATATATAGTGTTGTCAAATATTTTAAACCCTATACATTATTCCCTCAAATCAAATAATTTAATATTAATTACCATATAATGGATGGGTATCAGTTTATCTTATAGAAAAATGTAAATTCATATTTTCATCCACTCTATTATAGTGTAATTTGTGCCTTTCAAATGATGGTATTCAAACACTCAAGAAATCATAATTCCTCCCATTTCCACAAAACATATATTGAAGTTTTTGTTTTAATATAAATATAATCTAAACTATGGAACCAAAAAATAAATGTTTCAGGAAAAAATTATTATTAGTCTCATAATATAAGTGTATTATAAATATTTAATTTGATGACAAATAATTGTTTTTTTAATTTAAAAACTCTTTTTGTAATAATATATTCTATATATAAAATATATTAATAGAAATAAACTCACAAATCTCACCATTTTGAATTCAATTTATTTTGAATTGACAACTGAGATGATTATTAGTTTCCCAAATCATCAATGTATCTTTAATCTTCCCATAACAAATGATAAATGTTTTGATATTTATTTTCTGGAAACATATAATAAGATATATAATTTCTTCTTCGACCTTTAAATACCAGCACCTCATGTCACCACCATTAAAATAAACTCATCTATACAGTATATTTTTTATCCACTATAAAATTTTACAGATTTTACCCCACTTGTATTAATGATAGCCAATAATATTCTCTACCATTAACCTAAAATATAATGTAGATAATTAAGGAAGATAAATTGTAAAATTATACACTGATTCTAGATGAAAATAAAATCAAAACAACATTTAAATGTTCATAATGGAATCATTTTTTATGATTATTCATAATATATTAACATATTTTTCTTAAGGTGACTAAATATTACATATTAGGGTGATATGTGACACATAATCCAATAACAATGAATTATCATCATGAAGTTTATTTTTGATAATAACCATTAATAAATTAATCATTATCTGAACAACTGTAATTTTGAAAATCCATAACATAATTTTACACCATTATTGATCCCAAAATTATTTTAATATAGTTTAATATTATATTCACTATGATATGATTTGACTCTATAGGATTTCCTTGAAATCATGTGTTGAGTCAGTAAGGTTTTCTTAATGAATTTTCCATTCCTTCATACTTGGGTTAGATTTGTAATAATTATGGTTTCCTTATGACTTTAACATTCCTTCTTGTTCTAAAAATCACAAAAACCTTATCTCAATGAAAATCTCTTTTAACCCTATGTTTTACTTCTAGAAGGAAAAATTTTCTTCCCCCGGGAAATTTATCCTTATCATGATTTCATTGCTCATATAATTATATTTCTAAGTGTAAAATTCAGTTTGAAACCAAAACCTTGAAATCCTATAATTACCTAGAAACGAAGCATTCTGTTTTAGGATCTGGATTCATAGAATTCTGGATACAAACTCTTCTGAGTTCTGCCTCCAAATTATGATTAGGAATTCTAGATACGAACTCTTCTGATTTATGAATCTGAATTCTGATTACAAATTAGGGATATGAACTCTTCTAAGTTCTGACTCTGAATTCTGATTACGAATATTGGAAATGAAATCTTCTGAGTTCAGACTCTGAGTTCTCTAAATACAGACTCCAAACTCTTATGAGTTCAAACTCTGAATTCTCATGAACTATGACTCTGAACTTTGTAAGTTCGGGTTCTGAATTCTTGTGAATCTAGATTCCAAATTTCCATGAAATTATGACTCCAGAATTCGTACAATTCAGGTTTCGATGTCCTAGAAAGATGAATCTGAATATCCCTGTATTATAGACTCTGAATTCAATTTTGGTCAGACATAGATCTTTAATATTTCCTTACATTCCAAATATTGGATTTTAGTTATGTATCCATATATTTTATTACACTTGTTTTGTTATAAAATGATGTCGTGCATTCAATTACTCACTAACCATTTTTTGAGTGACACATGTACAGGTCCCTCCGAAATTGAAGGAAAAATATGACTGTTGGAGGAGGGAGTTGACCGTTGAAGTCGTGCCTATAAATAGTAGTTTATTTGAAATATCTCAGTACTTTTGAGACACTGAACATTAACAACTGTTATTAAATGATGTTGAAGTGATTTCTAGAGAGAGATGATTATATATACTCTTAGGCTTCGTGCAGAATATTTGAATGTCTTGTTCAAACTTTAATTCATGCAGATTTTCTTAGTGTAGAGGTGCAATTTCCTTGAAATCAAAGACATCGGGTTTTGAAGTCGGAGGTTCTGATTTTCTTACAAATTGTGGGCTTGTGGGGATAGCAAGACAGATA
Source organism: Viscum album (assembly GCA_963277665.1). Classification (NCBI taxonomy): domain Eukaryota; kingdom Viridiplantae; phylum Streptophyta; class Magnoliopsida; order Santalales; family Viscaceae; genus Viscum; species Viscum album. The sequence continues at coordinate 1,197,407,310 of OY728156.1, read as the reverse complement.
CTGATCTTTGGATTGAGGGCTTACCTAGGGTTGGGTAAGATATAATTTCTTGAATTTATAAATCAAGGGACCATTTATCCAGGGTTATTGGATACCCTTACCTATGGGTTTAAAGAGTTACTACTTAGTACTTGTAGTATTTCGATTTGGTTTTCCGCTGTAATTTTTGCTGTTGAGGAAAGTATAATATTCTTATACTTCCTTAGACTTGTACTCTGATTTTATAGAATTCTATAAAATTTAAGGTAGAATCTTAGTTGTTGTAAAATTTTGATAAGTATCATTTCTGGAATCACTTTTCCAGAATCAAGCATGTTATTAGAGCATAGACACGTTATCAATATTGGTTACGAAACAATTTCCTTAGGGAAATTTAATGTATACAATTCACCCCCCCCCCCCCCCCCCCCGCTTGTATTTGATCATCTCACATTTACATATTTTATCCGACAATTGGTATCTGTGGTGGTGTCCTCTTAAATAATCTCAAGATTAGATTCAGAAGAGAATTATTCTTCTTCGTATTTTCTGGAATTAGTTTTTCAGACTCGTATAGATCAGATTCATTTTTTGTTTAGAGATACTCTTCTTCTATATTTTCATTACCAAGGAATATTCTCCTTGTTTACAAACATTTTCCATTAACAATTTTTTGTAGATGGAATTTTCATTAAGATGGTAGGAATCAATATTGGTTCCATAGACAATCTCAATATAACTAGACCACCTATCTTTGATTGAAATGATTACAAATATTGGAGAGATCGCATGCAGAATTTGATTATCAATACTAGAGTTGATAATTTTGTTATGTTTTCTGGATGATATAAAATCGCTGACAAAGATGTTAGCACCTTCACCAATCATGAAAAGAATGAATATCAACTGAATTATAAGGTACACAATATATTTCTTTTATCCATGAATAGAAATATATATAGCCAAATTTCATCTTGTGAAGCAGAAAATTATATTTGGAAGAAACTTGATGTAAATCACTTAGGAACTTCCAATGTTATTGAAACTAGAAGAGCCATGCTCAGAGCTGAATATCATGGTTTCTGCTTTCCTTATAGAGAACCCATATGTAAGGTGAAACAAAGATTCATGACTATTGAGAATGGTTTACAATCCGTGGGTGATAAAGGAATAGAGGATGAAGCTCTTGTTGATAAGATCATAGACATCGTCCAGAATGAATGTGAATCCAAGAGAAAAGCTATAGATGAGAACATAAAGGTTACTTTAGGTTACTATTGATGAGTTGTTTGGAACTCTTCTTCAACATGAGTCTAGAATGAAGAGAGATGCTGATAATGTAAATAAGAATAATGGAAATGGTAGTGTTTCTTTTACTACAACTTCTAGTCATATGAAATCCAAGACTCTTGAGAGAGTTACTAGATCCAAATCTAAAAATTTTATTATACAATCTGAATCTAGTGGAAGTGAATCCTCATATAATTAATTAGAAAATATTTCTCTAATGATGAACAAGATAGCTAGACAGAAGAACTTTCAATCCAAATATAAGAACAAATAATGGAAAGATAAGAAAGACTCAGAAGTCACATGCTATGAATGCAAGAGATATGGACATATAAGACCAGATTGAACTATGCTTAAGAGAAAATAATGAAAGGAAAATCATTCTATGATAAATATAAAGAAGTATTACAAGGAAAAATTTTAAAAGTCATGAAATCTAATGACACCAGGAGTTCCAGTAGTGGAGAATCTTCATATGAATCATCAGATTATGAATCTTTTGGACAAAATAATGTTGGTCTAATAGTCAGACTACCTATTAAAAATCATTGGTTAATGGATAAGGTACACAATTCTGAATCAATTACTAATTATTCTTTAAATTAAAATTATAGTAATGATAAATATAATAACTCTTTTGATGAAGAATATTCTTCTGATGAAGATAATGCATTACCTTCCTATGAAGAAGTTTCTAGGTTTTCCAAACAACTTGAGAATTAGTATTCAAAACTCATGAAAAACAATATAAGGAAAATTCTAGGGATACTATTCTTACTATGGAAATATCAGTTCATTCTAATGATCTTGATAAGAAATTTTTTGATTTTGATAGTTTTTCAAAAAATCTTGAGGAAGTATGTTCAAAGAAGATTAAACTTTATAAATATCTATATAGTTTAATTTCTAAGAAGAATGTTATTGATCCTAGCTCTAGATCAAAATAAAATGTTTTTTAAGAAAACAACTTGGTTATCAAACTCAAATCTGAAATATTTTCGTTGAGGAAGTGTTGTCAAACTTTACCTTAGGTAATGAAAATTTTGATAAAATGTATTACCAAATCCGACCTCTAATGAATAGTTTTGGTTTTGGTTATACTAGTTTTAAAAAAAAAATTAGTAATAATTACATTTTTCCTCAAACTGATCCATTCTAAACAAAATGTAAGTGTGGTGGAAATTGTGCAAAGAATTGTTCTATAAACAACACCCAGTCTTTAGGATTTCAGAAACCCTATTTCTCGAAGAAGATGTGGGTTCTTAAATTTTTGATTTCTGAGATTTTTGGATCCAAGCAAGTCTGGATTCCAAAATCCTAACTCTTTCTTATTTTCTGAAAAATAGGGTAAGTACAAATCGAAATACTTTGTACATGGATAGTGGATGTTCCTGGCATATGACTGGTAAAAAAACTAATTTGAAATGATTATCAAGATGAAAGGAGGAAAAGTAACATTCATAGGTAATGCTTAAGGAGAAATTATTGGTATTGGTAACATCGTTCTTCTCGAAAAAACATTGATTTCAAATGTTTTATTTGTCAAAGGTTTTAAGCACAACCTCATTAAAATAAGTCAATTATATGATGAAGGTTACCTTGTGAATTTTAGCAATGAAAAGTGCTTAGTACACAATTCCAAGGAAGAGTTCATTCTTTCTACCCATATGACAGAAAATGATTACATAATAAACATAGAATACCTTAAGAGAAAAGAAATACATTGTCTTAGTGAAATTGAAGATCATTATTGGTTATGGCATAGATGGTTAGGTCACTGTAACATTAGGAACTTATGAAAACTCTCTAAGAAAATTTTATTTAAGGATCTACCTGAGCTTAGATTTGATTTTTTCAAATGTTTGTGACCCTTTTCAATATAGCATGAAACATAAATCATGTTTTAAATCAGTTGGTGAATTATCAACTACTGATGCATTATAGATAGTGCATATGGATCTTTTTTTTCTTACACAAAATGGAAGCATTTGGGGAAAGTATAATGTATCTGTCTTGGTTGATGATTACACTAGATTTATCTTGGGCTATTTTTTAGAAAATAATTCTAAAGATTTTTCATATTTCAAAAGTTTTAGAGACCATTTCAAAAATGATAAAATCATTCCATTAAAAACTATTCATATTGATCATGGAGGAGAATTACAAAATTCTAATTTTGAATCTTTTTGTAGTATAAAATGCATTACTCATAACTTCTCAGCACCGATAACACCTCAACAAAATGGTGTTGTTGAATGATGAAATAGGATTATTAAAGAGATAACTAGAACCATGATGAGTGAGTATTCTGTAGACAAACATTTTTTGGATGAAGCTATATGAACTACTTTTTTTACTATAAATCATGTTTTGATTAGACCTTTTCTTAATAAAACTCCTTTTTAGTTATGGAATTGTAGAAAACCTAGACTTTCATACTTTAAGATGTTTGGTTTCAAAGTATTCATTCTGAATACTAAAGATAATTTTCATAAATTTGCACCAAAATTTTATGAAAGAATTTTCTTAGGATACTCCACAACTTCTAAGGCTTATAGAGTTTTCAATAAAAACACTTATACCATTAAAGATACAGTACGTGTCAAATTTGATGAAACTGATCTTTTTTGTTTTAAACAACCCCAACCTACATCTTCAGAAGTGTTTTCGAAAATTTATTATTAACATTTGATAAAAGATCCTTCTGATAATGAAAATTTCCAAGAAGATACTTCTAAAACATTTACCCTAGAAGATTTCCTACCTTATGTTGATGAACAGGTTTTACGAAACCAAAAATCAGTCATTTATAAAGAATAATCCAATTGATAGAATCCTTGGTGATGTTAATCAACCTATAAGGACTAGAAGTTCCTTATGAAATGAAGTATAACATCTTGCATTCCTTTCCATGTTAGAACAAAAATGCACCGATGAAGCTTTAGGTGATGAAAATTTGATAAAAGCTATGCAAGACGAACTAAATGAATTCGAAAGGAATACAGTCTGTACCCTGGTTGAAAGACCTAAGGAAAGTTCTATTATTCGAGCAAAATGGGTTTTCAGAAATAAATGTGATTAAAATGGAATCATTGTATGAAATAATGCAAGATTAGTTGTTAAAGGCTATAATCAACAAGAAGGACTAAACAATGAAGAAACCTATGCTTTAGTAGACATATATAAATCTATTCGTATTTTACATGCCTTTGCAGCATTATTCAATTTAAAACTTTTTAAAATGGATGTGAAATGTTCCTTTCTTAATGGTTATGATAAAGAAGATGTTTTTGTTAAAAATCCTCATGTTTTTGAAGATACAAAACACACTGATCATGTTCTTAAACCTAATAAATATTTATATTGCTTTAAACATGCACCTAGAGCTTGATGATAGACTTAAAAGATTTTCTCTTTAAAATAATGATGTTAAGGGGAATGAAAATCCAACCCTTATTATAAATAATGACAAGAAAAATGTTTTTATTGTTCAAATTTATGTTGATGAAATTATATTTGGTTCAACTTTGAAATCTTTAAATTATTCCATTGAGGATCTAATGAAATATGTGTTTGAAATGAGTATGATTAGTGATTTAACATTTTTCCTTGGTTCTCAAATTTCTCAAAAACTATAAGGAATTTATATATCCCAACATAAGTATATTAATGATCTTTTTAAAAAGTATAGATATGAAAACAATTAAAGTATAATTACTCCCATTGGTACCTCAAACACACTTGATCTTGATAAAGCTAGGAAACCAGTAGATCACATAACTTTTAGAGGTAGGATAAGATGTTTATCTTGCATAACAGTTAGTCATCCAGACGTAATGTTTTCAGTATGCTTATGTGCAAGATATCAATCTAATCCTATGGAATCTCACTTAAATGCAGTGAAAATAATTTTTCAATACTAATAGGGAACCATGGATTTAGGATTCTTTTATACTTATACAAATGATTTTGTTTTCAATTTTTCATCATATGCTGAGATTGGTGGATTTTGAATGGATAGAAAGAGTGCATCTGGAAATTATCAGTATTTAAATGATTCTTAGTCTCTTGGTCATTCCATAAGAAACAGTCAGTAGCACATTCCACTACTGAAGCTCAATATGTAGTAGCTGGATGTTGATGTGCTCAAGTATTTTGGATGCAACACACAAACACATACTATGGTATGAGTTTCATTTAGACTCAAAATATGTTTGATAACCCAAGTTCCATTTCCCTTAGTAGAAACCATGCACATCACCCTCTTACAAAGCACATAGATATTAGACATCACTTTCTTTGAGATCACACACAAAAAGGAGATATCATTCTTAAATTTATCAGAACACATGATCAACTTGCAAATATTTTCACAAAATATTTACCCTCCGATAGATTTTAATTCATTAAAAAAAAGTTAGGAATGATAATGGTAAGTTAATACTCCTCAATAACTTCCTGTTGAACCAATCTCCTTATAGTAATAAGCTAATTTTCAGAAGATGAGTACATTTTCTTGCTTGTTTTCCATATTTTTCAAAATGAATTTTTTCATATTTTTCATAATGAAGTTTTCTTCATACTTAAAATTTTTTTAATGATATTTTTCGTACATGAAGTATTCATAATGACATTTTTCGTACCTGAAATTTTCGTAATGATGTCCTTTGTACATAAAATTTTCTTACTGATGTATTCTTACATGAAGTTTTCATGAAGTTTTTTTTTGTACTTAATATATTCATAATGAATATTTTTGTAATGAAGATCTGTGTACTCAATTATTTTTCATATTCATGTATTTTTTGGAATCTAATGTCCTTAAATAAGAATTTTCCTCAATACGAATAATTCTCTTGATAATATTAAAGGTGTGATTCTTCTTTCAGTTTTCATCATAACATTTTAATTGCTATTAGTTTATTTTGTTTTTAAAATTTACCGGATTCTAGTTTCCTTAAATCTGAATTTTTTCCATTAAATACCTAAAAAGATCGAATCCTCCTAAATTCTCCATGCCACTATCTTTTCAACCGTCATATCTGATCGGATGAATTCTAATCCATTGGATTGAAATGAGAAGATGAACTGTTTCTTAAACACCTATAAAAGGGGACCCCCTGATAGTTGTCCCACATCAGTTCTCAAGATTTTGCGTGTCATGCTCTGTCCCACTACAAAATCCTACTCCAAACTTTTCAGAAGTGCTCATTTATGAATTTCTAGTGAAGTTCCATCTCAAGAGATGTCTTATGTCAAGCTGATTGCGGAGTGCCATATATTGAAGGAGAGGTTGGTATATATAAACTTCTTCATCAAATATTACTCTATTATCTCCAGGAATATCAATATTAATGGATGGGAGAGTCTATTCATTTCAAAGACAGGGTCTCAAGATCTTGTGTATCCAGATCTCCTCATTGAGTTTTATGAATCAGCCTATTTTTGTAAGGAATATGGTAGAGAGAAATTTTCCTACAAGAGTTATGGAAAAACATATACACTTTCTTACACCATGTTAGCTAGCTTGGTAGAGATATCATATGAAGCAGAGACAGAATTTTGTTCCCACAAGTTTCCAGGATTTCATGGATGTTTTGTAAAAGTGAAGGCTATGCAATGTCTTGGACTTACAGATGTCAAGACCACAAAGATTTCTCACTGGTCTACCAATAATCAGATCCTATAGTTATGGGTTCAGGGTTTTATTGTACAGAGAATGGGTGAAAAGGACATTCTTAAGAAAAGTGATATGTATGTCTTGGTTTTTTTGGTAAATCTAAGGAAGATCAATCTGATGAATCATATTATCATTATGATAGAGAATAGTAATAATTGGAATTTGAGAGCAAGGATAATCATGTATCCTACCCTACTCTCCAAATTGATAGTTCAGTGCCTTGAGTCATTCATGATCCCTTGCAATTCCAATACGAGAAAATGAAAAGTAATGCTAATCAGTGATTATACCCTCAATAGGATGAAAGTTGGTTTCGATAAGTAGTCAGGTCAGTTTTATGATCTAATAGAGGATGAAGTAGAAGACATTCTAAAAAAATGTAGAAGAGGATGAACCTTCGAAGAAGTATGGTATGAAAAGAAAATTGAATGAAGTAGAAGTTGAAGGTTAGAACCCTAAGGCCAAAGAAACTCAATCCACACCTCCAAAACCCAAAAAGAAGAAAGCACATTTGGTTGAGGTTGTAGCAAAGTGGAGGGAGGATAAGAAGAATCAGAAGTAGGGACATCCATAGTTTGGTCAAGATCCTACATAGGATAATTCTTTGAAATAGAAGACTGCTAAAGAGCTTGAGTAGGAATCCAAATTAAAGAATATTAAGAAGAAGATGTCAGAGGAAGAGATTGTGCAATCTCTTTTGAAGGATATTTATGTAGCATCCGAGAAAATTCTTATACCGAAATACTTCATAGTTGAACCCTTACCTAAGACACTGGGGAAGAATTACATGACTCTGGAAAAATCCCAAGAGAAGGATTTTTAAAAGGAAGATGTGGAAGAATTTCATGAAGAACAAAGCACTGAAGATACAGATGATTTGATAAAGCAATTAAAAGACTTTTATGAGAAGGAAAGTGCTTCTGAAAAATTTTCAATTTGAACTTCTCAAGACAAATAATTGAAACTCTTTACTGCTAAAATGGATCAGAAGGATGAAGTAGAAGTGAAAAAATTATCCTAGGAAGAGATCTATAATCATCACTTCATTCACCCTGAGGATATTGATGCAGGATCCAAGAACGAAAAAATTGATGAAGATAGGATTGTTCTGTTGTCTGAGAGTGAGCATGAGTCTCTAGATAAAGAAGAAATTCCAAAAAGTGACGAGAGAAAACAAGTGGTTATTGACTCACCAACCAAAATTTCTTTAAGAAATAAGTTGGTGAGTCTACTAAGATGATGATTCTAGAGATAGAGGAAGAACCACAACATAACAGAGTGTCAGACTCGGAGTCATCAGCTCTAGGTCATGATTTTTTCATTTAGTCCCTGAAGAAGCTAGTGGACACCATTCCCATCATTCCTACAATTGACTCCATATGCCATATTATCCAGAATAGAATGAATCAGAAATAGGATTCTATATCCATGGTGAATGATAGGTGCATAAAGATTGAGGCTGAAGACAATAATTTACTTATCAACTATGAAGCTCACAAAAAATCTTGTAGGAAAATGGTCTGCTGGTCAATGAATATAGTCAGTGATCTGAGAGACCATGAAGACCTTGAAGGTGATGTTAAAGAAACAGTTGATACTCAAGATAATAAAATCATGGATCTCACAAATATCTTTGAGAAAAAGAAAATTCATGAGCAGAATACTCTGATTTAGAATGTTAAAGAACTGAATGGGAAGTTGAATTATGTTGTCCAAAGTGGGAAAACAGAATTGGATCTCTGGATCGAGATTCAAGAGAAGCTATTGAATCATGATGACTTACTGAAGGCTAATGCAGAGGCTCTGAAGGTTGAAGATGATAGGATCAATGCCTTAGAGATTCAAGCAGCAGAGGATCACAATGAGCTAAATAAGTTGAAAACCATAGTGAAGAAGCTGATACCCAATGAAAAAGAAGAAAAATAAATCCAAATAAAATCTTCTGTAGTATCTGTTTTTCCTTGTAAAAATTCATCCAATCTTAATGAAATTGTGGTTGCTTGTTTTTTTGAAAGTTTTTACAAATATTTCAGGTACTATATTTTTTCATTCCCTCAAAATATTTTTGAAAATCATAAAGGGGGAGATGGAAAAATAGTTTTAAGTAAAGAATAAATATCCCTATGTAAGGGGGAGTTTGTCTTAGGAAGATTTTTCCATTATGAAGATTTTTATACTCAAGGTAATGAAAATTCTAATTCCTAAAATATAAAATATGATCCATAGTCTTCCAATTACTAAGGGGGAGTTAGTCATATTCATCTTGGTCAATGTGATGAAAGAGATATGTTTTATTTCAATGTCTAGAAAAATATTTCTAAGTCCTTATATTCATTTTCGTAAAAATGTGTGTGCTTTCCCAAAAGTGGGAGATTGTTGAGTCCATAAGGATTTACTTATGACTTTAGCATTATATTATACTTTGGGAAGATTGTTAAATCATTAAGGATTCCTTATGACTTTACCATTCCTTCTGGTTTGGAAATCCCAAACACCTTATTTCAAGAAAAATCTATTTTTACCCTATGTTTTACTTCTATAAGGAAAAATTTACTTCCCCAAGAAAATTTATCTTTATCATGTTTTCATTGCACATATAATAATTTTTCTATATGTAATATTCGGGTTGAAACCAAAACCTCAGATTGCTATAATTACATAGATATGAAGCATTCTGTTTTAGGATCTGAATTCTCAGAATTCTGGATACGAACCCTTCTGAGTTCTGACACCAAATTCTGATTATGAATTCTATATACGAACTCTTCTGAGTTATGAATCTGAATTTTGATTACCAATTCTTGATACGAACTCTTATGATTTCTGACTCCGAATTCAGATTACAAATTTTGGATACAATATCTTTTATGTTCTGGATCCGTATTCTGATTACGAATTCTAAATACGAACCCTTCTGTGTTTTGAATCCGCATTTTGATTTTGAATTATGGATATGAAATATCTTCAGTTCTGACTCTGAATTCTAATTATGAACTCTAGATACGAACTTTTATGATTTCTGACTCTGAGTTCTCTGAATACATACTTTGAACTCTTATGAGTTCTGACTCTGAGTTCACATGAACTTTGACTCTGAACTTTGTAAGTACTAGTTCTGAATTCTTGTGAATCCAGATTCTAAACTTACTTGAAATTCAGACTCTGGAATTCTATAGAATTCTGGTTCCGAATTTTTTGAAAATAGAATCTGAATATCCTTATATTAATGACTCCAAGTTCAATTTTTGACTAACTTCGAACTTTCATATTTCCTTACATTCCGAATATTGTATTTTAGTTATGTAACCATATTTTTTCTTACACTTGTCTCTCTATAAAAAAATGACATACATTCAGTAACTCACTAACCATTTTCTGAGGAACACGTGTACAGGTACCTCCGGAATTCAAGGAAAAATATGATCGTTGGAGGAGGGAGCCGACCATTGAATTTGTGCCTATAAATAGGATCTCATTTGAAATAGCTCAGCACTTTTGAGACACTGAACATTGAAAACAGTTCTTACATGCTATTGAAGTGATTTCTAGAGAGATAGGCTCTTGTTAAATATCAAGATTTGTGCAGAATGTTTGAACAGCTTGTTCAAACATTGCTTTAGGCAAATTTTCTTATGGTAGAGGTGCGATTTCCTCGAAATCAGAGACTTGGGGTTGTGAAGTCAGAGGTGTCGATTCCCTTACAAATTGAGGTATTGTGGGGATATCAAGACAGATATCAATCTTTGTATTGATGGTTTACCTGGGATTGGGTAAGACATATTAATTGTAATATTTCTGTTTTTTTAATTATAGTTTTAGCTGTTGAGGAAAGTATAATATTATTATAATTCCTTATACTTTTACTATGATTATATATATTTCTATTTTCATTAAGGTATAATCATATTTGTTGTAAACGTTTTTTAAGTTTCATTTCCAGAATCATTATTATGGAATCAAGCAAGTTATTAGATCTTAGAGGTGTTGTGAACTATGGTTATTCTAAAATTTCCTTAGGGATTTTTAAACTATAAAATTCACCCCCTCTTGTGTTTGAGAATCTCATTATTACATATTCAATCCAACATCGTGCATAATTATTTACAAATAACATGTCTTATTGTCTTGATGATATCAACTTATATTTGATAATGCTAATCCTCAAAAAAACATTTGACCAACACAACAAAATTCATTATAATAGAAAAGTATGGGTCAAATTTATAATGATGAATATGCCTCACTTTTTTATTTAACTATTATCTTCTTTAGAAACTAGTGATCAATCACCTATTATGATAAAAGATTAAAATAACATTGATGAATAATTACAAGCCCAAAAAATGTCTGTCATTTCATTAGAATCATTTTTTTAAACATTTAAGGGAAATTTCATCACGCATTTGACTTTTTAAAGTAATAATAGATTCATTAATCTACATAATCATAATGATAGAGTTTTGTTTTGTTTCAAATGACATATATATTATAACCTACCATTTTATCAATTAATGGAATTATCCGAAAGCTACTATAAAACATTGAATACAAATAACTAGATTCTTTTTATTTACTATTATGAGATTTATTTATCTTATTAATAGTAAAATAGAAAAAGTTACATATAATGTAATTCCGTTTTTAGTATTGTCTACTTTCCCATGTTAATTATTATTGAATATTTAAATCATGAGCATTTGAAAAAGTAAATAATTATAATGAGAATATATAGAAAGAATGATATAAACCATTACCACAATCTAACTATAGAAAATGTAAACTTTATGACTATAGTCACATTCTTAGAGTATACTATGAATATAAATGATGCCACATTATATTATAGATCAAAATTATTATTTTTTAAATTAATCAAAACCTTTATTTTCTCAAATAATTCATATAATTTATAATTTGAAAAATTTCCATTTTTCATTCTTTTTAATATATTTCAACTTTTATTCCATTTATATATAGTAAGAATTATCATGAATTTATTCTTAATAAATCTTTGTCTTTATGTTTTTGAGAAAGATAGATTACGTATATTTTATCAGAGGCATCTAGGTTTTACCACATATACAACTATCTGACTTAATATTTTTAGACTCAAAATGATTCCTTTTCATTTGAATCATGGTTCATACTTCATTTCATCCTTACTATAACTTGAAGAAATAATATTCTATTGGAGAAAATTTAAATAATAATACAATAATGTGTAAAATCCCATGTTTCTAAAATATTTATCTTTTAAGATATTCAATATAATCATTACTCGTTATGTTTTTTATATGTTTTTCTATTTTTTTAAATCATATTTATTAATGATTTTACAAATATTTATTAATAATGATATCCTCTTACAGTACGTGTATATCTTAGGTATATCCACTTTAAAAGTCCGTCATCAAAATTTCCTAATTGTATTTCATTCAAAATAATTTAATATGGTTAATTAAAAACATCATATTGTTAAACATTGAAATAATAGAAAAATACATCTCATAAGGTGTAAAATACTAATATAGTAATTGTAAAAATTAGTTATCAATTTTGATGATTGTAATTTTTAAATTTTTTCAAGTTTTAATTACTATATTCATTCCTTAAGTAATGCTTATAAGTAATTGATTCCTTATATCAATTTTTATTTTGATCTACAATTGGACTGAAATATATTGATACCATGACTATTTTATATAAAAGCCTCCTCTAAAATGACAAAAACATCTCAAATTTTATTATAACATCAAAATAAAAAAATAAATTTCATTAAAATGGTCAATTAAAATTATAAATTATATATACTAATTCTGTTACATCAACCATATCTTATTGATTGCAGTGAATTATGTCAATTTGTGTCGGTTTTTATTAAATCATCATTGCAATGTGAGACAAATTCAAAAATTCTCCATTATTACATGTGTCACATTTTTTGTTCCTTTTTTGAGTAAAAATTATATATTTATCATAGGTTTATATATAACATGTCTATATATATATTTTTAATTATAAACAGAATGGTTTTATAGTACAATTCTTATTTACTTACTTCACACACTGGAAATAAACTATTTTGGTCATTCAAAACTTGGAATTGATTCACACTAACTTTCTATCATGTTATGTTGATAGCTTCAACCACAACATCTTATTGTCATATTCATTAATTTTATTATTAACCTCAATGGTAGTGTAATTTTTTTTAAAAAATTCAATGTGGATGTTTCTTAACACAATGATAATAATAACACCTCTATATTCAAGATTAATTTCACTAATTATGGAACATTCAAACCCTTATTGTTATGTGATCCTTTTTTAATATAATTAATCCCCCAAAATTAATTTGGATGAAATTCAAGAATTTTTATTATCATACATATTTAAAAAGAAATAGTTCTTATGTATCAAATGTTATAAAATTTTCATTTCATTGTAATCCACCACATCCACCATTATTTCTTTAGGAACACATATCCTATTAATATATTTGAATTCCATATTTGACATTAATTTATCAAGATTCATACTGAGAAACACTGTGTAATTATCTTAGGGTTATATCAGATATAATATATTGAAATCAAGATGAAACAAACTCATTTTATGAAATCTATTTTTTTTAGTTAGAATTATATTATGTGGTGATATGTATTAATTATTTATATTGACATTATAGCTCAAAAAAGTTAATTTAGAAAAAAAATGTCTTCAAAATATGTTTAATCGTGAAATTATTAATAGGTTCACTTATAATTAAAATTTCAATAATTCCATTAAATATTTTCATTATTATTAGTGTTTGGTTTTATATTCTTTCTTGTTATAGTATTTTCTCAATAATACATTTCATTCACATCAAACGTTTTTGGTATTTTCTATACTACAACATGGATTTACATTAGATGTTAACTTCTTTATTAGGTAAGGTAACGACTAATTTTCCTTAACTTTCATTGGACACTCCATTTTATATTAAAATCATTAATTCCTATTATAATAGTTCATGGTTTTAGAGGAAAATTTTGAACTATCTAGGTAGCATAAAAAACCTTCATGGTGGATATAGAAAATTTATAAACATCCATTAATTAATTTTTTTAATTCATTTTGAGTGTATTCTAAGGATCTTTCAACATCAATAATCTTTTCCTAAAGATAATTCATCTCTTCATTCTTATGATTAATCATTTTTGTGGTTATCTTAATATTCTTTTATATTTTTTAAAATTTTTATAGTTCTCAATTAGCATTATTGTGAGCTAAACATGAAACTAATAAATTTCAATAATTTTTATATATAATGGAAATTATTAGGATATATATTCTCATTACTATAATTTCTTTTCTCCTTATAAAGATTCATGTTTATTATAAATCATTCAAGAAACATGATTATTTAGAAGGAATGATTTTGTGTCTTCATATATTTTATTTTTTTTATGACATATACCAATTTCACTACTATATTATTCATCACAAGAGGGAACCATGATATATTATGATTTTACTAGGAATTCATTGAGTAATTACACACTATACTATTATTCTTCGTTTTCATCCCCCTTATTTATGTTTTCGTCATAAATTTAAGTGAAATTAATCCTCATTGATATTAATTTTATTTTTTTAATCCATTAAAAATTCATCCATTTTCAATACAATAAACCATGTATATTTATAATATTTTTTTTCGTTTTACAATCCACATCATAATCATTGAACATATGTAGGAAATATTAAGAAATATTTCTAATAACACCAGAGTTAGAATTTTAAAAATAAACTCAACCATTGGATTTGATATTTACAAATTATATGTCATTATAAATTAATTATTTCAATATCATGAAATACATTTTTTAGCCTGGGATTTCATTTTCTACAAAAAAATCACTTACCATTAAGATATTTTAAAACATTTGTTCTTTTTTAAATCATTATGCATTATATAATTTTCTTCTCTTAGTAAGAATTTCCTCTTTGACATCCCATATTATAACAAACGAAATGATCCTTCCAATAACCCACTCATCTCAATCATGATCCTCAATAGAATATATCATTACATTTAATTTTTTGGAAAATAATGCCAAATATGGTCATTATAAATATTCAATACTTAAGAAAATGACTATATGTTTTTTTAAACCATTTATATTTATTGAATAGAATGAATGATTTCCTGACTAGATCATCATATCTCATTATAATGTCGAATTATTTTGAATGACATGCATTTAATCATCTACTGCTTACATTATTTTTTTATAAATAGATTTCATAATCTTCCTATAATTCTCATTCACTATTATTACACCAATCACTCATGACCTCCCATGATCTAAGAGGGATGATATTAATGAATTGTGTACTCTTGCGTTAAATTCAACAATCATATTATCTTATAGTGTATATTTTTTTTAAAATTTTATGAATATATAAACGATTCTCAAGGAAATATAGGAAATACAAAAATGGTGGATGATTATAAAAAAATATTCACTAAAATCATATGGAGTGTAATATAATTAATGATAAAAAACATTATTTTTGAATAAATTAATTTTTTTATTATCATATTAATGAAAAATATGTTGGAAATAAATAATTAACTAAAATACATAAGAAAATACATTCAAAATATTCCATCATAATATGATACTAAATTATTTACCCAAGACTTTGTATGCCACCACTCAGTGATGGGTGAATATATGATAATTAAAATAGCAACACATAAACACATATTCAAATCACTATTTATTATATAGGATCATGAATGAATCAATTTTACTATATGAGATATCATGATAAAAGACAGAGAAAATCCTTGTTTTTTTAAAGTTCCCTATGTTTTTTATGAAGTTGAGAATAATTTTTAAAAATTGGTTTTATTCATAATTTATTTTTTCAATTATTATCATGAAAATTTTTATGAACTAATATAATAATACATTCTAAAAAACATTTAAAATAATTATTTAGATGACTAACAATTTTTAAATTGATTATTTCCTCTAAATTATGGTTTCTTTAATGTGTAGATGATGTGAGAACACTTCATCATATCCAAAATCAAATCTCCATAGTCCAAAAAAAGAATTATATAATGTATGATTTCAAATCATTAATTTATATTAAATTTTAATTGTATTTATATTATTTTATTTCCCTAATATTATGCATCGTATTATAAATTATGGTTATGTGTTAAGATCCAATTTCAGTGATAATATATATATATATATTCTTAAAATGATTGAAAAAATTACAATAAAATTTTTGTGTGGCTTTATATAAAATTTTCATTCATTTAATATATTATAATATTTTTAGGAATTAATAAGGTCATACCCCAAGCCATGTGAATGGAATGATATATCATCCAATATAACCATGGGAATAATTTATACAACTAATCTCAATAGTTTATGAAAACTATGTTTATATTATAATATGTTTTCATGTTACAAACATATTTGTCTCTCACATTAATAGTTAATAGAAATTCATTTCTCTCTATTACTACATGTATTAAACCTTAGTACTTCTAATAGTAAATTCATCATTCTATGAAATGGATTGTTTTATCATTTTTCTCTTTGGAACAGGTTAACACTTATTTTGATCAACTATATTTCAACATAATAGGTACATTTCATATCATAATTTTAATTCACTAAAGATAAATTTATTATTTTTCGTTATGCTTATCCCAAATTATCATATGAATAATTGATGAGAATGATGATGATAAATAAAATATAAAAAACCCATGAGATCTCATAAATGAAATATATATGGAAAAATTTTACAGAATCATACAAATATTGAGGTAATTTAAATAAAACATCATAGTTTATAATAACATTGATTCTAAAATTTTAATTTGAATATAATGAAAAATGATGAATTAAACATGTATAAATTTAGTATAACTCGTAGAATACACAATTTTCAATTCAATTTATTATGTCTCTTTATATACACGACATATCAAGTTTTTAAATCAGTATGGGATTGAAAAATTTCCTTATGTTGTTTTTCAAAATCCATATAGACAACCGAATATTATCTGATATGCTAGAGAAATAATTTTTTTTATCATATAACTTTATCTATAAATTATATTCATATTAAAATTGAGTATCTTGCAATAAAAAAGATTAAATCATTCATCAACATCCCAAAAGACAATAAAAAAAGTGAATTAGTTTATCTAAATATCAAATAATTATTTAAAAATATATGAATATTGGATAAAAAATATTATCTTTTCATTAGTATTATGACTATGGATTATTAAAATCATTTAACCTTTTAAATGAGATGTAGATTAATTTTGGGAACTGATCAACAATACAATTGAAAAAATTATATTTAGTCCATACAATGGATGGTGTTCAAGAACCAATTTGGGAACACATAGTTTATATATACTTGTTATAATAAGAAATTGGGGACATTATCTTTTGATAAAGTGGAAAATATACTACTTTATTTGGATCAAAATTTTGTAATAAATGAATTTTATGTGTCTATTTTTCATTGATTCTAATAATACAATATATTAATTTTTTTATGGAATAAAAAAATGTCTTTAAAAATAAATATATGTTACATTTAATTAAAAGAAATAGGTCTTTTATAATCTCATAATGTTGAAATATGAATTATATAATAATAATATAATTATAAATATTTTGATAAGTTTTCAAAAATATTCACTCATATATGTTAAATTTTTAATTATAATAGAATAATAATACTACCATAACTATTATATAGAAATATGATAAGAATTTATTTAAAATTTTCAAAGTTTAATTGAAAACTCATTGATGTTTTGTGAAGTTGGACATCAGTACCACAATTGATGAATATGCATGAAGTGGTATGTTAACATGATAGAAGAATATAATATCTGGATAAAAAAATTGTCAGTTTAATTATTGAATGTCTTGAAATTTATGAAATTTGAAATCCAATCCATCTATCCAATTATAATGAGGAAAATAATTTCAAAAAATACCATGTAAAATATAACATTGAAGTCTATATATGATAACTATTATCAATGTGTATCATAAAAATAAATTATTAATATATATAATTTTTTTCAATTTAATAAAACAAAATATATTATTGTATTCTATTTTAATTCATTCATTTATATCTTATATTTTCTCTATAACTATTTATTCACACCCTCAAATCCTAGATATGGATTTGTCTACAAAAAATTACTATATTATTATTATTGTATCATAATTATTTTTCTATAATAATAGTGATATATAGGGAAATTTGGTTCTTATAAGAAAATTTACTAAATTTTTTCTTCAATTCTATGAAATATTCAGAATGGATTAGATATATAAATATAGAAATAATATAAATCATTTGGAAAGGGGTGTATCATCTCATATACCAAATATTACCACAGACCTATGTCAATAATAAGTGGATTATAAACATTATACTGGTCTAGTGTCCCTATTATGGGTCTCCATACACAGAAATGTGTGATTTTTAGCACAAAGGGTTACAAAAATCAGTATTAATGATATTATAATTATATAAAAATATTTATTATTTAATGGGAAAAATATAATTTCATTTCATATATTATTAGGTTGTGTATTAAATTGAAATCTCTCTTAGTGTAATCATATATGATATACCATATCTAAATTGGTATAAATGGAATTTGGATAATTGATGAATAAATTGAAAGTGAAAATCAATAAAATATTAATGTGATATAGTATTTGAATTTGGGGTGAACCATTATTAATTTTTGTCAATTAACATATATCAATGTTTTATTCCATTTATTGTCATGGTTTTGAAAAGATGGTGATAAATAAAAAATAAACTTGATTTATTCATCATACATAATTTTAATTACTACTTATAAATGTTGGATCATTAATGTTGATATTTTTAATTATGGATTTAATGGTAGGATAAACATTTGGTACCTATATATAAATTTCTTGGAAAAAATTAATTAAAATTAATTAATTTTAGAATTGAAAATTTTCATGGTATCATTTTTTATTAATCAAGATGATATTTAGATATTCCATAATTATATTTTATTGTATTCATTACAGATGATATTATCATATATTTTATACGAGAGGAAATATAATTTCTCTAAATTTAGTAAGTGCATAATTTTATAGGAACATAAACCATTCTTGTAACATATAATCATAATAGGTGATATATTTGTGGATCACTAATGGATATTTCTTATTATGTGATGCAAAATTTTAACATATATGGTGGATATAAACAATAGTTGTTCATTATCTATAAACGATTTGTTATCCTTGTGAAATTAACATATCTTTTCAAATATAAAAATAACATTTACATATAGTGGTGTAAAATTTATTTATAACAAGAATGTGGAAATAATTGAAATTTTTATAGAATGGTGCTCATTATTTCACCATTTTTCACATTATCCTCTACTGTAATATGGTATTTTATTTATAAAATTTCATCTTGGAAGATATTCATTTTTATCCAAATAAAAAAAGATAAAAAATTTAATATTACTCATTCTAATAAGTAATTTATAATAAAAAATAACGGACACAATATTATGAGTAAGCATTGTTAAAATTTTAAGTGATTACTTCAAGTAATTATCTATCTTGAGATAATTGTGATGTATATATTGATGAAAATTTTTAACATATATATTTAAATATAATAAGAACAATATACACAAATACAAATTTCTAATGGTTATCAAGTATTAATTCATGTTAATATTTTACCATTAAAATAAGGAAAAGTAGATTTTTAATGATCTAAAAATAATTTAACAATTTACATAATTAGAGGTACGTATTAATGGGTGTATATTCAATATGGATTTATAAATAATGGGTAATTATACTATAAGAGCAGGTATTATGTCCTCCTTTTTTACTATAATAAAATGGATCTAATTTACAAAATCATGTTCTAAAGTGTTTCTCTCAACCATTTCTATTTTCATCAAGGGGTTTGAAAATTATAAAATATAGTTCTAAAATCAATGAAGCAATAAATACTTTTTTAATAATATTTTTTCCAATGTGTTTGAAAATTTTAAGTATTTAATATTATGGGTTATTTCATGTTATATTATAATTTCTAAAAATATATTCTAGGTAGATGAAGGGGTTCTTCATGGTAGGCGTGAATCATATATTGAAGGCGCATAACCATGGTGGAAGGTTTATACCTCACATAGTAGTCATATAAATATTTATATTAAAAGATGACCCTTGCACGATGTTCATGGACTAGATTGTATAATTACAGTAAAAAAATAATGTAATAATTAGGATCCAATGTAGAATTTTTTTACCATATTCATTGTATATGGAATATGCATGAATACCATGGTCAGAAATTGATGAAACCCAATAAAATATATAGTTTATATCTTAACGATATTTTTTTCATATTGTTTTTAATTTTATAAATAATAATATTATTGACTTCCATGATTTTTTTGTACTATAGTAAACGTGTCTGATTTATCAAAATATTAATTTATGAAAAACTAAAGAATAAACATAATACATAAACCTCTATGGGAAAAATATACTACATGTTATTTTTTACTAACCATGTTACGTATATGAATTCCATGAATTATGAGACTCCAATTGAGTTGTGTGAAGGTGCATATACAAAATTAAATGAGTTAGTTTTTACATGGTGTAGGTATGTGGATGATCTATGACTCAGATTATAGTTTTTAATATTTTAATTTTTAGAAGTCATTATTGGGGGAGTTATGAACACATTATGATAGGAATAACTAATGCGTGGGGCATGTTGAAAAGTATTTTCAGCCAACTTGTGGTGAGTTTGGGATCGTACAATTTTTTTGTGCAAGTTAGTGTGGATATAGTTTTCTAATGAGGCATTTTATAGTGGGTATTCTAGATACTATTAATCATATTTGATCTTCATACTCAATCCAACATTATAAAAATAATATTATGTTTAATTATTATATAGAAGGGATTATCAACTCATTAAACTGATTAATTATTCATCTAGATAACTGTGCAAGGATGAGTATAAGGATGTGATCTAATAGAGGATGTGAACAACCCCCATATTCATTTTAATGGATGCGAACCTAGACTTAATTGAACATAGATACGAAATTGTAACACACCAAATATATTGAAGAATATTGAAATGTAGTATGACCGATAAACCATTGATCAATACTCTTTAGACGATCACATATTTGTAAACCATGAAAAATTATCAGGTTCTATTAAATTTATACTCTTTTATATTTATTTAATGTGTATTAATCCAAGAAATCATAATGAGTTCTTAAAAATAATGGGATAAGAAATCCTAAACACTACTCCCTTATTTATCAATCCCCTCTTATCAAATCCAAATGAATTTTATTGAATAATAAACGATATGGGAGTTAAATATATCATGAGAAGATATTTGATTTAGATAATTTGGTAAAAGAAAATGTATTTCAATAATTTAATAGAATATTCTATAATTAATAGTGAAAGTTAAATAAATTCATCATTATACCAAGAAAAATGCTTTTTACCATACATTAAAAAGGATAGAAAATAGTAATCTGATATTGAAATACTAATTACTTTATCTTGTTATTTATATATGCTAATGAAAAATAAAAATATATTTTATCAAGAAAATTATGAAATCATATATATACATATATAGATGATATATACTATTGCGAAAAAATAAAGGATAAATTTTCAAAATATATACAAAGTGGATATTATGGTGAAGGTGGCCTTTCTCTAGGTACACCCTAATATATTTATGGTTTGGAAATGATTCAAAATTAGAATGCTAAAAGAATATTAAAATAAATCAATGATGTTGTAGAAAACATTATGGGACTTGTAAATGAGATAAAGGATAAAAATATATGTTAAATAATATTTTCAAATAGTTACCACCTCTGTAAATTCTAAATGTATATTCTATAGAAGAGAGTGATTTATTATTTCCCTCAACAGTTTATTGATTATGATGTTTAGGGGATTACAAAATTCGTTTTCATCAACAAGGGATATCAATTCCAAAGGGTGGGAGGAAACAAATCAAGTATCTAGAGAATATTGAAATTTTTAAAACATACAATGGGATTGATACTATGGATGATAAACATCACTCTCTTATGGACAAAAACATCTTGTTGAGGAAGTACAGATTTGATGGAAACAATCCCTTGGCATGTTTCTAGTGTAGTAAATTTTGAAACATTGTTGAAAGTTTCATAAGAATATTTAATAGTAATATAAATTAATTAATTAATTTATTGATTCCATGAAAAGTATTCCCTTATCGACGATACAAAAAAACAATTTGTTCATCTGAGAATGAAATTCCATAGAACACAAATGATGAGAAAAAATATTTTGATAAAAGAAAAATTTTAATGGAAGGATAAATAAGGGTCAAATCATTTATAAAGGATGAATTGTTGGATATTTCTAATAATTTTATCATTAACTAGGTAATTATGATAAACCTAATTATTAAGTTAATCTCATTGTAGAAAATCGGGGTTTTCTAAATGATTTTAATATTAAATGTAATATAATTTTAATGAATAGTGAAGTAATAAAATATCCCAGTGAATATTTGGATTAGTTAGAATAATACATAGAGTAAATGTAATAATAGTAAGATACATTAATCCTAGTAAAATAATAATATAAAATATCAAAATATTCATGGTGATTATTATAGAAATATCATAGATGCTCAATGACACAAAAACAAGCCTTAATGAGGAACTTGGAATGTTGAGTCTTGGGAAGAATGCATTATTTTGTTAATAACAATAAATGAATCTATATTGATATAAATTTTTTTATAGTCATCCTACTCAACATATATATCAAAATTATAGAATAAATATAAAGGGTAATGTGAGTCTATGATGGCACCAATCTAAAAAAAGTGAAAAAAAATATAAATCTTTAATTTTAAGAACTTCGATGCCTTGTAGAACACACAACCCATAGTTTAAATGAACTATAATATAGTATACCATTGTAACCTATAAATTAAATTAAGGGATATAAATGTTCCAAATAAATAATATAAATTATATGGTTTATATATCTATGAAATCATTGGTTATCTATTGGCTATGAAAAAAATAATCATTTGAATTAAAATGCAATATTTTCTAATAATTTTAATATTTAAAAAGATGGATAAGTCATGAATTAAAATCATAATATTAATATACATTCATTAAAACATAAAAAATTTTATGAAAATAATAAATACCACTATTTAATTATTAATAACAAAATTATCTCATGGTGAGTTTTTTAGAATTTTTTAAATTATTTATTTTCATGATTAATATTGAAAAATACAAAATATTAATTGAAAAATACCTTTTTATTTAAATTATTAAGAGAGAATATTTATATTTTCAATTATTATAAATATAATATATGTTAAATTATATATAAATTTATCATATTTGGATCATTGGATTAATATTCATATTAAATATTGACATAAATAATTTCAAATCTTTTGAACAGTTTATATTTGAAGAACAACATTCTCACCTCATCATCTGGATTGATTTTAAATTTAATATTGAAAAACAAATGAATGTAGTTTGAAATGTTTTTAATAATATATAGAATCGAAATAAAATATATTATCTAATAATTTATAGTTAATTGGTTTATATATCTATGAAATCATTGGTTATCTACTTTCTATGAAAAAAAGAATTATTTGAATTAAAATGCAATATTTTCTAATAATTTTAATATTTAAAAAGATGGATAAGTCATGAATTAAAATCATAATATTAATATACATTCATTAAATCATTGAAAATTTTATGAAAATAATAAATACCACTATTTAATTATTAATAACAAAATTATCTCATGGTGAGTTTTTTAGAATTTTTAGAATTATTTAATTTCTTGATTAATATTGAAAAATATAAAATATTAATTGAAAAATAACTTTTCATTTAAATTATTAAGAGAGAATGTTTATATTTTCAATTATTTTAAATATAATATATGTTAAATTATATATAAATTTATCATATTTGGATCATTGGAATAATATTCATATTAAATATTGACATAAATAATTTCAAATCTTTTGAACATTTTATATTTGAAGAACAACATTCTCACCTCATCATCTGGGTTGATTTTAAATTAAATATTGAAAAACAAATGAATGTAGTTTGAAATTTTTTTATTAATATATAGAATCGAAATAAAATATATTATCTAATAATTTATAGTTAATTGGTTTCAAAAATAAAATTGTAAAAAAAACTATAAATTATTTACCATGGTTTTGGTGAAAATAGATTTACCAAGGGGTTAAAATAAAATTATATGGGTATAAATAACATAATATTTTGAATAAAACTTATTTTGATTGAATAGGATGGCCATATAATTTATTCTTATAGATTCTACTCTATTTTTTACCCTTCACCAATTTAAAATCGCGGGTACACAATTTTCATTTCAAAAATTTTTATTGTGTCACTCACTATACATATAAAAGGATACATCCTATCCACTCATCTTCACACCGTAAAAACCTTCTTGTCAACCAATAAATTCCCTAATAACAAAACAACATAAATAAACTTTTAGTAGAATCCTTACTATGTTTACAAATATTACTTCGAATGTATTTTGGAGAAATCATTATGAATGTTACAAGAAGAAGAGTTATAGTTCATAAAAGTGCGTTGTTAATTTATTTCTTCCTGTGCCTACTTAAATTATTGTTAATACATTGTCATACAACAAAATAATAATATTTTCAATTATTAGATATTTTAATGTTAATATAATGACATAAAACCATCTCCAAATACATCAAATGTGTTACAATATTATAATTCTTGTGTCGGGGAAACTATTATATCAAGAACCGATGTCATTCATTTTCAATTACCAACTCCCACTATTGGGTATGATGATAGATATATAGAATATATTTTATATTTATAACATAATTCTATATTTGGGATCATTATACCATATATAACTTTTTTACACTCCATTCAATAGAGGATATGAATATGTTGCTCTTATGTACGCCGAACCACCACCTCACAAAATGATATGATTTGTTTTTCACTCATGATTTACATGGTTAGTAATAATGATAATAATAATTAATTTATGTAAAAAATATAATAAATATGATATTAATTATACATTTATAATTATTGAAATATAATGAATCATTTTCATTTTTCACTAAAAAAATTCCATCATCATTTTTGAATGTGTGGACCACTACCTTCACAAAAAATGTGATTAGTTTTTCATCTCCACATACCATTGATGATATATATAAGCATATTTAAATATATAATATAATATTATGATAATTATGTAAAGGAAAAATATTAGTTGCATATTTTAAATAATTATTATTTTAAAATGGAATCTTTTCATATAGCAAAGTAAGACATACTATGCCCCTAATCATAGCAAACACCATTTATCAAAACCATAGTTTATTATTAATATTAAGAGAATATTAGATGTATAAATATGATAACTGTTTCATTATTATTATTATTATTATTATGAAAATTTATATTATATTCAATAATGGGAATATTCATTAAAAATAATGAATGGGAAAATAAGGAAATTATCACCTGATACAATGAAAACAATGAAAGATTATTAATGAAAGTGTGCAAAGATATTTTAAAAGGATTATATTAAAAGGTTTAGTTTGGTATATTTATAATATTAATCATGGGGTAAATCAGATTTGGGTAAATATTAATCCAATTTTATCATTTTCTCTTATCACCTCTTAGATATATGAGTATCACAATTCTCTTTATCGTTTCCCTATTGCATTCAAGTATATAAAAGATATAAAATATATAATGAAATATTTTTACAAGGATCACTACTCAGTGAGATTAACCAATACTTGTCTTGATATGGAAATGTTCTGACCACCTAAATAGTTAAAAAAATCCATTGAATGTGGATACAGAATGTAGTAAATACCCTTTTACATTAAATGCTCAAATGTTAATTTATACTGCATGTTTTACCATTCTTGGCCTGATATTTATAATACCTATGAATAGAGAATCCTTCAATTTTATATGTTTCCATGTGAAACCACAAAGTATTTCCCCATTGTATACTACTTTTGTATGCCACTATGATGCAATATTATTCCGAATAATTCATCATCTTCACTTGGCTACTTTCATAGAAGCAAACTAAAAACATTCACATTCTTCAAAGTATCACAATAAAAAGGTAAACTACTTATTTTTATGAATTCAAAAATAATTTCTTGCATTTTTTGTGGGTTTATAGTAATTTAATTCTTATACGGCCGAAATGATGGTTGATTTATGTTAATTTTATTAACAACTATTCTAACATTATTCTCTATTTTTTCTTCATTGCAAGTCTAACATCATTAAATATCTTTATTCCATTATATCTATAATCAAATATCTCATTATTTTTACGTCAAATTTGAATCATATAAATATTTTATTCTTCATGGACATGCAATATTATGAAATATTTTAAAACTTTGAAAATATTTTTCATTGATACATAATATGAAAAAATGAATTTACTTGTTCACATCAGTTATTATAGGTTAATAAAATATCAATTTAAAATAATTTCTACCCCATATCCTTTATTATTAAATGTCGGAATATTCATTCAAAAATAAATATTTATCACTTTTTTGTTATCAATTAAACTAGATCAAGTGAACTTAATGAATATAATGCATGTAGAATTTCAGATGAAACCCTAAAAAATTAATCAAAATGTATTTTCTTATGTGATATACATCAATTTGCTTCATGTATCACAAATGAATATCAAAAAAATTTAAATCAATATTTCCCATGAATGCTAGATTTCATGAATATTTATTTCCCCATTTTTTTATTCGTCCACAAAGGTATATGTATATAACTTTTACCATATTATTAATTCTTCGCATAGGCATGTTAAATGAAAACTATGTAGATAAATAATTCCATAGTTATAATGATGAGGACATATCATAAAGATTTCATCTCTTATACATTTATGTGTTAATTTTTTTTCATAATATCCTGACATCTCTACATGTTATGTACACATTCACTTCTTCATAGGTGTTTTGACATGGTTCAACATTCATAAAACCTATTGTTCTTCACACAATATTATTCATCTTCATTGATGGTTTTAATCAAGGTATCATCTTTATGAACACCGTGTATCATTAAGATATATCATTTATTGTTCAACAAACATGGTGAGGTATTTTTCACTGTTTCACAAGATATTTATTCTCCCAAAAATGATAATGAATCATGGACCCAAGTCATCATGAAGACATCTGTGTGTGTATAACCGAAGTCAAAAGTAATGTGGATCTTCATTACATAGTAGAGGAGAAAATATATTCTTTTCAAAACCATGTTTGTTCACAGAACACCCCAATTAATTTATCCATCAAGTATCAGGGTTGTTATTCATATTCATTTAATGGAAATGAATATTTTTTCTACTTTTTTAGAATATAATAGCTCTATGAAATATGTTAATTAAAACTCCACACATCGACTTGTTTCCATATAAATTATAGAGAGGTTAACAATTCTTCTCTTCTAATTTAAAATAATACATACCATGAATTGATAATAAACACTTTTCATTATCTAAGGTCTCAAAATTTGAATTCATAAAACATAAGTTAAATGATACCAACTATCACAGTGTTTTTTATTCATGATATTACCTTTTCATTTATGGTTATATCCTCATGTTCATGTGATGAGGATCACGTGATACATTGTAAACTAATTCATTCATTAATATGAACATATATATATATAATCACTTATAATATCATTATCATTGAATAATGATGTGCATGAAATGAATAGTATGCATGTATGAGAGTATATTCCTTCATAGTCTCAAAATAATGAGATCAAAATAATGGTGGTAGCCTTATAAAAAACTAATAGTGGTTCTAACATATTATCTAGTGAATCAATATTATATTCCAGAGTTTGGAGTGGTAATATGTGACCGCTTGATTAAAATATGTAGTGGGGAGATTTGATGGTTCAAATTCATCCAATCAGTAGTTTCATATTATATCTAATTGTTTTAATTTTGGATGAATAGTACCTGATATTATGCATCCCACATCAAAAACTACACCATACTATACTTTTCATTATAGGCTAATTAATGTTCCTTCCACTGGGAAATGGATACCAGGAATTTTCACTGGTCACACAATTCACAAAAAAGGATTTGGCATGTGGTCTTCTAGGCCAACAAAGCATGAATTTGGCTATGTATGTTTGGGAATTATACGTTGGACTTCCCAATTATTGTTGAAATTATTAAAGTACCTATGAAACATCATCCATTATTTGTGTATTGATAGAACATTCTAGGGGTGTTGTTGACCTTTAGTCCCACAAAATCCTTGGTTCAGGTTATCCTGGCTACGATGTGTATTTTTAATATTTTTTTTAATAAAATATCCACATGAATATTACATAAAATAATTCTATGTAAAGAATATAATTCCAATACCAAATAAATGGAACCACTTATCCTTCTACATGAAATTTATAATTAAAATTGTTATATATTCCTTCAAATAAAATGCTCATATTGTTACGAAATATCATTTTCTTCAAAGTTATCCTCTTCTATTATTTTTGAAATATAAATTCCAATGTATATATTCAATATCAAATCATCATTATTTTTTTAAAATAATGTGTTAAAATTTAAAAAATGCAATGAAATAAATTTGAAAACATTATTAAACTCGGTTTCTAGGACAAATAATTAATCATGAAATGAAATCTCATTTATGGAATCCATTATAATTTATAGGAAGGAAAATTGAAAATGCATGTCTTCAACTATTTATATGTTTCCTAAAATTATATTACATTATCATATTTTCTAATATTCATAAAATTTGTAACTTTTTAATCATATTGACATCAATTATAAATATTAATATATCATTAAAATCTAATTAAAACCTATTATGTTCATTGATAATTAATACAACTCATACGAAATTTGGGATATTCAATGTCCCCCATTGTATTTATTAGAAATACCCTCAATATTCTTTCCATGTGAATATGTCAATGTATGATTCATTATCTTATCTCTCCATTTTAGATTTCCACCATTTTTTCACTATAGCTCCACTTATTCGGAATAAATACAATGTCAATGGGAAAATAATGTCATTTCATATTCATGAAATGTGACATCCAACATTTCAATCTAATTCTGCAATGTCTATTCATGAAGTAGAAAAGAATTTTATTTAATTTTGGAAGTAAATATATCAATTAAGAAATGATAAAATTACCAAATGAATTGCGAACTCATATTTATGTCTTGAAGGGTCGTTCACATTCATTACATGATGAAGGCGACTAAATAAGATATGAATTTTTTTACAAAATATTAACATGACACTCATGAACTGACCTCACCAAATAGATCTTAAAAATTCAAGTTAAATGTTTACGATAAGTGGCCTTAGTAAATTTCCATTTATGTTATTTTATTTATTAATTCTATTACACTCCATTTGTGTTTTGTTTTTAATTTTGGATAACCAAGGGTGAGTGGACATGAATAATAAAGCTTTTTCAATGACATGTTCTTCAAAAAAATTACAGAATAAAACGATTTGTTCATAATTAAATAATGACCCTCACATCATTAAATTTTTTTATTCATATCCCACTTAAGGGAAACAATCCTACACATATTTGGAATGGTGTATCTATAATAGAATTTATTTCATGTTGTCTCAATATTGATAATATATCATGATGGTTCTTCCACATGTGACTGTGTAGATTGAACAATTTTCATTAGTCCACCAAGAATGATCTTATTAACCACTTTATCTTCAAGAAAAAAAAAAATTGAGATCAATCCAATATGTTATCTTATTTAACATGGTTTTCCAAAAAAGGAACTAACATTATTCAACATCAAAATATATGATACTTTTGTATAATTTATTTGAATAAAAATTGGGGAATCATTCAAGGATGCCGAATTCTATCTCGAATTGACAACATTCAATATTTCCCTTTTTTATCTCTATGAGACTGAACGTCCAATCTAAATACCTACATTATAATCACAAATAAAAATAAAAAATGTTGACTATAATAATGTTTTTCCTTCATTGATTCTCAATTTTAACACTAATGTTGATATAATGTTTTCATCCAAGTTACTT
This sequence comes from Viscum album, assembly GCA_963277665.1. Classification (NCBI taxonomy): domain Eukaryota; kingdom Viridiplantae; phylum Streptophyta; class Magnoliopsida; order Santalales; family Viscaceae; genus Viscum; species Viscum album. The sequence goes on along the minus strand of OY728156.1, from coordinate 1,197,376,988 downwards.
CATTTCCACCATTATTCATGCATCCACATATAATCATATTTTCTGACATATATAGTGGTAGTATGGACCTAATCCCATTCTCTTCTGATTTCTATAGATAATTTTTTTTCTTAACATCCTTAATGACTTATGATTTTTTCCCTTTTATGAAATATTTTAATTGGTATAATGGATTGATACAATGTTTCAATATGACTAGTTTTATTACATCAATGACATAGAATGTCAATATCAAAAGAGTTTACTTTTTAAAAAAAATCTCTCATACACTTTTTCTTCATCATGTTGGATCTTCTCATTTAATTTTCACAAGACTTAGCTTGTGTTTCATACATTTCAAATATGAATCCCAAATCATATATATATATATAACTAAAATATAATTTCAAAGTATGGAAGAATATTTGGATATTATACATGGGTTCTTCTGAGTTTCATCTTATTTATTTAGTCTTTTCGATGAAGCAATTTTCATTCAAAATGATGGATTTGGAATCAAAGTATTACTAAAATTTATCACTCCGAAATATTATTTTGATAATTTTTGTTCAATTTTTTTATAATTTCATCCAAAGGTAAATTGTTTATTCTTATCCATATCATGTGGTATTATATTCTTATCCTATTTGGATGCATGTTGATATGAGTATATTTCTAAACTGTGACCTCCACCATTTCATACATAACAAATATTTTCATGTTTTGAAAATTCTTATTCAATATATTGGATTTTATGAAAATATGATTGTTGATTTATCATAACTGGATTACTACCCCATGACATAGGACATGATTTTTCTTTACAATTTAAGGATTATAACAAAAACCATGTGAAAAAATCATGACTATATTATAGCATGAACACCGAACCATAAACATGATATTATTATATCCATTATATATTATTAAGGTGAATTATTCATATCTTATAATGCACTATGTAGAATATAATATTAAGTGAATTTATTCATATCCACCATATTCAAGGTGGTAGGTTCCCTATCACCTTTCGTCACATAAACATATTTATAATTTGTTTTAAAACAAACACAATTCATGATAAATGATTTAGAGGCATCATTAAAATATTTTTTGAATGCTGTATATTTTTTCTTAGTTTCATGTTCTAGTTTATTGAATAAAGTCTCGAATTTATATCAACTATTGGAGGTCTTTAATCATTAAAATCCTATAGTGATCATTTTGTACCAGAAGAAACAATTTATTTCTTCTGTAATCACTCAATATATGTATACATGAGATTTTCTAACTAGTCATCCAAATATAGACAACTAATTTTGTGGAAACAAATATAATATTCACTAATAATCATTATCTCTTCACAATAATTATTCATTATTGAAAATAATCTTCATCTAACATAATATTGTTCTAAATAAAAGAGTCAATTTCCATTATCTTGTTATAATTTAGGCCAACAACAGTCAATTAAAATCATTGAAATTATTGAAATTTTCTTCAATTTCAGGGATTTTAAAATCTAGTTCATTCATGACTCCTTGTTTATCATCATCTATTTTGACTAATTTTGAGGAATATAATTTAATTTTCATCCCTGTTTATTTAGAGGTTCCAACCTGTCTGGAGATCCATAAATATTTTATAAATTTTTCTTCAAATACCTTCTCCCAAACATCACCATCTCTTTACAACGTGGAGATATATTCCTACATACATTAAAATACACATAAAATAATATATACTTGTTTTATGGGAACAAAATATTTGAAATATATTAATATATCAACTGGAATATCTTTATATGTCATAGAATTATCATCATCATCAGTTATTATTGTGTATTATTAATGAATTTTTTTCAAAGGAATAAACATATAACCATTCATTACATAAGGTAGAAAGGTTATCCTTTCACATTATTGAAAAACATAAGCCACTATATATTTACTTTCCATGTTTTATTTGTCTTCATTTTCATCATAGAATGGATGAACTGAAACATTATTTTCTTTAGACAAGAAAGAATACATTATAAATGTTCTTTTCTCTATCAAAATCATGTTCATGAATTTATTATTACAAATATAATTCTTCTTAAATATTACTAAATTTCCAACATAACATATTTCTATAGTAATCTCAAGATATAAGCTATAATCTTAAAAAAAATCATCATCATAAGGAATCCAAAATAGGTGAACCTGGATATGATACCACATAAAAGGAAAAGTTTGGGACAAGCCTAATACTAACATTGGTGTATCAATGTGGGAGACTTTTTAACCCAATTAATTTTTTATCCATTCTCCTATTAGACATTTCAGTATTACGATTCATTTTTTCTATTATCTATCAGAAGAAATTTTATAAAAATAATATAATATATCACACTTTAATTTTAAAAGGACCCCTACACAGTGAGAGTATCTAGTAATATCCATTATATCGAAATGATCCAACATCAAAATAAATAGAATGTAATCCTTTTAGTGTGATTTAAGAATGTGAAAAATACCCTTTCCCATATAATTCACTATAGTAAATTGAATTTTATTATTTTAGTTTTATTTGTTGTATCGTCATACTTCCTCTCATGAAATCCCACACCTTATTGATAGAGTTCATTGTAACACCAAAAATTTATTCCACATGTTGAGAGTAGTGTTGGATATCATTGTGTAGAATTCATCTTCCAAATACATATTATTCTTCAGTTAGTTAAATGAATAAAATAGTATGAATTCAACCATCATATTCTCCATATCATCATGCTAAATTTTTCACTTCTAATTCATATGAATTAAGTCACAATACTATGAATATTGTGTGGTTTGATAATCAAAGAATTGTTCTATGACACAAATGATGATTGAATTGTATTAATTTGGAAAATGACTTTTCTTATATTTTAATTCAATAATCCTATTTTTAATAAATACCACACCAAATCACCTTATCACAATCATTCTAGAATCCGAAAACATTCTTTTATTATAAAAACAATGATGCTCATCTCGTTTTGGCAACATAAATATTATTTATTATTCTTCGACATATAATAATATTGAATTTGGCCTCATTTTCAAATTTTTACTATTAAATAATAAATATAAATGAATGAGTATATCACATAAATTTTATTCATCTTGGTGAATAAATTATCTAATAAAAATGAATTTCACCACACTTCTTGTATTGTATCATGCAAGAATAATCTTTCACAAATACGAAGTTATCTCTTCTAGAATTATCAGCAAAACTAGATCACGTACACTTGATGCCTATAATACATGGGTCATGCCATGTGAAACCCTATCACATTCATATATATATATTATTTTATTTGTTATCGGTAATTTTATTTCAAGTAACACTATTTCATATCAAATTTTGTGTGCAAACATATTCACACAAGCATGAAATAACTCTTTACTCTCCCCGTTGTTTATTCTTGCACATAGGTATTTGAAAACACTTCATCCTATTTAATTATATTGGACTGTTATTTCATAAATATTCAGATAAATTATACTGTAGTTATCATGTATAAGAAATATCATTGGTCAACATTCCCAACTATAATTCATCACAGAAGTTAGTTGCAGTATAATATATTTGTCATAAGTTATTTACCCCATCTATTATTCATTTATTTTTTATGGGATTAGTTAATCAAAGAATTTGTATTTATTTAGGTATTTTTATTCCTCTTTTCATAGGGAAATTATATACATATCATCTTTTTGTAAATAATTTATTATTAGGGTACACAATGTCTTATTAATGTAACAAAGTTTTTTATTATTCCCTGGATCACATGACTATTTTTCACAAATGATGAAATCTTCCATGAAAAAATTATTTGTGAATTTATCCGAGTGTGTATAATAATTTTGGATATCATATATAACTCCTTTTTTGTATATTAGAAACGATATTATTTTCACAAAAATTATGGTTCATTTTGAACCCCTCATATCATAGACTCGAAGGAACACAGTTTTTCTTCCTGTTCATAAAATAGGAAATATGTGATGCCCTATTTTACACCCCATGGATTCCACTTTAGAGACTAAAAGTCATTCAATGATAATAACATCTCTCAATTCCCAATGGATGCATTTTTTCAATTATTGAAACATAAATTAAATGATGTCAAATATTATGGCGTATTTTCATTGTGATCTTACCTTCTAATTTTGTTTATATAACCACGTGCATGCAATGATGATCACATGAAACATCATAAACATCATCATGACATATAATTATTTTATATCACACTATTATGAAAGATATATCCCCAAGAATATCATTTTATTTGAATATAATATTCATGAAAACAATACCATGCATATATAATATTTTTTAATTTCATTATAATTAAATAAATACCTCAAAACCACCATTACAGTCTTATATTTTATTGATGGTATCATGTAGATATTCAATATAGAATTATTAGTTCCATAAAGTGTTTTTAGGAGGAATATGACATCTCATTTTTAATGTCAATGGAATGGGAGAACAAACTATTATTATTTAACTGATAGGGTGGACATTGTTATATTTGGATTCATTAAATATGGATGAACATCACTGTATATCATTCATCACACATTGGAAAATAAAACACACTTCCCTATGCTTTATTTTCTAATCCATGTTCCTATATCCTTGAGTTGGTTATTGAAGATCATCCATGATTGAAAAACACACATAAAAAGCGTCTGCCATCGAGCATTCTGCCCAACCATGTCGACCATTGGGTTTCCACTTTGTGATCCCAATACACGAGACCTCGCAGTTCATGTGGCCACAACGCAAGACCAAGTTCTCCAGCCTCTAACCTTGGTGGCCCAACAAAAACCCTCATTTCCATGATTGGCGTCAAATCCCACACATGACATGGTTGATGTTGGCTTGGCTACCAAGTGTGGTTTCCCTATAATACATTAATGAACAAACCACAAAAAAATAATTATAATTTCTCTATATAAAGGATATAATACTAATTTAAAATAAATTTTACCTCTTATTATTTATATTCAATTTTGATTAATTTCATTAAATCCACTCATCATGAAATTAATATTTTTTTGGAAATCATATTTTTATATTCATCATTTCTTTTTGGAATAAAAATCTTTGAAATTATTAATAATAAAATAATAATTATTCATTATTTTCAAAAACGTTTCACTATTAACACGTGTTATTTGATATAAATATTAGCTCATCAATCATCATAGTATATAAGAGAATAATTAAATCAAGACAGCCAATATCATTTAATGAATCAAAACAAAATCTCTAGGAATTTCCATTGAAAGTTAATGTATTCAAACCATTTATATTATTTTTCATATTATAAGACTTCATAACATCATTTAAGATCTTCCATGACTAGATCTTCTTCATTCTACTAATATAAAAGTAATATATTACTATTTAATTTTAAATTATTTACATACAATGGTGCTCTTTGAAAACAAATAAAACAAATAAAAATTTGGGATAATCAAATATATATTATTATAAATAATAATAGGATACGATTACAAACTAATCTCCTACTGAAATTTTTTTAATGTTGTTTAAAGAACATTCAAACAAAAAAATCACGAGGTAAGTGATTTCATAACTAAAATTTCAATCACTGGGTTGATCATAATCTTTATTGGTTATGTGATTCTAAGATTATGTGGGTAACAAACTTTTATTATTTTATATTTACATTAATTTTTTATAAGGATTTATAATGAATACACATAATCAATTAATTTCGGAATTCACATTTTAGTGACATGAACTTTTAAGGGAATTAGTCTCATTATCTCTTAATTAAGTAATATTGTAATGTTAATGAGTGATTTTCACTTATACAGTGTATATACATTCAAATTAACATGTAATATCATGAATAATTAAAAATTCATTGTACATTATGATTCAATTTTAATTATTTCAACCAAGAGTATTGTACTATAAAATTACCAATTAGTAATGAATTTCAAAAATAAATTTATATTCAGAGGTTTGTATTAGTCCTCCATTATCATTGATATTTTATGATTATTTATGTAATTTCTTTTTACTATGTATTGTTGTATTAGCACTTATAATGTGGATTTATAGTTTATTTACATAATAAATTATTTTATTTATTATGACCACATTGTTATGATCATTGTAATGTTTTATTTCAAAATATCATTTTGATTGGGAGTTATTATTATATTATCATTGTCTCATAAAACAATTTAAATTTTTATTCATCATTTTAGTCACAATATATTAAAGTAGTAGTACCATTTTCAACACATTATAACATAAAATTATTGAGAAAATTTTATTAATGAAAATGACCCCATTTCTCTATTTGCTCAAAAATTTATTTTCTTCCAAAACCATGTTATCTAATAAAAAAATAATTCTCTTTTAACCTCTTTATAATGATTTATTCAAGTAATTTTTAATCGTTTTGAACTTTTTACTAATTTCTTTAATGTAGTTATAATTTTTTTTAAAAACCCATTTCAATTTTTATTATTATTGTTAATGGAATCATTGTTATAATATACAATTAATATATGAATTTTTAAGACATCATAACATCACGTATTTTGTAAGGAATAATTTATATGTTTCAAATAATAAATTTGAAGAAAATTATTTAAAAATATTTTTGAAAAAGAAAAAAATATTTTTATCAAGAATGTTTTTCATCAAAATTATACTATTTCTATTCCTCAGTGTCAATAAAATTTTTTTATTACTCCAATTGGTATATTTAGTATTGATACAATACTTATTTTTTAATTTTTATGGTTAATTATAAATTTGACGATAGAAGGAACTTAAATTAACATTATTCATTTAATTCTACTATCAATAACTTTCCGATGAAGTAGCCACTTTAATGTGGACATTAAATTTCTTCTTAATGGTTGTATTACTTATCATGGATATATCAATTTCATAAACCACATATAATTTTTATATATTCTTATCTACAATGAATGTTATTTTCCAGTCTATAGACATCCCCGTGATCTATTGAAAGGTCTCAAGACATGAATTAAATGGATATTCTTTCATAAATGGTCTTATACGCTTTATTTTTAAATTTTCATAGGGGTCGATCATGACGGTAGCAGTGTAATGTTATTAAGATTTAACATCCCAAAATTAATCATTTTCATCATTATAAACTTATTTAATATTATCCATGATATTTTTATTTTGATAGTATCGTTGTAAGCACCTCATTATATTTTTATAGATTAAATAGAATGTGTTTTTAGTTACTTGACATCCCATATTAATTCTTCTTTATCATATAATGATATTTAAAATATATAAATCTATTTATTTTCTACTTATTTTCAAATCAATAATAATAAATCATTATATTATTGGGATATACAATCCGTTTAAATGGAATGTGTTTTTACTGATTAATGATTCCATTTTAATTATTAATTATTGATTAATGATAACTTACTTTGTAATTAACCATTACATCGAATTTCATCTCACCCTTATTTTTTTCATTTCACTAGGATTCCATGTTGTGTACAATGGTTTATGCTCAATGAATTCTCAGGGTAATAATGTAATTATAAAAAATTTATGAAGTATTTTTCTGTTATCAAATGAAACAACAATACACCAGTATGTATGCAGTTTAACAAGAATAATAAACTATTCAGCCTTTGAAAATATGTTTCCTAGTATCTTATTCCAACATAATATGAAGAAAACATGATTTATGATATTATTGTTGGGGTACTTATAGTTTTTATTGATTACAATATCAAATTGGAATAAATAATGTTTATGTAATTACAGAGAGATATCATTGGATGCATGATTTTTTAACTGAGAAGAGTAGAAAATGTGACTGGACACACCGTAAAAATATTGTGGAATAATAATGGAAAATTATTTACCTTTAATTAGTTTTAAAACGCTCCTGATAAACAATGACTAAAATATGATACATCATTGAAGAAAAAATTATTAAAAAAAGATGTATTGACAAAAAATTATTCAATAAAAAATATTTCTCTCATATTACTCATTAAACGTATCATTTCATTTAAATATTTACCTTATTTAGAAAATGTTTTATTATGGAATCATAATTTCTCCTGATAATTCATAAGTAATAGAGGACCACCAATTAATTTTTTTAAGAGGGGAGACCTTTATTATGGCACATGAATATATTTATATTTACATGATGCATCTAGAATTAATTAGGAAGTTTCATTTAGTATAGAGATGTTATAGAATAATGATTATATAATGGATACCCAAAAATAATTAAGTCATACAAATAGTACAACATTAAGATGGTTATAATTTTGTAGACTAGTAATATCAAAATTAACTAGGGGAATCATGTCATAAACTAGGGAGTAATAAACATTGATGTTATCCAAAGAGATGATGAGGGATAAAATGAAAGTGTAAGAAACCTATAAACACCACTTAGTTTAATAGGTCATGATAACTCTATTTCCGTGTCATAAGATATTCCTTGATAATGAAGAACACCATTTCTATAAAATAAGAAATAAATTAATATTTAAAGATCCATAAAAATTAATAGGTAGAAAAAAATATTCCATGATAGGTGAATTAGAAATGTTTATCATAAATATATATTTTTAGATATTGAACCAACCTCATTTTAGGAAGAACGAAATGGTTAACCATAGATAAAATACATGAATAAATAATTTATTAAATAAATAACAATAAAACATGAGATATTTTTAAAATTTTAAAAAATAATATTTTTAGGGATAAATTGTATCTGGTTGATTAAATTCGATGTGCATTCAAATGAAATTACAATCAATGAATTATTATTTTCTAAAGTCTATTTATTATTAATGGCATTGATACAAAAGAATAGATTTCTTATATAGATTACGAATATTTAATCTGGGTCATTTTGGTTATGGAAATATTATGAAAATATAATGTTAAATAGATCGGTGTCAAAATAAAATTATGTTAATATAACATAATAGATTTAAATTGAATAAATATTTGGAATTTATATTAAAAACTATAAGATACTTTTTCAATAATTTTAGAACTCTCTATGTGGTCTAAAATTATAACCATGAAAATGGAATAACATTTTGATTCACATTTAATGTTTATAAAATTTATAAGGGGTTATCGAAATAATAATATATTTTTTAATATTTCAAGGGAAGTAATTTTTATAGTGGTTGTATATATAGATTAATTATTCATTAGAAGAATCATAAATACAACTAAAGAAGGTTTTTATAATGAAATTAACTCTAAATTTTCAATTCTCATGATTGGTGACCTCACAGATGTTCTGGGACTATAGTTGATAGAAAAAAATTCATCTATTTTCTTATCATAGACATATTATTACAGAGTATTCTAAATATGATCAACATGGATGATTATAAAACAATATAGACTTTGATTTTTTATAGAAAAAATATGAATCATGAAGATAATAAATATTTCCCTCCCAACTTTTACATAAGGAAAATTATTTTCAAACATTATTAAACTACAATATAATCAAATATATCATTTTCAATCTATTTAGATGGTTTTTTCTTATTTAATCTGACATAAGTTTATCATGGAGAGTTTGAATGAATCATTTGGTATATCCACGACACATTGAATATTGTATTTTTGTTTGATTTCAAAAAGGATCATGATTTATCTATATTTTTATATTGAATTAGTTTGAGGTATAGTGGAAAATAAATCTATATTAAGTGTTTCATTATTTCATAGGATTAAAAGTTTTGTTTCGATGAGTATGTATTCGGAAATCAGCTCACTAATTATTGGGAGATCGGGATAAATTTTAGTAACTATGTTATTCACCCAAATTCAATTGATGAATTAATAACAAGATGATATTATTAATGTGATTATGTAGTATATTTTTATATTATGTGATATAAATATTGTTACTAATTCAAACTAATTATTAAAAAATTACCTTAAAAAATATTGGGTTCATGATTCACATTATAATAAAAAACTTATAGAATTGAATTACTATAATATAGAATATTGTATCTAATGAACATGGGGAATAAATCATTATTTTTTTTGATAATATATATATTGGGAGAATATTCTTGAAACATAACATTAAACCACCACACTATGCATGAGGATGTTTGGATATTTCACTTATACCAATTATATATATTTCATTATATGTTCCTCCATGTTTTTCATGTTCGATATCTCCATGTTTATTTACAAATGGAGAGATAAAATTTTAAAAATTCTTATAGTTATTCATCTATCTCATTTAGGGAGGGGTGATATTGTGTCAATGTGAAGGGGAGATATAATCAATCAGGATATATTGTTTCACTTTGGTATGTATGTTGTACAATGTAAAATACCTTCTCTATTCAGTATGTGGTAATTTAATGAGGAATGGATTTTACACTTGTTCTCATGTTTTACATTTGGACAGATTATCCCTTAGACCATGACATATTTATGATTTTTATCTTATATTAGTATGAAAAAAAACATGTATGGTATTAAATTTCAACATGATTTCCCAACATATAAAATGTCATAAAATGTTGGAAACGTGTTCATTTGATCCCATTAAAAGTGGTGTTTTTATTTTCTTAAAACCCCTTATGAGATTAAAATGTGTTTTGATTAAAAGGTATATAATTTTAAAAATACTAAATATTAATACTTATGTAAATGGATCTATTTTTTCAATTTTTCCACATTTTTCAGTGAATCATTTTTTGAGTTTATTGAATGTTTTTTTAAAGCATCAAAAATGTTTTAGCGAAATGGGATGGGTTCAATGTAAAATGTTCAAAGATTTAATTGTATGTGTGTGACCAAATGGATGGTATGTGAGTCACGTTGAATGTACATAGATCATGTGGTATGTAGATGATAGAAATTGAAAATTCATTAATAGAAAAAGGCATTGGAGATTGTAAGCTGGTAATACTTAGTGGACCACAAAGAATTTTTTTATCTGTATCTGGTATGAATGGGCCATGAAGGAACCCTGTGTTGATAAGGGATATATACTGAGTGAACCAACGGTTGGATTATGCTCAATATTGGATTGAAACATCTTAACTAAGGGATAAAATATAATCTTAATGAATAAAATTTTCATTAGGATTTTTTTTTTATACATATCCAATTACACCTAGAACTATTTAATAAAAAATCTTCAGAACATTGCATATAAAATATTATGAAGTGTGTGAAGTAGATTACACATTGATATTTAAAAGAAAATAGGTTTTATAATGAAATTGTTTATATAAAAAGTCAAAAAATTATTTGATACTAGTAATATAGATGAATGAATAGAAATTACATAATATTAAAGGTATGTATGTGAATGAATTGTTCACCATATAGATGTTGGGAACAAATAATTTCCACAAAGGTAGTGTATATCAGAGCTATGTGAATGATATTATTATGTTTTCATGGGAGTGGAGTCTGAGGTACGTTACATATGTTCAATGTGCGATAAATTGTTTTAATTTTATTTGGTGTAACAAAGATAGTGTGAAGTAGGTATTTCTCACATGAAATAATGTGGTGGGTATTCTAGGGGTTAATAGGGGAAATGGATAAACAAATCTATGAAATCATTATTAAAATAAATTATTAATTTTTTTTTCTATTGTGGAAGATTCCTCAATGGTACTAAACATAGGATGAGTTTTTCTAGAGTAGTTTTTAAGGTTGAGTGGAAAGATGTGATATGAGTGAGGTATTTATCTATCAAATTTGATTTATAATGCTAGTGTTACAAACACATCGTGACCATTAATGAAAAATTAAAATACCCTAAATCTAATGATTTTTAGAGGAGTGTATTATGACTGAAAAAATTCATTATATTCTCATTAGACTATACTTAAATGGTAAAATGTATAATATATATTTTTTTATAGTTTCATTCTATATTATTATTTTCATGAATCCATGTCAATTCATATAGGATTAATGAGTTCCTACCAATGTGGGGATAATATCCTTTACATAAAAAAAATTTCACTCCCTAATTCACCACTCCCCTCATAGGGAATCATGTGGTAAAATAAGTTTCCAAATTGTGAAATATATATATATAAATATATATTTGTTATGATTAGTGTGGAATTAATTATTAACATGGATATAATGATTATAGATACAATTATTTAATTTACTAACCATTATAGAAGGATATTTATATGATTTCAAATGTGAATTTTCATAACATCCACGTATAATATGATGAAATACCATTCATGTGGTTACACTACCTCACTATTTTCAATTCACTAGGAAACAAATTTAATATATATATATATATATATATGAGAGAGATAAATTGTCATTATATAACATGTAGTGAAACATTATATAGCAAACCTAAAAATTGGTTTTCTTTAAAAATGACAATAAAAAATTGTTAATGTAAATGTGGATGACGCAACCATTACCTATACCCACATGTAAATAAAATAGTATAACTATAGATATTATCATATCATTCCATAATATCATTAATGGAAACATTTCTACAAGGAATTTAAATTTCTATATAAAGAATGAAAATCACATTAATTTGTTTATAGTATTTCCCACTTGAATGGAATTCCATGATATATATAGTGGTTATGGAAAATATTCATAAGGAAACACATTAAATTATTTCTTATTAGGATACTGGGTTCACTTAAATGTTCTAGTAAACTATTAAACGTATATGGAATATAAAACATCAATTTTACACTTCATTAAATGATCAAAAATATGTTTATATAAATTCAATAATGATAAATTATATAATATTCCAAGACTATTCTTGGTAAATATTAATATAAGAATTTTTCTATATCAAAACAGCTTGAATTATGATGAATAAAAAATACCACTAACACGTGAAAATGGAACCATATGAGGAATTTTATTATACTCGATGTGAAAATGTAACTTGGTTGCCTAATATTTTGTGGTTAAATTAATTTAGGCCATAAATTTATTAGGCAGAGATAATGGAATAATTTTTATAAAAGAGAAAATTTAATGATCAACATTGTGAAAAATAATTTTATATTTGAGTTAAAGTTTGTAAAGATAAAAAAAATCACATATATAGATGAATCATAATTTTAGGTTATTATTCATTAAATTACACAAATATATGAATGAGGTTCGTAAAGTTAAAGTTCATTCGGAAACATGGTCACATAAATAACATGTCCATAATTGAGGCACAACATCTACCATTATTTTCATCATAACTATAACCCTTATCGAGAAAATTTTTCATAATACCATTCATAATAAAAATTATAAGATCCATATTATTTACTTAGGTATAAATCATATAAATTTTGTTCAAACAATATTTTATTTTCCTAATGTGACTTTCTAATGAGTTTACATGGTTCCCTAGGGTATATGGAGATTGTTCTAATCCCAAATCCAACATTTTTTTGGAAAAAATGGCCTTGGTGCATGGTTTGATTAAACCATTTTGGTAGTATTCATTGATAATATAAAACATGTGGTTTGATTGATTTTTTTTGAAGAGTTATTTCACACGGTTGATGCACTATTTCTAAATCTGTGTGACCTAACCATGTGAACGCCCCTTCTCCTCTAGGGACTCTCAAAGGATTGGAGTAGGGTTTGTAAAAGCATGATGCCAAACCATGCATATGCTATTTTTTTTTGTAATTTTACATTTTTTTCTTTTAGTGATCTAATTAACCCCTCTTTCTTCCCTAATCGAATTTCAAACGTGATTGACCTCCATTTCTACCATTTTGGGGCTTTTAGAATGCCTAACATTAGGATAATGATATATCCTTCATCAAGGATCTATTCAAGACTTTATTCATCACACAAGATGTTCAATTGTAGTTTCTCGATTCTGTTTGAGCAGTTATTCATCTCTCTTTCTCTCAACCTATTTATCAATGTGTAAGTTGTTTTTCCAATTTCTCAGATCTACATCATTCCAAGATGAATTAGTGGTTAATATTTGATGAGGAGAGTATTGAAAGCCTATGGTTGGTGGTCTAAAACTCATCCCACATGTTCGTTGATTTTTTATTGTATGTGTGTGACCAAATGGATGGCGTGTGAGTCACGTTGAAGGTGCATAGATCATGTGGTAAGTAGACGATAGAAATTGAAAATTCATTAATAGAAAAAGTAATTGGAGATTGTAAGCTGGTAATACTTAGTGGACCAGAAAGAATATTTTTATCTGTATCTGGTATGAATGGGCCATGAAGGAACCCTGTGTTGATAAGGGATATATACTGAGTGATCCACTGGTTGGTTTATGTTCAATATTGGATTGAAACATATTAACGAAGGGGTAAAATATAATCTTAATGAATAAAATTGTCATTAGGATTATTTTTTATAAATATCTAAATACCCATATATCTATGTAATAAAAAAATCATCATAACATTGCATATAAGATATTATGAAGTGTGTGAAGTAGATTACTCATTAATATTTCATGGAAATAGGTTTTATAATGGAATTGTCTATATAAATAGTAAAAAAATTCTATGATAAATATAATAGAGATGAATGAATAGAAATTACATAATATTAATGGTTGGTATGTGAATGAAGTGTGCCTAAAATAGATTTGGGGAACAAAGAGTATCCACAAAGGTAGTGTATATGGGAGCTAAGAGAATGAGATTATTAAGTTTTCATTGGAGTGGAGTTTAAGGTACGTTACATATGTTCAATGTGCGATAAATTTTTTCATTTTATTTGGGGGTAACCAAGATAGTGTGAATTAGGTCTTTCTCACATGAAATATTGTGGTGGGTATTCTAGGGGTTAATAGGGGAAATGGATGATCAAATCTTGGAAATCATGATTAAAATAAATTCTTCATTTTTTTTCTATTGTGGAAGATTTCTCAATGGTACTAAACATAGGATGAGTTTTTCTAGAACAGTTTTTAAGGTTTAGTGGAAAGATGTGATATGAGTGAGACATTTATCTATCAAATTTGTTTTATAATGCTAGTGTTAAAAACACATAGTGACCATGAATGAAAAATTAAAATTCCCTAAATCTAATGATTTTTAGAGGAGTGTCTTATGGATGAAAAAAATCATTATATTCTCATTAGACTACACCTAAATAGTGAACTGTATAATATATATTTTGTTATAGTTTAATTTTATATTAGTATTTTAATGAATCAATGTTAATTCAAATAGGATTAATGAGTTCCTACCAATGTGGGGATAATATTGTAACACCCCGAGATTTTATGAAAAATATTCTTTTTAATTTCATTCATGTCTTGTGTTGTAAGATACACCAAAAGGATCTTGCACAACATGCATCCTTGACTTTCCTTTCATTACACACAATCGCGACCATCCTTGATAGCGTGTGTAGTACGCAATACCGAGTTTCACTAAACAACGATATGCTATTAAAGTATTATTAAAACTAGCCGTTATGAATAGTAATAACCACTTTTTGAAATTTTGTAAATTTTATTTTTCAAAATGGACTTCATTTTTGGATTCAGAATATCAAAATTAGCTTAGGTTGAAATTTTGGTGATTTTCGGATAACTTTCATATTTTGATGAATAGTGAAAATTACGAAATTTTAATTAAAAACAACTTTTTCAATCGAAATAATTAATAGTGATAAATTATTAATTTGAGTGGTTTTAAAGTATATTTAGAATATATTTTTACAATTTAATACAATTTTGGTCATTGGATGTAATTTCACATTTAAACCAGTTATAAACAAGTGTCAATCTTTTGATAGTTATTATCTCTTAAAAACACGCCTTTTGTTTTGACGACGGGAATTAATTTTTAAATTAATTAATGCAACTGATATGTTTTGAATTTGGTAAAATAGAAATCATTTTTGAGTTCATAATATCAAATATAGCTTAGGCCTAATTTTTGGTACTTTTCTGAAAACTTTCAATTTTTGATGAATAGTGAAACCACTGAGTGGTAGTTAAAAAAACTGAATTTTTCATAAAACATAATTTAACCACTTCTGTGAGTGGAATTTCAAAAATCCGAGACACACGGTTGATGTCAGTAAGTAAAATGTGGTTCAATGAGATGAAAATAATTTTTGGTGAATAGTAACTTTTTACTTTTATTTACCACGGTTAAAAGTAAATAGGGTAATTAAGGGTAAAAATGATATTATTATTACCCTAAAACATGTCCAAATTCTATTGGATAAGTTTAATTCGACCAAAAACAAGCTTAGGAATAAAATATGACCATTTAGGCCCACTTGGATTAGATTAGGACATTTATTATTATTTAATTCAAAGAAGAGTTAAAAGAGTTAAAATCAATGCTGTTTACTAAAAGTTTTTTAATATAGGGTTATACATAAGATAAATTCGATTGTAAATATTCATTAGAAAGATAAAAAGATTTAATACATAATGGTATTTTATTTGTAATTTTTAGACATCAAATAATTTAATTTATTTATGACACAAAGATGATGCAGTAATTATCTTATTAATGAAATATTGACATAATTGATGTTATAAATACCAAAATAAATGTAATTTAAGACTTTTTATGAATTTCACTAATTTTATAGGTTAATATGACATGTTATTATTTATTTAATGAACTTTTCCGAACTTATCATTCTGTTAAGAGTTTTCCAAAAATCAATTACTAAATAGTGTCAAAATTGAAATAAAATAGTTTTTAAAACAAATATTATATTAATAATTGTTATTTTATTCCTAAAAATCTAAGGTTCGGCAAAATGGCTTAGATACTATTATATATATTAATAATAAACAATTTGGGGTTCTTTTGGCTTCTTATAGTAAGTTTATTAACCATATAGTGTAAGAACACAAGAAGACACGGTAAAAGTAAAATTATTTAACTTAATGTTTAATCTAAATGATAAGGTTAAAATAGGAACCCAAACTTGACTAAATTATATTGGATGAGAGGATTTAGACCCATCCCCACCTTATCCTAGAAAGAAATCAATTTGGAGATATTTAAAACCGTACTTGACTTTATAATAAAATAATATTTTTAGTTTTTCCAAAGGAGCCCCTCTCCTCCCTTATAAAAGGGCACCTCCTCCCTCTCTTCCTCACACATCTTTGAGGCTTCAATCTCGGCCAACCCCTGAAGAATTCTCTTCTCCACTTTCCTAGAAACATCCTAGAGGTTCTGGTCTTCCTCAAAGACCATTTTTAGTGCCCTAAGAGGAGGTCTCAAAGAGGTGCTTCAAAGAAGAGGTAATTTACGTTACCGATTCTTTCACCTTTTTTTATTCTTCCACTTCTTCTTCTAAGGTTGTTTCATTATGAAGTAATAACATCAGTATCATTAATATACTGATATGTTATTATAAGTATGAAACAATCCTATTTCACCATTTATCCATCCTACGGAAAACGAAATCACCGCGCGTGCGTACGTACCGAATACCGTCTCTACGCCGTGGTGAAATCTATTTTCCACCACCACCTTACATGGATGTGTATAATGGTGTAAATAATAACTATATAATATTATTTTAAAGTGATATTGATTATGAAATAGTATACATACACTCCAATATAGTCCCACGATCATGAGAACGATATCATCGCTCGTGCGTACGTACGGACTACCGTCTCCATGACGCGATGAGATTCATTCTCCACTTTAACCATTCAAGAATGATTATAAAGTATATATAATAAGTAATCATGAAATATATGACATAATCATGATACTGGATTTGAGTGTATATATATGTATGTCATCTACTTAATTCCGTTCAACTCAATAAGGAAACGAAAACAGCGTTCATGCGTACGTACGACCTACCGTCTCCATGAACGGTGTATTTCATTCCATTTACTGATTTGTTATATATTCTGAATATATATATATATAAATCATGTTCTATATTCTGGAATTATTTAATCATGATCTAATTAATCATATGAATAATTACAAGTCAAAACACGGACTACAAATGAAACAATTTTACCCAAAACGCTCTTTAACATGGAATTTACAAAAGAACAGGTAATATAAAGTCATAAGTGAACCATATATGATATCATAACAATGAATATGATTCTGTAATATGTCAATGACATTATTTAAATCATTATACAGGAGGTTCGGACACTTACAAAGAAAATCGGACCTAAGGTAAGGGAAATATCACAATCTCATTTTTATCCGAGATTGTTTATACTTTGGTGTTTTACTGGGGTGTATTTTATCATTCAAATCCATGTTTCCACAATATGTAATATTATTTACATCCACCTACAATTGTTTAATTCCAATTTTACCCTTAGGATAATTTTTAGTAAATGATATGAAAGGAATCTTTTGTCGTTTTTCGTACGAGGTACTTTTTTTGACTTTTCCGACAAAAGTACGAGAAGAATGTTTTTTTTAACTTATACGGCATTAGTTGATTTTTAAAACATTATTTCCAAGAAGCTTCCATTACAAGTTTTCAAGTTTATTTTTAATCAACTTCTTTTAGTTTCGAATTGTATGACATGTTAAGAAAGGAAAATGTTTTTGAAGTAGAAAGGATATTTTCCTCAAGAATGGAGTTCAAGTGTTTTATCAAAATTATTTTCCATATAAGATAATAAAGGGTTCTGTTTTATCCCTATTATTAAATTGATTAGATTATGTTGTGATGGAATTATTTTTTTATGAATTCATTTATCTTATATGAAATGTTTTATGATGTCACGATGTTTAAGATTCCCATTTTTATTACATGGGTTATGCAATGGTGTATGTTTTAAGATTTTGTGGCACACATAAGAATGGTATCATTATGAGATCGGTGGGACCTATATCTCCCTCCAATGCGTTGGGTAAAGATTTTTTATCTCATGAGATAGACATGGCTGGAATGGTAGGTTATACCGGTTAAGTGAAATAGGACTGAAATGAGGGTGACTCGGTTCAGAAAGGGACTTTGTTCACTATGATAGTCTTGGCAATGAGTCTTGACTAACATGAAATGATTCTCTATGATTATGTGTGCATGCCACAAAGTTTTATGTTGTAAGTTATGATTATTGTAATTACATTTCACTGCCATGAGTTATCCTAGATTATGAAATTATGATCTCTTTTACAGGTTAAGATTTCCAAAAGTTATGTGCTTATGTATATGATGTGATTGATATTTATTTTGTTTACCCTTACTGAGCATTTGAGCTCACCCTTTTATGTTTACTTTTCCCCAGGATATAAAGAAAGGTTTTAGGTATAAAAAAAGGAAGAACTTTATGGGAGATGTTGAAGATCTTTCCCCAGGATTAGAAGATTATATTCCGAGTTTCCAAAGACACTAAACTATTACGATCCTTGTGTGTGTGTGTTTGTTATGTACTAAGTATTCCGAAAATGTAATGTAATGTCAATGTACGTCAAGCTTCGGGTCTCTAGAGTTGGAATCAGAGAAAAGGTTTAGTAAACCTTTGGAAAATTGGATGCGAGAACTTTAGTGAGATCCCTAGAGATATTTCTAAGGTATTTATAGGTATGTCTCTAAGGTTAAGTATACGTATAGGTTATAGTCCTAGAATTGCGCTAACAGTCTTAGAATTTAACCTAAGATGTTAGATATTGAAGTTACTCCCCCTTTATTATGATTTTTTCCTCTCACACTATTCTTTTTGGGTTTTAGACGATGGCTAGAACCTGAAGGAACTGTGTTGATCAATGCAATGGAAAATGCAATGATTTTCCTACTGAACAAACAAATGTTTTGTGAGATGGAGTGGAAAATCTGATTGGTATACTTACACAAGCTATGAATCATTCTGGACATCCAAATGAGAAGAGAAGGGAACAATATTCTATTGATTTCTTCATGAGGCAACGTCCACCTTCTTTCAGTGGGACTTCCGATCCACTTGTTGCTGAACAATGGATCTGTACCACTGAAAAGATATTTTCAGTTCTTCAATGTTCTGAACATGATAAAGTCATCTTAGCAGTATGTTGTTTGGAAGGTGAAGCTGATCAATGGTGGAATCTTATCAAGAATACGAGGCCAAGAGATGAAATTGAGTCCATGGAATGGGACGAGTTCAAAAATTTATTTTTCAATAAGTACTTCCCTCATATTTTTCGAACAAAGATGGAGAAGGAGTTTCTAGAACTAAAGAAGAAGGATGATGAATCCGTTGGTATATACGAAGAGAATTTTACAAGACTTGCAAGGTATGCATCTGGAATTATCATCAAACGTGAAAGTAAAGTTGATCAATTTTTTAGTGGCTTAAAACCAAGTCTTCGAAGGGCATTAGCTATAAGAGACTTCAGTAGCTATGAAGAAATTGTGCGTTGTGATATCAAGGTAGAAATGGAAGTTGGTGTTACATATCCATCTCATGGTTTTGACAAGAAACGAAAGATGGAGTTCAAGGAGAAATCTTATAATAATGGTGAAAAGAAGATGAATGTTTCCTTATTCACAAAGTGTGGAAATAAGCATGGTGGAGATTGTCTTAAAGGGACTAGAAAATGTTTTAAGTGTAGAAAAGAAGGTCATCGAGCAGCTGAGTGTCGAATTAATGGATAAAGGGTTTCTAATGATGTGAATAAAGCAAACACTGCAGAGAACACACCACCAACACTTCAATGATTCAATTGCAAGGAGATGGGACATTATGCCAATAAATGCCCTAATCCAAGGGTTAGTGATGATCGACAAGATCATCCGCTTAAGGCAAAGGACAAAGGGAAGTCACATGCGATCACTATTGGCGATGTTGAATATGACAACGATGTGGTGGAATGATTAAGTGTTTATGTAATGAGATTCCAAAATAATGTTGTATCATGGAGTATTAGAATATTTATGTATTGGTCTAATGTAGTATTCAAAGTGATTGAGATATTTTTGGAAATAAGATGATATGCGCATAATGAAGGGAAAACGAGAAAATGAAATGTTTAACAGTATTCATGAGCTCATGATTGATATAAAGACTAAGTGATACAATGGTTTGAGTATAAATAATTTTGAGGATTTTGGTTTATGGAAAGTGTTAACTTTTAACTGCATTCATGTTTTCACTAAGGTTCAATGTGTATTCAAGAGAATACATGGTTAAGGCCTTTGAATGTTTGGAATGTGACCAAAAAAACATATCTTATGATATATAGGGATCAATGATGGTATTAAATCTCTGGTAATCTTTTTCACTATATTATGAGAGTGGACTACAGTATTATGGATAATCCTAAAGATTGGAATGGATTATGTTGGACATAAGTTAGTATTGTTTAAGGATAGAATTTTTTTCGATATTATTGATGGGATGTTATAGTAATATAGTTTTAGAAAAAGGACAACCTGCAGGACGGGCGACAACCCATCGTGTCAGACAAGGCTGTGGGAATCGAACCCACAACCGAAGTGCGACTGGCCTTTATCGCCTACCACTGGCCTACAGGAAGTCCCTGGTTAGTAGAAACTAGTTTTATTATATTAAGCAGTATGATATATGAAGTATAAGTCCATTTTAGGAACCATATATGATTAATCTCACTATAGAATGACTTATGTATATTTAATAACTTTTGCTAACCTTTTGTTTGAGAGAGATGGAATGACCCATCATTCTATCACATGAT
Organism: Viscum album; assembly: GCA_963277665.1. Classification (NCBI taxonomy): domain Eukaryota; kingdom Viridiplantae; phylum Streptophyta; class Magnoliopsida; order Santalales; family Viscaceae; genus Viscum; species Viscum album. The sequence goes on along the minus strand of OY728156.1, from coordinate 1,197,355,284 downwards.
CTTCTAATAATTCACGAATAACAAATTCAAATTCATTTATTTAAGAGATGAAGTGGAAATTGTTCAAGGCACAAACAACAGTGAGATTGTACCAAAATAAAGTAAGTATTTATTCTAATTAAAATTCTTCAACTTTAGGGAAACGATCTTGAAAACCAAAAATGTTGTCCTAGTGCTCTTATATCTGATTAATCAGATGGTACCTTAGATCATCACAAATTTATGGATTTGTGATTTTTGGCTTTTCCATAGCCATGTTCTCTATCACTCTCCATCAGAACATGATGGTTAGATTTTTCTTCGATAAACATATTTTCACCTATGAGGAAACCCAATGATTAGTTTATTTGGGTAACCGTTAGGTTTCATACATTTGTTTTTAAAGATTGGTTTTGGTATTCCTTTTTACGATGTGGGTTTCTATTAAAGAAACTTTCGAGTAGTAAACCATTTATAACCCCGACGAATTTCGAGGGCGAAATTCATTTTAAGGGGGGTTGAATGTAACACCCTGAGATTTTATGAAAAATATTCTTTTTTAATTTCATTAATGTCTTGTGTTGTATGCTACACCAAAAAGATCTTGCAAAACATGCATCCTTGACTTTCCTTTCATTACACGCAATCACGACCTTCCTTGATAGTGTGTGTAGTACGCAATACCGAGTTTCACTAAACAACGATATGCTATTAAAATATTATTAAAACTAGCCGTTATGAATAGTAATAACCACTTTTTGAAATTTTGTAAATTTTATTTTTCAAAATGGACTTCATTTTTGGATTCGGAATATCGAAATTATCTTAGGGTGAAATTTTGGTGATTTTCGGATAACTTTCATATTTTGATGAATAGTGAAAATTACTAAATTTTAATTAAAAACAACTTTTTCAATCGAAATAATTAATAGTGATAAATTATTAATTTTAGTGGATTTAAAGTATATTTAGAATATATATTTACAATTTAATACAATTTTGGTCATTGGATGTAATTTCACATTTAAACCAGTTATAAACAAGTGTCAATCTTTTGATAGTTATTATTTCTTAAAAACACGCCTTTTGTTTTGATGACGGGAATTAATTTTTAAATTAATTAATGCAACTGATATGTTTTGAATTTGGTAAAATAGAAATCATTTTTGAGTTCATAATAGCAAATATATCTTAGGCCTAATTTTTGGTATTTTTCTAAAAACTATCAATTTTTGATGAATAGTGAAACCACTAAGTGGTAGTTAAAAAAAATGATTTTTTCAAAAAACATAATTTTACCACTTCTGTGAGTGGAATTTCAAAAATCCAAGAGAAAAAGTTGATTTCTTTATGTAAAATGTGGTTCAATGAGATGAAAATAATTTTTGGTGAATAGTAACTTTTTACTTTTATTACCACGGTTAAAAGTAAATAGGGTAATTAAGGGTAAAAATGAAATTATTATTACCCTAACACATGTCCAAATTCTATTGGATAAGTGTAATTCGACCAAAAACAAGCTTAGGAATAAAATATGACCATTTAGGCCAACTTGGATTAGATTAGGACATTTATTATTATTTAATTTAAAGAAGAGTTAAAAGAGATAAAATCAACGTTTTTTAATAAAACATTTTTAATATAGGGTTATACATAAGATAAATTCGTATTGTAAATATTCATTAGAAAGATAAAAATCTTTACTACATAATGGTATTTTATTTGTAATTTTTAGAAATCAAATAATTTAATTTATTTATGACACAAAGATGATGCATTAATTATCTTATTAATGAAATATTGACATAATTGATGTTATAAATACCAAAATAAATGTAATTTACGCTATTTTATGAATTCCACTAATTTTATAGGTTAATATGACATGTTAATATTGATTTAATGAACTTTTTTCTAACTTATCATTCTGTTAGGATTTTTACAAAAATCAATTACTAAATAGTGTCAAAATTGACATAAAATAGTTTTTAAAACAAATATTATATTATTAATTTTAATTTTATTCCTAATAATCTAAGGTTCGGCCAAATGACTTAGATAAGGTTATATATATTAATAATAGACAATTTGGGGTTCTTTTGGCTTCTTATAGTAAGCTTATTAACCTTATAGTGTAAGAACACAAGAAGACATAGTAAAAGTAAAATTATTTAACTTAATGTTAAATATAAATGATAATGTTAAAATAGGAACCTAAACTTGTATAAATTATATTGTATGAGAGGATTTATACCCATACCCACCTTAGCCGAGAAATAAATCATTTTGGAGCTATTTAAAACTGAACTTGACTTTATAATAAAATAATATTTTTAGTTTTTCCAAAGGAGCCCCTCTCCTCCCTTATAAAAGGGCACCTCCTCCCTCTCTTCCTCACACAACTTTGAGCCTTCAAGCTCGGCCAACCCCTGCCAAATTCTCTTCTCCACTTCCCTAGAAACATCCTAGAAGTTCTGGTCTTCCTCAAAGACCAATTTTAGTGCCCTAAGAGGAGGTCTCAAAGAGGCGCTTCAAAGAAGAGGTAATTTCCGTTACCGATTCTTTCACCTTTATTTATTCTTCCACTTCTTCTTCTTAGGTTGTTTCATTATGAAGTAATAACATCATTATCACTGATATAATGATATGTTATTATAAGTAAGAAAAAATCCTATTTCACTATCTATCCATCCTACGGAAAACGAAATCACCGCGCGTGCGTACGTACCGAATACCGTCTCCACGCCGTGGTGAAATCTATTTTCCACCACCACCTTACACGGATGGGTATAATGGTTTAAATAATAACTATATATTATTAGTTTAAAGTTATATTGATTCTGAAATAGTATACATACACTCCAATACAGTCCCACGATTATGAGAACGATATCATCGCTCGTGCGTACGTACGGACTACCGTCTCCACGACGCGATGAGATTCATTCTCCACTTTAACCATTCATGAATGATTATAAAGTATATATAATAATTAATCATGAAATATATGACATAATCATGATACTGGATTTATGTGTATATATATGTATGTCATCTACTTAATTCCGTTCAACTCAATAAGGAAACGAAAACAGCGTTCATGCGTACATACGGCCTACCGTCTCCATAAACGGTGTATTTCTTTCCATTTACTGATTTATTATATATTATGAATATATATATATATATAAATCATGTTTTATATTCTGGAATTAAGTAATCATGATCTAATTAATCATATGAATAATTACAAGTCAAAACACGGACGACAAATGAAACAATTTTACCCAAAACGCTCTTTAACATGTAATTTACAAAAGAACGGGTAATATAAAGTCATAAGTGAACCATATATGATATCATAACAATGAATATGATTCTGTAATAATTCAATGACATTATTTAAATCATTATACAGGAGTTTCAGACACTTACGAAGCAAATCAGACCTAAGGTAAGGGAAATATCACAATCTCATTTTTATCCGAGATTGTTTATACTTTGGTATTTTACTGGGGTGTATTTTATCATTCACATCCATGTTGCCACAATATTTATTATTATTTACATCCACCTACAATTGTTTAATTCCAATTTTACCCTTCGGTAAATTTTTTGAAAATGATATGAAAGTAATCTTTTGTCGTTTTTCGTACGAGGTACTTTTTTTGACTTTTCCGACAAAAGTACAAGAAGAATGTTTTTTTAACTTATACGGCATGAATGGATTTTTAAAATATTATTTCCAAGAAGCTTCCATTAAACGTTTTCAAGTTTATTTTTAATCAACTTCTTTTAGTTTAAAATTGTATGACATGTTAAGAAAGGAAACTGTTTTTGAAGTAGAAAAGATATTTTCCTCAAGAATGGAGATCAAGTGTTTTATCAAAATTATTTTCCATCTAAGATAATAAAGGGTTCTGTTTTATCCCTATTATTACATTGATTTTATTGTGTTGTGATGGAATTATTTTTTTATGAATTCATTTATCTTATATGAAATGTTTTATGATGTCACGATGTTTAAGATTCCCATTTTTATTACATGGGTTATGCAATGATGTATGTTTTAAGATTTTGTGGCACATATAAGAATGGTATCATTATGAGATGGGTGGGACCTATATCTACCTCCAATGCATTGGGTAAAGATTTTATATCTCATGAGATAGACATGGCTGGAATGGTAGGTTATACCGGTTCAGTGAAACAGGACTGAAACGAGGGTGACTCGGTTCATAAAGGGACTTTGTCCACTAAGATAGTCATGGCAATGAGTCTTGACTAACAAGAAATGATTCTCTATGATTACGTGTGCATGCCACAATGTTTAATGTTGTATGTTATGATTATTGTTATTGCATTTCACTGCCATGAGTTATCCCAGGTTATGAAATTATGATCTCTTTTACAGGTTATGATTTCCAAAAGTTATGTGCTTATATATATCATGTGATTGATATTTATTTTGTTTACCCTTACTGAGAATTTGAGCTCACCCTTTTATGTTTACTTTTCCCCAGGATATAAAGAAAGGTTTTAGGTATAAAAAAAATAAGATCATTATGGGAGATGTTGAAGATCTTTCACCAGGATTAGAATATTATACTCCGAGTTTCCAAAGATACTAAACTATTACGATCCTTGTGTGTGTGTTTTTGTTATGTACTATGTATTCCGAAAATGTAATGTAATGTCAATGTACGTCAAGCTTCGGGTCTCTACAAATATCCTTTACATAAAAATAAAATTTTGACTCTCTAATTCACCACTCCCCTCATAGGGAATTATGTGGTAAAATACGATTCAAAATTTTGAAATATATATATAAATATATATTTGTTATGATTAGGGTGGAATTAATTTTTAACATTTATATAATGATTATAGATATAGTTATTTAATTTACTGAACATTATAGAAGGATATTTATATGATTTCAAATGTGAATTTCCATAACATCCACGTATAATATGATGAAATACCATTCATGTGATGACACTACCTCACTATTGTCAATTCACTAGGAAAAAAATTTAATATATAAATATGAGAGACAGATAAATTATCATTATATAACATGTAGTGAAATATTATACAGCATACATCAAAATGTTTTGTTTTCAAAAACGATACTAACAAATTGTTAATATAAATGTGGATGATGCAACCATTACCCATACCCACATGTAAATATAATAGTATCACAATAGATATTATCATAGCATTCCATAATATCATTAATGGAAACATTTCCACAAGGTATTTATATGTATATATAAATAATTAAAACCACATTAATTTTTTATAGTATTTCCAACTTTAATGGAATTCCATGATATATATAGTGGTTATGGAAAATATTCATAAGGAAACACATTAAATTATTTCTTATTATGATATTGGGTTCACCTAAATGTTCTAGTAAACTCTTAAACGTGTATTGAATATAAAACATCAATTTTCCACTTCATTAAATGGTAAAACATATATTAATATGAATACATTAATCATAAATTATATAATATTCCATGACTATTCATGGTAAATATTAATATAATAATTTGTCTATATCAACACTGCTTGAATTCCGATGAATAAAAAATACCACTAACACATGAAAATGGAACCATATGAGGAATTTTATTACACTCGATGTGAAAATGTAACTTGGTTGCCTAATATTTTGTGGTTAAATTAATTTCGGCCATAAATTTATTTAGCAGAGATTATGGAACACGTTTTATAGAAGAGAAAATTTAATAATCAACATTGTGAAAAATAATTTTATATTTGAGTTAAATAATGTAAAGATAAAAAAATCACATATATACATGATTCATAATTTTAGATTATTAGTCATTAAATTACACAAATACATGCATGAGGTTCGTAAAGATAAAGTGCATTCGGAAACATGGGCACATAAAAAACATGTCCATAATTTAGGCACATCATCTACCACTATTTTCATCGTAACTATAACCCTTATCAAGAAAATTGTACATAATACCAGTCATAATAAAAATTCTAAGATCTCCATTTTTTACATAGGTATAAAACATTTAAATTTTTTTCAAACAATCTTTTATTGTCCTAATGTGAATGCCTAATAAGTTTTCATGGGTCCCTGGGGTGTTTGGCGATTGTTCTAATCCCAAATCCAACATTTTTTTGGAAAAAATGGCCTTAGTTCATGGTTAGATTAAACCATTTTGGTAGGATTCATGGATAATATAAACCATGTGGTTTGATTGCTTTTTTTGAAGAGTTATTTCACATGGTTCATGCACTATTTCTCAATCTGTGTGACCTAACCTTGTGAACGCCCCTTATTCTCTAGGTACTCTCAAAGGATTGGAGTAGGGTTTGTAAAATCATGTATCCAAACCATGCACATGGTAATTTTTTGTAATTTTACATTTTTTACTTTAATGATCTTATTACCCCCTCTTTCTTCCCTGATCAGATTTCAAACATGACTGACCTCTATTTCTACATTTTTGGGGCTTTTTGAATAACTAACATTTGAATCATGATATATCCTTCATCAAGGATCTATTCAAGACTTTATTCCTCACACAATAGGTTCAATTTTAGGTACTTGAGTCTGTTTGAGCAGTTATTCATCTCTCTTTCTCTCAACCTATTTATCTAAGTGTAAGAATATTTTCCAATTTCTCAGATCTACATCATTCCAAGATGAATTAGGGGTTAATATTTGATGAGGAGAGTATTGAAATCCTATGGTTGGTGGTCTATAACTCATCCCACATGTTCTTTGATTTTTGAATTGTTGTGTGAGGCCCACCAATTTCATCGACGGCCATATATTGAATTTGTATTCCTTGATTGTCATCAATATAACTGGATGGTTATTCTATATCAATATATGTGATAAATATTTGGTGTTCATGCCTAAAATTCCAAACACATCACATATGGTAATATGAAATAGTTGAGTTTTTTTAGTATTTTGACACTTTTGAGACATTTTTTAGGTGTGCTTAAGCTTTACCACAATAATGGAAATACTCAGTATAAAAAATTTCTAGTTAATTATTTATTAGTGAATGGAATATACTATTTCACTTCCATTAGACCCACTGAAGGTAAGTGCCTATGTGTACTTAATTTGTTAATTTGATAAATTGGTTGGAATTTGGTATGAATAAGACTTTCACATATTCATTGAAAATGGGTTGTTAGTTTCATGATGTAGCACCCCATTACACTTGAGGATGAAGGTATCGTAAGAACCAAATTAAATTATTATGACTTATATGGTTCAATTGCTAGTTATTTTCTATATGGCCATGTAAAACTAATGAAATGAAATGCTTGAACCAACTACCATGATATATTGAATAATAATCATATGGGAAATATTTATTGTAATAAATTAAATGTAAGTTTCCCCATTATAAATATGGACCTATAAATCCTTGTAGTAATGCTTGAATAATGTTTTCTAATGGATTAACATGTTTATTCCTTGAGTACACGAGGACTTCATTCTCACTAAAGGATATTGGTTGCCTTTGGTGAGACCTACATGGTAACCCAATCCTTGACTACATGTATATTCTCGATATGAAACCACATGCTCCCTTCATGTTTAGTAATATATTCCTTCAATTTACTTCTTGGATCTATTATTTTCAAGTAGGTTTCATGGTGACAACCTATCTGGCTGAGTCATTGCATAACCCCCTTTTACCTTGGAATATATCCATGGACTCAGTAGGTATATTTTTATGGAATATTTTGGATGATTATCCTTACATTAAATGCTTATACCTTAGATAGACTCAGTTATTACTTATTTAGTGGACCGTCAGGTCTAGGTTTCCTCAGTGATTACCATAGAACCACTTCATATGAATTATCAATTATGGATCCCTTGTTTACTCTTCGACCCCTTAATATTTTTATTTTCATGAAGTAATGTCAATACGAGCAATGCCTCACATGACCTATTAATATAAATTTTTTATTTCATAATTAATGAACATCATACGTTTTCAAACACTAGGAAAGGGTTGAAGAATTTATTTGGGTATTTAGTTACATTGTACATCTTTAATTTATATTTCATGCATGTATACAGTTACAATTAATTTACACAAGATGGATATTATAGAAGTCACTGGCTGGGGCCCATAGATATTTGTCTCACAGACTCTACACATACCATTTGGTACCTAAGGGAGATTACATGTTTGTAGGTGTTGATAGAGGGAAGCCCACCACTTCCGAATAATTATTTCATGTTGTATTAGGATGAAGCTAATAGTAGTGGACTGAGTTATAGCTCAAGATGTTTGGAATAGTTTATGCATTAATTTATTTTCTCCATTTGGATTTCTCACATTTCTAGATATATTTTATCCATAATTTCTAGATTTCTGGTGACATGACATATATCATCATTATCTATTTTATGTTGTTCCAGTTATTTCAGTTGTTGTCATCCATTTATTTTTTCCATTAGTAATTCTATTTACTTATTTAATATACTATTTTACGGTTGATTATAAATATCAATTGTGCTGCACTCCAAAAATGAGGGCATAATATCCCCACATGCACACCCTTGTCAATCGCTTCCAATTGGCAGCCTCTTGCATTTGGGGAGATTCACTTAATGCCACCTGACCCATTGGTATAGAGGAACCTCTTATGTGGAATCTGTTTCAGGGATGTCTCAAAGTGGTATCATAGGGTTTTCTATTATTTCATTACTATTTGAATATAATAGTCAGAATATTAGGAAATCTTTGAACATTTTAATAAGTTGTGGATGGGAATCATGAACACATGTTCGGCGTAAATGATTAGTTTCCTAAAATACAATTGTTAAATTTTTTCCTATTATAGTATAGATAATTTCACAATTGCGTGAATCACATGTTGTGTGGTGTTGTTTATTTTTATTCTAATTGAATTTATTTTTACCCATGGCCTGAGGATATAAGGAAAGGATAATTGTTAAATTCATCATATAGTCACACACAATTCACATTAAATGCATATTTACATACCATATCAGTATATTTAACTACTTTTCATTAATTTAATTACCTATAATTGACAATAAATCATGGACGTGTTTATATATTTCTTGTGAAGCTAAGGGTTGTAATTTTGTAGGCAGCATGTATGAATTCATCAACTGATATGGGCCCTCACAGTTTTGAATGAGTAATTTACCTTATAAATCCATTAAATAGAAATTCAAATGGGTTACATTTTATGTGATAAAGAGTATAATCCCTGATTCACTTGGAATGACAGATCAATTTAGAGGAACACTGATAAAACTTATAAGTAAATGAAAACATATAACATGAATGGTTTCATACCCCTATCCAACCTTTTCATGATTATGAATGTAAATAGCGTGATCCGGATAATTAAATATAAAGATAAATATATTGGATTCAAATAAATGATGAGGCAAATTAGAATTTACCCTTCATCTATTATAACCCATGAATCTTATAACTAAGTACTTAACTTTTCCTATAATTCTAATATGGTTGATGTGGTAGTTTTTCATTGATGGAGAGTATTATTATTTTTATTATCTGATAGTGATTCTATCCTTATGAATCTATGTTTTTTCCGGGTCGTGTTCTTGGAATTTTTAGACCACTTCTGCCACAAATTCATTCTATCATATACCAGGAAGGAGGTGAATACCATTCTCTATACATGCTGGGCACTATTATACTAGTCATTTTGAAAGGTGTGACACATGTGGCACCACCTATCATACCTGATTTGGGAACAGATGCCCATGTTTCTGATAGTATCCTATATCTGATGAAATCATTACTTGTTGATGTATGATCTGCACCTACAATGGTTGATCTGACATGGAGTTTCAACTACGTCATCCTCACACATTCTTGAGGAATGGTGGTTTTCATGCTATCAAGTCTAAGATATGGGTCACCCTATATATCTTTGAGCATCTAGAGACACCTCAGAATCAATGGTTCATACTTTATACTAACATGTAGCGTGATTTCTCAAAGTGCTGGTGGGATGCGATTACTGAAGATGGTCTTCATTAGGGCATGATATGGGTTGATTTACATACTTTTTTTAATATCAGGTATTTCCTTAGATGATTAGGGCTGACATAGCGAGATTGCTCATGCATCTTGATATGGGTTATATGTTTATTATGGATTATTCAGTATGTATCATGGATTTGAGTTTCCTTTAACCACTTTTAGATGTTGATGAGCTATCATGCGCTTGATGGTTCAGGGATGGGATCCAATATTCCACTCTTACTCAGTTGTATGTATTATTCCAACATAATTTTTCTAAAAAACTAAATTGGGATATTATACCTGAGTGGAACTAGATGGACGATGATGGTACGTGGTATAAGGAACCAGTACCACATCATGCAAGAAATTGTTCTAGTGTCATGAAGCATTTCCTTGATTTTTATCATCACAGTAGTGGTAGACAGGGTACCCATGATGGTATCTATATATTTTTTCGCTAGTACATATGTATGGGACATCTAAATCCTCAATATTATAGAGACATATTAGAGTTTCAGTCAGACAAATGTATTGGGAATCATCAACATTTCTGTCAGAACATTACATTAACTTCTATTGGAAGAGGATCTGAATCATCTCTACATACAAAATATATTTATTTTACATCTCATCTGGTAGGATTTTGGTGTAGCACCCAATAAACATGCAGTGGAGGAGGTCATAGCCATGGTCGCCAAGCCACTGATCACCAGTATCACCAAAAGAAAAATTTGATTATGCTTGTTAAGCTAGTGCATGAGGTCCTATATTTGGCCAAATTCATGATTTAAAGCTAACAATCGAGGTTCAGGTAGTGGGACCATCTACAGTATGTGGTACTGTACTATTAGCCTCAACTATAGTATCCTAATTTTTTTATATAGTTTATTCTCACTCTATCATATTCATATTTATTAGGGATTTCCTTAGGATGGAATTATTTTTATTATAGTGTAATGACCCTAGATAGACCATTATGGTTCGGTCAGAGAGAATACACCATTGTATGTATTGTCCCCTTGAGATAGGTAATCATCCTTTCTTTAGGGACATCTTTTTTCTAAAGATAATGGGAAATCAATTTATACAAGGGATGTTTTTTTGGTTTTGAATCATTATTTGGTAGACTTATATCATTTAAGGGAATCTTTTCCACCACAATAGGGTAGATGATATCTACAAAATGGATAGTGGGGTGTGCATGAAATTAGAGTCACACCACACCATCGTGGTTTGGGTTGGGTGACGACCCATATTTCCAATATCTTTAAAGAAAATCATGGTTTTCGCAAGGATGAGTTTCCTCATGTAGTATACCATTTTTGGGATGTTTTATCAAATGAATTTTCTATCTTATCTCCTGAGATGGAGGTATATTTTCTGGTGGAACTTCTCCTATGAGTATCATTAGTGTCCATTCCATCATATATGATGACACATATAGAGATTCAAGATCTCAATATGTAGTTATAATAATTGGATGATAATTTTTTTATACTACCCCACACTTCCTATTGGGGTTTGCCCATGCTTTTCACCAAATGTAGGATGGGAACCTTTGTTTATTCGTGGAATACTGATGGATGATCCATCTAAAGTTCATGAACTGATATCGGCTACCACAAAAAGTTGATCTCTTTGAATATCTATGAAGAGATTGGGTCTTGTCTATGATTGAACGTATATTAGGCTATCATCAGATGTGAGTCTGGACCTCAGGTATACCTTTTACAGCTTTCCATAGAAGGTATGGTCTTTATGAGTACAAATTTATGTTGTTCGATCTTATGAATGTGCTTTATATTTTCATGGTTCTGATGAATTGGGTGTTCCACCCCTATTTGGATTCTATTGTTATAGTCTTTTTTGATGACATATTCATGTATTTTGACACTCATAGCAACCATGTCATGTAGTCAGAGATCATTTTGAGTACACTAAGGGAGCTCTATATTTATGTTAATCTTTCTATGTTCTTCTTCTAGATAGACAATGATAAATTATTGGTCCATATTATCTCAAACTAAGGAGTCTCTATTGACCCATAGGATGTGATTCAGATGGTTTCCTAGGAGAAACCTATTAACGTGTTTGATATATAGAGATTCTTGGGAATATATTTAAATTACTGGCATTTCATATAGGAATTATCATTCCTTTCATCACCCTTTACTGGCCTTGAAAATAAGGTTTTCATGTTCCTATTTTTATAATCATGATAGAAGTCCATTACGAAGCTGAAATGAAGGCTTTTCTTATCACTTATTCTTACCCTTCTGTAGCCAGACATAGGTGATATTATCTTTTTTGATCCACCATGCCTCATACTTGAAGTAGTGTTGATGTAGAAGGATATAGTCATTTCATAATGATCTCGATAGTTGAGGTCACATGAGAGAAATTATCCAATGAATGGCCTTGATCTAGATAAAGTTGTACAAGAATTACTTTGCTAGAGTGACTATCTTTTGTGTTAGTACCTTGTTGTGTACACATACTGTAACATCCTAAAATATATACTTTCATGGCATGAATATAATATAAGATCATGATTATGGATCAAATCTATTCATTCCATCTATTTTAAGCTAACCTATATCCCTTGAAGGGGTAGTGTGGTTGTTGATGCACTGAGTCGTAAAAATCAGGCACAAGCCATAAAGAAATCCAGTGATGAATGTAATTTAATGGACCTCTTTTCTTAAATACATCTGATATTGCATGATAGTCACAAGCAGTATTACCTCTCATCCTTGACATTTACTTCTTCCCTTCCTATGAACGTTAAGGGATAGAAATTTTGAGATCCCAATGTCTTAGTTGTCCATGAGAGTCTATCAGGAGATATCCCACCCCTGTATTGTTCTGTGGATTGAGAAAAAAACTGGTGTATTGGTGGGAATGTATGGGTTCATATATATATTAGATAGGAGTTTATGTGTGAGTCTCACACTTATCAATGACTGTTTCATCCAGGAATATAAAAAATGTATCCAGATATGCAATGCTAGTATTGGTGTCCTGGGAAGAAATCTCAGATAGAATGCTTTACCACTAGGTGTTCCACATGTCAGCAGGTGAAGGAAGGGAAATGGAGACCTGTATTCTTATTATTACCACTTATAGTCCCATAATAAAAATGGGAGAATATTTATATGGATTTTTTAGTCAATATACCTCGTTCACGAAGGGTTAGTGAAAATGTGTGGCTATTAATTGACAGACTAGCGAAATCAGAGCAGTTAAATACTATTAGGATGACATTCTAAATTTATGAACTAAGAAGACTATTACTCCATTGTATCATATGACTATAGGAGGTTCCTCATACTATCATTTCAGATAGGGATGATCATCTCACACCACAGTTTTAGAAGGGATTGAGGAAAGCTATGGGTACATGGGTGATTCTAAGAAAATATTTTCACCCTCAGACTGATGGATAGTCAGAAAATATGATATAGGTTATAGAGTACATGATCCAATATTTTCTCCATGATTATAGTGGTTCCATGGATAAGCAAATCCCTCTCATAGATACATCCTATAATAATTTCTTTTAGTAAAAAATTAAGATATATCCTTTTAATTGTAATTATGGTAGGCCATTCTGTTCTCCCCATTTCTGGATAGTGGAAGTCTAGGTAGTCCAATTATGTCCTCATCTCATACATGATAATTTGGAATAGATTCAACAGACTAGGAAGAATAGTATACTGTTTAGTCTAGACATAAATCTAATGTTGAGAACAATCAATGGCTTATAGAGTTTGGGTTTGAGGACCATGTTTCCCTTTAAATATCATCCAGGCTCGGTCATAGACTTTTAAAAATTCAAGGGAAGATATCCCCCCATTATATATGGATGTTAGATTTTATGGAGAGAGTTTGACTGGTGGCCTATCGGTTGCTACTATCTCAGTGGTACCATTCCTTTCAAAATATCTTTTATGTATCACAACTTCACCAATATCATGATGACACGTCTCATATATTTTGATATCGAGGAAGATCAGTTAGATTTCAATGCATACATTGATGAGTATCTAGTACGTAATGTTTACTAGAAAACAAAGGCACTATGATTCCGGTTTGTCACCCAAGTATCGATTTTATTGATGCAAGATCCCATGAAATATGCTACTTTGGAATTGGAGGATGTCATTCATGAATATTGTCCAACGATTTTTCAATAATATTGTCTTTCCACCCTAGTAAGGTGAACATCAGAATTACATCAATTAGTTGAATAATACTGTATGAAATTATTTCATTACATCGATATGGAGCCTTTAATTTTTTTTTTCAGACTCTCTTTTATGGACCAAAAGTGAATGCTTAATGAGTTCTCAAGTGTCTCATGGGAGTCTGAGGCTTGTGTGGATCCCATAACATTGATTATTAAGTAAATATTGTCATGTAACATGGTTATATTAAATGGTGCAGGGATAATAAATAGTAACTATAAACCATGGGAGTTGTTTGAATTTTCATGAAGATCCATATTACATGGTTGGCACATGGTTTCTCAAACCATGTGTCCCAATAATGTGAATCTTCCATTTTCTCTTATTACCCTGGCATGGTTGAAGCATAGTTTGTAAAACCATGTGGTCAAACCGATCACATGATACATTTTGTGTAATTTTAAATTTTTTCCCCTAGTGTTCTAGTTACCCCCTCTTTCCCTGATCAGGTTTCTTGCAGGACGATCTTACATTTCTCCCATTGTGTATCTTTTTGAAATCCTAACCTTGGATTAAATTGATCTTCATCATCTAGGATCTGTTATAGTTTTTGTTCTTTACATTTTATGTGCAATGGTAGGTACTCGAGTAATTTGGAGTTCTTAATTTTCTCTCTTTCTATCGATCTATTTATTGAGATCTATGTTTTTTTTACTCTTTTCTTATTTATACTAACATCCATGAGGAATTAGAGGCTAATATTGGATTATGAGAGTCATTCAAGCCTATGGTGGGGGGTCTACAACTCATCCCTAATGTTTTTTGATTTTGGAATTTTTGTGTGGGACTACCAATTTCATCGGGTTCCTTTTATTGATATTCCATTCTTATAGTCATTAGAAGTATATGGTGATGATCATTCAATATATGTGATTATTTTATTGGGGTTACACCCACAAAACCCATCACCTCATGTATAGTAAAATGAAATAATTGAGTTTTTTAGTATCTCGACACATCTGAGACGTTATTCAGGTGTCATAGAGATTGACCACATTAATGGTAAGCTCTTTATATTAAATATCTAGTGAATTATTTAATGGTTAATGGAATGTATATTTTCATTTATACTTAACCGGCCTAATTTTTGAACCTATGTTTAATCAATTAATTACATAGATAAACTGGAAAGCATGTTGTATGAATAACACTTGTCCATATTAATTGAAAATGTATGGTTATTTGTTTTCTATAACACCCCTTACAACTTGCTATGGAAGGTAGAGTGTGTAAAAAATTAAATGATTATGACATATATGTCCAAATTAGAGTTTTCATGCTATTTGACATTGTAAAACTAGTGAATGTAATGGCTTAAACCAAACATCTTGATTAATTGAATAACAATCATATTTCTATATTAATTATAATAATTTAAATTTATGGTGAATTTTTATGCATATAGGCCTTGGAATATTTATATGATGTATTTACTCATATTAGAACATGGATTCTTTTAGGAATTCGTTGGGTACTCGAGGATGTCGTTCTAACTAAAGGATGTGGTTTTCCATGAGGGATACCAACATGGGAACCTGATCCTTAACTAGCTATGTATGTATGATATGACACTGTAGGATCTCTTCATTATTATTACATGATTCCATGGATATAATCCTTGGACCCATCATTGACATCTAGGTTACATGGTTAAATCCCATCAGGCCCAGTCATTTATTTATCCTATTTTACCATATATAAACTCATTGGACATGGTAGGCATCTTATTATATAACTAATGGATGATGATCATTGGATTAGAATATTACCTCTTAGATAGACACATTTATTTCTGATTTAGTATACATTGAGGCTTATGTTTCCCTGGTCAAATCCATGGAACCAAATCCATTTAATTATCAATTATAGTTTTCTAGTTCCTTATTATAACAATAACTATTTACACTATCACTATATGATGTCAGTTCTAGATATTCCTCATGTGACCTATTAATAAAAATTTTCAATTTATTATTAAATGAATTAGGTACATGTTGAGACACTATTTATGGATGATGAAATTAAATTGTAATTTGGACAAATTTTAATTATTTACATTATATTTTAATGCATACAAACTATTACATTTCCATCACATAGGCTAGATGTTATAAACACAATTTTTGGTGTCCCCCTAAGATTTCTCTCACACCCAAGCAAGGCACCATTTGGTTTCCAAGAAATATTACATGTACGTAGCTGTTGATAGAGGGAAGTGTAACTCTTCAGAAATGTGATTTCTTGTAGTGCATGGATGTATATGGTAGTAGATGACCGAGCTATAGCTTAGGAATCATGGAATAGTTTATGTATTTCCGTTTTTACTCCATTGGGTTTCTTCATGTATGCCTACTACTTTGTATCCATTTTTACTAGCATTCTAGTGAAATTAAATAAATTATCATCAGCAATTTTCTATTACTCAAGTTATTTTTGTTATTCTTGTTCTTTTCTCCTTACGTTATTTACTCTCTTTATTTATTATAACCTCTATTTTACCTCTTTTTATAATTATCCAATGTGCTACACTCTTGTAATGATGAAATAACCTTTCCATGTACACACCTTAGGCCCTAATTACTAGTTAATAGCCTATGGAGTTTTGAAAGCTGTTCATGAGGCCATGTTGCCCACCAGGTTCAGGGAACCACCAATATAGCATCCGAGTCTGGGAAGTCATAGTATGGGGAAATTACAATTAATAAATGGAGATATCAGATGATCAATGATGATAAACAATGTAAAAATAAATATATCATGACCATAAGGGTTTGCGATCATGAGGATAACATTTTAAATCCATTCAATGCATGTCATATAACATAAAATTGAGGAATGGAAGAAATCATGGAAGTTTAAAAGACAAGAATCCTAATTGAATATATTAAAATAAACCATGAGATCAAAACATTGTCCTATATTAATGTCGTAAAAGTAAAAATAGAGAATCATTTTTAGTAGTTCATGGATCATTGTTAAAACTATCATAATGGATTGGTTTTACTCCCAAAATCATTGCAGTAGTCAAGGTTCACTACCAATACTATCAAAGTGGATAGATTCCCTTAATGAAATTGTTTCACTTCCTATTACAGCTTTATTTATATCATGAGAGATCAATCTTTACCTAATGAATTTGAAGGTGATAGTGGTAATAGTCATAAACTAAAAAATCATACATATGTGTGACATAATATCATATAAAATTCATTATATAAACCCCCATTAAATTAAATAGGTTTTATATATATTTCACCAAATCATAACCTCTGGAAAAAATGTTTCTTACCAATTTCATAATTTCATGAAACATGAAATTGTGTATAAATAGGTGTGCTTCATTATAATTTTACCGTTGTATCACCAATATAATAGAAATGGTTTTCATAATCATTTTTTCACCATAATCATAATACTTTCAATGAATGAATAATAATGTAATTGCTAGATCAAATAAATAGTAAATCAAATTCACCATCAAATGATGTCTTCTAACATGAGAGAATGTTTTGAATAAAAATATCACATTGAACGTATCATGAGGAAAATATAATTTATTTGAAAATATACTCTTCACAATTACAAATTCATTAAATAATGTGGAGAACCATTTTATTGAAAATAACAATGAAAAACATGCAAATAAGTCTTCAATGAATATAATGGTCATGAACTAACAAAATTTATGTCATACATTACTTTTACATTTTCAGAAAATGTTAAATTATGTTTTTTTGAAAACAACATAAAATGTCATTTTAACACCCCAACATGGGAGTTATAAATAGGTATTGTGATCAACTGCATCACTTGACCTCATGTTCTCCCCTAAAATTTCTAGTAGCTTTCAACTAGAAATGAATGTGTAATGAGTCGTGTTGGGAGACTATAGAATCTATATCAGTGAAATCCATAGTACATAGAATATTAAATAAATGAAATATAATAAACATAAAATATATGTCAAAAATTTGATTCCAATAACTAGGTACAAACCAAAAATGTTAATATTATATATGCCCTGTCATTTTATATAATTACAAATAAAATGGAAAACCACAAAATAAAGACTACCGTAAAAATCCATAAAATGGATCCCAATACCAAGTACGGGCCTATAATCTATTCACATCCCTAGAGTCAAAATTAATACTCTGTAATAGGGTCATTTCCCTTATTCTAACCCGCATACATGAAATCTTATTGGGTACCCAATAGTGGCCCAAGCAGGGTGTGATTGCATCATAGTATGAAAACACCATCAATATCTAAAAAATATCTTGTCTAAATAGTGTATTCAATTGTATGGTAAACAAGAATATAAAAAAAGATACACTAGGTTACATTTATTTAATAGTTTTCATATTATACTCTCCCCTCATAATTTCCATGTGTTTCACAAGGTGATCAAATATGATTCTGTCTAAGATGGCCAACAAAATAACATACACGGGGAGTAGAGTTAACTAAATCCTAGGAAAATTTATTCCACTATAATAAAATTAATAAAATTTCGTCATAATATTAGTCTAGGTATTAACATCATGTGATTTGACAATGATATACATAAATAAACTCTCCTTAGAGCCTTGTTCTAGGACTTCACATCTTGTGCCTTTTTTAGGGGCATAAAGCCCCAGTTCGACACCTTAAACCATGAAACACCCTAGTAATCCAGGATAATTATTACATCCTGAACCATATGATTAAATATATATTATTACATCTCTCCCATATCATTTATTCTCAAAAGAATTTATATTGAACTTTTTTTTAATCATTTTCTATTTTCCACATATATATCATAACTCATTTAGAAGTTTCAAGTTTTGTAAGGCCCCCTCATATATGAGGTTAACAAGATATGAATAATTATCCTAGAATTATTTGTATAAGCCCCCCCTGAATTTTTAATATAGTAAATTAATCAAATTTTCAAAGAGGATGAACATTCCATGGGATCCCTTATACACAGTCTAATCAACCACAATAGATCACATGGGGACTGTAAGGGGTCCAATTCATCATTCAATCAACCAAATCATCATTTCATACAAACAAAACCTAATGGTAGAAGGAATATTCTACAAAAAAACAAATGTACATAAATTTTATAATCAATACTATGAAATATAATATAGAGAATACATAACTCATGTTCATAGTTGCATGATTTTTTAAACATGTCTATTGATTCGAACACAAAATACCACTAAATACCAATCCCATTATCTCTTATTAGAAGATAGTAATTGGGTTTGGAAATAAAAATAATGATTTTAAAAGGAATAATAAAAAATATAGTTATAATTGGATCATTATAATCTTTTATAGCTTCGATTCACACCCAACAACACTCCAACTACCCAAATATAGAAGAAGAATCTCTTAATGATACTTGGGAGGAGGAAGTTTATCACCTAAGATTCTATAGTAAAAATTTTGAAGAATAATTATGTATAACACATAAATCACAAGGGTAAAAAATTTAAAATTATCATTTTTAATAAGGAATACTATTTGGTAGAACAATTGGAAAATAAAATTTCTAACCATGTGCTATGGTCGGTCGAAGTGAGACCCATGTTGAATAGTTTACTATGAATCCTAGTATGTGTAAAAGACCAAGTGATGTCCAAATTTAATTTCATTATCCATGGAATCAAGGTTTCCGGCTTAAAACTTTCATTTTTTCTCTATAGTACACAATTCTCCCTAGTCCCACATGGTTATAGTGAACAATATCCATTTGTGTTATGGAATCTATGTAACATGATCCAGATGGACTTTCTTCCCCCACATTCATGCTTGGAACCCTCTATACATCATTGATTCTCCTCATATACTGAAGAAATAATTAAATATACCAAACATGTTTTATTAACAAAATAATGAACAAGAAAACACTGTAGAATTGATTTAGGATCATACAACCTCACCAAATTATAATATATCATCCTCAAGATGAACAACATAGAAGTAAAAAATTTCCATGGTCCAATGATTCTTAAATTGTGATTTCATAACCGTCTCCCTCTCCCATGATTCCTCATCAATTCCCCCATGTTTCAACAACACAAATAAAAAAATCACAACATTACCCTTTAAATATTTCTCACTGCAATCCACAATATGAACTGGATTCTCCTCAAATGATGCAACATCCTTAATATTAACACTATTGACATGGATTTTATGAGAATTTGATGGATGATATTTCAAGAGATGAAAAACATGAGAAAACATGTTCATGCTAATATACCATTTTGTAAGATATAATTGGAACCCAACTAGTTCAATCCCCTCCACAATCTCAAACAACCCCACATATCTAGTTGACAACATGACCTTCATTCAAAAATGATGGTGACACTTGATGAAACACATTATCATGGACACATGTGGTCAATGATGTTAGAAAAGATTTTACTTCTATATACTCGGAGCCCTAGCTATATGTTTCTTAATAAACTGTACATTCTCAAATGTATAATATATGAGATTCTTCTCCCAATAATTCGGATTCCCTAGCCTCCATCCACCTCAATGAAGATCTACATGGATTACCATAATTCACCTTATATTGTTCCATATGAATAATCACCTAACAGTTTTTGTTATAGTAAAAATAAAAGAGTTACATGTGTCCTCACAATAACAACCAATGTCTAGGACACATTCCCTCAACATTTCCTCATGCACTTTAATAATATGTTCCAAATTACCATCTATCCACAGGATAGATGATGTACAAAAAATACCTAGGTTTCCAAGATCATTCTATAAACCATTTTTTATTCATGATATGAATAATGAATCCTGATACAAAATAATACTACAATGTAACCCATGAAATTGTATCATCACTCAAACATACATTTCACCCCACAAGTCCATGGTAAATGTCTCTTGAATCGTTATGAAATGTGTCGTATTTTTCAAACGTTGTAAATTTACCCAAATAGTGTCATTGTTTTGAGGATTCCATGATATTACTAACACACATCCATGGTGTCATCATCCCACTTCCACTACTGAATGTGTAATAGCAGCAACCGATAAAATGGTTCATAGTTCTCATCCTTAACATACTAACATGTATAGAACTATATCATGAAATATGAATTCTCAATATTTATACTTTACCACCTTTACTAACCATTATGATCATGATACATCTTATTCCAATGAATGTGTACAACCCATGTAAATTCATAAAGCTCCAGAATCAACTCGACCTGCATAAAAGTAGGAACACCAGTTACGCCCCACACATAGATGATTTGATCCTTATCTAGATTATTATCAGAAGTTGAATCACCACCTTTAAGGATTTAAGCCATGTATAGTCACATCAGATCATGATATTTTATCTCTTTGATCCTTATCAGATGTCTGGACATAACATACAAGGATATGGGTTTCATTTATCTAGCACAATCATGAAACTTGATGTGATTCTATGAAATAAATACATCTTCTTCCTTTCAGAAATAGAATCTAGGGATGCCTATGACTGGGTCCTTCTGGTCAAACATATATTACAATGTTTTAATTCCATGGATTATATGTTGACTCAAAATTTAATTATATCAAGTACATAATATAGAATTATTATTTTTTTCTTATATAATTATTACATAATTTAATGATAAATAGAATAAAAAAATTCACAATTAGGATCAAAAGAATATATTAATTGGTATAATTAGGACCATACATAACTTTTACATAATAAAACATAACAATTTATTAATATATTTCTTACATGGATTCTTATTGAACCTCGTTTTCTCCTTGGTAATTATATTAACTGGATGATATAAATACAACGAAGGGTTGATATATGATCCTAGTAAAATGATTAATAAGAGACCTGAAACGTGGGTGAGAATAATCATCATCATAATATAAGAAAATTATCTTCATATTAATTATGGGAGGAATCATTGTAGAAAGAAATTTAATGTGACAATGCATAAAAATTACATATCATGTCTTAGTAGGGAACTAGCATACATAGTTGTGAATAAAGATAGCATAATGTTCAGGAATATTTCATATTTTCACCTTATATACATCACATTATAAAATGAATTAGTGAACTATATAATTCCTATTACAATGGTCTCATCATAACATTAACATGTGCTATATAATTCTTGGTGCACCCCTCATGTCATAAAATTTTCATTATAATGAATGCACATTGATCATATGTCAATATAGGACATAAAAGAACTCAAGGAAAGTAATGGTATTCATTTCATAAATCATACATTCATGAATAAACATTGGGGTTCCAAACACAAAAATGGTTTGACATAACTGAGATAATAATTATCAATTTTGGAAGGATGAGTTATTTTGTAAAAATCATTGCATTTATCATAAGACTGGGTTGGAAACATATATATCCCATATATTAAATGGGAACTAAAAAAAGAATTACTTATAGGTAACATTAATTAAACATTAAAAATTAAAATATACTGATAGAGTGATATCCCAATGAAAAAGGGCTAGGTTCAATAATTCCTCTTACCAAATATCTTAGTGCACTGGTCACATTAATATCATGGATAACCAAATTAAACTAAATAATTAACAATTAAAAAACCAATTAAACATTTATTTTATTATTTATAATTTTATTAAGTTCATTTATTGACTTTTCGATGAGTTATTGTGGTCATGTTCACTATTTGAGACTGTTAATTTTCATGGGTTTTATTATAGGTTTACAAGAATGTGACTATGGAAGTATATATATAATGGGAATAGTTATCCAGAACTGAAATTTAATGCTACTAATGAAGATATAGATGCTTAAATTTTTATATATGTCATTTATGTTAATGTTATAAAGATTAATCATTAGATAAAAGGTTAGTGGTTATAATTTAGAATTTTGGCTATTTTTTGAACATCGAAACAAGTTGTGTTCAATTGTTTAATATTGTGTATATAAGTTAGTTTCATAACATAAAAGAGGTTTAAAATATATTTTATAGTATTTACATCCCATATATTGGATTTATAAACAAAATTTATGGAATTAATGGAAAAAGAAAATGCTTTCTCCATGATGTCTGTAAATTGACACATCAAGGGAAATGATTTCATTTTTAAAATAAAAGATATAGAGAGAAAAGATTAGTGATGGATATTACATTAACATGATATAATTAATGTATATAAATGTTATTAGTTTTATCATGAAAAATTTTATAAATTAGGATAGGATATAATAAGAAAATAATATAAATAAATAAAAAATAACGAATTTGTATATAGATTTTAACTCTTGAATTCTCCACCTTTTGACCCTCCTTAAAGAACATAGGTTTGGTATTTTATTGAGACCAGAACCTACAATATGTGGGTAATGTCCTTGGTAACTTATTTAAATAGATAATGATTATGTATCAATGCTATGAATGTGTTAGGGTAAGAGGAGGTGATAGGTGGTATTTATATGGGAGGAGAGGGGTGTTTTCCCACTATTTTATATAGTAGTTTATTGTTTTTTCTCAAGAATATGAAATATTTCATAATTATAACTGAATATTTTATAATAATTAATTAGGGTTTGATATTATGGTTTTAAAAATACTTACATAATCTATGACTACATAATTCATGTATTTAGCTTTTATCATAAGTTATCATATTTTACTATTCACCAAAACATCAAATATTTCATAAAAATAAAAAAAAACACCCAAATATTTTTTGATATGTAGAATTATAAAAATGAACATCATTTTATAAAAATAATTATCTAAATATGATTATTTTAATTTTACTTAAATCATCATTTACATGGAAAATACAGATTTTGAAATTATAAATATTATTATAACTCTTAAAAAAATAATTTAAGGTCTCATTAAAATAATATATAATCATATTAAAAAATAAAAATTTTAAAAAACATTTTATAAACTTTTTTTTAATAATTATATTATAATTAAAATTTCTATTAATAATTAAGGACATACAAAAATACCAGCACTTGATTTATAATTTACAAACAATTATTTACATATTTTATGATATGATTATGTCATATTACCATTTATTTGATGACTAAATATTATTTATACATTCATGGGTGAGGATAATATTCTATTTGTTGGTTTTCTAATCATAAGGGTCGTATTACTATTCTTAAGGTCAATTTACTATTTCATGGGTATATGTTTTCTAACTTCTAGAAATACAGCTTATACAACTAATGATTTATTTATAAATATTGTATTGTGTAATCTAAGTGATCTTGTGTGATTTATACTATATGAAATAAATATAATGAGGGAATTTCAATTGGTAATTTTTTTGGGTTGTTAAATTCTTCCAGCTTTTGATATTTCTCCCTAAAAAATCATTGTACATAAACTAGGTAGGGTACATCTCCTTCACCGCCTAATCTAGTTCCCAAGTAGCTTATTCATAGTTATGGTTCATACACAACAATTTTAAATGGTAGGTTGTATTATTTTGTAGAACCTTTTCTGTCTAGTCCAAAATATTTAACAGATTCTCCTTATAATAAATATCATCTTCCAGCAATATTACATCAGTGTTTAGTACATGTGATGGCTCTGGTATGTACTTTCTAGATAGATAAATGGAATAAATCATATATTTGATCAATACATGGTGGAAGTGTTATTCAATTATACTCTTATCCTTTGTGATCGTGGATCTCATAGGGGACATGGTACATTGGACTAATATTCTCTTTCTATAAAAACTGCATGACTCTCTTCCATGGTGATACTTGAAGGAAGACATTATCTTTAACGTTGTACTCCAAGTCCCCTTGGTGGTTGTCAACATAGATCCATTTCTGAATTTGAGTATCATTGATATGTTATTTTTTTTATTAAACCTTTTTATTATTTATCGTACATTAACTAGCCCATGTACAATTTTTTCACCAACTTCATTCCAACTAGTTAGAGATCTACATCAATTTCCATACATAAAAACATATGAAGACATCTAAATAATCGAGTTGAAGTTGTTTCTATATTAGATAACTACCAATGGAATATGATAGTACCATCAAACTTTTATTTCCATTCAGGACTATTTTTGCATGTCTTTAAAAATATGAATAGTCCGTTTATATTGTTAGTCACATTAGGGATATATGCTATGGTCAAATTCAATTCATTACTGAAATCTTGTTGAAGACTCCTCCATAATTTATATGTGATCCCAAGATCCTAATAAGATAAAATCATGAGTATAAACCCACGTTGTCTCAGGAAATACCTCATATATATTGTAGAATGTTGTTCATGATAGAGATCTTCCCAAATAGTGATAATGTGGGTAGTATCTGTGAGTCGGTCAACTAAAACCCATATCAGATTGTTTACATTGGATGTAATCTATAGACCATGGATGATGTCGATGGATACATTCATCAATTTCGACATGGGTATTGGATATAGTTTCATCATCCCATTGCACATCTATCACTCTAATTTAACTAGATAACTTATAAATCACAAAAGATATACTCTCTAATATCCTTCTTCATGTTATCCCACAAAAAGTGTTCTCATAGATCATAGTACATCATGGAACTTTTGGAATTAATAGAGAAATTTTATCTATGTGCATTATCTAAAATCCCATATTCATCTTTGTTGATGAAAGAAAAAAAATAATTATTTCAAATAAATTACAAGAATAATTATTGATAAATAACTCTTGTAGATTCCATTCCTTAATGACATTCACCTTCTTTTATAACTCCAGATCATCCCATTTCCCCCCCCCCCTTAATAGTTACGTGGATTGATCATTGGGAAATGATTTGGTAAAGGTAGGATTCATTTAATGTTTTCATTATATTAAAATCTATCATTGTAATATCCTTGATGATGGGATCATTTCTCTATCCACATCATAGATAGAGTAGAATGATCTTTTCTACTAAGAGAATCGACTAGTTTTTTTCCTTGTTAGTAGGATTGTGAATAACTAAATAGTAATATTTGATTAACTATAACTATATACTTTGAGGAATAATTATATTCTTCTATGTGAATATGTACCTTAGGATCTTTTTATATGTATATAGGTCACACCTCTCACCATAGAGGTAGAGCTGCCATATTTTCATGGAAAAACCATATATTCACTCTCTCGATCGTATGTTAGGTAGTTCTCTTCATGGACCATCAGTAGTCATGAAGTGTAGTATATCACATTATCATATCATACGAGTAAACAAACCAATAATTTCATTGATGCATCATTTAATATAAAAAACATTCTCCACCAATTTTTAATGTGAGTGTAGGTGAAATGATTACCCTCTCCTTTAGCCCATTGAAACCTTCCACAAATTTTTTCATCAAGACATGCATTTACCATTTACCTATTAACATAGTTATTGTGATAGAGAATACTGATAAATTTATCACAAAACATCGGTAGCATCCTAATAATCTACGAAAACTACAGATATCAATGACACTATAGGGGTTGTCCATTCCTCATTCCCCATTGTCAGTGATGTTTCTAAAAAATGTTTCTCAGGTATGATAATGTGTCCTAAGAATGTGAACTGATTCATCCATATATTACCCTTTCTGAACATGGAAAATAATTCCTCATTCCATAATATCTAAAGTATAGTCCTTTTATTTTTTTTCATGTTACCCCTTTATTTTTGTCTAAATGGGAATATATATGATAGGAAATATACAAAAAAATCATGGGGTTTTTAAGAATATATTCACAAAATCCAAGATAATAACATGGAATTAGTATGTCTGAAGGGAATTACAACAAAATCATAGTACTGATACCTTTTACTAAGGGCAGTCTTCTAAATATCATCATTAATCAAATTTGGCTTATGATGTCTAGAATAAATATCCCCTTTTGGAAATACTGATCTCTTCATTGTTTTTCATCCAATTTATCAATCCTTGGAATAAGATACATTTTCATTAAGGTGATATTATTTCGTTTTGGATTATCAAAAAAAACTCATTGACCCATCCGTTTTCATCAAAAAAATAAATTGAGCACCCCAAGGAAATGCACTATGATATATGAACACTATTTCTGAATTATCTTGTTGTTACATCTTTAAATCCTCCTTTTTGATCAGGAACATCTGGTAGGGACATTTTTGGTTAAGAGTATATCTAGGAATGAGTTATACTGATAACCCTAGATCATGATCTGGGGAAACTGTGGGTTACTTTTTGAAAAATATATGAAAGTATTCCGTCACAATTGGAAATTCCCTAGGTTGGTACATTTATTTGATTCAACTATTTGATCGAGGTAAGCTTTTCCATAGCAAATCAACATCGACCCTAATAATGGATTTTCCAAAATATATTCGTGATCTTACCTGAAATTGTACAGGATCATGGGATGGATTGAAATATGAAATTATATTTCATTCTCCTAACAGTTGATGTATACTCTATATAATGTGAGTTAATCCATCCCTATTATAGAATCAAATTATACCAAGGGATATATCATGGTATTCTCATAGATAATATTCCCACATACTCCTACCAGATAAGAGTCCAACACTTGGGTTGCAATGAGTTCATTATTAGATGTTTTTATGGATATATCTATATCAATGTTTTGGGTAATTAAATATATAATCCAAGATATTTTGAAATATAAAAAGTGATAAGAATAACTAGAATAAAATAACACTTTCTAAATTTTTGAGTGAATAGGAAGTTAACCTTGTATAACACCACTTTCTTTATCTAGTTCAGTAGTAGTGATAGAAATATCATTCACATTCTCTTCTATATTTGGTGGGTGATGAAGATGATTTACCTCAAGAACATGAGTTTTTTCGAAAAAAAATTCATATATCCCTATGTCCCAATAGATTACCATAGTACCATGGGTGGTTCTCTCCTTTCATCAAGTATATCAACTAGCTTATTTATGTCACTTCAAAATTCACATGTTTTGTGGCTTTCTCTCCAATACATAGTGAATTTCATCATCCCTTTTTAGAAGTCAACATGATTTTTATTACCACATTTTATTCCATGTGAGTGATTGATTTTTATTCCCATCATTCTCATCACATAATCCAACTTGAAACTCCATATTTATTTTCATATCACCATCACAATATTACCATTCTCCAAACACCATCTCCAATTTGGGATAATATAAATCAAAATATTCATAACTCAAAATGATTCAAATATGTTGCGACTTTTGATTATGTGGGTTCATCCCACTATATAATCAATAATTTTTTCTATCATTGTTTATATTAATAACTAAATCAAACCTTTCAATCCTTGTGAGATTTTCTTCATAAATTATGATATATTCACGTTCCTTTTTCCTCAACATTAAAAATTATCAATCTATTTTTTATGTAGAATTAGGGGGAAATAAATTCTAAGAACATTATTTTAATGTCTTTATATCCCATTTCTTCTATTTCTTTAAGCGGATTGGTGTTCTTAATAAAAACCCACCATTGGTCAACCACTCCATCTAGATGATAAATCGACAATGTCACCTTCTCTATCTCAAAATAGAGAAGAACAAAAAATATCTTATACATTGAGTTTACCTATAGTTTCATGAAAAGTTTATTAGATTATAAACTAAATGTTTGTGTCCTATGCCACATAAAGTACTCTATATACAATTTTTCCCTCTTTGGTGGATGAGGATATCCCACATCGTTCAGGTTATTGTAAATATCCCGAAATGACTCGGTAGTCCTTGCCATGAAATTTTAAACACCACATTCAATTGAATTGATAATGTGGTATTGGAATTCTATATATTTTCCCAAATAGGTGTTATCAGCTAGGTTTCTACTTGTTCCCTCCATTTTTTAAAATTTAAACAGATAGAACAATACATAAGTCGACAAGTCATTAATAATTTATCCAATTCTAAAATTGTCTATAAAGGAATATCTTGTGGGATGCCTATGATTTGAAAATAATGTTTTTTATTTCATGTACGTAGTCTAATTGAATGGGTTTCACTAAGGTTCTATAACCCTAATTCTTTAATAAATTAGATTATGATCTGATACCAACTGTTGTGATCCTAATTTTTTAACATAATTATTACATCATTTTATAAATAAAAAACTTCAAAATATTAGACAATAAGGATATAATGGTTTATTGTCAAGGTAAAATTAAGACCATACATATTTATCATAATAAATAATTAATATGTTTTCAATTCCTTCCACTTTTTATTTTTATTGGACCCTATTTTCTCCTTTTTTTCATGTATTCACCTTTGTATATACATGAAAATAATGAGTTAGCTAAAATAACATTAAGATGATAAATATGAGACATGGAACAAGGGGGAGAATAATTATCATCATAAAATAAGAATATTTTCATAATAATAATCCAAATAGGAATAATTAGATAATATAATGGAATGTGGAACCAC
Organism: Viscum album; assembly: GCA_963277665.1. Taxonomy (NCBI): domain Eukaryota; kingdom Viridiplantae; phylum Streptophyta; class Magnoliopsida; order Santalales; family Viscaceae; genus Viscum; species Viscum album. Next base: position 1,197,325,529 of record OY728156.1, on the reverse strand, counting down.
CTAAAAATGAAACAACATATCTTAGTGGTGAACTACAAAACATAATTGTAAAAAAATCTAGGACCATGTTCACACATATTTCATTTTTTATCTTGATATAAATCACATTACCCAATTCATTTAGGTGGTATATTATTGTGGGTGCACTCATCACATCATAATATTTAAATGTGCTATATAATTCAAGGATCACCCATCAAATTATATCATTAACATCGTAATATTTGAAAAATAGATTGTATATCAATATTGGACATAAAATAACCCATGGAATGAAAAGGGTTTAATTTCATAATGAATACAACCATTAATAAAATGTTGGAATCCTAAAATAGAAAGTTTATAACTTAATTTGATTATGATTTTTTGATCAAGAGTGATGAAGAATCAATCTCATGATAATTAATGGTATATTTTTGGAAATAAGAGTACTTTTGGAAAATTCATTTCATATTTCATAAAACATTGTTTGAAACATATATATCCCTGATAGGGGGATGAAAAAAATTAATATTTATGGAACATTAATGTAAAATCCATATTTAATTTTTTTTATAGGGATGATCCAAATAAAGAGAGTTGTGTTTTAGATTTCCTTCCATATTATATCTATGTTCACTCTTCACTTTAATATCATAAATAATAAATATAAATTCATTAATTAATAATTATAGAACCTTATATATATTTATTTTATTTATTATATCCATAATATTTATAGTTATTGACTTTTATATTAGTTATAGAGTTTAATTTTATTATTCAACAGTGCTAATTTTCTTGATTTTTTTGATCGGTTTACCTAAATATGGGATTGAAAGGTTTTTTAAAATGAGTATAATTTTTTAGAGAAAATATTAAATGATATTTATTAAAATAAATACTTTAAAATTTTAATATATATAAATCATTCGGTTAACATGTCTTATAATTGATAATTAGATAAAAGGTTTGTGATAATCATTTAGAATTTTTTGAATATTTTCAGACATCACAAACTTGTTTTGTTTGATAATTTTATAATGTGTATATAATTCAGTTAAATAACAAAAAAATTTATTTGTTAAATTTTATATTATGTAAGAACCATTATAGTGGTTTTATGAATTTACATGAATGATTTAATTGAATACGAAAATACATCTTCAATGATGACAGTAAATTAACGAATCACGAGCAATGATATCATTTTATAAAGAATAGATAGAGATAATTTTGTATGATGATATATATTATAAAAACATCATATAATTCAAGTATATAAATTACTCTAGTGTAATCATGTTCATTTTTATAGAGTAGTTGAGGAGAGATAAACTTTAAAATTAATTAATATAATTGTAACGAGGATTTCTCCTCTTGAATTTCTTCTTTGAGAACCTTATTAAAGAACCATGGATTGTATTTTTTTGAGATAATAACATACTAGACATGGGGAGGTGAATTTAGAAAATATTTAGGATGAATTTGGGAAAATAACAAAGCATGGATGGTGTGAGGAAAAGAGTTGGAATGTTGTGGTATTTATTGAGGAGGATAGTGTTGTTTTCCAATTATATTATTCATTAGTTTATTATTTTTACTCATCAAATTGAATAATTTGAGCATCATTGATAATTATTGTCAAATAATTAAATGGGATTCAATATATTGGTTTTATATCATACATACATCATCTATGAATCAATAAGACACGTATTAATATTTTATTCTAAATTATCTTATTTTATTATTAAATTAAAATTCATGTATTTTATGAAAAATGAAAAAAAAACAGCAAACAATTTTGCAACATTTAGAATTAAAAAAATTTACTCTATTATATGAAAATAATTTTATAAATATGATAAATTTAATTTTTAATTAAAATCATTATTTTCTTGGATAATATAGATATTTAATTTATAACTACTTTTTTACACTTTAAAAAATTAATTATGGTCTCTTTAAAATATCATATAATCAGAATATAATTGAATATTAATTTTGAAAAAAAATTTATTTCATGAAATGTTCTTTTAAATAATTATATTTATTATAAAATTTTAAATAAATATTTTTGATTTAAAAAACTACCAAAATTTAATTATAATTTATAAATAAATTTATTATATAAACTATGATAAGGATGTATCATATTATCATTTATAAGATTCTTAAATTTTATTTATACTTCCATTAGTGATTTTACTTTTATATGGGGTGGTTTACAAATAATAGGGGTTATATTAATATTCCAAATGTTAATTTATTATTCCATGGGAATAGGTTCCCTAACTTCTAGGAATACCTCTTATAATATTTATTATTCACATATAAATTCTGTATTGTGTTCTCCAAGTGATCATATATGATTTCTTCCACATTAAATAATTATATGAAGGGAATTTCCATTGAGAATTTTTTTTAATCATACAGTCAACCTATATCCACTAATAATGATTCAAATCGTGTTGGGAGAAGATATATATAGAAATTTTATAATTAGAATAATAAATAAACTACTCAGCCAAATGACACTTCCAAATTCATTTCATGGAATAGACCATATTGGACTAATCTAGATCATGTGTAAGATAATTTTATTCATGTGGAATCAAATGTAGTGATAAAATGCACCACAACTCAATCACCCTACATGAACACTATCCCAAGCCTAATCCCAAATGTGTAACAAAATAATGATTACTATTTACATGGACTAGATAGGATCAATCATTTTCATTTTTCAAGTATTAATTCAGCTCCTACAAATAATTAAATAATGCTTCATACCATTCAAACATGACAACCTTCATGGTCATGAAAAATAGTTTTTCTGACAAATAAGAAAATGTCATGATGAATATTTGGTTATAACCCCCTAAAACATAAAACAATTAGATGTCCAAAATCATTCTTGGGATGATCCCAATATACCATAAATTGAACTATCTTCATGTCCATGGAAACAACTTCATATTAGGTGATTAGACCGATGAAATCTTCATTTCTATTCAAGAATTGTCACATTGATAGTATGGAATGTATCATATGATCTCTTGATGTAGTAAACATGATTCACTGGATTCTAGAATGATCATAAGGACTCATTGTGAAAACCATTATTTCTTGTAAAAAAAATCCACAAACTGATCAAAATGTGGGTGGAAGATTCAGTTCAATAGGTCTATAAACATTATAGGTGCTTTTATCAACAAAAATAAATCACAACATATATATTTAGACAATATATTTTCTAAGTGGTTTTCTCTGGTATATCCAAATATATTGCCCGGATATTATGATACATTGTCCTCAAAAAAATTCTTTAAATGAGAGATTCACCATTTAGGTGGTCAAAAATATCAACAATACATGGGAGATGATATCATTTCTTATCTTTTATCAGATTCAACTACTGGTAATCAATAAACAACAATAATTTCCCATAATATTTTAGAAAAAAATAAAACTATTGATCCACATGCTGATATACTTGGATTAATAAATATTTTCTTCTCTAATTAATCAAACTGAGAAATATGTTCTCGATGATCTACCAATGTTATATTATTTAGAGTAATTGAAATGGAATCTTCTCTAAGAATAATATTAATCAAGAACTCACAATCCTTTTTAGGTATATGGCATAATTTATCCATGAGGATCAGATAATTAAATTGATCCACTATAGAAGGAATTTTATCCTTCTCAAATAGAATTTCACGAGGCACATCCCATGAATATTTGTTTGTGAGCACACCCACCTTCTGAAAAACTAGTCCTGTATGCACAAAAATGATATCTCCTCCGTTAATTGTGAACATAATTATCATCCTCAAGGGGTTTTAATGTTACCCATCTGAGGTAATAGTTGATATGTGATCAATATGTTTCCATCTAATGTGTTTATAATATTAGTACAATACCTAAATGCTCGATCAAAAATAAGTCACAAAGGAAGCGGTTCACATAACTTTTGAGAGAACACTAATTACATTTCCACATATTTTATTATTTTACTCATAATTGTATTTCAATTGACATAACCCAACACAAAAATTTCACCAATATAACCAAAAACATAGAAAATGGGAATATTTAAAATAATTTCAGTCCCATAAATGAAATAAATCACTAGAAGGCATCGTAGATAAATGATCATACAAAAATAAATCAATGTTACAGCATCACCACCACCTGGTGTAAGACGAACTGAATGATGCTGACCCACCCCTAAAATTTTGGCCCCGGTCTATGTTCCTTGGGATTTAATAATATACTCATATATATGCTATTCTCTTATAGTATGAAATCTACTACCCTAATCGGTATAACTACTGTATCTCAAACAACATGCCTGGAAGGGGGTATTATAACACCGTCCTATAATCATTATATCTCCTTCCAACCAATCAATACCCACCTACTGAGGGTTCTAGTAGAAACTTTGCACATTTTCTATAATTCTACATGCTCAGAACTCCACTAGTGGTTGGGGGAATAGACCATGAATATTTCATGGAATACCTCACTATCAACAAAAAATGGGTCACCACCTATGTAAGTCAATCCTCATCCCTGGATTCTCCTTCTACAATTTCCCTCAATAAAATCCTCAAAACAACACATCGTAATATTTTAAGTTATACAATAAGTCTACACAATTGAAATAACATGTCTAAAAACTAAAACCTTCAATTGGATCCATTCTAAAATGAGAGAATGATCTATAATATTAGCCAACATTTTGGAAGCATGATATTTACCTAGGAACTGATCTCATATCTAAGTCCATCTGAAATATATTTCATGATAACTACATCATCCCTAACCAATGATGGAAGAAAAAATTTCTTCTAAATTAACATATCATCATAATCTATCATCGATATATTCCCATAAGTCACCCTTAAAAAAATATCCTTCTCCTATCTTAGTGTTTCCAAATAAAAGTGTTCCAGAATATTATATTGGATATCATTCCAATGCATATTATATTCCTTCATTTATTAAAGTAGGATATTCCACAGTAAATTTTCTAATCCTCAAAACATATAATCATTTAACATGAATCTCTTCTTGGAATGGGTCTCAATGTGATCTACAATCATGTAGATGAACTCTATAAAGAACTCATCTACCTCAAATCCACCATTTCTTGAAAACATAAGAGGTTGTTGAAATTGAAACATTCTAATACAATCAAACAAAGATGAAAAATTCTACCCTAGGTATTTTTCCTTCATATGTATAAAAAGATAAAAGTTATAATGGAATTGTACTTCTACTATGTTACACTGAACTAATTTTTTTTCTTTCCTAGTAAAGGATCATTCCCTACAATATTCTCATCCTTCCCAATTGGTATGAATCATTTTTGTAGAATCTATATACAATTACAAACACACTTATCAAATAGAAAACATAATTTTTCTATATAGTAACAAACAATTTAGTGAATTATATCCCCATATAACCCACTCCACATAAAAAATCAAAATGTACAAGACAAAACCATTTTCACCATCCTCTACTATCCCTATAATAGGGCATGGCAAATATAGGGAATCCAAACATTAAAATTTAATTCATGTAAAAAATATTTCTTATCCCGTATAGATATTGTAATTCATTTTTTATACCACTAAAACATCCTCATTGGTAACTATTTTCAAACTATTTAATAACATCCATAAATCAATTTTATACTTATGATACATTTTTATGATCTTTTCCTGTATGTCACCATAGAATTAATATTAAGTTCCACTACCCACACAATACCATAACATATTTTCCCCTATGTGACTAACATGATGAAAGTCACATATATTCCTAATCTTACTAAAAAGAAAAAAGAATATATAATCCTCCTCCCATTTATCCCCATAATGAAAATCACATAAACAATAAAATCACAAATCAGGTGTATCACCCATGTTGTAATAAGATTAAACTATAACAACCACTGTTCTATAACAATAATCCCACCCTAGATATATGGATTTTGAGTCAAACATGGGTCAGATACTACCATGCATGATCTAATTCCTATATCTTGAAACATTTTATTTTCTATCTAACTCCCAAAACCAAAATAAATGAATGAACAGAAAATCCTCGATACCACATTCTAACACCCTAGCTCGGGATCCTCTAAAACAATGCCTTGAGATGGTGCATATCAAGTCCTCAAGAACACATCACCATATTTTGGAGGATGATGAAAAGTATCCAAGGAATAATAAGACACGTTGGTAGAATATGGCATCACTATCATAGTAATACACAAATGATAGAATAAGAAATAAAGGAAATGGTGTAAACAATAAATAAGAACCACCAATCAGTGCCCATAAACATAATACATATAAACTACGTAACATTAATAAATCTATGTCATGTTATATAGTTACAAGTGAAAAGAAAAAATTAAAAATAATGAAAATCTATAAAAACCCCAAAAATGGACCAAACACCATGTTTGGTTCCCTACATTATGCACATCCATGATCCTCATATCAACCATATAGAATATATCCCTTTAAATTGTCATGAACTATAGGCATGAAATCTTCACAGGCACCTAATGAGAGACTAATAAGGATATGATTAAAATATATCAATCCACCATGAATAGTTTCAAAAAAATATGCAGTATGTACTGTGTATATAGAAGAATGGTAGAAAATATGAAAAAATAATAAACTATGATTCATTGATTTAAGAACTTTTACATTAGAGATATTCCTCATTTGATCCATGTGATACCCATTTTCATCAAATATGATTTGATATAATATGGAAAAATAATCAAGATTCATGGGTATTCATGTTTCCTATATAACATGATAATTTTCTCACAAAAAAATACAAAAATGAAATTTCCATAACACTTCATTCCAATAACATACATCATGTGACTCCACAACGGAATACATAAATCAACTAGCCCATAGCCTCTATCTTGGAATTCACATCAGCTACATTAGTTTTTGTTATAGAGGCTAGCTATACAACCCTAAACCATGAAACAAATTCGTGGGCCTAGAGATTTAGTGTATCTCAACCCATATCTGTCAACACATGGATTAAAACCCCATAAATTCCATTTATTCCCTTGAGAATGATTCTTTATTCATTGTTCACATTTCTCATTTTGCACATACTTTTCATTACTCAATTAACACATTCCTGTGGGGTACAACACCATCATAAACCTGGTTATCAAGATAAAAGAAATTATCATAGATTTAATTCTATAAACCCAAAAAATTATAAGTTAAAGAACATAATTTTACAATCAAGGTGGAGTCACACCCCATGGGTTCATTTATACATGGTCTAACCATCCATAAAAAACCCCATGGTGATAATGAGGGGACTAAGTGTAAAGACTATGTTGAATAACATGAAGACCACCTATATGATGTTGGTATGAAAATGCTCAATCAATTGTGGGATTTACTTAAACTCAATAAACCATAAAATATTCGCTATATAATGTTCTATTAAAAGTTTTTTTTATGGATTTAGTACAAGAATAATGATTGCACAATGCCCCTTCTAAAAAATAGTGAAATTATGAGTGTTAGACTCACCCTATGATTTTATTTTCATCGAACCACATTTCAAATGACCAAGAATTGAATAAGTATCATTCATTGGAATATTGTGAGGAATAAGATAATAACCTAGGATAGTTGATGAATAATATTAAAGAAAATTGAGTTAAAACACTTAAATAAAATGGGTGGAATTGGAAATTCACCCTTTTAATGAGGAACACATTTTGGTTGATAGTTGGCCAAATTATGGGATAACTATGTTGCACCCTGTATTTATTATTGAAATAGAGTTTATGATTTGTTGGGAAGTATGTATGGTTTGAAATTTTTTGTGTAGTCAAGTGGAAGGGCTTTATCTATGTTCACATGGTTCTTGTATTCCCCCTTTCGTGGTGTGCCAGTCATGTATTTCCAACCAGGGGGACGACCCAGTTACGACGCATGGTTTCTACTCAATATGAATATATAGTGAAACATTAAATATATGGAATTTATATCCCCATTTTAGTCAAAAAAAACTCCCCATAAACCATAATAATTCTTATATGATTTAAAACCATTTATTTAAAAAATTAAAGTTTAACAATAACATAAAAAAGAATGCACCATAGAATATGTTTTGAATATTAAATTCATATAAAAACCCTTTTTAAAATGTATAAATAGGGTAAATATTTAATTAATATATATATATTTGTGTATTTTAAAATCAAATTTCAATAATATATGAAACTTTGTTTTGGATGTCAATGTTTTTTCAATTAAATAGGGGAATAAATGATTTTATTAATAAAACATTTATTTAAAAATGAAGATTATATAACAAGATAAAAATGATGTGATAAAATTAACTCTAAAAAATAAACATAATATAATTAAATTTAATACTTTCTTGAGAGTTAGATTATAATAATACATCATTATAAGAATAATCATAATCAATCTATTTAATGGACAATATTTAAACACAAAACCCTTTCCACGTTCGAAACATTAAATCATAACACCCATAAAATAATAATATCAAATAATACATATAAAATCATTAGAATACAAAAATTCATGAAAATAAATTTCAAAGGGATTTTATGTGCTATTCAAAAAATAAGATACATGAATTGCATAATGTATTTCTTCCAAAAGGAAAATTGATACAAAAATACCACTTCTTATGTCTTGTATTCCTTATTTAATGTTCAATAATCTATAATAATAAATATAATATAATTATAATTATATTTAAACAATAAATAAATATATAATACCATTTATGATATACTTATGACCATTTGTGACCTGTTTATTAACAATCCATTGTAAAAGTCATGTTTTGGAAAATAACTGCTTCGTTTTTTATGTATGATTTATTTTTCTATTCAATTTTTCCTCTTATACTTATAATGATTCAATAATATCCATAATTTTTCGAAATATATAAATATAAATAATAGTCATTTTAATTTTATTTATAGTAATCAACAATGTGAGTGATAGATAATAAAATACATAGTTTCTCGAGACGGTAGGTTATACGTACACATGAACATTGTAACCTTTTTCTAGATGGATTAATAGAAGGAAACATATTAAATTTTTTGAAATTATATAATAATTTTCATGTAATATATATCACATACTTTCATTAAATCTATCCATATTTCCTTAAATGTAAAGAATGAATAATTAACATTGCTTCATTAGGTAGTAGTCCTCTGTACACACGAGTGAATTTATCATGTCCCAAGGAATAATAATTATGTAGGTATTTGTGACATAATTATTCCAAGACAAAAATAATATCATAAATAACCTATATAAACATTTAATATATTATTATATCTATGTGGGAGAGTTGGTGATGGAAGACATGTTACATCAGTTTGTGAGGAAGTAATTTGTCGCACACACAAATGATGATTTCTTTTCCCATATGAATTAAGTGTTTTTTGTTTTTGGTGATGAAAATAATAATAAAAATATCTTTATATGTACGATATTATGAGTATCATATCATCATGTTTTAATAATAATTTAGGTAGGTGGTGGAACAAAGGATCATTTAAGTATATTACATATTCATCGGGTAGCCACCTTAGGTATACAACAAAATCCATCATAGGATTGATTTATGTTAAATGAATTGATTCTAGGATTAGGGGAGGAAATAAAGAATATAAATTATTATAAATTAACTGAAATATATTTTATTTTAGATATGAATAGATAGGATTGTCTTTGGCCTTTAATAACTGAGGTGAGTGAAAAACTAGTAGTTTTTTGGAATGAAAAAAGTTTACGAATTTAATTCACATTAAAAAATGAAACTTTTTACCATAATCATGCCTTGTTAATTATAAGGTTGATTTATTTTCATCCAATTTATATTATAGATGTTTGGAGTCATTTCTTACCCATATTATTTTTGATTAACCACATAATATACACAATTTTACCATAACCGCAGAAAATATTTTTTCCTATTTTTACATTTCATTATGGTAAAAAATATTTATTATGATATTAGATAACATATATTATTTTTATTATAAATATTGAATCAAAATTTTCAAACATCATTAATATAATTGAATATATTTAATTTAAAACTTATCCTCAATACATAATGAGAATGTTGTTTTCAAAAGAGAAATTTTTTAAATTTTTAAAAAGTTTTTGTGACAAAATTCAAATAAAAATATTTACAATGAATTGAATTTTATGATATTACTTATAATTTATCTAATTCGACAATAAAAACAATTTAAGATAATTAATTCCTATTAAATCATTAATCGAATAGTAATTTTTTAATTAATACCATTATTTTCTATATTTATCAAAAAACTGTATTTTATAAAATACAAAAAATTTACCCTATTATGATTTTCTCACAATGTTATTAAAATTTTTTTTAGTTTATAAAATTTATTATATATAAGTACAAAATTATAATTTTTTTATTATTCAAAAAAAGATATAAAAATTCATTATTTTGATAAAATTCCATTTTCATAACATATAAAATATTTTATGAATATTAAGTATTTGTTATATATATCATTTATTTAAATAAAAGTAGTCAAATTAAAATTTTAATTTTCATTATTCCTATTAATTGTACCATGTTTAATAGATATTAAATAATGTTTTGTATAAATAATATTATTATTTGTTTTTCATTGTTTATTAAAACTCAGTTTTTCTTTTAACCCAGAAAATACAAGATTTTTAATTTATAAAAAAATAATAATATTTCATTAAAACCTATGTTATAAAATTATAAATATAATAAAATTAATTTATACCTTGATATTTAATTACTATGATATAAATAGTTGATGAATCATATGTGTCATTATATCTTCAATTTCCGACATGGGTTCCTCAAACTTGTAGATTCATCACAAAATATTTATTGAGTAAGTGGTCTTATTTTGTATAAAATAATGTGTATGATCCATTTTCTCCATTGGTTGTTCCTAATAAGAATGATATTTATCCCATGGTTTGAAAACTATGTTCATAACATTTTTATGGTCATATATTTACTTCCATCATATAGATATGTTAAACACCTCCTGAACATGAAAGTGGTTTGGTGGAAGCTCCCAATGAAAAGCTAACATGCCGATCTGATCAACAACATCCAAGGGAGTGATATAACATGGTCTTATTTTTCCAAAATTTTCAGTTCTCATTACCATATTCAATTGGTAAATTCTTAGATACACATTTCCTCAAAATAAAATTTCATATCACATTAATGATTATCATCATAACATTTCTACCGACCTTTTTCCTCAATTATTTGTTTCATAATGGATCTAACTATCTCATCCATTTAATTATCTACCTTATTTCCCAATATAATTCTATTTCAAATGAAATTCCATAATGTAATAGATCTATATTTATTTCTTTTATGTATTCATTTGATGCCATCTGAATTCTAATATGGAAGCTATTTTTGTATAAAAACTTAACTAAATGAAGATATTGATGCAAATCACATTTAAATTACATATAAAAATACATAAAATTATCTTATAGGGGTTTTACTTTTATCTCAGTATTAGTATCTATTAATAGATGTTAAAATGTGCATTAAACAAACTCATTATCATGATCTTGCTAAATACATCACCAAAACATAATGCTAAACCTTAGATCACGACCAAAAACAATTGAATGTGGTGCTCAATAAAATATGACCACTTACCAATTGTATACCCACTAAATATTTTCCAGTGATAAATATTATCTAATATTTATTATATTTTACGAAATTATAATTAGGTCAAATATAAGACAAATAGAAATATTCCCTTTATATATAATGGGAAATCTGGTGAAAAAAATCCCTAGTTATGTTTTCACATTTCCATAATGGTTTGGGTAATGGATGTAATATTCATATTGAAATTCATATATCATATTTACATTGATAACATACCAAGCATCGAGATACAAAAAATTTGATAACTCTCTTCATTTCACCCAAACTGAAATAATAATACATATATATAAAAGTCTTCATACATCCTGGATGAGTAGATACTGATGGACTATGATCTTCCTCATACAACTGCATCATCAAATATGTTTTGGATCAAATACAGACAATGATACATCCATCATGATAAATTATAACATCATGAAAATTAATTACCTACTTTTCAATCTCTACAAATTCTTCTTAAGCCATTGTAATATTCAGTTTGATACATGGTGGAAAATTCAATTGAGATAGATAAGATTTACAATATAAATTTTGGATTTCAAGATCCATATTTTGCAGATATTGATATAATGGGTCTGATGTAGTCCTTATTAGGGATAACTACAACGATACGTTTCACTTAAAACATTGTTCAACATGTCCTCTTTCAAAAGGATGTAATGTATTTAGTAGTCATAATGATTATTCAGCTCTAACCGTATTATATAGTGCATATTCAGATCATATTGTGTTATTTTATACTTTAATAATTTTTAATATGTATATATATCATCATTATATCAATAAAAATAATACCTCTATATAATTAATGAAAATTACTGCATCAGAATTCAAATCACGAGTTTGATAATTTTTCCCATGGACCTTCAATTTCGTAAGGACTAAAAAATAACAATATATTTTTCCATAACACACCCAATAACTTATAGAGCTCATTATTATTGTTTAAATACACTCATACACTAATGGGTAATGTATAAATAGGTGATCTAGTGATTCAACTTTTTATGTCCTTGAAATTCTCCAAACATTCATATATCTAGATGAATGTGGATCCCATCTACATTAACTAGGTTAGTGGGTTTGGCTGTCATGATATTTTCACCAAAAACTATTGATAATAACAATCTAAAAAATGAAAAACATGTATCTCAATCTCCATGGTAGGTCTAGAGAATCATTACATAACCTACATCATTGACTAATCTATCGATATACCCTCTCATGAGATTATGTGACACAAAAAAGGAATCCTTATACAGCCCAAATTTAGATTTGGTAAATTTTGTATACAATTTCATCTTTCCTAGGGTATTTTGTAAAATTATAACATGACCCTCATTCTATTCCTTTAACTATGAATATATAATAATATAGTTTATATATAATAAAAAATAGATCATGGTAATCTATAATGACTCTAATAATTAAAACTATAAAGAGTGTGATGAAATTAAAAATATCCAAAAGAATCACTATATATTCATAGTGTCCATAAATTTTATATTATCTTGTGTTGTGTATATCTACCTTTTTATCCCTTAATTGATGATATCCATAATGAAGTAAATTTTTTTAAAGGTATTGTGCTCTATAAAGTTGATCAAATAAGTCAACAATATAGTGTAGAAGATATTTTTTGTTAATTTTGAACTTCTTCATCTCTTAATTGTCAATGTCGAGCTGCTACGATTCATATAGATTTTCAACAAATGGAACAAGTGAAACCTAAGGATACACACTTTTCCCAATTAATCCCTTGTCAGTATGATCTGGGAGATTCTTCTTCAATTCCAGTAAATGAATTAAACACATTCAATATGAATTATTTTAAATTGGTGTGGTAGAAGGTGTGATTTATATAGAAAAATAAACTCCAGGATTTACTTGATTACTTTTAAGTTATTTTATAGAAAAATATATAATTCATAAAAAAAATACCAAACAATTATTTCATGTTTATCCCCCATAATCATAGATAAACAAAACATCTAAATAAGAATCACCACCACTTAAATGTATATGATCCCCATCAGAAGGTCATAATTAAACTCACATTGACTGAAGCTCATATGATTTTTTGTAATGTTAAACATGACTTCCCCTCATTGATAATTTATGTGGTCATTTTATATATAAATCCTTTCGAAACATAAGAAAATATATAATGTGACTTGAGGATAAAAAATAATATTTCAAGAATTACATTCCAAAAAACATCAAATATAGAGAAATTATATACATTAGATTAAGTAATCCTACCATTAAATATTTTAACTTATTATTATACATATACTAATTTATTTGGAATAATTGTACCCTTATAAATTTAATCATAAATGAAATAATATGTCGATATAGGGTTAGATAATATTCTTGTAGTTCGAGAGTTGAGGGTTTTTGTACATTTTATGATGTTTTTTTTCACTCCCCTAATTCAAAATAGAGATCTCATGACATTTACCCTTATAACTAACCAAATTTTTATATTGTAATCAATTATAATTATTACCCTTTAGATTATAGAACTATTTAGAATTGTTTACATACTCCTTCAATTTGAATCTATGATGTTTTTGTGGTGCAATCTATACATCTTTCTCTCTATTTTCTTTGTTAATTATCATATTCACATAACATATTGGAATAAATTTAATGATTTATTTCCATATGAAACATGAAAAATTTACCAATCCTATTAATATGATTTCATTCATATTTCCATCCACATTTTCAAGAAAATGGAATATCTTCTTCTTCTATAAATTTTTTATATATTTTCTATCAAACTCTATCTAACATTTCTTATGATGAAATTATGATTGATTGGATACAAAAAATATTTATTTCCTCTTTGATATCACATCAAAAAAATATATTCATAGATACCAATGTCCGTTATAGATAACACAATTTTCAGACTTTGTTTTACACCACTGAGGAATCTATCTACCTTAATCATTGGTCGGATGATAATTCCATAGGCATATATCATAAGACAAATAAAATTTATGTTATTGGTACCAATATAATATTTATCCTTCTTAATTATATCAAGAAAATACATATCTATTTTTGAAGGAGGATACAATGGACTTAAATTTTTAAAAATAATCTCTTAAACTCATCCCACTAATTGGAGTCAATTTTATCTAGTTTCCTTGTATTCATAATGAGTGTCAACCATTGACCAACTACACCATAAAAATAAAAGATATGTAAAAACTAATTTTCATGTTCCATACCCTAGATAATGAAAAATATATTTTCATTGGTATAGATTCAATTTTTGAGACAGACTATTGGTGAAATCAGTAATGTATGCTTATTACTTCCTAATAATGGACTCAAAAAAATTATATTCTCTCCTATCCTCATTTGGATATTTACTATTACTAATTGCTTGGGAATTTTCTTTTATCAGAGAAATGGGGTTTATCATTCCGAATTTAATAAGATTTGGATACTTAAGATGACAATAATTCCATTATCCACTGCACACAACATTGAAACAGTTCGTTAGGGTTCTATCCATTGATTAATACCAAAAAAATCGAGTAAAAAAAATCCATATTTTGTAGTAACATAACAACAAAATATCACTTATTGTATATATAAATAATTGAACAATATTTTTAATATATAAAACAATTGGTTTATCCTATGTCACTCTTGAATATAATCTATTTAAATACCTTCTGATGGTTCGTATAGAGGATGAGAATTTATAATGAATGTACCTCTAGAGGGAAAACTAAGGGTCCCTCAAGGCATGTTGTCATGGACCAGGTGATGATTGAGTGTATCATAGTATCCCCTTTTTAGATTTATTAACACAAGGTACTTCTATGATATATCCAAATAAACATGTATTATAAAAAACAAGGACGGGATTTATAGGAAACTACTCACTCTATCATTTAACAAAATAAATGGTAGTCTTCCAATACATTAAATTATACTTAGACTTACCTTCAGATATATCATTATATTTCCCATTAATTTTTTCATATAATAGTTTCCAATAGATAATTAAACATATTATTTTTCATCAACTATAAATATCCAAACGTTTCATACATATATATTATATCATTGTAGATAAATATACATTAAATTACACAAACATAATACAAACAATCATAAAGGTATAGTGGATTTAGAAACCCAAACAGATGAATAACATGTCATTATGTTAGTGGCATCATCTCCCTCTGTGATCATTTTAAATATCACCATTATAATATATATTAAACATAATAAGTTTCATCATAACATGGGAAAATTAAACATATGATATGGGGATATAAGAATATCATTAATATTAAATATGGGAGATACAAAATTATAATGAGAATAGCGGTATTAGACCATAAGGACATATATTTAAAACCATATCATTAATATCATATATCCCAAACATGATTTATGGATTAAATATTGATAGTCTATAAGATAATAATCATAATGAAATTTAAGAAAATATATAATTAGAGATTAATATTGGCATTTATTTTTTACATATGCATATGTATGGAAAATAACTTCCTAATTAGTTCAATCCTCATTTCCATGATTATCATAGTGGATTGTGTTTTACATCCAAACCATCATATTCATCATTATTCAATCCCAAAACTATCATTGTTGACATAGTATCTTTATGGGCTAGAATTACTTCCTATTACAGTCTTATTTATCTCTGGAGATATCAACACTTACCATATTCACTGGATGGAGATATAATTCCCACCCATTAAATAATGTAAATAATAAAAATGTCTTCCATGTGATCATACAGAAGTAATCATATAAAATTCCATAAAATGAAATGTGTTTTATAAAAATTTCATCATAATATATTCTATAAAAAGAAAAAATTTGAAAATCATTTTATGGTTTCTTTAAATAATATATCATAGAAAAAGAAGCAGATTCCATGAAGATTTTTTAGTCATAATCATATAAAATAAATGGGTTTCATAAACATATTTTCCTCATAAACATAAGTCATTGAGTGAAATAAAAATAATGGTGTGCTTGGATAATATACATATTAGATATTATGTAACATAAAATTATTTCATATTTTATGGAAAATGATATTGAATAACCAATCAATTGGATTTTTTTTTGAAGAAAATAACCTTCCTTAAAAAATAACTTTTTTTGAATTAAAAATTTCAAAAATATTGTGGAAATAATTTTCATTAAAAATGAAATTTAATAACTTATAAAAGGAATAAAAAAATAGATAATGGTCATGAAATTGGGGAATTTACCTTCTTTTCATACATTTTAATATAATTATTCCATTAATATTTTCAATAAAATCCAAATGGTCCTTGTTTGGAAAATGGAAAGAACATGCCTTTAAAAACATTTTTCTAATAAATACATGGGTAATTTCTAATAAATTAATATTTTGAATAATAATATAAATTTTAAAAATATATTTAGAAAAAATTATGTTATATTAAAACGTGAATATCATTCTATGATAGAAATAAATATTATTTTTATGAAAATAATTAATTTTAATTGTTGAGAACATAATGGGATGAAAATGAAGCTAAAGATAAATATTCCAAAATAAAAAGAGTAAAGAAAATAAATGATTTTTTGATATATAAATCATAATATTTTAACATTGGAAGTGTAATCATTAGAAATCTCAATGAACATTCATATTGTTACATAAAACCCTAATAACATTAGTAAATTTGATTCATTAGCCAAATATAAGAATAGTGTAAAATGAAACATGTAATATTATGTGAATAAATAAATTCATGAAAACACAAACCAATGTAATTGTATATACACTTCATAAAATAATATTCATGTATAACATAACATATTTCTCAAAGAAGAAAAATAAAGAAAGAAATGTCACCCTATAAGTATCAACATCCTTCATACTCGTTCACAAATCCAATATAATAAAACTTAGATTGATATAAATCTATTAAAAAAATTTATATTTAAATATCATCCCATATATGATATATCTATGATCCTTTATTAATAATTTATTAATAATTCAATGTTAATGCCATGTTTCTTGTAATAATTTCTTGTCATTAATTTATGCTTTGATTTTTTAATTTTTTGGTCATCCAAGTTTAACCATGGTAACATAATCTTAAGAATTTTATAAATGATATAAATATAAAAAATATTCATTAAATGTGATTTTAGAGAAATAAATAAA
Source organism: Viscum album (assembly GCA_963277665.1). Classification (NCBI taxonomy): domain Eukaryota; kingdom Viridiplantae; phylum Streptophyta; class Magnoliopsida; order Santalales; family Viscaceae; genus Viscum; species Viscum album. Next base: position 1,197,307,522 of record OY728156.1, on the reverse strand, counting down.
AGTTATATATATATATATATAATAAAATAAAACGCTCACAGAGACGATATCTCATATATATATTCTAGTGTATTTTTCATTATCTCAAAGGATAGATTGAAATAAAGAAAAATATATATTTACATTTAAGAATTATTTATATGTAATATATACTACATATTTAGAATAAAACCATCTTTATTACCATCCATTTAATGGAATAACCAATCACATCACTTCACGAGGTGATAATCTTCCGTATACTTGAACGATATTATCACATTCCCATGGAATTTAATTTAAGAATTAATATATGATATTATAATTATAAAAGTATAATAGTATATTATATATACTAAATAAACATTTAATTAATCATTATATATAACCATTATGGGTGGAGATTGAAAATAAATAACATCGGTTTGTAAGGTGGTAGTCCTTTCTACACAGGAATGATTATTTTTTATCCCAATTGATGGATGAAGAGATGGTTGTAGATAATTTAATTAAGAGAATCAAAAATATGTATATGCAATATAATAAGGCAATTATCTCATCATGGTTTAATAATAATTGACTAATTTGGAGGTACAAATAAAAAAAACCACTCATTCAATAACGATTAATCTTCTATGGGTAACCTCATATGGATTTCTTCAAAGGCTATCCTAATATTTATTTCAAACCAAAATGAGTATTATAAGATAATATTAAGGATTTAATAAAGATATTTTTCAGGTATTTTATAAATAATGGTATATTATGTGTAAATTATAGAGGAGAAATGGTTTCCTTTAATAAGTTAGGTGAGCAACACATTTTTATGTTTTGGATGGAAAAATGTGGACCCATGTTTTTTTACATGAAAATAGTTTCCAAAATGTAACATTATCAATATCTAGAGATGATATGGTCTCAATATTTTTTAATTATGTATTTGGAAACGATGTGGGTTTTTTACCTATATTATTTTAGTTTATTCACTGGTGAATACATTTTTATCTTATATGTTGTAAACAAATTTTTAATGTTTTCACTATTTATTATAGATAACAATTAATTTGAACATATTAGATAATATAAATTATTCTGATACACAACATGGAATCCAGATTTATAAATTCAATTTACATAAAATTAATGTTATGATATAATTATAAGCCCATAGAAATGATTATATTCCCTTTTATCGAAGAGAAAATTCTCAATATTTGAAAATTATTTTATATAAAAAATGAAATAATAAAATTATTAAAATAATATAAATTGGATTAAATTAAATATAATTTTACATGTTTTACCTTATAATCCATTTAATAGAGTTATTTTCGTTAAATTTGATTTAAACAAAAATGGGTTTTTCAATAAAAACCAATATTTATCACTATTCATTGAAAGTTAGTTATTTTTAGAGAAATCAAAAAAAATGAAATTTAAACAAAATTACGCGTTGATTTAAAAATTATGATTGATTTATAAAATTATTTTTTTCAAAGAGCCGAAACATGATGATATTAATTTTCACATAAATAAATAAAAATCAATTTTTTAAAAAAAATTGTATTTATGAATCATATAATAACATAAGAGAAAATCAATTAATTTTTTATCAGTTTTTATTAATTATATAAATACATAGTAAATATAATTTAAAATTTTATTATTCATATCCATGCCATTATGATTAATAGAAAGGTAAGAACTACCATGTTTAAATAAAAATATTTATATTTTGTAATTATTCATTAAAACATAATGTTATGTGTAAGGGATGATATCACATAAATTTAATTTATTCACAAAAACTCAAGGTGTTACTATTTATTAATATTAAAATACCTTTGTTAGATGATTATTATATTTATGAAGAGTTTAATTCCATTATTTATGCATATTATTCCAATAAAGAATCATAATAATTAGTGAACATTATCTTATTTACTATAAATTCGTTCAATAATTTTAGGCCTAAAATATTTATAACATGTTTTATAGGATGTGTATAACACATCAATTACATGTTATAAATCAACAAATAAATGTTATAGGATAGATGTACCATAAATAAAATCACTATGGATTAATTTTAATCATAGGGATAATGTGATATGAAATATGTACCCTATCACAACACTCATGTTACTCTTGTTTAAATTAAATGTTATTTTTGGTAAATTTTTGATATTATGAAGTTTGGGTTGAAACACTGTTTTTATAAATTTTTGATTTTGTTGAATGGTTTATGTATATGGTAAAGTACTAACCCTAAAAAATTATAAACAAATGGACCATCCAAGATCATTTTCATTGAGCATTAACTGTATATTTTGTTAGATCATGGTTGGGACCAAACAAAAAGGTTTCTTATGTAAACTATGCATGTTATTTTTATCATTTGGTAATGAAATGTGACATGTTCATTTTTTGGAGAAACAAAATCATAAGTCATAAATAAATTCGGGTGTTTATAATACTTCATATTTTTAGTGTTGGAATAAATTTTTTTATTACATTATCAAAATTGAACACGTGTGTTGTTTTGGTTACTGTTGATAGATATTTTGGTTTATTTTTTATAATATGATACAATATATATAGATCATCCAAATTTTTAGAGAAAATTGTTTTCACAAATTTTCCTATCTTTGTTTTTATGTTTTTCAATACCTCCGCCTCTCCTCTCATACAATTAATGCTAGTCTACACCCTATGGTTTTTTCCATACAATCTCCTTGAAATTTTATAAAACTCTTTATCAATTCAAATTGGTTTTCCTATAGAGAGACTTCCATTTTCATTTATTATTTCCCTTTTAATAATTAATTAATCATTTTATCTTATATTTTATTTCTACCACACTAATATTTGATTGTTTTTTAGTTATTATTATTTATGGATGATATTAACTTGAGAATTATATAAATAAAAATTTTCAACAATGTCTTCATTGTTGGATGGGAATTATCTATAAATGTTTAAGTACTAAAATATTATTCCACCAAATTTGAGGAAATATATATTTTTTCATTTAATTTAGTTAAATTAATAATGATTTATAAATCCTTGTTTTTTAAATTTATCAAATAGTTTATAGTGGCTATATAATTAAAAATTATTTTTTGGGTTTCATACCATTGTATAATGATGTTACATTTTTTTCATTATTTCTGAATTATTTTTTAAATTAAAATTTCTTCTAGATGATTCAATGCAATGTCTAAATATAATATAATGATTCCTAACATATCAAACATTTTTTTATTTAAATAAGGGCTGATACGGATTATATATAATTTATTTATATATTATATATGTTTATGATTTGTTACTTTGTTTTGATAGAAAGCATTTTTGATCAAAAAATTATTTAATAATAACTGAGTTATTCATTTAAAATGGGATTATATTAGATCCTATATCTTTATTACAATGTATAATTCTAAATGATTTTTCAAATGGATGATAATATTTTAAATATCAAGACAATTTTACTAAAAGGATGATTTTAATCCTTTAGAATGCATTTTTTAAAAACATTTGATACACATAATTTGGACCCTTTAATTTAAATACCCATTGTAGATTGTAGCCCCTTAGAGGATTCTTTATATTTTGATACCATTATCAAATGTGGAATCCCATGATAATGGGAGGTTTTATGTGATTCTATGAGATGTGATAAATGATATTTATATTTTCTGTTATATTATTGATTATGTGATGAATATTATTGTACTTTTTTCTAACCTCCATACTGAAATTTCATGGGAATGGATGAATATCATAGAAAAACTAGTTATATGGAATTTTCCTACTATATTTTATATGATTACAAAAGAGTATTCTTCATTTAGTAAAGATGAATTATAATAGTATGAATTATGTAGCTCTCAAGAGATAAATCTCTCTATGAATTCATCTTTTATCATGGATTTTTTCTATTGGAATATCAAAACATTGCTGATTTTATTAACACTATCCTTGAATTCAAGTGTCTAATTTAGATTTTTATTACACAACCACTAAGGAGTTTTTTGTGATACCAAGATTCATTTAAATATTATTTATGGTGTATCATTATATCTATTGTTTGAATCGCCATTAATTTCAATTTTTGGAATAAAAATATTTCATTGATATTTTGTTTTATTATGTACAATTCACATATTTGTTCCTAAAAGTATTTATTTTCTATTTTAGTTATGTTTTTATATTAAATTCAAATATATATGAAATTATCTAGAGAGTGTGATATAATAATTAAGGTGATAGATATTTTCTTAATTTCATTTAATAATTTTATCATAGAATAAGAAATGCAGTTGAGCATGATTCAATGTATTAACTAAAGGGGTTAATTTTTATTTAATAGGATTTCCTAAAATAAAATCTTGTTTTACCCTTTCTAAATATATGAAGGTTGTGTATTATAAAACAGGCTTTTGGAACACCATTTTTATTTGTAAACCCTTATGTGATTTTTTAATTCAAAATAGATTTAATGGAATGTATTTTGGATAAATATTACCCAAACTGTATTCCAAAATTCTATCAAGTCATTTATCCAACCCCTTTTATATAATTATTGATGTATGCAACCCCATTTTTCATTTTAGGTTCCTAGGAAATAGACTCATTAAGGTTTTAGATTTTTTCTCTTTAGTGATGGATAATATTATATGTCATGATAAACCATGTTTCATAAAGAGATAGTTGAAAGTGGCTTCATTGTAGTTTTTGGGGATGTTTACTAATCATCCATTCTGTCATATATATATCTTTTATCTACTATATATGTTGTGATTTAATGTTCTTTTTAAAGGTTATATTTATTATTTCTTTAGTTTGATTGGTTTTTTCATTATCACTGACACTATTTATTTTAATCATTAGAATCTAATTTATTGATGGGAATTTCCATAATATTGGTATTTTTATTTTGTGTTTATGTAAATTATTTATGGAGAAACTATTCTCATAGTAGAATTATTGGTTTCTAAGAAATATATTCATGCACATTGGAATTAGAAACGATTTAGAGACTCTATATTTTCCTTATAGGACTTCGAATCATTTCTATATATATTTCCAGATCTTATGATAAGATGGAATGTGATTCTAATTCCTGGTCTACAAGGAAATAATTTTATAAAAATATTATATATATTATATATTTAACACACATAGGTAAATAAATAAAATGGGATAACTATTAAATTGTTTATTGAATTAGAAATGTGATACCACGAATAAGTCATGAACATTGTGTCTTCATTATGAAATATATAATGTCAGTTACTACAGGATGTTCGTACCCCTCCCTCGTTGTGGGTGTGTTTATGTTGATTAATTAGTTTATTAATCAATTAATTAAATTCATTTAACCCAAAATGAAAATTCCTATAAGTTCATTTTTTTAATCAGTTTTTCCAGGGTTGGCCTCATAAATTTTGTAATATCCATTGAGATATTCATTTATCCTCCCGTAGTAGAATCGAGATGAACGATGACATAAAATCAGACTAGATGAAACAAGATGAAACGAACATAAAAACTCCATCAAATATTTTTGAGAGAATGTTCATCATCATTTATCGTTCCAAAATTTTGGTGGAACTCATCATTTGTTGATTTTAACATGTTAGATTCAATGTTTGATTATAATGATAATATTTCATTGATATGAATTCCATAGATCCTTTGCATGTTCCTACATACTAGAATATATTTATTTCAATTTTTTATCTGAACATGTATCACATTCTATATCTTTGCCTAAGAACGTTTAGCAAAAAATCATAAAACAAATTGGTTCCTTTTCCCCAATCTACATCGCGTTATTAATATGTTGGATCCTGGTGGTCCGGACTAAGCATTCATGGGTGACACCGAGCTTTATTAGGCCCCCATACTCCATTCAATTGAATAAAATGACAATAATTTCTTGAGGAATGCATATACGTAGAATTTTTACGATGTATGGAATATTTATACTATGATTTGAGGTTGGATCTTTAAATGTTGAAGCTTAGGGTGCATGTAGAATGTGTAATGAAACACTCATCGATGATCAGTGTCGATTCATAGAAAAAAGTGTACGGTGAGGGGAATCCATGAAAAGATCAAAATATTTCCAAAGGAATCGATGTGGAATCTATGGTGGAGTGGAAGGATTTGAAGAGAGACTAATAGGTATGAATATCTGGAGTTTCTGTGGAAAATTTAACAAGACACAATGTTATAGGATGGACTCACAACCTATATCCTACTATAACATTTTTTATAGGTTTTTGGATATTTAAGGATGAAATGAAATGTTCCACTCCCTTACACTCATTATACCCTTTCCTATTTGAAAAATACATGTGTAAAACCACATGGGTGGGAGTCTATGTAGAAATACACTGACGTGGGTTAACTACAAGGGATGTATTATGTGTGGCCTAAAATAATATATACCATAATACACTGACATAGTGTATGAGTAAATGATTATGGCCAGCAGCTCACGGACAAGCACTTTAAAAGGTTGGACATGCTATGTAGTCCACCAACAGAGCGTGTACCCATACCTGGATATGATTTTTTTATGGACTGATACATGGAAATGATGTGAAGTGAGTATTCAAACTGTGTGGTACCCCTCAAACGTTGTGCTCTACTTGAGATCTATTTTATAATCTTCTATCGTCCCTATCTCCATCATTTAAAGTCATATTTTTTCCTAGGATAATCCTTCTTAGGGTCCATTCACAATGATCAAGATAGTGCCCTCAGTTGTGTATTTTGATATATGTGGTGAAAGTTTCTGTACATAACACATAATGAGTTGTGACCTAATGACAAAAGTGACAAAGAATGATCACCACACTCCTTCCTAGCTATTACACTCTATTGGGGAGGGGATATGTAGTTTCTCAATGAGTCATTATAAGTTACCCTCTAGCAGGGGTTGGAAGTAATAATTCTCTACAATCCGGGAATTATCTTCTTGTAGGGATGGACATTATAGTTCAACAAATGCTTTTTAAAGAAATTACCCTCCGTTAGGGCTTGTTAGTGGAGTTCCTCAACGAATTCTTCATGGAGTTATCCTCTAGGGGGATGGGTAAGAGAGTTCCCAAATGACATTCTCAAGCATTACCTTATAGCAAGGATGGGTAGTGGAGTTCCACATTGACTAGTAGAGTATTAACCTCTTATCATACCAGGGTAAATGATCCATACATAGAGATTATTTCCCCTCGACTATATGGAACATTGATGATATGTGTCTTATTGTTGCCTTCATCTCATGAGTAAGGGATATAGTTTCCCAACCATGATGTGTAATTATGTCCCGACCAAAAATATTTTGGGTGAGTCAATGCCTCCGAATTGTGATATTATAATGGTGTGGTGATTAAGTTCCTTATACTTGTGTATGTAGGTAAGATGTATTGGATGATGGTATTTGTTGTTGGACTTTTCGAACTGTTGGTGACACTTCACCATAGGATAAACTATGATATGGAGATCCCTTTAATCTATCTTTTTGGTAATTTGACAAAGAATATATATATATATATATAAATCCATTCATCATGATATACACCATGGATTTTGGTAATCTATATCCAAGAAATGAAAGGAAACACATGGTAAGAACATTCTTAATGTATTTTGTGTATCATAGTTAGATGAGTCTACTATATTGCTATAGGTAGTAAATCATCGATGGGTAGTTCATCTACTTATCATGTTTATCCCATTCTTCTTAAATGAGGTTTCATTAACTCTCATGTTGAGTTATGATATACTCTTTCACTTTCCCTTATTCTATCTACTGTTTTACAGTTCTATTGTATTTCTCACTTCTCACCCATCACCCATTCGTGGAATTATACTATGTATGTATTTAATCACCCCTGAATGGGATTCTCCAATAAAGTGTCATGCCTTTTCATATGACAAATAATCTGACCATGATATGAGAGGAACTTAATGATTTTGTGTTCTTGGATGGTGTACGGTGGTTGTATCAAGGGATATAAGCACCGGGATCTCCTAGCTATTTACTCATTTCCAATGTTATCTGGTTGGGACATATTATATAATGGTCTTGTAGTTTTTACCATTACATATCAGTATACCCTACCATAATTTTTTACTCTATAGAGGTAAAAACATAATTGGTTTACATTATGTCAATGTTCCACAATTCATTATTTGAATCTAAACATTTTCGATTAGTTTTATGTGTTTGTGATATAGGTTTTTTGGTAAATTCCTCCCCAAGTTAATTATTCCTTCATCACTAGTCACCACCTCGGGCATATAAAAGTGGTATGGGAGTAGTTTTTTCATGATCCCCTACATTGGTCAAGTGATCAAAAATTGATATCATTGAATGCTTGTTCCATGTTATTTTGATAGGCCTTTTCCCCATATGTGTATTTGGTTTTGTTTTAGGAAAAAATGTCGAACTGGCTTGAGTGATAATCTCAGTATAGTGATGGTACGTGTGGCTAATGTATCCATTCACCAGGACCCTAACTCCATTCTTCTCGACTCGGGATGATCAGACATTTTTTGTAGGAATTGATATTATATGAATAATATTTGATTTAGTATTTTACTATCCTTTTGAGTCAAATACCTATTTTTTATGATATATATATATATATTCTATTATGACTATGGTACTCATTGATAACCTTCAGTGTGCCTCCATGATGAAAATCATCTTTGATACTAAATGTTTTTTGTGATGAAACCCCTTTGAGAAATGATTACTCAATTTAGGGCCCATCCCATAACCCCCATCTTCTATTTGTGTAGGTAGAAGCACCTACACCTTTTTAGAAGTAGACCAACCAAATAGATTATTCTTAGGATGAGTGAAGTCTTAGAGAACTCCAGCATTTCTAGTGTCAGAGGCTGTTGAGGTTCTATAGCGAGCCAGATCTATAGGTAGTAGAGGATTGGATAGAGTTAGTGGTTCGTGTGTTTAGGCTTATTCAGACCCTAAAAAATCATCCAGTATGAACAGAATCCATTCTTTTCAACACAGTATTAGGGTGTTTCTGGAGCCCTGTTACTCAGATGCATGATGGGATGATAGTCTCCAGTGACATTTCCTTTATCTATTTCATGGGGATTCCTTCCTTTCCGACTTATACCATTTCTTGATATAGAAGATTCTTGAGGATTACCAGGGATCGATGATGGTGTCTGAGAATGCGAAAATTTCTATAGTCCTTAAATGATAATCACTTAACATGATCGTAGATGGCTAATTCTGAGAACAGAAGATTGATTATGGACTTCATAGAGGGGCTCGGGCATGCGTTATTCCGTTGTGCATCCCCACCTATGACATAGTGTAAGATATATAACTATGGAAAGATATATGTTTTCAGAGGTATGAGAAATTGGAAGCGATGGTAGTTGGATCCAAAACATTGTGTCATCTACTACAGCTAGAAGGTCCCATTCGATGGGATATCAATGCAGGAGACCCTTTTCTGAGAATTCTTATGTTCAGAGTCATATGGGTTTGATGCAATGAAGAAGACCAAAGAATACCATAGAGGTATGGTGATTTTTATATGATGGTAACATGGATTGGGAATGCATAGCCAGATATCATGAGAAGCCTAGGAAGATAGGTAATGGACATCCATTGTAGAGGCAGCATCATGATGAAGGATCTCCCATGCACGAAAATTTTGTTCCTAAAGGAGGCATAGTTAGAAAATGAATGGAAGGAGATTTAGGTGGAGGATGACATAATGAGGTCCTTCCCCCACCATTACCATGTGGCCCACATCCTTCTCAGAGAGCTACCGGTTGTGGCTGTGGAAAACTATCGGCACTGGATGTCTACGATCCCATATTATAATAGATGATCATAGGTTCAATATGCATTTATTACACTCATTCATCTCTACTAGTAGACACATGTCCCATTAATTCATTTATCTAAAAACATATGTTGTGAGAGTTGGAGCTCCCAATTGAATCACGTCCATGATATCTTTTACACGAGGTTTCAACATGGAATGCTTCTATTGTATCATTCATCTGTCAGAAGTGACAACTATTTCTTGGAGGAGAGAGGATCGCATGGGAAATTTTTTTCACAGTGATGTAACCTGATGAACTCAAAATATTAGTGGATTGTCTATCAATTGTATTAACCCAGATCAATTACTCACCATATAGAAGTTAGTATTCTACACATTAATGGGACAAAATTCTCTTTTTTCTGGAAGGATTGATCTCATGATTGGTAAAGTGGGTTCATTAAGTAGGGGGATGTATCCCATAAACCATAAATTTTCCTGTGTAGCCCAAGGTTTAGTTGAATAATCATGAATCTAGTTATCTACATTAGTGTAGAACCATATATATGTCTTCCCTAATGATTTTTCGGGAATAAATCCAAGATGGGAGATGATGTTTTTTATCGACTATAATCATTGGACATCCCAAATAATTTTTGTGGCATATCGGATGGCACCTATAGATATCAGGGAGCTATCGATTAAATTGGAGGTACCTCAAGTTAGATGATTCAACATACCCAGTGTGTCTTCATTGGAATCTCTATTATTGTTCATGAAAATGGAAGAAGAGAACATAAAACTTCGTGTCGATTAATGCAGAGTGAACCAATACATGATAAAGAACAAGTGCACCATTCTAATGACTGAGTACCTCTTCTAATATCTACGAGGAGCATTATTTTTTGTTAAAATAAATATTTATTTAGAAACTACATTTTAAAAGTTAGAGAGGAAGATATTCAAAATGTGATATTATGATATCACTATAGAAAATATGAGTTCATTTTGATTCCCCCTAGTGTGATGAATTCCCCCTCCATGATTATGGCTTTGATAAACCATGTCATCCATCTGAATGTTGACTATTTGATTGTTTTATTCATAAACGATATACACATCCACTATGTATCATTAGAGGATCATTCAGAGCACTTGATAATGGTTCTTTATATTCTTCAAGAGCACCTGCTTTTAATAAATCCAAAAAAAATCCAATTCTACATTCATGAGGTTCACTTTCTGGGGAAGTAATATCTGATCATTTGATATCCATTGATCTATAAAAGAAACATTCAATGCTTTATGGGTATCTACCAGAGAACATATTAGTTGTTTAGGACTTCCTAGTGTTGGAAATATACTAAAAAATATTTTTAGTATACTTCTGCAAAATTTTAGCCACTCTTACCTCACTAACACAAATATGAAATTCATTTACCGAGTCTGAAATGTGATAGAGATACTTTAATGAGTTTTGGTATGAGATGATGAGTTCTCCTATATTGACCCTACGAGTGGATGGTATTGTGTTTGAAATGTATTATGATTCCTTAAGAGATGGGTTCTTTTGCGTGTTGATGTAGCGATAGATAGTCATCACATATGGGTGGCGGCAATTGGTACCGCATGGTCAGAACTATGCGACTCACAACCTAGAGCTAGAGACAATAGTCTTCCCCTTGGGGATGTGGAGACACTATCATCTAGAAGAATTATTTTTCTTTTACATAGTCTACAATAGTAATATGTATTTCTTAATCAAGAGAGATCGAAAATCATAGTCATTGTCACTGGTAAGAGCTCATACAAGACTATGAATTCAAGATTTTCTGTACCCATAGGAGAGGAATTGTTTTAGTATATTTTCCTTCCAAAAATTACCAGGATCTCTTAGTGTAGGATGCTTCAGATCAGTCAGCTTCTTAGCATCGTACATTGCTGGAGTATGCGGGTACATCTTTTCATCATTAGATGTTTTTGAATCCTTCGCTCCTAAAGCATGTGAGAGAGTCCCAGGTGGGATAGAATTATTAAAAGGTCTTACATGATCATATATAAACACGTGACTCACCAGATGGATATTATAAAAGATAAAATCATGTATTCTTATTCAAAGGTCGAATATAGATTTCAGTCACGATGTAGTAAAAGGTTATACCAGATTTCAAAAATTCTTCTATAGATATATATCACAATTTTGGAAAGATATAAAAAATCATTTAGTGGGAGTTTTATCCCTACGACATGATATAGAGCATAGACGAGCTCATCTCTTGGTAACTCACCTCTTGGCTATTGAAGGATGAGCTTCACATTTTGACAGGTCTATTGTAGCCTCTTGAGATCCGAGAGTGGATATTGGATTTAATATCTACAGAAATTATCTATAGGCTTCCACACAAAATTAAGGTCTATGATACAAAATACGTCATAGTATTCTAACTCAAGATGTCATCAAAATCCAATGCTCTTAGGACGAAATGATCGTTGGAGTGTTTGAGCTAGCTTTATGGATGAGAGCTTTTTCACCTTTATAGATTACCCTCTATGATTTTCAACGATTTTTACATTTTATTTACATATTTATTATGGAGTGGCTTGGAGGAAGCTCTTGGGAGCCAATTTCAGATGAGTATAACATTTTACCCTAGATTGATGGGAAGATCGGGCACACCATCTAGGTGTTACAGGATATGATGAAGGCATGCATGTTTGAATTCACCCAAAGTCTGGTGGATCACCTTCATTTGGTAGAGTTCGCATAAAACAACAGCTACAAATCTACAATTTGAATGGAACCATTTGAGGCCTTATAATAGATACCCTACAAGTCACCCTTATGCTGGAAAAATATTGAATAGTCATGTTTGGTGGTCCCCGAGTTGGTGCATGAGACAATAAAGAAGGTCTAAGTCATCCATGTGCAGATGAGTATGGACCAAAAAATACTGAAATAATATACAGACTACTATTGTAGGTCTTTATAGTTCAATATTAGAGACAACATCTTCTTGATTATATCACCACAATAAAGGTTACAGATGTTTGACAGTGGAGGTACGTTGTCGCAATGTTTCATAGGGTTATTCAACATCATGTAGTATTCTATGGGGTTATATACTACATCACCCTACCCCCACTGCTGGCATAGGTGCACAACATCTTCTATGTGTTGTAGTAGATGAGATACATGTATGGTCGTATAAACATCCTTGACTATGGTGAGATACACATAGATGAAAGATGTAACATTGAAACGCCATCAGTTGTAATCAATGATCAGTTGGGGAGGACCATGTGTTGAAGGACCATCCTGTTGTTTTACATATTGTGGAAGAATAGAAACATGTAGTAATGTTCTTGAGAGAAGGTGAGAAAAGTTTGTGCGGAGTTTCTTGAGATGATTTAAATGCTTATACTTTTGGGGAAGAAAACCATAAAGAATGGAATGATTTAATGTTTTATTTTTATCCTTATAAGACATTGAAATCCATATATATATATATATAGTTGGGCATAGAGACTTTGTGCGCTTCCAAGGCCATGTGTACCCATAAATAATTTAAAAAATACTAAATATATATCATATTGTGTGTGTTTTTTTAATTACTAAAAATGGTAAAACTATTAAATATCTGATCAGATCAAAAATATGAGATGACTATTGAGTCTGGAATGTGGTGTTTACCAAAGGTGCGACACAATGCATCTCGGTGGAGATGTTCCGACCCCACTCTGATTAACCATTTTTAAAGTGGATTAATTAAATAATTAATCATTCAAATTCATTTAACATAATCCAAAATACCTATATGTTTATTATTATGGTATTTTGACTGTAGATGGCCTCATAATTTCTATAATCTCTGGTGAGCTCTCCCTTCCTCCCTGCTTTACCCAACCGATTTGAATGATGATGGAACATTTGATCTGATCGAATCGGGATGAAATGATTGTCATAGCTCATTCTATTCATTTTAAGGCTTGTTTATTTATCATCAACTGATCCAACACCGATGTAGTAATCATCTAGAGCTGGTTATACACAATTGGGTTATACTTTTGTGTAAATTCATAACATTTATTCGATCAGAGCCACACCACTAATTGTGACAATGTAATAAAATTTATTTATTTCATTTTTTATCTAAACCTATATCACATTCATGTTTTTTACAAGATTTAATTGAAAATGATCATTCAAAACATTTTTAGTGACTTTCATCATAATCTTTATCTATTTCTATATAGGTTGGATTGCCATGGTACTGGATTAACATTGTTGGGAAACATCGAGCTCGATCGGGATCCCAAATTCGTAGTGGTTCAATGAAATAACAATGTATTTTGTGATTAAAGAATTATTTTGTAATCATTACGGTATATGTATGTGAGATATGATGATTTGATGTCTGATTGTGGTGCATTGATTCTCTAGGTGCATAAAGAACGTACAATGAACACCTCATCAATGGTCTATGATGATTCATAATGGGAAACAACAGAAAAATGAGATCTAGTTCTATATGTAAGGATTTATGATGTAATTAAGGTTAACAATATGGTGGATGGGTCCAATGTTATGCGAGAAGATCATATTTGCAGATCTTGAGATTCTGTGGAAAACCAGGAAAAACTCCGTGTTCTAGGATGAACACAGAGCATGTTTCCTCCCTCATCAATAGTGAAAGGGTATTAGAAATTTTATGGAAGAATGTGTGTAGTACTCCCTTAAGTATCATGTAACCTCACCTAGTTAGACAATTTGTGTGGTGAAGCACATGTGTGGGAGTTTCTTGTAGAAGCACATGGACATGGGTTAGCCACACTGGTAGAATTCTTAGTCGTTAGAAAAATCATGTACTATAATACAAGGAATTGGGGACCATGTATATGGACATGACCAACAAAACAAGGCCTGGTCCCCATATAGGTTGGAAATTCCATGTAGTCTACCTTCAAAATGTGAAATACTTAATGGATGATAGGCATTTACCATCTACAGATATTTCCATGATTTGATGTGGGAACATATATCTTTTGGTCTCCCTCACATGTTGTGTTCCCCTTAATATGCTTTTAGACGTCTTTTAACGCATATATATCCTTCGTTTGAACTCAGATTTTTGCCTATGAGTATCCTATCTAGAGTGTTTTTCATGTAGAAGGTGATGGTTCCCCTGTTTGTATCTTTCTAGATATGTGGTGAAATGTTTATGGTTTGGAACACATTGAACTGGCATTATATGATCGTAGTGGTCGGGCGTGATCACCAGAGACCTTCCTAAGAGTTACCCTCTAGTTGGGATAGGAAATAGAGTTACCTTATAAATCATTACTAGTTATTATACATTAAATATGGGTGGTAGAGTTCCCCGACATGATGGGTGTTACCCTAACGCCGATCTGGGATGTGGAGTTCCCCTATGGCTTCTTTCAGGTGTTAGCCTCTGGCAGGGCTAGGTAGTGGAGTTCTCCGACAACTTTACTAGGGAATTACCCCCAGTAGGGATGGGGTGTGGAGGTCCTCAGTGACTAGTAGAGTTGTACCCTCCTATAGTACTAGGGAATGTGATCTATAAATAGATATTATTTCTCCTCGATAATGTGGAATAATGATGAAATGTGGTTTTTCCTAGCCATAGACTCACGGGTAAGAGGAATGCTTTCCTAATAATGAGATTTTCTTATGATGTGACCAAAAATTGTGAAGTTGTGTCTATTCCACCCAAAGAGGAAGGTATCACTCTGTGATTATTGAGTTCATTAGACTTCAGTGTTTAGGAAGGATATGTGGGATATTGTGCATTGTTGATGTTATTTTAAAACTATTGGAGACTCTTCTTTTTTGGTTGAGCATTGATATTGATATCCCATTAATCCCTCATTTAGAATTCATTGGATGAGAATATATATATATATATTCTAGATTCAAAATTTGGATTCAGATACTGTATTAATAGAATAGACAAAGACATGTGTTCTACAACAAGTACATTGTATGTTTAGATTCCCACTGTTGGATGAATCTAATCATCTATTATTGGTGGTGAAGGATAGATGGGTAGTTCATCTAACAACTGTGTTTTTCTCATTTTTCTTGTACGGTTTTGATTTGACACTCTTGTTGGGTTGAGATGTACTCTTTCATTGTACCATGTTATAACTATTTCTTTCCTCTTCATTTATATATCTTTTTTATCCCCCTTAACCGTTTTAGGGTATTCTACTAGGTATTTATATTCTCACAACTTCATGGGATTCACACATACATTTCATGTTTTTCAAGGATTACATACATGTTGACTATAACTACAGAGGATATTAGAGATTCTGCTTTCATGGACCGCGCATGGTGGTTCTAAAATAGAATATAAGTGCTGGGATATCTCAATTGTTTACACAGTTCTAGTATTTTAAGGTGGGGATATATTTCTGGGTGGGTGGATATTTTCCCCTTTACTTTCAAATATACCCAACCATACTTCTCTCTACTCAAGAGGTTCATACATTTTGGTTTACTTTATTTTAGTGTTTTGTATATTCTTCTTCTCTTTAAAAATTTTATCAAGTATGCGATATGTGTGTGTATATGTATTTACTCAAAGGGCTCTTTTAGTATGTTATACCTTCGGTGGTAGTCACCACAGAATAGCCAATGGAGGTGGTATTGTTGTAGTTTTTTCTGAATCCCCATATCAGGGCATGTCTAGAGAATGTTTTTTGGCGTTAGTGGTTAATATAGTCAAATGAAGTGATGTGTTAGACTACTAATGTTCCTTAATATTTGTATCAGAGACTTTTCTCATAAAGTTGACATAGGTTCCTTAAAAATTATATTTTTAATGACTCCATTAATATAGATAGATGAATATTGGGAATCAAAATTTATTGTGAGGGGGGATATTTCGCTTTTATTAATGATCCATGACATGAGTTTTAATGGGTTTTCATGACCCAAATCATGAATTTGAGTATTCATTTGATTGTACATGATTAGTTTTGATATGAGACTATTGTAGTTATATATATATAGTATACTTTTTTACTTATAGAATATCATTGAGAAACTTTGGTGAAAATAGAGTAAAATAAAAGAAAAATAGTATGCTCTCATGGTTATCAAAACTATGTTGAGCCCACATGGATAAAAGTATAACAAATTATAGAGTTATTTACATGGTTAGAACATTTTCATTCAATACATGTGACCAAGTCTTATACACATAATCTTTTCTTCCATATTTTTTATTTATCCTCCCATGGATTTCAATTTTACTTCTGTTAATCAATGATGTTTGATAAATAAATAGTGCTTCATTATGAATTGATTTTATTAGGAAATATTTTAATGATTTATTTTTCATTTAATTGTATTTTATCATGTTTTAAAAAGGATAATTCTTTGGAAAAACTATTTTAATTTAGGGAAATGGGATATTATTGGATGAATTATTTATAAAATTAGTAATTTTTGGGGGAATGGATGATAATTTTTCATATGTGATATTTTTGAAATATTATTATTCTGACTCTTTCATGATAAGAGAGATTATTTTTTAATAAAAAAGATGTATTTTATGTATTTTTACTCAAAAAATCTATCTATTTCGATTAAATTATATGTTTTTATAAATTTTACTTAATTTTTTTATTTTGTTTTTTTTTGTTTTAGGAATATGTAATGGTTTTTGAAATTTGGGTGGGTCTTACTATAAATTCTTTGATTTGTATGTGTGCATCTTATAAGACGTTGAATTATAATGATAGGAATGGATTTATTATAAAATAAAACACTCTTTTATGATAAACATGTTATTTTTTATGTTAATATTATTTAAATATATAAAATCTTGTTTGGATTTTGATAAATTAGTTTGAAACCAAATATTGAATGTTTGGATATTCAATTAATGTTTTTCTTATGAGTTTTTTAATTTAAGTGTTGTAATTTTAATGAGTGCTTAATAAAGTCCTAATCATGTATTTCACTGGAAAATAAATTTGGTACTTCCAATAAAATAGTTTGTGGATTTACGATAATTAATTTTATAAATTAATTTTATTTTTTTTTCTTGGAGAATTTCACCATTTTTTATTCACTAAATCTATGAATATAACTGTTTCAAATCCGACCCATTTGTGGATGTTTTGGGGAGATATCATTAGTTTTTTTATATTCTGGACATGGAAAATGTTTTGGTGAAAATTTTATATGTTTAGGAATAATGTGGAAACTGTTGATATTATTCACTTTATATTATTATTTTCAATCATATGGTTTTTACATGAGATAGTTTTCAAGGTATAAGGGTTTAAATAACCACTAAAACTTGAATTCTTTACCCAACATTATTGAACATTCCATTTCATATTAATTTATGTTATTGGTTGAGAATTTTTTTTAATCAGGTTATTAATGATTTGTTAGACTTCGTGAAGTTTTATTTTTATCATTTGATTTTATATTGAATATTTCTACATTTAAAGGTGCATTCTATTCTTGAATAACTTTTTCTGTATATAAAGTATTTATGTTCCAATTAGGTTTTGGTGATATAATTATTTCCGTAATCATAAAACACTATTGACAATTTTATTCCACTGTATCAACATTTAAATAGGAAACTAAATATTTTCGGGACCCATAATTGATCAATATTTTTTTAGATATTTGTATCTGGTGGTCATGGTTTGAATAATTCTTAGAGTTTTATTATGTTATTTATTTATTGTATATATGTATTTTATGACTCTTTTGTTAACTATGTGATTCACCCTCTCTGCAACTCATTATGTCATTATCCACTTCCCTCTCAACACTTTTGTATCTAGGGATGTTTTTTATGTTTCACTTTATCTAATTATATATATATAATTATTGGGCTACAATGTGGTATGGTTATGAGAAAAATTATTATCCTAAGTCACTATTGTTTTCTGTATTATATCATTTTAGTATGTGTTAAATTATTTTAATTTATTCATTTAAACATTGATTTTTTTGTTACTCTATTTCATAGAAAATTTATGAGATTTATAGGGAATAATTTAGACTCCCACATGAATTTACATTTTTATTTCATTTTTATGATCAATTATTATCCATGGTGCGAGAACAATTAGAATAATAAATAATCCTTAAACATTACATAATGTTGGGTTTTAATAAAATATTTCATTCTATACAGTTGAGTAACCTATTAGTTTTGGATAATTGTAGAATAAATTTATAAAACATAAATAACAAAAGCAGAGAATTTTATGTGGAAACCTCCAATACGAATATAGTTTTTTCACAATATTAAAATTTTATGATAAATCACGATTTATTTTAATGAAAAATCATCACAAATTTAAACTTGACTTCTTAATTTCCTTCACCCTTCCCTAAAACATATTAATTTTTTTTTCAAAATATATGGTCAATATAAAATAAACCAATAAGTAGTTTCATTAATAAATGGAACTATTAGTCCAATAAAAATATCAAAACCCATGACGTTTTTATGTTTTTTTCCATAATATTTTATTGTAAAAACTAAATCATTTAAACCAGAAAAAAGCCTTTTTTCTCAATTAAAATAATTAATTACCATAAGAAAATAATAAAACCAATTTCTAGATACAATTATAATCAAATTTATTACTATTTAAATCCCATATAAAAAATTAGTGGATCCTAGTAAAAACATCTTGATAAAACATATTATGATACATAATTTTCTTATTAAGATAGAGAACGTCACCTAATGAATTAGATAACTATCTTAGAAAACCCTTTGTATAATATATATTGGTCTCTCCAAATGTTATCTATGTGAAAAAATCATATAAATTAGACTATTTCCGCATATCACTATCTGGGTGCTTCCATTTCTCAAGAAATGATAAATTACCAAATTAGTAATAAAATAAATCAATATTTCTATTTTTCATCTAATCATTATTTAAAATCACTATTATTCTTGTATTAAAATAAATTTCATATATTGAAATAAATTTTTTTTTTAAAACCCCATTTTCAATGCCCAAATACCATTTTCTATTAATATCATATTTCCAAAAATAAAATTATCTAAAAAATAAAAAATATGTTCTTAGACAAAAAAAATGAAATATTTTATTGAAAAACATAAATTAACGTTTATGTTGGTAGGAATGGAAATGTTTTTTTTAAATAAAAGAAACCATTTTTTTCTTGTTCATTTAGAGAGATAATTAATCCATAAAATGATAACATTTAGAAAAGAAAACATAATGTAATAAACAATATTCACTCATAAAACTCTCATTAAATTACAATATATTTCTTAATGTCATTTTAAAAATAAGGACACGAAATAGAATGAGAGTTTGAAGGAAAAAAAATTAAAAGAGGGGTTTTTAATGGAAATTACCATTACACCATTGAATCATTTGAATCATAATCCCCATGAATGATTAAAATTAAAAAAACATTAAATATCATTTTATTTTATTAATACCTAAATTCACATGATTATGGGGGATTTATATACCCAATAACAAAAAATATATGCATATAATATCAAAATATTCATCAATGAATGAAAATTTAGATGAATCCCTTTACCTAAAGTCTGACTCATCACATATGTTCTTTATCCCCATGAATAAAAAACATATGTTAATTACATAATTTCATAAGGGCCAATTTCACATTTATTATTCTTTTTTTCAATTATTAAATTTTAATATAGAATTACTTAATAAATTAATTTTATGTTGAATGTTTTGATGATATTTCTCTTATTTATTTAAAATGACTTTGAATGGTCGACTATTTCCCATTTTTTCATTTTTTTAAAAATATATACAAAAATAATCATAAAATAATTATCATTTTTAAAATCAATTAGGATTTTAAAACTAATAATTAAATATGGTTAGGGAAAATGAAATACATTTCAATCCTGTAGACGGTAGGTCATATGTATGCATGAGTAACATTTCTACTTTCCAAAGATCATTATGGATAGTAGGTAAGTAATATTTTATCATTATATAATGATAATAATATCATAAATACCATATTGATTCATTAAATATATATATATATCATTCATTTTTATTTGGTGGTGAATAAAAATTAATCACTTCATGTATGTGGTAGTTCACACGTATTCACCAATGACGTTATTATTATTCAGATTAAGAAATAAAATGATATATTAAGAATTTAGAATGATATATATGTCACTGATGTCATAATTATTTCATTCTATCATATTTATTCAATAAATTTATCTTCATCACCTTCCATATAGAGCGTTAGTGATAAAATAATCACATCGATACATGAGATGGTAGTTCCATATTCACGTGAGAGATGTTATTTTATTCTCTACAGAATGGAATATAAGAAGATATATTTGATATAAAACAAAATGAGGAATAAATATTTAACCAATATAATATATATTTATATATACACATTAAGTCTATCAATATAAAAGTATGATAAAGGCGATGATGGAAAACGATTGACATCGGTTCGCGAGGTAATATCCATTCATACACATGAATTATGATTTCATATCACAATTGATGAATGAAAATAGATATTTATGTAATTAAATTAACTTAATATCATCTATGTTTATGGTAGAAAAGTTGGATTTTTTTCAATCAGACTTGATGTGTATTTGAACGAAGTGGAAGAAGAAATAAAATAATGTTGACTAGATAACAATCTTACATCTTATTTTGAAAACCTCCTTATTTTATCAATATAAAACTTCTCAATATGGATTTTTAATCATAACATGGACTACATGATGTAGGTATGGAATTAATGAGGATATTTTATAAGGAACTGTTTAATTAATAAGGCAGTGAATGAGACAAGTTGATAGGATGGGGGTGAAAATTTTAAAGTGAGATGAGTTGCACACTTATAATGTTTGAAATGAAAATGGTGTACTCATGTTCTTCAAATTCAAAAAATATCATAATATGAACATTATAAAGAATCAAATATAGTAATGTATAAAAATGGCCATAAAATTTATTTCATTCTTATTTTTATTTTATTTTTTACATTATTTTTTATTTTTACCCCTTTGAAAATCCTCCTTAACCGTAACCATGATAATGTTTTTTATAGGTTTTACTATTCATTATGATAAAATATTAATTCAACCTTATTATATAATATAAAAAAATTTATTTTATTTATTTAATCAATTTTAAAAAAATTATATTCATTGAAGTGGAATAAATAAATTTGAAATTAAACTCGTAGACGTGAATACAAAGTGGGTTTTCAAGAATTGTTTTTTTACCCATGGTATATTTTATATTAACTAAATTAATTTTAATATTCATTATATAAATTTAAATTAATATTTATAGTAATATAATATATTTATACATTTTGTGTAAAAAATTTGTCATTATGGTTTATTTAAATTAAATAAAATGGGGAAAATATACCCTTTTAAAAAGTTATAAAAAAATCCCTTTTTTAAACACATAAATAATATTTTTCTAAAATACAATATGAAGTTTGTCGATGTTAGTAAGATGATTAAATGTGACCATATAAAAAATATGTTACATGAAATCATTTTATAATCAAAATGGTATTATTAAATTTCATTAATATTTTGAATGAAATGAATTTTTTTTAAATAGTAATTTTTATTCGATGAAAAGGAAAATTTTCCAAAAAAAAAACAAGAATTAACCCCAATGTAATGTTGATATTATTATTCCAAAAATGATATTCAATTTTTTATATTATAATTAAAAAATATAGATATTTAACAATTAAATAAAAATTGTTATCAATGTATTTTTCATTAAAAATATTATATTTTTTATTTAAGAAATTACTAAATATTATTCCAATGAATATAACTTTCTAAATAATATTAATATACATGAAAATTATTAATTCTATAATCTACTAGTTCATTAAATTCTTCACCACATTTTAAAATTTAATCCATGAAATTTTATTCAGATATTGAAGAAGTGAGTGTACCATTCCCTTATAGAAGTTTTTTATTCCAATGTCGACTCTCCATCCATATAGTTTTTATAGAAAAACATAACTGGGTGAGTTACATTATTATGAATCACATTACCTCGATATTGAAGAATCTGAAAAAGATATTCCTCATATGTAATTTTATATTCCAACAGAAATTGTTTAGTAATGAATGAATGATATGATTATGGATCATATTTCATTAACACTAAAATAAGAAATACATTATCTACCTAGTATAAACTCAAAAGAAAATCAAATCATTAGGCAACTATTCATACATACTGTAGGTTTTCATATAGTCCAATGATCTAAAAACTTGTATTTACATATTTTTCAAAAGAACATAAAAATTATACATGGAGATACTATAAGAAAAATATGATCATCTACCTTAAAAGATATATATTTCCTCTAATTTTCCACATAGATTTTATTCATTCCCTATGATGTACTCGTATATTTTCGAATCGAATAAAAATTATAATCTATTTCCTCTACCAACCCTTGCCTAATCAACATTACTTATCTAATATCATCATAAATATATGGAATATATTAACTATTTGTATATAATGACCCAAAAATTGTCTAGCTAAATATTTTAATGGAAAGAATTATTATTAGAAAACTAAAAAAGGATGAATTTCCATGCGAAAAGCCCTTTTAATCCATTATATGATAATAAATCATGTATTTAACCATTGGAATTTTTCACTCAGACTATTCATCATATGGAGAATTAAAATATGAAAATAATTTTAATTTAATTCACAAAAACATCTAAATTCCTTCTAAAAAATGAGATGTGAATGAGTATTTATAGTTTAATTCAATATAAAAAGGGAAACCATGTAACCTAACTATATGTTTTATAATAAGTAGATAATGATGATATTAACACATTTTTTTTCTAACTTGATAGAAATTTGAATATTTTTTTAATTGATAAAAATTTACATGAATCACATTTTTATTAATAGATGTCCTTAAAAATACCACAATGAAATCCATGTATTTTTTCCAATTTTAGATTTAGTTTTGTTAAAGTCTGATGAATAAATTTTGGTTATTTTTATTCTTATTTGACCATTTAACCACTCAAAATATTAATGGTAAATTCATTAATATCACTTTTCAGTCCATCCCACCAGTATTACTCTCTATGGTCTCATTACATCCTAGTGTTTCCAAGTCAAATAGAATATGGAGAACTATGAGATTCACTCAATAACTTTTTCATCAAATGTGAATCACAGAGAACACATAACCTTTTAGAAACCCAAAAACACCTACCTCCTCAACATTAAAATATAAAAAACTAGTCTTATTAAGAGATTTTAACTTTTCTTGAACAACATAATCCTCTTTTTAATCATACGTAAGTATTCATAAAACATTTTAATATTTGAAAACCTGAAAAAAACTGAGGATATCCAGATAACGATAACTTCATGTATAATTCCTCAAATTATCAATCAAAGGGTCATTTTCAAAATATAAAACGAATAATATAACATTATTTTTTATACTTAAATCAAAATTAAAACTTTTTTCATTTCAATTACGGTAATGAATCATGAAATCATAATCCTTGATTACTTATAGCCATATTCTCTATCTCAGGTTCAATTCATTCTATGTGAAAATGTATACATGAAACTTTTGTGATCAATATAATGCTCACACTATAATACCAACATCAAATAAATATAAATTTTTAAAATTAAAACAATGTTAGATAATTCTAGATCATGTGTTTTGTAATTTAACTCATGGTGATTCAACGAACATGAAAAAAAGAAATTTCTTAGTCATTTGGAATTATGACACTAATAATTCCTTTCAATGTTGCGTCATTGTGGATGAAAAGTTTTATATTTCTATAAGAATGGTATAAAATATACTCTTTTTAAAATATTTATAATATTTCATAAAAAGATTTATTCCATTAGTTTTTATAGATAAATTCAATATATTTTTGAGTTATATTAGTCACTAAGATAGACAATCCATCAATGTTTTCAAAAACAAATTAGTATTAACCCACTAATCCAAACACCACTAAATTTCATTGATATTTTTTGTTACTCCCAAATCATCTAAAACATATTTTATCAGGATTAGTAGTTATGTCACAATTATAAACAATACAACCAAGGAAGAAAATATGTTGTGATGAAAATTAAATCTTTTGAAATTTTCCTTATAGTTTCTTTATATAATGATTTTGAAAATAATCATTAGGTGTATATCATGATTCACATATCCTTTAGAGTACCGCAAAATTTCATCATATAAAAAAATTCATAAAATTAAATTTCAATACATTAAAACACTAATAATAATATATCTAAATACTTCAGGTGGATTAGAAAATCGAAAGGGCATAACTGAAAACTAAAAATTCCCATATATAATCTTAAGGCATTTCTTCAAAGTTTCATCCTCCCTCATCATTAGTTAATGGTAAGGATACCATTTATCGACCTTTGGAAAATACTAATCCACCTAGAGAAGAATAAGAAAATAATCTATATGAGTCAAAGGATACATGTTATTAGCATTGATATATTTCAAGAGAACAATAATCAATTAAAATACTCAAGGAAAATATTTAATTTAAGTAAAATAGAACGGAATGATTATGCTATATGTTTAATGAAACCTTTATCTAATTACTCATACTATTTCATTTTTTAATTCTAAAAGTATAAAATGAGATATTTGATGTGGGGGATTTTGTAATAGGTGTATCAATAGGCACTATGTCAAAAGTAAACTGATCATTTTGGTTATGAATAACACTAGGAAAATAAACCCATTTATTCATTCCATACTATAACATTAAAAACATGTTTTTTTATATCTTTTCAACAATATAATTTGGTTATCATTGACTTAAACATCTAATCAATTTCTATTATTCATAGTTAGTCGTAAAATGTATGACATCATTCAATAAGAATTTATTAGCTCTATAATATTTCATAAAATATACACTAAAATCAAATCCATACCCATAATGATATCAAACTATGCTATGGGTAGTTCAAAATTATTTATATGATGCACCATCCCATTGATAAAAATATATAGATTCCTTTAAATATTGGATTCTTCAATATTTGCACCTGGTGTTTTCAAAAAATGTGTTACTCAATTCTCATGTTGTAGTATACCATTTGACATGAAAATAACTTCAAAATAAATGAATGGAAATATCTGGAGTCAAATAGGGAATTGGAATAATTCCAATAGAATAGTATCATACCAATAACCACTTAACTTTAAGGTCCAGACCAACAATTTTTTTATATA
The DNA here is from genome assembly GCA_963277665.1 of Viscum album. Classification (NCBI taxonomy): domain Eukaryota; kingdom Viridiplantae; phylum Streptophyta; class Magnoliopsida; order Santalales; family Viscaceae; genus Viscum; species Viscum album. Next base: position 1,197,281,374 of record OY728156.1, on the reverse strand, counting down.
AAATTAATTTATTATAACATTATCATTCTAATTATGATGATCTATTACCTATAAACACACTTCTAACACATTTTAGAATAATTTAAAAACTCATTGAAACTAAGAAACCTCATTATTTGATTGATATCATATAGCCCATTAATTGATTATTCCTCACACTTTTCGTGACAATCATGAGACTTATGACAAAACAGACAACACCAAAAACACAATCCAAATTCTATCATGATTTTAATGTAACTTTTTACCCCACATGGAAAAACATGGGGGCATATATTCATGTGTTTTAGTTGGTATCTTTTATTTTTATTACTTAATGACATTATATTACTGTTGTCACCTCGAGGAATATTCTTGTCAACAAATCTTTATATCAACATTCTCATAACAAGGACTAATTTATCATAAATTTTAAATTATCTAGAATATAATTTTTTAAAAATAAATGGATTAAACACATAGTAATATATATATATACCTATCTATCAATCAGTTTTCCAAAAAAATATGGAATATACATATCCAATATTTTGATGTTCTCTTTATATAAAACTAATAAATTGTCATATTTTTTAGTCATTCACTATATTTGTTTCTCCATCCAAAACCAAAAAAACATATGGAAATATTTATCAAATTGAATATTCTTGATTTTTTCCCATTCCATGGAATGAGTATCATATTCCCCTCTAATATTCATAACCAACAACCACCATTGATCAACATCACCATCAAAACAAAATTTATAGAGTGTTAAATTTTTTCTTCCAAACATGATATGATTTAGAATATATTCTCTATAGAATTTATCCATCCTTCATCTACCACATGGTATTATGTTACAGTGAATGATTTGCCGAATTTTCATATAAAATTATCCACTATAGGAATTATCTTCTATGTAAAACTTGGATTCTCTATAGAATGATACCACCTCCATTTAGGTCTTATGTCAACTTTGTATGAACTTGTTTTTTCACTCAGGTATGGATCTATTAAATGTTTTTCTAATTTATTTTGATGGACCTAATACAGATAATTTATGAGTTAGGGAATGTGTTAGGGGTGTCTACTATTTTTTTAGAGTCCAAAATGTGGATCTTTTTTATAAAAAAACTTGTCATGTTGTAGGATTAAATCTTTTTAAGATAGTAGTATTGTTTGTTTTGACACTATAATACGATAAAATGGACTAGAATAGGGTTCAGAGTTTGTTCTAACCTTTCCTGTTGGTCAACATGGTCATGTGAGAATGTTTAAAATATTAACAGAGATGTTTCACAAGGTTGGAAGACATCTTCCCTAATTTAACATCCTAAACATGCTTATACCAATTCTTACAACTTCACGTTCTTGAGCTGTATATGGTTTGGAAAAACCATGCGTTCAAACTATGCAAAGGGTAAAATTTTAGTGACATGATGGTTTACCCCTTAGTACATGTTTAAATCCTACCCCTATTTTCTTTTAACTTTACATCTAATAGGGTCTCCATTTTTAAATCATTATTAGATTTTTTAATCATGATATAGGATTTGAGATGGATTATCCATCTGGATTCTGAATACAGAATCATTAATTTCATCAGATCTAAACTGGTATGTTCTTGATTCCTTTCTAATCCTTATTTGTTCGTATTTCTATCTATAACACTATTTATATGTAGTCTTATAATCCTAAATTTTCATGAATTGATTTTTTCTCCAGATCTAAACAAATCATTGCTAGGCTAAAGGATGATACATAACATGGATAGTCATACAATAATTATGTATGTGTTCTACAACTCATTCTTCAATTTAGGTCATTTTATCAATTGTTCTCCCATCTCACCGATTTCATCGGGCTTCATCTATAGAATATTTATTTATTGTAGTCATTAGGTCTTTTTTCTAATACATGTTCCATATAATTAATCCATTTTTGGGGGTTACATACAGAACTTCAATTACCCCTTGTTGGATGAGGTATTATTTTTGGGTTTTTAGTATTGTGACACCTTTGGGAAACTATTCTGGTGTGCTTATGCTTTAACATTCTAATGTTATTCCTCCCAATAATAAGTGAATATTGAATTGCTAAATTTTTAGTACCTTATGGATCCACGCTTAACACACCTTAGGTAAGAACATAAATCATTATAAATCAGTCTTAATTGAAATAGAAGGTGTAGTATATATGAATGAATCTTCCCATTTGAATGTGAATGAATGTTGGGTAGCATTTTTTATCCCCCCATGCCACACATAGTGAACGGAATCCAATTGAACCATCTTAAATGATTCTAGCTTAAGTGAAATACTTAAATGATTTAAGGCTCAATATTCCTTTCCACCCTAATTATTGTTAATACGTTGTACCTTATTAAATGTTAAACGACATAGCTATTGCATGCACTAATTTATTAAAACAATTGAATATCATGTTACTAATTGTAAATTGATATTGACACACCTATTGGGGTGGTTTCACTGGAGCTCAACTTGGATTACCATGGGAATTCCTTATGCACCCAAGGATGCCATTATAATTTAAGGATGTTGGTTTCCTAAGTTGAGAACCACATTAGACCTCAATCCTCATATATTAGTGGGTTCCTAGTAAGACCCTGCTAGATCTATAATTTATTATTAGAGGATTATTTGGATACAATCCATGGATCATTCATGGATTCTATAGACACAAATTCCCAAAATTATTTCAATGGGGCTTGCCATATCATATCTCATTTTGTCATGGATGTATTCTATGGACATCATAATGTAATGATATTGTGGAATTACTTGGATGAATCATCTTGGATTACACTTTTACCCCATATCCGATATTTAGTTTTTTTATGTTAGATTCCCTTGCGGTATAGAATTTTGTGATTATTACCTTTGAACACATTTATATTATAATCAACATGGTGACCTTTTTATATCTGGGAACCATTATTAATTTTATTATTATTATTATGTGATGTTAGTGATGGATATGCCTCAAGTAATTTATATATATAAATTTGAAATTAACTAATTTCTGAACTAGTTACATGTTCTGACACTAATTGAGAAATAATGAAGGTTATTAGGTATTTACATTAACGTACTACATTAATTTTATATATGAATTATTTCCTAATATTTTAGTTTATATCAAACATATAGGTTTTCATAGAAACCTTTAGTAGTGACCTACTAAGATTTATCTCACAACCATTTTGGGCTTCCATTTGTACCTAAGAAGACTATATGTATGTAGAAGTTGATGAGGATACGAAATATCCTTCAGATACATTAATTAATTTTTGTATTTGGGTAGAGCTGGTAACAGAAGACTAAGATGGATCTTAGGATTCATGGGATACTTTTTTTTGTTTAGTTTTACTATTTTGTAAAGAATGATATTTTTCTACATTCATACTTATTTTACTATCATTCTTATTACATTAAATATCATCATCATCTTTTGGTTATGATTATTAGTTATTAAGATAGATTCTATTATTTTTTATCAATCTCTTTACTCTATCCAATTAATTTTGTTATCTTGATTTAGCTACTTATTTACCTGTTCTTATTTGTTATCCACAATGATAAACTCTATAAATGAGGTTATTGCATTCCAACAAACACACCTTAGGACCTCGCTAATAGGCATCAGCCTCTATAATTCAGGGAGAAGCGCTTGAATTCAAGTGGTCAACGCGTATTGGGGAACCTTTTGTGGAATCTGGGTCCAGGACATCACAATTTGTTATTAGAGGGACTCCTTGTATTCATTACAATTGGGTTAAATTTGAATTGTTTTTAGAATGTCTTGGACCTTCATCATAATTAATTCTTGGGTGTCAAAAACACATGTTTGGTGTAAAGGCTGAGTTTCCTTAATTACAAGTATTTTTCAACTTTGTCCTATTACAATTGATATCAATTCACTTTTGGGTGTAACACATTCAATGTGGTCTTGTTCGATATTATTTTAATTGAGGATAAAATTTCATATTTTTCTTGATTATATAAGAGAATGGATCATTGTTGCATGCATCGTCTTAAGAACCTAGAATTCACATCTCATAAATATTTCCACTCCATGTAGGTGTATTTCACTAATTTTTATTTCATGGTATGCCTTTGATTATTATTTTTTTGATATCTATAGTATGAAAGTGGGTTTACAAGGTTGTGATTGAGTGATTATTGGTTTCAAATCATTAGGGGTTACAGACCCTTGTGAGTTTGAAATGTAAATTTACCATGTTGAGATATTCGATTAAAATAAAATTGGTGTTAATATCATGGATAAGGTGTATGATTCCTAATTCACTAGGATAAATGACACGATTTAAATTATCGTTTATATATGGTAATAAGTAAATGAATACTGATAGTGAAACATGTATTTTTTAATGAAATTTCATCACATAAATATCTTAGAATTTTATTTTTATAAAATGTAATTGATTGAATCTGGTAATTAAAATAAAATAAATGAAATGGTTTTCAATAAATGATAATGATTGTTTTATTGACCCTTAATACACACGAACACTTATATCATACACTTGACAACTTATAGATACATGGCATTCAAAGATGGTAGTTGGGGTAGAATGAAATGGGTAGTTATCATTTAATAGGTTCATTTTCTTCTATTGTAGCTATGTTTTGGATTATAATATTGTTCTGATACATGTTATTTGCATTTTTTTACCAATTCTACCATGAAGGATGTATGTTATGCATCAGGATGGTAGAAACAATCATGCCCCTGACGCGGTGGGCCCTAAACAACTAGTCCTAAATCCAGGAGTCTCACATGAGAAACCAACTAATATACATGATCTAGAAACCTATTCTCCGGTCATTCAATGTTTTATATGTCTTCTACAATACATTAATGTAGTTCCATGAGCTCCTCTTATAAGGGTTGATGTAACACATGAGTTCTAAGATCTGTATCGTCCCACATTCTTAAGGGATTGCGACCCACTGGCTGTGGAGTCATGTACAGAGGCCACCTTTTCTACCTTTTAGAATCTTTATATTCCTCCAGAGTAGAGGGAAATTTTTATTGCATACATGTGGTTCAGTTCGGATATGTGTTTGGGTGACATAGTTACCCATGATGGTCTCCATCAGGAAATGGTATGTGATGAAATTGGTACTAGATACAATGATCTATTATTTAATCAAACTTAGATATATAATAAATCTATGGAGTTCATGCATCTTGCGCAGAGATTAATTCTAGTAATGGAATATTCATCACCTTTCACTGTTTTCCAGCGCATTGTGTGGCTTCTAGCTGGTGATGAGATTTTCCCTACTAGAAACATTGAGGATGGGCTCATGTATTCTATATAAAAATAAGTTGATTACGTTCACCTACATAAATTTTCTATAATAAAAATCTATGATGATATCATTGAGAATAAACTAAGGGAATGTGACAATACCAGGATTAGAGGATTGGTTCCACAGTAGGCCAGTACGACCTATAGTAGCATAAATTGATCCATTAATTTTTTTTAAATTGGGATGTTGTAGCTAGAGTACCCTTTTAGGTAGTTCCATGGCGTGTCATTAGGGGGAATGATTCATGAAATTGAAGACATAGTTGGATAGTGACCCTTTGGAGTGTTGGACATATGTCCATATGGGGCACTTGTGTAGATTCTTATTGGACCTTTCAGTCAATTTCTAGTGGAAGAAGATCTCCACCTTATCCACCTTTAGGGGCATGTTTATTTATGCCATGTCAAATGTGGTGTTTGAGTAGCAATAGCAGGATAGGATGAGTGGTATTTTATGGTTCTAGAAACTACACTCTTAATCACCAACAATGCTAGTATAGTAGTTTTTATGGTGGTATTCCATCTATTTCACAAGGATGTTCATCAGGTTAGTTTCGTGTATTACAGATATTACATAAGGATCAGGCTACAAGACCATCTACTCTACATGGTTCCATTATAATATCCTCAACTATGGTATCATATTTATTTTAAATTGGTTATTTACAATCATTAATCTCTTTATATAACATCTAAAGACTTGGTCCAAAAGAACATTATTGATGTGGTTTAATGACTATTGATATTCTATTGATAATATGGCCAGATGGAATATTTGAATGAATGATTGTCCCTTTAACCTACGTAGTAACCCCTTCTTGTTGTACCTCCTGGTTCTTGAGATGTCATGCTTCAATATCATTATCATGATAGATTTATCAGTTTCATATCATTTGTTTGTAATCTTATATCACCAAATGGTATTGTTTTCATATGATGGTATAACTTTTTACATAAGGATGGGAGGGATGTCGATGCTAGGAAATCCAGAGCAGAGGATCATGGGCTAGGTTGAGTGAAATCCATAATTTCCAATGTCATCATGGTGGACTCGGGTCTAAAAAAATGTAAATTACCTCTATTATTAGATCATTTCAAGGTCATATTTCCTAATGATATTTTTGGTTTACCTATTGAGATATATAGAGAGAGAGTCAGATTTTATAACTGATCATGTTCCAATTGTAGTTCCAATTTCCATTCCCCATTACCAGATGTCACCTGCTGAGCTCTAGGAGCTCAATCTGTAGTTAGAGGATTTAGAGGCCCAAGGTTTTATAGGGCCTAAAACATTCTTTGTTGTATCCCCTATACGTTTCACTATGATGGTTGATGGGAACCATTATTTATACATGGATTACAAATAGGTGATCCAAATTAAGGTCATGAACTAATATCCATTTCATCGAATATGTGATATTTTTAACAATCTCCATTTATGTAGGGTATTCTCTAAGATCAACCTAAGTTAGGGTTATCATTCGGTGAGAGTCAGTCCATCATACATACCTCCTATATCATTCATTCACAACTCTACTTTCTATGAGTACCTCGTAATGACATTCATTATTATGAAAACTCCTTCCATTTTCATGGACCAAGTGAATAGGATGTACCACACATATCGGGATTCCTTTTTCATAGTATTTGTGGATGAATTCATTGGGTAATATCACACTTTTAGAGATCATTCTAAACACCTTGGGATAGTTACGAATACATAGAGAAAGCCCCATATTTATACCAATATTTTTTTGTACCACTTTTGTGTCAAAAAAGTTTAATTCTTGGGTCATATTAGCTCGAAATCCGAAGTGTCAATTAAATTTGAGATGGAGAATGTTGTGGTCTAATGAGATCAGTCCATGAAAACTTATGATATAAAATGTTTCTTAGTGTTAGATGGATATTACAGACATTTCATTCAATACTTATCATTCATTTATTCACCTATTACTTATCATACAATGAATTTTGTTAAATTCAGGTTGTTAGAAGAGTGTGAGAAACTCTCTCAGGGGTGGAAAGGGAGGATTTTGTCAGATCCTATTATATTCCACTAGATCATTGAATCAGTTATAAACTAATTTGTGATGCATTACAAATAAGACTAGGGGTAGTTATGATGTAGGAGGATTGACTTGTTTCATATGAATATCAGTATTTGAGGAATCAAGAGAGAAATTAGCAGACATGTGATCTTGAGCTAGGAGAAGATTCCCATGCATTACATTTCAAGAGACCTTATCTATTGGATTGATATTTGTGATGTATGAAGATAACAATGGCCTAAAATATATCTTTAAACAACAAGAATTGAATCTAAGATAGTGAAAATGTGTAAAATATTGTCATTCCTTTTATTTTGTGCTATCTTATATCCCATGAAAGGGAAATGCAATAACAGATGCACTGAGTTAGAAAACTCAGGCTCAATCATTATAGGAATCCAATGATAAATGGAAAATGATGGCCCTATTTTTTGTTCTGCAAACATAATTTCATGATAGTAATTATCATTCTTCCCTACAAACCGTGACAGCTACCTATTTTCTCCTTGAGAAGGCAAAGCATATGAAATTTCAAGATAAGGAGGGATTGGTTCTTAATGAGAGTATATCTGGATAAGACCTAATAATGGATTGTTCTATAGATATATTTGAAGTGTTATGTATTCATGTATGTGGCTAGGTACATAATGTTATGAGAGAGGATTTTATGAGAGAGTCTTATGCATTTTAACTGGAAATTCTTACAAAAATCTTCAAGATGCATTGAGATTTGTGTCACCAGTGTTGGTGGCATATGATAAAATGACTAACAGAAGGATTTATCAGTAGGATTTCTACCTATCAGTATTTGATGTTAAAGAACCAAAAACAAGAAGGATTATTATAGAATATTTTATTCCATAAATGGAAATTGGGGGATTTTCAAAGAATTTCATTTTCGGCCTACCTAGGTCTCCTATATGTAGTAATGCTAAATTGGTATTTACTAAATGGATAATGAATGTATACCACTTTATTCCTATATGGGATACATTATTAATTGTTAATATGGGTAGAAGGTATGTTTATAAGATCATATGAGTCTATGGGGTGCCTCGTACTGTCATTTAAAACGAGGTTTTTTATTTTACATCCCATTTTGGGAAGGCTTTGCAGAAGGCTATGGGTACATAGCTGATTATGAGCATAGCCTTTCACCTAAAGACTGATAGAAAGTTTATGTAGACTATACAGGTGTTAGAGGACATTCTCCAAGCATGAATCCTTTATTTTATAATTTCATTAGAGAATCATATCACTCTCTTGGAGTCATCCTGTAATAATATATATTTATAGAATATTCCTATGGATCCCATTGAGTACATATAATTTAGGTTGTGTCATTTACCAATTTGTTGGATAGAGTCATTAAAGGAATACCTACAAGGTTTTCATCTTGTGTAGGTGACATTGATGTAGGTTCATCAGATAAGGATGTATATGGATAAAAATCAGTCTAGATAGATTTCACATACTGATTAATGATGATGACCTATAGAGTTTGGGGACAGAAATAGTGTTTTTCTATGGGTATCACGTAGGATAGTGCTTAGATGTAAACAAGGGAAATGGAAGCTATCACCATGGCTTCCGGGGTTGTTTGAGATTATATATAGTGTAATTATTGTATCCTGTTAGTTGTAACTACAACATAGGTACACTCCATTTCACAACATCTTCCATGATACATATCCACTTTGGTATCATGATTACCAGTATAATAATTTGGATCCAATAGAGGTAGATTATGATGTAGATTCTGTTTTTGAGGAGTATCATATAAAAAACATTAACCAAAGAACGAAGACTCTCCAAGGATGTTATATCCCTAATGTATAGGTTCTAAGGTAGAAAATCTATGTATAGTATGAGACATGGGATCGAGAGGTAGAAATACATTCCTATGTCCATAGTTGTTCTTATATAGTGTTCTTCCTCCCTCACAAGGTTAACTAAAGGACAGTTTCCTTTAAGGGGGGAAACTGTACGAATCCATTTCATCAAAAGGGTGAATATCCTTTATATTTTGTTCTAATTTACTTTTACAGACATAATATGGATACCTAATGAGTTAGTGAAGGTCTCAGGGTTTCCAAGGAATGTTTATATCTAGGAACCTGATTATTTTAGGGAGAAAAATGCTTATCTAATGGTTAGCCTAAACCATACAAAAAATTCCACAAAGTTTGTTAAAACCGGAAGAGGATGGATAGTGGATTGGAATAGGGCATGTATTTTGATCTAACCATGAACGTTGTGTTGCATGGTTGTACAAGAATATGTATAATTTTAACAGTTCTATTTCACATGACATGCACATGATTAGACTAACTGTACAACCTACCTATGTGTATTCCCCTTCCCACAGTTTCTCATGAATGATTTTTGCATGGTATGGAAAAACCATGCATCCAAACCAAATAATGGGAAAATTTTTTGTAAAAGGATGGTTTTTTCCATAAGATATGTTTTATTCCAAATACTCCTTCAATTTCATTTTCTAGCAGACAAAGCATCCATTTTATCATACTTTTGAGATTTTTGAAGACAAATATAGGATTTGAGAAAGGTTTTCCATCAGGTATCCAAATAAACCTATATTCATCTCATTGGATTTTCATTGGTACATTCTCGATTCATTTTAAATGTTATTTCATTATTCTTCCTATCAACAATTCTATTTAAATGTAGACTCATATACCGTAACATCAAGGAATTTTTCCATTCGTTAAATGTAATCCAATCCTGGATGAATTAGATGCTGATAATAGACTATGAGAGTAATAATATCCAATAGTTGGTGGTCTATAAATCATTCCCCAATTTTATTAATTCTATAAATTGATGATTCATTACACCGATTTCATCAGGAATTATCTATTGAATTTATATTTCATGATTTTATTCATTTAGTCTATTTTCTAATCTCCTTTACATATATTTATTTCATAGTTTTTGGTTACATCCTCTAATTAAACCACCCCGTGTAGGGTGAGGTAGAAAATTTTGGTTATTTCTGTTTTGACACATTTGATAAACATTTATGTTGTGATTGAGCAAGATAATTATAATAGTTAGCCTCCCTTTATTAAATAACTATGTAATTATTGAATTGATAGAATCATGTTAATCCACACATTACCTGCCTAAGGTAAGGTCTTAAATATTGATAAATAAATATTAATTGAATTAGAAAGTGTAGTCTAAATGTATGAATTTGAATATTTGAATGGGAATGAATATTGGCTTCATGTCACAGAACCACATGCGACCCATGTTAGATGATAGAGGATTGAACCATGTTAAATGATTATGGAAAAGTGAAATACATAAATGGTAGCATGTTCAATTGATCTTATCACACTAATGAAATAAATTTTTTGAATCCTATGGAAATGTAAAAAAACAAATTTATTAAATAAATTATTTGATTAAATGAATAGAATGTGGTGTTCTGAATTATAAATGGACCTTAACATACTTATTGGGGTGGTTTGACTCGATCTCAGCTTGGACTGTCAAGGGAATTCCTTGAGCACTCTATGATTCCATTATATTTCAAGGATGTCAGTTTCCTTGGGTACAACCCACCATGGATCCCAATCCATATCTATTAGTAGATTATTCGTATGACATTCAATGATCGCTCATCGAATATTACAGGATTTATTATATACCCTCATTGGATTGGTCATCGATTATAAAAAAATTAGTTTCCATGATTATAACATAGATCTTATCCACAAATTATCACTTTTTTACATTGGATGTATTCCTTGGACTTGATATGATTATAAAATTTTGGAAATCCTGGGATGAAGATACATGGATTACACACATACCCCTTACCAAGGATACCATTTTAGTGAGTATCCGAAACTTATTGTCTAGGTTTCCTTATTCCTTACGCTTAATCCATTAATACTGTAACCATTATCGTTTCCTTATTACATATTATAACCATTTCTATTATTATCATGAGGTGATTTTAGTTCTAGCTATGTGTCACGTGAATTTTATATATAAACTCGAAATTAAATAATTGTTGAACATGTTACATGTTCAGATAATAGAAAAGGGGTGAATTATGTACTTTTGTATTTACAATAATTTACTTTTTTACTTTTATATATGCATTCGTCCACGCTATTTTAGTAACAATTAAGCGGATATGATGAAATAGAAACTGTTGGTGGTGGAATACTACGATTTATCTTACACCCAATATAGGACAACATTGGTACCTAGGAAGAAAATATGTAGATAGTTGTTGATAAAGGGAGTTAAGTATCATTAGACTCTTGATTCCTTTTTGTAGTACGATGGAGCTTGTAGAAGATGACAAATATGGAGATCGGGAGGTGTGGGATAGTTTTTTGTTTTATTTATTCTTTCATATGACATTATTATATACTTTATTAAAACATATTTCCGAAGCATCCTTGTGGCATGAGTTATAATCATCATTATTTTATTTATGATTTTCAATTATATTAATATTTTTAGTTGTTTTTGATCTTATCTCTTTATGTTGTTAAATCTATTTATATATCATTCTAACTCTAATTATTTGCATGTTCTTATATGTTACCCAATGAGATACACTCTATTATTAGGTGATCAATCATTCCAAAGAATCACCCTAGGACCTTGACTATATTTAGTTTCATTTTGTATTCATGGATATGCGCTTGAGTCCATGTGGACAACTGAGCTCGGGTCACCTTCAGTGGAATTTGGGTTTGGGACATCAAAAACAAATCCATCCACAAGAAAAAAACTACTCTATTCTAATTCTAACAATCTCATCATAAATGTTTGGAATGATATATTCATCTCAATGTCATCCCACACTTTCCTCCATGATTACAATGTATTAATCAATTTTTAAAATACATAGTTTAGTATAAAAAATATGGTAACCATAGAATTATAAATCAATTCACATAACCATATAATAATACTCATTTAGTTGTTTATATTAACATAATCTATAAATTAAATTATATCTAATTAATACCTCTAATAAATACAATAATAAAAACTATACAAATATTAAATAATATTAATTTTTATGTCCAAAATTAATTTCTCTATATTTGACTTTTTTATTGTATTATATTTTTAGTAGAATTAGGTCATAAGTCATATATAAAAAAATAATATAATAAAATGATGAATTTTTTTTCATTATGTACATTTCCTATTAAATACAAATTTTTATATAAAAATGATTCCTTTTATTGAAAAATCAATAATTTATTAAACACGGATTTATCATTTCCTTTAACCATCCATAAATCCTTTAGAAAAAAAAATTAAAACAAAGTTTGAGAATAAAATTTCCTAGCATGTTTTTTTATAAGAAAAAATATTTGGTCTTTTAAAGCAATTAAAATTGAAGATATGATTACTATTAACTCAATTTTCATTTAGAGGCTTGAAAAAATAATCCTTCTTCATAAAAGAATTAATTAAAACCAATATAAAACAAATAAAAAACCTTTTGTAAACATGTAGGATCACATTCATAATATGTTTTAATCCCAAGTCATAAATAATTTGTTCTTAGATAAATCCATTATATAATCACTCTGGTTACTCCCATATTATTTATTCTTATGATAAGGAAGATAACCAAATGTATTGAAGTGCTAGCCTTTCATTCCCATCATATAATCTATAGTAGTATTTTTCATTTATATCTCTGAGCACACATACTATAAGTAACATTGGACTCATCAGTGCTATTTGGGAAGAACCATTTATTATATAATTCCAATGCACCAAAATATGAATAAAATATTATATTATTTCAATTTTTTATCATAATTTTTTTAAATAATTTAACTTAAATGAAGATCACATTCCTATATCAAAAAACAATTTTATTTTAAAAATTCAAATTTTCAACACAAAATAAGCATTTCTTTTAAAAACCCATTTACAATTCCAACATATTCTGAAAAAAGGGAAAATAGTTTTTTATTTGAAAAAATTATGAATGATTATAATGTAACATTAAAATCAAATAACTGTTATTATGATGGTAAAAAATTTGCAATATTTTTTATTTTTGAACATTCCATTTTCCCTTTGTTATAAATTTAAAACAGCCAAAAAAATGATGCATTTTTTGAAAGAATATATATTAGATAAAAATATCATTATAATAATTTGATTGATATATTACTAAATGCATAAAATCATTATCAAAAAATTTAATTTATGAAAATTTTATTTTGAATGAAAATTTTAAAAAAGAATATGGTTTTAATAATAGTAACTTACGAACATGGAATCATTTGAATTGTAATCCCCATGAAATAATTACATTAAAAAAATTAAATTTCATTATAAGACTGATATATATTATATAACATATCAATTTTGTCTATATATACACATCATAAAATAATTTTGATGCTTACTATCAAAATATGCCTCAAGAAAATGAAATTGAGGTTGTGCCCATAGCCTTGAGTTATAATCATCAGATATCTTATTTATCCTCCTAAAAATTAATTTTTTATTTTTTACAAACAATATTAAAAACTATTTTCGTGTTTAAAATTCATTTTTTTCACTACTAAAAATTATATATAAAATTACTTAGTGAATTATTTTTTAGTTCGATGTTTTTCACAATATTTGTCTTATATGACAAAAATGACATTGATAGATTGACTTTGGGAAATTTTTTCATTTTAAAAATCTCCAAAATAATAAAAATTCTATAAATATAATTTTATTAAAAAATAATTTTAAAAAATATTCATTATTTATGATAAATGAATAATTTACTGATCCTAGCGATGGTAGTTCATATGTATACATGAGTAAGCTTTATATCATTAAACATTCATTATGGAAATAATGTAAGAAATAATTTTACTTTACAAAATGAAGCTAATATAACAAATAAAATTTTATTAAATTGAATAAACTTAATTTTATATATCATTGGGTCTTGGTGATGAAAAAATTACCACATCACTTTATTGAGGAGGTAATCCAAGACAGTGCATGAATGAAGTTGTTCTTTTCTATTGTATGAAAGAAAATGTCATATTATCCTTTAAAAATGATAAATATTTATTTTATATATTCATTATTTGATGTATCTATCTTATAATCATTGGCCTTATATTGTTTACATTTAAAAAATTACTAAAAAACAAATCAAATCATTTCGTGAGGCGATAACCCTCCATAACACCAGCGATATTATCATATTCCCTATAGAATGGATAGTAAGAAAATGTATATATGATATAATGATTCGAGAGGAATAATTTTGTCATAAATAAAATTTATATACTTTATATACATAATCATTACCAATCATGAGCGGTGTGTATGAAGAAGCTGCCACATTGGTTCCCGAGGTGGTATTCTACCGTACACTCAAGTGGTGTTATCATTTATCATTTAACTAAAAAGAGAAGGCTATTGAAAATCCACATAAAATAATAACAAATTATTATATGGAAGTTACTAGTTGTAATATTTAATCACAAATGATAAATACTTGAAGGTGGTGGAACAATAAATAAAACTAAAATTCATAATTAGAATTTTACATCTTCACAGACCAACTCTTTATGATTATAAAAAATGTATTTCTATAATGGATTTATTACCATGTATGTACTCTAGGATTTGGGTATGGATGTTGAGAATTTATTAGGATTTTTTTGTCTGAAAAATGGTTTTGTTATATTAATATATTGGATAGGTTATAGCCTTTAAAATATGATGTGAGTGCTACACAAGTAATTTCCGAAAATAAAATGTTGTAACCACATTTCTCATATTATAAAAGCTTCTAAAATGGATTATTAGTTATACATGATATAAAACGGTATAAATATTCCAAAAAATATATTTTATTACTCTTTTCAGGACAATTTAACCCATAAGATTTTAGTTTAACCCCCCCCTCCTTCCCAATTTTAACTTAAACAATAGTAAATAATTTTCAATATTTTTAGTATTCATCATGGTCAAAAAAACAGTTGAACATATTATAAAAAATCTATAATGATTTAAAATATTTGATCTATTTATGAATATTAAAATTATATAATCTGAATAATAAAATATAAAATTATATCTGCAGATATGACCACAAGGAGGGTTTACAAATAGAAAATTATCAGAATTAATTTAGGTTTTAATATCAAAATTTAAAATAAAAATTATCCAAATTACCTAAATTAACAATTTTTTAACATAATTTAACTTAAATTACATTAGTAAATTAAAATTTAATTTTATCATGTAAAATATTAAAATTAAAAGGAATTTTTCAATAAAAATTCCTATTGTCACTATTCAGTATATAATGAAACATCTCTGGAAAATACTAACTATTCACCCTAATATAATTTTTATATGAAACATTAAAATTCTGGAATCATTTATTGAAATAAAAATTAAATAATTGGATGAAATATAGTTTTAAATAATTTGTACAAAGAATGAATAAACCATCTTTTACAATAAAATACAATTTATCAGAAAATACCTATTTTTATGTTAACTGATTCTTATTTTATTTCTAATAAATATATATAAATGATTCTTTAGAATTTGTAAACATGTAATATTGTGAATTTAGTAATTACTATTCATAAACACCAAATTAATTGTAGGGTATTAACAATATACTATTTTATGTTTCATTTACCCATGATTTGGCCTGTTATGTTAGCTATCGAATAGATTAAATAAAAATAAATTTATTCATTCGATTTTTTTAATTCGGTGTATCGTGTCAGATAATTGATCAAATAAAATTTTATTCATTAATATTTTTTTGGTCTTACATGTATAACAACCCTACATTTTATTACACATAAACTTGATTCATTAAATAAAATTTAACTTAAGGAAACTCTAAGGATCAAGAGGACTTGTGTCCTAGGAAATTATAATCATTACATAACAACATAGAACGTAAAACACAATTCCTTTATTGAAATATTCTTTTACATGATCACAACATTCCTTCATACTCATCATTTTATAGGATAACATGAGGGAATGCATAGGAAAGGGTGAGACATAAAACCCAGTAAATAAGTAATCAAGGTATAACAAGAAAAATATTGTACATTCTGGGAAATAATAATATGAATGGAGAACAAGGGAGACATGCACATAAATTGATGATATTGCATTATTATCATAACATGTAAATGTCTCAACAATATATAACCTTATATAAGCATGAAAAAAGTCACATTGTAGATAGAGTACAAGTAAACCCTCATTGTAATTGAATTAAAATTATTAAACATTCATTGCACATGAAATATGATTATACTAATCTTTACCCAATGTATTGGAACACTATTAGGGCACAAATTTAAAAATTATTTCATTTCATGCATAAGTGTGCGACATGGATGATATAACATGTACTCAATAAATATTATAATTTATGACATTATAAATGGATGTGTAATTCATACATGAAACTCTATAATCAATAAGTAAATGATTATAAATGTTAATTAACATGATAGAGAAATTTTAATGGTATTTACTACACAATGACTTTGGCTAGAAAAATTGTGGAGCAATTTCAATAGCATAATGACACGAAATAAGAATTCAAAAAAACTGTTAATGAGAGAGAAAGAGGTGTATCATCATAATTACATGATATGGATATTATGGGTACCATATAGATACATTTCACAAAATATGTAATGTAATTTATACTAATAATAAAAAATAATTACTTGAATATAAATGAGGGTAGAGAAATCCCTTATAGAATTGCGGTATGGTAACAGGTGTACATGGGAGGCATTAATGAGAGTGAAAGAAGTATCTAATTATTAAAATATAAGTAGGGACGTATAGGTTAGGTGATAAATCATACCCCAACATTTTAAATTGAAAATACACTGGTATAGAAACATAAACAAACTTGGACAAAAATGAGAGTGGAAGAAATCCCTTACTGGGAAGTGGGATCCAATTGCTTGGGAGAGGCTTCTGAGAGTCTTTATGGGATCTTGGGGAAACTTGGGAGGATTATAGAGAGAGTACGGTAGTTTTAGTACATTATACAATGGCTTTTATTAATGGTAAGTTCGATCTTGGGAGGGTATATATAGGAAAAGAGAGGGGAATTATTTATTATTTGTGAAACATAGGTTTTGGAATCTATATAAATAAATATTTAAAACTAAAATACAACTGATCATTTTTGCACATGGTTTTTCCCAAATGGGAGTGGAAAAATTATTGTATAAGTACAATGGCCAAAAATCTTAAAATATTAGTATTTCTTATGTACAGGTGAGTCACACACTCATGGAAATTATTTTAAAAGTTAAAATGTTTTTAAAGTCATAAAGGGTCCACTATGCCACAATAAATTAATCCGAAAAATCTAAAATCACATTATTTTAAATGAAAAAAATCTATTGTTCTACCATCCTTTTATATTATTATATTACATCACTATTGGGTCTTTATGATATCAGATAAAAAATTATATATTTAAACGGTATTTAATTTTAACCCAAAAATAAAACTATCACAGAAAATTATGAAAAATTCACTGTTAGATAATTTTGATATAATGAATCCAAAAATAATATTCATTTTATCCATATAATATTCAAAATATCTGATTTTTATTTACTTTCAAAATAAAAACCAACGCTTATAAAAAATTCATGGGTTTTGATAAAAAGAGCTATCAAACCTTAATAAAAATTACAATTGCATTCATAAATATTATATGATAATTTATGTTTAATAAAAAGTTATTTAGAAAAAATATTTTATTAAAATATTATTTAACTCAAAAATATATTAATTCATAAATTTTAAATTGACTAAAAATATTATTTTCCCTTTAAACACCTTTTATAATGTAAAAATAAAATATCCATATTATTTATACAAAATAATAATGTACAAAATCATGGTTAGAGTGTCTTGTTTCATATACCATTATAAAAACCATATAAGACCTAAGGGTAAGGTGTGTGATGGTGAGAGACTAATGGGGTGTCTTGGATAAAATCAATTGAGAGATAATATCTATTAACTTCCACATCTCCCATAGGCGGTTCTGTTAACAATTAACGTGTTAAAGCTTGTCTTGGGCTTGGTCAAGAATGAATCCCAATGACTCCACCTCCTTTTCGAGCTCGTACAAATGGGCCTCCTATGGAGTAATTCTACTAGATGATTCCATCGCTTCCTTAGTCTATGTAAATTGGATGTGATAAATCCATATATTAATATTAATCATGTTATCACTATTCAAAAGCTATATTAGAAATGCTAATAAATTTTAATGGATTTTTAAAATCCCAAAACATAAAACCAACTATGTGAATATGTTTTATATACCCATTTTACATAATAATACACTTAATTAAATACTGAATAATCTTCCTTAATAAATGTTTGAGTTGTTATAATCTCCCCTCCTTATGAAATTTCACCAATAAAATTTTCTTTTCCCAACCTAAAATAGATGATTGTAACTCTCCTTCATCAGATCCTCTAGTTCCAATGTTTCTTCGTCAAACTTATGGTTTCTCTACAACACATTCATGTGGGGAATTGTCTTATAAAGTCAAACTATTTTCATATTGTCTAAGATCATCATCGGCTTCTCTTCACAGGAGCGGCCATTCTATAGTGGTACCACATCCATATTTAGTACTTGTTATGGGTCAGGTAAGTACATCCTCAAAATAAATACATGGAATACATCATGTACATGAGATAAGTTTGGTGGTATTTCTAGTTGATATGCCATTTCTCCATTGTGATCAATGATATCAAAAGGATGACGTACCTTTGTATTTGATTTCCCCTCTTCCCAAATCTAATTACTCTCTACCATGGTGATATGTGGAAGAATACCATGTCTCCAACTTCAATATCATGGTCTTGTCGATTATTAATAGCATAGCTCATTCTTCGACTCTGGGTATATTTAATGTGATGTTAGATGGTCTTAACATTCTTCACGTTTTCTTCAACTATTTCTGTACCTAATAGATTTCACTCCCCAACTTCATACCAACATGCTATTTCTATGCACCTTTTCCCATAAAGGGATTCATTAGGATCCATTAGGATTAATATGTCGAAATATTTATTATAAGATAACTCAACCAGAGTAAGATGTTGATCCTATCCTCCTTTGAAGTCCATTGAGAATTCTCTAAACATGTCTTGAAGTATTTGAATTGTCCACTCAGATTGGCCATCAATTTGAGGATGATAAGCCATACAAAAGTATAGATCAGTATTCAATGTATGATAGAGACTATTCCAGAACATAGTGGTGAATCTTGGACCTTAATCGGATATAATCGATAGTGGTACTTCATACATATTTAGTGATTCCCTAATGTATATTTGTTCTAGTTGATCCAATAAGAAATCATGTTGAATTTCAATGAATTGTTCAGCCTTTTTAAGACAATCCCCAACAACCTAGATAAAATTATTTCCTTTGGATGTTTTTAGAAATCTGGTGAAAAATTCCATGGTCTGGTTCCCCCATATTCATTTTGTTATGGGTATTAGTTTCATCATCCCTTTAGACTTCTGCCTCGTAGCATTAACTTTCTAACATACCAGGAATTGTGATGTATACTCACTAATATCCTTCTCATGTTATCCCACCAATAAAGCTCTCGGTGATCTAGATACAACTTTTTGTTTCCAATGTGGATAGAGAAATTTGAAATATGTGCTTCATACAAACATTCTTTCCTTAACTATAGATTTTATGGAAGACAAATTCTTGACCCAAATTTTACAATTCCTTCTTCAATAACATTAAACACAGAGGATTACCAATTTTTGATAGTTTCCACTTTCCTATGAATTCCCACACCATCTTTTTGATCATCCATTGTCATTTCTAAAATAGATTGTTGAGAAATCATTTGTGAAAGGACTGATGATTTTCTGGTCTTTATCATTCCCATGTCCATCTTCATCAAATCTAAGAATATTGGATCCTTTTAAATTCTCATCACTGATATAATTTGTGGGTCCTTTCTACGTTGTGGATCATCCACCTTATTCTTTTTTCCCTGGTGGTAATGGATTGAGCAGTCATAGTCTTTGATAATCTCTAAACATCTTCTTTGGCACATGTTCAACTCTTTCTTTGTGAATATATATACTTTAGGATTTTGTAATCAGTATATATTACACACTTCTCCCCAAAAAGGTAATGTCACAAAATTCATAAAGTGAAGATTAATGTATCCAACTACAAATCATGTGTTGGATAGTTCTTCTCATGAATTTTTAATTTCATTGAATCATAGGCAATGAATTTTCCATTTTTCATCAACACAAAACCCATTACCTTCTCCAAAGCATTACTTAATACCACACAAGTTCTATACTTTTGGGTAGAGTGAGAACTAGTGTAGTGATAAGCCTCTTTTTTTAACTCCTTAAAGCTACCTTCACATTTATCACTCCACGAAAACATTACTCCCATATTATTTAGTATGGTAAAAGGGTTGGACAATAGTGAGAAATTACTCCCAAACCAGTAATAATATCCTGCTAACCCCATGAAGCTACGGATATCTATCACCAATTTTGGTCTTAGAAATCCCTAAATTGCAGCAGTCTTAGAGGGATCCATGGATATCCCACTGATTGTGATGATATGACTCAATAATGTGGCTTCTATATACCAAAACACACACTTCGTGTACATTACATATATATTATCCTTCCCAAGGTCAATAGAACTGTGCATAGAACCTCCTCATGACCATCTTGGTTTTTGATTAAATTATAGTATATTCTATAAATAGTTCCAAAAATTTATCAAGGTAGACTCTAAAGACTCTATTAATCGAGTACATGAACATTTAGGGTGAATTATTGAGTCTAAAAGAAATTAATTTGAATTCATATTTCTCATACCTGGTTTGAAACACGGTCTTTGGGATATCCTCCTTCACCGTTACTCGGTAATATCCCAAATACAAATCCATATTAAAGTTTTATTGTTCCTAAAATAGCTTATCGAACAAGTAATTAATTTGGGGTAGATGAAACTTGTTCTTTAATTTTATTTTTTCGAGCTCACGATAATCAATACAATAAGGCATTGACCCATCATTATTCTTGATGATGAGGACTGGTGCACCCCATTGTGAAGTACATGGGAATATAAACCCGTTATCCATATTCTCAAGTATTTGTTTCTTTAACTCCACAATCCCCAGAACATCCATTTTATAGGGATTCTTGGATATTGAAAATGCCCAAATTATATGATCAATCGATAATTAAGGATCTATTTTAGGAGGAAGACTAGGAAATTCCTCAAAAAACAATTTATAGAATTCCCTCATAATAGGCAGTATTTATGGATGGATTCTTCTATAGTGGTAATCATCTGAGCATGATATTGGTTCTCGAAGGTTTGTAATATCCGGGCTTTCAATGATGGTGTTAAATAAGATTCATCCTCCTCTATTCACTTTTAAAGAGTTGGGGGTTGATTCGCCATATGTAGAGTGATTTCCCTCTCAAAGAAATTTATGTTGGATCTACATACCGAAATCCAATTCATTCAAATAATTGCATCAAATTTTACTAGATAGAGTATGAATAGGTTTTCCATGAAGAGAAAAACAGAAGTTGTGATAGGGGAGTTGTTATATTCTTGGGTACTAATGATTTTCCCATTTTCCATTCTCACCGACATCTCTACTTCAATGATTTGTGGTGACCTTGGGATTGTTCTAATGAAATTTTGGGATATAAAAGAAATCATTGAACTAGAATAAAAATTTATGTTCACTATTCTAGAATGAATAACTAGCATACTAATGACCACTTCATTTTTAGGGTTCTCTTTCGTGATAGTGATAGAAAAATAATTCACTTGCTACCTTGGATGTTGTTGGTTGCCATCGAAAGCCCATAGAATAGGGAACTGATTTGTAATGTTCCCTGGTTCTATCTAGTTGATCCAATGAATAGTTCCTTGAGGGTTGTGTGGAGGGTTCCTCTATTCTATCGTAGTATAGGTTTTTTATTGTCGACACTTAATAGCCAGGGGCCATTCTCTACAACACCTAAATCATTTCCTCATCCCCTTCATGAAATTTCATGGGTGCTTATTTCCCAACCATTTGCATATACGGAGCTAGAATTTCATAGCACCATTGTATTTATCGATCATACCACCATAATTATTTTCAACCATACACTTCTTATATCATTGATACCCCTACGATTTCCCGATCTCCATTTTTAATTTGAGGGAACATAAGACAATTTCCTCATAGCTCTCGAAGTCATGGACAACTGAGGCTTTCTATAGGCCAGGTTTTAGCCCACCAATGAAGTGGACAACCTTTCATTTCGGAGTAACTACAACGATGGAGGTATATCATGCAAGAATTTTTACATTTTCCTTATGTACTATGATATATTAATCTTCTTTTTTTCTCGAGGTCGTAGAAGTCCCTTTCTATCCTAATTCGGAGGGTGCGTTGAAAATATTTATCAAATATATTTTCAATAAATTGTTTCTTTTCGATGCCTCAAACTCTTCCTCATGCTTAATATTTTTTTATCAATGTCCACCATTGAACAACTTCACCTTCCATATGATTAGAAACCAGAATAACCTTATCTTATTTAGAACATTAAAGGATGGATTTGATCTTTTCAATGGACTTGATCCATAATTTGGTGATCGAGGGATCGAATTATCCATTAAATGTAGGTGGACATTGTCTCATTAATCTCTCAATTGAATATTTTTTTTTATTGTGGGGGTTTGAACGTTAATCTTGACCCATGTTTCTATTCAAAACATGAGTTTACTATGAGAGTATCTTGACAATGATTTTGATTCCTGCTCCCATCAGATTGGGAATCTCATTAGAGCAGTCGTCATATTGATCATTGCATTGGTTATTAGCCTGATACATCCAATTAATGGACATTGGGTGGAATATAAGTAAAGTTAGGGGTATCATATAAAAGGGTAATCCAAATACAAAAATGGATAACTTTTAAATTACATTTATTTCATTAACTTATGAATTTCATAGGCCTCAATCTATGTTATCCATAATCTACTTCCCAACATATTTTCATAGGGGAATCTTGTTATTCCCTTAACAATGGTTCATACTAAGATTATTAATTTACCAAATCATATCCCATGGGAGTGTCGTAACCAATAGTGTATAAATGCCTATTTTCATGCAACAGTTCCAATTCGAGTCTAGCTCAAATCGTTTTTTTTGTTTTTACCACTAGATACATTTGTGCCATAGCTGCCTCTACCAACTCATATCCAAATAAGGATGTATTTTATTTATAAAACACTTATATAATACTCATAAAAATTTAGTGATTTTATTATTATAATTAGTTATATCCCTAAGTCTTTCACTATTGGTTTCTAATCCAAATCCAAAAATAACTAAATATATCCTCTAATTGAAACTATAACTACTATTCTCTATATTACACACAAAAAATGACTCATTACATAACATTTCACTTCATACAACATTGAATTTCCAGAGTTATAATGTATTAGGAAATTAGTAACATTACATAACAACTTAAAACATTAAACAAAATATCTTTATTGAAAACATATTTTATATGATCACAATATTCCATCATACATATCATTTAATGGGAGAACCCGAGGACATGAATAATAAAAGGGTGAGCTATAAAACCTGGTAAGGGAGGTAACAAGGAATAACATGAAGAGTATAGTACATTCTAGGAAATAGTAATATCAATGGAGCACAATATTAACATGAATATAAAGGAATGGTATAGCATTATTATCATAACATTGAAATGTGGAAAAACATTTAACATGATATAAGCATGATCCAAGGATAATTGCATATGGAGAATGATTAAACCCTTATTACACATGAATTAGAATTAGTAAACCCTCATTTCACTTGACATATAATGATACTAATATTTACCCAATTCATTGGAGCACAATCTTGGCACACCCTTCATAATCATTTCATTTCATGAATAAGTGTCCCACATGGATAATATAACATGGATTCATCAATCATAATAATTTATTACACTATAAGAGAATTTTTAATACATTCATGAAACCCTATAATAAATAATTAAATGTGCATAAAGGTGAATACCCTTGATAGAGAAATTGGAATGGTATTCACTACACAATGACATTGGCTTCGAAAACCCCGGTGCAATTTCAGATGCATAAAGGCGTGACATAAGAAATAAAATAACTGTTGATGAGAGAGAAATGGAATCTCATCAAATGTAGATGAAATGGATAGCAAATTGGTAATATATATACATGTCCCAGAATATGTAATAGAATTAGGTCCATAAAAAATAATTTTAGTAATGTAAATGAGGAGAGAGAAATCACTTATGGAATTTAAACATGGTAATGGGTGTCAAATGGGAGGCATTAATGAGAGATAAAGGGGTATCCAATCATTAAACAATGAGTAAAAAGTATAGGGAGGTGATAAATCTCACCGCAAAATTTCTAATTGATAATAAAAGAGTATAGAAACATAAATAATCATGGATAAAAAGGAGAGGATGAAATCCCTTAAATGGAAGTACGATCCAAAGGCTTTGAAGAGGTCTGAGAGAGGCTTCTTGGGTTCTAGGGGAACCTTGTGGGGATTATAAAGATAATACGGAAAAGTAGGGATGTGATCTAAGGGGTTTAGTGAAGATACATGGGACCTTGGTGGGTTTATTTATGTAAACATAGGTTATTGGTTTAATATTACATAATCATAGGTTTTGGAATATATATAATTTAATATTTAAAACCAAAAACCAAACCGTAGTGTTTTCCATGGTTTTTTCCCAAGGATAGTGAAAAAATTATCTTATAAGGAAAATGTCCAATCAAAATAATATATTAGTATTGTTTATGGTGAGGTGAGTCACACTCTAAAGTAAATCATTTTAAAAGATAAAACTTTTTATAAGTCTTGGAGGGTCTACTAAGGCAACATAAAATTTAATCAAAAAAATCAAAAATCTCTTTATTTTAAACATAAAAAATATATTCGCCTAAAAATGTTTATAGTATTTTTTTACTTCAATACTAGGTCATTTTGATGACATAAAACTCATTATATATTTAAACAGTAATTAATTTTTAACCAACAATTCGATTATCTTAGAAAATTATGAAACATTCATCGTTAGATAATTTTGACTTCCTGAATCTAATTATTATATTTATTTTATCTAAATAATTATATTCATATGTGAATTTTTACTTTTAAAACTAAAACCACCATTTACTGAAAAATAATGGGTTTGGCAAAAATATATTTCAAACCATAATAAAAATTACAATTATATTCATAAAAATTATACGTTCATTTATATTTAATAAATAGTGATCTATTAATAATATTTTATAAAAAAATGTTATATCAAAATTTCATTAATTAGTATATTTATAATTTACTATAAATATCATTTTTTCTTTAAAAACCATTTACAAAGTAACAATAAAATAAATTTATATTCTATATACAAAAAAAATAAGGCACACAATAATGGTACTAGGGTACTGTTACATATCCCATTATAACACGAAAATAAAACCTATGGGTATGGTTTGAGATGGTGACAAACACATGGGGTGTCTTGGATAACATCGCACAGGTGGTAATCTCTATTAATTTACAATTCTATTGTTGGAGGTTTCGTTCACGATTAAATTGTTGGAGTTTAACTTGGGCTTGGTCAAAGTCAAAGCCTAATGAATCCACCGCCTTTACAAGATCCATCAAATGGGAATTGTATGGAGAAATTATAATTTATGAGGTCATCGATCCCTTTGTCTGAGTTAATTGGATTTGTTTAAGCCTTATATTTAAACTAATCCTGTGATCACTATTTAATGGAAATATTAGCAATAGTAACAATTCATAACATTATTTTAAATTCTAGAAACATACAACCAATGGAGTGCATATGTTTTGAATAACCATTTTACTTAATATTACATTTAATTAGATTAAGAAGAATTTTCATTAATAAAAGTATTGGTCGTAACAACATACATGGTAATGAGGTATCTTGGATCTATGTATGGGAGAGTGGGTAAAGTCCTGAGGTTTGGTTGTGACTAATAACAAAATTGATTCTTCCTGTTACCTGGGATTTAGAGTAATCGATATGTGATCATTGAAACTATAGAGTTGGCTGAAGAAGGTCTGTCTGATTGAGTATAAGGACTATGGATTTTATTAATGTTTTAGATATCTTTTTTTCACATGTTTTCTTCTAGGACTATTATATATCCTAATAGTTAAATTATAGATGTAGGTTTTAGGTTAACCATTTGAGGTTGAATATTAAGATTTATTTCTCACCACTTGTACATGCACATTAGTGTGAACACAGTACATATGTCTTCATTCATGTTGATCATTAGTTTATTGTAGATAGGATGAAGTTCTAGTATTTTATGATTGAGAAGGTTTCCCATGAGTAGTCTACTAACCGGACAAGAGAAGGTCAATAATTTATCAGAGACCATGTATTGGTTATGTATAATTGTTGGAAGTAAATCGAAATGTATTTATTTTCCATTTTGTTACTTTTGATAATTGATCAAATCAATGGGTGACCAATTTTATATGTATGTAATTGATATTTGATAATTTACTATGGTTCGTTTTAAGATAGAATTTTTCTATTTCTGGTTTATTTTTTATTTCTTCATACACTGATGTATATGATATTTAATTATTTATATATATTTTGCACTATGAAATGGTTGAATATTCATCTCGTTGTATCACAATAGACCTAATAAACTAGTTAGTAGTATCTGTTGTATAAGGTTATGAGCATGAGGTCTTGTAGATAATCAGATTAGAGAAATAGTTTATAGGAATTCGGTCTACTAAATTATAATATTGAAAATTATTTTACAAATCATATTCTCTTAACTTATATTGTGTTCCTATTTTTCAATGAAGATCAAATGAAGATTTTTGTGTATTTAAATAGAGGATCTAAATAGATTGATGTTTTTTGAAAAAGATAGTGATGAGATGATTATTATTATTATATCCACTTTTATGCCATCATTATTTAGGATGGAATCAGATTGATATGTACTATTTGTATCATCAAGTTAAATAGTATTATTTAAAATTCATCGCATGATATTTTCATATATAAAATATAAATTGGTTTATATTTTATTCATTTTATTAAGGATGTTAAGGAATGCTAAAATGTTATTTTCTATTTTTGATGTAATGCACTACATGATTGTGATGATACCATTATGTTAGTAGGTACCACCAAGACTAATAGTGGAATGCATGGGTTTCTCACTAACCATTGCTCAAATATGTGATATAATTGTTTCATATCCTAATATATATATATATATATATATTCAATTAATAGATATGAGGATTTTAAGGGAGATTTTAGGAATGGTCTTCCCATGTATCACTTTTACATATTGTTATATTGGAGGAAATGTCAAATTCTTTAACGGACAATGTAATGTAAGGAATTACTATTCCTTATGACACATAATAGAGACTAAAAGTTAATTTTAGTTTAATTTGAGGGCGGGAAATATATTTTATAGACTCATGTCATTATTTTTTATTTCACATTTGATTTTATTACATCTACGGATTGTATATGGGGGAGTGACTGTTATGGGAAATCTATATCATCAATAATATATTTAAATACATAGTATATATATTATAAATAAAATAATGTTATGATAATTCCATGAATTTGGTATTTTTTTGTGTATCAATGTTAGAAATGATGTGATGATATAGATTAACAGGATGGTATACTCTTAATTAGCTTTTTAAAAATATTTTTAGAGAATAAGAGAAAAATAGTGGATATTCTTTCTATATGGTGGTATATATTCCTTGTAAAATTAAATACCTAATGTTCCCAATATATTCTCTAAATCTTGCATCATATTATTATGTGATCAGATGTGTAACATCCCAATATTTAAATATATATATATTATAATTAATTTTAATTCATTGATAGAATGTGTTACATGATATACATCATTTATCTTGCATCACATGTGATTCCATGATTATCTTATGTTTTAGAAAATACTTTGTTATAGAAAACAATAAAATATTGTTAATATTATTAATTAATATAGACGTTTTACCACATTTTAAGAGGAAACCAAAATTATATATAACATTTAAAAATTAAATTATTTTTATATGACAAAAATATATTTCATTTATGAAATCGGAAAAATAAAATATTATTTTGGTGAATTTATTGTTTTCTCTAAGATGTTTCATTTTAGGATGAATAGTGAATAATATTGTATATTAGTTAAAAACTTTCATTTCATTTTAGTTATTATTAATGACAAATTATATTTAATATTAAATATTAATGTCAAATTATGTCAATTATATTTAAATTAATTCAATTTAGGTCATTAGAATAATTTTTTTATTGAATTTAAATATAAAAATTTATTTTACTTTGGAACATTTATAGTTTAAAAAACCCCCTTTCTCACCGCATCTGTCCTATTACTTTAAAATTTATGTTTTCCACTAATATCAATTGAATTTTGGACAATAAAAATACACAACGTTTAATAGTAAAAAATTTATTTTATAATAATATAAAATTAGTTTTCAACCAAACTGATTTGTCAATGCAATTAAAATGAATTTAATGATTCAGGTAATATTATTTTTAACAATACATTAACCCTTAATCCTAAGAGTCAAAATAACCTAAAAACTTGTCTAAAATCAAGTTTATTCAAATATGTTAGTAATATCTCTTCTTTTTTTCAATTTTATATGCTAGTGGGATATTATTCAAATAATGTGACCTATGTAATGTTTAATTTAATAAAAAATTTAAAAAATTGAAAATTTTACACAATTAACATTAATAGAAGTTTTGAGTATGGAAGAAGCTATGTACATTCGGTTATTGACATTATTTTGAATGTTAAATGATTTTTTATATTAATTGAACTTTAATTTTTATAAAGGATATTATTACATTATTTACTTCACATAAGTTAATACAATGACTATTTAGTAAATAATTGAATAAAATAAATTATTCTAAAAACATTAAATGTAATGTAAATTTAAGGAAAAAATAGGTTATATTATTTTCTATATTAATATATAATGTTTTAATGATAATAAATTAATAGATTTGAATACCGAAATTTATTCTAATTTTTAAATTAAAATTAAAAAAATATTATATAAATTTTCATTCATCTTATTTGACAATATATGATATTTTACTAAAAATTTAAATTTATTAAAAATAATATATTATTCTAATTTAATTTTATATGTTTAAAAATATTAAATATTTTTTAATAATAGACCAACATATCTTTTATAATTAACATGTTATCCCATTGATAATAAAAACATTTCTAGCACAGTTCAGGTTAAAGTAGTGATTTTGAACGTTACAAGTGCCTAATTTTATATTAATTTCCAAAAACAATTTTTTTTTTAATTTTTTTAATTATATAAAATAAATATAATTAATTAGTTATATATTTTCCAATAAATATCAATTTTATTTTGTCATAAAGGATAAATTATACAAGTTAGAAATCATGTTATCAAAATGAAGCACCAAAATAGATAATTATATGGAAACATAATAATTTCAAATTAATTATAAAAATGTTCTTATTTTGTGTTTTGGATGTCTATACACACTATAATTACCCATTAATCAAATATTTTTCCAATTCGGAATCATATTAGTAAATAAGGACCTCCCCAAGAGTGTTTACCTTTTGGTATTCACAAGAATGCCACTTCTCATTCTCTATAGAATTTCATTCACCATTCCCCTTACTCACACCTCTCAATAAACATTAAATCTTCCAACATCATACTAAATAATCTTTTAAAATACCTAAACTCAACCTAGAGACCCCAAATTTGGATGAAATCCTAACAAGAAATCACTTTATGTATTATTTCATTCTCCATCCATTAAAAAAATTCATTTTAGTATGATATAATAACCTTAGTATTATAGATATACTATTATTTTGTTATATTACTATTTTGAACAACACCTACAAAAACATACATGAAATGAGTAATAAGATAATAATTATTGTGTATTACAAACTACCTCCACACAAAATGATGTCGTTCAATTTTATGTTACCATCACTAATGTATGAGAATTAATATAAAAACCATGTTTTTATGTGATATATATTATATTTATGATTACATAATAATTCTATAATTTTTATATAATTAATAACTTTATGTGTTCAATTTGTTTTAAATACAATAACATCATTTATAGAGGTGTAGACTACCTCCTACTCAATGTGATGTCATACATTCATTTTATACCTTGAATTTTTTAATAATGGGTTTAATTAAAAATATGTTGCATAAATTACAAATATATGATATTAATTACATAATTACCATTATATAAATATAATATATCATTTTCTTTGTTACCCATTCAAACACTAAAAAAGTGATAACATCGTTTGTGAATGTGCGGATTACCACCTCCTCTAGTCAACATGCATCCTTATACATCACAATAATTATATATATAAATGTATATTATTAAGAATATTTTTTATGATAAAATTATCACTATGGAAAATTAAATTCTACATTCCATATTTTCATATCAATCATTGGAAATTATAATGTCACTCGTGCATACATATGACATACCATCTCCATACCTGTAATGTTTGTTAATTGTTCAGGACAATTATTCATGATATTTATTATAAATATAACTGATATATAAATAAAAAAATTATTTGATTATTAATATGGTTTAATTTTTTAAAAAATGATCCCTTTGACCATAGTTAACCTACAAATTGTTTTTGACACAAAAACCAAATATTGTAAAAATATCAAGCAGAAACATTATTTATTAGTTAATTAAACTAAAAAAATTATATGTTAGAAAAAGTAATAAAAATCATGGAGATGTTTATTAAGAAAATATATAATTAAAATATCTTTATTATTCAGGAAGATAGAGAAAAATCCTGATAAATTTTACTCAAGGAAAGGGATTCAAGTATCACTTTTACTTCCATGAGGCATATAATGTTTTCACCACAAGTTTATTTATTTCAATATATTATTATCATTTTGATATATTGTATCATTATTTATTTTATATTTTTAATATTAAGAATTTTCAATTAATTATTATTCTTTTATGGGGATTAATGTTTCAAATTTAACAACATATTAATATATGGTCGTCACAATTTTCATTCTTTATCACATTGGTCATGTTATACGCCTATAATATTTTATAATGTGTATATAATGCCTATTTTACATGTTATATCATGAATATTCTTATTTATAATGAAATTATATATATTTTTAACAATTATTCATTAATGATATTTATGGTTTCAATGATTCCAAAGTTGTGATGTATTTTTTTACAAATTTCTATCATTGTGACTTTATCATGTTATGCACCAATTTTCATTTATATGGTGTCTTTTTTACCAATTTTACCTATTATTATATGAATGTAATTATTTGTTATGATATAATATGTTTTATTTAAGGAATATTGTTTCGTGGGAATTGTGATTTCAATATTACCAATGTGTTATTGGATTTTTCCACAATTTGACTTCATTGTGATGTTTGTCATTTTACACAACTATATTAATTTTTATGGTGTATATACTACATGTTTGAAATTTTATGTCATTAAAATCTTGATAATAATGATATTATATGTTTAATTTAATTTTATTCACTTGTTGGTGTTAATGGTTCAATTTTTTCAATGTGGTATGGGTTTCTTGGGGATGCTTAAACGTTATTTTTTCACATGATTTGTTTTTTGATATTTTAATTGTATTTCAAATCATACATGTCAAAAAAAACATGGTGTTTCAAATACACAATTGGTGAAATTTTATTATTGATTCCATTAAATGAATTATTTATATGGATTATGTTTGATTCAAAAATATCTTTATATAAACAGTTTATCTTCCATAGGTTAATCATGTTTCAATGATATTGTTTATTAAACCATTCATTTTACATGTGTTATTCATATTTCAAATATATTTGTGTGGAACCCATTTCATTTGAATCAGTTAGTTATGTTTTCAAATGATAATTTTAAACCCCTCTCCATTCCATGGGTTAAATGTGTTTCAATTAAATTTTTGTTGAATTCATTTATTTTCCATGGATAAATTAATTTTTTATGATTTTGAAGATGTATTTGTAAACTTATTTGGAGGATACATTATCAACCAATTATGGGTGGTTCTTTGATAGATTAATGATAGGTGGGTCTGTGATTGAAATCCAATGCATTGGGTAAGGAATTTGGTCATATGGATATTACATTTGTAAAAGTGACATGTACCAAAAACGAATTCTTGGTTATTTCATTTATTAGGGGGAAGAGTATAATGATATCCAACGACACCTTTATGCGTTATCTATACTATCTATGGGGTTATAATGTTTTTAACAATTGAGATTTTTGTATCATGTATATGGATTATTGATTCTTACATATCGTTCAT
This sequence comes from Viscum album, assembly GCA_963277665.1. Classification (NCBI taxonomy): domain Eukaryota; kingdom Viridiplantae; phylum Streptophyta; class Magnoliopsida; order Santalales; family Viscaceae; genus Viscum; species Viscum album. Next base: position 1,197,248,328 of record OY728156.1, on the reverse strand, counting down.
TTTATATTTTTTCATATTTGATTGTCAAGTTATTGATAAGTATGAGTTATTTTACTACACACTCATGCATATTGAATATGTAAATAACCTCGTAACCAATCTTATTTTTATTTTTAAAATTTCATTTTTAATTCTTATGTTTACCAATATATGAATATGAGCTTACCCTTATTAGTTTTCCTTTTAACCAGATCTAAATGAATTATGTTGAATGATTTATGTCTATAAATATTTTCACAATGATGATTTTGATGACTAATTATTATATATATTTTTTGGTTAAATGGGTGATATGAACTTCTGATGAATTATGAGTCCAAGATGTTTGGATTTGTTTCTGTAAGTTTTTTTACTAAATATATAAAACTATAAACATAAATGTTCATATGGTATATAATAAATTTTAGTTTTAATTTTGATTATGTATTGTTTTGATGAAAAATTTGTGTCATAATTATTGGAAAAATAGATAAACAAGTAATTTTATGGATTTCATCAAATGATTTTGTAGTGTAGTTCTAGGGTTGGTAGAGATGGTATCAATGGATGGTTTAGATATCTTTGGATATTATGAATATTTCATGTGAGGGTGTATTAATATTTACAGATATCATAATAAGTATACAATCATAAGGATGATTATAATTTCAAAATATTAAAAACCACTTTGAGGTTTAATAAATGGGAAATTAAGGTGATATATAGAGTAATTTTTTTGGTATGGGGTAAATTTTACACCTATGGTCAAGACGAATAATATATAGGAAGAAATAAATTTTCATGTTGAAGAAATAAGTATACAACCAAAATGATTTTTGGAAACTCGTCGTATCAAGAATGTAGGTGGAAATTAAATCCTTGACCGAAGTATGATAACGGTTCCACGCCCTAACACTGGCCTAAATAATGTATGGGTTAATATGACCCTTCTTTTTGGTAAATATTATGTTTATGGTAAAACATATGCTATGTTATTTGAAGAAATATGGTTTATTTATTTTGGAAGAATATATGGTCAAATCAATATATTATTTGGGATTAAAATATAATTAAGAAATTGTTTAAGGATTTTAAGGATAATTATATATAGAATAAATTTTTTTGAATTATTAGATTTAATGATAATTTTTTATATTACTATATCATTTGATGGTCTAATTTTTTTTTTGAAAAATCAAAAAATGATCTAAAAATTTATTTTTTAATGTCTAAAGACTGGTGGAATAGATTAACTATCCCGTTTAAGGATATGTATTCATTAAATATTGATTTTAGTGTGTAAAGAATATAAAATTCATCTCAAATACACTTCATTTTGTGTTAAACATGGGAATTTTATGGATATGTATTAACGGATGAATTTGTACTCATCAATTATGTATATTTACTTCTGGCCATGATATTAAGATAAATATTTACCTCTATGAAAAGGAAGTTTACATAAAATGTTACCCTATTGAAGTATTTTGAGAAGAAATCAATACGCCTTTCAACAAATATTTGGTTTATGTTTTTTTCATCAATGACATACTCTTGATGCTCTCTATCACTCTCCATTGGTCCATGGGAATTTGTTTTCCCTTCCAAATCAATATTTTAATTTTTCTCTAATGTTCTACCTTATTGGAAGACTATATATTTGTAACATTCGGTAACCATTATGTTTTTAAATTCCATTTATAAGAGGACGTTTTAGTGAAAAAATTTATGATTTGAGTTTCATTAATGGAATTTTGTAAATTTTAATCAATTTATAACCAATATGAATTTTTAGTGTGAAAATAATATTAAGGTGTGTAGGATATAGCATCCGAATATTTTATGAAATATATTAATGAAAATTAATTTAAATTATTTATTGTATTATATTACACATAATAAATAATTTAAATTTCACCACACACATTACCATTTTTAGCATCTGTTTCTTGAAATACTTCTTAATGATAAGAAAATTATATTATTAATATTATTATTTAATATGGGAAATTTTTGAACATTTGTGGGTGAACCTATATTAAATATAATATTTTTAAAATTTTACATTTTTTATATGTAAAAATAATAATAATATTTAAAATATATATATTCCAAAATATAAATTTTGAGATTTTCTATAATGGTTCTAAGAAGATTCATTTTTGGATTAATAATGACAAATTATTCATTTTAGTTGAAAACTACATTTTAATTTACATAATTATTAACATCAAAATAAATTTTAATATGGTTTATAAAGTCAAAATAGTTTAATAATACATATATTAATAAAATTCATGTGATTTTAATCTTTCTTATATTGCATTTAATAATAAAATATAATTTTTATTTTGAACATTTCCCCTTAAAAAACATTTTTCTTATGACGTCTCTGAGAATAGTTTTCATATATTTTTTACACCTTTGTTAATTAAATTTTGAAATAAATAAAAAAGAAAAATATCATTCTTATAATATTTAATGAATAATAATATAAAAATAGTTTTTTTACCATATATATTAGTGAAATTAATTATAATTAATTAAAATGATTATGGTATATGTAAGCATAACAATGATCTAAACTGTAATCCAAAGGTCCAAAATGACCTACTGAATTTTACAAAATCCAATTAATGACAATGGAACAAACATATGCTCAATTTTATATAATTTTATGAGGTTTTGGGATAACATTCCATGAATTTTACTGATATAATATGTTATCTAAAGAGAAAGAAAAAAATCAGAAAATTCATTACAATTAACATTTATAATGAATTAGATTATGGAAGAGGCCACACATTTTTGGTAATAAAAATTAATATGAAATTTAAATGAGATATTTTAATCATTATAATTTAGATTTATTTTTTATAGATGATATAATTTCATTATAGAGTTGACAAAAGCTAATCTAGGGATTATTTTTTAAATAATTATATAAAATAAAAAATGCTAAAAAAATTAAAATTAATGTAAATTTAATGATCTAGGTTGATCCATTATTTTTTAGATGAATATATTATATTTAAAATATGATAATTGAATATATTATAACTCCAATAATTTTTAATATATTTTAAATTAAAATTAAATAAATAGTGCCAAAATTGAAAATAATGTTATTTGATAATACATGATATTTTATTAAAAGAATTAAAATTTCTAAAAATAATATATTTTTGAAATACTAATTTGATAGTTAATAAATATCAAATATGTTACTACAATATACCAATATTAATTTTATAATTAACATGTTTACCCTTATATAGTAAAAACATTGTTAGAATGGTTCAAGTCAAGGCATTGTTTTTTCATGTTAAATTCACATCATTTAAAATTAATTTCCATAACACATGGGATATTAATTTTTTAAATTATATACCATATTTTTAAGAATTTTGTTCTATATCATCTAATTAATATTATTTAATTTAGTATTAATGGATGAATTACATAACATAGAAAATTAGTCACCTAAAAGAAAAAAAAATAAATAATATAGGGAAACATATAGAATAAGGAATAAAATTATAAAAATGAACATATTGTTGTGTGGTGTAGGATTTTTTCTACAATAATTCATCATTAATCAGTTTATTCCTTTTTATAATCACATGATTTAATTAATACCTTCTGATAATGTATACATTTTTGTATTTACAAGAATACCACTTCTCCTCCACTTTACAAAGGCATTCACTCTTCCCCAACCTCAATCCACTCAATCCACCTTGGATCATCCAAAATATTTCCATATAATATTCCAAAATCCATAAATTCATTTTGTATTCCAATATATTATAATAAATTCATCCATAAAATCATTTTCGTTATACCGAAAGGAGTTACCCGAACAAATGTAACATTCTTCATAACATGCATTTGGGTAATTATTTATTTATCCACCCATTCAAATATTTTATTCCAGAATTATATAATAATATTATAATAATAAATAAACTATTATTTTTATGTTAACTTTTCAATATAATCTGAATCACTCTTATATCAAATGGGTATGAAATTTACCGTTCATCTGTACGGCAAACTACAACCTCACGAAAATATGTTGTTCATTTTTTCATTACCATATGGATGAGAATTCTATTGGGAACCCAATTAATAAGTAATATATAGGATATTTTGGTTTTATTAATGATTCTAAAATATTTATATAATATATATATTTATTCTTTTTATTTTTGGTAAATACGATAACATCGTTTGTGGATGGTGGACTTCCACCACCTCAAAGAGTTGTGATACATTCACAAATTACATGGAATTAATTAATGAACTGTATAATTAAAAATCATATAATAAATGAAATATATTTTATAGCTGTGAAATTATTACCCTTTTTAATATATTCTATCATTCTACTTATTACCATTTCAGACACTAAAAATGTGATGACGTTGTTTGTGGACTTGTGGAATATTTCCTCTTAATTGTGATTTAATTAATTTTACATCCTAATAAGTGTATATACAAGTATATATGGTTAAATAATTTTGTAATTATAAAATAAATATAATTTTTTAAATATAAATGTTACTTTCCTTGTTTCTATAATTATCATTGAAATCATAAAATGTTATACATGTGTGCATACGTTCTACAATCTTTGTGATTGTATCATTGGACAGTTTTTTCAAAACCATATTTAATGATTGGTTTTAGATATATAAATTATGTATAAATATTATAATAATTTCATGATTAATATTTAAAATATTTTTTTATTAATTTCCCCTTTCTATATTTATCCTACCAATGTAGTGTTTTGACACACAACCCGATTATGGTCAAAACATCAATCTTAAACATTTTTTATTAAGAAATTATATATAACTTTCCTATAAGTAAATTAAAATTAATAATAAAAATGTAAATGGTTATATAGAAATTATATAATTTAACCATGTTTATAATTCATGAATATAGTGAACACTCATGAAAAGTCGTACTCGATGTACGTGATTCCTGCCTCACTTTTCCTTCTGCGAGGAATAACAAATTTTAACCACATAATTATTTTTTGTTCCATATATAATTAAATTTTTGATATATTATATTATGAGTTCATTTAACTTCATGTTATTAAAATTTTCATTTAATAATTATTCTTTCTGGGGCTTTATGATTCAATGTTCATAAAGCGGTAATCGGTTATAGTCCCAATTTGCATTCCTTGTGTCATTTTTCAAGTTATACACCTATCTTCTTATTGAAAATGTATGTAATTAATATTAGACATGATATATCATGAATCTGATTACTTATAATGATATTATATGTTTCATTTAATGATTATTTTTTTAATTGGGTTAACAGTTTCAATGTTACCAAAGCGTTAACGGATTTTTGTCACAATGGTCATTCTTTAAAAAGTGTGTCATAATATACTCATATCTTCTTTTATAAGGTTTATAGACTACATTATTGACATGTTATATCATGAATATAATTATTTATCATGATATTATATTATTAATTTTTTCATTATTCATTCATGTGGTTTATGAAATCAGCTATGACAACGTGGTAGTGGATTGTATTTAAAAATTTCATTACTTGTTATCTTTTTTATGTTATTAACATATTTTATTTTATAAGTAGTATACATATCCCATATGAAATGGAATTTCCTGAATATGATTCTTCTCATGATATTATATTTTTCATTTAAGGTTTTTCAATTCATGGGGTTAAATTTTCAAACATTTCAAAGTGGTATGGGATAATTTGGTATGTTTAAATATTAATTTTCTAAAGATTATTTTAAATGTATTTTAATGATATTTACATTCATCCAAATAAAAAATTATTACTATTACTTATCCTTTATTAGGTGAATTGTATTTTTATAAAATCTTCATTAATTATTATGATGGGTTTTTTTATAATATTTTAATTGAACCTATATCTTTTCCATTGTTTAAATATATTTCAAAGATATTGTTATTTAACTCATTTATTTTAAATGGGTTATGAATGATTTAATTATATTGTGATGTAACCCATTTCTATTGTTTGGGATAATCATATTTCTAATATATTTTTATTTAACCCATTTATATTCTATGGTTTACCAAGTTTTTTAGAGATTGTAATTGATCTTATCTTATTTCCATTGGTTAATCATGTTTCGTAGAGATTGTAATTAAAGCCATTTCGTTTCCATGTGATAAATATCTGTGAATATTTTGAAATGGTACTTGGAAATGTGATCATTGGTTATTTTATAAAAAAATCACTAGTGGTTTCATGATATACCTGTTAATTCAAAAGTTCCCTTTTGACTGTTATGATTTTTTTAGAAATCACAAATATCTATATACTGATTTATCAAATAAAGGATATTCTCTAAATATGGTTTTCAGTCTATCATAATAACTCTAAAAATCGTACGAACTATGTTTAATCATATTGACTATATCTATCATACAGACTCTGTCTAATCATACTGCCTTTGTCCATCATACTGACTATGTCTATCATACTGACACTGTCCATCATACCGACTCTGTCTATCATACTGACTCTTCATATCATAATGAATCTGTCTAATCCTATTTACTATGTTCATCATACTCACATTGTTCATTGTACTCTCATTTCTTCATATAAATGCATTACATTACGTAATTTTAATCATACCTATATTTTACTTTTATCACATGAATTATTTTATTAATTTATCAAAACATATGTTCCATATCAATAATACTCATTTTGTCATTTTAATATATCTATTGTTTTGAACATAAATATATTGTGGAGTATGTTTTAGTCAAATCAAAATGATGTTGTGTTTTCTATTTCAATATAACCGTTATAATTCCAGGTGTCCAAGTCCCTCCTAGTTTTCTGGAGAAATATGACTGTTAGAGAAAATATGACTATATGAACCTAAGGCCTATAAATATGAGGTCATTAGAAGAAGAGAAATGAGACTTTGATCAGCGTCTGCTTCTTCTATGTTATATAGAGACATTGTGTGACTTCTCTATGCTTCGTGCGAAAGCCTTGAAATTACAAAACATAAACGGATCATTGTTGTTGTTTTTATTTCATTGTGTTCCATTTTTACTTTTTGCATACAAAATGGTGATTACGATCGAGGGATTTCAGGATAGTCATACGGTGCAAACGATCAAAATATCAATGTCTTTCAAGAGTTTGAAAGGCAAAGGTGTTGATTGCCTATAAAATCGAGGGCATGCGTTGATAGTAAGATGGACATGTCGAACATCGTATAAAGTGGTTACTAGTGTTGGTGAGACATACCTATTATACTAGGTGAAATAATACCCTAATCATGGGGATAAATACCTTTTACATTTCCGCTGCTTATTGAATTAGAACGAGAATCTGTTTATTGCTTCTTTATATTTTAATTATTTTTTAATTGTTTTAATTACAGCCTACATTTTTTTTGATTCTATATGATATATTGTAGAATAATTTAATAATTTTATTACTATAATATTTTTATTCAATCTAAATACAATTGTATCATAACCAGTGGTATCATATTATATCATCATAGTAATAGTAAGTAATGTCTTTTGTTTTCTTTTATTAGAGGTTTTTTGAATTGTTTTAGTCATAATAAAACATGAACCTAATTTAATGACTGTAATAGAAATTTTTAACTATACAATTCACAACCTCTTGTATATTTTCCATATCCTTTCAATTTTGATCCATCAATTAGTGTCAAAAGAGGTTTCTCCACTTCTTTTTTTATTTAATTTACATTGGTTTATTTTAAATACAGTAACCTATATCTGTGGAAAAATGATTTTGTTTCTATATGATCGATGTCATGATGAATGTTAGTTCGATTGACAATATTAACCCTACAAGACCACCTATTTCTGATGGTAATGATTTTTAATACATGAGAGATTGAATGATGGATTTTATAATAAATACTAGGGTAGATAACATTGTTATGCTCTTTGTTGATTATGATATTTCTGAGAAATAAGTCAAGACATTTACAAATTATGAAAAACTTGAATATCAAATAAAATATAAGATACAAAATACCGTGTTATTTTATATGAAAATGAACATTTATAGTTAAATATCTTCATGCCAAGCTACAAATATCATATGGATGAAGTTAGAGATTTCCCATTTTGGTACAACCAATGTTTTTGAGACAAGAAGATTTATGATAAGATAAGATTATCAAGATTTCGAATTTCAAAATAGCGAACCTATAGTTACGTTTCAACACTGATTTATGATAATATTCAACCATTTTCAAGATGTGGGAGAGGAAAAATTAGAAGATGATGTTATAGTTGAGAATGGCATAAATATTATACCAAATGAATAGTTATCCAAGAGGATCGCGGTGGATGAATATAGAAAGATTATTAATCTTACTATTAATAATCTCTTTGGAACTCTATTAAATTATGAAGGGAGACTTGAGAGAGATAAAGATAAAGTGAAATAGAAGAATGGTGTAGTAGCGTTCACTACTACATCAAATACTAACAAGTCTCAATCTCCTATGAAATATATATTAAGAATAAGGAAAGATGAAATCTTATCAGATTCTAGTGAAACTAGGCAGTTTGAGAATGATATTGAAAATAATTCTAGAAGAATGAATAAAAGTTATGGAATTAGGGATTTCTAATATATGTATAAAAATACATCCAAATGTAAAAAAGATAAGAATGATTCTAATGTGACATATTTTTAATGTAAAAGAGTAGGACACAATCGACCAGATTGTCATATGATGAAATAAAAAGATATAAAGGAAATACATTCAATGATGAAAAATAAGAAATACCGAAAGGCCAAGGGAAAGAATGTAATGAATGTTAATGACACCTGGTGTTCTAGTAGAGGTGATTCTTCTGAATAATCTTTTGATATTGATACCTCAAATCACAAGAATATTGGTTTCTTTTCAAAAAATCTTTATCATGGATAAATGAATAGGGTAAAAAATTATGAATCTGTTACTAATATTTATTTGAGTAAAAATTATTTTGATAAATTTTATTCTTCTAATGAAGAAATGTCCATTTCATAGAATGAAAATTATTTACATTCTTATGATGATGTTTCTAGACATTCTAATCTTTTATAAAATTAAAATTTTAATGTTTCTAGAAATATTGAGGAATAAAAAACTAGGGTTAATATTTTAGCAAGATTAATATCAGATCTATATAAATATCTTCATTCTGAAACTATTGAGATAGAACGTTTTTCAAAAAATCCTGAAAAAGTATATTATGAAAAGAACCAATTTTTCCACGATCATAGTAATATAATTTCTGAGAATAAAATTTGAGATGAAAAACTAAATTCTAAAACTAATAAAAATGAGGATAAAAATTTGGTCATCAGTCTAAAATTTTAAATTTTTTAACTTCAGAAACTTTTTTCATAATTCACTACTAGAAGGAAGGAGTTCGATAAAATGTATTCTCAAATTCGAACATTAGGATATAGTTCTGGAATTGGTTATACTCATTCAAAACCTGTATTTAGTAATAAATATTTTATTACCATAAGTTCCCCATTCTTCAGGAAATTACAATGTGGTTAACATTGGTAAAGAAACTGTTATTTAAAGAAATAAAAATCTTTAGGATATCATAAATCTAACTTTTCAAAACAATTATGGATTCCAAAAATTTATCATTATAATTTTTTAAGATCAAAACTTATTTAGATTCCAAAAGTTTAATTATTTATTTTTCAAGAAAACAAAAAAAGAAACAATGATAATACATGATACTTGGATAGTGAATATTCTTGGAACATGACAGTAAATAGAAAGGTCATTGAAAAAGTTATCAAGATGAAAGGAGGAAATGTTAACTTCAGAGATAATGATCAAAAAATTATTGTTGTTGTTGGTAATATTGTTTTCCTAGGAAATTTTTATATTTCATGTGTTTTTTTTGTTGCGGGTCATAAGAGCAACCTCATTAGTATAAGTTAATTATGTGATTAATGTAACCTTATGATTTTTAGTAATGATAAATTTATTGTTCACAATTCCAAGGATGAAATCATTCTATCTGTCCAAAAGTATGATAATTTTTATACTTTGAACAGAGTAGACATTAGTACCCAAGACATACCATGTCTAAGTGAAATAGAAGGTCAATCCTAGTTCTGGAATAGATGACTTGGACATTGTAATTTTATAAATTTATATAAACTCTCTATGAATGGACTTGTTAAAGATATACTTGAGCTATGGTATGACTCTTCTAATTTTTATGACCATTTTTAATATGGAAAACATAATTCATGATTTGAATCAATTAGTGAAGTCATAACTACCGATTAGTTAAATATAGTGCACATGGAACTTTTTTGTCCAACATAAACTAGTAGTATTGGGGGTAAGTACTATGTATTTATCTTATTTATTGATTATAGTCAATTTACGTGAGTATAATTTCATACTAAAAAATTTGAATATTTTTTTTCTTTAAAACTGTTGTTCCTAAAGATTAAAATGTGAAATCCCTACCATTGATAACTATTCGAGGTGATCATAGTGGAGAATTTGTATGTTTGTATTTTGAATTTTTTTAGAAAAAATGGAATTACTACCAATTTTTCTACACCAAGAACTATTAAAAAAATGGTGTTGTTGAAAGAATAAATAGAATTTTTCAAGAGATAACAAAAACCATGTTGAGTAAATACTCAATTGTAAAACATTTATGGGTTGAAGTAGTTAGTATTACTTGTTATACTATAAATAATGTTTTAATTCAACCATTTTTTATAAAACTAATTATAATTCATAGAGAGGCCAAAAAACAAATGTTTCATACTTTAATGTATTTGGTTAAAATGAAATTATTTTAAATATATTAGATAACATACATAAGTGTGCACCAAAATCTAATGAAGGAATAGTTTTTGGTTATTCCACCTCATTTAATGCTTATAGTGTTTTTAATAAAAACACTTGTGTTGTTGGAGAAACAATACATGTTATGTAAGATGAAGAATACACCTTTGTTTTCAAAATATCTCAAAATATTGCTTCTAAAGTGTTTTCCAAAACTAATTATCAACCAATAAAAGTGTCCTCAAATATTTTCAATACTGAGGAAATTTTTTCTGAGACATTTATTCATGAATACTTTCTTTATTATATTTATGAGCACGTTTTTTAAAATCCAAATCATCTATTTCATTGGAATCATCCTAGTTATAACATAGATAGTGATTTAAGTCAACTAGTAAGGACTAGAAACTCCTTAAAAATGATGTATAACATCATTCCATTTTATCATAATTCGTACCTAAAACTATTAGAGAGGCCTTAGGTGATGAGGATTGGAATAAGGCAATGCATGTTGAACTAAATGAATTCAAAAGGAATAAGGTCTGGACCTTGGTTAAAAAACCTAAGGATGCATATATTATTGGAGTAAAATGCATTTTAAGAAACTAATGTGTTGAATATGGTATCTTTGTAAGAAATATATCTAGATTTGTTGCTAAAGAGTATAATCAACAAGAAGGTTTAGATAGTGGATAATCTTATTCATTGGTAGCAAGACTCGAACATATTAGAAATTTATTAGCCTTTGCATCATTCATTTATTTCAATATTTCTCAAATGCATGTCGAATGAGATTTCATTAATGGATATGTTTAGGAGGAAGTCTATGTAGACCAACTCCCTCGTTCTGAAGATACAAAACATCCTGAATATGATTACAAATATACCAAGGCTCTTTATATACGTAAACAAGCCCCTAGAGCGTGGTATGATAGATTAACATGATTTCTATTATAAAACAATTACATTAAAGGATGAGATGATCCATATTTTTTTATAATTAAATAAAACCAAAATATTATGAATGATCAAATTTAAGTTGATTACATCTGTTTTGGATCATCTTAAAAGTTTATAACAGATTCATTTCTAAATCTAAGGTACTCTGAGTTTGGAATTAGTGTGATGGGTGAATTAACATTCTTTCTTGGGTTTCAAATTTCTCAAAAACCCATAAGGTACTTATATATCATGACATAATTATATCAATTATTTACTCAAAAATTATGGGTATAACAATACTAAATCTATTTGTACTCTAATTGGAACCTCAAATACTCTTGATCTTGATGATGTTGGACAACCAGATGATCTAAAAACATTTAGAGGTATGATTGGGAGTCTAAAATACATAACAACTATTCCTCCAGATTTAATATTTTCATTATTATTATGTATTACGAATCAAGAATATCCGAAACAATCCCATTTAAAATATGTGAAAATATTTTTCCAATATTTAAAAGGAACATATGATTTTGGACATATTTATTCTTCTTGAAATTAATTTGAATTATAAATTTATTCTGAGGCTGACATTGGTGGTTTTAGACTGAATATAATTAGTACTTATGGAACTTCTCATTTTCTGTGAGATTTTATAGTTTCATGGTAATGCATAAAACAACACTCAGATACAACCTCTACTACTGAAGCTGAATATGTAGCACTTGGAAGTGGTTTCTCCATTGTGTTGTGGATAAAAAACGCATTCACAGACTATGGTATATGTTTTTCTAAAACTAAAATATTGTGTGATAACACATGTTCCATTTATCTATGTAAACACCTTTCACATTTCTCTCGTGAGAAACACAAATCTATTAGGAATCACTTTATTTGGGATCACACACAAAAAGGAGATATCATTTTACAATTCATTGGAATGCAAGAAAAACCTGCTGATATTTTTTCAAAATAATTATCTTCTGAAAGTTTTAAATTTATTAAAGATATTTTACGAATGATTAAACTAAAATAGTCATTCGCATATAATTTTTTTTTTAAATTATCCTTACATTAAAATAGTCCTTTTATTAGGGAGAGAACATTTGTCTTTTGTTTATTGTTTTGTTTAATTTTTCTTTCTTGTTTTCTTCATTTTTACTATCTTATATTTTTATATTAAAATAATTAATTAAAAATTATCCTTCTATTTGTCTTATTTTTAAAATTTTTTGTTTTATTTTTATGTTATTACATTTGGCCTCACAATTCAATGTTTGTAGTTTCTGCATATTTGTTTAAAACCCAGAATATCATCTTGAAAACCTATGGTAATGACATGGTTTTCCATCGGCTTGACAACCTATGGTATGGAGTTTGTCTTCCAGGACCTTGAAAACATATGGTAATGACTTTGTTTTCCATCATCCTGAAAACCTATGGTAATAAATTTGTTTTCCATCAGATTGACATCCTTTAGTAATGAATTTTTTTCACATCATTTTGACATCCTATGGGAATGAATGTCTTATGTTTTTCAGACAACTGATCGTACTCAAATTCATTTTCATCAGTATCATGTTTGATTTTATTTTTCTTTTTTATCTATTCAACTATTTATTTTATATATTGTATTATATTCTCACCTTCCTAAAATTATAAAACCAACAACATAGATGAAATCCCTGACAGGTACATTCTATTTTCAATTTGTATTGATGTTCATTTGTGTTATTATTTCTCATTTTTTTTAAATGTCATTATACTTTTTTTAATATTTATTTAAAAAATTAACTTTTATTATTAACTGTTAGATTCTTTATATTATAATATATTCCATATAATACCAATGGTCATGAAAAATTAATTTATAAATAGAAGACTCTCGTCTTCGAACACACACTGGTTCTTCAATATTCTGGGTGATGTTCTGCTCCTTTTTCTTTAGGACTTGGAAAAATCATTTATTTCCCAATTATCTTTATCTCTTATTCTTCTTCCAACACTCCAGTTGATATGACTTCAAATACATTCTCATTAATGGATTTATTTAGGGAAATGATAGTCTGTCGATATTTCTTTGATAGTAATGACCCACCAATCAAAAGATTATTTTATTTCAAGGATGGGAACATCATTTTTCCGATAAACCTATATCTGAAGATATAATTCTTGATTAAGTGGTTAGAAAATTCTATAGTACTGTGTCTTTTGATAAGGATATGATGATTTAAATTACTATGTATGGTAGAATTTTATCAATATTCCTATAACAAGCTATAAATTTCCCAAATGTCTCAACTAAAGGTGACTCTTTTTGTATCTGACCAAAGATACCTAAGGACGTCCGTACATTTAATAAGAAAATAGTTGAGAATTCACTATTTCTTATAAATTAGTAGAAATGAAATGTACCCATATCTCTGCATACAACTAGTTTTTTGTCCTTTGGATTTATGGGTTTCTTATTCCAAGGTAAGGGTATAGAAAAACTCATAAGGTTTCTGACATCTTTATTCTAGATTATAATGTAAACATGATAAAGGTAAATCTCATGGGATAAATTTACAAAAAAATCAAGAATGTAATGTTTAGAGAAATCAAGTAACATCTTATCATATATCCACATATTCCCACAAATATCATTCATGAAAGATTATTATTTTGTAACATTACAATCAAATGAGAATTTAAAGTGCTGAAGCCTAAGAAAGATTAAAATAAATATATTGAATGATATTTTTTATGAAAACTCAAAACTCTTCATCAAATAGGTGGAAGAACTAGTACAAATTTAATTGGAACCACTTCTATTGGAATCAGCTAAAACTGTTATATCTTCTCAAAAGTCATATCCTCAAATCTGTTCAAAGCCTAAATAAACCAAAAATAGTAAAAAGGATGTATAAAATGGAGAAATGAGAATGAACTATGGCAGGAGGGTGATCCTAAATGTGGTCTATATCTAGTACATTTTCTAGATGAGAAGATAAGAATTTATGATACACTACAGGTTGAAAATAATATGAAGAATATTTTGAAAATAAAATCTCAATATTTTGATGTTCCCAAAATTCTAAGAAGTGTTGATAAAGAAAGTGCTCTAACAAAAGAATAAGTTCAACAACAACCTATCGTATAGTCTTTTTCAATGAATTAAAATTTAAAAAAAATAGAACAAGAAGTTATTCGGCTAGCTTCACAACAGAAAGGTAAAGAAGAGGAAGATTAATTTCATTTTTAGTGTCATTAAATGTATAAGAAGAGAAGAGAATATTATTCTCTTCAAAAAAATGTTAATGATATTAACAAAAGATTCTATAGGTTGATCCAGAATTATTTTAATATTTATAATCTCAATTAGGGAGAATTTCCTCTAAAGTCAAGAAAATGGATGAAATTTCTCATACCGAGAAAGTAATTTTCATGATTGAAAAATTTGATGAATAAAGAGATGAAAAAAAGGAAAGAGTTGAAAAGTTAAACATTTAATAGAAAAGGAATACATGATATTAAATACTCAAGCTGATCTAATGAACATGAATTGTACGATGATGATACTAATTCTGAACACACAAAGTCTATCAAAAAAATGTATTATATTGTACATGTTTTATATATAATTGATAATAATATTCCCTACATTCCTAAAATAGAATTAATGATTTATTTAATTACATAGAATCAATGGAAAAAAATTGGTTTAGTAAGAGAGCTAAAAAAGAGTAATGACAATAGAGGTCTATCTAAATGTTTTGAGTGATAATTATATTGCTCATAAAAATTCATGCAACAATATGACCAAATGGTCATAAAAAACCTAATTCTTTGTGAATGAACATGAGTAATAAATTGAATACAAAAAGAGGGTTTCAAATAATCATTTAATTTCATTTCATAAACCTGAAAAAGAAACTATTTATAGGTTGAATCAGATTTCAAAAACCCTTGGTGACGATTCTCTTTCATTAAAAGAGATTCATAAAAGGTTGAAATACTTCCATTAATAATATTCAAAGGATTCATCTTTAATAGATGAAATTTTTTTATTAAAGAAAAAAATATAATGTTGACTCAAGATAATAATAATATAAAAGAGAGAAATGATATTCTTAAGGAAGTTATCAAATTTGAAGAAGAGACTATTAAAACCCAGGATAAACTTTTTTCAATCCAAAAATCCCTTCATAAATCTCAAGGTGTTTCATTCTAAGAATACAAGAAATATATAATGATGATGAAGGTTTTTATTCATGAGTTTATCAAGAAAGATAAAGAAAGAGAAATAAAGAGATAATAAATGAATGTTTTGTTGTATTTTTTCGTTTTGTTTGACTTTTACAAATAGTTTATCATTTAAAAATCAATGAACTGTATGCTTTCATCTCAATAGTGTTTTCATTCTGTTTCACTCTAACCATTTCAGGAAGCCCGTGATTACTCTATACTTATTGTAAATCAGAAAAGTGAATAATTTTATATAAAAAGGGAATATGTTTTATAATGGTGGAAATGTTTTATTGTTTTTCTCAAATTTAATACATCTAAATCAAGGAAAATCTAAAAATAAAATCCTTTAGAATGTATATACATAAGGGTGAGTAAGTTTTATTCATTTATTTATTCATAAGTGTTTACAAAACTCTGTAGGAGATAAGTATTTATTTCTAGTTTTACATTCAGTTTTGTTCTTTCCAGAAAGGGGGAGATTGATATGTTAAAAGTTCTTTTTTTACTTTTATGAAATTTGTTTTAGAAGTCACAAATCACATTACACTAATTTCTAAAATAATGGAATTTCTTTTAATGTGGGTTTTCAGTATATCGTACTGACTCTGTTTATCATACTAACTCTGTTTAATCTTACTGACTATATCTACCATGTTGACTCTGCCTAATCATACTGAATATGTCCATCATACTGACTCTGTCAATCATACAGACTATCTCCATCGTACCGAATATTTTTATCGTACTGAATCTATCTAATCATACTGAATATGTTAATTATAATCAAATTGTTCATCATACTCACTTTGCATCATGTCAATACATTTAATTATGTAATATTAATTGTACTCATGTTTCAATTTTATCACATGAATGCATTTACTCATTTATCAAAACACATGTTCCATATCAATCATAACTGTTTTATAATTTTCAATTAAATATTGTATTAACTAAAATGAAGTTGGGGAGTTAGTTTTAAACTAATATAAATTATGTCATGTTTTCTATTTCAACATGACCGTTACAATCCCAGGTGTCCCTGTCCCTCTAGGTATTCTACAGAAATTTGATCGTAGTATAAAATATGACTATTAGAACCTGAGGCCTATAAATAGGATTTCATTCAAAGCAGAGAAAGGATACCTTGGTCCAATTCCGCATTATCCATCTTCTAGTGATATATTGGGTGACTTCTCCTTGCTTCGTTGTGAAAGACATGAAATAAAAAATACATGATTGTCTCATTATTAGTTTTTGTATGTCATTATGTGATTTTTTTTTCATTGGGAATCCTATCAGGTGATTACGATCGAGGGCTGATAGGGATATGTGGACGGTTAAACCGAACATCTTATTGAGGGCTTATAAGAGTTTGAAAGTAAGAGGTTATGAATACCCTTAAAATCGAGGGCTCGCATGGATAGCAAGAGGGATGTAATGATCATCATATCGAGGACGTGCCAATGTTGGTGAGACAGAATTATTAATCTAGGTGAATGGATACCCTGGTCTTTGGGATAATATAATTGTAATACCTTTTACATTTCCACTGCATATTATAATATAAATAGATTCCTTTTATTTCCTCTTTATTTTTTATTCATTTTTAATTGTTTTAATTATAGACTACAAAGTTAGTATTGATTATAAAAGATATATGGTAGAATTATTTACAACTTGAATTACTCTGATATTTGAATTCAATCTAAATACAATTGTTTCATTTTTTGTGGTATCATATTACTTCATCGGACTGATAGTCAGTCTTATCTTTTGTTTTCTTTAATAAGCAGTTTTGTGAATTGTGTAAGTCATAGTATACAAAGAACCATCATTAAATATTTTAATAAAAAAATTTAAGTATGAAATTCACCCCTATTGTATTCGTTCCATCTCATATCAATTTTGAGCCAACAAAACCATGGATGGGTGGGTCTATGATTGAATTTCAATTCATTCGGTGTCGATGTTGATCTTATGGATATTCCATTTTAAGACTCACATGTAAGAATGTTGTCGTTATGGTAGTTAAATTTATAATATTTAAAAATTTTATGTTTTCCTGAGATACCTTTCTGGGTAATATATTAATTCTATGAGATTACAATGTTTCTAATGATCGAGAATGTTACCCAATGGATCATGAGAATTTATTTTGATGACCCTTACATTTTCCCTTTTTCATATTTTTTGGGGTATATATTTAATGGTATGATCTCTTTTATGACTCACATATGAGAAATGATTATGTCATCAAATCCTTATTACATCTTATTTTCATTGGTGACATTTAATTTTTACTTCTTATTTTAACCCTTACTAAGGTTCTGAGATCACCCTTTTATGCTTCCTTTTCCTCTTGTTTTAATTATGGTGGTCGAATCATTTATTATTATAAAATATGTCAAAAGTATTATGTTGATGACCTATTTTGAAAGAAGAAAATATGGGCTAAATGGTGAAATGTACATTGGATGAATTATGAGTCCATATTATTATGAGTTATTTATGTATGTGATTTTCACAATCCTTTAAAACACTAAAACTAAAATTTACTCATTTATATAAGTGAAACACGTTTTAAATTAGATGTTTTATAGTTTAGATGAAACATTTTGGTCTCAATTATAGGCTATATCGCTAGGAATGTAAATATTTTGTATTTAAAAACATGATTCAAGAGTGTGGATCATGGGATGTTATAAGGTGTGTATATGAGGTTGAGGGACGATTATATATCAACATAATCAATATTTTCAGCTTTGTGGTAGACATATTCCATCGAACATTCAGTTATGTATTGGTATAGTTCAGAGTGGAACCCCATTGCTTTTGGTGGATCTCATGAAACATATTCTCATTATGATGGGTTTTCGTTTCACTATTGATCTAGGTGTGGCTACAACATGTGAATATCTTGCATTGTGGAGTAATAGGGATTTAGTTTCATTATCTATACAATACAGGGGATCCTTGTTCAATGGAATGTATGTAACACAACCATTGTACCCCATTTTTTTGGATATATGGATGATATTTGGAGATTGTGGTATTGATTCTAGAGTATTTGAATCTTAATGGAACTTTTAGAAAAATTAATTCATCTTTTTATATCCTTTTAACCTGATATGTATAGATTATTTATCTTTGATCCAAGGATAGTAAATTATTAAACATTTGGTTTAGATCCCCGTCAATATATCTTAAAATAATATGGTTTTCTAATTTTTTGGGTACCATGGGTTTCTATTGGGGTTTTATGGTTGATCCATGGGGAGATGTTTATATGGATCTCAAGATTCCTTAAATTAGAGGATTATGAAGATCCCTAATTGACCTTCTATTAATTATTAGATAAAATTTATATTTTCATAGTAAATTATTATATTATTTAGTTATACATATTTTTTATTTATTTCAATGTATCAAAAAGTATATTCCTTGATTAAAAATTGATTCCTCAAATGGATGTCAATAACAATAATAAAAAATGAGTTGGTAGGTATTTTTTAATCATAACATATGAGGATTCTTTTTTGAATATGAATCCTATTATTTACATAATAGTGTTTCTTTTATTGATTTTAGGGTGGGTTTTTTTTAGTAATCATGTTTTATAAATTGGTTAAATAAATTAAAGCTCTATAATGTGAAATGAAAAAATAACGAGTCGTGATAATTTGTTTACAAATCCCCTATTAAATCTAATGAATATAAATTTAATTCATGATTAATTTTTATGGTCAATTATTATGTTTTAATATCTATTGATGATAAAATTATTATTGTTGAAAACTATTCTTATTAAATCGATTATTTTTTATGTCAATGAATAATTGTTTGTTTCAGATAAATGTTTGGGGTTGTGAAAACTCTTGTTTGTTTATCAAAGGGATCACTTCCATGATTTCATGGCCTTGGTTTCCCCTTGTGTTTGTCTTTTGAAATTTATTAATTATTGATTTCAATATATATTGTATAATAAAATAAACTTATTATGATTTTGCACGTTGTTTTATAATTAAAATGAGTCGTTAAAAGCAGAATATTATGTTGATGAATGCTTGTTTTTTTATTTCATATATTATACTGATGTTTGGATAATGGATAAAATTTAAAAGAGGATAATTATTATTTTCAATAATTATGATTAAAATGATTTTGGGATGGATGAAAAATATTGAGAGTTGAGATTTATTATTTTTTAGATTGTTTTTTGGATATTTTGGTTGGTTCGTATAGATTATGATGTTAGTATTTATATGTTTCATTATTTATTCTATTTAGGGTTATTTTCCTTGATAGTTATGATTTAGTTTTCCATCTTCCTAATGTAAGAGTAATATACAGTGTCATAGAATCAATTTTTTGTCATAGTATGTGTCCTAGGGTACATAGAATATTTATTAGTAAATGAATTTCATGTGAACTAAAGTTATGTGTGTTGGTGTTTATATTGTGTAATAATATAAACTAGAGGATGGTTATATTTTATACTCTCAGTACTATGGAGATAAATATAGAATGTTGTATGTGAATATAAATCCTGATGTATTGTAATAATGTCCTTTTATTAAAATATATATAGATATTTAATTTAGAAAAATTAATTGTAATTTCCAATTACTAGTAAAAATGTATAATTATATTTAATAAATTATGCTTTTTTTATTATAGAGACATATTTACAATGCATTGTTTTTTTGGAATCATTACAACACGTGTTATGATATAATCATTTAATTCAATATCTATGTTGTTTCCATTAGTGGATTGTGAATAATATCTATTGAAATATATTTTTTATTTGATGCAATCCACTACCCATTTTTTAGGATCATCAAACAACCAAATCTGTTTCGTATGGATATTTACCCAAATATATAGGTTTCTGAACATATAGATGGATGAATTTTCCTTTTCCACACTCTCCATTCTGCATAATAGGATATGAACAAGTATTTTCTATGAAAAATTATGATATCGTGTATTTATCTATAAAGGTTGTGATTTCAATTTCTATTAGGATAATTTTGTGTCATGGGTATAATGGATTATGGATATAGTAGGTTAATTTATTTAGTTGTCAATACTATGCTTTCCTTCAATAGTTCAAGTATGGGATATTTTGTCTTGAGGTATAATGCTCGATTATTTATAAGTAGTGGATTCAATGAATAATACATGGTTATGTTTATGTGGTTATGATAAGTTCTATGGGTTATATTATTCAATATATTATTTGTATATGGGATCTATGATGGCATAGGAAATGTATTGGAGAACATGATGTTTGAAATTTAAGAGTTAGATAAATAGAATATTTCTGAATTTTAGGTATGGTATATTTTCTTAAATATATATTTAAAAATGGAAACTATTAATTGTTTGTTTTTAATTATGATTTGTACTTTTTTAAAATAGTATATAGCTTAACCTTTTTTTGTAATGAAATTATTTCATTTATTTAACCATGGAGATATTTTATTACCTTTCATATATCTAAGAGATAATTCCTAGGGATCTTACTAATTATACTGATATTCACACAAAATTTATATATATATAGTTATTAGGAGTTAGATATTGATATAGATGAGATTTATTATCTTGGAGAGGTTTTTTATGCACTAATAGAGTGTGGTGGTACTTTCCATGGATTGGTTTTGGTGATTTTAGTTGATTTATATTTTGTATAGCATTTATATAATATATTTTAAGTGGTATTTACTAATGTGATAGTATTGGTTGGTGAATATCATATTATTTCATGACATTATATTTATTTAAAGAAGATAACACCTATCATTTGGATTTTTTATATACCCTCAGTTTTAGTAAGAAACATATGGCTTTTGGGACAAGGTCATAATGGGACATACCTATCTTCACGACCAGACGTGTAGATGTACCATTGGTTAGGGGGAGTGAATGGGTTTTATAATTGCTAAAGGTTAGGAGATAACATAAATATTAGAGATAGGAAATTGAATGGATTTCATTGGATGGTATGGAAACACTATCCTAAATATGTAATACAACATGTAAAAAGGGATACTGGTTGGGAGACTATTATTTAGGATCCCCCAATGATCTAATATAGGTAAAATGATGTTTATTGAGTATTATATTTAATGTTATTATAATTATAGGTCAGAAACATAATTAATGGTTATACATTATCAATTTTTGTTCATATGATTGAATTCATTGGAAATTGGGAATTGGGATGGTATTAAATTTCATAATTAAACGTTACTGTTCCTAATTCTATGTACGAGGACTTAAAAATTATATTAAAAGTTACAATAATAGTTCTAGGTTGATGTATTCATTAGGGACTCATCACTAATGTCTAATAGGGTGTGTTATAAGTTTTTTCCAATGAAAACGTATACAAAATGTCACATAGAATAGGAAACTATAAGAGTTTATATAATGTTGTTTGAAAATGATGAAGGAATCTATTTAGTATTGATATACCATTTATTTATTGAATATGGTAGATATTTCTATTAATTTGACTCACTCAATGAGGGTGATAAATGTTTCAATGTCTTTAAAAATGGTACATGTGGAACATCTATATGTTTTTCATATTCATCTGGTACCATGAGGATTTGAATGTTGTAAGAGAAAAGTAGAGTAACATGCTTCTAGAATAGTTTATTTATTTTTATTTGAAGTAATTTTTTCAGTATAACATTCGTACCCTCAACAAAGGAAAATAAAGTGTGTGGGAGTTCAGTATCTTGTAGAAGAACATAACAAATTATTTATTTAACCTTAATCCAAATGAGGATGCCATGCTATGTAATTTTAAGGGCGATATATATTAATATAAATTTTGTTGGTCACTTGATTATTATTCTCTGAATATATTGATATATTATAGAGGGAAGATTTCACATAGTGGTTATTGACTAATATTGAATTCTCAAATGTTGTGGGTCCCTGTAATATTTATAGAGTAGAGCTCATGAGATATTTTTTGAGTTATCTAGCCAGTATATGATTTAGATACTACATATACAAATACAACCATAAAAATTTCATTTCAATGGTGATTTTATTTTTTAGTCCCAAAAATAGTTTTCAATTTTATTTTATTAATAATTTGTAAGGTGTTTCTTAATAATTTTAATGTTTACATACTTCCATGGAATCCAATGTGAAATTGTTGGACCTGTTCTCTCTTATTCATTGCAGTCTTATGAGAATGTAGTCATAGGGAACAACAACTTTTGATCATAAGATACGTGATCTGGTAGAAAGGAGGTATAATTGTGATTTCTAACATATATAGGGATATGGAGTAGAGAAGAAACGTGTAGGTTATCCTTAATATGGATAGACGTGTCATGAATAAGGATGTGGTACACAAATATCATAAAATTACCAATGAAATGTAAACCTGACATCATGTTTAGTTAATATCCATTTATATTCCCCAATTTTCCCATGATTGATTAGTGAGCTATATAATTCTTTAATTTATAGGCCATTATTCGGGCATTGGTACACGATGTCATGTGGATTTCAGTGCATAAAGTATTAATTAGTCCAAATGATTTTCAATCTACTTTCTTTATTGAGTGTAGATATTGTGAGTTAATTCAAGATAAGAATCTCTAACTATCAATATTTTATAGTTTATGGAAATATCCCCACAATATCATCCTCAGTTTAGATTATTTTAATTTTTTTAGAACATATTTTATTAAGATATGGGGTTACTTATATTATATAACACTAACACAAAGAAGGTTGTGTTTGTTCCTGAGAAAGACCCTCAGTTGTATTAGATAGGTGTCATGTACATTTATTCCATCATGGGTGAGAAGATGTTGTAATTTATAGATGATTAGTTGAAATTGAGTCCAATGAAAATGTAGGATTTCATTAATTTATTTCTAGAAGGTAATGTTTCCCAAACCCCTCAATGTCAGATAAAAATTAAGATAGAGTTGCATATAGGTGTCAGTCTGATATCAATGTCTCCATATTGTATTTCAATTTTCTAGATATAAGATCTATATATTCTAATTAGTTATCTTCAATAAAAATGTATCATTCTTCATATTGTGCCATCCTAGGGACAACCAAATAAATTAACAATAGATGATGAAAGAAATATATATTTCTATAATGATAATAACCACTAAATCTTTTTGATATTGATGAAATAATATCCACTTCAATGGATTAAATATATATTCAATTAGATGACTGGAGATGTATGATTGTTGAATTTTTCATTATGGTGTAGATTTCATTTGATAATAGAATAGAATGGTGATATTTGAATGAATACTTTTAGATATTATAGTTGTCATTATTTTCCCGTGTAATTTCATTCAATGTTGAGAACACTCCACTAAATTTCATAGGACTAATGAGGGGAATGATTCAAGAGATTAAAGATAAATTCACTATATTACCAATTAATGATATATTTCTACTTTCTATGATAATATTTTATTATATTGAGAATATTCCAGTTGTTTTTGGTGTCCTGTAGCATAAATACCTATTTGGGATTCTTTTAATGTCTGAGTTTCTACCATTATGGTCTTTATATTTGAACATTTATTCTCTC
Source organism: Viscum album (assembly GCA_963277665.1). NCBI lineage: Eukaryota > Viridiplantae > Streptophyta > Magnoliopsida > Santalales > Viscaceae > Viscum > Viscum album. The sequence goes on along the minus strand of OY728156.1, from coordinate 1,197,223,702 downwards.
AATGTGGATTTCTCACACATCCTTTGAAGGATGTTGTGGTTTTTTTATTGGCTAGTCAACAAATACGATATGATGGTATATATTTTCCTAGGAAATTCAATAAATTAAAAATAGGTTATTCCTAAAATCTCTCATTTTGTAACAACTCAATAAACTTTGACATGAATGGATAATTTTTATCATGTTTTTATATATATATAAAAAAATTAATTAGAATATTTAATCATCATCATTTTATAATTTCTAGAAAGGGGGAATTTGATTTTTGGCTAATAATGATACTTTACATCATACCATCAGTTTTTTTAGGAAAAAGAGATAAAATGTATCTTTTGACTTAGGATCATTATACCATTATTAATTTAACTACACTACACATCATCATAGGAATTATTTGGTTGTTATTTTCTGATGTTTTGGAAATTTTACCTCATTAAATAATGATTTTTCCTTATTATATATGAAAATGTTGTGAGTTATTTATTTTCTTATTTTTATATCAACATGTATTAGTAGTATTAGATATAATTATTCCATAATTAGGAATTTTATATTTCTTATAGACTAGGAAAAATAATCTTTTTAAGATACATTTTTCAAGAAGTTGTGTAATGCATAAATGTGTTTTCTTGGTGATGTTTTGTGAGTGGTGTGGGGGTCCCCAAATTAATCATGTTATGGTTGATGTTTTTGGATTATGGTCTCTTTATCAGATGATGTTGTATTCATATTTACTGTAACTAGTGGATGAATCCTAATTAGGGAATCTAGAGTAGCTGTTTTTCTGAGATAGGGTTGCTTGTGGTGATTCCTTTGAGGTATTTTATAAGGATAGTTGGAATTTATTATTGTATATGGTGATGTTCTTTGTTTTCTGTGAAATGCATGATGTGGGTCTATGAGTGTCCCATAGTTCACCCTTGGTAATACATCATGGAGTATATATTATGTATCTTACCATTTGTGTTTAGTTTTTGTGTAATATAATGATTTCAACTATAGTAGATTTTGTCTCATACTGTGTATTTTCTAGAGGGATAATTCCAAGTAAAATGTTCCTGATGTATTTCTTCTTCAAAATAGTGTACCATAATTGAATAGAGATCAAAAATCAACAGACATTGAAAATGAATCATATTATTTTTATAGAAATTTTTTTTAATAAGTTATTATGTAAAATATGAAGATAATAACTCAGTTCATAGAAATTTAACACTTTATCTCAGAAGAGGTTTGATCAAGGAATTATCAACATGAAGTTACAAGGATTCAGGGGTTTCCCAACATGATCATTTATGAAAATGTTACTCATTTCACCTATTGTACCTTGATTAGTCTCAAGTATGATTTTTCACTCATTATTTATTGATAATTAGTTATTATCTACTGCTGGATGTCCCAAAAACTCTAACCTTATGCATCTAGATGAAATTTGGCACACATGCATTATAGATTTTAGGTGTTTATTCATAATCCCCAACACTTAAGGGATTTTTCATATAGTACTATTGATTAGTATTATATTATTATGGTTCAATTGAAATAAATTTATAAATGAGCATTTTGATAACTTTTATGTTCGACCAATGTTTGGGAGTTGGAAATTCAAAAGCTAAAATTAGAGGAATAAAAAACAAAGAAATTTAAAGTGATAATAGATAGAATGAATGTAGAATAATATCATCATAAATTCTCATTGTAATTGGATTAATGTATTGCTAAAATTATAGATATCATTTATTCGTGAAGGAATCTATAATCGTGGTCAATGATAATTCAGTTAGGGGAGTAATATTTCACTTTGATTGGTATAACATTTTATGGTGTAAATAACTTTTTATGTCATCGTGTGTTGGTTTCACTTCCCTCATAGATGATCCATATTCATTATTTATTTTAGAGGTGTAAGCACTACCATATTTCAAGATGATTCATATATGATTGATTGGGGTGAGTGTAATGTAGATAATGATATAACCTATAAGGAGTGGTCGACTTGGATCTATGACAATCAAGAGATTTTTTTAGATGAATTATATTTTAATATTTTGTTTTATATGGAGGAATAGTGGATTAGAGTAGTGAATGTAGTGTGTGTGGTAAAGATTCACAATAAAGATCTTGTGTTTTTTGATATTTTATCCTAATAAATATTCTATAATTAAATTTTTCCTTTTTTATTAGTCAGTTTTTGAAATTTAGCGTTTTTGATTCTTTCATTATGATTTATAGGATGTTTTCATCATATAACAAGATGTATGCGTGGTATGTTTGATTGTATGGTTCATCTATTATTCGTTCCATGCATCCTCAGTTTCGGTGTAAATAATATAATATCATAATAGTTTAATAGGTTTCTAATGTATGCTCCATGTTCTCTTTATGACCTTCATATTCTTTATATTTTTATTTGAGGTGTAAGTGGAATGTATAGAAGGGTATAAGTGGCTTTGAGATATTTTTTCATTTTTAATAGAGTCATTATATGGGAACCTTTATATTATATTGTTATATAGTTTAGAAGTGGAATATATAGTAAGGAATGGTTTTTCCAAAATGGTTGTTCTAAAATTGTGTATTAGTTATGTAAGACTATCTTTAAGAAACTATGGAATGGTTAAGGGATAAATTAAAGAACCTTAGGTTTTGTGTTTCCTTATCTCTTCTAATTTTGAGACTATAGAAACATGATTAATATGTTACACTAAATCATTACCATGTGTTAGTGGTATCCATGGGATATATAAAAATATTTCATCATAGATTCTAAATTTCAAAACATTTATTTATTGGTGATAATTATTTCCTAATAGATGTGGTGAAAAAGATATTTCTAAAATCTTGTGCCATGGGATCACATAGTTTTCATTTAAAATTATTACATAAATTAGTCCATAATTACAATAGACATGTTTTTTTCTTCAATTCCATTTCAATGAAAAAGATACCAAAATGCCACTTCATGAGGCAATAATATCTCTTTTTCATAGAATTATAACAAATATTATATAGATCACCCATTATTAGTCAATGGGGAGATTCCACTTCCTCAGTTGGGTTATCGCCCACATTTTCACTCTTACAATACTACGAATATTTGTTTATTTGGTTCACTTGTGGTTTTTAATAATTTTTATCTGGGATCCTCAGTGTAATGTTCTATTGAATCATGAAATTCCATGTACGATATGGTATAAAATATTCATTATTTTATATTAATTATGAATATTATAATGTTTCTTATTAAATGGTGATTTTTATAATTTTCATTATTTATTATTTTATTTGAATGTATAATTCTTTATATTATATACTAAAAAATTAAAAAGTTCCAGTAAATGATAACAAATCAAATCAACTAAGAATTATAATTGATTTTATCGTAGCATATATAGATGTTTTGTGGATAATAGATCTTGTAATTTACATGGAATTATCATATGTTATAATATTGATGTGGTTTTTGTTTAGCATAACTAATGTTCATGAAACTGGGTAAACATTTTATTGTATTAATTATGTAAGGGAAAATGAATTAAAAAATTTTCTAGAACCAAGTCGGGTCTTTATCCAACCGACAAATGACCCGATCTGTGGGAAGGACTGAAGGGCATTCCAGATCCCCGCAAGCTGGCCCAAGTGCACGAGTATCAAAATAATATTTGCGAATGATATACATGAATATATATATAAATATAAATAAATCAACAATATAAAATAATCTAATGTTGGATTTCAAAATGAATCAAACTGTTATAAAATACTAGAATTTGAGTACATGTTAAATCCAAACCACAAACAGTGACTAAAGATTATAGTGACAAAAAAATTTCTAATAAATGACCACATATAAAGAGGCCACCACCCTCAATCCATCTCCACTATACTTCCCCAAAAAGATATATAACAACCCATATATCCTTCTCTAAAAACATTAACCTTACCTATATCAAACATAACCAAATCTACTTACACCAAAAGGTTTAAATATGGTGTGAGCTAACTCCCAATATTATTCCACCAAGAATATATTCCATGCATAAAAATTAAATGATGAACATAGTTTCAAGTTTAATAAATGAAAATAATTAAATTATTTAATTTTTTTAATGATAACAGTTTTAAGTAAAAAAACATTAATGTAATTATTCTTTAATGATACAACATCAAAACAAAACAATTTATTAAATTAACAAAACCTTTTCTTTTACAATAATCCAAAATGTCACACCGTATGAGGACGGTGAGTGCAAAGTAGATGCTAGAACCAAAATATTGGTGAGGCTCTACTGGTACTATCAAATAGTGGGACCATAGAACCTCACGTATTTATGAATTTTTTATAGAAACCACGTCCAACTACATTCTCATGCATGTCCCACTAAGGGGAAATCACGACCCAAGGCATAGTGGTCACCAAAAATAATCCAAAATTTTAGTCAGTGTTGTATTAATCAATCCAGTTAAGTGAAACTAGGCAAATTCCATGTCCATATCACTAACACACTATACCTAGTCTTCCCACATAGTTAATCAGGCTTCACTAAGTGTACACTAGAATTCCATGTTCACATCACATGTCATATTCATGAACCCAAACCAAATAGTTTACTTTACAAGAAAATACAACTATTTCAATACAAAATCTTCTTTCATAATTATATACACACCGAAACCATTTTAAAACGTAATACTCATCACTCACAAAATATAATAATCCATCAACATAGTGAAAGAAACAATTTTAATGATTATAAATCCCACAAATATCATTTATTAATAAATTTCTAGAGGTGTCTCATGACTCCAAATACTAAAAATTCACTAAAAAATATTTTATTACTAAAAATACATTGAATCCATGCTAATACAGAAACCAAATCCCAGGGAAAATCTAATAATCCTACATCATAGTTTATAAAACACTATGAATGGCAGAACATGGGTTTTCAGATAAACAAAACAGTCATATCACATAAATACACTAATAAACACATAAAAATAATATTATACCACAATTATAACTATATTATCACCAAGAAATCTAATGAATAAAAATGATTAATTAATTAAATAAAATAATTAATTACTTAAAAAACACTTATACACTAAATCACGTACCTAGGTATAAAAAAACATCACAAACATGGTGTACAATATCCAACACATGCCAACCACACCTCAAACAACTCAGTTACACCCTAAAATCAAGACATAAAACCATTTAAATCTAAATTTATCCAATAAAAACATGAATACCCTAGCCAAAAAACATTTCATATGGTAGGAACAAACAAATGAAGTAGAATTCACATGCGGTGAGGGTGCGGTAGGCTAACAGAGAAAGAAGTTGGGGCTACAGGAGCTACACGACATGGTTAGGGGTCAGCATAGGGTTCAACCGAAATGTGGGGATGGCACAATAGGGATGTGCAAGGTAGAAGGGGTAATTAGAGAGTGGTTCTCGACTTATTGGGTTATGTAAGGTGGTTCACCAGACTAGAGGAGGGTGGGATCCTGGAAGGGAAGTGGATGGAGAGCCCAAGCAACGTGAATTGAGGTGATAAGGAGGATAGTGATGGGGTTAAGGGAGGGGTAAGTCTTGCAACATGAAGAGGCGGGCCATAGATTGAAATAGAAATATGTGAATGAAAGGGGGAATGGAAAAAAGAAATAAATATATAAATATATAAAAAATTACACCCTAAAAAACCAAGACAAACACAAAAATAATAGATAAATAAATAATAAATAACAATAGAATTAATTAGTTTAATAATTTTATACCAATAATAATAAATTAATAGTAATAATAACATCATTAAAATATAAACATAAATAATAATAATATTAATAATATTATTATTATTATTAAGAAAACTTTAATTAATTTTATTTTTCTCTTTTTTATGTTCACTTTTATGTCCATTCCATTAATTAATTAAATAACCGCTCATCAGGAAGGCTTCATAGTGATTTGTCATAGTCAAACATCTTTGACTATGCCCTTCCCGTGCACCAGACACTAGAATGAAAAAATAATTATTTAACATCACATAAAGAGAAATAGAACAAAGTTTGTCCAGCACCTCAATAACCAATTCAAAAGAGAGATTAAATAAAAAATTAAAAATTATTATCGATGATTTATTGTGAGAATTATCCGCACCATGAAAATTTTCAACCATCAGAATGTTATGTCAAAGCATGATCAGAGAATAAAAATTTGTACTCTTGCTCAACCCATGAATTCCACTCCCAGGCCTCATGCTCATCATTCCCATGTTTCCATGAGATAATGAACAACATTATAGACATCCCATGAATCTACTTATCTTGGGAATCCACTATCTGCACTGGTCTCTCAACACTAACAAACCATGCTCTATATCCATATCATCCTAATTAAATATAAGGTACGGATTCAAAGTATACTTATTCAGTTGGGAGGCATGAAATAAATCATGAATCGATGTCAGTATTGAAGGTAATGTTAACCACTATGCCACCCAAAAAAAACCACTTAATTATCTCAAAAGACCTGATATAGCTCAGTGTTATCTTTACCACCTTTCCCAAATGATAATGTCCCCAATGAGGGGCCACATTCAAGAACACATGTTCACCTACAGAAAACTCAAGGTCCTGAAGTTTCTGATCCGCATAATAATTGTGTTGACTTTAAGTCATTAAAAACTACATCTTGGTCTAATTTAAATTCTCTAAAATCCCTGGAAAAAGGATTGGTCACAAAAGAGTTGTCTGACCTACCTCAGTTCAACATAATGAATACCAACATGGCTGACCACAGAGTTCTGTAAACCGAGCCATGAAAATTGAATATTAGATATCGTTATTTTAAGAAACTTTGACCAATCACAAATGAAAATCCAACATCACAACCTTACACCGAGTTAAAAACACCATGCAACATCCCTTGAAACTCAATACTCCCTCAAGAGACAACGAAAAATCAGAGAATGTCTACCCATTATGAGGGAACTGTATACAATGGTGACACAACCCATCACTAAGATGCTGCGATTGATCCAATTCCAGAATAGATGGATCCATTTACAACTTCAATATGAATTCACCTCCACTATGATCTTTGGTATCCAAGTTCATCTGGAAAAAAATCCATATCAAATTCCACTCATCATTGAAATCGTCAAATCCTGCACTATAACTTTTTTTCTCAAGGTGTCATCCAACACATTAACCCTTCCTTCATCTCAGGGTCCCCTGAAACCCCTTGATCTAAAATAATGCAGATTCTATCATTTACTTCCATAATATAGGAAAACAATTTTGAAATATTTTAATAAAGTAAATGACCCCAAAGAGTGCCCAACAAAATCTTAAAATTATTCTTACGCGCTTCCTCATATCTAGAGTAAACCAAGATATCATCCATGAATAGAACAATAAATGAGTCAATATACCGGTAGAACAACCTATTTACGATGGACATAAAACCCATTGGATGATTGGTCAATCAAAAAGGCATGGATGTGTGCTCCAAGTTGTCATAAATATTTCAGAAGTCATTTTTGTTATATCTGCCTCTCCATCCCTGACTTGATGGTAACCAGAACAAAATTTGATTTGGGAAATCCACTTACCCTCCTTCCGCTGGTCAATCAGGGAATCTATTTGAGGAAAGTATATTTTCTCTTGATGGTTACATTATACATCATCAGGAAATCAACAAACAACCATATGGATTCGTTGGCCATCTTCGTGAATAGAATAGGATCGGCCCAAGGATATATTCCTGAGCTAATGAATCAATTGAATTCCAAATAATCAGTTGTATCTATAATTCCTCTAACTCATTGGGTTCTATATTATACAAATAAAGGGATATCAAATGTGTTATTAGCGCCAAATCAATCAAAAAAATCCATATCCTGCTCTAGGGGAAGTATTGAAAAAATCATCTGGAAGTACCTCACGGAACTCATCCACTACATGAGGGAATCCGACCTCAAAAGCATTACCATCATCCTGTAGCAAGATTGAAGATAATTGGGAGATATTTGTTTTCCAATTCTTTTATTAGAGGTCCCGCCTTATCTGACCGTGGATCCATTCCCCATGAAAAACTAGAGGGCTCCCATCTAGTGACATGAAACTCACCTGCCACCTATAACAATTGATATGCATGTGAAAGTTCACAAGCTAATCTATGTCATGGATTATATTAAATAGGTACATCTTCAAGACCATGATATCTCATTCCATCTAAACATATGACATGGAAATTCCACATTATGGGAACCTGAGACATTTCTCCTTCTTCTTACCCAACAACATCACCAAATCCATCGCGATAATCAGAAACAGTCTTGGAAAATCCAATTCTTCTATAAGACAAACAAATATAAAAGGAATAGATGAACCAGTGTGAAAAGAAATAGTATCTAAAGAGGATGCAATGAGAATGGTATATAGAACTATCAAAGGACTTGCATCAGATCTAGTTGGTGACTGATCCACAACATGAAGATTCCTAGCTCGTATATGAGAATGACTACGTGCATCTAGATATACCCTGATCTCGCTCTTCCCAAATGATGACCTAGTTCTGCCTCCATGACCATCAAACTGGGATCCCACCAAATTTATTAGCTCCGACTAAAAGGATAATCTATTGTAATCCACATATCTTATCCCTCTTATATGTGTGTTCCACCTTGTATAAATTATTTAGATATCCTATAATCCAACATCAGTTATAGGATCATGGGGGAGATGTGCATGTAGGTTCGGCGTGCCCATACTATCCAAACTAATGTCACACAAAAGACCCTTCTCTAGAAACCACATATTACGTCTTCCTGTAAGTGAGGAATGTGATTCAAACACTCTTCTTCCCTTACCCATCACTATTCCACTTCTTCTCAGACAAACTGCCACTTCCCATAGTAAAAAACACTCTAGAAAACCCAGAAAATTCTGTTTTTATCAATATCAACCATACAAGCATGATCAACCAGCTCTTCCGAATATAACATCTTGAACAATAAAACCTAAGAGTAATTTTTTTTCTATGTCCCTTATAAAACATTTGACCTGGTTTGTACCGCACTGGGTCATAAAAAAATAGCATATTACATCACATGCCGATCTTCCTAGGAAATATTCTTGAACTCCCAGGATCTAGCATAATCCAAGACATTTAGAAAATACGGAGTGTCGAATATGTCCTTGAAATCCATTCAACTAATCTTCTCCCGCTTCCCAGCTCGACGCACTGATTCCGACCACCTAAGACTGGTATCCTACAGCAGAAATTAGTTACATTTCACCCTTACCTCACCATGTGTGTCAAGGAATTCGAACATGTTCTCTATATTCTCAATCTACTACTCTACTTTCTGAGGCTCCTCAATGCCCATAAAATTATTAGGATTCTTCTTGATAAACTCATAATAATTATCCTTCCTAGGAAATCTCTCATATTTTCTAGCAGGATTTGAAGAAGGAGTCGCTTCTTATCATAGAGGCTGAATAGCCCGGACCATAGCTTCCACCATAGTCTGACCAAACTATGAGGTATAACTCTATTTAGATTATTCCTGTTTTTTGAGGGGAACTCTCTGTGGAGGCATGCTACTATAAGAAGAAAAAATCACATAAAAATATCATTAATACATCTGTTATGAAACGTAACATTCAAGAATGAACAGTAAAAATAACTAAACCAAAAAAGGGGAAGCAACATAATGACCAAACCACTTCTCTGCCTCCCACTATCCATGTACATTCTAGGGCCATCACATCCCACCTGTACGATAAGTCAAACAAGCAACTCTACATCCTGTGACAACTCAAGGTCTGTCACGGGGTTTGCTAGGTGGGCACCATACTTGCAACCAGAACTCTGAGGCCCGGTAGTCCAAGATCTTTTTTAACCAATATAATCCAAAATAAAATTACTCAAAAATGAATAACCATGCCCTGATACAATTTCATCATGAAAAATGTCTGGTTTCCATCTAACCAATGCCAGACCTGGTCCGCTAGAAGGCCCGAAGGGCGTTCCTAATCCACATGGGCTACCACAAGTTCCTGGGTATTAAAAAACTTTATGCACAATTTACCTAAATATAAACATATATATATATATATATATATATATAATATAAAAATATAAAATAATCAAATCTATAAGTCACAACAAACTAGCCTTTAGTCACAAACCAGAATATGAGTAACATGTTTAAACCAAAACCCAAAGAAGGACCGCCAAGTATGGTGACCAAAACCATCTCTTATTCCACCACCTAGTTAGAGGACACCACCCTCAATCCATCTACATAATACTCACCAAAATGATAGCTAACAAATCAAACCACTGTCTCTGAAATCAATACCCTTAACCTTATCAAACATAACCAAATCTAATTACACACAATGGTGTAATTAGGGCGTGAGCTAACTCCTATTAGGATTACACTAAGAAATGATTCCATCCATAAATATTAAATTACGAACACTATTTCAATTTTCATTAACGAAAATAATTAAATTATTGAAAAAATTTAATGAAAAATTTTTAAGGAATATATCTATAAACGAATCTGATATAGTGAAACGACATCAACAGAATAAATTGTATATAAAAACAAATTTTCTTTTAAAGTAATTTAAAATGGCACACCATATACTGATTGTGATTACAAAGAAGCCGAGAGCACCAAAATTAGGGAGAGTCCCTATTTGTACTAGAAAATAGTGGGACCCATTTACCTCAGGTCTTGGTGAATGTGGAATAGAAACCAAAAACAATTATGTTCCCATGCATGAGCCATTAAGGGGAATCACGTCCCAAGGCCTAGTGGTCTACAACCATCATTAAAATGTTTAGTTAGTTATGTATTCATCAATCCACTTATGTGGAAATAGACATATTAAACGTTTGTATCAATAGAACACTAGTCCTAGTCCACCCACCTAGTCACTCGAGCTTACTTTAGGGCTCATTCAAATTCCATGTCCACATCCCATGTCATATACATGCACCCAAACTAAAAAAATTCTATATACACAAAATACCTCAATTTTTATACCCAAACCCTCTTTTAAAAACATACAAATCTCAAAAACTCTTTAAAACACAATTTTTATCACTCAGATAATAGAATGAACCATCTGCATAGGTAAATAAACTGTTTTCATGATTTAAATAACCACTAAAAATTTATTAAACAATATCAAGAAGCTTCACATGACACCAAATACCAAAAACTCACTCAAAAAAATATTTTATAATTAAAAACATATTGACACCGCACCAATACAAAAATTGCATCCATTTCACATTCTAATAATCTAACAATATAATTTATAAAACCCTATAAATGGATCATCATGGGTTTTCACAGAAAAAACTCCTTATCACTAAAACATGTTACTTTACACATCAAAATCTTATTGACCCTCAATTAAAACTATATTATATCCATGAAAACTATTGATTCAATATGATATATTATTTAAACAAGAAAACTAAATCATCAAACACTACTTATACTAAGAATCACCTACATTGTTGTAGAAAAACATTACAAACATCGAGGGAAATTTCCACCACACAGTAACTGAACCTCAAAAAACTAGATTGGACCCTAAAATCAACACATAGAAACATTTACATCAACATAAAACCAATTTCTACCTGAATACCTATCCCCAAAACCAACCAAATTGTTGAAACTAAAAACTTATGTATACTAAATTTGTGTCACAATAGGGTTGCACAAGGCAGTAGAGAGGCACGATGTTGGTTATCTAGGTGTGGGGAGTGTCAGCCAAGGTAAGTGAGGTGCTTAGGATAGCTACGCTAGGGTTAGGGGAGAGAGAAGTTGTGAAACACCACATGTGGGGGGGGGGCAGCCTGACACAATGAGGGGGAGGAAGAGAGGAAAACAAAATATAAAAAAAGTGAAATAAATAAAATAAAACCCTAAAAACATAAACCAACTCAAAAATAATAAATAAATAAATAATAATAATAGTATTAATGATGTCAATAATTTCATACAAATAACAATAACTCACTAAAAATAATAATGAAAATAAAATATTAATATAAATAATAATAATGATAATAATCTCAATATTAGTCTTATTAATATTAAAAAATACCAATTAATTTTATTTTCCAAATTTTAATTTATTGAATTCACATAACTATGAATTCCATTAATTAATCCACTAAATGTACAACTGGAAGGCTGCACAGTGATATGGTGAAGCCCTACAACTTCAAACATACCCTTCATATGCCCCATATGCTGGAAAGACAAAAATAATCATTTATTATCAATAATTCAAACCTCAAACTTCCCCCAGCCCACACATCAACAGAACCAACAAAAATGAGATTAAATTATAAAATAAAAATTATTACAGAAGTCTATGTCTGAAAAATTAGAATATGATTACAATTTATTTGATAAATCTATTAAATTAGAAGCTCAGGGTTGAATCAAGTTTTTTAATTATTAGATATGGTCATCAATTTATGATTTGGTAGTTCTTCTGGAAATATTTTCATAATGAATAATTTAATTTATGATGGTAATGAAATGGTTATTTTCTATAGATAATTTTTTTAGACTATTCGTGTATTTTATTTATTCTTAATGGATTGTATTACTTGATGTAACATAAATCATTTGTATTGCATTAGTACACTAAAAATATGTTTGGCAATTTTTTTTGTGTGCACATAGTTTTTATATCAATTCAACAATTTTATTTGTGGGGTCTTGTTTAAAATGAGATTAGATATATCATTTTGAAGGGGAAGTTTCATTATTTCATATAATTGAAAGGTTAATGTTGAGATATTGGTAAAAACATGATATTTGGGAACTATTCATTCTTATAATTTTGATATATTGATATTTGGATAGTGGGTGATGTTTGAGATTTGGGCAGTTCTTTTTTATCAATTCTTTTGTTTTTTCTTTTATTGGTTAATACTTGTTGAGATATATAGATTCCCATAATTATTGATGTTTTACTTTAATTTCATATTTTTAAAATGGATTTTATTCATTTTCTCAATATACATATTCTATTCTCTTATTAAATAATATTACATATCCTTGTGGTATATTAAGAGGAGTCCAAGAGTACCCATATATTGGATTGAAAAATGAATTGACTATAATCCCGTGACGGTGGTGTTGATGTATGTAATGTGGGATAATTAAAACCATTTGAAGATGTAATTAACCATTTCATAGTATGGGATGGAAATCATTAAATTTTCTTGGAAATATAAAGCATGTTCAAACATAAAAATTACATTGATTAAAAGGGAATTGAATTTTTTTTAAAAATGAATGAATTTTAATAACAAATTTGTACTGATGTTGGTGAATGAAATTTACTCACGAGTCTTCTTTACATGTTTAATATCATGTTCCCTTGGGATTCTGCTGATAGTTTTGTGTCATGGGGTATGGTAGCTACATTTGAGTATGTGTCAAGGCAGTTTTCCTTACTCTGGTTATGTGTGATATTAATTGGTATATTTTTTGATTTTATATTCTTCATGAACAATATCATGTATTAATATGGAAACAAAATATTTAAGGTACACTTTATTTCTTTAACCTCATTATTAGTGAATAAAAGGATTGAAATCTTATCAATATTCTCAATTCTTTATTTAGTGTTGAATGTTGTATAGGTGAATCTAAGATATAGTGTATTAATTTATTTGATGTGTACCAATAATGGTTATGACTTATCTGAGTCATAATATAATTTATTTGGATGGCATAAATATATGAAAGGACATCAAACATAATTATATCCATTAGTGGTGACTATGATTTCACTCAAGTGTAAATTTATGGGTTATAGTGGATTTAGTTATATTACATGAAACACATGTTATTATAACATATTGATTAATTCATTGGTTATGATTTGGTTTTAATGAGTTTAATGGGATTCACGATGTGATAAAGTTTGTATGTGTGTGGTATATTTTTATTGATGTATGTGATGAGAGTAAATGATGATGGGCATTAGAGCATGAGAGTGAGAAACCTGTTAAGATGAGGAAGTGCATAAAATTCTCTTATGAATGTAACTGAATATAGATATTCATAATTTTATTCATTACACTGGCTATAGTGTATTGATGTATACTGTTTTTATAATTCTTCTTTAAAATATATATTAGTGGTTTTAGGGAGTATAATGAGCATAAATGTATTCTCAATACACACAAACATATATTGCTCTATTTAATTGAATTTGATATGGTATATTACTGAGAATGATGTTATTAAATCATAGTGGTTGTTCAAGAGCCACATGATATTTCAGATCATTTCATGGGATATGCTTCAATACTGATATCTTTCACATTTTTAATGACATTACATTCTTATATTGGAATATTTTCCTTATCTATATGGTGGTGTTTCTTGGTGGATATCATATTATATGTTATTAATAAATTTATATAAATGTTTAATACTATGTATCTGTATAAATATTTTCCCCATTTTTCTCATATAACCCTATTTCTGATTTGTGTAATGCTTATGGGGTCATCCATAACATCACAACCTACCCATGAGGGAACCCAGTGGGGTGTGTTTGTGTGCGTGTGGGGGGGGGGTGTTATAACAAAAATGTATTTATGATTTTTTTTCAAATTTTACATTTGTTAAATAATAAGAAAATTAAATTTTAAATTCATTATTCGATATATTGGAAACTCTAAGGAATTATGTGAGTTTTATAAATTATTAATATTGAGTAACAATAATTAGTGGGACTATAGGGTTTTTAATGTTAGTTGATATATTTTATTTTTCTATTAAATTGAAATCACATTGTGGACATGGAGTATTAACGTTGAAATATTGTAGCACATTAGTATCCTTTCATTAATATAATTTTTTATAGTTAGAAAGAATGATTATTTTAATAAAATTATCATAAATAATAAAATTATTTTAATTTTATAGTTATCGTGACACCCCATTGTATTTCATTATGATGCTTGTTTTCTAATCTATAACAATCTATTTCTTTTTTTGCTAGGTTAATCGTAAAATGATTGTGGGGGTTATTGAGACTATAAAATATAGGTTAGGAAATATCCCTATGATATAATCACACAAGTCACCTATATATATCCATGTGTCATTTAAGATCACGGATAAGACTAATTGTTGACTTTTGTATGGAGATATAACCTTAATCTTATTGTATAATAATATGATTCTTGATGAATTTTCAAATATTATGTGCCATTTTTCGGAGAGATTTATATATAAATGATCTAATTAGAATAATTATAAATATCATAGTACATGTCAATTTATTATAAAACAATATGGGCATAGATAAATCTAATCTAATTAAGACTATGTGGAATTAATTTGATAGAATTTATAAAAGAAATTTTTCACACTGAGAACATCGTATTCAATCATTACAATGACAAGGGTAGGTAAATAGGATGGTACATGATTTCTCTACAATGAAAATAAGGATATATGGTATGGTAATATTTTTTTTGCCTATGGTTCTGTATAGTTGAAAATGTGTATTTGGCTAAAATTTTAGGATAATGGTTAATATGATGATGAGTGGTTGTCATATTTTTTTAATTGACTTTTATAGTGATAAAATTATATTATTTTGATGTGAAATCTTGTATTAGATATGCATTATGGAATTTTAATTTGATGATGTCGAGTAAATTATTATGATAATGAAATTTAAATTTTTTCTATAAAGAATTCATTACTTGTCAAAAATGGGTTGTTTGGAAATGGAATATTTGATTATATATGGTCACGTTATTAATCATTTTAATCTACTGTTAATTTTTTTAGTGTCTTTTTGTCCTTCTATAATTAGTTTTATTTCTATTCAAAAAAATATATTATTGAATTTTTGTGATATATGAACTATTTATCATCTTCACCATTAAAATTTGATATTTTTTTAGAATTTGTTTGAATTTAAATATAGAATATTTGGAGAATATGTGTCTCCATCCAGATAATTCTTTATCGAGTATTGTTGATCCATGAGATCTATGTTATCATATGGTACACAGTATATGGTGTGGTTTTTTATGGGTTTGTTCATTAAGTAACCATGAGATCATCCTTATATATTGAGGAATTTATTCTCATCATAGAGATAGGTTATATATTATGTTGACATAGAAATTAATATAATGAAATAGATACACAATTTCAATAAATGATGTTATGATAATTCATAAATGTAAGGATTAATTATTTTTTTCATTGCTGTCAATTATAATCAATGTGAGAGTTCTAACATTATAGACCATATAATGGTAGTCTTATCTATTTGAATGGATTGGAGTAATATAGCAGGTTTTTCTAATTTACTTTAGACTCCATCTTTTTTATAAATATATATCATTATCATGTACGATTATTGAGGTGATAATTAATATTATTTTTTTATCTCATGATTGCGGATATTTAGGATTTTTTTAATGATTGTCTTACATTATATTAATTATAATTTTCTTAGTAAATTGCGACTTATTAGATGATTTATTATTATAAAAATAAATAACGATGAATGCATTAATCATGCTTTATTTTATTTTTGTGTTTTATTAAATCGAATGATCTAGGTTTTTGATGATATAATAATGTATGATTTATCTCAATGGTTAAATAAATTAATTATCTAAACTCGATAATAATTTAAATTTTATTAGATTTATTAGAAACCAATAGAGTACATTATCATTTTTAGTGGATTTTATTGATCCCAGGAAGAGTTTATAATTATTTTAATAAAATGGAAAATATTAAATTTCTATAACTTGATTTTTCATATTGGAAAATATAATTATTCCATGTGTTTTGAAAGTCTTTCTTTCTATAGTATTGTAATTTGATAATTTTATGAATTGTTTAAACTGATATGAGATAGTTTGGAACAATTTTTTTGAAATATTAATAATATATAATTAATTATCAATTATTTGAAATAACAACAGACAATATTATATTCTAATGGATTTATAGATGAGATGGGGATTGTTGAATCTATGGAAACAACATAGGAATCCCATCAATGGATTTATTTTTTCATAGAACATCAGATCCACACGATGTGGATTCATTCATTGACTCTGGTGGGCTGACTGGTAGTTATTACATCTCTCTTCCTCATTGAAATCTTATTTTAAAAACATTTTTATATACTCTATGAAGGTTTTTAATTATCATTAGATAAACCTAAAATCCCTTGAAAATAGATCATAATATAGATGATTATCAAGAAAAAATAGAAGGGATTTCCATTATCTTATAAAAAACTAATGATTGTAATTTCTTTTGATTGATTCACCACACAAACCATAAAATTTTGAAAATAAGTCAATGAGATTATTTGAATCCCTTTAATGTCAATAAAATCAGAGTCATATATATTATGAAAAATAAAAATTTGATGTTTCTATTCTAATTATATTTTCTTTAATTTTTAATGGATTTAGAATATGGATATTAAGAATATAATTTTAGAATATTACTCCATGGCTCAAGATATTATCACACTTAATAATTAGAAAATATTTTTTTAACCTCTTGGAAACTATTTCTGATTGTTTTATGCTACGAAGAACTTATTACTATGATGGAAATTCTATGGTAAAAGTGTGACATCAATTCAAACTATTGAATAGTTTAGATATAACCACATTAGCATTTCTTGAAACAAAAGAGGTCTAAATATATTATTTAAATTATATATCTATTAATTTGATTTAATTTTTTATTGGTTTACTTATTATATCTATTTTCTAACACCCCAAGATATTTGTGAAATATTTTTTTGAATTAATTTACCTTTTTATAGTTTTTTCATTTCAGATGACACTGGAAACAGTTTTATATATATATATATATTTCAACAAAATTTCAAAAATTCATTTCACATTGATCATCAAATGAACATAATCTACACACAACCCCGACATTTCATATGTTATACATAACACCAACATTGTGTACGTTACCCACAACATTGATGTTTCTATGATACATCATTTTAATGATATAATTATATAAATGGGAAAACTATCACATGGAAATTAAATCTATTAATATAAATAGTAATAACTAATTTTAAAATATTAGTTAATATTTTTTTATAGAAAAAAAGCATATTTACAATGAAAATATAGTTTTTTGGTAAAGACCTTATATGTTGAAAAATATTATTTTCTCCAAAAAACTATATTCAATATCTTTATTTTAAGACTAATAAATTTAATTTTAGAATCATATATAACATAATTTACTAAAATAAAATAAATTTTTGAATTTATAATTCCAAAATTATATTAGGGTGAATTTTTTGTATTTTTCTGAGAAACGTAATTTATTATGAATAGTAAAAAATACTACATTTTTATTAAAAATTTTATTTTTCGTTTAATTTATAAATACCATTAAATTCTATTATATATTTTTTAATTATTAAATTAGATAAATTATAAATATATTAAAATAATTTATGACAATATAATAAATTTCAATTTGTAATTTAATATAATAACATAATAATCATTTGAACTTTTTTGTACTCTAAACCCCGTAATATTGTCTTATCTGTGGGATTAACATTAATCTAAATTTGTCATGTTATGTGAATTGAATTTTATGGATAAACATTTTAATAATTATAATAATTATTCTATGATAACATCATATTATATTTTTACCCAAAAAATTAGTATATGTGTTTTAAAATAATCAAAACGATTAAGGTTAAATTAAGCATAATTATGGGATAATCATTAAATTTAAAGACCCAAATGACCTAGATACTTGTCCAAAATCTATTTAACAGAAATATATCGACACTATACTCCATTTTCTTTATTCTTTTACCTTTATTGGGTCAACATGTAACACGAAATATGCAGGTGGAATTCTCCCATTTAATATTTACTTGAGTGCCACTTCATCTTCCCTATAAAAGGCCACCACAAATCCTTCATCTTCACCCTATAAACCACCTGGGATTTGAAAATATCTACACAATACAATTCCAAACATCTCTACATTTCTCTTATAATCCTCCTCGCCATTTATAAAGACTTCCATGTAATCCTTTTGGCATAAACAAACATGAGTTATGAGATTCAGAGGTAACATCTTATCTCGAGATCATTTATTTTATTATCCTTCACCACCCCCTACACTCTCTTAATTACTTTGTCTTATTAAAAACACAATATTAAATATATAATAGTATGATTAAATGATAATAAAATAAACCTACTCTTACACAGACACCAATCAAATGAATAACGAACATATTGATTATTTGTACGGTGATGTACCTCCTCATTAAATGTTGAATGTTCAATTTTACCTACATCATCTCATGGTGGAATCTTTTCTAAAAACTATATTTATTGATGTTTCATATTATATTTATTATTTCTAGAAGATTTTTCATTCCATCAATATGACATATATTTTTTACTATAAATTTTGTTTTAATATGATAATTTCGTTTGAGGAGGTTTGGACTACCTCCCACTCAATGTGATACTATTCGTTCAAACACTACATGAATGGTATTAAATATAGTTATAGGGAATATATAAGATATATATTATATAATAAATATATTTCAATATTGATTTATATATATACATATATGACATTTACATTCTTTCATTCAGAATGACAAAAAAATTGAAACAATTTCCATTCGTACGAACGGATTACCATCTCCTTGAATGGTGTATTCCATTTTGTACTTCAGTATTCAATAGATTATAAAAATACAAATATAATAGATATATGTGATATTTATATAATTTTTTACATCCATGAAATCATTACATACATATAAGGACCAATGATATAACAAATTAAGACAAATCTAAAGAACAAAGGAAATTTTATCCAATGTGAAGCCTTAACGTAGGATGTTTAACAAGAGGGTTATATAATGTAATAATAAAACAATATATGGTATATGAAATAAGAATATTATTATTTTAAAGACTTATAATAAACATATATTTATTATATATTTGGATTGAAGGGGTATGATGAGAGCCAAGTCACAAGTTAAGGGGATTTCATCTCACTTTTTATTTATGTGAGATATGTTCTATGTTGGCCACTCTTTCATTTGTGTTCTATATGTACAAAAAATTATTGAATTATTTTTCTCAAATAAAAAATATATCATTATTCAAATAAAAATTTAATGAATTTTCTTTCTTGGGTATTATGATTCAAAATTTTCCAAATCAGAGAAATAGTTTTTCTCAATTTTATTTATTTGAGACCCATTTTTTGTTATAACCCTATGTTTTCTTTAGAGGTTCATATACATGAATTGTACTTCTTATAATTAATTTTTCTTATTTTCATGATATTCTATGTTTAATTGAATTGTATTTTCTTTAATGGAGAATATTATCCAATGTTCTGAAGTTATAAGATTTCATTAGGACAACGTCATCATTTATCAAGATTGTTCATGTTTATGAATCCATTAATTAAATATTGTAATCCATCCCTAAATAAAACTCAGGAATTTACATATTCTCTAGTACTTCATAATATATAATTTTATTGGTACCATTAATCAACTATTTGGTACTTAATATAATTATGTAAGTTTTTTTTATGATTTCCCGACTTTACACTCTCTTCAGTCAGATATATATATGTAACACCCCAGGTAAATAAAGAATACGACATTTTTGTATTTATCCATATTTGTGAATAAAATATTAATATGACTTTAAAGGGGACGCTATGCTCGATGGCGTACCCAACACGCAACAACGAGTTTCTTGGGAATCTTACGTTGCACTCTAATAATAAAATAATATTATTTTAAATGATAGTTAACATGTAGCCGTTGTATTGGCGGGAATGGATAGAAATAACTAAAATATGATTTCATATGTTTTTAATTGTTTTTACATTTATCCAATAAAGAATAGAGGCTTAAAATACGGAAAGAATTCAATTTTAGGCGTATATGCCCTAGTTTTCACTAAAGGTTCACTTATCACCTTTTGATGTTGAACCATCATTAAATATAGTTTTGTTCACTCTTAAACATTCTTTTGGACCAAATAAAACTCTTATTAAGAATCGGGACATCAAAATTTACTTTGTGTAAATTTTTGGTATCTTTCCGATAAAGTTCATTTTTTTAAGGAATAGTGTAAAATGTTGTATTTTAATTCAAAACCACTTTTTAATCTAATTTATTTATATGATTAGATTATCTTTTGAATTGGTTTTAAAGTGAAATTAGGAAATATTTTTACCATTTAATCCAATAGTGGTGGTTGGAATTAATTTCACTTTGAAATCGGACTTAAACTGGTGTCAATCTTTTGATACTTATTGTTTTATAAAAACACGCTATTTGCTCTGACAGCGGGAATTAATTATTAAATTAATTAATGTGAATAATATGTTTTGAATTTTGTAAAACGGACTTCATTTTTGAATTCAGAATATCAAATATAGCTTAGGGTGAATTTTTGGTAATTTTCTGAAAAACTTCAATTTTTGATGAATAGTGAAACCACTAAGTGATAATCAAGCAAACTGATTTTTCAGTTAAATGAAAGTTTACCACTAATGTGTATTGAATTTTGAAAATCCGACATACATGGTTGTCATTAAGAAGTAAAATGTGGTTCAATGAGATTATAATAATTTTTTGGTGAATAGTAACTTATTAAGTTTTTAATCGCGATTAGTGATAATTAGTGTAGTTTAAGGTATAAATAATACTTTAAAAAAATGAAATGACCTAGACACATGTCACAACCCTATTGGTTGTGTCATGGCCGACCAAGACAAGCCATGGCCTAACTTGGGGACCCCATGGATCCACTTTTGTTGGGAAATAACATAAAATACTTTTTATTTAATGTTAAAGTGAAAATGACACTAACATAGTATGTTTTACTAAAACATTTTTTAAGTGGGGTTATACAAGTCCAAATTTTGATTATAAATAGTCATTGGAAAGATAAAAAGATTTCCTATATCATAGTATTTTTTTTATAATTTTTAGACATTAAAGAAATTAAATTATTTATGACATAATAATGATGCAGCGATGACATCATTATTTGACAATTTAATTAAAATGGAAAGATAATGAAAAATCTACAATATACACATGGACAAAACCAATTGGATGAGTGGATTTCGATGCCTTATCACCTTATCCACGAATTCTATCAATGTGGGACCCTTTAGAACCGAAAAGCATTTTCAAATAATGTAATATTTCATTGCTTTCCAAAAGTGCCCCTCCTCTCCTCTTATAAAAGGCCCCCACCTCTACCTCTTTTCCCACACCCCTCAAGCCTTTGGCTCGGCCAACCCCTGCCCATTTACTCTCTCAACATCCCTCTCCTCATCCTAGAGGATCCCCTTTGGGCAGAATCCTCTCAAAGGAAGCCTTTAGGCTCAAATCAAAAGGAGATTACACTTTTAAAGGTAACTCATTCTCTCTTGTTCATTTGTTTTATTTTGCTTCTCCAAACCTATAATCTCTTTTTATTTACTTCTTTTGTAACAACACCAGTATCTTCAATATACTAGGATGTTGTTACAAGATTTATTTTAGCTACACTCTCACACAACTACATCAAATGGTTAAAGAACATACGGTTTCCGTGGACGGTGAAATTCTGCCTCCCGAAACGATGATTGTTCAATAATCATTTAACACCTTCAAAGGTGGCCATTATGATGTCACTATTTTTATATATGATATATAATATGTTTATGTTTTATTTATGCTTCTGTATTTTTCATTTTTGTCTTACCTTTGTGGCTTCCATTATGGGTATACGCGATATCTTCATTTAAGGAAGTGCGGACTACCGCCCCCTCAAAGTGATTTGATTCGTTAAATACCATATGTGGGATGTATAAAGGATGGAAATATGATATTATATATGATATTATACTGGAATTATAATATACCTTTATATCATTATTATTCCATTCTATAAAATACGAAATAGAAATGAAAGTAGCGTTCATGCGTACGTACGGCTTACCGTCTCCATGAACGGTGCATTTCATTTCTTACCTCTAAATGATTATGTAATGTTATAAATGCATGCATGTACTGGATATATATGAAATATATGATATCTACATAATGAATAGAATTCTGGATATAATAAACATTTGGCCACACGAACAACATGTAATTGTAAGAAGACCACTTTCGACTTAAGAACCAAATATCGGCAAAACAAATATTATTAACTTAAATGATTACATAATGTTTATGACAAGGTAATAAGTGGTATAAAAGTAATAATGAACTTGAAAAGGGTTCTTAAGGAATTATAAATTAACTCAAGTTTATTATTCAGGAGATTAAAGAATGATCGAGTCAAGTCGGACCCGAGGTAAGGGATCCTACAACTCTCTTTCTTTTTAAGTACATTCTTTTATGTAATTTCTTTTAAGCTCATCTTTATTATGATTAAGATGTTATTTTATATTACTCCTACTGTAATTTTTATGTTCATGTGATGAGAGACCCTATTCTCTCTCATCAATCCTTTTGGAAGTTTTATGTGGCGCCGTTAGGCTGCCGAGTTTTCGTAAGGGATTTTTCATCTCACTTTTATCCCCGTGAGATTTATGCTACATTTGCCACAATTTCCTTTGAGTGGTGTATGTACTGCCCATTATTCTACTCTTTGTGTAATATACTTTCGTTTATGAGTATTTACATCAATGATTTATTGCCCTTCTTTCATGGGGTGTATGTTTTGAAAGATACCCAATTCGGTAAGGGAACCTTTCACCCTTCCTCTTTTTAAAAGACTTCTTTTATTGGGTCTTTTAATTTACATATTGTTATGTTGGGATATGTTCTCATATATCCTTAATGATGTAAATTTTGTGTCCAAGTGATGAGATACTCTTTTTATCTCTCATCAACTCATTTTGATGTGACGCCGTTAGGCTGTCAAGGGAACTTCTTAACCCAATTTCGATTTCTTTGGGTTCAACTTGTAGTCATTAAATATGTCATCCATTGAATATGTGTGAATGACCTTTTATTGTTTTACACTTAATATCCACTTATATTGGGTGTCTATATATTTGTCACACATATTTTTTGAGATTTATTTGTCCTTAATTTAAGGATACCTACTTTATAAGGTATTTCATCACATTTGACATTTCTATTGAGGGTTCATTGTTGTTATGCACCAATTCACTCTTATATGGTGTATGTACTGTCCTTTGGAGTATTATATCATGAATCCTTTTATTCTCATGATATTATAAAGTTCTGACTAAATGTTATTCCTTGATTATTGTATTCAAGTGTCTCTAATTTTGGTAAAACCCCTTTAACCAAAATATCGTTTTAAATGTTTTAGTTATTTGTTCTTATTAATATCCATGTTTTCAAAATGGTTTTAAGGATTTATTTATATGGATATTAATGGTTTAAAAGGTTAAAAGCTTGAAGGTGGTATGGGACACTTTGATTCAAAAATCTCTTTATTAAATGTTTTAAATGGTTTTGGAAATGGTTTCTTTTTGAATGGATTCATTATTTCAATATCCTAATATGTTATATTGTGATTGAAATGTGGAAATGTTATGTTTCCTTTATTCATGTTTATGTGATACGATTATGTTATGGTTCTTGGGCATTGTTATGAAGAACGGGTGGTTCCGTGATAAACTAAGGGCGGGTGAGCCCGATATAGCTCTCCAATGCATTGGGTAACGCGAAGGAGTGAAACGTTAAGGTTTCTCCGAAGAGATTTAGTGAATATACTGTGATGGGTATTCCAAACGTAACCAAGAGGGTTACTCCCTACATAAGAATGTTATGAATGCCTCAAGTTACCTTTATGTCTTATGATTTCTATGATTTATTCATGGTTTGATGAGGTATGTTAAAGTGCCTTTGTTTTATGGGTAAAGTATGATTTCATTCTTATGTATATATGAACTCATGTTTCCTTTCCATATTTTTATAACTCTTACTGAGCTTTTTATGCTCATCCCAAGTTTTTGAAATGTTTTTCACAGGTCAAGGGAAAGGTACATGATGTGATGATAGTGTCAAGGATGTGTCAAGAAAGAATCCGTGTTATATTTTAAATATGTTCCCGTTGATGGGAAGAATGAATGCTGACTTTTATGTAACCACTTTGTTTAAATGTGGAATGTAATGCAAGTTTCATGATCTAATTCTCTAAAACTCTAAACCTGAAAAGATCCTCAATGTGTAATCTTGTAATAACTCAAGATTAAGTAAGGTTTAAGGCTGGGGCCTTATAGTTGGTATCAAAGGTCGGTTTAGATAACTTTAGAGGTTAGGGTATTCCTTAAGCATAAGTGACATTACCATAATGGTTAGAATTTCAGAAAGAGTCCTAATTTTAGATAATGTGAATGAGTAAGTATATCTTAGAGTCTACCTTCCTCATTAGTACATGATGTTTTTGTTGATATACTCACACTGACATTTATGTTTTTAGTGAATGGATGGATCTAGCAGGCACCAAAGTGACAATGGGTTTGAAGGAAACTGTGGTGGTTCTCTGATTATGATACTAGATGAGATAGGGGATTCAATGAGGAATCTCATAGTTGTTCTAAACCAACTATCAAGGATCCATGATCAATCACTTCAACCTTCGTGAGTTCTCTAATGCATCATTTACGAGATGGCCAACTCGATGTGGAAATTCAGGTAATAATTATTAAGGTAACCATTAGGGTTTATATGATCCTTACTTTTTAGGTAATTATGGGTTACTCTATGATATGATGGAAAAGGAAAGGAATGAGATAAACTTGAGGTTAAAATATGTTATGAATATTTTTGAAGATTTTATCTCATTTTGGGGAATGTTTTGAGAATTATATAGTTTTGGAAAAAGGACAACACGCAGACCGTGTGACATCCCGTCGCGTCGGACAAAGCTGCGGGAATCGAACCCACAACCAAAGTGCGACTGGTATTTATCGCCTACCACTGGACTACGTGAAGTCCCTGGTTAGTTTGACTGATTATTTTTGGTTATATGATTTTATGAATTAAGAGTGAGTTGATTTTGGGTTATTTATAAAAATGATTAACCTATCATGGAGGATATGTGATTAGGATAATTACTTTTCAATGTGAGACTTTAGGAGCAACTGATGTTGTTTGGAGATAAATGTTACGATTTAACTTGGAAGACTATGTGACTAAATCCTTCAAATATTTGGGTTTCAATCTTATATTGGTTTACTTTGAAGAATTTTATGGACAAATTGTTTATCGGATGGTCCTCTTTGAACTTTGGGTTTTGTTGGACAAATTTTGGAGATTAAGAATAGATTTTCTTTTTATAAGGGGTTATCCTTTTCTAAATTATCTGATCTTGTAATAGCCTTTTTGGTTTTGGTTCTGGTTTAAGCCTAAAGACATAGGATGTACATAGTTCTCTTTTGTGGATTAGGTGATCCTCTAGAAGTTGATTATAGTACTCTTAATGTGAACAAGTCTTCCTAAATACTCGTCTTTTGGAGAAAATATGAGTTTGTGAAAGGAATATAATAAAAGTTGAAAGTCAATATGATAAGTGATTATGTTTCCTTATGAATAAATTCCTCAATAAAAAGTAACTTAAAACAAAAATGTTGTATATTAACTTTTCCTACTGGGGAATCGAATACCGTTTAACCCATCACAAGTTTGTGATTTTCTCATTGTTAACTTTCTCCTAAACATGTTTTCTATCACTCTCCATAAGAACGTGACCCTTTGTTTTTTCCTCCATGTCCATATTTTCATACTTGGAGTCCTAGTATGGGTTAACTCGGGTGACCTTTGTACTTATCTTTCTTTATTTTAAAGTGATTGTTTTACCAACTCTTGTTCCGATGTGGGACTTCCAAGGATGTTTCCAAGTCCAATTTTAAAATTGCGCGGACGCAATTCCCAAAAGGGGGGAAGGATGTAACACCCCAGGTAAATAAAGAATACGACATTTTTGTATTTATCCATATTTGTGAATAAAATATTAATATGACTTTAAAGGGGACGCTATGCTCGATGGCGTACCCAACACGCAACAACGAGTTTCTTGGGAATCTTACGTTGCACTCTAATAATAAAATAATATTATTTTAAATGATAGTTAACATGTAGCCGTTGTATTGGCGGGAATGGATAGAAATAACTAAAATATGATTTCATATGTTTTTAATTGTTTTTACATTTATCCAATAAAGAATAGAGGCTTAAAATACGGAAAGAATTCAATTTTAGGCGTATATGCCCTAGTTTTCACTAAAGGTTCACTTATCACCTTTTGATGTTGAACCATCATTAAATATAGTTTTGTTCACTCTTAAACATTCTTTTGGACCAAATAAAACTCTTATTAAGAATCGGGACATCAAAATTTACTTTGTGTAAATTTTTGGTATCTTTCCGATAAAGTTCATTTTTTTAAGGAATAGTGTAAAATGTTGTATTTTAATTCAAAACCACTTTTTAATCTAATTTATTTATATGATTAGATTATCTTTTGAATTGGTTTTAAAGTGAAATTAGGAAATATTTTTACCATTTAATCCAATAGTGGTGGTTGGAATTAATTTCACTTTGAAATCGGACTTAAACTGGTGTCAATCTTTTGATACTTATTGTTTTATAAAAACACGCTATTTGCTCTGACAGCGGGAATTAATTATTAAATTAATTAATGTGAATAATATGTTTTGAATTTTGTAAAACGGACTTCATTTTTGAATTCAGAATATCAAATATAGCTTAGGGTGAATTTTTGGTAATTTTCTGAAAAACTTCAATTTTTGATGAATAGTGAAACCACTAAGTGATAATCAAGCAAACTGATTTTTCAGTTAAATGAAAGTTTACCACTAATGTGTATTGAATTTTGAAAATCCGACATACATGGTTGTCATTAAGAAGTAAAATGTGGTTCAATGAGATTATAATAATTTTTTGGTGAATAGTAACTTATTAAGTTTTTAATCGCGATTAGTGATAATTAGTGTAGTTTAAGGTATAAATAATACTTTAAAAAAATGAAATGACCTAGACACATGTCACAACCCTATTGGTTGTGTCATGGCCGACCAAGACAAGCCATGGCCTAACTTGGGGACCCCATGGATCCACTTTTGTTGGGAAATAACATAAAATACTTTTTATTTAATGTTAAAGTGAAAATGACACTAACATAGTATGTTTTACTAAAACATTTTTTAAGTGGGGTTATACAAGTCCCAATTTTGATTATAAATAGTCATTGGAAAGATAAAAAGATTTCCTATATCATAGTATTTTTTTTATAATTTTTAGACATTAAAGAAATTAAATTATTTATGACATAATAATGATGCAGCGATGACATCATTATTTGACAATTTAATTAAAATGGAAAGATAATGAAAAATCTACAATATACACATGGACAAAACCAATTGGATGAGTGGATTTCGATGCCTTATCACCTTATCCACGAATTCTATCAATGTGGGACCCTTTAGAACCGAAAAGCATTTTCAAATAATGTAATATTTCATTGCTTTCCAAAAGTGCCCCTCCTCTCCTCTTATAAAAGGCCCCCACCTCTACCTCTTTTCCCACACCCCTCAAGCCTTTGGCTCGGCCAACCCCTGCCCATTTACTCTCTCAACATCCCTCTCCTCATCCTAGAGGATCCCCTTTGGGCAGAATCCTCTCAAAGGAAGCCTTTAGGCTCAAATCAAAAGGAGATTACACTTTTAAAGGTAACTCATTCTCTCTTGTTCATTTGTTTTATTTTGCTTCTCCAAACCTATAGTCTCTTTTTATTTACTTCTTTTGTAACAACACCAGTATCTTCAATATACTAGGATGTTGTTACAAGATTTATTTTAGCTACACTCTCACACAACTACATCAAATGGTTAAAGAACATACGGTTTCCGTGGACGGTGAAATTCTGCCTCCCGAAACGATGATTGTTCAATACTCATTTAACACCTTCAAAGGTGGCCATTATGATGTCACTATTTTTATATATGATATATAATATGTTTATGTTTTATTTATGCTTCTGTATTTTTCATTTTTGTCTTACCTTTGTGGCTTCCATTATGGGTATACGCGATATCTTCATTTAAGGAAGTGCGGACTACCGCCCCCTCAAAGTGATTTGATTCGTTAAATACCATATGTGGGATGTATAAAGGATGGAAATATGATATTATATATGATATTATACTGGAATTATAATATACCTTTATATCATTATTATTCCATTCTATAAAATACGAAATAGAAATGAAAGTAGCGTTCATGCGTACGTACGGCTTACCGTCTCCATGAACGGTGCATTTCATTTCTTACCTCTAAATGATTATGTAATGTTATAAATGCATGCATGTACTGGATATATATGAAATATATGATATCTACATAATGAATACAATTCTGGATATAATAAACATTTGGCCACACGAACAACATGTAATTGTAAGAAGACCACTTTCGACTTAAGAACCAAATATCGGCAAAACAAATATTATTAACTTAAATGATTACATAATGTTTATGACAAGGTAATAAGTGGTATAAAAGTAATAATGAACTTGAAAAGGGTTCTTAAGGAATTATAAATTAACTCAAGTTTATTATTCAGGAGATTAAAGAATGATCGAGTCAAGTCGGACCCGAGGTAAGGGATCCTACAACTCTCTTTCTTTTTAAGTACATTCTTTTATGTAATTTCTTTTAAGCTCATCTTTATTATGATTAAGATGTTATTTTATATTACTCCTACTGTAATTTTTATGTTCATGTGATGAGAGACCCTATTCTCTCTCATCAATCCTTTTGGAAGTTTTATGTGGCGCCGTTAGGCTGCCGAGTTTTCGTAAGGGATTTTTCATCTCACTTTTATCCCCGTGAGATTTATGCTACATTTGCCACAATTTCCTTTGAGTGGTGTATGTACTGCCCATTATTCTACTCTTTGTGTAATATACTTTCGTTTATGAGTATTTAAATCAATGATTTATTGCCCTTCTTTCATGGGGTGTATGTTTTGAAAGATACCCAATTCGGTAAGGGAACCTTTCACCCTTCCTCTTTTTAAAAGACTTCTTTTATTGGGTCTTTTAATTTACATATTGTTATGTTGGGATATGTTCTCATATATCCTTAATGATGTAAATTTTGTGTCCAAGTGATGAGATACTCTTTTTATCTCTCATCAACTCATTTTGATGTGACGCCGTTAGGCTGTCAAGGGAACTTCTTAACCCAATTTCGATTTCTTTGGGTTCAACTTGTAGTCATTAAATATGTCATCCATTGAATATGTGTGAATGACCTTTTATTGTTTTACACTTAATATCCACTTATATTGTGTGTCTATATATTTGTCACACATATTTTTTGAGATTTATTTGTCCTTAATTTAAGGATACCTACTTTATAAGGTATTTCATCACATTTGACATTTCTATTGAGGGTTCATTGTTGTTATGCACCAATTCACTCTTATATGGTGTATGTACTGTCCTTTGGAGTATTATATCATGAATCCTTTTATTCTCATGATATTATAAAGTTCTGACTAAATGTTATTCCTTGATTATTGTATTCAAGTGTCTCTAATTTTGGTAAAACCCCTTTAACCAAAATATCGTTTTAAATGTTTTAGTTATTTGTTCTTATTAATATCCATGTTTTCAAAATGGTTTTAAGGATTTATTTATATGGATATTAATGGTTTAAAAGGTTAAAAGCTTCAAGGTGGTATGGGACACTTTGATTCAAAAATCTCTTTATTAAATGTTTTAAATGGTTTTGGAAATGGTTTCTTTTTGAATGGATTCATTATTTCAATATCCTAATATGTTATATTGTGATTGAAATGTGGAAATGTTATGTTTCCTTTATTCATGTTTATGTGATACGATTATGTTATGGTTCTTGGGCATTGTTATGAAGAACGGGTGGTTCCGTGATAAACTAAGGGCGGGTGAGCCCGATATAGCTCTCCAATGCATTGGGTAACGCGAAGGAGTGAAACGTTAAGGTTTCTCCGAAGAGATTTAGGGAATATACTGTGATGGGTATTCCAAACGTAACCAAGAGGGTTACTCCCTACATAAGAATGTTATGAATGCCTCAAGTTACCTTTATGTCTTATGATTTCTATGATTTATTCATGGTTTGATGAGGTATGTTAAAGTGCCTTTGTTTTATGGGTAAAGTATGATTTCATTCTTATGTATATATGAACTCATGTTTCCTTTCCATATTTTTATAACTCTTACTGAGCTTTTTATGCTCATCCCAAGTTTTTGAAATGTTTTTCACAGGTCAAGGGAAAGGTACATGATGTGATGATAGTGTCAAGGATGTGTCAAGAAAGAATCCGTGTTATATTTTAAATATGTTCCCGTTGATGGGAAGAATGAATGCTGACTTTTATGTAACCACTTTGTTTAAATGTGGAATGTAATGCAAGTTTCATGATCTAATTCTCT
This sequence comes from Viscum album, assembly GCA_963277665.1. Lineage (NCBI taxonomy): Eukaryota > Viridiplantae > Streptophyta > Magnoliopsida > Santalales > Viscaceae > Viscum > Viscum album. The sequence continues at coordinate 1,197,192,086 of OY728156.1, read as the reverse complement.
AAAACTCTAAACCTGAAAAGATCCTCAATGTGTAATCTTGTAATAACTCAAGATTAAGTAAGGTTTAAGGCTGGGGCCTTATAATATATATTCATTCAAAATCGTATTTCATAAAATAGTTTAAAAAATATTCTATTAATATACATTAATAATTATGTTGTATTTTATCTTTTTCAATATTTTACCACTACTTTCAAAGGAATATTATTGTTATATTAAAAATGGGTCATTTTCCAACAATTTTACTGTGAAAAATTAATGTTTTTTTACCTCGTAAGACTCATACAAGATTTACCCGACATCAATTCTATTAATATTTACATTCATATATAAAAGTAAAATTTTGAAGAAAATTTTATAATAATAAATTTTAAAAAAATTATTTCTGATACGATTTTTTTCTTCATTTATAAATTTTTAAGGGAGACCATTGTTAAAAGGTTTTATGCGTTAAAGATCATTTTCAAAGAATAATGTATATTTACCTCAAGAATCACTTTCAATCAATCCTTAAAATATATTTTCCATATATGATAACATTCATTAATGTTCCTCATGTCCTTATAGAAATTCTCACAATGGATCCATTCATATTATTTCTATAATTGTTTATGCATTTGTAATGACCCAAATTTTCCATGTAATTTTTTAAAATATATTGGACAATTTCGAGGCTACAAAATTTGATGGAGTTTTATTTTGATTCCCGATATTCCCAGAATATAATTATAAACATTATTTATGTTACATTTAGTAAACGCACATGCGGGAAATCCTAACTTTTGAATTATTGCTCAAAATTGAAATTTGAGGGCACTGTTGAACTCGAAGGGCCAGGATTTGGTTAAGGGAGGTTCAACCTCAACCATAGTGGATCGAGAATGAATGTAGTGTTGTGTTTTTTGTGGATGAATAAATAAAATAAATTTTATTTTATTTTTAAAACATCCTTCAACATTACTTTCATGTTTTTATGGTGGGAACTATAGGGTTGGTTGGGCATTTAATGATGGATAGTAAATTCCCGGTTACACAATGGTTGTGTAACCACCCTTCGTGTGAATAATGAGGCTCATTAATTACACAAATTGAACCTCTTAATCACATGTTAGAGAGTTAAGATCCGACATGGGTATTTGGAAGCTATTTGACAAAGCCTTGATCTTGGGAGGATTCATGACAAAGAACGAATACCCTCACCATCGAAGAAACGAAGAACGACGTTTGAGAGGCGTCATTGAAGGCTTGTTGTGGGAATTATGAACACCAAATCTTCCTCAAATGTGGACATTCTCAAAATATCGTGAGGTAGAGTTTTTATTCATTTATTTTTTAAAATAATTGTTGGATCTTATTCTTGCCTCATGTTATCATGCTAACGCGGAGGGTGCTGGTTAAATGAAGAAGGCCCAGACCCTTTACTACTTTGTTGATCTATGTGTTCTTCACAAAATATATATTCACATTCGAATGAACCTGGAACAGAGGGTCAAGAGGTGAATAGGGCATCCCGGAGAGGCCGCTGATACCTTCAGATGAAAACAATGAGTCACCAGAGCTGACCTGATGACCTGTAGAAGACTACTGATGCGACACTGGCATGACGGCACCGGAAAACGGTGCCAGTGGGGGTGATGGCGGTTGCTGGTACCAGCTTGATGTGAAGCAGGTGATGGCATGCCGTCGTGCACTGCCATTGAAGAGGGCAGCAGAATTTTTCCACGGTGGACAGTAGCGGCCCGCACCGGCCGACCACGAGCGGAGGCGACCGACACATAGGCATGCATTGCTGAAGACGGTCGTGGCTCGGATTCCATGGTGGAGGGCTGGGACACGTTCCCTATGGGTCCCGTGGGTGACATGAAGGTGACACGTGGCACTGCTACTCTGCCTTCTAAACGGTGGGAGGGGATCTGTTCCCCCCACGCCAGATAGGGTGGCCCTAGCAAGCGGGCCGCACGGTCCTAGCGGGCTGCGCTCCTCTGCAGGAAGGTCCCTGCCGGCCCAGTAGGCTACGCCACCCAGTTTGCTAGGCCATGCTACCCAATTGGCATGGCTGGTCAATGGCCAAGCCCAGCTGGGTCAGACCCAGACCGGGTCGGGTCCACCCGGACCGGGTCAGCCAGGGTCTGGTCCGACAGGCTCGGTTTTTCTTAATGGGCCATAACATGTGAACACGAACTCTGTTGGATGAACTGTCTATGGAACTGGGATCCTTGGATCAAGACGGTCATTTGTAATTTCTGCAATTAAGTTTTGGAGAAATTAGGTGTATGTATGGGTTGGATTGAACCTGAATCCTACTAGGCCCTTGGCATTAAAATTCCTATAACATACAGACCAAACTTTTGATTAATGCAACGTCAGTCACATTGGAAGCCTTATGACAAGGCAGTCCTTTGGGATACATCTTACTGGAATATTGTGGAGGTTTAGGTATGATATATGGCTTGAGAAGAATATCTTACGGTAATGAAGAGAGAATAGTGTGGGAATCCAATACATGGCTGTAACATGAAAAAAGAACATCGATCCAATGTGGGTTAGAATCTATCAATCCTATGTGGTTCAACATCTATCGATCCTATGTGGGTCAGCGCTCATTGATCCTAAGTGGTTCATTGCTCATTAATCCTATCCGGGTCAGTATCTACAGATCCTATGGGGGTCAGCAGTAGATCCTCTTGACAGAATAAGATGATGAAACGATAGCTATAATAATATGTTCGTCTGTACTTATGTAATTCATGGTTTGATCTGAGTCTTTAACTTTCTGGTACTTTTACCTTCCTGGTGTTACCTTCATGGTGTATCCTTTGTGGTATTCTAACCTCGTGGATCAGTTGTGAAAATGTCTTAAAAGTTGGAGCCTTATTTTTCCACATGAATAAGATGAGTATATTTTGATAAAATATGTATGTGTACGGGAATATACCAAAGTACAGTTGATTACTGCTTTATGCTTTGTTATTCAGGTCTTGCTATGTGTTCTTTCCATTGTCGAACTCAGAGAGACATTTGGGGTCTCAGGCTCCCTAATGATTATAGTTATACTCACCCTTGCACGGGCTATGCCCACACCTTGCTGTATCTTATGTTGATGAAGAACATCGTTGATCGAGGCTGAGGAAGCCAGGACTGGATAGTGATTAGAGGTGGACCCTTTGACCTGATGTGCCTTTTCGACTACTAATAGTGAGATGTACCTACCCTTCATGAAGGATCCATGGTGGATGAACACATGAGTTTTCTCTCTGTTATAGTTTTACTTTCTCAGTTGGGCTTGTATTCTGGCCTCCCTTTACTTACTGTACTCACACTTTTACTATATATTTTTACTTCGTGGATTGCTTCATGTAGTGTGCATGGACCGTGTGCTTGCAGTTTTAACAGAAATTCCTTCCTATTTAAATTATTATACCTTTCCTGTGCTAGTTTACAGCCCCTGGCCAACAGAAGGTAGGCTTGTGGTAGTAACGGCACAGGCTCCAGGGGATGGGTCATGACAAAGTGGTATCCGAGGATTCGGTTCTACCAATGAACTAGGACTCTGATCTTTTCAATGTGGAAATAGTGTTAATAGTTATTAGTGTGGTTTTTAGTTTGGGGAATCCAATTTTGGTGAGGCGGCCATCATATCCATACACTTGGACCCTAAATTCTGATTTTTGAATCAGTGCACGAATTCACTTATTGTGTGTGTTTTCGAAAAGTTTTTTTTATGATGTTTTTGAGTCATTTAACTAGGTAAAACTTGTTGATTGTGTTGCATCTGTTTTTTTAATATTCCACCACGTATATAGCCAGCCAGAGTTTAAGTAATAGTTTTTGATGATGGCCCACTAAGCGACGAGGCTTTAGTGCATGGCCCTCTTTCATCGATAGTACCATTGGGTGGTGTACCAACAACACCACTACCCATTGGACAGATTTTTCCACTAGGCCCACCAGTAGGAAGTTCATTCCAACTGAGCGCACTGCATGAGTTCCAACATCAGAGGCCTCTATGGTTCCAAGGTGAGACAGATCTATAGGCAGCTGAGGAATGGTTGGAGGCTATGGCTACAGTTTTTTTCTCAGTTGGGACACCAGCTGATCTGATGGTGATCCTAACTCGCAGTCTCTTTCAGGGATAAGATGGGAGATGGTGGAGTCTGACACTCTAGATACACAACAAGGCCACCCTCACCTGGGCGGACATCGAGAGTCTTGTCAGGGCACATTTCGTCCGAGCGACCCTATGCTCAGTGCATATATAGTAGCTGCTGCACTTACAGCAGGGTAGCATGACCGTGGCCCATTACATGGTGAGGTTATATGATCTCTCCTACCACTCCACCGACATGGTATGATACCATTTCTTTAGGTCCCAAACCATTGAGATGGGTCTCTAATGGGAGATTAGAGCATCGATGATATCACTCAGCATTCCAACGTAGGCTGTTGGGCTAGAGTGAGCACTTTTGGTGGAGAGATTTCAAGGTGAGTAGGCACCAACAGCGAGAGCCACCACCAGATGTTGAGTAGTAGAGTCATCCTCAGAAACTAGTAGAATGATGACATAGCGGTTGAATAATTAAATACCTTCTAGTGCGTGACCTCAGGACACAAGGCCAGTGGAGTAGGGCTCACATGACATAAGAGGACTGAGGAGGAGCAGACAATTCTACTCGTGTGGCGAGCAGGGTCACATGACTCGTGAATGCACGACCCGCTGTACAGACGACCAAAAAACATTTCAGGGATTGCCGAGGCAGACACAAAGATTCTATCAGGGAGCTCCACATGCAGTATGTACACATGGCAGAGGAGCTGGCTGTGCAGTATGTTGTGGGTTGTGATTCAAGGTTTAATGCCACCACCACCAGGTAGTCCACCATGACCACTAGGAGCAGGTGGACAGGGATGAGCTCAGCTCTAGGCAGTTCAGTCTTACGACCTTGGTTCTCCAGAGATGATTCGAATTATGATTTTTGTCTACTACGCCCTAAATATAGTACTTATAAACATAGGTTCTAGTCATTCTACTATTTTCACAACCCTCATTAAGATCTCTGGGAATCCACTAAATATGTTTGCTTGATCCTTATTTATATAGAATCCTACGGGGGGGATTCGATTATTACACACTGGTGCCGGTAGTGTGAGCTTACACTATGAGGGGAGGGTTTCAGCTAGGATATTCTAGTAGTGGCGTCGAGGAATTATGACATCATCATGTGTATCGAATGGTTTTCTATAATCCATGCTCATATTAACTTCATTAGGCACAACGTGCAGGGCATCCACGAAGATGGGACTAGGTTTTCCTTCACCGATGAGAAGGGAACCTTTGTTGCACAAGATGGACTTACCCGGAGGAGGGTGCATCCGATCACTCAACAGTTGTCTAGCCTTATCCTTCGAGAAATTGATGTAGAGTGTTCGAACTGTCCTGTAGTGGTGGACCAGTATGATGATATCCTTCCGGATGATGTTCCAGGACTACCACTTCACAGAGAGGTGGAATTTTACATCGACTAGTACCCCGTGATGACACTAATATCTATACCATCATATCAGATGGTTCTTGCAGAGCTTCATGAGTTAAGTGTATAGTTGGAGTAATTTTAGAGGAAGGGGTCTGTAAGAACCCAGATATTCTTCCCGGGTATGTTTTTCTCTATTCTGGTGTTTTCTAGAAAAAGTAGCGTTTTTCAAATTTTTTTAAGTGCACATCATGTACTTATATGTACACACTGTGTACTCTTTTTCCGCATGTAGCCACATGCTGGCAGTGTAACGGCCGAGCACACAGTCATATTTGGTGACCTGGAGACTGCCAAATGTGGGGGCCGGTAATGGAAAGTACACGCCGTGTACTTCTAAAGTAAAAACTGTGTACTTTTTTTCATTAAATAAACCGAGGTCGTTTCTAATTGGTAGAAGTGTTTTCTTATTCTCCTTCTTCGACCGATATGATATGTATGATGTTGTTCCTTCTCTGAGTCCTCTATCAAGCATTCATTCTCTGAATCGAACTCCTTTGGTTGTGTTCGAATCGCATCCATGAGTTCTCTCTTCTTTTTTAACCTCATTTCTTGATTTTACCACTTTATCAAGTTATCCTCGAGTCAACATTTTAGAAGTTCTTATAGATATACCACATTATATGTCAATACAAGTGTCGAAACAGACTTATATTGATCATAAGATGCTGAGGTAGGTGGTTTGGGCCATTCCATGGATAGTTTTAGAGTTATATGTGCAAACGTGCCTAATACCCTTGATCAGGGTATTGCGTGTTTACAGTTTTAAACCTGTTATTTCCTGCAATGATTTATGTTCTTGAGTAGAGGTCAATTGAATTTTAATAGGGTTAATTTCTATGATAAGGATGTGCTGCCCATGCTTGTTTTGTTTATGAAAATTTTCTATTTCTTAGCATGTTAGGATGGTTTCCTTCAATTCCTAGTACAGATAGGATAGATTGACACTATTTATTTAGATGACATGATGATATGTTGTACATTTTTACCCAAGTAGTTTTGGAGGAATAATTTGGCCATTATATATCATTGTGCTTAATTGACTAACACAAGGACATGATAACCAGGTGTAGTAGACCATAGGGAGAATGGATGTTGAGGGCCTCTCCAGAGTGTCTGTCTACAATTACAATGTGAGACCACAGGGGGAATGGATATAAGTGCTTCCTCAGAGTGTCTGTAGTCCCTAGATGTAGGCCATATGGGTAATTGGATGTCGAGTGCTTCCCTGATGCTCCTTTTAGTTACCTATACGATACTATAGGGGGAATTTACGTTGAGTTCTTTCTTAGAGATTCTGTGCAAAAGCTGAACTAGAGGGGTTAGACAATGTGTACAATCTAGAGGTTCACTTGTGTTGTTATGGTCGGACTAGATGGTTTAGGATGTGAGTACATCCTAGTGGGTTCCTTACTTTTTATTAGCTTCTTACATGATATATGACAGTTGAATGCATTTGAAACTGTAGGATTGTTTACTTTTCAGTACTTCCTTATTTACTGATTCATTTTGATTATTTCATGCCATATATATTCAATGACTATTAGGAATAGATATTTGGGAGGTTTCCTTTTGGGATTTAATCTCACACTATATTTGGTTCATGATTTTGGGCCCAAACTGATTATATTGTAGTAGGTAAATATACGAGAAGCGCCCTTCTACTTCATGTACATGATTGCTGCGGAGCTGGGAAGAATGTGATCATTCTGACTCTTCCGATGCTATTGGATTTTATCTCTTTACTTTTTACATTTTTTATTTCTATAATCCTTCATTGTGACTTGTTTGTATGTTTTCCTATACATTTCATCATGCATCATTTATACATATGTTCTCCAGTCGATTATTACATCAGTTTTCCACTTTTTACTGTTGTATGGAATTATACTTCTTCTGCTATTGCAATATGTTTACATCCATTGTGATACTCTTCCAATGAGGGAATAGTTTCTCTACTATCACACCATAGGCCCTCGCTGCTAGTCGATAGCCTATAGAATTCGGGAAATGAGATTGAGGCCAGGTGACCAACCGAGTACAGGGAACCTCTAGGTGGCTTTTGTAACCAAGAAGTTACAATGTGGTATCAGAGGGGTTTCTCTTCTTATTGAATTACTGTTTAGAGCTTATAACAAGGGATAGGAAGGAATGGGAACTTGGTAATAATCAATTCCAGGGAGTAGCTAACCCGTGTACAGGGAAAAGCCAATCTACAACATTATTGAAATATTTCTAGGTTTTCAATTTTATAGTTGATTTGATTTCACCGCGAGGGTGAGTCAAATGTTTTTTCCAATTATTGTGGAAGTTATTGAAGTTTTATTTCTATTTCAACCTGATTATATGGGGGTATTCAATCTCATTCATCATATATGCACTTGTTAGAAATCACATGTCAGGCATTCCTACCATGCCATTTATGGTGCATTAGTGATTTCATGTTGTTTGTGATAGATGTTGTTCTATATATCCATGTGGTTGTGATAGATGAATTAATATAATTCCTGCTATTTGATTGGGAAACATGATGATTAGGATGAAGGTTAATCTTTGACCGAGGTATGTCAGACCATTTGAGGTGTTGCATAGTGTCGGGCTAGTTTCCTATAAGTTGTCGTTATCTCAGAGGTACTAAGATAATCACGACGTCTTCCACCTTTCACAACATCGACATTACTTCTAAGAATCTTTTCATTTTTTTCACCCTGAGGAGGTTGTGTTTATGAGGGATGCTCTGTTTGAGGAGCATCCTATCTGGATTGTTTATTGAAGTACAAATGTTCTCCACGGTCGTTATGTTCCTCCGGTACGAGTGCTATAACATCACATACTAGTACAGGACGAGACCTAGGAGAGGGAGGTCAATTTAAGATCATAGAGGCTGGGGATTATCTAGGATTCTTCATCTATGATGCCCTGATAGGGAAATTAGGGGATGCATATCTTTAATGGGGATGTTTTTAAGAACCCTGATCTTCTTCTCTGGAACATTTTTCTTTTTTCGTGTGTTTTTGAGAAAAGAAGAGTTACTGGGAATTTTTTAAGTACATGTCATGTACTCTTTTTCAGCACGTAGTAGTGTTCTGGCTGTGTAATGGTTGTGCACACAACTATGTGTGGTAACCTAGAGACCGCCTAATGTGGGGGACGGTAAGGGAAAGTATACGTCGTGTATTTCTAAAGTACACAACATGTAATTTTTTTCATTAAACAAAATGTGGTCGAGTCTAATTGGTTGTACTATCTTCTTATTCTCCTTCTTCGACTGAGAACGTCTATACGGTAGTGATCCTTCCTTGAGCCCCTAATTGAGCATCCGTTTTTTGAATTGAACTCCTTCAGTTGCGTTGGAATCTCATCCGTGAGCTTTCTCTTCTTCTCAACCCTCGTTTCATGATTTCTCCTCTTTACCTAGTTATCCTAAGTTGATTTTTTTAGATTTTTTGTAGATTTACCAAGTTCTCGGTCAATCTAAGGGTCTTTGTTAGGGTATATCAGTCAAACAGCATCGAGGTAGATGTTTTTTGTCTTTTCATAGATATTTTTTGAGTTATATATTAAAAATTTCCCAGTACCCTTGATCGAGGTATTGCTTATTTACAATTTTATTCATATTATTGCATGCTAGGATTTATATTCTTAGGAAGAGGCCAATTGAATGAGAATAGGGTTAATTTTTATGCTATGGATGTGTTTCCCATGCTTCTTTTGTTTATGACTATTTGGTCTTTCTTAGACTGTTGGGTTGGTTTATTTCCATTCGTAGTGCTGATAGGTTGGAGTGATACTATTTATTAATTTAGCATGTTGTTATGATATAGAATGTTTAGAAAAGTAGTTATTGAGGTATATATTGTCCATTATAAATATCTTTTCTCGATTTACATACATTAATCCATCAGAACCTGGTGTAGTAGACCATTGGGAGAATGGACGTTGAGGGATTCACTAGAGTGTATGTCTGCTGTTATGATGTGAGAACATAGGGATAATGGACGTAAGATCTTCCTCAGAGTGTATGTAGTTCCTTGTTGCAGTCCATATGGGGAATTGGACGTTTAGTGCTTCCCCAGAGTGCCTTTTAGTTTCTGGTACGAGAATATAAGTGGAATTGATTTTGAGGGCTTCCTCAAATAGTCTGTGCAAAGATGAACCAGAGGGGTTAGACTATGTGTACATCCGAGAGGGTTGTTGTATTATTTTGGTTGGACTATAGTGGTTAGGTTGCGATTACATCCTACAGGATTCCCTTATTATTATTAGTTGCTTACATGATATCTGATAAGTGAATAGATTTGATATTGTGGGATTGTTTACTTTTGAGTACTTCATTGTTTAATTATTCATTTTGATTATAGACTGCTATATATATTCACTGACTGTTTCGCATAGATCATTGGGTGGTTTCCTACAGGTATTTTGTCTCACAACTTATTTGGATAATGCTTTTTATCCCAAAAATATTATATTTCAACAGGTATAGATAAGGGAAAACGTCCTTCTAATTCAGGTACTTGATTGTTATGAAGCAGGGGAGTATGGGACCATGCTGAGACTTATGATGCTGTTGCAGTTTATCTATTATATTTGTACATTGGTTATTTCTATATTCCATTATTATGACTTGTTTGGTTGCTTTCGTAGACATTTTATCATGAATCATTTATACATCAATTCTCCAGTTGTTTGTTTACATAGTCTGTTGTTGTTTGCTGTTGTATGGTATTATACTGCTTCTGCTATTTCTATCTTTTTACTTCGGCTATCTTACTCTGCCAATGAGGGAATAGATTCCCCAATATCACACCCAAAGGCCTCACTGGTAGTCAGCAGCCTCTGCATTCAGTGAGATGCTCTTGAGGCCATGTTACCAACCGGGTACAGGGAACCTCTGGGCGGAATCCGGAACTGGGACATTACAGGGTTCATAAAAACTCGTGTTTCTCCATGGGTACCCGAATTTTGTTCTCCAAGAAGGAATATGGGAGTTTTCAGACTCTATGTAAATTATTGGAGCCTAATCCAGGTTACCATGAAGAACAAGTATCCACTTTCGAGGATTAATGATATTTTTAATCTTCTGAAAAGAGATTGATGGTTTTCAAAGATAGACCTCAAGTCAGGCTATAATCCTCTCAGGGTACGAGGTGATGATGTGAAGAAGATGACCTCAAGATGTCATTATGGCCACTAATAGTACTTTTTTATGCCATTCGGCATGACCAAAACCTGTGTAGTGTTCATGGTACTCATGAACAGATTATTTAAACCATACCTCGATCACTTTGTGGTGGTCATTATCGATGACATATTGGTATACTCGACTTTGGAGGAGGATCTTGAATATCATCTGTAGATAGTTCAAGATACACACTCAGTGCACCATATTTATAGTATGCTCTCAAATAACCAGTTCTAGATATGATCAGTCCAATTTCTGGGAAACGATATCTCAGAGGCTCAGGCTGCAGCAAATCTGGTGAAGAGAGGGGTTGTTCTTTCATGGGATCCACCTATGACTGTGACTGAGGTAAAGAGTTTCCTGGGGATTTCTAGGTACTACTGAATATTCGTACCTAACTTCTCCTGAGTCGCGACACCCTTTTCAGCATTGACAAAGAATGAACATCCCTTCGTGTAGACGGAGATATGCCAACAATGTTTTCTAGAGCAGAGCCAGAGACCGAAGATTGCTCCCATCTTGAGGCTAGCAGAAGAAGGAATTTGGGATGTTGTCTACTATGATGCATCAAGGACAGAACATGGATGTGTCCTGAGGAAGGAGCGAGCAGTGATGGCTTATGGTTCATGACATATGAGACATCATGAGAAGAACTAAGCTACGCATGACCAGGAGATAAAGTAGTATTCGTCTCATTGATGATGTGGAGACACTACTTGATGGGTGAATGGTTTACTTTTTTATGCCGATCACAAGAGTCTCAGGTATATCTACTAACATAAATACCTAAACCTGAGAGAATGAAAATTTTTGGAGTTCCTCCTTGACTATGACTTCGAGATAGTATACAGTCCTGGGAAGGGGAACGTAGTGGAAGACACATTCAGTAGGAGGTCTAGTTTACAGATACTGAGTGAGGTGACCGAGCAGCTAGCCGCGTTGTAGATATCCTTCGTGGATAGAGATGGAGTAGCTTACCTCCAATCAATTGTTGTCACTCCCACACTTCTTCTTATCGAATTCGGGAGGCAGAACATGGGTACATTGACTACGAGGCTCGACATGCCCTGATATCCTTATGACATTCACCTGGTGAATTTTCTAAATGAGGGTGTCTTGTCATATTATTTAGAGGACGCACTAGGGTACCAATGGTTCTATGGGAGGATTTGTTTATGGAGTTTCATATGTCCTCTCTGGCGATACATCCTAGTGTGGAGAAGAAGTTTCAGGACCTCTGGCATTAGTAATGCTGGTCATTGGTGAAGAAGGAAGTGGAAAAGTTTTTTTCACAATGCATCACTTGTAAGTAAGTGAAGGCTGTGCATCTAGTTCCAAAAGGCTTAGCACAACAACTAGAGGTCCCAGAGATGATGTGGGATGGTAACTACATGGACTTTGTGATAGGGATTACATTTATGTCTAAGGGACATGATTCCATCTGGGTGATCATTGACCGACTCACCCAGTCGACCCATATCCTACCCATCCGAGAGCAGGGATCAGTAGAGGGCTTGGGCTGAATTTACATACAGGAGATTTTATGACATCAAGGGGTTACATTGACAATCGTCTATGATTTTGATGCATGATTTAAATCACGACTGTGGAAGGGATTATAAGATGCCTTCGATATTCAGCTATGATTTAGCACTACCATTCACCCATGAAGGGATGGTCAGATGAAGCGGACCATTTAGACACTGGAAGACATGTTTCGTGCTTGCATCTTAGATTTTGGATACAGTTGGGAGGATCACTTTCCCTTAGTGGAGTTCTTATAAAACAAGGGGTATCACTCCACCATCGTTATGGCACCATTTGAGGCCTTGTACGGTTGACAATTATGATCTCCTATCTGCAGTACAGACACAAGGGAGTCAGTACATACGGGTGTAAAGTTGGTACTGGCTTCCACTGAGAAGGTGAAGATCAACCTGGAGTGGATGATGACTACACATAGCAGGAAGAAGACTTATGATGAATCGATACAGTTACCACTGGAGATCAAGGAGGGATACCATGTCTTCTTATGGGTCTCACCATGATGAGTTTTGTAGAGAATTGGTCAGGGTGAAAAGATATCCCTCTGGTTCATCAGAAACATCTAGGTTCTCAGCAGTGCTGGGAAGGTGGAATATCGCATAGCTCATCCCCCATAAATGCATCAGGTGCATGATGTTTACCACGTGTCGCAGGCGAGGAAGAATGTGCACGATACATCGCACATTGTCAACTGGGCTGATCTGAACATTGATGATGGGGAAACGTCTACGGAGAATCCAGTGGAGATTTAGGATTGATAAGAGCAGGTCCTTTATGGACGATCAATTCTTCGAGTGTGCGTTCCCCGATAGCACATGAACCTCTAGGCGTTCACATGGGAGTGGGAGGCTTAGATTTGTGCTCAGTAACCCCATTTGATTCCTTAGTCTATGTTGTGACATTCGTGGTTGAAATGCCCAACCGTATGCAAAAAGTAAAGATGTGGCTTTTCCATGTAATTTTTTTAATTATATGGGGATATTCCAAGGCTGTAAAATGTGATGGTGTGGGATTCTGATGATTGCTGTGCCCGGAATGGAATTTTAAACGTTCTTGAATGTAATTTCTATAATCATGTGAGCTTAAAATCCTATCTATTGAACCGGTGCTTAGAATTGAAATCTGAGGGCACCATTAAACTCGCAACTCCGAGATTCGCTTATGGGATGTTTAACCATGACCGGAGTGGGTCAATGAGGAATTTTATTTTTTCATTAATTTTGGATGAATAAATAAAATAAAATTTATTTCCTTTTAATTTTAAAATTTCATTCCACATCACTTTTATGTTTTGATGGTGGGGGCCATAGTGGTGGTCATCCATTTAATGAATGGCATTAGATTCCTGGTTACAAAATGGCTGTGTAACCACCGTTTTTATGATTAATGAGGCTCACTAATTGAACCAATTAATGAACCTCTTAATCAGATATAAGAGATTTAATATCTAACGTGGGGATTTGGAAAATCATTGGAATGGGAATGATCATGGGGGGATTCATGACGAAGAATGAATCCCCTGACCAAGGAATAACAGCAGAACAATGATTGAGGAATGCCGTTGAATTCTTGTTCTGGGAATGACAAACACCAGATCATCCTAAAACATTGACGTTCTCCAAATATCTTGAGTTATGGTTTCTATTTAGTTTTGTTTTAAAAGATTTGTTTAATTTTATTCATCTCTCATGTTATCAAGCAAATGCAGAGGGAGAGGGCCAAATGAACAAGGAACGGACCGTACAGTATTTTGTTGATCTATGCGTTCTTTGATGACATTTTATTCATGTCTGATGGAACCTGGAACGAAAGGTCATATGGAGAAGAGGTCATATGGGGGTGGCTTTTGATACCTTTAAATGGAAAATGGGTCACTGGAACTCACCGGTGACCTGAGGAAGACTGTCGGTGCGACATTGGCATGGCGGCACCGACAACCGGTGCTGGAGGAGGGGGGGGAGGCGGCGGCCGGTACCGACCGACAGTGAAGGATTTGGCGGTGTGCTGTCGTGGACCACTGTTGAATAGGGCGGCGACATATAGCTGGGGTGGACTAGGGAAGCTGACACCGGCCGACCGTGGTAGGAGCCAAGCACCACGTTGTCCCGCACCGCTGAAGATGGTCCTGACTCAGATGCTGCGATGGAGGGAAGGGAACCACTCTATACGTGTCCCACGAGCGAATGCTGGTGGAAGATGACGCCACTACTATGCCTTCGAAATGGGGAAGAGCCCCCCCCCCACCCATGTGCCAGCTAGGGAGGTCCCCTACCAGCGGGTCGCGACCCTCTGTGGGCAGCACCGCCCAGGTGGGCCAGGCTTGTCCGCGGCCCAACCCATTCGGCTCAGACCCGGACTAGGAATGACTTGTCCGGACCCGACCCAGACCCCACTAGGCCTAGTTTTTCTTAAAGGGACATAACATGTGAACTGGACGTCCGTTTGAAGAACCTTCTGCGTACCTGCGATCATTGGAGCGAGAATGTCCTTCTGGTTTACTCCACTTGTGTTTTGGAGAATGTTGGAGTACATAAGTGTAACATCCCAAGTAAGTAATGAATAATATATATTCTTATCTATGTCTATTTATGAATTAGATATTGTTTTAGAGGCCTAAAATGAGAATAAATCCAATCTTAAGCATGGTATATGCTAATATTTTTAAAATATTGTTTTACTGCCTTTTGATGGAAAACCATTTTTAAATCAAACGTTTTCCAATTTTATAATATCTATTTGTCAAAATAAACTTATTATTTATTATTTGGGCATTGAAATTTACATTGGATAATTTTTTGGTATTTTTCTGACAATGTTCATTTTTTAATGAATAGTGAAAAATACTGTATTTTACATCAAAACTGCCTTTTCATCTAATTTAATTATATGGTTAGATTATCTTTTTAATTGTATTTAAAGTTTAAATAGAATATAAATTTATCATTTAATCCAATGGTGGTAATTGTGATTAATTTTACTTTAAAATTGGACATAAAAAATTGTCAAACTTTTGATAGAAACTGTTTCAAAAAAACCCGCTATTTGTTTTGACAAAGAGAATCATTTTTAAATTAATTATTTCAATTTCTGTGTTTGTAATTTGGTAAAATGGATTCCATATTTGGAATCATAAGGTACAAATTATTTAATTAAGATGCTTTTGTTTTTGGACTTTCTGAATAGTAACGATGGTAATTATCATTAATTATCTTGATTAATTAGTAATCAGGTAGTTAAGGATTATAAAATAATTTCATGATAATAAAAAATCACACTGAAATGTGTCATAATACTACTGGTTGTGTCATGGCCGACCATGGGATGCCTTCTTCCAAACATGGGGACCCCATGGAATCACTTTTGTGTGATAATGACTTGTTATCTTTTTATTTTTTTAAAGAAGGTAAATATAACAAAGAATATATCACTTGAGTGAAACATTTTATAATTTCGACTAAATAAATGATCTCTTGAACTATAAATATTCATCGGAAAGGTAGAAATATTTCCTATATCATAGTATTTTTTTTATAATTTTTAGACGTTAAATAAATTAAATTATATAGGAGACCATGATGATACAGCGATTACCGCATTATTTAACGATTTAAATAAAATGATAAGATAATGAAAATTATAAGACCTACACATATCAAAAACCTATTGGATGGATTTATTTCGAACCATTATCACCTTATCCTCGAAATAAATCAATTTAGGACCTTTAAAATACGAAACACATTTGAAAATAAAGTAACATTTTATACCTTTCCAAGAGTGCCCCTCCTCTACTCTTATAAAAGGCCCCCACCTCTACCTTCTTACCCGCACCTCTCAAGCCTTTCGCTCAGCCACGCTCTGCTCCTTTTGTCTCTCCACATCCATATACTCATCCTAGAAGACTTACCTTAGGCAGGAATCTCTTCAACAGCCCTATTGGTTCAAACCAAAAGGAGTTACCCGATTTAAAGGTAATGTCTTGACTTGTGTTCATTTGTTTTATTTTTCTTCTCCAACCCCCTAAGCTCTTTTTATTCATTTATTTTGTAAAAATAACAATATTTTACATATACTAGTATGTTGTTATAAGAATTATTAGATCTACACTTACACACACCTACGTCTAATGGTTAAAGAACATATTGTTTCCGTGGATGGTGAATTTCTGCTTCACGAAACGATGACTGTTCAATATTTTTCTAACACCTTCAAAGGTGGCCATTAAAATGTCACTATATTTATATATGATATATAATATGTTTATGTTTTCCTTAAGCTTCTGTATTTTTCATTTATGTCATACCTTTATGGTTTCCATTATGGGTAAACGTGATATCTTTTTTTTAGGAAGTGCGGACTACCGCCCCCTCAAAGTGATATGATTCATTAATACCATATGTGGTATGTATAAAAGATATATTTAATGATATTATATATGATAAAATACTGTAATTATAATAATATTATGTATCATTATGTTTTAATTACATTAAATATGAAATTGAAATGGAAGTAGCGTTCATGGGTACGTACGGCTTACCATCTCCATGAACGGTGCATCTCATTTCTTACCTCTAAATGTTATGTAATATTATAAATGCATGTATATACTGGATATATATTATATATATGATATCTACATCATGAATATAATTTTTTATATAATGGATATTTTACCCCATGAACAACCTGTATTTATAAAGCGTTAATTTTTGACTCAAATACCAATGAACGATAAAATGACAATTATTAACATAAATAATTACATAGTGTTCATAACATGGTAATAAGTGATATAAAATGAATAATGAATGTGAAAAAAGGTTCTTATGAAAGTATAAATTAACTCATTTTTATTATTCAGGAGATTAAAGAGTGATTGAGTCAAGTCGGACCCGAGGTATTGGACTTCGTCTCAATCTTCATTCATTGAGGCATATTTTGTTTTATACACAACATTATTTTAAACGGTGTATAAACCCTGTTGACATTTAAATTTATTCAAACGGAATATTTTTTATATGAAGTGTTTTACTAAATGACAAAAGGGAATGTTTATGTCATACGTATGCGGCGACAATGACTTCTCCGCCGCTGTGACCATTATTTGAGTTTCGGCTTCCTCTAAAAGCCATAATATTTTTTAAAATGGAAAATAAATACCATGTTTTAATTTTCTTTTATTTTGGTATTGAAAATGGTTTTCAAAATGTTTTTATTATATCAATGTGTTGTATTGATATCTTGTGATTGAAATGTGGAAATGTTATGTTTCTTTTATGCATGTTTTATGTGAAACGATTATGTTATGGTTCTTGGAAATTATTATGAAGACAGGTGGTTCCGTGATAATCTAAGGGTGGGTGAGCACGATATAGCTCTCCAATGCATTGGGTAACGCGAAGGAGTTAAACATTAAGGTTTTTCCAAAGAGATTTAGGGAATATACTGTGATGGGTATTTCAAACGTAACCATGAGGGTTATTCCCTAGGTAAAAATGTTATGAATTCCTCTAGTTACCTTTATGACTTATGATTTCTATGATTTATTCCTGATTTGATGAGTTCTGTTACAGTACTTATTTTTTATGAGTAAAGTATGATTTCATTTATTCTTATGTATACATGGACTAATGTTTTCATTTCATACATTTATATCCCTTACTGAGCTTTTTATGCTCATCCCATGTTTTTGAAATGTTTTTCACAGATCAATGGAAAGGTACATGATGTGATGATAGTTTCAAAGAAGTGTCAAGAAAAAATCCATGTTTTATTTTAAATATGTTTTCGTTGATGGAAAAAATCAGTACTATATTTTATGTAACCACTGTTTAAATTTTGAATGTAATTCATGTTTTATGATCTAATTCTCTAAAACTCGAATCCTAAAAATATCCTCAACGTGTATTCTTGATGTAACTCAAGATTATGTAATTTTTAAGGCTGGGTTCTTATAGTTGGTATCATAGTTCGGTTTAGATAAATTTAGGAGTTATAATTCTATTATATTTTTATCCAAAAAATATTTTTTATGGTCAAATTGAAATGATATAGAATTTGAAGATTACCATGTTGCTTCATCTAAGACATGTTGGTTCAGAATGGTTTTCCACAGAGGAAACATGGTAGCAATGCTAGGAAGGCATAAAGAAGGAAATGACCTACCTAATCAGCATCCTGAGATAGTCGGAATCGGAACTAAATAGTTTGTTGCAGTAATGGCGCAGTTTACTCAAGCAAAAAAATGGTGGTGGTATCCATGCACGAGATCAGCCAGATCAACCGTAGAGGAACATGTTAGTGGTAGAACATTTCATAAGGAAACAACCCCCATATTTCAGATGATCATCTGACCCTGTGCTAGCTGAAGGGTGGATTAAAGCACTAGAGAAGATTTTCGATGGCATGGGGTGTTCTGACAATCAAAAGGTTTGTCTTGCTATTTACCGTTTGGATGGTGAAGCAGATCAGTGGTGGTCAATGGTTAAAAATATCTGGGACGCTAATGAGATTCATGCTCTTGACTGGGATGAATTCAAAGTTATGTTTCATGAGAAGTATTTTCCTAAAGCTCTTCGACATAGGATGGAAACATTATTCTTGGAATTGAGGAAAGAGGACAACTCAGTGGCTGCCTACGAAGAAAGGTTCACTCGATTGGCAAGGTATGCTCCAAATTTTATCCGAGACCTTGATATAAAAAACAATCATTTTTTCTCAAGATTAAAGCCAAAATATCAAAGGGCTTTAGCTTCTCACAAGTTCAAGATTTATGAAATGATTTTTTGATGTGATGATAAGGTGGAAATGGAGTTTGTCATTGATCAAATGTTCTATAACAACCAAAAGAAGAAGAGACCAAGGTGGGAAGGGAAAGGGGTGAATTCTTCAAAAAGGTCTGACATTAAGAAAACTACGTTTCCAGTTTGTGAAAAATGTGGTAAAAGGCATGCTGGGGAATGCCTTCTGAATTCTGTAAAGTGCTACCGATTTGGTAATACGGGACATAAGGCTCGTGATTGCACTGGAAAAGATCAGGGTTACGGTAATACAAAATTTGACTTACAGTTAGTGAAATGTTTTATGTGCAATGAAATGTGTCACTTTGAAAACGAGTGTTCGATAAAGAGCTCAAGTGATGGAAGTAGTTAGACTACAAGAAGAAAGGGGTGGTGAAATCCTTTACAACTACTTCAGAAGAATTCGGGCCATAAAATGAAGTGGTATCAAGTAATTTTTTTTGTTTTTTCAGATTATGCCAGTGTGTTGTTTGATTCGAGGTCTACACATTCTTTCACCTATGAAAAAATTTCTACAAAAATGGGAATACCATCTCAAGAAATGACTACTGAACTTATGGTAAAAACACCTGGGGAAATGTTGAGGCAAAAATAATTTATAAGAATATTCCTATCCTTATCCGTGGAAAGAACCTACTTGAAAACCTTATTGTTTTACCTATAGTAGAGATTGATGTTATACTAGGTATGGATTGGATCCCTATTTACCATTCTAATATTGACTGTAGAGTTAATGAAGTTTCTTTTCAGAAAGACTTTCAGTTTGTGTACAAGAATGAATCTTTAATGTTTATAACATATCAAGAGGTTAAGAAACTTGTAAAATATGGAAATGAATATTACCATGCACATATTGTTGAAAACAAAGGAACTGTTCAGATTAATGATGTGCCAGTGGTAAATGAGCATCCTGATGTTTTTCCTGATGAGTTTCCTAGAATAATACAAGACCGTGAAGTTGAATTTACTGTTGACATAGTTCGTGATGCCAAGCCAAATTAAAACCACCCTATCGAATGGCTCAAATTGAACTTTTATAGTTGAAGGAGAAAATGCAAGATTTATTAGAGAAACGTTTCTTTCGACCTAGCACATCACCATGGGGGCTCCTGTTTTATTTGATAAAAAGAAAGATGGTTCAATGAGACTTTATATTGATTATAGAGCCTTGAATAACATCACTATTAAGAACAAATAACCTTTTCCTCATATCGATGGTTTGTTTGATCAGCTCCAGGGAGCTCAGTTTTTTTCAAAGATTGACCTGAGATTGGGGTACCATCAGTTGAAGGTAAAGGAAGCAGATATTCCGAAGACCGCTTTTTGTACAAGATATGGCCATTATGAATTTTTAGTAATGCCTTTTGGGCTAACCAACGCACCTTCTGTATTCATGGACTTAATGAATAGAATTTTACAGGGGTTCTTGGATATGTTTGTGGTGGTTTTCATTGATGATATTTTGGTGTTTTATAAAATTGAAGAAGAGAATGAAAGTCATTTAAGGGTCATTTTAAAAACATTAAAAGAAATGAAATTGTATGGGAAATTCAGAAATTGTGAGTTTTGGTTGCAACAAATTACTTTCCTTGGACACATTGTTTCTAAAGATGGGATAAATGTTGATCCTGCAAAAACAAAGGTTGTTGAAGAATGGCCAAGACCCACAAATGTAACTGAGATTCGTAGCTTCCTCGGTTTGGAAGGCTATTACTGAAGATTTGTTATAAATTTCTCCCAGTTATCTAGTCGAATGACTAAACTAACTTGTAAGGCTGTTAAGTTTATCTGGACAAAAGAATGTGATGGTTGTTATCAGGAACTGAAAAGAAGATTGGTGAATTCTCCAGTTTTGGCACTACCATCTAGGAATGGGGAGTTTGTTATCTACAATGATGCTTCATTGAAAGGACTTGGTTGCATCCTTATGAAAAATTATCAGGTAATTTCTTATGCTTCACGACAGTTGAAAACTCATGAGGTAAATTACCCTACACATGATTTGGAATTAGCTACTGTTGTTTTCACTTTAAAAATTTGGAGGCATCATTTGTATGGAGTAAAGTGTGAAATATATACCAATATCAAAATTTTAATGTATATATTCACTTGGAAATAATTTAACATGAGACAGAGGAGATGTCTAGAATTAATCAAGGATTATGATTATACAATTCATTACCATCCAGGAAATGAAAATAGAGTGGTTGATGCTTTGAGTCTAAAAAGTAATTCTTTATTAATAATGTTGTGTTTGGAACGTGATCCTTTGGTTAAGGAATTGATGAACATTGGCATAGAAGTTGTTGGTCCATGATGATATTCTATTTTGATGCAGGTATCAGTGAAATCTTCTCTATCATACAGAATTAAGCAAGCACAGTAGCTAGACAGTGAGTTGCAGAAAAGGGTAGAGCTGGTTCAGAAGGGTAAGTTGCCTGAATTCAACATTGATAATGATTTTGTTTTCATATTTGGGAAGAGATTGTGTGTTCTATGTGATTCACAGTAGAAGAGTTAGTTATTATGTGAAGCTCATAGTTCTCCGTTTTCAGGTCATCCAGGTAGTACTAATATGTATAGAGATCTTCGGGAGTATTACTGGTGGGATGGAATGAAAAGGGATATTTATAATTTTACTGTGAAGTGTTTGACATGTCAATAGGTTAAATCTGAGTGGTAGTTACTGAAAGGGGTTCTTGATCCTTTACTAGTGCCAGAGTAGAAATGGGAGAATATATCCATGGACATCGTTATTGGATTGCTGAAGACACGTCGAGGTAAAAATGCAATATGGTTTATTGTTAATCGATTGACTAAATATACTCATTTCCTTGCTATACGAGATACCTTTTCCCAAGATCAACTTTCTTGTTTTTATATTAAATATATAGTCTGGTTACTTGGTGTTCCACTCTCTATTGTATCCGATATTGATCCTAGGTTCACTTCTTACTTTTGGAAAGGACTTCAGAAGTTGTTGGGTACTAAATTAAATTTTAGTACATCTTTTCAACATCAATCAGATGGGCAGTCAGAACGAACAATTCCGACATTGGAAGATATGATACGTGCTTGTTCGATGGATTATCAGGGAAGTTAGGACAAACATCTTTTTTTGGTTGAGTTTTCTTATAATAACAGTTTTCATTCCAGTATACCAATGGCACCATTTGAGGAATTATATGGTAAGCGGTATCGAACTCCATCTTTCTGGGATGTAGTGGGTGAAAGGAAGTTGATGGGACTGGAATTGGTAGAAGATTTGGCATAAAACATTTAGTTGATACAGAAACACATGAGAACAAATCAGTGCATGCAGAAGAGTTTTGCGGATAACCAGAGGAAAGATCTATCTTTTGAGGTAGGTGATTATGTTTTTTCTCAAAGTATCACCATGGAAAAGAGTGATGCAATTTGGTAAGAAAGGAAAGTTGAGTCCAAGGTTCATTGGACCATATGAAATTTTGGAAACAGTTGGATCAGTTTCATACTGAGTGGCTTTACCTCCATGTTTATCTCATGTACACAATGTTTTTCATGTTTCAATATTAAGGAAGTACATGCCAGATCCATCTCATGTTTTGAGTTGAGAGGTAGTTCAGCTGGAAGAGAATCTATCTTATGAAGAAAAAACCGATCCGGATTCTTCACCATAGGGAGCAAGTGTTACAGAATAAGGTGATTCATCTTGTAAAGGTTTTTTGTAAAAACCACATGTATGAAGAGGCAACATGGGAATCTGAAAATTAAATGAGGGATAAATACCCCCACTTATTCGATAAGTAAATAAATTTCGGGGACGCAATTTTCTAAATGGGGGAAGGATGTAACATCCCATGTAAGTAATGAATAAAGGATATTATTATATATTTCTATTTATGAATTAGATAGTGTTTTAGAGGCTTAAAATGAGAATAAATCCAATCCTAATCATGGAATACACTAATATTTTTAAAAGATTGTTTTACTACCTTTTGATGGAAAAGCATTTTTAAATCAAACATTTGACAATTTTATAATATCTATTTGTCAAAATAAACATATTATTTATTATTAGGGCATTGAAATTTACATTGGATACTTTTTTGGTATTTTTCTGACAATGTTCATTTTTTAATGAGTAATGAAAAATACCGCATTTTACATCAAAACTGCTTTTTCATCTAATTTAATTATATGGTTATATTATCTTTTTAATTTGTTTTAAAGTTTAAATAGAATATATATTTTTCATTTAATCCAATGGTGGTAATTGGGATTAATTTCACTTTGAAATTGGACATAAACAATTGTCATACTTTTGATAGAAATTGTTTCAAAAAAAACCGCTATTTGTTTTGACAATGAGAATCATTTTTAAATTAATTATTGAAATTTCTGTGTTTTTACTTTGGTAAAATGGATTCAATATTTGGAATCCTAATGTCCAAATTATGTAATTAAGACCCTTTTGTTTTTTGAATTATTTAATAGTAACGATGATAATTATCGTTAATTATCTTGATTAATTAGTAATCGGGTAGTTAAGGATAATAAAATAATTTCATAATAATATAAAATGACACCAAAATGTGTCCTAATACTACTTTTTGTGTCATGGCCAATCATGGGATGCCTTGTTCCAAACTTGGGGACCCCATGGAATAAATTTTGCGTGATAATAACTTTTTATCTTTTTATTTTTATAAAGTAAATATAACAAAGAATGTATCACTTGAGTAAAAAAAATTAATTTTGTCTACATAAATGATCTCTTGGAATATAAATAGTCATTTGAAATCTAAAACTATTTCCTACATCAAAGTATTTTTTTATATTCTTTAGACATTAAATAAATTAAATTATATTTGAGACCGTGATGATGCAGCGATTACCTCATTATTTAACGATTTAAATAAAATGAAATGATAATATAAAATTTAAGACCAACACATGTCAAAAACCTATTGGATTGGTGGATTTCTAACACTTATCACTTTATCCTCGAAATAAATCAATGTGGGACCTTTAAAATACAAAAATAATTTGAAAATAAAGTAACATTTTATACCTTTCCAAGAGTCACCCTACTCTCCTATTATAAAAGGCCCCCGCCTCTACCTACTTACCCACACCTCCCAAGCCTTTCTCTTGGCCAAGATCTTCTCATTTTGTCTCCCCACATCCCTCTCCTTATCCTAGAAGCCTTACCTTAGGCAGGAAGCTCTTCAAGAAACCCTTTTGGTTCAAACCAAAGGGAGTAACCTGATATAAAGGTAATGTCTTCACTCATGTTCTTTTGTTTTATTTTTCTTCCCTAACCCCCTAAAATCATTTTATTCATTTATTTTGTAACAACACCAGTATATTATATATACTACTATTTTTTTATAAGAAGGATTCGAGCTACACTTACACACACCTACATATAATGGTTAAAGAGCATAATGTTTCCGTGGATGGTGAATTTCTGCCTCACGAAACGATGATTGTTCAATATTCTTGTAACAACTTCAAAGGTGTCCATTAAGATGTCACTATATTTATATATGATATATAATATGTTTATGTTTTTCTTAATCTTCTATATTTTTCATTTACGTCAAACCATTATGGTTTCCATTATGGGTAAACGTGATATCTTCATTTTTGGAAGTGCGGACTACCGCCCCCTCAAAGTGATTTGATTTGTTAATACCATATGTGGTATGTATAAATGATATATTTAATTATATTATATATGATACCATACTGGAATTATAATACTATTGTGTATCATTATGTTTCAATTCCATTAAATATGAAATAGAAATGGAAGTAGCGTTCATGCGTACGTACGGCTTACCGTCTCCATGAACGGTGCATTTCATTTCTTACCTCTAAATGTTATGTAAAATTATAAATGCATGTATATACTGGATATATATTATATATATTATATCTTCATCATGAATATAATTCTAGATATAATCGATATTTTACCCCATGAACAACTTGTAATTATAAAGGGTTTATTTTTTACTCAAGTACCAATGATCGACAAAACGACCATTATTAACATAAATAATTACATAGTGTTCATAACATGGTAATAAGTGATATAAAATGAATAATGAACTTGAAAAAAGGTACTTAAGCAAGTAGAAATTAACTCAAGTTTATTATTCAGGAGATTAAAGAGCGATCGAGTCAATTCAGACCCGAGGTATAGGACATCATCTCAATCTCCTTTCATTGAGGCATATTTTCGTTTATACTCAACATTATTTTATACGGTGTATAAACCCCATTGAAATTTATGTTTATTAAAACGGAATATTTTTTATACAAATCGTTTTAATAAACGACAAAAGGGAATGTTTTTGTCGTACGTATGCGGCGACAACAACTTCTCTGCCGCTGTGACCATTATTTGAGTTTCAGATTCCTCGACAAGACATAACATTTTTTAAAATGAAAAATAAATACCATGTTTTACTTTTCTTTTGTTTTTGTATTGAAAATGGTTTTCATAATGTTTTTATTATATCAATGTCTTGTATTGATATCTTTTGATTGAAATGTGGAAATTTTATGTTTCCTTTATGCATGTTTTATGTGATACGATTATGTTATGGTTCTTGGGCATTATTATGAAGACAGGTGGTTCCGTGATAAACTACAGGAGGGTGAGCCCGATATAGATCTCCAATGCATTGGGTAATGCAAAGGAGTTAAATGTTAAGGTTTCCCTGAAGAGATTTAGGGAATATATTGTGAAGGGTATTCCAAACATAACCATGAGTGTTACTCCCTATGTAATAATGTTATGAATTCCTCAAGTTACCTTTATGTCTTATGATTTCTATGATTTATTCACGATTTTATTAGGTATGCTAAAGTGATTATGTTTTATGAGTAAAGTATGATTTCATTGATTCTTATCTATACATGGACTAATGATTTCATTTCGTACTTTTATATCCCTTACTGAGATTTTTATGCTCATCCCATGATTTTGAAATGTTTTTCACAGGTCAAGGGAAAGGTACATGTTGTGATGATAGTGTCAACGGAGTGTCATGAATGAATCCATGTTTTATTTTAAATATGTTTCCGTTGATGAAAAAAATGAGTACTATCTTTTATGTAACCACATTGTTTAAATGTGGAATGTAATGCATGTTTTATGATCTAATTATCTAAAATTCTAAACCTGAAAAGATCCTCAAGGTGTATTCTTGAAGTAACTCATGATTAAGTAATGTTTATGGTCTGGGCCTTATATACAGGTTGGATTAAAAATGAATCCAACCAAGCCCTTGGCATTAAAATATATATCACTTACCGACTGGGTTCCTAATTGATGCATCATTTGTCGCATTGGAACCCTTACGACATGGAGGTACTCAAGGATATTTCTTTGTGGAACTTCATGGAAGTTGAGTTACATCTGATGGCCTAAGGAGAAGATCCTCCATGAATCAAGCGTGCATAGTGCAGGAATCTAGTGGGTAGATATAATGTTATAAAAGAACACAGATCATATGTGGGTCACCATTTATCGATCCAAGGTGGGTCAGAATCTATAGATCCTATGTGGGTTAGCGCTCATCAATCTTGAGTGCGTCAGTGCTCAACGATCCTATGTGGGTCCGCATCTACCAATCCTGTGTGGGTTAGTAGCAGATTCTCTTAACAGAATACGGTGTTCCAGCAATACATATAATCATATGTACTTTTTTACTTATGTTATTCGGGGTGTGAGGTGAGTATTTACCTGCGTGGTACATTTACCATCGTGGTGCTGCCTTTGTGGTATTATCCCCATGTGGGTCAATTCTGAAAATGGATTAAAATATGGTTCCTTATTTTTCATCATGAATGAGACATGTATATTTTGATAACCTAGGTATATGTTTGGGTGTATACCTATGTTGAGTTGATGAATTCTACATTCTTTATGATTTAGGTATTTCATTGTGGTGTTTCCTTTTTGGATCTGTAGGAGACCATCAGGGGTCTTAGGGTCCCAAATGAGTGTTGTACTACTCACCTATGCACATGCTACACCTGCTCCTTGTTTTGTCTTGTGTAGATGAATGATAGTGTTGAATGAGATTGAGGAAGACAGTACTGGATGGTGCTCAAAGGTGGACCCTTTGACGAGATGTGCTGTAGTTACTACACATTGTGACTTGTACCTACCCTTTAGGTAGGATCCATGGTGGATGAATACAGGAGCAGTCACTCTATTGTAGTTGGACTTTATCATTGGGATTTTATTCTATCCTCCCTTTACGTACAATATTCACTCTTTTACAATATAGTTTTACTTCTTGGTTTTCATCATGTTGTGTTCGTGGACTGTGTGTTTGAAGATTTAAAATCAATGCCTTACCATTTAAAGATATATACCTTTCTGGTGCTAGTCTCTAGCCCCTGTCCTATAGAAGGTGGGCTTCGGGTAGTCACGACATGGGCCCTAGGGGACGGTTCATGATATCATTGATGTAATGAAGCTTGTGACACTCATTTCACTTCGAAAAGTTTTATTCTAATGAAATCCACTTTTTCTCCCATGTTATATTTTCATGAAGTGATTTTGAATCCTATCACTTTCTTAGGTTATTATGTGATGAAATGTTAATGATACCCATTTCATTTCATGGGTTAAGATTTGATGTTTATAAACCTATTTCTTATTATGGTTCAGGTTATGATAAAAGTTTTATTATCTAATGTAACATGTATGAATGATGTTATTATGGGATATGTGGGGCCTATGTCTCCCACAAATGTAATGGTTAATGATAAGTTGTATAAAATATCATGGGATACATGGGATATAGACAAATTTTGAAATCATGGATGTACAAGGGTTGTATCCCAAGACTATATGTAAGAGGGTTCATAAGTTATATCTCAACCATGAAAAGACGAATGTAAAAGGGTTGTAGTTCATGCCTAAAAGTATGTGGGTACATGAGTTGTATCCCATGCTGAAAAAGAAGAAGGCACATAGGTTATAGAAAGATCATAAATATAAACATGTACATGGGTTGTTAGAGAAATCTTGATGTAGGTACATAAGTCGTAGCCCAATCCTAACATGTTATAAATGTCTTGTAGGTATCCTTGACATAGGATTTTCTGTTGTTTTTTGCATGCCACAAATTCCATGTCATATTCATATATAGTGATTCCATGAATAATGATCCAAATTATCATATGATCTATGAATTATGAAATGAAAATATTTATTATGATCTATAATATAAAGTGTATTATCTCCAATTATTAATCTCAAGTTCCATTCCCTTTTGTTAATGTTATACTTAGGAATTTTCATTAATAACTCTTACTAAGCATCTCAGCTCACACATTATAAAAATTTTCCTTTCCCCAGGTTATAAAGAAATGTTATAGGTTGAATTAATAATGGTGAATATCATTTTAGGATATCTTTAACATATTTCACTGGGATATAATAATTTTTTTAGATTCCAATTTCACAAAAGTACTACGGACCTTGGGAATCTATTTTTTTAATGTAGAAAATATTCCTCTAAAATGATGTAATATCCATGTATGCTAATCCCGATTCATTATAGTTGGCCCAAAAGGAATGTTTTATTCATCCCATGGGTACTTGGATTATAAAAAAACACTTAATATACCTAGGTATATTTCTACAGATATATATTAGGATGACTCAAATGATAAGAGTGAGGATGAGTCAATGATTAGGAAAATGTCTCGGAACATTGGTAAAGGATTGATTGAGTGGTTCCCTATAATTATTTCCCAATTAGGATACTAAAAATTGATGTGTCTCTAGAACCGATGTACCTATTGGTAAAAACTCCAATAAGTTGTCATGTTCCTTACTTAGGGTAATCTGGGGAAAGAAAATGGTCCTTACTAAACACAAAATTTGACAGTCCTAGGGGATATGCTTTGGGAATTTACAAAATTATTATTAACATTTATTAAGGGTTTAAGTAGAGTATGTACCATAATAACCTTGGATAAAACTAATGTTTAATATATTAATGAAGTATGATCTATAAGGTAGAAACATTATATGTCCATTTTCACAATTATATGGTATCCCAATATGAAAAATCTTTCTCACACTATTCTTTATGGTTTTATTCAACGAAGATAAATATAAGGAACATTGTTAAAATATAATTCATATTTGTGGAAAGTATGGGAATTATGAGAATATATTCCCCAAGAGGAAACCTCATAAATAGAATCATGATGGTGGTACAAGTATTGGTTATACTTTTGATGATACTGAGACTGAAAATGACATATTAAAGGTATTTGATGTTCATCCAATATATTTTACATTAAATATAATAAGAATTATTAGATTTAGGTTTAGGTTCCATAGTACCTGAATCATATTAAATATTCTAGGAAAGTTTTTTTATGTAATAAGATGATGAAAACTAATTAATGGTTTATGAATAATGTTGGATAATTTAATTACATATGTTGGAATTAAAATATAATCTTATATGAGTCATAACAAATTTATGAATTTTTAGTATAATATTTAATTAAGGATTAAAAGTGATATTTTAATAATGATAAGATATATTAAGGTGATATTTTGATTAAAGGAGTGAAAACCTTTATGTGACCCTGATGTTGAGAAAATTGTGTTTCACTCGGATATAGAGATGATTTATTTGGAAAATGTAAATTAGATAACATGGTTCACCCTGGATTTGATTATTTAAAGGTTTAAAATAGTATATGTTCTCAATGATGATGCTTAAAACATATTTAATTAATTAAAATATCTAGTAACGTTTTGAATGATGAATCATTCATGTTTTCATAATATATCAATGTTAATCTAGGTTATTACCTTGTTTCAAGAGAATATATAATAATTCTACTCACATGTTTGGAATGTAAAAACAAAGAGATACTTTTTGATTTACGGAAGAATCAATGTTAATATAATGTCATGAATTTTTTTATAATTTTTTTGAATATTAATATTTTATGATGGTTATATGGATAAAGATTTATGATAAGTTCATGTTAAACATTGGAGGATGTCTTTACGCACTGAGTGTGTATTGAAAACATTCAATAAAAGTTTATTTAGTCATTAGACCTATTCCAATGATGTACATATTATTTATTTCATAAATTAGGATATATTAGTTTTAAAATAAGACATCATGTACGTCGTGTAACGCCCCGACCCTAGTTGCCCAGAGTCGGTGCATTATTACATAACATTGGCATGATCACAAGAAAGATCAAATCTTGAAAGACCGATTGGTTTAGTAGCCTTGGAAACACTAGTTATATTCATAAGTTTTACATTACATCATAAAATGAAAAACTACTACAACAACATAATGTCTCCATAATCTACACTCATATCCCCACATAATATCCCATAAGGTCATTCATAACTTACTTCTTCACTTCCTGGGAAAAAATAAAACATAGAAAAGGGGTGAGCTCAAATGCCCAGTAAGGATAACAATATAGCGAAAACTTTCATAAATAAGAATAAACATTTAAGGAAATATATAACTAAAACAAAAGCCTTTTAAACTTGAACATTTAACATAGTATGGCATAAATAAAATGAAATAATGCCATTTACTTATTCACATGATTATTCTACTAATCGAATAATCACATGAAAAATCAATAACCACTTTCATAATGATGGAATTCATAATGCTGAACTTTAATTTCTTTGTCAAGGCCTCGTCCCAAGACCTTGGGGCTAACTGTAACCGGAACCCAACCCGGAGTGCCTCTAATAATCGGACACCAACCCGGAGTGCCTCTAATAATCGGACACCAACCCGGAGTTCCTCTAATAACCGGAGACCAAACCGGAGTTCCTCTAATAACCGGAGACCAAACCGGAGGGCTTACTTTTACCAGTCCCCAACCCGGAACATACTTGTCTAACACATTTATCTGAATGAAAGGTTGAAATATAACATAAATATTTGGATTAAAAATAACTTATGAAATATCAATACATTAAACAAAAACCATGAGTGACATAAGAATAATGTATCCACTGAGAAAAATATCACAAAACCTTCAATAAAATATCGATGTTTTGTATCATAATAAATCAACTTCAAATAAGCTTAAAATCCATCAAAAGATGTTGACATAGATGAAATCAAAAATATTTTGGAGAAATATAACTATTTTTAAAAAAATCATTTTAAAAGTAACATAATTATAAAATAATACATTCAATTTGAAAATATTCTTATAATCTTGTAAGGGAAGCTTCGACAATTTTATAACGGCGGAAAATTACCGCACCCGCCGTATAAGTTAAAAAAACTTTCTTACCTTAATTCTGTCGAAAAGGTTAAAAAGAACCTTGTTTGGAAAACAACGGCAAGATTCCTTTATAAACCACTTATAAAAAGTCAAACAAGGGTATAAATTACATTAACCCATATTCTTGTAAATAGTAAAAATGTTTTGAAATACATTTTCAAGAAACATGGATGTGGATGATAAAGAGATCCCAGTAGATTATTACGTATAAACAACCTTGGATAATGAAGAGATTGTGAAATAACCCTTACCAATTTGGTAACTTATGAAACATACAACCCATGAAAGAGGTATCATACAATGAATATGTAAATACACATTAATTAAAGTGTATTACACAAAGAATATAATTATGGGCAGTACATACACCACACAAAAGGTAATGGTGGCAATATGGCATGGATCTCACAGGAATAAGGAGTGAGATGAAAACCCCTTACCACGTTAATCAACTGAGTCGTATGGCCAAAAGTTAATAACCACAAAAGGATATACAGAATAACATGAATATAAATAGAATCATGATAATATATATCAAATGGTAGTACACAATACACCACTTTCAATAATTTAGTGGCGAACAATGGAAATATCACGGAATTGAAAGTGAGATAAGAAAATCCCTTACCACGTTAATCAATTGAGTCGTATGGCCAAAAGTTAATAACCAACAAATGATTTACAGAATAACATGAATATAAAAAGAATCATGATAATATATATAAAATGGTAGTACACAATACACCACTTTCAATAATTTAGTGGCGAACAATGGAAATATCACGGAATTGAATGTGAGATAAGAAAATCCCTTACCTTGTACTTTTACTTGGTTGGGGTAGGTTAACCTCCTGTATAATATTGAAATAATTGTTATTAAATTATACAAGAATCATATATATTAATATCATATCATATATGATCTTTTAACTTTTCTTTGTTAATAATGTCTTAGTATTATCGTTGTTTCGGGTGTTAACTTACTCATTTTGTTTTATATGTTTTATTACGTAATACATGTTTGTAATGGATAGGTTGTATATGATTCATATCCAGAATGATATCAAGTCCTTAAACATCATTTTTAAATCAGAAAATGATAATTATACTTGAATGGATATGATGGAGAATGAATCTCATCGCGTTCGTGGAGACGGTAGTCCGTACGTACGCACGAGCGACAATATCATTCTTTTGATATTAAAATAATATATAAATGAATGGTATATCATATATACAGAATCACTAACATGTTATATTTATTATTTACATGAGTTACACATCATTATTATACCCATCCAAATAATAATATATTGAATAACAATTACGACGTGGAGACGGTAAGCCGTACGTACGCACGTATGGTGACATGTTATTCAAAGGGTGGATAGAATACTGAATATGGTTGTACCATATTTATAATAACATCACAGTATATATATGATATTGGAGTTATTATTTTAGAATGGTAACAACAAAGTAAGAAGAAGTGGAAGAAGAAGGAACTTGGAAAAAGGGTGGTGAAATCATTACCTCTTCTTCGGGTTCTTCCTTTTGATTTGATCAAAAGGGCTCCTTAGGTTGGATTTCTGATCAAACTAAGGACTCTAGGTTGTAGTGAGGGAAGTTGGGAGAGTATTTGGGCAGAGTTTGGCTGAACCAAAAGGCTTTGAAGGAGTGAAGAAATGAGAAGGAGGAGTTCCCTTTTATAAGAGGGGTGAGGGGCCCCTTTGGAAAAGCTAGAGATATTAGTTTATAATAAATTCATAATCTGTTTCCAATGGATCCAAAGTAAACTATTCAAAGGTTAAGGTGGGGATCGGTCGAAAACAACTCATCCAATAAAATTTATACAGGTTGGGGTACTTATATTAACCTTATCTTTAAATATTAACACTAAGTTTATTAGTTTCACTTTTACAATGTCTCTTTGTATTTTTATATAATATGGTTAATAAACTTACTATATAAATCCAAGAGACCCCCAACTGGTCCATTAATGATGAAACTATCATGATATAAGTCTCATGGCCGAACCCTAGATTTTTAGGAATTTAATATCAATTAATAATATAATATTTGTTTTAAGAACTCTTTTATGTCAATTTTGACACTATTCAATAGTTGATTTTTGTGAAACTCATAACAGATTGATTACTTC
The DNA here is from genome assembly GCA_963277665.1 of Viscum album. Classification (NCBI taxonomy): domain Eukaryota; kingdom Viridiplantae; phylum Streptophyta; class Magnoliopsida; order Santalales; family Viscaceae; genus Viscum; species Viscum album. The sequence goes on along the minus strand of OY728156.1, from coordinate 1,197,158,546 downwards.
GAACAAAGACAATTAAATCAATCCTAATATATCATATTATCCTATAAAATTAGTTTATTTCATTAAAAGTCTCATATTATGTTTATTTGGGTATTTATAATATCAATTATTTTAATTTTTCACTATTATAGTAATTACTGCATCATCATTGTGTTATAAATAAAATAAATTATTTAATGTCTGTTGGTCGGAGTGGACACTCAAAAGGGGGGTGAATTGAGTTCCAATTAAAATTTTCTGTTAAAAACAATTTCTAATAAAATCCCCCAATTTCAAAAACAAATTAAACTGTAGTGAATTTATATTGATTATAAAGGTTCAATTAGCTTCTCAAAGATTGATTAATTCTCAGTTAACTTAATCTTGTGGTTAAATTAACTTTTGAAACTAATTTACTGAGTTATAATAAATATAAACACTTGCGAATTTAATTATCAAAGTAGCTTTGAAGATAGATTATATTTCAAAGTAATAGCAGCGGAATATGAAATAAATATGTATAGTATGGATATAGAGTATAACTATAAACACAGAGAAGTAACCAAGAGGTTCAGTCTCAAGCCGAGACTTAGTCCTCTCAAAAGTTTATATAAAAGTGATCCACTCCCTGGATCGGGGTTAACAACAGTGAACGCACTGTCCAGGTCACAAGACCTCTACCACAGTTCTTCGTGGGAAAACAAACAACAGCAGCCAGCTGTCCAGGTCACAAGACCTCTACCACTATCCACAGTGGGAAGTGAAGTGTAAAAAGGTTTGCTGAGGATTTACAGATCCTCCAGTGAAAGTACAGGAGTCAGTGTGTGTGTTTAATACAGCAGATAACACACACTGCTCAAAATGTAGAATGAATAAATCATAGAGCAGAGATGTGGAGTTTAGGAATGGCTCTAGTGATTTCAGTGTAGCACTGGACTCGTTTTGGAATTAATCAGAAATGATTCTGAGTCCTCTTCTCGATTTTGTTTGAGAAGCAGAGTGTCGTATGCTTCAGGTTCACAGGCGGTGAGATGTAGTCGATGAAGCTCTTCAATATTCTGTTGTATGCACACCACTCTTCTTGAGTAGGCTTGATTGTATATTTGATTCTGTCTTGCTTGGTTCTTCTTGTATGCACAGAGCTCTTCTTGAGTATGTCGTATGCTTCCTTGTCTCTGTTATTGTTGTATCTTTCAGCAACGTCTTCTTGTATTTATGTCACGTGCTCCGTAGGACAGAAAAGGTTTCCTTTCCGCAGGTACGAGGTACGGTTTCCTGACATCCGACAACTTTTATTAATTAATTGTCAGGGTATTAAAATATAACTAATATGACCGTTGGTTAGAATAAATAAAGATAAAGATAAAGAAATTCAAACAGTTTTTTATGACTATTCAAGAGATCAGTAGGTCATCAGCATTAGAGTAATGATCAGTGACTCAGATAGATCAGCATCGGTCTGTCATCTGATCGGTGAGTCATTTTGATCAGCATCGGTCTATCATTGGATCGGTGACTCATTTGCATCGGTGACTCATTTGCATCGGTGAGTCATCTGCATCGGTGTGTCCTTGGATCGGTGAGTCTGATGGATCAGTGCGTCTGATGGATCGGTGCGTCTGATGGATCGGTGAGTCTGATTGATCGGTGACTCTGATGGATCGGTGAGTCTGATTGATCGGTGACTCTGATGGATCGGTGAGTCTGATTGATCGGTGACTCTGATGGATCGGTGAGTCTGATTGATCGGTGACTCTGATGGATCGGTGAGTCTGATTGATCGGTGCGTCTGATGGATGTTGAATCCAGAAGACTTCCAACATACTTTGCAAGTCAATAAGCATAGTTAAAAACATGATAACAGATTCATTCATAGATTGGAATTATGTTTATGAGACATCAAACCAGATTAAGCAGCAATGAGTTGTGATGATTTGTGATTATTAAAACATCAGTTATAAACATGAAATCAGCAATCTTCCAGAGGGCTCAACAATCTCCCCCTTTTTGATAATCACAAATCTTCATATATATATATAAAATAATATAAAAAAAATCTCTCTCTTAAAATAACCTTCCCATATAAAGTATTCAGATTTCTCCCCCTGATATATTGATCTCCCTCTTCATATATAGAGTACTCCCCCTTAGATATATATTTCCCCCATTATATATCTTTCTCCCATTATATATATCTTCTTTCTCCCATTATATATATCTTCTTTCTCCCATTATATATATCTTCTTTCTCCCATTATATATATCTTCTTTCTCCCCCTTTGGGATAATCAAAAAGGAGGGAAAACAGATAAGGGAAAAGAGAAGCAGGGTGCAGAGAGGATAGAACATAACACAAAGGAAAAAAAACAAATTTGATAAAGTCACAGAAAAGGAGATAAGCAATACATAGATCACCCCATCAAAAACAATACAGGGCTATTTGTTGGGATACAAAGGGGCTTTCCCTTTATCCTTTGGATCAATGGTAGGTAATGTAGAAGGCTTGGAGGCAGGCTGTGGTTCACGGAGCTGAAGTGGGGGCAGGACAACTCGGGCAGGTGCAGTTGAAGGTGTCACAGAGGGTTGTTGAGAAGGAGCAGGAGCTGGATGAGAAGCTTGCTAAGAGACTGGCTATAACTGAGATAGATCTTGGGCAACAGACAGCTGATTTGGAGCGACATCAGAGGCACTGAGAGGTTCAGAAGTAGGGAGTACAATTGCAGTGGCCTGTGCATCCAAGTAAGGTTTCAACAGATGAATGAAGTCCTAAATGACTTCTGCGCCATACTTCATAGCTTTTTCAAAATCATCCTTGTTTTCCATGAACTGCCCCAAGGAAGGGACAAAATCTTGCAATTGGCGAACTTGAGTGTTGAAGGCCTGAGTGACTGGAGGTAATTTCAGATTCTCTGCCAAGACTTTGAAGTTTGCAGCCATCTCATGTTTTGTATAAATCTTGGAAAAGTAAGTATCAACTTTTTCCTTGATCTCTTGCAGGGCTTTCTTAGCATCTGCTGAATATACTAAGGCCATCTTATGACTATTATCACAGATCTCTTTCATCCTCCTCGAAGATTCTAAGTCAAGAATTTGTCTTATAGCAGCTATCTCTACATGCACAACTTCTCTGAGAGCTTCTATCTCACGAGTAGTGATTTTGGTTACCTTGCCTGTACTGGCTTGGCTGACTATATGAGTTAGTTCAGCTTTCAACTTCCTCAGGTCAGACTTGTTGAGATGTTCAATCAGATTTCTCAAAACTTCCATCATACCAGAGATGGTTGATCTGAACTCATTTGATAGAGAAAGTAAGCTAACTTGGAGATCCTTCAAAGTTTGATTCAAAGAGGCTAGGTGCCTACCAACAAAGTCACCAGTAGCAGTCAAGTCTGGCTTGAGAACAGCTGAGACTGCCGTTGAAAAAGCTTTCAAGGAATTTTCAGAAACTTGCAGAGATACTTGATGAAGGGCATTGGAAAGTTCTTCTCTGACTATATCTCTCACAGTGGTTAGCAATTCAGTCTTAAACTTATCAAGATCAGCTCGAGAGAGTTCAGAACCAGGTAAATTCACATTTACAGGATCAACAGTAGGAATAGACCTTGCTTCTCTTGGAAGGTTCCTTTTCACAGCTGCAGCAGATTCTGGCAATTCGTCTTCTTCTTCAGAATAGTCTAAGCCCAAAACAGCATATCCAGGGTAGTCATCCCAAACAGCAACACACAGGGTGTAGTTGGGTTTCTCATAGCTTGTTGTTCCACTGATTTTTGATGAGTCAGCCTTGCCACTGATATGGATTTCTGGTACTGACTGAGGTTGTTCTGCCTGATCTATAGCAAGACCATCCACTGGTCTATTAACACTATCAACAGCAGCTTCAACATCATCAGCATCATCATCATCACCACCAAGATTGTCATCAGCATCACCTTGCTCATTATTACTCTGCTCAGAGGCTTCACTGTGATATTCCTCAGTATCAGAATCTTCTTCATCATCAAGAATAGGTTCTGACTCTGGTAGGGTTAAGGGTGGACTATCAGGTCCAAATTCTATTCTTTTCTTGGGGCTAGCAGTGTCTGGATCACTCCTATCATCAGGAGATGACACACTTCCTTCTTCAGTTGCAGCTTTTTCTTGCTCATCATCATCAGAATAAATTGGTTCCTCATCTGGTTTTAATCCAGGATCTCTCAAATCCTTTGGCCTCTTGCCATGATCTATGGGATTGTAGGCTTCATACAACTTATCTTCATCTGCAACCCAGCACTTCTTCCATGGATTCCAATTGATTTTCATCCTCTTGCAGATCTCTTTGTTGAGACAGAAGGTACACTCTGTTTCAACAACTTCATCATCTTCATCAACACATTCCAGATTCTGGAGCATAGTAGATATCATTTTTGAATAAAACAACGTTGTGGCTTTCTTGGAAGGTTTCAGCATACTAGCTATGTGGACCATCACATATCTACACAGATTTATCTTTTCATGGGTTTTGAGCAGAAACAATAGAAAAAAATCTTGAAACTTAACAGCAGCAAAATCTCCTCTTCGAGGGAAAAGTTGGTGCTGAATAAACTTGAATAGGAGTCTGCTTTCACCATCTAATTCTGAAGCTGTGATTCTCCTCGATTCTCTGTTTCCAGTTAGGAGCTCTAGCGCTAGCTCATAAGAAAAATAGTCAGTGACTGGGGGTATATTGCCAGCATAGTCCTCATATCGACCTTCATGAGGTACGTTTAAACATTCAGCCCACTACTTAGATGAGAAAGATATTTTCTTTCCTTTTACAACAGACGACATCCTAGCAGCTTCCACACCATCAAGCGTGATTTTCAGGTTCATGTAAAACTCATGTACTAGCTTTGGATAATCTATTCGGGCGTTGTCTGAAAACCAGTCTATCCATCCTTGCGATTCAAGAACTTGTAGCAATAGGGACTTACTTGACAGAAGCCACGCCGAGTTTACTTCTTTTTCTACAGCAACAATCCGAGTTTCTAGGTTCGGATTTACTGAGCATTGAGAGGTACTGCTCGACTCGCCTCGAGCACGCTTTGAAGGTACAGGGATATCTAGTCCTTTGCTCGGTCTCTTTTGCTTAGCCATTCGAGGATTTGGAGAGGCAGGAGTTCGAAGGTTCGAAGGTTCGAAGCAGAGGGGAAGAGAGGTTGAGAGGTTCGGCGGGAAATGAAAGGTCAAAGGTTTAGGGAAGATAAATAGCCGCGTATCATTTATTTTATCATTTAGGGTTCCCATCAAAAGTAATTTACTAATTAATAAAAAGTAATTTTTTTTTAAAAAAAAAATCGGTTTGACAGAACGGTGTGACAGATCGGTTCCACAGATCGGTTTCACAGATCAGCTTCACAGATCAGTTTCACAGATCAGTTTCACAGATCAGTTTCACAGATCAGTTTCACAGATCAGTTTCACAGATCAGTTTCACAGATCAGTTTCACAGATCAATCATACACAATTCTTGTTTAATAAATTTCATTCTTTCAGAGCATAAGGGCTTTGTGAAGATGTCAGCTAATTGATTTTCAGAACTAACAAATTCTAGAGAAATATCACCCTTCTGGTAATGATCTCTTAGAAAGTGATGTCTGACATCAATGTGCTTAGTTCTAGAGTGAGACACAGGGTTCTTGGATAAGTTGATTGCACTAGTGTTGTCACAGTTAATTGAAACATGTTTAAGATCAAATACATAATCCCATAGAGTGTGTTTCATCCACAAAATTTGTGCACAGCAGCTACCAGCAGCTATGTATTCTGCCTCGCCAGTAGACAATGCATCTGAATTCTGTTTCTTACTACACCATGATACTAGGGATTTTCCAAGAAAATGACATGTTCCTGATGTGCTTTTTCTATCTAACTTACAACCAGCAAAGTCATCATCTGAATAACTCATTAACTCAAAGGATTGTACTTTTGGGTAAAACAAACCTAAATTTATAGTATACTTAAGATACATAAAAATCCGTTTAACAGCTAATAAGTGTGATTCTTTAGGATTAGCTTGAAATCTAGCACACATACACACACTAAACATAATATCTGGTCGACTAGCAGTAAGATAAAGTAAGCTTCCAATCATACCTCTGTAATTGGTTTGATCAACTGGTTTCCCAGTTTCATCAACATCCAATTTACAGGTAGTACTCATAGGTGTATTACATTCCTTAATACTATCCAATCCAAAACGTTTTAAAATATCCTTTGTATATTTACTTTGATTCAAGGTAATACGATTTTTAGTTTGAAAGATTTGAAATCCAAGAAAATAGTTAAGCTCTCCCATTAAGCTCATTTCAAATTCATTTTGCATAACTTTTGAAAAATCAGTACATAAGGAGTTTTTAGAGGATCCAAAAATAATATCATCAACATATATTTGTACAACTAAAACATCTTTAGAAATTCTTTTAATGAAAAGAGTTGGATCAGAAATCCCTTTAGTAAAACCTTTTGAAATAAGGAAATTGCTAAGTCTATCATACCAAGCTCTTGGAGCTTGTTTCAAACCATATAAAGCTTTAGAATGTTTAAAAACTTGATTTGGAAAATGGGGATTAGTAAATCCAGGTGGTTGTTCTACAAAAACATCTTCAATTATAAAACCATTTAGAAATGCACTTTTAACATCCATTTGATATAATTTGAAATCCAGATGTGCAGCATATGCAAGTAAGATCCTAATGGCTTCTAGTCTAGCTACAGGTGAAAAAGTTTCCTCATAGTCTATACCTTCTTCTTGACTATATCCTTGTGCAACTAGTCTAGCTTTGTTTCTAACTATATTTCCAGATTCATCTATTTTATTTCTAAACACCCATTTTGTGCCTACTGTCAAAGTGTCCTTAGGTCTGTCAACTAATTCCCAGACTTTGTTCCTTTCAAACTGATTTAATTCTTCTTGCATAGCCATTACCCAAAATTCATCGTTGATTGCATCATTGATATTTTTAGGTTCTGACTGTGAATGAAAAACTTGATGTTCAACATGGTTTCTTAGAGAGGCTCTAGTCTGTGTCCCTCTATGTAGATTTCCTACAACAGCATCTAAGGGATGGTTCTTTAGAGTCCTAGATGGTCTTGAAAAGATAGGGCAAGAAATTTTAGGTTCATCTAGAGATTGAGGTGCAACAGAAGCAGATTCTGGAGAATTTCCAGAACTGGATGCTTTTATAACAGGTTCTTTAGATTTATCATTAAGGTCCAGAATAGACAAATCTTCTTCAAGATTCCCAAGAGAGGTTTTAGGCTCATGTGGATCAGTTTCATCAAATTTGATGTGAACAGATTCTTCCACACATTTGGTTCTCTTATTGAAAACTCTATAGGCTTTACTAGAGATAGAGTAACCTAGGACAATTCCTTCATCACTCTTGGATGCAAATTTATCCAGATTATCTTTAGTATTCAGAATAAAGACTTTGCAGCCAAAAACTTTGAAGTAGTTTACCTTAGGTTTCCTATGGTTCCACAACTCATAAGGGGTTTTCTTTAGAACAGGTCTGATCAAGACTCTATTAATGACATAACAAGCTGTATTAACAGCTTCAGCCCAAAAGTAAATTGGCAGGTCATATTCATTGAGCATGGTTCTAGCAATTTCTTGCAGGGTTCTGTTTCTTCTTTCTACTACACCATTCTGTTGGGGTGTCCTAGGGGCAGAAAAGTTATGAGAATAGCCATTGAGTGAGCAGTAAGATTCAAAATCTTGATTCTCAAACTCATGACCATGATCACTTCTTAGGGTCTTAATCTTGAGTCCACTAAGATTTTCTACAGACTTGGAGTATTTAACAAAGTAAGAGCAAGCTTCACTTTTGTGAGCTAGAAAATATACCCATGTATATCTAGAAAAGTCATCTACGAGAACATAGACATAGTGCTTTCCATTTAAACTAGAAACTCTTGATGGTCCAAACAAATCCATGTGAACCAATTCAAGTGGCTGAGAAGCTGAAACTTCTTTCTTTGATTTAAAATAAACTTTGTGTTGTTTTCCCTTTTGACAGGGATTACAAACTTTGTCTGCTAGAAATTCAAGTTTGGGTAAGCCTCTAACCAAGTTCTTCCTAGAAAGTTTTCTAAGTGAGTGCACATTGCAGTGTCCTAATCTTCTTTGCCAAAGCCAAGTCACTTTATGAAAAGCATTTAAACAAGAAATGATCTGTTTAGCTAAAGAATCTAAATCAACAGCATAAACATTTTCATTTCTTAAAGCAGAAAATACTAAAGCATTTTTAGAGTTAAAAACATTGCAAGAATCATTTTCAAATTTAACATGAAAACCATCATCACATAACTGAGAAATTCTTAACAGGTTATATTTAAGTCCATCAACAAATAAAACTTTAGAAATCAAAATTGAATCAGTGTTACCAATCTGGCCTAGGCCGATGATTTTTCCTTTAGAGTTATCACCAAAGGTGACAAATCCTCCATCAACTTTCATTAAGCTCTTGAAGCAAGAATAATCTCCAGTCATGTGTCTTGAGCACCCACTGTCTAAATACCATATCTTCTTGTAACAGCTCTTCAAGCAGGTCTCCTACAAAACAGATTTAGATGGAATATGATTTTGGTACCCAGATCTTCTTGGGTCCAGACAGGTTAGCCAATAACACTTTAGGTACCCATATTTGTCTAATGGGTCTCATATAATTTGTAGAAATAACATTCTTTGAAAGATAAACCTTATTAGATTCATAACTATGAGTATAACTGGTTGAGGCATAAGAAGTTCCAGAATCAACTATCTTCTGTCCAGATTTAGGAATGAATCTAGTTTTGGAAACTTTCCTTTGTCCAGGTTGGTATCCTATACCAGTAGTGTATCTAGGTGCAACTTGCTTTCCTAGCATTTGTGTTAGAGTATTTTTACCATTGGTGAACTTCTCTAAGTCTTTCTTGAGTTGCTCATTAGACAATTTTAGTTCAGTATTCTCTTTAAGCAGCTGAGCATTCTTTTCTACTTCTATATCCAGATCAGATTTATGCTTAACACTTAAAGCATACTGTTTCTTTAGACCTTTATATTTATCTTTAAGCTCATTACATGTTTCTTCTAGCATGTCACAGTATTCAAACAATTCAGATTTTGACATGTTTTCTGAGTCAGAATCTTCTCCAGAATAGTATGAATTAAATGCAGGAGTCTCTGATGTTACCTCAGAAGTGTTTGTCATGAAACACATGTTGGCCCGATTCTTTTCAGAGTCTGAAGATTCAGCTTCACTTGTGCTATCTTCTGAAGCACTCCAAGTAGCCTTCATGGCCTTCTTGTACTTCTTATCCTTGTATTCATATTTCTTTTTATACTTCAGCTTTGGACAGTCGGCTTTAATGTGTCCTTTCCTCTTGCACTCATAGCAGACAACATCATCTGATTTGTCGTTCTTCTTCCAGTCCTTTTTCCATTTCCCTTGTTGGTCATACTTTCCCTTGTAATTTGGTTTCCTAAAGAATTTCTTTTTCCTATAGAACTTTTTGAATCTCCTGGCTATTTGAGCCATCTCATCATCATTGTCAGAATCATTTTCACTTTCCTCACTGCTTGAGCTTTCATTGATAGCTTGAAACTTTTCCTTATCCTTATTCTTTGAGGTTGTAGTCTTGAAGGCAATAGACATCCTTTTAGGTTCATCATCTTCTTCTTTATTTAAATTAAGCTCTTCTTCATACATCATCAGCTTACCAATCAATTCCTTGACAGGTAGAGCAGCAATGTCACAGGATTCTCTAATTGAGACAGAGGTTCCTCTCCATCTTTCAGGTAGACATCTCAAAATTCTCATAATTTGTTCCTTTGCTGGAACATCCTTTCCCAGAGAAGTCATCGTGTTGACAATTTCATTGAACCTGAGATACATATCAGAAATGGGTTCATCAGGCTTCATCTTAAAATTATCATACTTAATAGTATAGGTATTCAATCTCATCTCCTTAACATTTGTTGTTCCTTCATGAGAAACAGTTAAGGTATCCAAAATTTCATATGCAGTTTTACATGCAGAAATTCTATTAAACTCTTCATCTCCTAGAGCACAGTACAGAGCATTCATAGCTTTATAATTTTTGTTGTAAGCAGTCTTTGTAGGTTCATCCCAAGTAGATCTAGCAGTAGTGGGAATTTTGTATTCAGATTCAATAGCAGTCCAAATATCAAAACCTATGCTTTCTAGATGAATTTTCATTTTTAGTTTCCACTGAGCATAATTAGTTCCATTGAAGAAAGGTGGCCGGTTAGTAGCAGCACCCTCAAGTCTATTATCCATGATATTACAAAAAGGAATTTTAAAGAGATAAAAATTTAGAAATAACAGAAATTTTAAGAACTTTAAAATACAACTAAAATCACAGTTCAAAAGCAGAGCACTTTTAGAAAGTATTAACTTCCTCTGATACCAAGTGTTGGTCGGAGTGGACACTCAAGAGGGGGGTGAATTGAGTTCCAATTAAAATTTTCTGTTAAAAACAATTTCTAATAAAATCCCCCAATTTCAAAAACAAATTAAACTGTAGTGAATTTATATAGATTATAAAGGTTCAATTAGCTTCTCAAAGATTGATTAATTCTCAGTTAACTTAATCTTGTGATTAAATTAACTTTTGAAACTAATTTACTGATTTATAATAAATATAAACACTTGCGAATTTAATTATCAAAGTAGCTTTGAAGATAGATTATATTTCAAAGTAATAGTAGTGGAATATGAAATAAATATGTATAGTATGGATATAGAGTATAAGTATAAACACAGAGAAGTAACCAAGAGGTTCAGTCTCAAGCCGAGACTTAGTCCTCTCAAAAGTTTATATAAAAGTGATCCACACCCTGGATCGGGGTTAACAACAGTGAACACACTGTCCAGATCACAAGACCTCTACCACAGTTCTTCGTGGGAAAACAAACAACAGCAGCCAGCTGTCCAGGTCACAAGACCTCTACCACTATCCACAGTGGGAAGTGAAGTGTAAAAAGGTTTGCTGAGGATTTACAGATCCTCTAGTGAAAGTACAGGAGTCAGTGTGTGTGTTTAATACAGCAGATAACACACACTGCTCAAAATGTAGAATGAATAAATCATAGAGCAGAGATGTGGAGTTTAGGAATGGCTCTAGTGATTTCAGTGTAGCACTGGACTCGTTTTGGAATTAATCAGAAATGATTCTGAGTCCTCTTCTCGATTTTGTTTGAGAAGCAGAGTGTCGTATGCTTCAGGTTCACAGGCGGTGAGATGTAGTCGATGAAGCTCTTCAATATTCTGTTGTATGCACACCACTCTTCTTGAGTAGGCTTGATTATATATTTGATTCTGTCTTGCATGGTTCTTCTTGTATGCACAGAGCTCTTCTTGAGTATGTCGTATGCTTCCTTGTCTCTGTTATTGTTGTATCTTTCAGCAACGTCTTCTTGTATTTATGTCACGTGCTCCGTAGGACAGAAAAGGTTACTTTTCCGCAGGTACGAGGTATGGTTTCCTGACATCCGACAACTTTTATTAATTAATTGTCAGGGTATTAAAATATAACTAATATGACCGTTGTTTAGAATAAATAAAGATAAAGATAAAGAAATTCAAACAGTTGTTTATGACTGTTCAAGAGATCGGTAGGTCATCAGCATTAGAGTAATGATCGGTGACTCAGATAGATCAGCATCGGTCTGTCATCTGATCGGTGAGTCATTTTGATCAGCATCGGTCTATCATTGGATCGGTGACTCATTTGCATCGGTGAGTCATCTGCATCGGTGAGTCCTTGGATCGGTGAGTCTGATGGATCAGTGCGTCTGATGGATCGGTGCATCTGATGGATCGGTGAGTCTGATTGATCGGTGACTCTGATGGATCGGTGAGTCTGATTGATCGGTGACTCTGATGGATCGGTGAATCTGATTGATCGGTGACTCTGATGGATCGGTGAGTCTGATTGATCGGTGACTCTGATGGATCGGTGAGTCTGATTGATCGGTGCGTCTGATTGATGTTGAATCCAGAATACTTCCAACATACTTTGCAAGTCAATAAGCATAGTTAAAAACATGATAACAGATTCATTCATAGATTGGAATTATGTTTATGAGACATCAAACCAGATTAAGCAGCAATGAGTTGTGATGATTTGTGATTATTAAAACATCAGTTATAAACATGAAATCAGCAATCTTCCAGAGGGCTCAACAATGTCTAAAAATTATAAATAAAATATCATTATGTAGGAAATCGTTTTATCTTTCTAATGAATATTTATAATCTAAAATCCAACATATATAACCCTATGCAACAATTGTTTTGCTAAAAGATATATGCTTGTGTCATTTTTGTATTCATTTTAACTTAATTAAAATAAAGTGTCATTATCACTTACATGTGGATCCATGGGGTCCAAAAATCGACCCAAATATGCCCATGGTCGACCATGTATCAACCAATAGGGTTAAGGCACGTTTTAGGGTAATTTAGTATTATTATAATATTATTTTTTAACCCTTATTTACCTGATTTACCCTTAACCATGGTAAATAAAATATTTACCGCAGTAATTATTCAAAATGTCTAAAAATAAAAGTTACCTATTTACACAATTTGAAAATCCTGATTCCAAATATGGAATCTATTTTTCTAAATTCAAAACACAGAAGTGGCAGAAATTAATTTAAAATTAATTCCCGCTGTCAAAACAAAAAGCGTGTTTTTAAGAGATAATAACTATCAAAAGATTGACACTTGTTTATGTTCGGTTTAATTGTAAAATTATGTCCAATGACCAAAATTATATTAAATGGTAAAAATATATTCTAAATATACTTTAAAACCACTCAAATTCATAATTTATCACTATTAAATATTTTGATTAAAAAAGTTGTTTTTAATTAAAATTTAGTAATTTTCACTATTCATCAAAATATGAAAGTTATCCGAAATATACCAAAATTTCACCTTAGGCTAAATTCGATATTCCGAATCCAAAAATGAAGTCCATTTTGAAATATAAAATATATATAATTTCAAAAATTAGGTATTACTATTCATAATGGCTAGTTTGATTGGTTGTGGTGTGTGTTAAAACTCAAGGTTGCGTACAACACACGCTACTGTATTATTCAAAGAAAACATACAGTGGAAGCTTGGGATGTTTCATTTTAAATTTTTGATGTCCCCATTTAGTCAAAAAGTTTAAAATATTGTATTTAAAAAGGGTTCACTATTAAAAGTTGATAAAAGTGCAATACTGAAAATGATTTTGTTCTTGCATTATATCTAAGAAACTCATAATATGGATTCTAAAATTATAATGATTATATAAAGTTTAAAATTTAGTTAATACTATTCATAACCTCTTTTGAACGGCTTGTTTGGTAAGTCATGGTGTGATTGAACTCGGTGTTACGTGTAGTGTAAGTTATTGTATTATTTTAAAGAAATAACACACTATGAAATCGTGGGGTGTTACATTCTCCCCTCCTTCAATAAATTGCGTCCTCGCAATTTGAAATTGTTTTTCTAAAATAAAAGGTTGAAAATAAAAAATATCTTTGTGGGAAAACCCACATCGGAATTTGGGTTACAAAAATTTAGTCTTAATATGAGGAAATGAGAAATGAAAGGGTCACCACCAAATTATGATCTCGATTAGGAGAACATTGGTGGAAATTAGAGACATATAATTGGAGGAAAAACGTAAATATTTATAGGTAGTTATTGAGGTCATCAATCACAAACAAGTATAAAATTGAGGTCTTTAAACTCATCAATCTATGATGATTTGAAATACCATCGGTTCAACAAAACATAGGGTATTAGGATAACACATTTTTGACGTTTCAAAATATCTTAGTTGAAATCCCACATCGAAAAATGAATTAATGAGGCCTCTATTTAAATTAAAGAGTGGAAAGTATGAAGATTACCGAAAATAACACATACTAGGGTTCCATGTAGGAAAATATGGAGTGGAAGAGAAATCTAACCATCAATTATCTGATGGAGAGTGGTAGAGAACATGGCTATTAAAAGGCCAACAATCCCAAAGCCATAAATTAGTGATGATTTAAGGTACCATCTAGGACAAAATTTTTGTTCTAAGTTCCTTTTCTTAATGTTGAGGAATTTATAAGGAGATATACTTACTTTATAATTATTGTTTTGTCCACTAATAAATTTCTACCAAAAACTCATCTTTCACTTGTAAAAGAAATTCTATTTATACTATTCGTACAGGGTTCCAAAATAAACGAATTTATAATTCATCTACCAGATCTTTTAAAAAAAACTACATTATTTAATCCAGGACATCTCTTAGGCCAGTGGTAGGTGATACACCGTTGTCGCCCTTCGGTTGCGGGTTCAAGTCTCGCGGCCTTGCCGGACGCGACGGGTTGCCGCCCGACCTCCGGGTTGTCCTTTTATGGCAATCCAAAATAATCCAAACTAGAACTATCCAAAATTCTTCTGTCCAAACTCACAGTCCAACATTTATAAGGAAGGTAAACATAATGTAGATCCTTTTTACCCCGTAATAGCATATGAATACCTTCATCATGTATTCTTCTAATACACTGAAACATCCTGAATTACCATATTCCTTATTGATTACATTCATGCTCCCTTATTCCATATAGATTGCTGGATATACTTCATCAATCCAAAAATGTTTTAAACCCCAACAATGATCGAATATACAAATCATTAATCAGTTTCAAGGTAGTCAAGAATATCAAATATAATTTATCCAAATCAATCATGTATTATTCCAAAATCACTACCTCGGTATCAGAACTATATTATGGTTTATCATTCTCTGAACCATATATTTTCCAAAAATTTATCCTGCTATTGAGTCACTTTTCTTTGTTCCACACAATCTCAAGTCCTTAATGAAATAGTACTGTAGTACAATCCTTATATACTTCATAATTATTATAACAACTACATTGTTGATACAAAACTCAACTGACATAATCAACATAAGAACTCTAATCATTCCTCTTCATCTGTGGTAGTATCATAACTTGATTATTATCCAATAACATCATTTGCGGCATATTCTGATGACTGGGACATAGGTTCGCATAGTGTCCAAACTCTATGAAATTGAAGCATTGTACATTTGAAACCATTTTCTTACCCTTGCAGTCACGTACTTTGTGCCTTTTTCTCCACACTTATAACAAACTCCCATTCCTTTCAGGCAAGTTCCAGGGTGTTTCTTTCCACAGTTACCACATATGGGAAAATTATTCTTTTTCCTCTTCCCTTTATCCATCTTTCTCTCTTCCACCCTTTTCTTCTCTTGCTTCCCTTCAAATCCATAGGACTCAGTAAACTCTTTACTTATCTTATCAACACATGATATTATTTCTTCATATAATGATAATACATGAGAGACTATTTATCTTCAAAATTCTTGCTTAATACCATGAAATATATGATCCTTCTTTCTCTTTGTATCATGTGCATTGCTGGAGTTCTCATTCCGTCTACTAGGCGCCATTTCTAAACAATGGCATACACTAAATTATTTTATGAATAACAATACCTAATCCCAAACTTTTAAAACACATAACATAAATTAAATAGTTTATGGATATAATCCATAATCATAAAAATGTCTCCTTTGAGGAAGTATATACTCATAAACCCTTCATAATGATTTGTAAAGAAAATGAGAGTAATCCTAAGCATATCCCTCGGGAGTGTCGTAACCAAGAGTGCAGCAAGGCCCATTGTCGTGCACCAGTTCCCGTTCGAGTCTAGCTCAAAGCGGTGTTTTCGGGTTTTACCCCTAGGTACATCTGTGCCAGAGCCGCCTCTACCTGCTCGTATCCAGACAGGGATGTATTGCTCAGAAAACTCACAAAATCTCTACAATACCAAAATTCTAGGATGTTCTTCTATACTAATCCTCCAAGTCCATCTTAAATCTATGTGCTCTAATCAGAGTTTATCTAAATCTAGCTTCCAAGGTTTGTACTAAACTTTCTCTGATACCAACTGTAACGCCCCGACCCTAGTTGCCCAGAGTCGGTGCATTATTACATAACATTGTCATGATCACAAGAAAGATCAAATCTCGAAAGACCGATTGGTTTAGTAGCCTTGGAAACACTAGATATATTCATAAGTTTTACATTACATCATAAAATGAAAAACTACTACAACAACATAATGTCTCCATAATCCACACTCATATCCCCACATAATATCCCGGCAGGTCATTCATAACTTACTTCTTCACTTCCTGGGAAAAAATAAAACATAGAAAAGGGGTGAGCTCAAATGCCCAGTAAGGATAACAATATAGCGGAAACTTTCATAAATAAGAATAAACATTTAAGGCAATGTATAACTAAAACAAAAGCCTTTTAAACTTGAACATTTAACATAGTATGGCATAAATAAAATGAAATAATGCCATTTACTTATTCACATGGTTATTCTACTAATCGAATAATCACATGCAAAATCAATAACCACTTTTATAATGATAGAATGCATAATGCTGAACTTTAATTTCTTTGTCAAGGCCTCGTCCCAAGACCTTGGGGCTAACTGTAACCGGAACCCATCCCGAAGTGCCTCTAATAACCGGACACCAACCCGCAGTGCCTCTAATAACCGGACACCAACCTGGAGTTCCTCTAATAACTGGAGACCAAACCGGAGTTCCTCTAATAACCGGAGACCAAACCAGAGGGATTACTTTTACCGGTCCCCAACCCAGAACATACTTGTCTAACACATTCATCTGAATGAAAGGTTGAAATATAACATAAACATTTGGATTAAAAATAACTTATGAAATGTCAATACTTTAAACAAAAACCATGAGTGACATAAGAATAATGTATCCACTGTGAAAAATATCACAAAACATTCAATAAAATATGGATGTTTTGTATCATAATAAATCAACTTCAAATAAGCTTAAAATCCATCAAAAGATGTTGACATAGATGAAATCAAAACTATTTTGGAGAAATATCACTTTTTTTAAAAAAAATCATTTTAAAAGTAACATAATTATAAAATAATACATTCAATTTGAAAATATTCTTATAAGCTTGTAAGTTAAGCTTCGACGATTTTATAACGGCGGAAAATAACCGCACCCGCCGTATAAGTTAAAAAAAACATTCTTACCTTAATTCTGTCGAAAAGGTTAAAAAGCACCTTGTTTGGAAAACAACGGCAAGATTCCTTTATAAACCACTTATAAAAAGTCAAACAAGGGTATAAATGACTTTAACCCATATTATTGTAAATAGTAAAAATGTTTTGAAATACATTTTGAAGAAACATGGATGTGGATGATAAAGAGATCCCAGTAGATTATTACGTATAAACAACCTCAGATAATGAAGAGATTGTGAAATAACCCTTACCAATTTGGTAACTTATGAAACATATAACCCATGAAAGAGGTATCATACAATGAATATGTAAATACACATAAATTAAAGTGTATTACACAAAGAATATAATTATGGGCAGTACATACACCACACAAAAGGTAATGGTGGCAACATGGCATGAATCTCACAGGAATAAGGAGTGAGATGAAAACCCCTTACCACATTAATCAACTGAGTCGTATGGCCAAAAGTTAATAACCACCAAAGGATTTACAGAATAACATGAATATAAATAGAATCATGATAATATATATCAAATGGTAGTACACAATACACCACTTTCAATAATTTAGTGGCGAACAATGGAAATCTCACGGAATTGAAAGTTAGATAAGAAAATCCCTTACCACGTTAATCAGTTGAGTCGTATGGCCAAAAGTTAATAACCACCAAATGATTTACAGAATAACATGAATATAAAGAGAATCATGATAATATATATCAAATGGAAGTACACAATACACCACTTTCAATAATTTAGTGGCGAACAATGGAAATCTCACGGAATTGAATGTGAGATAAAAAAATCCCTTACCTTGTACTTTTACTTGGTTGGGGTAGGTTAACCTCCTGTATAATATTGAAATAATTGTTATTAAATTATACAAGAATCATATATATTAATATAATATCATATATTATCTTTTAACTTTTCTTTGTTAATAATGTCTTAGTATTATCGTTGTTTCGGGTGTTAACTTACTCATTTTCTTTTATATGTTTTATTACGTAAGCCATGATTGTAATGGATAGGTTGTATATTATTCATATCCAGAACGATATCAAGTCCTTAAACATCATTTTTAAATCAGCAAATGATAATTATACTTGAATGGATATGATGGAGAATGAATCTAATCTCGTTCGTGGAGACGGTAGTCCGTACGTACGCACGAGCGACAATATCATTCTTTTGATATTAAAATAATATATAAATGAATGTCATATCATATATACAGAATCACTAACATGTTATATTTATTATTTACATGAGTTACACATCATTATTATACCCATCCAAATAATAATATATTGAATAACAATTACGACGTGGAGACGGTAAGCCGTACGTACGCACGTATGGTGACATGTTATTCAAAGGGTGGATAGAATACTGAATATGGTTGTACCATATTTATAATAACATCACAGTATATATATGATATTGGAGTTATTATTTTAGAATGGTAACAACAAAGTAAGAAGAAGTGTAAGAAGAAGGAACTTGGAAAAAGGCTGGTGAAATCATTACATCTTCTTCGAGTTCTTCTTTTTGATTTGATCAAAAGGGCTCATTAGGTTGGCTTTCTGATAAAACTAAGGCCTCTAGGATGTATTGAGGGAAGTTGGGAGAGTATTTGGGCAGAGTTTGTCCGAACCAAAAGGCTTTCAAGGTGTGAAGAAATGAGAAGGAGGAGTTCCCTTTTATAAGAGGGGTGAGGGGCACCTTTGGAAAAGCTAGAGATATTAGTTTATAATAAATTCATAATCGGTTTCCAATGGCTCCAAAGTTGACTATTCAAAGGTTAAGGTGGGGATGGGTCGAAAACAACTCAACCAATAAAATTTAGGCAGGTTGGGGTACTTATATTAACCTTATCTTTAAGTATTAACTCTAAGTTAATTAGTTTCACTTTTACAATGTCTCTTTGTATTTTTATATAATATGGTTAATAAACTTACTATATAAATCCAAGAGACCCCCAACTGGTCCATTAATGATGAAACTATCATGATATAAGTCTCTTGGTCGATCCTTAGATTTTTAGGAATTTAATATCAATTAATAATATAATATTTATTTTAAGAACTCTTTTATGTCAATTTTGACACTATTCAATAGTTGATTTTTGCGAAACTCATAACAGATTGATTACTTCGAAAAAAGACAATTAAATCAATCCTAATATATCATATTATCCTATAAAATTATTTTAATTCATTAAAAGTTTCATATTATGTTTATTTGGGTATTTATAATATCAATTATTTTAATTTTTCACTATTATAGTAATTACTTCATCATCATTGTATCATAAATAAAATAAATTATTTAATGTCTAAAAATTATAAATAAAATATCATTATGTATTAAATCGTTTTATCTTTCTAATGAATATTTATAATCTAAAATCCAACATATATAACCCTATGTAACAATTGTTTTTCTAAAAGATATATGCTTGTGTCATTTTTGTATTCATTTTAACTTAATTAAAATAAAGTGTCATTATCACTTACATGTGGATCCATGGGGTCCAAAAATCGACCCAAAGATGCCCATGGTCGACCATGTATCAACCAATAGGGTTAAGACACGTTTTAGGGTAATTTAGTATTATTATAATATTATTTGTTAACCCTTATTTACCGGATTTACCCTTAACCATGGTAATTAAAATATTTACCGCAGTAATTATTCAAAATGTCTAAAAATAAAAGTTACCTATTTACAAAATTTGAAAATCCTGATTCCAAATATGGAATCTATTTTTCTAAATTCAAAACAAAGAAGTGGCAGAAATTAATTTAAAATTAATTCCCGCTGTCAAAACAAAAGGCGTGTTTTTAAGAGATAATAACTATCAAAAGATTGACACTTGTTTATGTTCGGTTTAATTGTAAAATTATGTCCAACGACCAAAATTATATTAAATGTTAAAAATATATTCTAAATATACTTTAAAACCACTCAAATTCATAATTTATCACTATTAAATATTTTGATTAAAAAAGTTGTTTTTAATTAAAATTTAGTAATTTTCACTATTCATCAAAATATGAAAGTTATTCGAAATATAACAAAATTTCACCTTAGGCTAAATTAGATATTCCGAATCCAAAAATGAAGTCCATTTTGAAATATAAAATATATATAATTTCAATAATTAGGTATTACTATTCATAACGGCTAGTTTGATTGGTTGTGGTGTGTGTTAAAACTCAATGTTGCGTACAACACACGCTACTGTATTATTCAAAGAAAACGTACCGTGGAATCTTGGGATGTTTCATTTTAAATTTTTGATGTCCCCATTTAGTCAAAAAGTTTAAAATATTGTATTTAAAAAGGGTTCACTATTAAAAGTTGATAAAAGTGCAATACTGAAAATGAATTTGTTCTTGCATTATATCTAAGAAACTCATAATATGGATTCTAAAATTATAAGGATTATATAATGTTTAAAATTTAGTTAATACTTTTCATAACCTTTTTTGAACGGCTTGTTTGGTAAGTCATGGTGTGCTTGAACTCGGTGTTGCGTGTAGTGCAAGTTATTGTATTATTTTAAATAAATAACACACTATGAAATCTTGGGGTGTTACACGTCGGTTGACAACCAATCATGTCAGGAAATGTTGCGGGAATTGAACCCATTACTGAAAGAAAAAAAGGGTTTCATGCCTACCATATGCCTATGTTATGTCTAGGTTAACGTTTAATAATTTTTTTATGAAAAAATTTTAATGACTAACTAATAGAGTTATGATTTATGGTTTTATATTAGTGCATTAAACATATTGATTTTTAATAATTTTTAGAGGTAAATATTTATACTTTTCATTCATTTATGGGTCTTAAGTTCTGATAAAAATGTATTTTGGAACTCTAGTCATAAATGTTAATTCCTAGGTGTCCAATACACTATGTAATGTATGAATTAGAAAAATATTAAAATAAAAATAATTAATTAATTTTTGTTTATATAAATATATCAAGTAAGTTTGTTTCATTATATTCATTGTCAATGAATAATTTCTCAATGTTAGGATAATGATCAAAAGAAAATCTGTTATCATAATACCGTAGTTTTGTTGAACCAATTTCATTTTAAATCATCACATGTTTATGAATTTTATACCATAAATTTTTCATTTATCATTAACTTGTTTTTGATTGAAGACCTCAATCACTCCCTTTAAGTACTTATGCTTCTCCTCAATGTTCAATCATCACTCCCCACTTATGTTCTCCTATACAGAAACCTTGTAATATGAAACCATGGGTAATTATTATGGTTTTCAATTTACTTTTTCTATGGGACATTTTTTTATCAATTTTTATGATACTAGTATTTAAAAATAAAATATTCAAGAATTAATGCATTGATAACCCAGATGAATTTCAAGGGTGAAATTCAGTTTAAGGAGTGTATAATGTAACACCCAAACATTTTGTGAATTATTTATATCTAGATAAATTACCTTTTTATATTTTTCATTTCAATTGATACTTGAAATATATATATATATTTATATATTTTCAAAAACCAATTAAAACTATCCATAAAAATTAAACATCTACTCAGCATACATTACCTGTAACTATGACATGTCGTATTTTACACACAACACCGAATTTACGTACATTACAAAAAACACTGATGTTTCTATGCATCATCATTATATAGTAAAATCTATTTAAATGAGATAATTATATACTAGCCATTAAAATTAGTACCATGAATTGAAATAAACACTTTTAAAATATTGTTCATAAAGGTTTTATAGAAATAGAAAATATTTATAATGAATGATATAATTTTTTGTAAGGACCTTATATTATTTAAAATATTATTTTCTCAAATAAATTACATTTTATTTCCATCTTTGAAAAATAATAAAATTAATTTAAACACATATAAAAATTTAATTTGATAATTTAAAAACAATTTATTAAGTTATAATGACGAAATTATCATAAGGTAAATTTCTGATATTTTTCCTAGAAATGTCATTATTGATGAATATTGAAAAAAAAATCTAATTTTTAATTAAAATCTTCCATTTTGGTAATAAAAATTAATGAGAAATTATATTTTTTTTAAATCAAATTGGATCAATTATACATCTATTAAAATATTTTAGGTCATTAGAATCAATTTCAATTAGAAATTTAATATAAAATTAATAATAAACATTTGACCTTTTTTCTACTTTAAAACCCTGTTAAATCATCCCGTCTATGGGATTAACATTAATCAAATTTTTTCTCTTAGGTGAACTGAATTTTGAAAAACAAAAATACACTATTTTAAGGAATATATTATTTTAATTCTAATAATATCAAATTAAAAAGTTTCTAAAAAATTAGTAAAATTGATCAAAAATAATCACGATGATTACGGTCAAAATAAGATTAATTAGGGACTAATCATTATTCTTAGGGGACCAAATGACTTAGGAAAATTTCCAAAAACCCATTATGGACATATTTCAACCTTTAACTCCTTTTACAAGACATTTTATCATTATTGGATCCTCTTTGATCATGAAAAATGTGGGTTCAATTCGCTCTTGATATATTTACACGAGTGCTACTCCTCCTTCCCTTTGAAAATAAACCACCTCTCCCTCTTCATAACACCACTTAGAATACAAGTTTTTAGTCAAAATATAACCAATAAACTTTCCAGGAACCCTATATAACTTAAATAATACTTCTATTAGGTTGGAAGAATTCCCTGGAGTCCTTTTGGAACAAACAAACAAAAGTTTCCCGATTAAGAGGTAACACCTTATCTCAATATCCCTTTTTTATTTTCCATCACCACCCCATAAACTATAATTATTAAATTATTGAATAAATAAAATATACTAAATATAATACGATTTATAATGATATTTTTTCAACTTAAAAATATACACACCTCCAACTAGTGGTTAACGAATATGTTGTTTAAGTGTATGATGAACTACCACCTCACTAAATGATGATTGTTTAATTTTACCTACTGTCTCTATAGTTGGATATTATAATTAAAAATATATTTAAATGTTTCATTTATTACATTTAATATTTATTTAATAATATTTATTAATTTTACAATATATATTTTTAACCTTCCTTGTTGTGTTAAAACTATAATTTTATTTACTGATGTATCGACTTCCACCCCTTCAAAGTGATATGATTTATACATACACTACATGAATTATATTAATGATGGTTTTTGTTAATATATAATATATATATGATATCATCAATATAATTTAATAATTATATATATATATATATCTTTTACTTTCTTTCATTCAATACAAAAACAAAAACAGAAACACTGGTCATTCGTACGTACAACTTACTGTATCCATGAAAGGTGTATTCCATTTTGTAATTATATATTCTATAGGTTATAATAAAACACATATAATGGATATAAAGTGTATTTATATCATGTTTTTTATTTAATACATTATTATATATGTATTAGGACTAAATATATACCAAATTATGACACATGCGATGAACAAATAAATATTATCCAATATAAAAACATAACATACGATGCTTATAAATAGGTTGATATAATTTCATAATAAAACAAAATATGGTATTATATAAAATAATATGGTTATATAATTGATTTATAATAAATTCATATTTATTATATAGGTATTCTGAATGAGTACAGGGAGAGTCAAGACATAATGTTATGGGGTTTCGTCTCACATTTTATTTTTGTGAGATTCATGAAATGATCCCCAATCATTCATTTTTTGTGGTGTATGTAATTTCCATGATTTTATTATATTTATTTAATAATTAAATTTATGTTTAGTCAAATATCCATTTTATGATATTTCTTTCGTGAGGATTATGTTTCAAAACTTACCAAATTGGTGAAATAGCATTGTCTTAATTTGCTTTCCTTGAGACTAATTATTATTATGCACCTAAACTATACATTGAGGTTTATATACATACATTTTTAATGTTATATAATTAATTTCTTTCATCCCATGATATTTTATGTTTCATTTAATTTTCATTTCTTACATGGAGATTATTATACCATGTTAATATGTTAAAAGAGTCAATGGGGATAATCTCACCGCTATTCAAGATTTTTTATATTTATGCTTCATTTGTTGAAGTAGTATCATCCACATCTCAATAACACTCACGAGTTTTATTATACTCTTGATATTCATAATATATTAAATTATTATTATGATTTTTTAACTCTTACGTACAAAAGATGATTAAAAATTATATATAGGAAACTCTCACTTTAACCTCTATTCAGTCGAAAATACGTGTTCATTCAAAACCATGTTTTAAAAAAATGGTTTCCAAAACTATTATTCTAATATACCTTGATAAGTAAGAGACATTTATACAACTATTTTATTTTAAAAGTTATTTCAACAGAATATTCTTTTCACTTTTTGAACAATTCATTACTCTAACCTTTTTACCTTGTAAAACGAGTGTTATTTTTTACATTGTACATTATAAAGAGATTTAAACAATATTAATTATTTGATTATTTAATTTTATCTATAAAAAGTTAATTTTTTATAATTTTTGTTTTAAAAATTATTTTCAACGAAATGATTTTCAAAAGGTTTTCCAGGTTCTGTTATATGTTTTTAATGAAAATGGTTTTCAAAATGTTTTATTTTTAAAAGAGGAATTTTCAAAGATGAAAAGATATTGACATGAAGAAATTATTTTAAAATATACTTAAAAGATATTTTTCTTTATATAAAAACATCTGTTGGTGTTACACATGCCATTATATAAAATTACCTATTGGATCTGTTCATATTCCTCATTGAATGGTTTATGATTTTATTGAATAATGCTTATGAAACTCATTTCACTTCTATGAGTTTTATGCTTCTGAAACTAGATTCATCTAATGGGATTTGATTTCATTAATTGATTATGAATCCTATCTCTTTTATAGCTTCTGATATAATGAAATTTTATTGTTAACTATTTTAATTCATCAGATACGATTTGATTTTTATAAAACCTATCTCTTTTTATGGTTCATGATGTTATGATAGTTATATTATCTTATGTAAAATGTATGAATGATTTTATCATGTGATGCGTGGGACTAATATATCCATTAAATTGATTGGGTAATGATACTTTTTATATGATCTCAAAGGGTACATGGGTTTTATCCCGGGCCAGAAAAAAAGATGGTACATGGGTTATAACCAAAGCTTAAATAAAAGAGGGTACATGGGTTGTAGCCCAAGCACGAATAAAAGAAGGTAAATTGGTGGTATCCAAAGAATAAAAGTTAGAGAGTACATGGTTTATTATCCCAATATCAATGTAGGTACATGAGTTATTTCCCATGGATAACGTAATATAAATATCTTGGAAGGTATACATAACATTATATGTTCTATTATTATGTGGATTAAACAAATTCCATGTCTAATTATTATATTTTGATTTCATGAATTATTCTCTTAATTATATTTTGTTATATGAATTTTTTAATTACCTCCTCTATTATGATATCTAATAATAAATTTATGATCTTCAACTGTTATTCTCAATTACCATACCTTTGTTTTCATGTTATACATACACATTTCCTTTATTTACCCTTACTTGGTGATTGAGCTCACCCCATTCTTATATTTTACTTCCAATATTTATAAAGAAATTATTTATGTAGGATCAATAAATATTTATATAATTATGTGAGATGTTGACTATCATTCACCATGATATAATAATTTGGTCTATGTTTCCATGGACAAAAAAATATTATGGAGATGAGGTTTATATTTTGGTAATGTATCAAACTTTCATCTAAAATGATCTAATATCTTTGTATGTTATGCATGGTCATTACAAATTTTATGTTGAATGCATGAATAGCTTGAGTGTGAAAGGTTATTTTATAATCATGATCAATCACCTACTTACATACCATATAATCTAATATATGGGTCAATTGTGGGACCTGTTCAACACAAATCTCATCAATAAAATATCCTGATTTAAATGGTGATAATGAGTGGTGATTAATTCCATAGAGGGTTCAATTTCATGTGAACTAGTCCCTTTGATTCGAATATCAATCCACCATGATTCACTGCTAGGTGTCACATATTAATGTATGTGAAATCATGTAATTTGGATACCACATGGCCCTTAAAATTGAATTAAAATTAGGCTGTGCATTAAGGAATGTTGAATTGAGTTTATGGAATCTAAAAAAAATTGTTCGAATCCTCGAGACATATACCACATATGGGAATCATGTAATGGTAATTTTGTAATGGGCTTGAAGATACATTAGGGTAAATGTTATTAAACTATAGCGGAATAATAATAATAATATTATTAAATAATAATTACTAGAATTATTTAAAATGAATGTGCATGTTAAAGATGGGATAATAAGTACTTTTAATACAATAATTAGTTCAATTTATTCATTGAATTATAAGTAATAAATTAATTATTTATTTACTTATCAATGAAATAATATCATTAATTCTAATACTAATATGAGTGTAAGGTTATGAAATGATAATTATATCACGAATTAAGAAATTATATGAATTTTTTATCCATGATAGTATTTCAAAGGGACATATTGATGACTCAATGGAATGAAAATCATATTATAGAAAAGGTATGTTTGATAAATAATTTTAGAAATATTTTTTAGGTATCATATTGAAAATAAATAAAAATTTATAATTCCATAAAAAATAATGAATTCTAGTTTTTCATTATATTTGATTAAAATGAATAGAAGTATGAAATCAAAAGAAAATGATGAGGTGTGTCGGTGACAATAAAATATATTCATTTAAGTGATCAAAAAAATAAAATTTATATATGATAACTACATAATTAAAAAAGTTGCAGAAAAATTGATGGTCTTTAGGAAACATCTGTTTTCTGAATGGAACTGTATCATATTTACTATTTGGTATACAAGTTATTATTTATTTTAATATATATTTATAATGGGAATTAATTAAAAATATATATAATCGAATGTAAGGTATAATGTCGATAATGGGAATAAAATAATGATAAATCCTTGATAGGAATTCTCTTTGATAAATTGTGTGATATGAATAGAATTGAAATGGTGGATCTAAATGAAGATATTATAATTTATGAACATATAATAATAATGAATTAAACTATAGGGGAAAAGTAATAGGAATGTTTTTATAAAATAATAAGACACAAAAGAGAATGTTTGGTTATTAATTTTAGAAATTGTGTTTCAGATGGAATTACATTTAATGAATGTGGTATCATCCAACAAATGATATACAATATTAAATAATTTCCAAACAATAATAATCATAATTAATTTATTATTGGTAACATATAATGTCTGGACAAATTGGAAAAATCGTGATGATATTACGACATCCAGTGATAAACAATTTCAATGGATTATATTATATGTTTTTATGTGTTTAATAAGATAATTTTATAACTAGATTTATTTTTTATATAATGACCATTAATTTAATAATAGAATTAATAGTTGGAGTCTAAATAGGATTATCTAATTGCTATAGAACACAAAATATGATGTCTTTGAATACCTAATTAGTAATCAATGATTATTTGAGATGAATGGATCCACATAACTACTTTAAGAATGATTTTTTAATTATTGAATGTATATTAATAATGACAAGATATGGTGCTGAATTTCATATATATGCATCATTGTAATAGTATGGGAATTAAATGATAATGGGAATACTTACTATCAACCATAGACCATGGTAGTGACTAATATTTACTTATTCTAGTATCAATATCTAAATAACCAGTAATATATGACATGATAACCCATAAATGTTCTTTAGATATTAATACACCATTTATTCCTCGGATATCTATAGTGATTTATATAAATAGGGTTTCATCAACTACTACACTATGGAAAAATTTGGATATCATACTTAGTTGTGTGTAATACCTCTTGAATCCCATATTTGATAATTTGATTGACGGTAATTCAAATTAGTGGTAGAAAAACTTGTTTTTTATTTCATGTCGATTTATTTAAAAGATGATGTCATAAATAATTTCTCACATCTAACCAATAACATTTTTAAACAGAAGGGAAAGGTGTTCTGCTACATTAAAATAGATGTGTACATACTCAAGTACACATGTATATAACATCGACCCTATAGATGTGAATTTCCCTGGTTTAATGATAGATATATGTTTTAAACTATAAATGTAATTATTTATTCTAGAATACATGGGATATATAATTTCTATAAAACATCTATGATAGGTAGTAATAAGTACATTTTTTGATAATATTGTGATAGTTGGGGATTTTAATATGATCCATTATACTATGATTAGTGCATATAGCATGATTTGTTAGATGATAAACTAATGATGTGATATGAGATAATATTGTTATTATATTACTATATTTATTTTCATTTTTTGAGTGTAGAAAAATAGATTAATTAGGAAATTGATCATGAATATGGATGTTTCTAAAGATGACATTAAATGATATTGATTTTTATAATCATTACATTATTTTTATTTCAATAAAGACTCATTTTTACAGACTATAAAATGTTATATGGTTAATCATACTCCATATTTCTATTGTTGTATGATCACATACCTGACGTTTTCCTTGATTCCATAGTGATTATTTGATATGGAAGTTTTATTGTAATTTAACTATGAGATTTATTGTAGTTTTTATAGGTAGAAGGTATTATATGGATAGGAAGGATGAAATTATTATTCCCAAATAGTAATATCATCCACCAATTCATGATATAAAATTTTAATTTAGATATTAATTTTTATTTTTTGACATTGTATATATATGATTTTTTCATGTATATAAATAAATATTCATATATTATATTGTTTATCGTATACTACTTAAATATTAT